>JAUPFR010000007.1:34742852-35992852 GCA_036925125.1 Oreortyx pictus
CAGATGACATTCAGTGACAAAAATCTCAAAGGTATCTTAAACTGAACTCAAGAAATGCCAAATAAAAGAAAGTACCAGTGGACGTGGCAACAGGATGAGGGGAAATGACCACAAAGTGAAGCATAGGAAGGACTGCACCAATGTGCGTGGGAACTTCTTCACGGTGCAGTGATGGAGCACTGGCACAGGCTGCACAGAGAGGTGGTAGACTCTCCTTCTCTGGAGACATTCCAGACCCGCCTGGACGCCTGCCTGTGCGACCTGGGCTAGGGAGCTGCTTTGGCAGGGGGGTTGGATTCGATGATCTCTACAGGCCCCTGCCAACCCTCTGCATTCTGTGATCGATTCTGTGATTCTGTGTGAGTCTGTGAAGAACTGCCTTAGGCTGCATATAGATCACACAATAAAGTTAGGGTACAGAGGAAACCAACATTCTTTATTTTTATATCATTTTTGTTATAACATTCAGGCTGAGTCAGGAGGCTGCGTGTGTCACACAGTTCCTGCAGCAGTGCAAACACGCCCGGTTCCACTGGGGCAGCGCTCAGCAGCACCAGGCCCCGCTACCCATAAATGTGTTTCTGCTGCAGGGACAGGCCCTGAGCACTGGTGGTCTCTGCTTCCAGTGCTCCCGTTGAAGAAACACGGAGCAGTTTTGTTTGGACATGCTCAACGTGGGGATGTTGAGCCGACTCGGGTTGGTGTTCTTCTGCTGGCTCTTGAGATGTGAGGCCGCAAAAGCTGTGGCCGCCCACGGACTGCTCAGGCAGGCCTGGTCCCGTGCTGCCCATGAGCGTCGGGCCGGGGTGCAAGAGCAAGGCTGCCCTTGGGTGGCTCCAGGACTGCAGCCCTGCCCAAAGGACAGCTCCACTCAGGCCTCTGGCACGGGCAGCGCTGCCAGCAGGTGGACTGAAGCGGTCCTTCTCCTGCAGCATGGCCAGCACCCAGCCCCTCAGTCTGCGCAGAGCCGACGCCGCCTTCCTGCTCGGGTTCCAAAGGCTCTCACCTCGGCGATTCTGTCACTATGGGTGGCACAGAGTGGCCATTGTGACCCACCGGACTGTGAGCAGAACAAAGGCTGCCAAGCAAAGGCCACGCGTCAGTGCGATCTGGTGAGGTGCGGAGAAGGCAGGGAGCAAAGGGGCTGCCTGGGGCTGACAGTGGCAAGAGGAGGGCTCCCAGCCCTCGCGGCCCTGAGCTGTATTCTCACCCTCATTTTGCCTCTCCCACAGAGTTGGCAAAGGAGCGTGCAGAGGAGAAAGCCCAGCGTTGCCGGAGCAGAACTCTGCACGTGCTTGCTGTCAACGTGCACCATGTGTTCAAGGAGTCAGGAGACTCCCAGCACGAGGGAGCCAGGTGAGAGCAAAGTATCACTGCTCACAGCTCCCCCATCGCCAGGCAGAGGGGTCCTGAGGCTCTGCCTGTGGCCGAGAGGGGACGCAGGGCCCCTCTGCTCCTTGGCCAGGCGGGGCCCACTTGGGCACAGTGGCTACCTGCTGGGACTGAGGGGCCTGCAATGGCACCCCTTCACCTCCACGGCATCCAGCCCTGACGCTCATCCAGCAGGGCAGGCACAGAGCAGACGCCTGGGGACAGCCCTGAGGGACATCTGGCCCTGCACCCTGCTCACCGCTTTTGCTTTCTCCCCTCCAGCATGCATGCTGTGTGGCCGGACAGATGCTGACCCAGAAACCTGTGGGCTCAAGCATGTCAACTTTGGCCTGTGTGCCCATGCATTTTGTATGGTCAGTTCCCCTGGGCTCCGTCCCCCTTCCTCCAAGCAACGGTTCCTTCCTTCCTCTTGGTCCTCACAAGATCCTGCTCTTCTCTCTCGTACAGGTGTTTTCCACTGGCCTGTTATACCAAGCCTGGCTAGTGGACACAACTGTAGAGGTAGGCCCTGAAGATGTCAGGCGCGTAATCCAGGAGGCAGAGCAGAAGGTGAGGACCTGACCGGAGCAGGCTGGTTTCTGCCAGGAGAGGCTCCTCAAGCTTAGCCTGCTCCTGAGAAAGCAATCACCTCTTCCAAGCAGCTCCACTGCCTGCGTCCCGCATCCCGTGCCCTGCCCAAAGGCATGGGTTCCGGCCACAAAGGCCCTGAGCCTGCTCCTGATGGGGCTGCTCTCTCTCTGCTCCTTCCAGCACTGCTCCATTTGCGGCAAAACGGGGGCCACCATCGCCTGTGCGGAGACGGGCTGTGAGCACCATTTCCATCTGCCCTGTGCCCAGGAGGGTGAATGTGTCACCCAGTACTTCGGAGAGTACAGGTAAGGGCTGCCAGGCCTCTCCTGTGAGCCTGCAACCCGTGCCGTCAACAGCAGCAGAGGAAGTGAGGAGCCCGTTTTGACACCGCGCGGCAGCCTGCCAGAGCCAAGGCCTGGTGCTCCTTCCTGTTCCTCTGCCCTCCTCGCAGCTCTTCTCACCTTGCCCGTCCCTTCCATCTTCCCCCAGTTCATTCTGCCAGAAGCACAGCCCGAGGCAGGCGGTGGAGGCAGCTCCAGAGCAGAATACCGCCTGCATCATCTGCATGGAGCCTGTGGGGGACGAGAAGTCTTACCACACCCTGGTGTGCCCAGCCTGCAAACACGCCTGGTTCCACCGGGCCTGCATCCAGGTAGGAGCCCTCCCCCCACCCAGCAGCAAGGCACGCAACCAGAGGCACCAGAGCCTCCTCCTGCTCCCACTGACACTGACTGTGTTTCTGCTCCAGGGACAGGCCACCCGCGCAGGCGTTGACTGCTTTCAGTGCCCCCTCTGCAGAGACGTGGACGTCTTTCTATCAGACATGCTCAACATGGGGATCCGAATCCCACTCAGGTGGGTGTTTTTCTGCCGCCTCTCGACACACGTGGGCACAAGAGCTGTGCCTGCCAGGGGACTGCCTCAGCTGGCCTGGCCCTTTGCCGTCCACGAGCGCCGGCCTCAGCTTCACAGAGAAGCTGGAAATGGGGCTGGAACAGCGGGCATGCTCTGGACCAGCCCTAGTCCAGGGCCGCTGGGGGCTCATCACAACCCCTCCATTCTTTGTCAGCGGACCCACGTGGGAGGACGGCCACGCCTACGCATCGCTGGGAGTGAGGCACGGGCGCTGCGATGCCAGCGAGTGCCTTTACCCACGCGGCAGGGAGCAGGCAGAAGGAGAGGGGTGAGTTACCTCAGCAGCCCTCTGGGGCTACTCATGGGATCTCGGCCTCACCACAGGCTGCGAGAACCAGGCCCCAGGCGATCCCTGGCTCGGCCACTTTGTCCTCACCGCCGCAACACTGTTGTTCCCCCAGGCCCTGGGAGCTGCTCCTGTGCAGCTCCTGTGCTGCAGAAGGCACTCACCGGCGCTGCTCCTACTTGAGCAACATCACCGACGCTTGGGAGTGCAAAACCTGTGCTGGCGTGGGCACCGGTAAGAGGCAAAGAGCCAGGCTGGGGCCAGGCATGGCCTGGCAGCGGTTGCTCAGGGCAGCCTTCCGTGGTCTCTCTGGCCCAGGAGGGATGGGAGCCTGTCCTGCATCAGAGTGGGAGACCTGTACTCTGACCTTCCTGCCTCCCCTTACAGCCTCCAGTGTCAACTCGGAGCTCACCGGCCCCAGCACCGACAGCCGGGCAGCGTCAGGGCCCGTTCATTCTTCCCACGTGCCTGAGAGCGGCAGCCAGAGCTGCGAGTCTGGCCCTGGACAAAGGGGTGGAGATGCCGATCATCGTCTCCGAGGTTACCCTGGGAGCAGCCGTGCCGCAGCTCCGCGGGGTGCTGCTGAGAGACGCACCCCAACATCTGCCAGACAGAGGGCATCTGGGTCCTCAAGGACTTCCCGGGCAGTTGGCAGCCGCGGCTCCGGGCAGGGGGAGCGCACTCGCACACGAAGCCGCTCCCCTGTGGATCGTCGGCCTGCAGAGTCCCGGAGCCAGCCCCAAAGGCACCACAGGAGACGGTCCAGGCGATGAGGGCCAGACCACGTGCAGAGCCGCTCCCGGCTACGTCGGGCTGAGAATCCCCACAGCCATCTCCAACGATGCCTGCCGTGTGTGAGCCACACCTGTTGTCTCTGGTCCTCAGAGGCCAGCACAATAAAACTTGGTGTTCCCATAGACTTTTGTCAGTTTTCTTCTTCTCTGCCTTTCCCAAGTTGGGCCGCGTTACGGGGCGGAACCGTGTGGCTGTCTTCTCCCTAACACCTATCCCTCCACACCTTCCTTCCCATGGCTGGCTTTAGGCAGTGCTGGGTTCCCGCCCCAACTCCATCGGGGCGCTGCATGTCCAGTTTCCACAGCCCAAGCCTGTACTAGCAGGGGCAGCCCTGCTCTGGGGGTGTTTCTGGCCTCTGAACTGTCGCTATGTTCTGGGCACGCAGGCAGCTTCCCCCACCTGACGGCTGTTGGACATGCCAGGGCCTGCCTGGGCTCTCCTGCATTTCTGCAGTGCCAGATGGTCTGAGTGGTGGCTCTGATTTCTGAACGCCACAGCGCATCGAGTGCCTGAGCCACTACTTTCTGTTTTAAAGTCAGTTTTTATGCCTTCTCTGTGAGTCCCTCTGCAGATTTCCCATAGGCCCACAGGCTTCATCTACAGGAAGGCTGCTACGAGGTGTCCCGAGAGCCTTTTCCAGGATGAGGAGCCCCAGCTTTCTCATCCGGTCCTCATTGGGGTGGTGTTCCAGCCCCCCGATGGTCTTCCTGGCGCTCCTCTGGACCCACCCCAACAGCTCCATGTCCTTCTTGTGCTGGCAGCCCCGGAAACACCCCCTGCTTGTACACACGATGACCACCCATCATCTACTTGGTCCCATTGTCCAGAGGAATATCCCACCGGCCTCTTCCAGGATTTTAACACTTGCGGTGCAATGTGACGTCTTTCGTGTACGTATAATTCAAAAGTCTTCTCCAGGTTGGCAAGTGCTAGAGCAGCTTTCAATTGAATAAAGCCAGTTTGCCATTCTGGGCTCCGTTCCAAAAACTCTCCTTCTCCTTTAACAGCTTAAACACACAAAGGTTTCACCGTCAGTCCGTAGTTTGGTATTCCTCATCCACACCATCCTGCCATACATAATCCAAGAAAGCGTGCCATTCCTGTTCCGACTTGTGCTCTGCTGTCTGACATACTGCCTTCGTTCAATTGATCCCCTGGCTTCGGTACCATTGAGGGAGGATAAAAGATACGTACATCGCAGGCTGTGATTTCTTCATCTTCACTGAAGATGAACTGTTTGGGGCCACAAGTAATATATACAGTATAGCCAGTGTGTGCAGGCAGCAGATTTTTCTCACAATTCTTTTTCATCAAAAACTTTCAAAGAAGAGAACAACTACAAATATAAAGGTAGTGGGATACAACAACCTTCTTGTTCTGAAACCACTGCATCAGTCCGGTCAGATGGAAATGGCTGCGATAATCTGTGAGGGCTCAAGGAGTTTGGCAGAGATTTTTCTTGACGTTTTTCTCATCCTGTGCTTCGTTTGTGAAAACAGTTCACAAATGTACGCGCTGCCAAACGGTGATGACATGAACAAGGCGTGATTGTGAAGCCACAGATATTTCTCTCTGGTGGGATTGGGCTTACAGGAATCTGGTCAAGAGACATGATCAGGTTTTTGAGTTGAAAATCTGAGTGCAACTCTGCACGTTCCATTTGAAAACGTGTTTATGTCAACTGACGACAGAGTCGCAAATGTACTGAACAAATCGATTACTTTGGGGCACTCAAGGAACCTATTCACAAACACCGTCATTGAAACAGAAAGCAAAGGTGCATTCCTGTTGCTGTTCATGGGACTGCGTTTATCCAGTGTATCGACATTCATAAAATGATCTGCCATATTTTGAGTTAGCTCTACACTGTGCCCTCCTCGAGTCATGGTTTAAGTCCAGCCAGTACTGATGGCACACCAACGTTTGGTCACAGCCGAAATCTTAAAGCTCTGAATCAAAACTCTCCCAGGCTTTTTTGACCGCCTACTCTGTATTTCTCTATGACGTTCAACTGGTCTTCAAAATATCGTTCCTTTTTTCCTTCGCTGTCAAAGTGAATGCTATGATCTAACAGCCAGGACCTGTCACAGAAAATGGGAGTCCTCTGCAATAATACTGGGCGTTCATATTTGCACTTCACTGAGGGATCCTTAGTGCAAGATACTTCATGACAACGCTTCAGATCCTACACCCATGACTAAGGGTCTTAGTGTAAAGCACCCTGACGCACGGATTTTTAACCCGTTCTGTGCTACCATTTGGCTGACAAGGTGTTACGGAACGACCAAAAGTGTGCCAGATGACATTCAGTGACAAAAATCTCAAAGGTATCTTAAACTGAACTCAAGAAATGCCAAATAAAAGAAAGTACCAGTGGACGTGGCAACAGGATGAGGGGAAATGACCACAAAGTGAAGCATAGGAAGGACTGCACCAATGTGCGTGGGAACTTCTTCACGGTGCAGTGATGGAGCACTGGCACAGGCTGCACAGAGAGGTGGTAGACTCTCCTTCTCTGGAGACATTCCAGACCCGCCTGGACGCCTGCCTGTGCGACCTGGGCTAGGGAGCTGCTTTGGCAGGGGGGTTGGATTCGATGATCTCTACAGGCCCCTGCCAACCCTCTGCATTCTGTGATCGATTCTGTGATTCTGTGTGAGTCTGTGAAGAACTGCCTTAGGCTGCATATAGATCACACAATAAAGTTAGGGTACAGAGGAAACCAACATTCTTTATTTTTATATCATTTTTGTTATAACATTCAGGCTGAGTCAGGAGGCTGCGTGTGTCACACAGTTCCTGCAGCAGTGCAAACACGCCCGGTTCCACTGGGGCAGCGCTCAGCAGCACCAGGCCCCGCTACCCATAAATGTGTTTCTGCTGCAGGGACAGGCCCTGAGCACTGGTGGTCTCTGCTTCCAGTGCTCCCGTTGAAGAAACACGGAGCAGTTTTGTTTGGACATGCTCAACGTGGGGATGTTGAGCCGACTCGGGTTGGTGTTCTTCTGCTGGCTCTTGAGATGTGAGGCCGCAAAAGCTGTGGCCGCCCACGGACTGCTCAGGCAGGCCTGGTCCCGTGCTGCCCATGAGCGTCGGGCCGGGGTGCAAGAGCAAGGCTGCCCTTGGGTGGCTCCAGGACTGCAGCCCTGCCCAAAGGACAGCTCCACTCAGGCCTCTGGCACGGGCAGCGCTGCCAGCAGGTGGACTGAAGCGGTCCTTCTCCTGCAGCATGGCCAGCACCCAGCCCCTCAGTCTGCGCAGAGCCGACGCCGCCTTCCTGCTCGGGTTCCAAAGGCTCTCACCTCGGCGATTCTGTCACTATGGGTGGCACAGAGTGGCCATTGTGACCCACCGGACTGTGAGCAGAACAAAGGCTGCCAAGCAAAGGCCACGCGTCAGTGCGATCTGGTGAGGTGCGGAGAAGGCAGGGAGCAAAGGGGCTGCCTGGGGCTGACAGTGGCAAGAGGAGGGCTCCCAGCCCTCGCGGCCCTGAGCTGTATTCTCACCCTCATTTTGCCTCTCCCACAGAGTTGGCAAAGGAGCGTGCAGAGGAGAAAGCCCAGCGTTGCCGGAGCAGAACTCTGCACGTGCTTGCTGTCAACGTGCACCATGTGTTCAAGGAGTCAGGAGACTCCCAGCACGAGGGAGCCAGGTGAGAGCAAAGTATCACTGCTCACAGCTCCCCCATCGCCAGGCAGAGGGGTCCTGAGGCTCTGCCTGTGGCCGAGAGGGGACGCAGGGCCCCTCTGCTCCTTGGCCAGGCGGGGCCCACTTGGGCACAGTGGCTACCTGCTGGGACTGAGGGGCCTGCAATGGCACCCCTTCACCTCCACGGCATCCAGCCCTGACGCTCATCCAGCAGGGCAGGCACAGAGCAGACGCCTGGGGACAGCCCTGAGGGACATCTGGCCCTGCACCCTGCTCACCGCTTTTGCTTTCTCCCCTCCAGCATGCATGCTGTGTGGCCGGACAGATGCTGACCCAGAAACCTGTGGGCTCAAGCATGTCAACTTTGGCCTGTGTGCCCATGCATTTTGTATGGTCAGTTCCCCTGGGCTCCGTCCCCCTTCCTCCAAGCAACGGTTCCTTCCTTCCTCTTGGTCCTCACAAGATCCTGCTCTTCTCTCTCGTACAGGTGTTTTCCACTGGCCTGTTATACCAAGCCTGGCTAGTGGACACAACTGTAGAGGTAGGCCCTGAAGATGTCAGGCGCGTAATCCAGGAGGCAGAGCAGAAGGTGAGGACCTGACCGGAGCAGGCTGGTTTCTGCCAGGAGAGGCTCCTCAAGCTTAGCCTGCTCCTGAGAAAGCAATCACCTCTTCCAAGCAGCTCCACTGCCTGCGTCCCGCATCCCGTGCCCTGCCCAAAGGCATGGGTTCCGGCCACAAAGGCCCTGAGCCTGCTCCTGATGGGGCTGCTCTCTCTCTGCTCCTTCCAGCACTGCTCCATTTGCGGCAAAACGGGGGCCACCATCGCCTGTGCGGAGACGGGCTGTGAGCACCATTTCCATCTGCCCTGTGCCCAGGAGGGTGAATGTGTCACCCAGTACTTCGGAGAGTACAGGTAAGGGCTGCCAGGCCTCTCCTGTGAGCCTGCAACCCGTGCCGTCAACAGCAGCAGAGGAAGTGAGGAGCCCGTTTTGACACCGCGCGGCAGCCTGCCAGAGCCAAGGCCTGGTGCTCCTTCCTGTTCCTCTGCCCTCCTCGCAGCTCTTCTCACCTTGCCCGTCCCTTCCATCTTCCCCCAGTTCATTCTGCCAGAAGCACAGCCCGAGGCAGGCGGTGGAGGCAGCTCCAGAGCAGAATACCGCCTGCATCATCTGCATGGAGCCTGTGGGGGACGAGAAGTCTTACCACACCCTGGTGTGCCCAGCCTGCAAACACGCCTGGTTCCACCGGGCCTGCATCCAGGTAGGAGCCCTCCCCCCACCCAGCAGCAAGGCACGCAACCAGAGGCACCAGAGCCTCCTCCTGCTCCCACTGACACTGACTGTGTTTCTGCTCCAGGGACAGGCCACCCGCGCAGGCGTTGACTGCTTTCAGTGCCCCCTCTGCAGAGACGTGGACGTCTTTCTATCAGACATGCTCAACATGGGGATCCGAATCCCACTCAGGTGGGTGTTTTTCTGCCGCCTCTCGACACACGTGGGCACAAGAGCTGTGCCTGCCAGGGGACTGCCTCAGCTGGCCTGGCCCTTTGCCGTCCACGAGCGCCGGCCTCAGCTTCACAGAGAAGCTGGAAATGGGGCTGGAACAGCGGGCATGCTCTGGACCAGCCCTAGTCCAGGGCCGCTGGGGGCTCATCACAACCCCTCCATTCTTTGTCAGCGGACCCACGTGGGAGGACGGCCACGCCTACGCATCGCTGGGAGTGAGGCACGGGCGCTGCGATGCCAGCGAGTGCCTTTACCCACGCGGCAGGGAGCAGGCAGAAGGAGAGGGGTGAGTTACCTCAGCAGCCCTCTGGGGCTACTCATGGGATCTCGGCCTCACCACAGGCTGCGAGAACCAGGCCCCGGGCGATCCCTGGCTCGGCCACTTTGTCCTCACCGCCGCAACACTGTTGTTCCCCCAGGCCCTGGGAGCTGCTCCTGTGCAGCTCCTGTGCTGCAGAAGGCACTCACCGGCGCTGCTCCTACTTGAGCAACATCACCGACGCTTGGGAGTGCAAAACCTGTGCTGGCGTGGGCACCGGTAAGAGGCAAAGAGCCAGGCTGGGGCCAGGCATGGCCTGGCAGCGGTTGCTCAGGGCAGCCTTCCGTGGTCTCTCTGGCCCAGGAGGGATGGGAGCCTGTCCTGCATCAGAGTGGGAGACCTGTACTCTGACCTTCCTGCCTCCCCTTACAGCCTCCAGTGTCAACTCGGAGCTCACCGGCCCCAGCACCGACAGCCGGGCAGCGTCAGGGCCCGTTCATTCTTCCCACGTGCCTGAGAGCGGCAGCCAGAGCTGCGAGTCTGGCCCTGGACAAAGGGGTGGAGATGCCGATCATCGTCTCCGAGGTTACCCTGGGAGCAGCCGTGCCGCAGCTCCGCGGGGTGCTGCTGAGAGACGCACCCCAACATCTGCCAGACAGAGGGCATCTGGGTCCTCAAGGACTTCCCGGGCAGTTGGCAGCCGCGGCTCCGGGCAGGGGGAGCGCACTCGCACACGAAGCCGCTCCCCTGTGGATCGTCGGCCTGCAGAGTCCCGGAGCCAGCCCCAAAGGCACCACAGGAGACGGTCCAGGCGATGAGGGCCAGACCACGTGCAGAGCCGCTCCCGGCTACGTCGGGCTGAGAATCCCCACAGCCATCTCCAACGATGCCTGCCGTGTGTGAGCCACACCTGTTGTCTCTGGTCCTCAGAGGCCAGCACAATAAAACTTGGTGTTCCCATAGACTTTTGTCAGTTTTCTTCTTCTCTGCCTTTCCCAAGTTGGGCCGCGTTACGGGGCGGAACCGTGTGGCTGTCTTCTCCCTAACACCTATCCCTCCACACCTTCCTTCCCATGGCTGGCTTTAGGCAGTGCTGGGTTCCCGCCCCAACTCCATCGGGGCGCTGCATGTCCAGTTTCCACAGCCCAAGCCTGTACTAGCAGGGGCAGCCCTGCTCTGGGGGTGTTTCTGGCCTCTGAACTGTCGCTATGTTCTGGGCACGCAGGCAGCTTCCCCCACCTGACGGCTGTTGGACATGCCAGGGCCTGCCTGGGCTCTCCTGCATTTCTGCAGTGCCAGATGGTCTGAGTGGTGGCTCTGATTTCTGAACGCCACAGCGCATCGAGTGCCTGAGCCACTACTTTCTGTTTTAAAGTCAGTTTTTATGCCTTCTCTGTGAGTCCCTCTGCAGATTTCCCATAGGCCCACAGGCTTCATCTACAGGAAGGCTGCTACGAGGTGTCCCGAGAGCCTTTTCCAGGATGAGGAGCCCCAGCTTTCTCATCCGGTCCTCATTGGGGTGGTGTTCCAGCCCCCCGATGGTCTTCCTGGCGCTCCTCTGGACCCACCCCAACAGCTCCATGTCCTTCTTGTGCTGGCAGCCCCGGAAACACCCCCTGCTTGTACACACGATGACCACCCATCATCTACTTGGTCCCATTGTCCAGAGGAATATCCCACCGGCCTCTTCCAGGATTTTAACACTTGCGGTGCAATGTGACGTCTTTCGTGTACGTATAATTCAAAAGTCTTCTCCAGGTTGGCAAGTGCTAGAGCAGCTTTCAATTGAATAAAGCCAGTTTGCCATTCTGGGCTCCGTTCCAAAAACTCTCCTTCTCCTTTAACAGCTTAAACACACAAAGGTTTCACCGTCAGTCCGTAGTTTGGTATTCCTCATCCACACCATCCTGCCATACATAATCCAAGAAAGCGTGCCATTCCTGTTCCGACTTGTGCTCTGCTGTCTGACATACTGCCTTCGTTCAATTGATCCCCTGGCTTCGGTACCATTGAGGGAGGATAAAAGATACGTACATCGCAGGCTGTGATTTCTTCATCTTCACTGAAGATGAACTGTTTGGGGCCACAAGTAATATATACAGTATAGCCAGTGTGTGCAGGCAGCAGATTTTTCTCACAATTCTTTTTCATCAAAAACTTTCAAAGAAGAGAACAACTACAAATATAAAGGTAGTGGGATACAACAACCTTCTTGTTCTGAAACCACTGCATCAGTCCGGTCAGATGGAAATGGCTGCGATAATCTGTGAGGGCTCAAGGAGTTTGGCAGAGATTTTTCTTGACGTTTTTCTCATCCTGTGCTTCGTTTGTGAAAACAGTTCACAAATGTACGCGCTGCCAAACGGTGATGACATGAACAAGGCGTGATTGTGAAGCCACAGATATTTCTCTCTGGTGGGATTGGGCTTACAGGAATCTGGTCAAGAGACATGATCAGGTTTTTGAGTTGAAAATCTGAGTGCAACTCTGCACGTTCCATTTGAAAACGTGTTTATGTCAACTGACGACAGAGTCGCAAATGTACTGAACAAATCGATTACTTTGGGGCACTCAAGGAACCTATTCACAAACACCGTCATTGAAACAGAAAGCAAAGGTGCATTCCTGTTGCTGTTCATGGGACTGCGTTTATCCAGTGTATCGACATTCATAAAATGATCTGCCATATTTTGAGTTAGCTCTACACTGTGCCCTCCTCGAGTCATGGTTTAAGTCCAGCCAGTACTGATGGCACACCAACGTTTGGTCACAGCCGAAATCTTAAAGCTCTGAATCAAAACTCTCCCAGGCTTTTTTGACCGCCTACTCTGTATTTCTCTATGACGTTCAACTGGTCTTCAAAATATCGTTCCTTTTTTCCTTCGCTGTCAAAGTGAATGCTATGATCTAACAGCCAGGACCTGTCACAGAAAATGGGAGTCCTCTGCAATAATACTGGGCGTTCATATTTGCACTTCACTGAGGGATCCTTAGTGCAAGATACTTCATGACAACGCTTCAGATCCTACACCCATGACTAAGGGTCTTAGTGTAAAGCACCCTGACGCACGGATTTTTAACCCGTTCTGTGCTACCATTTGGCTGACAAGGTGTTACGGAACGACCAAAAGTGTGCCAGATGACATTCAGTGACAAAAATCTCAAAGGTATCTTAAACTGAACTCAAGAAATGCCAAATAAAAGAAAGTACCAGTGGACGTGGCAACAGGATGAGGGGAAATGACCACAAAGTGAAGCATAGGAAGGACTGCACCAATGTGCGTGGGAACTTCTTCACGGTGCAGTGATGGAGCACTGGCACAGGCTGCACAGAGAGGTGGTAGACTCTCCTTCTCTGGAGACATTCCAGACCCGCCTGGACGCCTGCCTGTGCGACCTGGGCTAGGGAGCTGCTTTGGCAGGGGGGTTGGATTCGATGATCTCTACAGGCCCCTGCCAACCCTCTGCATTCTGTGATCGATTCTGTGATTCTGTGTGAGTCTGTGAAGAACTGCCTTAGGCTGCATATAGATCACACAATAAAGTTAGGGTACAGAGGAAACCAACATTCTTTATTTTTATATCATTTTTGTTATAACATTCAGGCTGAGTCAGGAGGCTGCGTGTGTCACACAGTTCCTGCAGCAGTGCAAACAGGCCCGGTTCCACTGGGGCAGCGCTCAGCAGCACCAGGCCCCGCTACCCATAAATGTGTTTCTGCTGCAGGGACAGGCCCTGAGCACTGGTGGTCTCTGCTTCCAGTGCTCCCGTTGAAGAAACACGGAGCAGTTTTGTTTGGACATGCTCAACGTGGGGATGTTGAGCCGACTCGGGTTGGTGTTCTTCTGCTGGCTCTTGAGATGTGAGGCCGCAAAAGCTGTGGCCGCCCACGGACTGCTCAGGCAGGCCTGGTCCCGTGCTGCCCATGAGCGTCGGGCCGGGGTGCAAGAGCAAGGCTGCCCTTGGGTGGCTCCAGGACTGCAGCCCTGCCCAAAGGACAGCTCCACTCAGGCCTCTGGCACGGGCAGCGCTGCCAGCAGGTGGACTGAAGCGGTCCTTCTCCTGCAGCATGGCCAGCACCCAGCCCCTCAGTCTGCGCAGAGCCGACGCCGCCTTCCTGCTCGGGTTCCAAAGGCTCTCACCTCGGCGATTCTGTCACTATGGGTGGCACAGAGTGGCCATTGTGACCCACCGGACTGTGAGCAGAACAAAGGCTGCCAAGCAAAGGCCACGCGTCAGTGCGATCTGGTGAGGTGCGGAGAAGGCAGGGAGCAAAGGGGCTGCCTGGGGCTGACAGTGGCAAGAGGAGGGCTCCCAGCCCTCGCGGCCCTGAGCTGTATTCTCACCCTCATTTTGCCTCTCCCACAGAGTTGGCAAAGGAGCGTGCAGAGGAGAAAGCCCAGCGTTGCCGGAGCAGAACTCTGCACGTGCTTGCTGTCAACGTGCACCATGTGTTCAAGGAGTCAGGAGACTCCCAGCACGAGGGAGCCAGGTGAGAGCAAAGTATCACTGCTCACAGCTCCCGCATCGCCAGGCAAAGGGGTCCTGAGGCTTTGCCTGTGGCCGAGAGGGGACGCAGGGCCCCTCTGCTCCTTGGCCAGGCGGGGCCCACTTGGGCACAGTGGCTACCTGCTGGGACTGAGGGGCCTGCAATGGCACCCCTTCACCTCCACGGCATCCAGCCCTGACGCTCATCCAGCAGGGCAGGCACAGAGCAGACGCCTGGGGACAGCCCTGAGGGACATCTGGCCCTGCACCCTGCTCACCGCTTTTGCTTTCTCCCCTCCAGCATGCATGCTGTGTGGCCGGACAGATGCTGACCCAGAAACCTGTGGGCTCAAGCATGTCAACTTTGGCCTGTGTGCCCATGCATTTTGTATGGTCAGTTCCCCTGGGCTCCGTCCCCCTTCCTCCAAGCAACGGTTCCTTCCTTCCTCTTGGTCCTCACAAGATCCTGCTCTTCTCTCTCGTACAGGCGTTTTCCACTGGCCTGTTATACCAAGCCTGGCTAGTGGACACAACTGTAGAGGTAGGCCCTGAAGATGTCAGGCGCGTAATCCAGGAGGCAGAGCAGAAGGTGAGGACCTGACCGGAGCAGGCTGGTTTCTGCCAGGAGAGGCTCCTCAAGCTTAGCCTGCTCCTGAGAAAGCAATCACCTCTTCCAAGCAGCTCCACTGCCTGCGTCCCGCATCCCGTGCCCTGCCCAAAGGCATGGGTTCCGGCCACAAAGGCCCTGAGCCTGCTCCTGATGGGGCTGCTCTCTCTCTGCTCCTTCCAGCACTGCTCCATTTGCGGCAAAACGGGGGCCACCATCGCCTGTGCGGAGACGGGCTGTGAGCACCATTTCCATCTGCCCTGTGCCCAGGAGGGTGAATGTGTCACCCAGTACTTCGGAGAGTACAGGTAAGGGCTGCCAGGCCTCTCCTGTGAGCCTGCAACCCGTGCCGTCAACAGCAGCAGAGGAAGTGAGGAGCCCGTTTTGACACCGCGCGGCAGCCTGCCAGAGCCAAGGCCTGGTGCTCCTTCCTGTTCCTCTGCCCTCCTCGCAGCTCTTCTCACCTTGCCCGTCCCTTCCATCTTCCCCCAGTTCATTCTGCCAGAAGCACAGCCCGAGGCAGGCGGTGGAGGCAGCTCCAGAGCAGAATACCGCCTGCATCATCTGCATGGAGCCTGTGGGGGACGAGAAGTCTTACCACACCCTGGTGTGCCCAGCCTGCAAACACGCCTGGTTCCACCGGGCCTGCATCCAGGTAGGAGCCCTCCCCCCACCCAGCAGCAAGGCACGCAACCAGAGGCACCAGAGCCTCCTCCTGCTCCCACTGACACTGACTGTGTTTCTGCTCCAGGGACAGGCCACCCGCGCAGGCGTTGACTGCTTTCAGTGCCCCCTCTGCAGAGACGTGGACGTCTTTCTATCAGACATGCTCAACATGGGGATCCGAATCCCACTCAGGTGGGTGTTTTTCTGCCGCCTCTCGACACACGTGGGCACAAGAGCTGTGCCTGCCAGGGGACTGCCTCAGCTGGCCTGGCCCTTTGCCGTCCACGAGCGCCGGCCTCAGCTTCACAGAGAAGCTGGAAATGGGGCTGGAACAGCGGGCATGCTCTGGACCAGCCCTAGTCCAGGGCCGCTGGGGGCTCATCACAACCCCTCCATTCTTTGTCAGCGGACCCACGTGGGAGGACGGCCACGCCTACGCATCGCTGGGAGTGAGGCACGGGCGCTGCGATGCCAGCGAGTGCCTTTACCCACGCGGCAGGGAGCAGGCAGAAGGAGAGGGGTGAGTTACCTCAGCAGCCCTCTGGGGCTACTCATGGGATCTCGGCCTCACCACAGGCTGCGAGAACCAGGCCCCGGGCGATCCCTGGCTCGGCCACTTTGTCCTCACCGCCGCAACACTGTTGTTCCCCCAGGCCCTGGGAGCTGCTCCTGTGCAGCTCCTGTGCTGCAGAAGGCACTCACCGGCGCTGCTCCTACTTGAGCAACATCACCGACGCTTGGGAGTGCAAAACCTGTGCTGGCGTGGGCACCGGTAAGAGGCAAAGAGCCAGGCTGGGGCCAGGCATGGCCTGGCAGCGGTTGCTCAGGGCAGCCTTCCGTGGTCTCTCTGGCCCAGGAGGGATGGGAGCCTGTCCTGCATCAGAGTGGGAGACCTGTACTCTGACCTTCCTGCCTCCCCTTACAGCCTCCAGTGTCAACTCGGAGCTCACCGGCCCCAGCACCGACAGCCGGGCAGCGTCAGGGCCCGTTCATTCTTCCCACGTGCCTGAGAGCGGCAGCCAGAGCTGCGAGTCTGGCCCTGGACAAAGGGGTGGAGATGCCGATCATCGTCTCCGAGGTTACCCTGGGAGCAGCCGTGCCGCAGCTCCGCGGGGTGCTGCTGAGAGACGCACCCCAACATCTGCCAGACAGAGGGCATCTGGGTCCTCAAGGACTTCCCGGGCAGTTGGCAGCCGCGGCTCCGGGCAGGGGGAGCGCACTCGCACACGAAGCCGCTCCCCTGTGGATCGTCGGCCTGCAGAGTCCCGGAGCCAGCCCCAAAGGCACCACAGGAGACGGTCCAGGCGATGAGGGCCAGACCACGTGCAGAGCCGCTCCCGGCTACGTCGGGCTGAGAATCCCCACAGCCATCTCCAACGATGCCTGCCGTGTGTGAGCCACACCTGTTGTCTCTGGTCCTCAGAGGCCAGCACAATAAAACTTGGTGTTCCCATAGACTTTTGTCAGTTTTCTTCTTCTCTGCCTTTCCCAAGTTGGGCCGCGTTACGGGGCGGAACCGTGTGGCTGTCTTCTCCCTAACACCTATCCCTCCACACCTTCCTTCCCATGGCTGGCTTTAGGCAGTGCTGGGTTCCCGCCCCAACTCCATCGGGGCGCTGCATGTCCAGTTTCCACAGCCCAAGCCTGTACTAGCAGGGGCAGCCCTGCTCTGGGGGTGTTTCTGGCCTCTGAACTGTCGCTATGTTCTGGGCACGCAGGCAGCTTCCCCCACCTGACGGCTGTTGGACATGCCAGGGCCTGCCTGGGCTCTCCTGCATTTCTGCAGTGCCAGATGGTCTGAGTGGTGGCTCTGATTTCTGAACGCCACAGCGCATCGAGTGCCTGAGCCACTACTTTCTGTTTTAAAGTCAGTTTTTATGCCTTCTCTGTGAGTCCCTCTGCAGATTTCCCATAGGCCCACAGGCTTCATCTACAGGAAGGCTGCTACGAGGTGTCCCGAGAGCCTTTTCCAGGATGAGGAGCCCCAGCTTTCTCATCCGGTCCTCATTGGGGTGGTGTTCCAGCCCCCCGATGGTCTTCCTGGCGCTCCTCTGGACCCACCCCAACAGCTCCATGTCCTTCTTGTGCTGGCAGCCCCGGAAACACCCCCTGCTTGTACACACGATGACCACCCATCATCTACTTGGTCCCATTGTCCAGAGGAATATCCCACCGGCCTCTTCCAGGATTTTAACACTTGCGGTGCAATGTGACGTCTTTCGTGTACGTATAATTCAAAAGTCTTCTCCAGGTTGGCAAGTGCTAGAGCAGCTTTCAATTGAATAAAGCCAGTTTGCCATTCTGGGCTCCGTTCCAAAAACTCTCCTTCTCCTTTAACAGCTTAAACACACAAAGGTTTCACCGTCAGTCCGTAGTTTGGTATTCCTCATCCACACCATCCTGCCATACATAATCCAAGAAAGCGTGCCATTCCTGTTCCGACTTGTGCTCTGCTGTCTGACATACTGCCTTCGTTCAATTGATCCCCTGGCTTCGGTACCATTGAGGGAGGATAAAAGATACGTACATCGCAGGCTGTGATTTCTTCATCTTCACTGAAGATGAACTGTTTGGGGCCACAAGTAATATATACAGTATAGCCAGTGTGTGCAGGCAGCAGATTTTTCTCACAATTCTTTTTCATCAAAAACTTTCAAAGAAGAGAACAACTACAAATATAAAGGTAGTGGGATACAACAACCTTCTTGTTCTGAAACCACTGCATCAGTCCGGTCAGATGGAAATGGCTGCGATAATCTGTGAGGGCTCAAGGAGTTTGGCAGAGATTTTTCTTGACGTTTTTCTCATCCTGTGCTTCGTTTGTGAAAACAGTTCACAAATGTACGCGCTGCCAAACGGTGATGACATGAACAAGGCGTGATTGTGAAGCCACAGATATTTCTCTCTGGTGGGATTGGGCTTACAGGAATCTGGTCAAGAGACATGATCAGGTTTTTGAGTTGAAAATCTGAGTGCAACTCTGCACGTTCCATTTGAAAACGTGTTTATGTCAACTGACGACAGAGTCGCAAATGTACTGAACAAATCGATTACTTTGGGGCACTCAAGGAACCTATTCACAAACACCGTCATTGAAACAGAAAGCAAAGGTGCATTCCTGTTGCTGTTCATGGGACTGCGTTTATCCAGTGTATCGACATTCATAAAATGATCTGCCATATTTTGAGTTAGCTCTACACTGTGCCCTCCTCGAGTCATGGTTTAAGTCCAGCCAGTACTGATGGCACACCAACGTTTGGTCACAGCCGAAATCTTAAAGCTCTGAATCAAAACTCTCCCAGGCTTTTTTGACCGCCTACTCTGTATTTCTCTATGACGTTCAACTGGTCTTCAAAATATCGTTCCTTTTTTCCTTCGCTGTCAAAGTGAATGCTATGATCTAACAGCCAGGACCTGTCACAGAAAATGGGAGTCCTCTGCAATAATACTGGGCGTTCATATTTGCACTTCACTGAGGGATCCTTAGTGCAAGATACTTCATGACAACGCTTCAGATCCTACACCCATGACTAAGGGTCTTAGTGTAAAGCACCCTGACGCACGGATTTTTAACCCGTTCTGTGCTACCATTTGGCTGACAAGGTGTTACGGAACGACCAAAAGTGTGCCAGATGACATTCAGTGACAAAAATCTCAAAGGTATCTTAAACTGAACTCAAGAAATGCCAAATAAAAGAAAGTACCAGTGGACGTGGCAACAGGATGAGGGGAAATGACCACAAAGTGAAGCATAGGAAGGACTGCACCAATGTGCGTGGGAACTTCTTCACGGTGCAGTGATGGAGCACTGGCACAGGCTGCACAGAGAGGTGGTAGACTCTCCTTCTCTGGAGACATTCCAGACCCGCCTGGACGCCTGCCTGTGCGACCTGGGCTAGGGAGCTGCTTTGGCAGGGGGGTTGGATTCGATGATCTCTACAGGCCCCTGCCAACCCTCTGCATTCTGTGATCGATTCTGTGATTCTGTGTGAGTCTGTGAAGAACTGCCTTAGGCTGCATATAGATCACACAATAAAGTTAGGGTACAGAGGAAACCAACATTCTTTATTTTTATATCATTTTTGTTATAACATTCAGGCTGAGTCAGGAGGCTGCGTGTGTCACACAGTTCCTGCAGCAGTGCAAACAGGCCCGGTTCCACTGGGGCAGCGCTCAGCAGCACCAGGCCCCGCTACCCATAAATGTGTTTCTGCTGCAGGGACAGGCCCTGAGCACTGGTGGTCTCTGCTTCCAGTGCTCCCGTTGAAGAAACACGGAGCAGTTTTGTTTGGACATGCTCAACGTGGGGATGTTGAGCCGACTCGGGTTGGTGTTCTTCTGCTGGCTCTTGAGATGTGAGGCCGCAAAAGCTGTGGCCGCCCACGGACTGCTCAGGCAGGCCTGGTCCCGTGCTGCCCATGAGCGTCGGGCCGGGGTGCAAGAGCAAGGCTGCCCTTGGGTGGCTCCAGGACTGCAGCCCTGCCCAAAGGACAGCTCCACTCAGGCCTCTGGCACGGGCAGCGCTGCCAGCAGGTGGACTGAAGCGGTCCTTCTCCTGCAGCATGGCCAGCACCCAGCCCCTCAGTCTGCGCAGAGCCGACGCCGCCTTCCTGCTCGGGTTCCAAAGGCTCTCACCTCGGCGATTCTGTCACTATGGGTGGCACAGAGTGGCCATTGTGACCCACCGGACTGTGAGCAGAACAAAGGCTGCCAAGCAAAGGCCACGCGTCAGTGCGATCTGGTGAGGTGCGGAGAAGGCAGGGAGCAAAGGGGCTGCCTGGGGCTGACAGTGGCAAGAGGAGGGCTCCCAGCCCTCGCGGCCCTGAGCTGTATTCTCACCCTCATTTTGCCTCTCCCACAGAGTTGGCAAAGGAGCGTGCAGAGGAGAAAGCCCAGCGTTGCCGGAGCAGAACTCTGCACGTGCTTGCTGTCAACGTGCACCATGTGTTCAAGGAGTCAGGAGACTCCCAGCACGAGGGAGCCAGGTGAGAGCAAAGTATCACTGCTCACAGCTCCCGCATCGCCAGGCAAAGGGGTCCTGAGGCTTTGCCTGTGGCCGAGAGGGGACGCAGGGCCCCTCTGCTCCTTGGCCAGGCGGGGCCCACTTGGGCACAGTGGCTACCTGCTGGGACTGAGGGGCCTGCAATGGCACCCCTTCACCTCCACGGCATCCAGCCCTGACGCTCATCCAGCAGGGCAGGCACAGAGCAGACGCCTGGGGACAGCCCTGAGGGACATCTGGCCCTGCACCCTGCTCACCGCTTTTGCTTTCTCCCCTCCAGCATGCATGCTGTGTGGCCGGACAGATGCTGACCCAGAAACCTGTGGGCTCAAGCATGTCAACTTTGGCCTGTGTGCCCATGCATTTTGTATGGTCAGTTCCCCTGGGCTCCGTCCCCCTTCCTCCAAGCAACGGTTCCTTCCTTCCTCTTGGTCCTCACAAGATCCTGCTCTTCTCTCTCGTACAGGCGTTTTCCACTGGCCTGTTATACCAAGCCTGGCTAGTGGACACAACTGTAGAGGTAGGCCCTGAAGATGTCAGGCGCGTAATCCAGGAGGCAGAGCAGAAGGTGAGGACCTGACCGGAGCAGGCTGGTTTCTGCCAGGAGAGGCTCCTCAAGCTTAGCCTGCTCCTGAGAAAGCAATCACCTCTTCCAAGCAGCTCCACTGCCTGCGTCCCGCATCCCGTGCCCTGCCCAAAGGCATGGGTTCCGGCCACAAAGGCCCTGAGCCTGCTCCTGATGGGGCTGCTCTCTCTCTGCTCCTTCCAGCACTGCTCCATTTGCGGCAAAACGGGGGCCACCATCGCCTGTGCGGAGACGGGCTGTGAGCACCATTTCCATCTGCCCTGTGCCCAGGAGGGTGAATGTGTCACCCAGTACTTCGGAGAGTACAGGTAAGGGCTGCCAGGCCTCTCCTGTGAGCCTGCAACCCGTGCCGTCAACAGCAGCAGAGGAAGTGAGGAGCCCGTTTTGACACCGCGCGGCAGCCTGCCAGAGCCAAGGCCTGGTGCTCCTTCCTGTTCCTCTGCCCTCCTCGCAGCTCTTCTCACCTTGCCCGTCCCTTCCATCTTCCCCCAGTTCATTCTGCCAGAAGCACAGCCCGAGGCAGGCGGTGGAGGCAGCTCCAGAGCAGAATACCGCCTGCATCATCTGCATGGAGCCTGTGGGGGACGAGAAGTCTTACCACACCCTGGTGTGCCCAGCCTGCAAACACGCCTGGTTCCACCGGGCCTGCATCCAGGTAGGAGCCCTCCCCCCACCCAGCAGCAAGGCACGCAACCAGAGGCACCAGAGCCTCCTCCTGCTCCCACTGACACTGACTGTGTTTCTGCTCCAGGGACAGGCCACCCGCGCAGGCGTTGACTGCTTTCAGTGCCCCCTCTGCAGAGACGTGGACGTCTTTCTATCAGACATGCTCAACATGGGGATCCGAATCCCACTCAGGTGGGTGTTTTTCTGCCGCCTCTCGACACACGTGGGCACAAGAGCTGTGCCTGCCAGGGGACTGCCTCAGCTGGCCTGGCCCTTTGCCGTCCACGAGCGCCGGCCTCAGCTTCACAGAGAAGCTGGAAATGGGGCTGGAACAGCGGGCATGCTCTGGACCAGCCCTAGTCCAGGGCCGCTGGGGGCTCATCACAACCCCTCCATTCTTTGTCAGCGGACCCACGTGGGAGGACGGCCACGCCTACGCATCGCTGGGAGTGAGGCACGGGCGCTGCGATGCCAGCGAGTGCCTTTACCCACGCGGCAGGGAGCAGGCAGAAGGAGAGGGGTGAGTTACCTCAGCAGCCCTCTGGGGCTACTCATGGGATCTCGGCCTCACCACAGGCTGCGAGAACCAGGCCCCGGGCGATCCCTGGCTCGGCCACTTTGTCCTCACCGCCGCAACACTGTTGTTCCCCCAGGCCCTGGGAGCTGCTCCTGTGCAGCTCCTGTGCTGCAGAAGGCACTCACCGGCGCTGCTCCTACTTGAGCAACATCACCGACGCTTGGGAGTGCAAAACCTGTGCTGGCGTGGGCACCGGTAAGAGGCAAAGAGCCAGGCTGGGGCCAGGCATGGCCTGGCAGCGGTTGCTCAGGGCAGCCTTCCGTGGTCTCTCTGGCCCAGGAGGGATGGGAGCCTGTCCTGCATCAGAGTGGGAGACCTGTACTCTGACCTTCCTGCCTCCCCTTACAGCCTCCAGTGTCAACTCGGAGCTCACCGGCCCCAGCACCGACAGCCGGGCAGCGTCAGGGCCCGTTCATTCTTCCCACGTGCCTGAGAGCGGCAGCCAGAGCTGCGAGTCTGGCCCTGGACAAAGGGGTGGAGATGCCGATCATCGTCTCCGAGGTTACCCTGGGAGCAGCCGTGCCGCAGCTCCGCGGGGTGCTGCTGAGAGACGCACCCCAACATCTGCCAGACAGAGGGCATCTGGGTCCTCAAGGACTTCCCGGGCAGTTGGCAGCCGCGGCTCCGGGCAGGGGGAGCGCACTCGCACACGAAGCCGCTCCCCTGTGGATCGTCGGCCTGCAGAGTCCCGGAGCCAGCCCCAAAGACACCACAGGAGACGGTCCAGGCGATGAGGGCCAGACCACGTGCAGAGCCGCTCCCGGCTACGTCGGGCTGAGAACCCCCACAGCCATCTCCAACGATGCCTGCCGTGTGTGAGCCACACCTGTTGTCTCTGGTCCTCAGAGGCCAGCACAATAAAACTTGGTGTTCCCATAGACTTTTGTCAGTTTTCTTCTTCTCTGCCTTTCCCAAGTTGGGCTGTGTTATTGGTCGAAGGACGTGATTTTCTTCTCCCTAACACCTATCTCCAGCCAGTTCTCTGCTACTGTTTTGCTCAGAAGGAGTTACAGAACACTCAGAAGTGTGCCAGATGTCATTCAATGATAATAATCTTGAAGATATCTTAAGATAAACTCTAAAAAATGCCCCCCCAAATCTTGTCTATTCCTGAAGTATTATTATTTATGCTTCAAAACGTAAAAGAAAATTAAAAAAGGAGAAAATAAATGACATAATAATGCTGCATCCTTTTTTCTTCATATGGATACAAAGCATAACATTGGCAGAAATAATCATATACATTTGTGGTGAAAACACTATTTAGAAAGACCACGAACAGTGACTTTCAGTTACGTAAGCACATCTTTCTAAAAATATTTATTGCATGAAGCACCAGAGTTCTGAATGATGTTAACTTCAATAAAGGCAATGCCAAGGGCTCAACTTAGCATCTATCTTTTGTGTGCGATGCATGCATCTCATCCATTATATTCCAGATACTTTGTACACAGACCTCTTCTTTTTGTTCTTTCGTACAGGCTTGTTTCCACATGTCTTCAAATCTTTCATCTGAAATGTTTACACCAATGTTGCGAAAAATTTGTGCCACCTGCAAAGTTATACAACACATGTAATTCTGATTAGTACTTTATTTAATCTGTATAGTCTATTCTTTACATACGTTAGCAATCCACATAATTGATCCTTACCCAAAAAAGTTCCCTTTAAAGCGAATCGGAATCTTATTATGATGAAAGCTGTGGTGTACAAAACTGTGTTAATGAAGTTGAAATAACTTTTATATTAAAGAATCAAATGGAAATAGTACTGTAGGGATGGTAAATGGCTACTGGTTCCCATAACTTACTCATCGACAGCCATAAAGTAAGCACGGAATAAACCATACACTATCCAGTGCACACGTGGTTTAATCTGTCCCTTCTATCAACACAATCTTGTTGAATATCAATTACACACTATCACTCAGTCAAACAATTTCATTTCCTTTTAATAGGCTGCTGAATTCTATTGACAGCACCAGCAGGCTTAGAAACACTTTGTTCTTTTGTAACGGGAGGAGTCACATTGCAAACCTGCGTTGTAGTCAGAATTCTCACTCATTACTACAGGCCCATTCACAAACTGATATTATGACATGACTCCGGGTTGTCATATAATAATTTAGTTAGCTACTACACGTTTGAAAATATTAATGATCCATGTCAATATAAATCAAAAGAACATCACTAACACTGAAGCAACCTATTTCACGAGTACTGGGTGATGTAATGCACTCAGAGATAGTTCTGTACTGCCTGTGTAGTCTACAATACAGGATGACATCTCAGGCCACTGTAACTTCAGAGTTCTATCTGGTGCTTGACAGGAACAATGGACTTCTCAGTGAAGCATAAATTCTACTTACTGTTAGCTATACTCTGCACACCTGGATTTCCTGCTTGAAAGCTACCTTACAAAGTGGTAAATGCTCATGTATACGACATTGAGACAAGCTATGTTATGGGTACTTTTGGAACATGACACTGTATCTTTTACCTCCCCACCACTAATTTGCAACATTCTTTTCTGCAAAAGACACACACAAGTTACAGATCTACTTTCATATGACTAGATATTTCTCTAATAAAATGTCTACAAGAGATGGAAAGTATGCTAATGTTTCTTTTTCCATTTCAGATCGGAATTTCATATTTTCCTATAATTGGCTCATAAATCATATTTCAAGTAAAGACCTTTTTTTTTTTCATTAAAAATGTAGAGAAATAAAACAGAAAAACAATAAACAACATAGAGTAAGGGGCAACACTGTTTTAGCATTTATGCTAGATGAACTCCGGGTTCTGAAGTGGTAGTAGTACCCAAAGATATCAGATGAAAAATAGTTGTAATTTGCTGTCAGCAAAACCTGTCAACTCAAAGGAATACAATCTGGCTAAACTTTTCCACTGAACATTCCTATGTGACAGAAAGTAGTTTTACACTTTTTCCTCTTTTGGACAAGGGGAAATACTAAAAAGAGTGGAGATTTAGAATGGATATAAGAAAGTTTTTGCCATGATAAGGGTAGAGAAGCACTGGAGCAGGGTGCCCAGAGAGGTGGTAGATACCCTGTCCCTGAAGACATTCAAGGTCAGGCTGGGTAGGGCTCTGAGTGACTGGATCTAGCTGTAGAAGTTCCTGTTTATTGTAGGGAAGTTGGACTAGATGACCTTTAAAGGTCCCTTCCAGGTGATTCTATGTGGCCTCACCAGGGCAGAGTAGAGGGGGAGGATCACCTCCCTTGACCTGCTGACCAAGCTCTTTCCAACACGCTGCAGGACACCATTGTGCTTCTTATCTGCAAGGGCACACCGGTGGTTCATCACTAATCTGTTGTCCACCAGGACACCCAGGTCCTTCTCCACAGAGCTCCTTTCCTTTAGGTCAGTTGTTCCTCCTCTGCTCTTCTCACATTACAGAAATTTTGAAAGACAGACTCTGAAGCCCTACGTTATCGACCAACCATCATTCAACGCAGCAGTTGAGCATGTGAGCAGCAACATTCTGACATACTTTGTAACTTTAAATGTGAAAAGCACATATTTTTCAGATGTCTGAATGGATATAAAAGGACGGCAATGTCAGAACAATGAATTTTACAACCTATACAACTTTCCACTCCCAAACAGCTTGAGCCATGGCATTTATCTTGAAAGAATGTTCTGAAAAAAAATGTACTATACCTCTGCCTTTGGTCTTGATTTAAAGAAGTCTCCTTCATACACTCCCTTTTGACTGAAGACAGAAGGGAACAATAATGCGTAAGCATTGGCCTCATCACCATAATTGGTTCTGTCACTAATGCGGCAAATTCGAGGAGTCGGAATATCTGAACGAATAGTTGGAACACCACATACTGGATAACCTGTGGAAATTGATCAATAGGTAATATGGAAAACTATGGAAAGATACTCCCAGGAAGAATAAAAGATTTTGTATTAAATAAGAGCAATTTTGATCCTTTGTCTCACATAGCTTCAAGAGTTGATATAATTTTCCCCCTCATTTCATTATTTTTAGAATTCTTACTTGCAGCTACATCATGACACATGAGAATGGGAAATATTTTAGCAACTTCTGAATACTTCCATCTAAAAACATTTTTAGATGATTCCAATTTCTCAAAAATGTAGAATAATTTGAGTTGAAAGGGACTTTAAAAATCACCTAGTTCTATCTCTGTTATCATGGACAGGAATACCTTCCTCTAGATCAAGATGCCCAAAGCCCTGTCCAACCTGGCTTTGAACACTTACAGGAATTGGACATACACAGCTTCTCTGGGCAGCTTGTTCCAATGTCCCACCATACTCATAGTGAAGAATTTCTTCCCAATATCCAATCTAAATCTATCCTTTTTCAGTTTAAATGCATTACTCATTCTCCCACACTAATTCCCTGATACTCTCCCCAGCCTTCCTCTAGGCCCCCTTTAAATGCTGAAGCTATAAAGTCTCCCCAGAGCTTTCTCTTCCAAATCTCTCCGCCTACTGTTCATAGAAAATATCTTCAAGTCGTCTGATCATCCTCATTGGTGCTACATCTGTTTCAACAGTTTCATGTCTTTCTTATGCTGGGGTCTCCAGAGCTGAACACAGTGCTCTATGTGGGACCTCGTAAGAGGTGAGGGGATGAATTGGCTGCTGGACACACTTCTTCTGATGCAGTCCATGTTCAGTTTTTCATACACGAACACCCTCAAATCCTTCCCCTCAGAGCTGCACTCAATCCATTAATCATCCAGCCTATATTTGCACTTGAAATTGCTCTGACTCAGGTGCAGGATGCTACTTGGTCTTAACTACATGAGATTCATACGTGTCCACTTCTCAAGCCTGTCAAGGTCTCTCTGGATGGTATCCCTTCCCTGCAGTGTATAACTGCACCATGCAGTTTGGTGCTGTCTGCAAATTTGCTGACAGTGTACTTAATCCCACTGTCCACACAACTAACAAAGATATTAGAAAAATATCAGTCCTAATAACATCCTCCAAGGACCAGTCACTGGTCTCCACCTGGACACTGAGCCATTGACCTCATTGTCAATTTAGAGGAAAGGATGCTGTGTGGAACAGCACCAAATGCTTTGCACATCTAGACTAAATTTCAAATTTTCAGTAGATTATCTATGCCAAATATTCAAACTGACAAATTCCAAGCTACACTTCTAAACAAACGTAGATTAAAGAAATTAACTCACTACTGAACATTAGCAGTATCTGCATTACTTCTCACACTTACTCCTAATTTTTTCTTAATTAATGATTAGAAGTGCAAGGTACAGCCCATTGTACTCACAGTTTGTTGGAAGACCACCTACTACAGCATTGTACTGGGAAGAAGTTGTTTGATAGTCTGCAAATATTCTATCTGTTGGTCTTGTAAGTGTTTTTGGTGTCATTTCTGAGCTCCCCACTTCTTTTAATACAAGACCTTCTTGCTTCAACAGCGGCTCATCATCTGTCTTTGTGTCAGACTGAGGATGAACATCTATTTTTTTCCCTGTTAAGTAGAAGTCATAGAATAGCCAGGATTTATTTATTATCAGCATATCATAAGAGATTCTTAAAATTTGCTTGAACTTCTCAGAAATTACAAAGTAGGTAACATAAGATAAACAATTTGCATACGTTATAATGATTCTAGGAAATCTTTACTTTCTCCTGACTTATCAGACAATTTCCAAACACAAAATCTGAAGGTGCAAAAGTCCATGGGACCCAACGAGATCCATCCCCAGGTTCTGAGGGAATCAGTGGATGAAGTTGGCAAGCAGCTATCCATCTTATCTGAAAGGTCACAGCACTCTGGTAAAGTACCCAATGATTGGAAAAGGGGAAACATGACCCCCATTTTCAAGATGTGAAAAAAAAAAAAAGATCCAGGGAACTACAGGTCAGTCAGTCTCACCTCTGTGTCTGGCAAGATCAGGGAGCAGAAACTCCTGAAGGCCCAACTAAGGTAAATGGAAAACAAAGATGAGGTGATTGGTGGCAACCAACATGGCTTCAGCAAGGGTAAGAAATACCCGACCATGTTGGTGGACCTTTATGATGGAGTTACAGAGTCAGTAGGTAAAGGAAGAGCAACTGACATCAGTTGCTCTGACGCAGAGAGCTGTAGTCAATGGCTCAAGGTCCAAGTGGCGATCAGTGATGAGTGGCGTTCCTCAGGGATCGGAGTTGGGACTGGTGTGTTACCTCCTCATATACAACATGGACGGTGAGATCAAGTGCGCTCTCAGCAAGTTTGCACACAACACCAAGCTGAGTGGCGCATGTGACACACTAGAGGGAAGGGACCTGGACCGGCAGGAGAGGTGGGATCACACCAACCTCATGAAGTTCAACAAGTGTATAAAGCTCTGCTATCACTGGCCAATACTGCTTGACATGAAGGACTACATGCACTCAGTAAATCCTACTCTTCCAATGGAGAATATAGTCTACTTCAGAAGGATTTCTGCTGCAACGAGCTCAACTACACAATTTCCCTGTATTAACTCACCTACCTTTTGTGATTACTTTTTCTTCAAATTCTTCTACAGCCTTTTTGTCTTTCCAGTTCAAAAAGTTCACAAATTCCAGATAATTGATGAGACCATCTTTATCCAAATCGCAATAGTCAAATAAGGAATCCAAGAGCTCACTGTCTAGATTCAGATTAAGTTGAAAAAAGGACTTCCTCAGGTCGTTTTTGTCTATCATCCCATCACCGTTCTGTTATGAATAAAATAGTTACTATAACAACTGTTATAAAAATAATCCAACTAATGTGTATACATGTATGTTTATATATAGTCACACCATTTCAAAAGAGCACAAAAAATCCACAAGTAAATTAGAAATTCAAAATCTGAATATAGTAGTAACAGTGAATAATTTTTACCCAAATAATACAGTGACTTGATACTAAAAGTCAGTGCGATAATCTATTGTGACAAAAGAGCAATCTATTCACAAAGTTTAATGGAAAACCGAGATTTCTTTTGAAAGTCAGGCACCAACTATTTTGCGTACACTACCATAGATGTTATACACGCAATGGAAATAATATATTTTTCCAGAGAGAAAAAAATAAGAGATCCGAAATTCTGGTGATTGGCAATGCAGTAAAGAATTAAAGTTTGGAGGAAAATATGAATTCCTTCAACCATTTTTCTTCTGAGGTGATATAAAAATAAATTTTGAGGAGAAGAAATGCTAATGCTATTCTTTCTTACACTTCTCCCTTGTTTGCTATTATCTTGCACACTCCAAATACTACTGGGTAAGATTGCTGCAGTATCTATTTTGGTCAGTGGCAATTTGAGAGGCTCGTTTTTAGAAGGCTGTTTTCTTTCCAAGAACCAAGTTATCATCATAGCATATGATCTGCTCTGTACAGTAGATCTGATAAAAAGTAAGGAATGTGCCTACGATTTTGTGTTAAGTAGAGAGCCAGTACAGCAACTATAAAGCTCCAGAAGTTTTTTGTTTGTTTGTTTTTTAAGTCTGTGTTGTTAGGTTGTTTCTTTCTGTTTATTTGGTTGTTGGTTTTTTTTCTTTATAGTAGTTTGTGCTTTGTTTTTTAAATGCAGAAGTAGGGGTGCAGATTTTGGCTGATAATAGAAATGTGTATGATTAACATAGACATTCTCTGCAATCTCCTTCAATCTCAGAGGATTGTGAGAAGAAAAAAAAAAAAGTCATAAAAGCAAAAAATTACATAAAGATCACTTACATAAAAACAAAAACAAAACAACAAAATGCTCCATGTCTGTTATAAAACAACTTTTAAGACAGATTTACATTTATTCATTATTCAGTTCCTTAGTATGTCAGTATGTCTTAGTATGTCTTAGACATTATAATAATGTCTTAGTATATTAAACGTACTGTTACTAAGCTATCATCTTGTCTTCATATTCTCCTTTTATAATTGCTTTGTTGTTACTACTATTTTTCATGTTTGTACCTCCATACCACAGAAGGACCAATGACACACAATCCATTTACTTTTTTTTTTTTTTAAACACTAACCTTATCATAATACCTGAATGCTTCTAGTAACATGCCAAAATTTTCATAGTAAGCTTTCTTCAAACTTTGACGAACTGCAGCTAAGACAGCTCTCTCTCTGCCTTTGCCACGGAGGAACTCACTTGGAACCCTACAGTGAAGAAGATCGCCAACACCTATAAAAGCAAACACTTCCTCAATTGGTTGCACATATAGAGAAAATACACATTATAAAAAATGACTCAAGAGTCTGATTTCTAAAAAGACAAGACCGTTCTTGGCACCATTCTTGTGTAATTCTTCTAGTTTTCTAGGTATCTTAACACTGTTAGCATTTTCAAACACTCTTATTTACAGTTTTCATCCAAGTCCCCACAGCAACACTGAAGTTGCACCAAGTTCAGAGTCCAATTAACAAATGAGTGCAGTTCACTTAACCTCATTTAAACAGGAATGCACATGCACTGTTTTCTACGTGTTAAAAACTAATTGTTGCTGTCATTCTTTTTCTTTTGTTTGTTCAGTTCTTTCTGAAGTTTCTTGTAAGGCAAGCATACCTTTTATATATATATATATACATATATATATGTATATGTATATCTACTACTCAACACAGTAAAGCTACACAGGCCTATGCAGAATTTAAACAAGGTTCTCTGGTCTTGACTTAAATAAATAAATAACAACTTAATTAAATAAATTTGAACCACTGAATTTTTGCTGCTTAACTATCTGAAGCAATTTCCTTTGCTGCAATTTCCATGTCATTAATAGTTATACTAAAATATCAACATTGCAACAATTGTTATTTGAGTTGAGCAGCTTTCGAAATTTTTCCACAATGAAAATTAATCATTTCTTCTTTCTTCATTCTGTTTTCTGTCTCTCTACCAATTTCCATAGATTCCTATTTTTCCTCTTTTATTATTTGTTATTTTTACTCTTGTGCAAATGTACTGGAAAAATCATTGTGAGGAAAGACAACATAACTGATGCAAATATTCATTTTTAATTTGTCACTTAGATGTGAACATGAGTTTCTGAAGCTCTTCACTTCCTGCTTCAGATATAAAAGCTTTAAAAAATACTAAAAAAATAATAATCATAAAAAGTTACTTCATTTCTTCTCAGATTGCTCCTCCAAGTATACAACTAACAGTAATTACCTCAGCATAGTTTCTTCAACAATGTAAGATTTTATTCTGCCACTGCAAGACTTACCATATTCATCTGAACAGAGTAACATTCCAAAGGTATGGTCTGCAGGAACATTCATTGCTTCTGCTATACTGTCAATATGCACATTTCTTTGTTATTTGTCAAATAATTTATGAATGGCTAAAATAAACTGTAAGATATTATTAAAGAAGCATGCTCACCTGTTACATAATTACAAATTATATACAGTTAACCTGATTTTTTTTTCATCAGTGCTCTACTTTAAAGTTATAACTGCAGAAAAGCACCTCATTAGAAAATTCACTGGTAAACAGGACTAAACGTAAGCATTAATAATTATATGAGTTCAAAAAGGTAACAGGAAAAAGCATTCCAATGTTGACATAAATTGCTTTTCTATAAAAATGATAGAAATTAAAGTGTGAGAAAAGCTTTTATAGTCTACCTGACAGATATTAATAATGTTTAGGGCAAACCAGACCTCCATCTGAAAAAGTGTCTTCACAATAAACTACTTTTCACAACAGCTGAAAGATTTAATTACATCTGCTTTTTCACATGTAATGTTTTCTACAAAGTGTAGGAACCAAGCAAATATCCATCTAGAAAACCTGACCCCATTTTTTTAAATAGAAAATTACAATGATGCTGATGACTCAAAGAACTTATTTCTTATTTTGAAAAAGATGTGACGTTCATTTTGTATTTGTTTAATAATTAAAACGTTGGTACATGAATTAGACGTCTCCATCAAAACTGAAAAGAGAAGTAGCGCTTGCTTCTGAAAAAAACAACACAATCAAACAAAAAAACCCCAAAAAAACAACCCGAACACATAACTAGAGATATGGAAGCATGGGAATCAAAATACTATTGTGCTACTACGAGTGTTTTTCTCCTTTTCATAGTATACATATGATTGAGATGATGTAAAATTCACAAAATTAAATGTCATTAGGTTATACCTTTCTTGTAGTATTAGTGCTGGATTTGAGCTTGCATTGCAACCTGTATTTCCTGATTGACCACACTGCCTCATACTGCTCACAATCTAAGTTTCCTTCACAGTAAGGACAGAAAGGACAGAGGACAAACTGGCTCTCCTTACAGAATGGGAAACAAGCTCACACTCAACAGGTACTATCAGCATAATCCTTCAGAGCTGATATAAGCCTGTGATTTTGAATGCAAAATGAAACTTGGTACCAAAGTCAATAATGTTCTGGGTCCCCAGGCAGTTATAAGGAAATATCAAGCATCTGCAAAGACAATCTTTCTATTCAGCAAACCCAGTTTAGTAGCACAGCTGGATCATGACCACGCCATGCCTCAAGAATACTGCAGTTCACCATAAGCACCATTTTGAGAACTTAAAAAGTGGTTGCAGATCACCCAAGATTCATGAAGCACTGTAAAAATATGATTAAGTACATGCTACTACATAACGTTACAGTTTAGTTTCCTGTTATTTTTCCAAATGAATACAGACTGCTTAAAATAGATCAACAAATCCAGTGTCAGAATAAGCAAAATGGTTGTTTCCAAACAACACGAGACATTTCAGTTCTTTCAAGTCTTTCTAAAAGCAAAAGACTAAATAAATTAACACTAAACTTCATGACGTAGCCACAATACAGCTTTCATTACTAACTTTCACACTGGCAGGCAAAGTCCCTTCTTGTAATTGAGCCCTACAGTAGAAGTTTTGAACACAGTTATATTGTATATCTAAGAAGGAAAAGGATATTAGGGGCTCTGCAAATGTGTGGAAATTTTATTCTTGGAAGGTATCTTTGCTTACTTACGGATCAAGGGCTTTTCCAATCTGAGGCTGAAATTTTTCCTTGAAATCATCAATTCTTTTGGATACAATTTTTGCTGCTCTTTTCCTATGAATTTTGAGAAAACTCTCAAACAGTTGCTTAACAATATTCTACAACCACTCCATAATATAAAAAATACATATATGCTAAAAGGAAACAGCAACCTTTTGCAAGGGAAATAAAATTTAGTGACTGAAAATTCTTATGTTTCGAAGATCAAAAACACCTTGTAACACTACAGAAATGACAAGTTTTGTGCTTTCATACTATAGCAGAACTGATTTAAATAAATTATTCTGAAAATTACTCCTTTATTATTCCGTTCAATATACCTAACAAACAGAAGGATAAGATAGTAAGATATAAAATTATATTCAATATGAAGACTCTTTTTTAAAACTCATACTGCTAATTTACTACTTAACTCACTGCAACTTACACCTGCCAATCATACAGCCAATTTAAGGACTTGGAGACATTTCGTCCATCTTCAAAGTGAGGGGTTTCTATTCCATACACACGAGACTTGTTGAAGTTCGGTGAGTCATACTTCCTATTTATTGCTTCCCCTATTGAAGAAAAAAAAAGTCCTTCAACTTGTTTAAAACACTTCAGCAGGAGAAATATACAGAAAAAGAGTATAATAATTTGTAAGATTAAATAATAAAGAACCAAAAGTAAACACCTAAGACAAGAAATTTTTGTAAATCACAGAATACTTCAGTATTTAATATTAAACTCATTGAAAAGACAAAGGCAACAAAAAAGCCACAAAAACGACTTGAGTTATAAAATAGCTGGTTGTCCACTATGCTTTTTGTGTCTGAATAAAGGCTAAACAAAATCCCAACAGAATTAATGATAAAGTACTGGATTGCCTAATCAGGCAAATAAAACCACTTGATAATGTCTGTATGTAAGCAGAAACAAATACTATTCATTGTATTATTTATAAAAAATTAATACTAAGATGAGAAAATATTTTGACATGCTGCACTTTCAGCTATATTCTTCCCATATTGACTTAGAGGAAATTTTACTGTAAAGTCAATGGGAAAAAAGATACTACCCTATGTGTTTAAGGATGTGTTAATCAAGACTTGCCTGTAAAATGAGGCTTCATGTACAAGAACTTAACTTCAGTACTTTTGTAACTGAACAACAAGCATATGAATCTTGTCACAAAAGAAAAATTACATCTCACAAGTGCCACTTGACCAAGTGGAGATGCTAGAGGGAAGGGATGCTATTAAGAGGGACCTGGACAGGCACGACAGGTGGGATCATGCCAACCTCATGAAGTTCAACAAGGCCAAGTGCAGCGCCGCACCCACATCTGCGTTGGGGCAATCCCAAGCACAGATACAGGCTGGCTGGAGAATGGTTTGAGAGCAGCCCTGGGGAAAAGGATTTCTGAGAGTCAACTGGTGACAGATTCAACATGAGCAGGCAATGAGAGCTTGCAGCCCAGAAGGCCAATTGTATCCCAGGCTGCATGAAGAGAAGTGCGACAAGAAGGTCGAGGGAGGTGATTCCATCCCACTACAGTGCTCTCGTGAGACTCCACCTGGAGTTCTGTGTCCAGTTCTTGCAGACCCTAACACAAGGACAGGGAGTTCTTGGAGCAGGACCAGAAGAGGGCCACAAAGATGATCTGAGGGCTGGAGCACCTCCCCTATGAGGACAGGCTGAAAGAGCTGGGGCTCTTCAGCTTGGGGAAGAGAAGGCTCCAAGGAGACCATACAGAGTCTTTCCAGTACCTGAAGGGGCCTACATGAGAGCTGGGGAGGGACTTTTGATAAAGGCATATAGCAAGAGGATAAGGTGAAATAGTTTTAAACTGGAAGAACGCAGATTTAGACTAGATATTAGCATGAAATTCTTTACTGGTGGTGAGATACTTGAACAGGTTGCCCAGAGAGATTGTGGATGCTCCTTCCCTGGAAGTACTCAAGATCATCGTATTTCAAATAAATATTATCCACGCATGCTTACTAATAAAGGCTTCCTCTGCCTGTATAGTTGCATGGAACATTTCTGTTTTGATCAAAACTGGAGCACGTATTTGATTTTTTTTCCCTTGTACGTAAGGACAGCTTATGTTCCTGCTGCTTAGTTTGTCTGCTTTTGTCTTGACTTCTCCATGGTCTTGTGGATAGAAGTTATAGAGGATACAGAAACAGGTAATTCCACTAAAACACCTAATAAACTTAGGGAAGGAAGGAAATAAAATTACACACGTGGCCAATTTATAGCAATAATGCCGTATTCTGAAAGAGCAGTACTATAATTTCACTTCTCCAAAACAGCCTCCATATGAAATTATTCACTATTAGAACAGAAATACCCATTTCACGATTCCTTACATTCTGGGCCAAGACCTATGAAATTGCTGGTACTACTGGTACTATAGGCAACTTTACTGTAGTGCCAATTTTACAGACCAACAGTGTAAGTCTCACAGTGTAAGTGGAAAACATGGACATGGGAAAAATAGAAGTGGTTGCATAACAAGCATATGTGCTGCATATTTGTCATTGTGTTACTGCGTAGACCTACAAGATACACAGTAAGTATTAAGGATCACTTCAAACAAATATAGCCCCTGAAGTATGAAGCAGTGTAGGCACAGCTCACTGGAAGAGTGACTGTGGAACAGACACACAGGAATGACGCTGCAGGCTGAAGAATATGCATTTCAGAGTGTCAGAGAGTACGCTGACATTCTTTGCAGTAACCAGAGCTTGATGCTGAGCTCCGATCAGAAGACTAGATGACCTAAAGTTTTATATGGAAACTCATTAAACAGAGGAACCAAAAGAAAAATTACTGGGATGGACTGTGCTCGCAGTATACATCTCTGAGCCTGAGACTGCTCTCAGTGGCATCGATAATGCCAAAGTCACTAAGCACCAAGAGCAACTAGATGTTTCTACATTCTTGGGTATACTTTGTTTTTTTAAATAGCTCCCAACAGAAATCTCTCTTTCAACACCTTCCTGAAGTTCTTACACTGCCTAATACCCTGACAATGAACCTACAACTCTAGAAATGAGTACTCTTCTTTCAGTTGCATATCTGAGTATTTTTTTGCACCATTACTTTAAACAAAATTGCTTGAATCTCAAAAATAATGTACGATATACTCTGAAGATTATATTAGGTCATCTCACCAGCCCTTGAACAGAGCAGAACAACAATCGCTGTGAACATACCGGGATAATAATCATTGTGTGACACAACATACAAATCATGTCCTTCTCTGGCTTCTTTATCTACTTCCTCTGAAGTTTTTGGAGGATTTATAAGCTCTCCAGCTGATGTATCTGAAAAGTAAAGAACATATACATGGCTGTACTGTTTGTTTGTTTTCAAATGTGAAATGGTATTTGTTGGAGAAGATGCTAACACTGTGGAAATGTCAGAAACTGAGATGAATGAACTGTTACACGGGGACCACATGGTCAACACATATGTGATCCGCTCATGTCTACAGAGGAAAGACTGACAGGTCAAGGTAATTTATTATACAGAGCAAGAAGCGCTACTAGTTGCAAAATGTTCTCAGATGTCTGTTTATCATAACTGAAAAATATCAGTACGTTTTTATGCCTTTCAGTATCTTTTATAATGACTTTTATATTAAACCAGAATTGTTGGAAGCATAAAATTTAGGCTAAATATCGAATCGCAGATTATCTTATATCTACAAGAAGTATGTTTTAGCATTACTTTTTCCTACCTTGGATAGTTTTTGTTCCAAATGTGGTACTACTTATGTCCAGGCCCTCAGGTAACATGGAAGACTGATCACGTGATCTGCCCAAGGGTGCTTCACGATTACTGAAGTAGACTGCTTCTTTTGTATCTTGTATTTGCTGCTCAAAATTAGTCGTAGGAAGTGGATTTATCAGCGAAGCTGCCTAAATATGCCACAACAACACAAGAGGCAAGAAAACCAGCAGATTTTAATCAGTCAAACATCAGTATGGCTACCCCCTCACATTTACAAGAGATTGATAATAAGTGTTCTAAACACAGATTATTAGACTCATCTTATCTAGAAAGTTGTAATACAGAATTTTATTGTTAGATAAGGTCATTAATAATCAGTGGTATGCTAAATCTCCAGCAGAATGAAACACAGACTGTAAGACAGAATTTTTAAATTTTATACAAGCTTTTCCACTTGCTGATAAATAAAATTTCAGACTGCAGTTTTTCTGCTCTTGTTGTATATTAGAAACCACTGTCAAATTACAAAATGACCAAACTGAAGTGTGAAAGTGATATAGCTATAACACCTTTCGAACAAAGTCTCTTAGTGCTTCATGAGGAATGACATCTGTTGTCTAGTGGTTAAGCCTATTCACTAAACACCTACTCCCAATTCTGCTGGTGCAGATATTTTAAGATACAGACTAATATTGCAATCCAGAGCATAGTACCAACAGGAAGGACTTCAGGAGGGTTTCTCAAAGTTTAACACTAAATTGGACAAAATGTCTCCCCAGAAGGCTTGGGTCAATAGAAATTATTTGTAAGCTTAGGCCAACACAAGGAGAAAAATAAAATCTCAAAAAATGTCAAAACAGTGTACTTTGATTTCAAATCATTTCAGACTGCCCATCAAAATAATGGGGATCCTAAAGAGGATTTATTATTAATTATTGGTTAAATGTTATACAAATATGTATTGGACAGGAGAAAAAAAAAATTAAAAAAAAAAATGGCAGTACAAGAAATAACGATCCAAATCCATGCTTAGAAAACTCCAAGCACCAAGTCTTCCCCCAGATAATATTTAATTAATAATGTAAAGTAAAATGGTCTTCCACAGCTGATACAGACTAAACAAATCAATCTATTCAAAGTAAAACTTTTGAGGAGGCACAGTAAGAATCTTTTTTTTTTTTTTCTTTCCATTTTGGATACGCCTAAAAAATGTCCTACTCAATATCCTCAAATATCAGGTCTTAATGTTTTTCAGCCTGAAGGCTAAGACCTAAACTACTTTTGCCTAAGCTTCTTCATTTGTTAAATGAAAACTGTTAACTTACAAGCCCTGCTGACAAGACACACTAGCAAGGGTTATTTACTGACAAATTACTGCTTTCAGAAATTTGAATATTATTTGATAAAATTACCAAGACTGTTATTCAATTACATCTTACAAAAGTAATTTCTGAATAATACATACCAAATTGACTGACATGTCCAAAATAGCACTTTTTAACTAACAAAATCATTTACAACTCAAAAGTAAGAAAGAATACATAAAAATTTGCTGAACATTCTCTGATAACAGTCCTCTTGCTAAGAGCTCAATAAGTTTTGCATCTGCATTTAGAAAAGAGGAAAGCAGCAATATTTGTGAGCAGAAGGCAGTTAAATGTTGAAACGCAATGAACAATTCATTACTCATTGCAAAAGTTATTTGATAGAAGTCAGTGAAGTTCAACTGTTTCCCTATTTCAATCAAGCTAACTAAATCCTACGAACAGACCTCAGAATTCAGATCCAAGTTTAATGCTCAATGAAATAACTGAGCTATGACTTTATCTCCAACCATGATGGAATAAGTTGCATTTATTAAGCACATTCTTAAGAAGTTTGTTCTCAAACAATAGGAAAGTCATATTCTTACAGCAACTGAAGAACCTGATGTTATGCCGTGTGTCAAGTGAGCTGCAACGTCAGGATCATCTGCTCTGCCATAGAATATTCTTTTAGCACCAGGAGCTGGATTTGTTGTATTTCGAAACTTTTTCACAATAGCTGGAGTAACAGGCTATGTGTAAGGCAAAAACAAAACAAAACAAAACCCTATTTTACAGAAGATTTTCATAATGCAATAACAAAACAAATGTACAGCAACCAATTCAGTGCAGTTCCAAAGAAATTGGAAACTTTTACATTCCTGCCAACTATTTTCTGAGATCCCTTTAAACAATTGGTATTAACATAAAAGACATATATATGAAAATGGTACTATCAAAAGATAATGGCTTTAGAAAAATACAACCACGGTTTCACCGATGTTCTTTATTTTAAAAAACAGCATAGGGTAGTAGAAGTAACAGATTTGGGGCCTGGGTGAGAGCACAGTGATGCAAAGTTATACAGAAGCTTAAAAGCAAGCATCTCAAAAGCACACTCACCCTGGGTAAAGCTTCAGTGAGGCAATGTGCAGCTGTATCACCAGTTGGAAGCAACTTCCCAGCCTAAGCAACACGACCAAAAAAACAAACAAGGTGTAACCAAGCCAAACACTCCAATGTCTCATACGAAATGTTGGTTAATTGTCCCCACACTGCTAAAATGGAGCCCCCGCTTTATGTTGGGGGTGAGGCAGGACTGCAGCAAGAGAAGCACGCTGGCCCCCCAGCTGCTCCTGCTCCAGCCCCTGCAGACAGGTTATGACCCTGGTAAGGCACAGAGAGCAGGCAGGCAGCACTCACAGCGGCAACGTGGGGAAATCTGTCGGTGAAACTGCCCTGGTAGACAGGACATGGTGGACCCGCCATGGTGCAAGTGGGCAGTTTACCCGCTGGCCTGGTAACGGCCGCACCCTGGGTGGCACCACCTGGTGACCAACACCTGCTGATGGCCTCCTGGCCTCAGCCCCTCGGGGGAAGGCCAAGACAAATATCAAACTTGCCCCGTGGAAACAGACACAGACTACTTCAAAAAAGCAGCTTAGGTAAGGCAGATCAAGTTTCACTGCCATTTAGAAGCTCCTCTGCTTTCAGAAAGGCTGTTTTCCTCTCAGGCGACAGTAGAACTCCCCGCTTCCTCCCAGCAAAACATCTATATTTAATCACATCCTGTTCCATTCTCAATCCTCCTATAACGGCAGAAACAATTTTAGATAAACATACAGATCTTATCTGTAATTAATTAACAAATATTACCAGCTGTTGCTATTTTAGTCACAGCTCTAACAACTGCTTGATAAAAGATTTAAAACGAAAGGTCAGATTGAAGGCTGGCTGTGGTCCCTCTGGGATAAACTGCCTGCCTGGTGTCAGGGATGTCTGGCTACATACTCCAGCAATGCCTATCTGTTGTGTGATCCATCAGCATGTGTGAGCACATCTTCTCCAGCTAACATATGTTCTTTCCAGCTTGAATTTAGCTATGGCTATTGCTGGTTTCCTTTCTCAAGTGTAGGTATGTTTGTCTGTTCTAAGAATGACAGTAATGTAGAACAAACATCGCTGCTTAGGAAATAAACTTCAGAAAATCCTTAAAATGTTTGGTTCTTTTATACTTCCTTCGAACATTTTTGTTGCTGTTTTTAAGTTTAAAGTTCCTGCCAAATAATATAATGACTACCTGTAATTCATTAAATTAAAAAAAGGATGAAGTTCTGTCTTAGCGTGCAACCTGTTCCTCTGTCAAATACAACTTCCATCTAGGAAAGGCCAAATTATGTTTTGAATAAACCTGCAGGTGTTAGAAATGAGGAATGAATTTCACCTGATTGAAAGGAGTAATGGGGAAAGATGAAACTGTCAGCAGAAGAAGGAACTACTTATTTAGGGAGAGAACAAAGCATAATATCACAAAACCTATACAATAAAATGAGCACATAGGAAAAAGCTGAAACCAGGCCTTGAGCCTTTATTGTTTTGTGTGTTTGTATTTCTCCTTAGCTTGGACTCAAGGTATTACTACTTTGCACACTGCTACTACTGACTTATTTTATTTTAGTGGTTTTCCCCAGTAGGTGGCCACACTTTCTAACTGAAAGAATCACTTCAGCATTGCTGGAGAGCGTTGCATTAAAGGTGTAAAAATAGTGCCTGGGAAAAGCGATACCTATTGCAGAAACAAGTAGAGAAGTCCCCAGCTTTTTTCTGTTTTGTCCCTGTGTTTTTCAACAGAGATGAGGATCCCTACAAATCAACCTGAAACTTTCTAGCCTTATTTGTGCTTCTTGGAGCTATCTTCAGCACAACTCTTAGATACAGATCCCAAACCTCTTCAGACTGAAAATCTGCTTTTAAAAATGATCTCCATTGATGGCTTCTTTGTGAAAGAGGGTGATGCCTCACCAGGTACCTTCTCTACAAGATACATCTAGGTGACAAAAAAAATAGAAAAACATTTCTATCTACAGGAGCTTCTTCTATCATAAATTACTACAGGGGAGTCTATAAATCCTGCTAGAAAAAAGGCTACTAGAAAGATAGAGATTAGTATTTCCCTTTCCTCTCCTGTATTAAAAAATATTACACTTAAATAAGCACATTCATATTTTCACTGCCTGTCAGAAAAAAAGTAATATTACCAAAAACGAGACTTTTGAGGTCACAGAAATAAAATCAGTATGATACCGGATGAATTTGGAGAGATTCTGCCTTCACATGAATTGCCTCAAAAGTAGATAGGAGTCACCCTGTTAGAAAACAGGCTAAGTGCATTTTATGGGTAGATACACAATAGGAGAAAGGTTAATAAAAATGTGAGTTTTTGCCTCTATTTTCAAAATATTTTTCTAAGTCCACAGAGCAGATACAAAATGTGAACTCAAAGTTCAGTGTACATGTGTCTAACAAAATGGCTGTCCCTTCTCCCTGTAACTCAGCTTATTTTTAGGAATCAGTGTCATATTCACACTTTGACAGATTGGAAGTTAATTGGTGTGTAGGTTGAAAGTTTGGAGGGTAGGAAAGATGTATAATTTTTAAGAATAAGCTAATGAATTAACAAAAAAATTAAACCCCATTTTAGAAAAAAAAGAATATTCTTGAGTCAAATCAACTCATGATGACTTTGTCATCTCCTGTATTATAATACAAGCTCTAGAGAATTCTGTTTCAGAAAGGAATATTTTTTCCAATTTCTTTCAAAGCAGTTTTTTTTTTTTTTTTTTTGTGCTAACAGTGCTTGTCATCTGGAAGTTTCCATTATTAAATGGCATCTAATACCCACAGTACCACACCTTTTTCTGTCTTGTACATGCTAAAGCTGAGGAATGGAAAACACCTAAAATCTTAATTTCACTTTCTTTATGAAGCACAATGATCCCATGTTCTGCTGCAGTTCTCATTTACGGCCTCGGTACTTAGCACTCCCAAGTTGGTAAGTTCTTCAGTGTCTGAAGGTCAGAGAACTTCAAGTAAAATGTCTCAAGTTTTGTGAAACTCTTGATGGGCATTAGGTACGCTAATATCCTTTGCCGATGACATCATTTGGTTATTTGTTTTAATTAACTCATTTGCATACAGAAAATTACTGCTTTGAGTGTGCTGCGTACATTCTAATTGGTATAATATGACCAAAACAATGGTCATAAAGAAAATGTAACCAAACAGAAGAAAGGCAGAAAGGAGGATATTGGAACAGGTAGATATGTAGAAGGAGGAGAAAATAGAAACAAAAAACAAAACAACTGAGGAAGTGAAATCAAGATGAGAAATCTAACAGAATAAAGAGATGATGAATATCCTCTAAAGTCAACTTCTATTTATTATTATAAATATATTTAGATTTAAACATTTTAAACATTAAAAGCATGAATACAGCATACTGTTAAACTGTTAAACTCCATTGAGAAATACTGAAATAAATCAACAATTTGGTGAGATCATGACCTATTGACATTATTACTATTTTGTTATCATAATCAATGCAAAGTTTCATTTTTCGTATTTTAACACTAACATATAGAAACAAACAGGTAAACATGGTCACTGAAATGGCTACCCTGGTGACTGCAGACCTGTTCTTAAATGGCTATTGGTACACATTACAGTAGAAGAAACTCATCTTCAGCACAAACATTCATGGACTCATAAAGCCCGAAGTATGGTAAAGAAAAGTCATTTAATTTCCACAGTGAATCTTTGCTTATGTCAGCTTCAGCCAGCTGTGGATGACTTGGGGTTTCACAAAGCAGGAGAGAGAGACTGCAGGTCTATGCAGCAGTCATAGCCTGTAGGAACTTCACGCACATAACATACACTTTCTAGGAGCATATTAGTATCACGTGTAGTTCTACCACTGTACAAAGTTTGCTCTGAAAGTGGTGCTTCTTATTTATTTCTGTGCAAACTACAACAGATACTACAAAGAGTACAATAACACTGTTTGATAGAACTACAAAACAGTTTTCAAAGTAGTCATCACCATTAGCTATGCATTTTTGCCAGCAATGAACAAGAACCTTCATGCTGTCCTTGTAAAAATCTGCAGCAGTGGAGGTGGCACACTGTCACCACTGATGAAACATATCACCCCCTGCCCTCATCCATTGTTGGAGCTCCATAAACATTTGGCAAGTGTTGATGACTGTCAATGGGTACAATTTTTTCTGCATGGAGGCTTTCAATTACACACCTCCGCTTCACGTGGACTTCCGTGTCAGATGCTGACTTGTCAGATTACCCCTCTGCTGCCATCTATCACGTGGCAATGAAATGAAGCACAATATAAGTGGGAAGGTTCAGTCTCTACTGCACTACCACCAACATCCTCCTGTGAGGTTTCATGGGCCAGCATAACAAAGTATATCTTTCATCCAAAATGGTTCATTTCTGACCATTCTTGATTCAGTGTTTTCAGTGACGGATTTTCTAAACAAACTTAAGTTGTACAAATGATTATATTTCTTCAGTTATGAACTTGTTAGATTTCTTGCATGTTCTTCGTTTTTTGTTTTTTTTCAAATGCCAACTACAAAATATTCATGGATCTGCTAGACTGAAGAAATATTTATTGTTGCTGTTTTGTTTCCTACATAGCTTACTTCTTTGTCCCACACCCGGGACCAATTAATTTATCCATACTATTGTCAGTTATGAGGTTCAGCACATTTTCACCTCCTTACTCTATGAGACAACTTTTCGAGCCTTTACAGCCACTCTTAACAGATCTTTCCTGAAGCTTTCTCTAATCTTTCAACATTAATCCTGAGTGTCCTCAGGGCAGCAGTCCTGACCCAAACCTGCTGATGTTCACGGAGCGCTTGGACAAAGCCCTCAGACACAGACTTTGCATTTTGCACAGTCCTGCGGGGAGGTAGGAGTTGGACTTGATGATCCACGTGGATTCCCTCCAATTCTGGACATTCTGTGATTCTATACGCATCAGAAAGCTGTTCGGGACTGTGAAGGCTTCAAAGACACTAATAGCACAGAGCATCGATGATGGATACGCAGGAGCCTTTTGAACATGACGCGTCACTCAGTGCCTGCACGTTTTACTACAGATCAAGGCTTGTTTTGCTGCGGCATCCTGCCCTCTCCAGTTTCAGCACTCCTAACGATACTAAGCTCATCCCGAAAGCTTTATCAGGCGACTGCTAACTTAAAATGCACGTGGCCCCAAGAGGAGAGGCGTGGAAGACGCCCGCCCGTGGCATCAGCCTGTCTCCCGAGGAGCAAAGGGAACCATCAGCACCCAACCACTCTCAGCGCTTCCAGCGGGAAACAGGAGAAAATGGAGGAGGAGGGAAAGGGAGCGAGGGCTCACGTGACCCGCGGGCGAACCGGAAGCGTGCGCCGCGTGAGGGCCGTGACGTGGCGGCAGTACCGGAAGTACGTGTGCGTGTGTGTTTTGGTCGGGGAACAGGCGGCGGCGGAAGTCGGCGGCGGCGGCCTCTGGGTGAGGCCCGGCTGCGCCCCCGCCCCTCGCCCCCACCCCGCGCCTGCCGTGGAGCCGCCTCCCCGCCGCCCCGCCGCCCCCTCCTCCCGCGGCCCTGCTCCGACTAGGCCTCCAGCTGTACTGGCCGGACGGACAGAGGGACAGACGCTGCGCCGCCGCAGCCTCCTCGTTTCCCCGTTCTCCCCTTCCCCCGCGCGGCCGCCGCGGCCTGGCCAGGTATGGTGGCGACGGGGGCTGGTGGGGCGGGGGCCGCGGCGGCGGATGGTGAAGCTCCGACAGCGGGCTGATGTGGGGCTGGGCTGCTTGGGCTTCCTCCCCTCCAGCCGGCCGCTGCGGGCAGACTGGGCGGCGGGGCGGGCTGCCAAGGTGAGCGGCCCAGTGGTGGGGAGGAGAGGCTGAGCTCTCTTCTTCCCGGCTCAAAATGGCGCCCCCGATTTTCCCACTTCCCCTTATTCCTGTGCCTGGAAGGGAGCTGCGGGGGAGGGGAGGCGGCGGGGGCTGGTGGGGCCGGGCCCGGAGCCGCGGCTGGGTGCGGGATCCCCCGCTGCAATTCAGCGCCGTCTGGTCCAGCGATAAGGGAGGGGTCGTCCCCTCCGGGTCGTGGAAGGGTTGAAGGCGGTGGGCCTCCTCGCTTTCCCTTCCGTTTGCGGCTGGAGAAAGGCCAGCGAAGAAGGTGGGAAGTAAAATACTTAGGCAACGCGTCGCCATACAGAGAATGCCGACAGGCCTAGTGGACGGTGTGTGCACCGTCTGAGTCTCGGTTGGAACTGGAGCTGAAGCTGGAGCACTGCAGAAACACACACCTTCCTTTTTTACAGCAGAGCTGAACTGTAAAATTACCAAAGTGTTTCGAGAAACAGGACCTTGAAACGGTATTCTCACTGCGTTTTCTGTCATTCTTTTCAACCTTGTACTTCTTTCACAGCCTGGGAATGGAAGAAGATACACTTAACGTCTAACTGAACTAAAACTAACGAGCTCCATCCACACGGTGTCCATGCTCTGTATGGCATCTTTTTTTTATTCCCACTCTGGTAGCTGTGTGCAGGCTGGGTGGCTTGCTTTGATGATGTTTTTATAATATAATAAGAAATATCAATAAAGGGTAGATGTTTGCTGAAGTGAGGTGGTTATAGGCAGTGATAGTACAGACATCATGACTTACATTTGCTGTATGATGAACCACTTTGTCTCAAAGCAACTGAGACTATATATCATTTATATGAGCTTATTAAATAGCTGTTGCATTTAATTGGGAATCTACGAGGTTTTTTTTTTTGTAGTGACTGTTGATTCACATCTTTAATTTACAGCTTCAAATGTTTAAATAGTTGTACGTGTCACTGTCTCGAACACCACAGAAAGGTGGCACAATAATTTTGCCAATTCTGGAAGAGAGTAACAGAAAACTTTGTTAGCAGGAATCCTTAATAAGTAAATTTATTTAGATACTGCTTTTTAGAACAGACGTGGTAGTCCAGTATAACCAAATTAGACAGTGATTGCAAGCTCAGTGCTCTGTGATTCATGAAGTGTCAGAAAGTTTATTAGAAATCCTTACAATATGAATTATATTCATGATAAGAAATATTATCATTAGATCTGAAATGTGAAGATGTTTCAAGTGTTAGAATGTTACATGTTTGCATTAATCACTGACTTCTCTCGAGGTCTTTGATTATGCACTTAATCACATTCATTGTAGGAGCAGTGTTAGCTGTCTTAATCCCTTTAGTAGGCTGGCTTTTGTCACGAGTGTTATTTTGATACTTCTGTATTGGCTTTCTTGTTTAAAATAGACACTGATCTGAACACTTAAATGACTGAATTATTCCATTAAGTTGTGTGTTTGTAGGTCTTGGTTAGAACTGATGGAATTCTGCTTACGAACTCAAACATAACATATTTTAAGTGATTTTCCCAGAAAGTAGTTGTGACTGTTTTCCTTTCTCTAACAAAAGTCATTAACAAAGTCAACCTAGAAGGAAAAGAAAATGACTTCTAAGGGGTGAGAATACCCAGCATCTGATGATTTACCTGGTAGGGTTAACAGGAGCACTTTCCTAATGATAGCAGGACTAGAAGATGGTGCATTTGGTGGGTCTTTTCTTGGAGACTTTAACGGAAGCAAAGGGAAAAAAAAAAAAAAAAAGATACAGCTGCTAAGCTCTTGAATTAAGTGTTCAGAATTGCCTTGAAAGCTATTTGTAAAAAAAAACCAACAAAAAAAAAAAAACTTGCATTTTGTGTTTGTCAGATACTGAAAGCAATATTCCTGACTTCTTTGTGGTACTTTCTAACGTTCTCCAGCTCCTTAAATCATCTGCAGCTTTGGGAAACAAGTGTGGCCTGAGGCCTGGAACATATGTGGATCTGTAGCATTGAAATCTGCCTTTACATTCTTGTAAGCCAGTATGTTGAGCACAAATCTAAGAAGAAAGGCCAAGAATGTTCTGTAATGGCTGTCATACTTGCACTACTTTTCTTCAGATTAAGAAGCTCTGTAGATTTATCTTCTGTCATGCTTGTACGATGTCCTGTTGTGATCTTACTGGTCAGTTTCAATATAATCTGAAACTTTTAAAGAATTGATGATGATTTACATCATGCTTACAGAAAATGATTGTGACTGTTCGTGTATCAAAATGGACTGGGTGTGCTCTCTCAGGTTTTCTGTTCTTTTTTTTTCTTTTCTTTATCCTTTATTTATTAAAAACCATGTGGTAAAACAGTGGTAGGTTTCCTTAAGTTAATAGACGTACTGGTGCAACTGTTGAAGGAATACTGTTTGCAGGACTTGATGGCTTTGCAAGTAGTGTGATCTCTGTCATCTTGACAGCTGGTTATTTTTGCACAATACCTGAGTGTCTAGAATGCTTTCTTGTAAAGGAGGGAGGGATGTGTAAATTTCAAAGTTTTCTGATTGAGCTTTCTTATAAAAGAAATTTAAATTATTTTGACAACTTTGGGTCCTGAAAGAATTTTGCAAGGTGTAGTAATAAATATTTTGTAAGTGAATTAACTCTTAGTAATCTCAATATCTAAAGGCTGTAAATGACCAAGAGAACTGAGAACTCACAGAGCAGCTGTGTGACTTTTTATTTATTTATTTTTTAATGCTATAAGGATGAAAGGCCTGGAATTCTTAAACCAGCTAGATCCATTCTTGTATTCAAAAGTATTCAACCAAAGCAAATTTAATGAGGGGATTTTAATATGTAGTTATAGGAGTTAATAACAGTGGTGGAATATGCAGCGGGTTTTTTTGGTTCATGAAGCTTTCTTTCATTATTGCACACATTCTTCCAAATGTTTGAGAGAACTTCTATGTGAAGTATTTTACTTACAACTGAAATAAAAATCCATTGATTTTTAAAGGTACTCAGAACTGCCAAACATGTCACAAACTCAGGTCAGACAGAGCTGAATAAAAGATTGCAATATTTTCACTGGAAGAGGGTAATTACTTTGAGAAGTATGGGTAAAGGTGCAGCATGAGTAAATAGGAGTATCAGTAAGGTGTTGGAAAGTATATTTGGAGGACCTATAATAAAGTTATCTTTACAGTGAGAAAATAACTGCGTATTCAAAACGCTGTGTTAATTGAGAAATAATCCTTCGATTTCTTTATCATGAAACACTTGTGAAAATTAGGTTAAAGGGAGTATTTTGATACTGGATTGGGTTCTGCTAGAGTTGTGAAGCTTTCTGCAGAATGTGTCTTAGAAGGTGTGCTGAGTTGACAAAAGTGGAGTTAGGAAGAGGAACGAAGGCTTAGTGTCTGAGGTTGGTGTATATTGAGTTGGAATCCTCAAATGCCTGGTAAGAGAATCATTTTAACTATGCTTGATGTCTCAAAATGGGAAGATGCTAATGATTAAGACTACTGTTTGATTGAAAAGGTGGTAAGCTTACCATAAGGAAGATAGCAGCTTTGCTTGCGTTTTGCAAAATTAATATTTAAAACATTCCCTACAATGGTATGGGATGCTCCAACCTAACTTGCTGTTTATCTGAGACAGTAGAGAAGCTATGTCCTCCACAAATGCACACAATTCAAGCAGGTAAACAACTGTATTGGAACTAAGTTGTAGGCTAAGAGTTCTTTTTAATAAATTATTTCTAAATACAGAAGGATCTGTTTTTCTTGCTGATAATTGAGTAACAGTCCGTTAGGTAAACTTCCTCCAGGCTCCATTGGAATTTTGTTTCGGAACAAAGAAAATACTTCTTCAGTTTTGCATACATCAGTGCCTACCTGTGGAAGATTTAGTCTCCACTGTTATATGTGTACATAAATACACAAGTCTTTGACTCAGAAGTGAGAACAGCAGGGGCTGGATGCTTCTTCATCTGCATGAATAAATATTGTGGGTTTTTTTGTTTTTTTGAAAGAGTTTGCATCAAGAGGAGATGAAATCTTTGTACATCAAGATCTGTAGTTTTTAATCTAAGGAAACTGTATCTGGGAAGCAATAAAGTGTATTTGCAAAGAACTTGATGTGTTGATTGGATTCTTCCTAGGTTTGTTTCTTTTCTGCATTCTTTCCTGTTACTGACTTTTGAGTGTTGCTTAGCATTAGAAAAACAAGTCTTGATTATTTATTGCTCATTAGTGGTAAAATTATCAGATGGCTGGTCTGAACCTATTGTGCTGTGTACTTTGATCTTGTTACTTAGGAAGTAAGGGACTGTATCCTGGACTGCTTGAATGAGGGGTGGTCTGCAGGGTGAGGGAGGTGATTGCCTCCCTCTGCTCTGCGCTCATGGGACTCCACCTGCAGTACAGAGTCCAGCCCTGGGGCCTGCAGCACAAGAAAGTTGCAGAGCTGTTGCAGCAGCACCAGATGAGGGCCACGAAGATGATCAGGAGACTGGAGGACCTCTCCTACAAAGAAAGGTTGAGGGAGCTAAGTTTGCTCGGCTTGGAACAGAGAAGGCTCCAGGCAGACCTTATTGCAGCCTTCCAGTACTTGAGGGGAAATTAGAAACAGGAGGAAATAGACTTTTCACAGAGTCTGATTGTGATGGGACCATGGGGAATGGTTTTAAACTGAAAGAGGGGAGATTTAGGTTAGATATTGGGCAGAAATTCTTTACTCAAAGGGTGGCGAGCGACTGGAGCAGCTTGCCCAAAGAAACTGTGGCTGCCCTGTCCCTGGAGGTGTTCAGATCCAGGTTGGCTGGGGCTCTAGGAAGCCTGAGCTCGTGTGAGCTGTTCCTGCCTATGGCAGTGTGGAGCTGAGTAGTCTTTAAGGTCCTTTCCATCTCATGTCACTTTATGATTTAGAGACTGAAGTCTTGCAAGAAAAAGCATAATTGGGCTTTAAAGCTTTTAATTATGACATTAATGTGTGGATTTGATATTGAAGAAAATAAATATTTTGTTAATCAAAGATTTTTGTCTAGTTTTACCTGTGAGGGTTGCGCTACTGCACTTACTGCAGACTGCAGGAATTATTAATGCACTTTTATATACTTTATGCTGCAGTGGTGAATTAGGTTTTTCTTACTTGGCTTGTAAATCTAGTACCTCACATTGGGTTTTTTTTTTTTTTTTTAATAGCCAGGTTGTTAACAGCAGAAGCCACTGAGTTCTGAATCCTGGAACTTGCTTTCAAGAACTTGAAACAAAGGACTTCTTTCTAGTTTGGGCATGGCTAATCGTGGAGCAACAAGACCCAATGGGCCAAATGCTGGAAATAAAATTTGCCAATTCAAATTAGTACTTCTGGGAGAGTCTGCAGTTGGTAAATCAAGTTTGGTGCTTCGTTTTGTAAAAGGACAGTTTCATGAGTTTCAAGAAAGTACAATTGGAGGTGAGAAAATTATTCTTGTTATTTCACGCTCAGTTTTTATTCTTTCCTTTTTCTTCCCATTGAATGCCATGAATATTAAGGCAATTCCAGAACGTGTCATTGATAGCAAGGATCACATCTGAACTGAGATCTGTAACTTAACTGTGAAAAGAATTGTAGTTGGCGCAAAGATGTAGCACACTTAAATGTCAAGCAGACAAAGTAAACGTGCTTCAACTGCGTGGTTCTGAAAAGTGAGCTTTATGTTGAATTGTTTACAGGTGGATGTGTGGCTATTCCAGTTGTGCTGTGTGTGTAAAGCGTAGAATAACCATTCGAGTATTTTGGTGTCTGTGACACCTATTACTACATGTTTCAAAAAGGTTGTAGTGTTATGTGTGCAGCCTGTTGTTTCTTTTGAACTGGGAGAATTTGTGTGTTTGTATGTTAATGATTACTGAAATGTAAAATTCTGGGTATAATGAATAATAATGATAATAATAATAATATTGATTCAGTTATTCATTTTTTCACTTACAGTTTTTTTTTAATTCATTTAAAGTCCTTTTTGTACTCCCTTTTCATGTCTGGGTAGAATTAGGAATAACCCAAACTGTTCCACTATATAAAAGCTATACGAAGGTTAGAAAAGACTTCAAACTCATGTGTACACTCGGTGTAATAATCTCTGTATTAGTTTGCTCTTCTGTTTAAAATAGAAACACAGAAATGCCATACTATACAACTGAGAGATGTTAAATTCAGCAGTGTTGGGATTCGAAAAGTTTCCTGTAGTGAAAGCTGTTGAGCAGTAGGCTGTATTTGCTTTAGGCGTAATTTTCTTTGTATTCAGAAGGGCCTTTAACAAAGAGAGGCTTATGTGCATTGTGAGCCTGAATAAGAACTTCTGAAAGAATGCAGTTAAAAGCAGACATTGGATGGTGCTGTGTTTGATAACTGGACTTCGCCACTTCGGACTAGTGCAACAAGTGATTGTTAGCTACTTAAGGCAAAGTATGGCAATGAAAGATGGTAGGCTTTCAGATAATTAACATAGTTAATTATCAATTAAGTATGATCTTGCTATCTAGAAGAAAGTTAACTTGTTTGCAGGAATTAACTGGCGTTCTTTTGTAGTCACTGAATGGTTCCTTTCAACAAAAACAAGAGGGCGACAGAATAAAACAATGGTTTTATTATATATCTCAGTGCATCCCTTTATTTATGGAGAGTAGGTACATTCTTCTCTTGGAAACAGTAATATCTTGAACTTCAAATTCCAATTGTTTAGCATCTTGTCTCTGCCTTGGAGAAATGTAATACTCTGACTGAGGAAGAAGCCCTTAGTACAGCACAGAATGGGTTGGTTGTGGTTATTTTTTATTTATTTATCTTTATTCTGGCTGCATAAGTAGCTAGTAGGAGAAGCCTGTTCACCAAGTGCTTGGATATTTAGCATTCAGAGACCTAGTGATTTAACACTGGAACATCAAAGCCTTTTACTTGTCCAACCTACTTGCTCATCTCTGGTGGATGCTCATACATGTGAAGCAGGAGCATCTGACTACTTCGTAGTAGTCAGCTTCTCTTCAGTAGTTGTAGTGTCATTTCTGTGAAGCAGGATTGACTTGCTTTTGTTGTAATAAGCCGAGTTGAAGGCTGTGGCAGCAGCAGTTCAGGAGTGATTCATAGGCTGTGTTGTCTTGTATGTGGAACAGCATAACATCCAAGGTGTGCAGGAGTTACTGGTAAGGGCCACTAAAGATATTTGATCTAAACTGATCACTGTGAACATGTATTGATGAGAGTCTTAATTTTTCTACCAAGCAGGGGTCTTCTTCTAGCATGTCATTGAGATTTTAGCATAATTTTGAAATACAGTTTCTGAAGAAACACCTCTGTGTTTCTAGTAGGTAACCTTAGTCTGAATGGAAAGTGTTTTCTGGGAGTAACTGTTTGATGACTCGCTACTAACTACTTACTGGGTTTATTTTTTTTATTTGTTATTTTTTGTGATTAGAAGGTAACCTAGGGTAATAACAGATGTGGGTTTTAGATATGTAAGTAAATATGTTAAGGTGTAGTGGCAGAGGATGCAAGTGTCCCTGAAACTGCAGGCCGTGGAAATCATGCTTTGAAGTGGTTCTTGAGATGACTTGCAAAGAGAAAAATATTCCTTGCTCATAAAGCAGTCATATAGGTCATTTCAGAGCTTATTCATACTTCTATAAACTTTAACCAAATTGGGGTTTTCTGGAGCTGGAAATTGAGGCTTTAATGTGCTGTTCAAAGAATGTAGATGTAGTCCAGAACTGTACGTGTCTGAGCTCTTGGAGTGTAGCATGAAGAAATGCTGTTTGTTGCATCAAGATGAGGTGGATATAGGAGATAAGAGAAGAATCTTGTGATTACTAAGATGAACTGTTAGAAGAGAATAATGGGAATTCTTCCTGATTTTTGCTTCCGTACGTCTTTAATGTGAGGAAAGGTTGTTTGCTTAAGTAATTCTTCTGTGTTGATCAGTTACAATCTACTGACTTCAGACCTGCTGTATTTTAATAATAGATGGAATTGTCAACTAAATGGTGCATGATTCATCTTTTGTGAACATAATTTTCTGTGAGCAGAATTCTGGTTTCAGCACCTCTGTCTCTTTTGTAGCTGCTTTTCTAACCCAAACTGTGTGTCTTGACGATACAACGGTAAAATTTGAAATTTGGGATACAGCTGGGCAGGAGCGGTATCACAGTTTAGCACCTATGTACTACAGAGGAGCACAAGCAGCTATAGTTGTATACGACATTACAAATGAGGTGAGTGCAATGGAGGAGGGTGATATGGGGGGTATTAGTGGTCTTGAATCTGCCTTTTTTTTTTTTTTAATATATAACTGTCTCATATATATCTGTATCAATTCATCATCATTGAGCTTTGTAATAGTAATTTGTGCCTGGAAACTTTTCTTGCCAAGAGACCCCTTATAGTGTTCTTTATATTAAAAAGTAATTAAATAATAAAACTAGAGAAAGCAAGTGCCTTTGCAGAGTTTTTTTTTTTTTCCAAACCCACTTTTATGTCTGTTCATCTGAATTGACATATTAGTCACCATACTGCTGGGGATGGATTATTTCTAATGGTGAAAGATGTTGCATTCATGTGCTGTTGCAAAGTAAAAGGTAAGGATTAAAGGCAGCGTAATGTACTGAAGCTATAATATTATTTGATTTCTTTTTATTTGAACTTGCATCAGATAAGTTTTGTATGCTTTTGGTAAAAATGAGACTTAAAAAACAGTGCTTTCAAAAAACCCAACATCGCTCTACTGTAACAGTGCTGTAATTAATAATAAATAATAATAATAATAAAAAGTGCTGTAAAGTAACTGTAATTGGAAGTGTTGAGAATCCTTGAGTTCATTCATAAACTTGATTCTTCTAGAGGTGAAAATAGATTTTCAGTTTTCTCTCAGCTGTTTACTTAGTCTTTATAGCTCTTCATATCTTTACTTTTTCAGTACTGTCATAGCTAAGAACATCTGAAAATTAGGGTAGGGATGCACTCAGAGGTTTTTAAATGATACATCTTTGGACGGAGGTAACAGCCTTGCTTTAATTGGCATTTTGCTTGAAGTATAGATAACAGAGATTGGGATAATAGATGAGTGCAAAAGGATGATAAAACTCAACTTGCATCATTTTGCAATCATTAACAGGAGTCCTTTGCCAGAGCAAAAAACTGGGTCAAAGAACTTCAGCGTCAAGCAAGTCCTAACATTGTAATAGCTTTAGCAGGAAACAAAGCTGATCTCTCTAACAAAAGAGCTGTGGATTTCCAGGTATGGACATAACTTCTGCTTATAGAAATAGCTTTTTGTTGGAGTAGAAGGTAAGTAAGGTAAGTAGGCCTACTGAGGAGCTTATATGTATAGACTAGGTAGTTGTTATAGAGGTCATGCTGTTAAATATAAACCTCAAGTGAGACTTATTGTAGATGCTGCTGACAAAACTTTTTTTGTACAAATGATTTATGGCTTTTTTGAATAGACTTTTTTGAATAATTAAGTTTGAGGAATAACTAATAGATTTGCATGTATTTTAGGCTGACTGAATTTATGTGCTGTGGTATGATCTCTTCCGGTCTTCCACTCAAAATTATCTGTAATTACTGTGTTAGTGGAAGCAATAGAATGATCTGCACAGTTTATTCCGAAGCTCTCTGACTTGTCCATGGGGAATTTTGATTATTTTATGATGCGAAGGTGATTGATAGACTTAACTTGCCTAGGGTATACTGCTGAAGCAGTGTTCAGCTTTTAATCGTGCTTTTCATGGTATTGTTTCTGTTTATGTTGATACACCTGTGCTCTCCTGTTACATTTGTCTTCGTGAAAATGTTGTTTAAACTTAAAGTAATCAGCAAATGACTTCCAAAAGCAGATGAAATTCACTACAGATATTCTGGTCTGTTCATGATTGATTGTATTTGAATCAGGTTTTTTAAGATCATATTTATTTGTCATTAGTTCTGTTACTGTTTTCGTCTGTACTTGGTGTCATTGTGCAAGATACAGCTGCGTATGATAATAAATCCTTTTATAACTTTAGAAATCAGTCTGTGCAGATTAGTAGTTTTAGGTATTTTCCAACCCAAATTCAACGTTCTTAAAATTTTATTCTTTTCATGTCAACTGTAATATAAAAATTACCAGAGAGAAATTTGGTATTCTGTGGAAAATTTGGAGTATGTAACAAATCGTATGTATCCTTAGAGTTAAAGAACTTATCAAATTTAATTATCGAAGTAGAACTACCTGTACTGTTTTTTTTTTTTTCTTATAGTTATATTTGTCTCGTTTTTATTGTCATTTTCAAAAACATTTCAGATTTTTAAGTATTGGTTAGTGCATTATTTCAGCTGTAATTTTAGCAGGTGTTACTTAAATGAATATTGAACTAGACTGCAGGGTTTTTTTCATCGTAGGTATTACAGTTTGTCGGTTACATAATCTTAAGGCACTAAGGATTCATAGCTGAGCTGGCTAACAGGAAGTGGCAAAAACAGGGAACTGAAATATTTTACGTCTATTTCAGATGAAAATTCAGGCTTGGAAAAGGAGATAATATGACAAGACGTCATAGTGATTTTCATTATTTTCATGAATTTTCCTTATTAGTTTTATTATCCTGGCAGAAATTACCTATTCTAAAACTTCTGATTGATCTGCCTTAGTGGATGAAAGATTGAAGGTGGTTCAGCAACATTCCTTGTAGAGGTGGGATTTGAAGGCATTTTCTGGTGCTTATCCATTCTTGCTATTATAGCTAGAGTACCATGGTAGGATTGTCCTTTTAATATTTATTATTTCATTTTATATTAGGTCTGATATGCAATATTATTTTTTAAGACTGTAAGGATTTTAAGATTGTATTTCTTTGAACTGCTTGATGGAGTTACAACTTCTCATGCTGTCATGAGTGTTTCAACAAACTGTTCTTCAAAAAGGAATAGGAATTCTGTCTCAGTAGCAGTTAAGATTACGGTGTGTAATAAAGTGAGGCTTTAACTTTTAATTTTTAAGAATGAACTGATGCAGTGTTTTCTTTCAGGAAGCACAAGCTTATGCAGATGACAACAGTTTATTGTTCATGGAGACATCTGCCAAAACATCTATGAACGTAAACGAAATATTTATGGCAATTGGTGAGTTGATGGGGGGAATTGGGGGGGGATGGGGAAAAAGGAGAATTTAAGATAATAGTTTTCTCAAGATTCATGTAATCCGAAGCATCCTAACTCGAGCTCTTTCAGTCTTTCATATAACTCCAGTGCTACAGGAAGAAAAATAATTTTCCTGAGGTCCTTTCGGTTCCTTTATGATGTTGAGATAAACTTAATTGAAGCATATATGCACAGGTCTTCTGTCTAGCACTTAGGGCTTGGGTTAACTTGTAATAGCTGAACAAGCTTAGATTAATTGGAATTCTGTCAGCAAGTTTCATGTGACTGTCTTTATGTTGTGATCAGTGGCACTGCTTCAAGTTGAAGCAAAATTAAGCTGTAGTTGCTGTTATATATTTAAAAACAAAATAAAACCACTTTTGCCATGGTATAGTTAACCATTAGAAGTTCTACTTAGTTTTAATCCAACAAATAAAAAAAATATTTTATGGTTATTACATTATATATTTTCACTTAGATTCTTACTTTAAATAAGTGACTTTTAGTGTTACACTTTTGACAACAGAACATGTACTGCCTTGGATAGGTGCAAAACTGTAATGATATTCTTCTTATGAGGCAGTCATAATGGAAGCTGGAAGCATATCAAAATAGGAGAATAACAGTGACTTGCTTTAAATAAGAGTATTCATTTTATAAAACAGTACTTAGCAGATACTCTGACTATTAAAATGTTGAATTCCAAATGCAGCAGTGTAAAATGTAAAGGATGTGCTAAAGATGAGTATGTATGTTTAAAGTCTGAGTACAAGTGAAGGGTACTTCGTGTGAAAAAAGGATTTTCTAATATGTTGTTTGTGCTAACATTCCTTAGAAATTTCTGTAAAGGTGAAAATGTATAATAGAAAGTTTGAATTACCTACGGTCTTGTGAATTCCCTTGGTACATGTAACATCATATTTCATTGCTAAATTAAAAAAAAAAATGAAAGAGGAAAAAGAAAGTGGGTGCTTTTAGGTGGGTTGCGTGCCCTATTTAATAACCTTAATCACTACAGGCACTCTGTTACTGTGAGGAAACAGTATAGTGTCAAATAACTGTATTAATCTGTTTCTCATTTTGCACTATAGTGACCTCTCTTGCTATCAAAGTAAATTGCTTTTAAAGAGCTCTTACCCTCTTCTTTGCAAACCAGTGAAGTAGAAGGTAACCTAACGTGGTCTGAATTTCCAGCAAATGTAAATTAAATTATCACTATAGCGATATTATATAGCAAGTATATTCTTCATATTAACTTTAAATACGTGAGGGCGGAGAGGGGGATATGCAGAATCATAAGTAGAAAATACATTTTTGTCATAAATGCTGGAGGCAGCACTGCATTTCATGATACAGAAATGCTCAATTATAGTCCTCTTTGCAGGACTACAGCACAGCTTTAAAAAAATATTTTTTAAAGATGCAGTTTTCACATTTCTTGTAACAGCATGATGCAAAACAAGTCTTAAAAGTCTGTTGGTTTTTTTGGTAACGAATAATTCTTACCTTTCCCTACTTTAATGAACTGCACACAATAGATTTGACAAAGAGTATGTATTTAATACCTGGGCATTCAGTCTGCAAGGTTCCTAGTCCATGTGAGTTTTCTTTAGGTGAAATGGGTGAAAATAAAACTTAGCATTGTATCAGAACAAGATCTGTGCAACACTGAGCTTAGAATAGCCTTTTGCACAACGTGGGTTCATTGCTAAGGACGGTATGTAAATATGATCTCCGAAAAATGTGAGAAAAGTCGAAAGGAGAACACAGAAAGGATTGGATGCAAGCTGTAGCTGCTTGTGAATTAAGTGCTTTAGAGCTTGTTCAAAACTTCCATTTATTAAAAAAAAAAAAAAAACTCATTTCCAGTATCTGCAATCTCAGACAACAGTGCTGTAAAGGCACTTGCTGATGGTGTGTCTCTTCATGCTGGATTTGCAGCTTAGGGACATGAGAGCTCTTGAGTTCTGTTAACTGAGTTAATCTTTTTGATGTGTTAGTCTACTTATTGCAGCCTATTCCTGTAGTTGAATTTCATTCCTTTTCAGAAAAGTTGTTCTTTAAAACATTGACCAGCACTATAATTCTGGAATCAAAGTATGCAGCCAGAAAGTAGAACGGGGATAGTGACTGTGTCCTGAGAACATGGGCAAGACAGCCCCATGAAAGTCCTCTGAAGTAGAACTTACCTTTCTGTCTGTCAGAAAATTACTCCCAAGGAGTCGCTACAGTGAAGGGTAGTGCTTGTTACCCGTATTTTCGGTGTCCAAGTGAGAAGTTATCCTTGAGCTGCAAGGGTGACAAAAGTTAGCACAGTAAATGGGTTTATAAGAACCGAACATAAGATGCATCTGTGAGGTAGGGGAAGGAAAGAAAAGGAGAGGCTTGATTTTTGTGCTGAGGACTGTTTTAAGATATTTGCTGTACTCACTCTGGATAGTTATCCGGGCAGTTGGTTGACCCGTTTCTGTCTGTTGTGTCCTCTTTCATTCTTTCTCTATCTTTTAACCCCCAACATTCTTATCTTAAAGATTATTCTGTGTAGGTGAATTCCTGCAAGAGTTGTCACTTTGTGGCATAGCACAGTGTACCTAGGCAGATATTGTTTACTGCTCAAGATACTAATGCATTTTGCTCTTAAATCTTAGATATGGTGGCTAATCATTAAGAAATGTCATAACTTCTTTTATTACCTACACACTGAATTGGATCAGACTGAATAATATAGAGTAATGGAGCGCTGTTTTTGCTCTCAGATGATTTAATCTCATTGCAGTGTTTAACCTCTTATTTTTTGTTCATTTTGTAGCAAAAAAGTTGCCAAAGAACGAACCACAGAATACAGGAGCCAACTCTGCCAGAGGAAGAGGAGTAGACCTTACTGAACCCACACAACCACCCAAGAGTCAATGTTGTAGTAACTAAAACATCAATTGCTTTAAACTGTTCTGAATATTCTTCTGCTTCCTAACTGTTAATAACCATGGAATTGGAGTGCTTAACCTGGCCCAGTACAGCTTCCAAACAGCGAAGAGACTTACAATAATAGTCAAGTTTATGATACAGAATTTCCTTTTGACCTAAAATTTTAACGTGCATGTATCCACCGCTGTCTTTAATGTGTCAGCATAGAGGAGTGATGGAAGCGGGATTAACTTCCTTCAGTTGAAAGGTTTTAAAAGTCGCTTTCCATTAGGGATATAGAAGACCTACTTTCCATGGACCTAATTGGCCAGTTGATGTTGCTTCAATACTGATTACTGTTACAATGGGTAGAACTCAAACTTAATTGTGCTTTAAAAAAGTTTTAGCAACAGGGTTTAAAAATTAAACTTACTCGCAGTATTGATGCAACCAGTTGTTTCTGCAGGTATCTACTGTTTAGTTATACATTCCATAGTTTAATACCTTAATCCCAAATAATACTTGCATTAACAATTTTAAGAACCCTATGCTTGCAGGAAAGTGGATCTTTAGTTGGTACACTGTATGTAAATTATATCAACCCAATTAGTTGTCTAAAGAGAATAGGATAAATCAAGTTTAACTTCATTTCTAATCCGTTCAGAAGGTACAGACCAGTAAATTCATCTTTACGATATAGGATATTTTTCCTTTACAAACTGTAAGAGCTCTTCAAGTAAAACCACAACAAACTTGGTGTCTGTGACTTTTTTTTTTTCTTGGTTTTGATCATTGCTGGCCATTACAGTTTGTTTTTCCCCTGAGGAAAAGAAAATAGTGCACTAACTATTACGGACATTCAACTTGATTTTAAATTTGGGTATTAATGTACTGTAAATAGGTACTCTGCATTGTAGTCTACATTTGTTTAATACTTTCTGTAATATTTAAGAGTTGCTTAAAGGTATACAGAATGTACAGTTACTTAAAGCTAACTTTTTTCCTCTCTAATCAAAGGGGGTTCTAGGTTCTTCCTTTATGGCTAGAACAGTAATAAATGATGCTCCTGTATCTGTAACATAAGTACTGCTGTCTGTCAATAATGAACTTTGCAACTTTGTTTTCCAAAGTACATTTTATTTTGATCTGTCCAGTATATTGCACTAATTCTTAGTTATTTTCATTATATGAAATCTACCAAGTGTGTCAGAACAGATGAATTAGTCTATTTAAATGTTGAACTGATAGCAGAAACTTACTTGTGCAGATTTTTAATTTGCAGTAATCAGGATTTAGCAAGGCAAATGACAGTTCACCAGTGTTTAGTTTTATATTGAGGTGCTCAGGTTTGAATAAAGTGGTTAAAAAAAACGTTTGTGATTACTGTTTCTTATTGTGAGTTTCAGAAGCTTTTATTTTGTTTGTACAGTTAGAGAGAACGTGTTTGATTTGCTATATGGGTCAGCGTTTAAGATGATTGCAGCTAACTTCATGACACAGCTAAATATAAGCTTGTGCTGTGTGCTCTGTGGAACTCCATTTGTCATATGATACCTTTTAAATGTTGAGTTAGTTGGGTAACTTATCACATCCATTTAGAAGTACAATCAAAATAGTAATATTATCTCTTGAGCCTGCATCTAATGCAGCCTTTACCAATTGCTCACCGATGTAGCTTGCTGCGTTGTCATAGAGTGCCTCAGAAGTGACCCCACCTTTTCCTGCAGTTTGTGATTCACAGCTGGACAGGTATGTTCTTGTATCCTCTTCAGAATGTGTAGGTGGCTCACAGTCCATTGGTAGTGTAGACTTGAGCAGTTGCTGGCCAGCATAACTTACAGACTTGTTACATGATATCTTAGAATCTGTTTTTTTAGCCAGTTGTGGATCTGTTTTATAAATAGATAGGTATGCTTTTGTACAATTTTGAGGCTGGTTCATGTCTTTAGACCCTAATGGCAGTGTATTTGGCGGCTGTTTATGGATGTAACTTGGACTAGTTGCATGGGTAACATCAGTTTCTTCTGGTGCTGTGGTTTGTGAATGTGGCTGAAAACTATTACGTAGATTAACTTTTCTGTCCTCTGGCTGTTTCAGTTCTTCAGAGCTGGCTTCTGTGCTAGAATCTGGCTGTTTTATTCCTCTTCTCTCTGAGCCTATTTCATCATTACTGAGGGGTGTCAGTTCTGGATCAGCTTGGTTTTTGTGGTAATCAGTTTCCTTAGGAACAACTCCGTCTTTACTTTGCAAGTAGCAGAGCTGAGAACATGTTGGCTTTCCATTTGTAAGGTTGCCTTTTGAGTCCGTGAGAAAAATCTCTGTATTGGAGTCCAGCTTCTCTGTTCCATCTTGCTGACAGTCAGTAGTGTTTGAGGCGTTTGACTCTTCTTCAGAGAGGGGCATGAAATACTGACAGTTATACAGAGAAGCGTCATTTTGTTGAATGCATTCATACGTTCTCAGATAATGAGTGAATGTAGTTAGTGCTAATGCGCATACTTCGTTGTAATCCAAAATCTCCCAAAGCCCATTAGAAGCTAAGATAAGAAATTGGCAAGAATCGTCAATGGGAACAGAGATGCTATGAGGTACGGGGATAACGGATCTCTTTAGTATGGGATCTCCGTGATACCCAAGACCTCTTGTAGTTCTAAGGTGACCCTCTACCAATCCATCTGGTTCATTGGTGCTGATGTTTCCACCATGCTGAAGTATGCGTTTTTTCTCCCTTACATTAGAGGTGCTGTGCTCTTCTGAGAGGCAATAACTCTTCCCATTTTTACATAAAACTGCATGTACGTTACCTAAAAGTAAAACAAATATTTTAAATTATAGTCCACTGATCATTTTTTCTTACGCTGCTGTCGTATCTGTGATTAGTGTTTTGCTAAAGACTGGGGGAGGGAAAAAAAAAAATCATTGTTTAGTTTTTACTGTTGTAGGCAGTACTATGACTATAAATTAATCCAATTTCATTTCACAGCAGGATTTTGTGGAGTTTTTCCCCTTCCCACTTTTCAGAAGATTATTCTAGAATCTTTTCAGACTGCAGCTTCCTTCGGTGAGGAGTCTGTGATGCTTTAAATTGTCCCAACAGGTCCCATAGAAATGTTGAAGTTCTCAATTGAGTATATAAGGATGGTGTCAAGTACTCTACTTCTCACATACTTTTCTAGGAGAGCATACATCTCAAAACATTGTGGCTGAATTAACCCCTCAGAAAGCAAGTTCAAACTGTTCTGAGCAATATAAAGTATCTAGTACCTGGAAAATAATTTGGATGTTATTTAGGATTTACCATTCACTAGATGATGGCTTAAGGCTATTCCTTGGGTAAGGAACTCGAGGGAGGAGGATTTTTTGCAGTCTTCTTAGACTAACTTATTTCCTTTAGTAGAAATAGGTACTTCTTTCTCTCAGTCCTATTGAAATTCAGAGGGTGAGAGTGAAAAAGTATTAAAAATCACAGCACTCCAGGTGATCAGTCTTGTCAGACTTGAATGCAAGGTATAAAGGAAAGCATCTCTGAAACAAGGTGCGCAGTGTTTGAGATCCCCTGCGGCTACACTGAGAGGAGGCAGGTTGTGTGCTGGGGAGTCTTTGATCTTTTGGCATAAGGGCAGATGTGATGCAGTACAGACAAATTGAGCGGGATTGCAGCTTTTCAGATATTAAGTTGACCACAGTGTGTTCTTTTAGAGTTCGCGTTTTCTGACTAGAGGAGGGCATGAAAACCGATTACAGGCAGTGCTTATACAGTCATGTTTCTGGGCAAGTACGGCATTGCCTAGTGTAGGAGATAGCTCTCAGAGTAGTCCCCTGTGAAGGTAGGTTTTTCTAGGTGATTTCTAGATTTCTAATATCAGACTGAAAAATTTATTACAGAATGTAAATGCCTTAAGTTATTTGTTTCTTGCTCCCTCCTCTGTAGTCTGATTTGTGTGGAGAACTAACTGATGGTCTAAAACTCATTTGAACCCCCCAGACTAAGACGCCAGTGGAAAACCTTACCGGAGCATTATGTAACCCACATGAAAAAGTTTATTTGGTAGAGACTAAAGTCTAGATTGCTTTTGGGTGCAGGTTTGTCTGCAATCTAGAGACAGGGCAGAAGAGCCAGCAGGAACCAGCTGACCTATTACAAAATGCAGCAAGCAGTGCTGCAGTCTTCTGCTCTGCCTGAGTGACCATCTTCTTCAGCTGCTATCTGGTGCTGAAGGAACATGTTAATGCTTCTGTTAAGGACACAATCCTGGAGGAAAAATTGTTTGTTGTGAAAATCTTTTTTCTTTGGCGGGGGAAATTAATGTATTAGTTTAAATAGATGTATATTTAGAAGTTGTTTAAATACAAGAACTTTAATCATAAAAGGCTTGAAGTATCGAGTTGACTTACAGAGCTTGTCCTTACAGTATCTGTAATTGAAGCCAGCATAAAACCTCATCTGAGAGGGAAAGGATGCAGACAGCTAATTAGAATCAGAAAATATCGTGGCTGAGTTACCTATTTTATTGTCTTACCTCCATCCTATGTCTCGAGCTCATTGTGATAAAAAGTATTTTCTATCCTTATATGTGTTGAACAATTGCAGTTGTTGAATCTGAAAACACTGATTTTTATGTGCATTGCTTCTGTACACCATTAAACATGTGACTGTATTTCTTGCAAGAATAATGTGATCTGGTGCTAAACTACCAGTTTTGATATCAGTAATGATTAAATTCTGGTGGTTGGAAAAATGATTGTTAAAGTATGGCTATAGTTGCAAGTGCTGGGAGAATAGTGAGGAATGGTGGGCAGAGCACAGTAACTTCTTTCAGTGTTGTTGCATGTTCAAGTTAGTTTATAGAATCCTCAGATTTGCAATGAATTGTGTTATTATCATTTTTTAATCTTGGATGAGTTCAATACAAATGTAGACTAATGTTTTTGCCTCCTAAAGAAATGAAGTATCTTAAAAGATAATCCCTTTCCTACTTATTTCTGGCCCTCTTGATTAATTGCAATCAAATTTCACAGGAAGAAATACGAAGAAGTCATAGAAGCTTTCTGAAAATACTCATCTGAGGAGGAGAGAGTACCCCTGCTGACAGAAAATTAGTGTTAGCATGCTTCTTGATAATGCTCCTTGAGGATGAGATGAAAGTATTACAGTGCTGGGGATATTAATCAAGCAGAGATTGGAATATACTTGAAACTGCAGACAGCATTTCATTTGAAACTATTCATCAAGCAGCTTTTTTGTTAAAGTTCTGTTTGTGTATTTCTTTATGGGAAAGTATCTTCTGTCATTCATATACAGGAGTTTAACCAATAACAAGTCTCCAAGTGGGTAGGCATGGTGACTAGAGTTGTAAAGGACTGCATGAGCTTTAGTGTGCTGCCTGCAGCAAGGCTGGGAATATAATAAAGTTTCTCATTGCAATTAATAATTAATTTTCTACCTGATGGAAAGGCAATCTCTGTAAAGAAGCAGGACTGAATAGATTTGACAACAGTAAATCACCAATTTCTTTTTCTGAAGCTGATAGTTCTGTAATTCCTACAGATCACATTTTCCAGTAGCAATAAATAGTGGCGTTTAAATCTCATTGAAACAAATGACTAAGAGAAGAAAATATCTTTAAACATTTCTTTGACACTAGGGATTTATCTGATCTAGAGTGTTTATTATTGGCTGTCCTTAAATGAAAAAGCTGTCTCTTGATGTTAAATAGATAGTTACTGCTGCTACACAGCTCACTTGCATATTAACAGAATGCTTTCCAGCTGTGTCTCTGTTAGTAAACTTACTGCCTTAACTCAGATACCATGTTGAGGGTTCTTATCCAATAAGCCTCATATGACTGCCTGATGCTGTTGTCGTTTACAGGAATATTTACTGTGTTTCCTTTACATTGACTTACAGCAATTGCAGCTTCTTATCTCCAAATATTTACTGCCAGCAGACCTCTAAATCAACTTATTTTTCTTACTGAGCAGAGAGAAAAAAAAATTCAGTGTGAAATGTACATACCTATGTTAGCAATGTGCAGTAGCCCAGTGACATCTTCAGTTGTAGTTAGTGAACTCTGCATACTGTTTTCAAAGTGTTTTCTTTCTTTAGTGCCATCCATATTTTCACTCAGGAGTCTTTCCATCAAACAGGTTACAGCTGAACAGCCACTCCATCGAACTCTGGAAACCTCATTCCTTCCTAGCTGTAAAAGCCTGTCCATTCTCCAGAAGGACTTGGCATATGCTTTGTGAATCCATTCGTAAGTATTTGTCTTATTGGTCTTGCTCTCCTGTCTGTCAGAGAAAATCCTCTCTTTTTCCCTGTAGTCTTCTGTGATTACTGTAGCAAAAGAATCTAGAATTTGCTTTTCTTCCTTGGTCATTCTGTAGGACGGATCTGTTTGAGCAAGCTGGTCAAGAAATAAAAGTGGAAGCTCTGCTGCAACTGTTTCTGCAGCTGCTGTGCCATGATGGCCATCGATTAGCCCCAGAAAACATGTATCTGACCTTCTTCCGTAGTTGCCCACTACAAAAAATCTGTCTTCCATGTCTCTCCGCCACATGGAATTTTTATCTTGGCAAACTGATAATGCTTTTATTGAAGAATTTTTTACTTTCTTGAGAGTGTTAACGCTATTTGTATTGCCAAGGTCACAGTAAGATGTAGAAGAGCAATCATCCACGAGAAATTCATATGAAATGTTGATCTTCTGACGATGTCTTTCAGAATTCTTAGGAAGCTTGGTCACTTTTGAAATTAGCTTTTGTCTCTGAGCTAGAAGTGTATCATTATCCACCTTTGTTTGTGAACTATCGTAACCCAACAAAGTTAGGGCTTTGTGGGTTTTTTTGTGATTAAAAAAATGCTGTGCGTATATTGCTTGTTGACACACTGAGCAGAGAATTGAAATGCCTGTGGCAGCTACATTCTCAGGTGCCATCGTGATCTTTTCCAGGTCATCTTCCTCAGCTCTGCTGAGTTCATCATTGGGTGGTCTTGCTTTGTCCTGTGATTTTTCCTCCCATGTCATTCTATAAAGGAGTTTAACGTGCTATGAGTTTTCAGTTCACTGTTAGATAAATACTACATTACTATGTAATGTGACCTTTGTTTATATAGGAAATGATATAAAAGGTTTAAAAACTGTTAAAACTCGGTAACGCAGCTAATTTGAGAACTGAAAAACTTGGAAAGTGCACTGTGCCATTTGTGTTACCTTCCACCTGCTAAAGTCCCAGTTTTCTGTTTCCTTATGACTTGATGCATAGCCCTGTCCTTTCACGCTGTTAATACTACAAGTATGAAGTAGTTTCTCATCAGGTTTTCTGTACCTAATCATCTAGAATAGGTACATGTTAAAAAGTAAAAGATAAAGATGAAAAAATACCTGCCAATTTTGTGTGGTGATATCTCTTTTTAATCAAATCTCACGCTTTGGAAGTAACTGGAAAAAACATAATTTCATAAGATTGCATATAGAAAGACAAGATATATTACATTTACATTGATTATATTCTATTGGGGTTTTCTGTTCAGAAAAGCTAGGCTCAGCAATGTTAATGTTCTTTTGAAGTAGAATGTGCTTTGAAAGTGTCAATTTCTGGATTTAGAAAGTATAGGGAAGAGCAAAATATTACCAAGCTGTGTTTGTCTCTAGCATCTTGTCAGCATCCCATGGTGTCAAACTTCAGTGAGACTGAAGGAGAGGGTATGCAACTTCATCCCTCTTCAACCTTGTTCATTTTCCAGAGCTCTCTATTTAAACTTGATACATCCACACTTAACGTAGATATCTGTCAACTGTTACCTCTCCAGGACTCTAGCTGAGGACACTTTCTTCTTTCTCACTCCTTCTGTTCATTACCTCTGAGTTGTAAGAATCTTAAAGAACTAAGAGCATATGAGCCTATGAGCAGCTGAGACATATCAGTTATAAAATTCTGAAAAGAAAAATGTATTTTTAGGGAGTGATGCATGCTAAGGTATTAGCAGAGCTACTTAAACCCTTTTCACACCACTGTATGTGTTGACCTTACAGAGGTGAGCTTGCATATTGCTACAGCTCTCAATCTACTGCAGGACCAGTTTATGCTAAGTCCATCTTTCTACTGGAGTTGAGCATCAGGGTACTCCAGAAATGCTGCACCACTTCAGTGGGGGGAATAAGGAGGTACACATTGAAAATGCCAGCAGAAGGCAATCTTCCACAGACCTTTCTTTATTCCACATAGTCTGAGTTTGAGCCTGGGATATTGTACAAGCCTTGTCACTGCTGTCCTGGTAGTGACGCATTCCTGTCCAAGAAAGGTTAGGGCTAATGTATACAAAAAATCTGGTAAGCTGGTTTCTGTCAGCCTGTTAAATATACCACGTCTAAAATGAGTTCATATATAAAAGCTTGTAGGATTACAACCAAGAAGTTGAAAATTTTCAACGAAACGTTTGTTTGGTTTCAGGAAACTTAATTCTTAACATTCACACTGTTGATATTCCCTGTAAGTGGGTGTAAGTGCTAACAAATTGCTGTTGCAGAGAACCAGAACAGTCCTAGTTTATTACGGTATGAAATAATCAGAATAATATGTATAATAATTGATGTAGAATAACAAAATATGCTGCAGCTCTAGCAATCATTTTGCTCATAATTATTAAAAGATCAGCCACCTTGTTAGATTTTTGTATAGTATATATTGGTATAGTATATATTGGCTGTACATGGCTGTAAAATGCACAAACATTGTACATTTTACAGTCTGTAAATCTGGGAACAAGAAAGGGAAAAAATCATTTTTATGTTTTTGTGAAGGAAAAAGACTAGTTTGTTTTCTTCTCTCCTTGCTTCTCCCTCATCAGGAACAGATGCAGTCTTGCAAATATTTTGCTGTAGATTTTAAGGATAGAAGTGAGATATTGCCATTACAACACAGGAAGCCAAAGCTCCTGTAGCCTCAGAGAGGAAAAGAGAAAACACAGCTTTCTAGCTCACTGCAATTTCCTTGTGCCTATTTAGGGGGCCCAAACCTGGCAGTGTTTAATGTTCTGAACTTAAAATAGAAGTGCAGAGAAGAAGGGGAAAAAAAATAGAAGAATGGGCAGGGAAGCACTTTCTGAAATTACTTGCATTCAAGGGCAAATCTTTTATTTACTTCTTGTGTTCCAGCTAAGAGCTTCTTCAGCTCTTTCAGTCTTGCATCCTACAAAGGTAAGCTGTCCTGCTGCTCTGCCTGCCCATCCACTGCTGTATGCAAAGAGAATGGCCCAGAACACACAGCTGCAGCCAGGAGCTTGTGTGACAGAGCGCCATCACCTCAGTAAACTATTTCTGGCAGCACCCCATAGCTCTGGCACTTCTAGCTGTTTGCTGTTCATATAACGAGATGATTTTTTTTTTCCTTGAGTTTTGCCCTGCAGAGTGTTTTTTTTTTTTTTTTTTCTTTTTTTTGGTAGTGAAGATGTCACTCATGGAGATTTAATGATCCAGGATCTGATTTGTGTCCCACATGCCCTCATCTCCTTCTGACGTGTCACTCATGTCTCCACGTAGAGCGCATTTCTTCCAGTCTTACCTTTGTCACAGTCAGCAATTAACTTAGACAGTATCTACGTGAGAACTTCTTCCTTCATTAACTTTGTATTAGTGTTACTACTAGCTATGTATCAGTGGCCTTAGAAAACTCATGGATGCTGAGAGTTGTGCCAGGAAGGTGCCTGCCTGCCCAAGGGTGACAGGAAGAGGCAAAGAGAGTTGAATAGAGGTCACAGTCTTACTGAGCTTGCCATTGTTAGATTACCAGCTAATACGTATAAACAGGCTGCAGTGCTGCCAGTCCTGCCTGAACAGGTGAATTCATCATACCTGCATGCTGAAACTGTGACAGGGACTCTTGGCATCACTGGGACTGTGCGATGTGAGGTCCCCACCCAGGAGCCAGTGTGAGCAGCTGCTGCAGCTGTGGTTTTGACTGTGGCACAGCCTTGTGGTGCTTTGCAGGCCACACCCTGTCCTGGCAGGTGCTGCCTTGCCAGCAGACCACACGTTTATTTGGTCCCATTTTCATGTGGTCTCCTTTAGCCAAAGCAGCCACAAGCATGCATCTTTATTGAATGCCTATACAACCTCCTAAAAACCCTTCTTCTGAAAGGACATAGCAGCTGTGTCCTACACCCTCCTCCACTTCTAGGAGGGCTGGGCCTCCAAAATCATCTGCAGAAGGAACCATACATCTCCCAGGTGAGTCAGCCTAGGTCAGCATAGCACCTGACTTACTGTGTCTCCAGCAGCAGCAGCATAGCTCCAAGGAAGTCCTGTTGTGAAAGGGTGGGAAGTGATGGAGATGAACCTAGTGAATCACATGCTGTGCTGGGGTTTGGGAGCACTCCCACCACTGGCCCCGATAACAGGCAAGAAAGAAGGAAGTGATTAGTAATTATTGTAATTATGAAATAAATTAAGGTAATTAGCCTCCTCACCTCTTAGTGTTGACCTAAACTGGAACTGTGGGATTCCAGCCCCACTGGTATCATGTCAGCTTGAAACTGCTCCCTGCATTAGCTTCTCTTAGAACTTTCTTTTGTGACACTGTCCACCTGAATAGAGGCAGAGCTCCTCACCAAGTAGCAGGCCTTTGAAGTGGAAGCTTATTTAGACTTTCCTGTACCTGCACCTGATGGTGGTAGCCAGATTTGTTGTGACAGGGCAGAGATGCCAGTTTGTTACCCATCAAAGGCCTTATGTAGCGATTATCTTAGAAAAACCCCTTTTATTTCTCTCTTTGTGGCTTTTCTGTTAAGATTAGTGTGATATCAAGAGTGCATCTTGGAAGAGTGAGGTCACATGATTTCTATGGCCTACTGCCAGCTGGGGCTGTGTCAAGGTACCAGGGGTGGGTGATACCACCACTGCCAGCGGGCCTGCTCCTGGTGTGGGGTGGCTGGGAAGAGGGGCCCCAGAGAGCTGCAGAGCTCTCTGCCTCACGGAGAGAAGCAGGGTAGCAGAGAAAAGAATGTTAGAGGATGGAGTAAACAGCAACAACAATAACAAAAACAGATAGGAAGCCAGAAGGAAGAGGAGGTGAGGGAAAAACAGATGATACATCCTGTGTCTGCATGAAGCAAAGTAGAGCATGCCGTCTTGTAACATCACTGTGTAAGGCTGTACATATGAGTAGGAAACATCAGGAAGCAGCTTCTGGACTCAGTTCACATGTGTTTCGTGTTGCTTAGGCAAAGACTGCCTGTGGTGAGGGAGCTCAGCTGCCAGGTTCACCATGATGTGGTGATCAAAACTGTCTGCAGCCCCAGAGAGTACACTTGGGGTAAGAAGTGAATAAAAATATCCAAGTGCTTCAGCTCTGGCTGGAAGTTTTAGCAATAGTATCGATTGTTGCACTGACATATTGTCCATTCTTTTTCTCAATTCCTTCCTTGGAAAAAAAGAGAGCAATTGGGGTGTGATGTTCTTTTACAGAGGCCTACTGGTAAGTTTTGTAACCTATGTTATTAAAGTTGCAAGTAAGCATCATGGGAAGTTGACAAGATGCTAGAGACAGTATAATGAACAGAACTGTTGTGCTGTTACTACTTCCAGTGACTCATAAAATACTGATAGCAGCCCAGAATGCCTGGTGGCCAAGAGAAGGCTGCTTCGCCCACGAGGAATGTGCTAATGAAAGAACACAACTGGACTTTATACTCTTGAGAAATTCACTGGAAGGGGAAGAGTTCCTCTTCCTCTATTTGCACTGAATTCATGAATAAAACAGGTGGGAGAGCAGGAGGAGTCCCATCAGGAGCAAGGAGGGAGGGAGAGGTGTGGGTTGGGCACAGGGCTCTGGGCTAGGAGCTGGGGTTGGTGGGCTCATGGAGCTGGGCAGGGACGCTCCTCAGGTTGCTCTGCATCAGGCTATTATTAGTTGAGTCATTTCACGTGGCCTAGGTAGGCCCGAAAAGCTCCAGATGATGACTAGGTAATAAGCAGGCATTCAGGCACACCCTGAGCTGCATTTTAATTTTACTCTTTTGTTGCATCAAGAATGCAGCCATCTCTTTTGCTGGAATGATGCGCGCACTTCTGTGTTTAAGCTTGCCTTTTGCTCACAGTGAGCCCACGCAGTGGTAGTACGCTCTGGATGTGATGAAGGCTTGGGAGCCCTAGCTGTGAGCTGAGCTTTCTTGGAGCAAAAGCAGCTTGAAAAGGGACCTGAAGAGTGTGGGAGCTGGTGGTGGACATCACCTGGCTGTGGAGCAGATGAGCAGTCCTCCCAGAGTCATCAGGCTGCCCAACTGAGCTTGTGAGCTGGGCAGGAGGCAGCCGCGCTCACCCAGCTGCCACTGCAGCTCACTGGGAGCTATTTCCAGGCTTGGCTCCTCTTGAGCAAAGCCACCAAAGTACTGTAAGGATGGAAACTGAAAGAGGTGAGAAGGTTTAAGAGAATGTTTTGAGTTTGGTTCTAAGTTAATATATTTGTAGCGTGTACTTAATGATCAATGCACTGCAGGCATTCTGTTGTGCTCAGATTGAGCTGTGTGTGTGTTACAAATGGGAAATAAAGATCTGCTTGCTTGTGAATTCAATCAACAGAAAAACTCAAATATATAAAACTTAGAATGTCATATATACATTCGTGTCAAAGCACTTTTTTTTTTTTTTTCTGCTTTCCTAATGTAGCATAATTTGTTATGGCCAGATTATATTCCTGAAGCTGCTACAAGTCAACTTAGCCCAAGTTATACCCTGCGTTTCTGTCCAGTAATCAGTCTTTTCTTCATTCCTTTGGCAATTGCCAAAATTTTAACTGTCCCTGGAGCAGTTAAATACAAATCCTTGGGGTTTACTTTGTCTTAAAAAACATAGTAGCTCAAGGTAGAATGGAAGCAATGATTTACTAGATGCCACGAATAAATAGATAAACTTACCTATCTGCAGTTTAAGAGTGTTTTCTTTTTAAGCTGCTTCTCCATGATGGCAGGCAACGCTGCATTTGTAGTGACATTGGTGTTTATAAATGTTACTATAGTAACTGTAGCCCGAGCCACAGTCTGGTAGACTTAATGTTCTGGTACGCTTACTGCCCTGGTTATCTGGCAAGAAAATAAAAAGCAAAAAGCTTTTACTGTGGTGCAAGGCAGACGGGCTCTTGAGGCTTCAAGGAGGAACTGTTGGAATACTGAGTTTTGTCTTTGTGCAACTGCAGGCATTGTGGCAGTGGATTTTGCAATCGACCCTCATAAGCGCTCCATGAAATGTTTTATTTCAGTGGAAGTAATAACTTACTGGGCTTTTAAGAACGGTGAAGAGAGTAGAAGGAGAAAACTAAGGCGGTTCACCTGGGGAATGATCCTGTGAACACTTGCCTGTGCAGCTGCAGGCATAAAGGCCCTAACATGCATTGGCCAGCTGTTCTAAAATAGTAAACGCGTGTTGCAAATTGAAACGGGTGATTTATTTGTGTAGGAGAGCGTTACATAAATACCATTAGCTGTGGAACGGCTCCAGCAGCTCCCGTCAAGCGCAGCGTCCGACAATGGCCCCCGGCCGCTGGGAGCCAACTATTGTCTCAGAGGATCCGCTCGGTCGTCACGTCTGCAGAGCGGTGTAAAGCTGAAAGCGAAACTGCGCTGTGACAGTTTCGTTTTCCAGTCCGGGGGCAAAGTGGAATCGTCGCCGACGGAAAGGAACGAGAGCGGAGAGGTTGAAAGAATCGCTTTTAAATGGTCGTTACCGCGCAGCGGCTGTTTGCCATTCTAAAACGCTTCCAGTAACAACAAAAAATTCTCAGGTTGAACAGAAGCGACTTTATTTCTTTTTTTTTTTTTTTTTTTTTTAATTCTTAATGCTCTGGGAAGCCGGGGAGCTGCGTTTCCCGTCGCCTCCGAGGGCAGCGGCTCCTCCTCCACCTTCTCCGCCGTCTTAACGCGGCGCGGATGGCAGCAGCCATCTTACGGGTCGCTGTCACAGCTGCCGGGATGGACCGCCTACATCGGGGCAGGGGATGGAACGGTGCAGGTGCACCGGTTGTTTTGGAGCTGTTTTGTTTTCAAGCGCACGTTACGCACTGGGATCCCCCTTCCTCTCGGTATCGCAGCCTGAGGTTGACGCATCAAAGGGCTGCGGATCGAGCACCGGGGCCCGGCCCCAATCCCGACCTTTTCAGCCGCCGTGCCCCGCCGTGGAAGTGCCGCTTGCGGTTTCTCACGGCTCAGCCGCTGTTTTTACGTACGTGCGACAGAGCGCAACTTCCTCGGGAACTCAGCGCGCTGAGCGCAGTTACCGTTGCGGGGTCGTTCGCCTAATCGTTGCTTTCAATTAGAAGGGAATAGGCGTAGGACGGCCCGCCGTCAACACTTGGTCCCGGGCCGAAAGGAGACGATGCAAGGAGCGGAGCAGAGGGTCTCCGACTGCCGCCCCTTCCCCGGGAGCCCAAACTCAGCGCACTGCGGCCGCCGCCCAACCCCGCGCAGCCCCGCGCTTCGCGGCGGCGGGAGGCGGGCGCCGGCTCCCCCCGCCCGGCGGGACAGGAGCCGCCCGCGGAGCGCCGGGGCCCTCCTCCCGCCCCCCCTCCCCCCCTCCTCCCGCCCCCCCTCCCCCCCCCCTCCCCCCCCCGGGGAGCAGCCGGCGGCGGCGGCGCAGCGAAGGGGAGGGTCTAGGGCCGGGCGCACCGCGCCGGCCGGCCGGACGGGCGGCTGCCGCCGCGCCGCGGGCATGGCGGAGGCGGGCGGCGGGGCCGCGGCGGGGCCGGCGGGAGGCGGCGGGCCGCAGCAGGGCTCCCCGGCCGCCGGAGGGGTGGCGGCCGCCGCTAGCGGGGGCCCGGCCCGTAGCTCCGCCGAGAGCCCCGGGGGGCCCGGCTCGGCGCGCACGGCGGGGAAGAAGGCGCAGCTGCGCGCGGCTCCGCGGGCCAAGAAGCTGGAGAAGCTGGGCGTCTACTCCGCCTGCAAGGTACCCGGCCGCGAGCGCCCACCCGCCCACGGAGGGTGGGGATTGACGGAGGGGAGGGGAGGAGGGAAAGGCAGTACCGGGCCGGGCCGGGCCGGGCCGGGCGGGAGGCGGCGCGGCTGCAGCCCGGCTCTCCCCGCGGAAGCGGCGGGTCCCGCTGCCCCCGGAGCTTCCCGGCCGGCACCGGCCTCCCACGCCTCGGGAGCGGCGGCGGCGCGCGGCCTCCGCCCACGGGAAAGTTGCGGCCCCGCCGTCACGTAGCGCCCCGCGTCTCCGCCGCGCCCTGCCCCGGCTTCCCGCTTCTGTCCTGCTTCCCCGGTGCCTCAGCGCGCCCGACCCTACACCTGCAGCACGCTTCTTGGCGGGGGGGCCGCGACCCGCCTGCTCGCTGCCGGTGGGGGAGCGCGGCCGGCGTTGTGCTGCCCCCGCGGGTCGGTGGCAGCGGTGGCGGCATCGCTGTGTGCGCGGTACGGAGCCGCGCCGGGGCTGTCAGCGCGATTCCTGGATGCGCAGCGAGCTGACACGCCCGGGTTGGCAGCGCTGATGCCAAACCTTCCCGTAACGCTCTCGGCTGTTTAGTGGGAAAAAGAAATGTGTTTCTATTCTTTCTGTTCCCTCGCTTTGGGACTTCCAAGAAGGCAAGTGTGAAGTGAAAACCCCGACTAAACGCCCACTGATGTGAGGGAGCATCCCTGTGCAGGTCCGCAGCCCTGCGTGGTGATGTGAAGAGCTTTGCTGTCTGCTGGAGCCGTGTCGCAGTGCTGTCGTGTGGGGGAAAGCTCAGGAAGCCACGCTCCTCAGTGTCTCTGCTGTTCACAAATGTGTAAGCATCTTTGCTTTGGCCTCCTTGAGTCCATGGCACGCTGCGAGGTTACACCATGTCGGTCAGTTTAAGCCAACCAGCCCTGAGAGAGGTGGGTGCCACTGAGAGGGCAAGGCCTGCTGCCAGCTCTCCCATCTCTCTCACACGGTGCTGGTGGCATAGTGACTGTTTGCCCACGTGTTTGCAGGAGTGTCTGTGTCAGCCCAGGGGTCCTGTGGAGAGGCTTGGGTGGTGCTGCTGGGTGGGTCTGGGCCTTTGGCTGGGGCACCCTGAGCTTCATCCTCGTCCCCTGCCAACAGTCAGGCACAGTACAGTACTCAGTGTGACTCCATGTGCAGATTCTAATGCAGACCCGGCCTCTGCCACCTGACTTTCCTTCAGGAATGTACTGGCAGACAGCATTCCTTAAGGTCTCAGAAAGTCAGCAATGAGACATCCTTGTAAACTCATCCAGTGCGATCTCCTGTGGGGCAGGGAGAAGATAAAGCTGGGTGGAAGGATGTGTTGTGTTTCTTCCTGAACACCTGGCTCCAAACTGCTTGGGCCTACGAGAGGCTGTAGCAGCACAGAGGAGAACACCGATCTTTTTCTCACTCTGGGTTGCAACTCCTGTTCCACTTGTGTGTGTGTGGGAGCTCAAGCAGCCCATCTCTGAATGAGGTTTCTGTGGGTAGCAGCCATGTTGATCTTCTGCAGATCCATGTAGTGCTGTACAAGTTGGAGGGCAGAAAATGTGTGACAATTTCCTTAGTGTTGACAACCTTTTCCTATGTAAAATTCACCACGCAATGCTGCTACTTCAGCACACACAGTATTAGAAACTTAACCCCAGAGGTGCAGGGAATGGCAGAGCTGTGAGTTTGCTGGGGCTGAGCAGCAGCGTGAGAAGATGGAGGTGTCAGTGGCTGTGAGAATGCCTGCAGTGAGGCAGGAAAGGTGCCATCGTGGAGAGGAGGCTGCAAGCAGAAATGGGAGGGAAGGCACTGCTGAGCAGTGAGAACTGAGCTTAGGGAGTTGCTGTCCTGTCCTGGGACTGGAGATACATGTTTGCTTGTTTTTGTTTGAACGGTTTGTTTTTGTTTTCCTGCTAAGGAATAGGGGCAGGAGAGTAGTCACCATGGAGCTGTGCCGCTTGACTTTTCTCCTTTGAAATAAAAAGCTCTGGGGCAGAAGGGCAGGAACAGACTCTTCTGTGTAAAACAGCCTTTTAAACGCCCGAGTTTGTGTGGGGAGAATGTGCATTCTGAACAATAAGAGATATGTAAGGAGTTGGCAGAGTTTCCCTGGCTTTTAGAAGTACACAGTAGAGCTGTATTTGTGCAGCATTTGGCATTTGGCAGTCACTCTGACTGTGTCCATATGAATGACCGCATACATGGTTTTGGTTTTGCCCAGTGTGAAGTTCAGCATTGGACACACGAGTTTGCAGCACTTTTCATGAAAGCAGCACTGTGTTGCTTATGCACATAAATATATTTAATGAAGATGGAGGAGGAAGTCTTTTTTTATTTTTTTCACACTACTGGTTTGTGAAAACACAACTTTCTTTCCAGTCCCATAGGGAATTTTTCTTAAAAATATATTGAAATAGTACCTATTTTGGTAAACTAGATTTTCTGTAACATTGGTTATTTCTCACAGTGTATGTTACAGTAATGCCTGGATGCTTATAAGGTAATTAGAACCCCATCACTTAAAGTGTTTGCATGAACAGTGGGGAATAACGCCTTCATAAAGGCCCTGTGCTTTAAATAACTAAAACGGCATGAGTAGAGCTATGAGGAGATTTGGCCAGGGCTCTGTGAGAGGCGAGTGGCAGAGCCCGAAGTGTGATCTGGGTCTCCGTGCTGCAGAGCAGCTGCTGGCCCTTGGCATGGGCACTTCTCCCCACTTGTGATCCTGCACATACATCTGTGGTGTTTTCCTGCACATTAAGAACTTATTTCCTTACACATTAAGAACTGCTCATAGGGTCATGGTTGCCATAACATTATGTATTCTTTCCTGACTTTGATAGACTGATCAAGATGAGGCAGACTGGACTGAGTTATTTGACTCAACTCATCTTTGCACAGAGTACAGTGCCTTGAGGCTCCACTGAAAACGTATGAAAGCTATTTTCTGGAGAAATTAAGGAGAGTGTACAGAATGCCTCAACCTTCCTTATGGAGATTAATATGTTTTGTGACTATTGAAGGCTGAATTAAAAAGTTTTCGTTTCAATCAAATAGGAGATCTACCAATAACCTCACAAGATGGGAACTGGATCCCGGTTTATGATAGAAACCTTTACACAGTAGCCTTCATCAGTCCTCAAGGTGAGAGAAACCAGAACAAAATACAACATAAAATACCTGGATTGATCTACAGGGGAAGAATGCTTTGGACTGATTATTGAACTGATTGATTACTTTGTATTGTTAAAGGCAAATGTGTTGGATGTCTTCCTGATACACACGAGTAGATCTGTGAGCAGCATCTGACTGCCTGGTTGCTGGGTATTGTACATCAGAGTAGGAAAAATAGGCATTTAAATTTCCTCCAGGTTTTTGTTGTGGTTTGTGTGGTGTTCTTTGTTACAGCAACAATTTGAGATAATTGTTATAGGAGGGAGCTTGTTGCAATGGGTTATTCTGCTCAGCTTTTGTGCTGGGAGGAAAAGTAATTTTTCTGGAGCAGTTGTATATGCTGGAAACAAGAGCCAGGGTGCTGTGTATCTGCAGTGTGCTGAGTGAGCTCAGCTTTGCTGTTACTGGGCAGGGCAGGCTGTGTGGTTTGGAGCTGAAGAGAGCCCAGAGCAACAGCTGCTGTGAAACTCAGTTTTAAGGCTGTTGAAGTCTTCCATTCTGTAGTTAAATTAGCTAGAAACTTGCCTTCCTATGCCCATTTCGCCACTCAAAAAAAAAAAAAAAAAAAAAAAAAAGGAAGGAACGTTTTAGACAATAAGATACTGTAACAGGGCTCACTTAGTCATAATTATTTAGTAACACCTTCTTAACAGGGTCTGGGGAGTGCAACACTAACTTCCAAAGGAAGTTGCTTCTTTCAAATAATAATGTTAACACTGTATCTTTCAAGACCCATTTTTGACCCGGGTGTATTCAGTATTTTTAAGAAAATGATAGCTTCGGTTTGTCCAGGGCTGCTGTTTGCGTGGCCTTGAGCTATTGGACCATTCAATTTTCCCCAGTGTAGCGTTGTATCTAATATGGAAGGTGGCCCAAAATTGATTGAAACTACACCACTGTTCAGTGCAAAATGTAGGTGACTTCTGCACTGGTTTTGTGGGGAGCAGGAGCGTGTGGTTGTTGTGTTTGGTTACACTGAACTCAGTTTTGTTTAAAAATGTCTATTTAGATGTGGTGGTGATCCTTGGGCCCCGCAGGATGGTTACTTTTCAGGCCTCAGAAGTGCCCATCTTTCAGCAATGCCTTTATCAGAGCTCCGCAGATGTCCCAGAAAACAAGACCCAAGGACTGGATGTGTAGCTTAAATGCTTCTTTTCCTTCCTCCCCCCATCCCCCCAGCTCTTTTGATCTTAAATTAAGTTTTTGTGGAGGTGAAGTCATACTTTATTTTCAAATGAAAAGCAGATGAGTGATGTTAAAAAAAAAAAAAAAAAAAAGAAGGAAAGAAAGAAAGAAAAGAAGAAGAAAAGTAAGAAAGAAACAAAAAGGCTGAAGATAGTCAGGGAAAGGACTGAATTAACAAAATACAGTGGACGACTTGAAACAACTCCACAATTGAAGTCACTGAGGAATGCACATTGAGTATGCAGTGCAAAATACTTGCACTGTCAACATCTACAATGAAAGCTTAGTTTTAAAGAGGACCCTTCTGGGCTGCATTCCCCCTTGGTTAGCAGAACTTTTATGCTGAATCTGGTATTTTATAGAGAGAACAAAGACAAAAAAACACCCTAAGAGTTGTTAGAGAAAGATCTCCAGAATAATTCAAGCAATACAAATTAACATCTGCTTCAAAATATCTGGCAAGGAAATGCTACCAAAGGCTGAAAAAGATCTGCCACCGAACACACTGTTTTTATTCTGCTGTGCGTGGGTTGATATTTATTTTTGGCAGCTTAACTGAGCTGTTATCGCAATTCATACATCTGTTTGTTTGCATCTTTGCTGTTAATTATTGTGTGACACTAAAGTTTGTGTAGTTACTCACTGTTTATAGATTTGTAGGCTTTATCATAAACATTGTGTGGTGAGCTTCTGCAAAATGCTGCTTCCACTTGGAAAGGAATTTCTCAAAATGCTTGTGCCTAGGTTTGTGGGGTCTGTTTGTGTGTATCGTTTTTCACTGTGGTGTGATTTAAGGCAATTAATGATGAGCATTGTATTATGTCAGTACTTCAAAGAGTTGAATATTTGTCCAGACAGCTGTATGGAAAGGATCAAATCTTGCTCCCCTAAACTAACATTCGGTCTTTTTTGTTTGTTTGTTTGTTTGCTTGAGAACTTACAATTCTCTCTTGAATTTTCTTTGGCAGTATTCTCATTTTCTGACTGTCTTCTCAGTTTCTCTCCTTGTTTTAACTGCAAAAACTCTCCTGGCAACATTATATATTATTATTATAGCAAATGCGGATTTGGTTTTAGTTTTGCCTCACTTGAAGTGCTAAATGAAAATGTGTCTTCAGATCATCTCACGTACGTCTCCAGTTCTCACAACAGGGCAGTCCTTGGTTCTCAGATGCCACTCAATCACTGACCTCTCTTTCTAGTCATCAAACATTAATAGGTCCTGTAGGTTTGGATAACAAACGAAAATAAAAATAAAACTCTCATTGCCTGAGAAACGGCAAGAGATGCCTTCTACCACAAAATAACATCGGCCCATTTTCACTTCCTTGCCAATCCTATTGCTCATAGAAAAATAATGCGAAATTTGCTGTAAATCATTCCTGGTTACATTTACTGAGGCTTTAAAAAGTAATTTTAATTTTCCCCAGATTTCCCCACGTTTCATGTTGAAATCTCCCTGATGCAATATTTCAAACGTGTCGTCTGCATACATGCAGTGTGCCGGGAGAGCCTCTGGGTCCAGGCAGTGCAGCAAGTGCCCTTTCCAAGGGGAGTATGTGGAAGTGGCTTTGCTGGGCACTTGAGGGTGTGTTTCTGAGTCATCCTGGTGCTGAAAGCACCGCTCTCCCTCCCCTTCTTCCATGTCTGAATGCCCGCAGAGCCTGGGGCCAGGAGTCTGGTTGGATAAACACTTATGCAGTAGGAATGGTAAAAATATCACGTGGTGCTCAGCAAGAACACAGGCAGCAGTTGTCCCAGTGCTCAGGTTGCTGAATATTGAAATTGGAGTGGACGTGCATTTTACCACCGATCTACAAAGCTGTCAGTTTCAGGTGCTGTCAAGCTGCGGTCTTTTCTGCTTCTTTTGGGTACTCCTTAGGTGAGATGAGATTTGGAAACATAATAGGAAAATGAAATAGGTTCCTGAAATAGACTCTATTAAATGTATTCAGAATCGTTTTGAAAAATGTCGTGTTAGTGCTGAATGTATTAATACCACCATTTTTCCTACTAAGGTTGATTCGGTCATAAATATCATGCAGCAGTTGGCACACTTTCCTCACAGAGCTCTTCGCATTGCAAATTCATGAGGATCTCATTACGGCCCAGTGCACAGATATCTCTGAACAGAAGAAAAACATTTTTTTCTTCTGATTAGATCTTCAAATGGGAATGTGAATGCTGTTAGAAGAACCTTACCATCAAAATAACTTAAGAACTTTCGGATGTGTGGGAAAAAAATCCGCTCCTGTAAAGCTGCTCTTCAGATAACTGACACTGCTTTGGGCTTAGCTGACTGACTTGAAATGTGATTACCCAAGTCCCCACCATCCCCCATCATGGCCATCTCTGTTAGCTGCAAGCCCTTGGTGTTGCGTCAGTCAGTGATCTGAGCTACATGGGTTGCTCTGAAAGTAATGCCTCCTCTTTATTTCCTTGGAAACTACAGCAGGTACAAAGCCCACAATAGCACTATTTCATGGAACAAATTCTCACATCCAAAACACTTTTTCAACGTAGTCACCACTATTAGCTGTGTGTTTTTGTCAGCAATGAACGAGAGTCTGCATGCTGCGCTTGTAAAAAAAAATCTTTATGGCCATTCAGAATGTGGCTTTTCTTTCTTGTTGATGTTGCTGGTACTGAAATGCACCACCCACTGCCTCACTGTGCTCACATCCGCTCTTTGATCTCCATAAATGCTCAGCAAACATCAGTGAAGGTCAGTGGGTACAATTTTTTCTGCACGGGGGAATTCAATTCCACACCTTTGGAATTCCATATCAGACACCATTTTGACTGCCCCTCAGCTGCCATCTGTCACATGGTAACAAAACGTAATGGAATATTAGAGAGAAGGTTCAATCTCTACTGCCATGCCAACAACCTCTGCCTCTGACATGCACCAATAAAATAAAATTGGAGGCATTACTTACAGAGCAGCCATGTCAGGGTCAGGGTAGCTGTCTTTGACATTCCCTGCTGTTGATGATGTGGCCAAGCCTTGCCCTGGACAGCTTTTTTTGACTAGCAGTTACTGTTTGCTTATTTCAATGTTTGGTTAACCCTGCTTGGCTTGTTATGTGCTTATTTTTAGTTGCATGATTTCTTGCTGCCATTCTAGCTGATAAGGTAGCGATAAATGCATTGCCTTCTGGATAGCCTGTTTGTGTCTAAATCATTAAACTGTCATGGCGGCCCTGTATGCTGCGATATGATCTGTTTCTGTTGATATACTGGTAAATGTTTGAATGCTTCTTTTATACAGAGCTTAGAATGAGGGCTTTCTGTAAAGTAGTTGGCCTGAGTTTGTGTATTTATACAGCTTGGATACCATGATAAACCATGATAATCTTTATATTTGGAGTACTATTCCATTTCTGATTATATCTAGAATATAAAACCTAGCAGTGTGTTTTATTAAAAATAAACAAATGACTTCTAATTAATAATATTGTTTCCTATTGCTTCTGAAATATTTCGCCAAGTTCTTATTTCATTGTTGTTGGTTTGCTGTTGTGGTTTTTTCACTCTGTTTATTGATATTCCTCTACTTTGGTTTCAGGCTGAGGAATCATGTAAATGCAATGGCTGGAAGAACCCCAACCCGCCTCCTACTCCCCCTCGGGCAGACCTGCAGCAGGCAGTTGTGAGCCTCACTGAACCGTGCCGCAGCTGCAGCCACACACTAGGTAAGATTTTGTCTTTCTCCTGGAATCCACGCGTTTATACCCAGAAGTCTGCACTCTTGGAAGATGAAATTCAAGATGTCGTGCCAAGACCTAGACATTGCTGGACATAAATGTCGGTTAACTTAGATTAAAACACATGAGAAGTATCCCAAATTAATTTCAAAGAAATAGGGCTAAATTACAACTCCTAACAACCTCGGCATTGTAAGCTGTTAAAATGTAAAAGCACCATTAAGATACCCGTAGGCGTTTTAGTACTTCAATGTGAGGTTAATGTGTATTTTATATGTTGGTTGGGTTTTTTTTTTTTTTTGTATGTATTTTGTAAGGACCTGCACTAAATCCTCTGCTAAATATTTTTTTCTGCAAATGAAAATAGTTATTGCACCAACAAGCAGAGAAAGAGGAGACATCACTGTAATTTTTTTATTTAAAAATGGTGCTTGTCCAAACTGAAAGCAAATATTTAATGAAAATGAAGCTATCACAGAATTCAGAATGAAAATGAAGCTATCACAGAATTCAGAATGAATTATGCAGAAGCAGTTGCTTTTACTTTTTTTTTTTTTTTTGACATAGCCATAATTTAGGACACTGTAATGAGGAAAAGGAAAACCTTCACAGTGGGTTATTTATACTACTGATAAGGTTGTGTTTTTGTTTTTGTTTTTTGCAAACATAACAGCAGCTGAGGTACCAGTAGAGCAATGGAAATGAATGGGACTATTTAACTCTAGTTAGAAGTAACACAGCATTTGATGGATGTCTGTGTGTTAAAGCTTTTATTTTAATAAAAAGCTCACTATTGGCTGCAGAAATTTAGGAGTGGGACATTGAGCATCTGAAGAAAGGTTATCAGCTTCTCATGCGGTGCTTTTCTAGGATTGAACTTTTACAGGATGAGAATAGACAGCTGGGAATATTAAACTGTCATATCAGACTCAAAGTCAGAAATGAAATTGTTTTATTCTGCCTAGATTGCTGATTAGTTTTCCTTAAAGAAAGCCTGTGAGGGCCACCTCACTTATTTTCTCAGCACTTAAAATGCTCTGTTATAAATGTTCATTTAAGTGGAAATGAATGCTGGCATCTTTTTAATGTTCCAAACAGAGTTGTCTTTTCTACTTGAAGCTGCAAGAATTTGTTGAATTTAAATGCTTTGGCAACTGTCATACTGAATTACAACTTTCCTTGGTGGCCAATAAATGCGATCATTTTCAAGTTATGGTGAAAAATTTCTACCAGCCTTAATCACATTGTCATATGATGATAATAACTGTCTAGTAAGAGATGTACTGATAAGTGTTGCTAAAAGACACAAGAATTTGAATACTCAACTTTTAAATGGTTTTACTTTCCTTTTAAAAGATATTTCCTCATCCTTTTGCAGAAAAGGATATGCATACCGTGTGCTTTGGCCTGGGGTCAGCTAAGATTGTTGTTATTTGTAATGCAAATGTTTCAAATTGCTTTCTCACTTCCTGAGGCCAGTTGCTTAAACCAGCTCTACATCGGTGTATGTCCCACTTCACACCTACCAACCTCAAGCTTTTTGAAAATTAAAAATGTGGAACTTGTTACTTAGAAATTAGGAGACACTGGAAGATGATTGGCTTTTCTTTTTCTTTTTTGGTAAACTTCTGAACGAATGAATGTGTACAGTCTGCTGAAGCTTTATTTCTACAGTGTGCAGAAAACATTATTTAAATTTACATGATCGGAAGGTCTGAAATTTAGCTGGTAATGTCCTGTTAAAAATAAAAACCCTATTTGTGGAGCCGATTTTTTTAAACTTCACAAAATCACATGCTGCTTGTATCAGCCCTTTTTTACCTAGTTTTTGTGAGTTTGATCAAGAAATTTTGTCTCAAAAGCATAGTTCATCTCATAAAAAAAAAAAAAAGTAATTATATATTACAACATATTAATACAGGCAGACAGGACTTATGTTGTCTGTGATTCCTGTCAGCCATATTCCTTGTGCTGTGGGAATTACCTCCCAGCTCTGATGTGACTTACATTTCACTAGGCTCTGCTAAGAGGCTCTTTTTAAATAAGGTTATTGCAGGGTGTTTACCTCTGCAAGTATGGCTTTGTCAGCTTAGTTTGAAATATCTTGGGAAATTCTTTTGATATGAATTCTCTCAACTGGCTTTTCACATGTTTGGATTTTTATTTTGGTTAGCTGCTCATGTTTCCCACCTGGAGAATGTGTCTGAAGAAGAAATGAATAGGCTGCTGGGGATTGTACTGGATGTGGAGTATCTTTTCACCTGTGTCCATAAAGAAGAAGATGCAGACACCAAGCAAGTCTATTTCTACCTGTTCAAAGTAAGCTGAACTTATGCAGGATCTTGTCAGTTTTTCCACTCTGACACGTAAGCCAATTTCATTGCTGAAAATGCCCCTCATGCATGTACTGACTTTATCCAGTGAGTGATTTTATTTTCTTCAGCATGACATATTAGCAGCTAACCCTGGGCTAGAATTTGCAGTGCTTGCAACATATCATATCTTATTCCAAAAGTCATCCAGATGATTCAGGAGTTGACCCTGACTCCCATCTACAAACTGCTTTCACCCACAGTTCTTTTTGTCTTCACTCACACACTGGGAAAAGTCAGTTGACATAAGTGCTAACTGAGCTGCCTACACACATTTAGAAGCCTTTTGTATGTGTTTCAAAGGAGATATGAAGCAATTCACAGTGAAGTTAGGGAGCTGTAAATTTATAAGACTAAGAGAACAGATCCATAGCTATGAGGTTTTCAACACTGCTTGCAGTGTGTTGCGATACAGTGACTTTCGTTGACCCTAAGTACATTTAATAATTTTCTTAAATCTATATATTTTAACAGCTTTTGAGGAAGTGCATTTTACAGATGGGAAAACCTGTTATTGAAGGATCTTTGGAAAGTCCCCCATTTGAGAAACCTAGCATTGAACAGGTAAACAAAAAACTTTTTTTTTTTTTTTACATAACCACTGTTTTTCAAAATACAGAATGTTAGGCAGTTTACAAATGTTTCTGTACATTTATTAGAACAAGAGCTGAATATGTTGGAGACTTCTGCAGCTTTTTCTACTTTATCATTGGTATAGTCGCATTATTTCACTTCTCTCATCATTCATCTTATGCTTTACTGAAACTGACAGGTTTTTGTGGGTTCAGAGAATGAAACTTTAAATACTACTTTTTGTGTGTGTCAGTTCTAGTCTTTCTCTGTCTTGTGTGCTGAAGAATGCTGACAAAGTTTTGAAATCCGATATTAAAATGACTTTTGTCTTCAGTAAATCAATGTAAATGTTACAATCCAGTTTAGTGAGATCATAGCCTTCTCTTTCAAAGGGCACACAACAAAAAACAGCCCCAAACAAAGAATAGCTGAGGCTTTTATAATTCTCAACGGATAAAGAGCATATGACAAATTCAGATTTTGGTTTAGCAAGTTCCTGAGAATGCATTTTTGGCATACAAGCGGGCCCATTAACTCCAGGGACACTGTGCAGGGGCTTACATACCTCACTCAGTCTAGGAGCTAAATTTGTTCCCACTAATGGATGAATAGCTGCTCTATTGTTAAACAGGACATTTTAAATGTGAAGGCTATTTTATATAGTAGATCTATCCTTAAAACTGTTGCTTTTTGTAATTTAGTATAATAAACGTGCTTTATTGCTGAATTCCTGGAAAGACTTCACGTTAGGTTTTCCTTCAGTTTTGGTATAAACAGGCAATAAAGGAATGGAATAACTGTACATTCCTGGTCCTTAAAATATGCTACTAGGAAGGTTTTGTGTAACATAGTGGGTTTTTTTTCTTCATACACTTCATTCTGCTTAAGAAGGTAAAGCACAGAGTTGAAAGGATAATTCTTCTTACAGCGAAATTTAAAATATTTTTTCCCTCAAAATTAACCAATAATTTCACAGATTTGTTTTAGTGGTTCAGCAACTCTGTCACACAAAGCAGCAATGTTATTTTCAATAGGGATGTATTTCAGCAATTACAGTCATGCATTTTAACTATTCTCAGTAATTTATAGAAGCACAGAATCACCAAGGTTGGAAAAAACCTCCAAGATCATCCAGTCCAACCATCCACCTTATTATTGCCAATTTTTCTGACTAAACCATATCCCTCAGTACAGCATCTATACAACTGCCCTTTTCCTGAATACCTGCAGGATCTCCACCACCCCCCTGGGCAGCTCATTCCAAAGCCTGGCCACTCTTTCAGAGAATAAATTTTTCCTGATGTCCAACCCAGATCTCCCGTGGCACAACTTGAGGCCATTCCCTCTAGTCCTATCACTAGTTACATGGGAAAGTGCACCGAAGTGTTGTACTTGTGAAGTACTGACACCGTGAAAAAATAACATCCTGCTAAGGCAAAAAAATTAAATAGAAGTTCACAACACATATTGTACTATTTTAGGTGATGAATATATACTTGGTTTGCAGAGAAAATGCATACATCATGCAGCATAGTTAGTAGCAAAAGTGTACAAATATGAACATAGAAAAGAAAGCCCTGTGAATCTTCCTCTGTTTGCTGATAATTGTGTTATTTAATTTGAAGAGCAGCAAAAATTAGAGTCTTCCTTCTTTCCCACTAACTCAGGTCCTAGAGAAGAATAGAATAGAAACACTTGAGTGCACTTGATTCTCTGAACAGAAGAGTCAGCTTGTGGCATGTGACTCAGCACGGAGTTCTTGGTCTTTGGTACTTATTTTCTTTCCCATATCTTTTTCCTTGTCCAGGGTAAATAGACAATAAAGTGATAAGGTGTTCAAGGACGCGCCTACAAAAATTCTGGGTAAATAATTACACATTTTTCTTCTCTTTCAAGGGTGTGAATAATTTTGTGCAGTACAAATTTAGCCACTTACCCTCAAAGGAAAGGCAGACAATAGTGGAACTGGCCAAAATGTTTCTGAACCGCATTAACTACTGGCACCTGGAGACACCTTCTCAGCGAAGACTAAGGTCACCCAATGATGATATTGCAGGTTATAAAGTGAATTATACCAGGTAATGGCACTTTTGCTTGTTACAGGTCTTGCTTACATGTACACAGAGAACCTGTACCTCACAGGTGCACCATGAGAATCCCTGTTGTCACTGAGGTTATTAGAAACCTGATGACTTTAATGAAATCTTGTCAGAGTTGCACACACATCATTGTGTTTGAGAGGAGTGCTTTATCGGCCAAGGAAAGGGATTAGATGTTTGCAAACAGCTAAATGTAACGACTCTTTTGCAACTCTTGTGTTTGCAAGGATGTTGTCAGTCTGGTTAAGATAAGAGGTTTGTTTAAGGTCCTTGTTTCATGTACTAAAAATTAAGGCATGTTCTTTAAAAATGTGTATTAAACTTTACAGAGCAACTGGTTTGAAATGAAGCCATGGAAGATTTGAAAAATTAAAATAATTTCCTAAACATTTGGTTGCCAAATTGTGAAGAGATATCAGGTTACTTAAAATGATAGTTCCTGTATGATCTCCATCAGAGTGCAGAAGAATGGCTTAGTCATTGGGGGAAGAAGAGCTAGTGAAAAAAGTCCCATCAAGTTTTGTCCATGCACTGCAGCATGAAGTAGCCATCCGTGCTGTAGTAGGGTGTCATGGGTGGTTTGAGTGAGTCTGTAGTCTACCCAGATATGGCCCAGATCACATCTGTACCACTGGGAGATGTGGCCCTGTACAGACTCTGTCGCCTCAAACAGCTTCCTGGCATAAAGGAAGAGGTACCAATGGGCTCTTCAGATTATGTGTGACATCTCTGTTTTTGTTAAAGATATCATAGCCAGAGTTAACTGGGGTCTGTGTTTGTAGGAATCAATAGCTAGCCCTGAATCTGGTTGATTGCTTGTGTTGTTAATCTTTCTGTAGCTTAGCTTCTCAGACCTTCCTGTCCACAGTCCCCAAGGCTTCCTCAGACATAAAGGCCTCTTTCTGATTTCAACTTCACAGTACCAGCTTCTCCTTTCCTCTGGGTTTATGCCCTGCTCTGTCACTGGAGGCACTGCAATGGGTGCTGTAGAACACCTGTACTCCTGGTGGTACTCCAAAGGTGCACTGTGTTAATTCTCACAGTCACCAAGTTTACTTGAAAACGTGATGATTTTTTGTAACTCTATCAGAGTTCTACATGTGTTCTTGTGCTGTAAGAGGAGAGCTTTATCAGCCATGAACATGAAGCAGATGTGTGCGAACAACTATATCAAACAACAATTTTGCAACTCTTATGTTTGCTGAGTTGCCCGGTCTGATTAAGATATGAGAGTCTGGAGAAGAGTTTTGAGTGAGGCTGTTCTTTGGATCTGAATGAGATAAGCAGTACAGAAGCCAGAATTGCCTCTTTGCAGCCAGATATCCAGTTCTTGACTTTTTAATTTTTATTATTGGAGTTTTTGTGATGGCTGTGATCTAATTCTGTTAAAGCTATAGATAACCGTTGGCTCTGGTCACTTATATTCCACTGTTGAAACACTGGAGTTCTGTTGGCCTACGTAGTCCATATTCTCCTGATTTACCTCTTTGGTACCACAGTGCCTTTTCCAAGAACAGTGGCATGACATGCTACACTTTAATATTTGCTTCTTAATGCAAGACTCTTTATGTAGTGAATGACTGGTAAACTAGAGCATTGAATCATGGCTAATGTGAAGAAGCTAACTGGGAGGAGACCAGGATTGGCGTCTAGTTGGGTTGTGGTGGAACTAGTTACAAGTGTCACCTTTTTTATATACATGTGGGGAAATGCAGAAGTTTAAACAGGGGAAAATAAACCAAGCTAAGGAGAGAGTCTTTGGATTCACAGGCAGAAGGTGCAAGAGGCTGCATGAATGACTTGAGAGAATTCTTGATGTCAACATGAATTTTATGTGATATATGAGTATTGTCTATCACAAGAGCACTTTGTGGAAACTGTAGTACAGAGTAAAAGAATATATGGAGATTTAGGAGGTCTTGGCTGACAGTTCTCTAAAAAAAAAACCAGACAATGTAAATGCTATTTAACTTTGTCCAGATTTAATGTGGAACTGATTTATGCAGTTATATAGCTCTCAGTTGTACTATGAATGATGTAGGTAGTGTTTTTATTGCTTTCAATTACTAATTTATATGGTAGATGGTGATAATTATCTGAATTTTTTCATCCTTACAGGTGGCTTTGTTATTGCAATGTCCCTCAGTTCTGTGATAGTCTACCTCGATATGAAACCACGCAGGTTTTTGGTAGGACATTGCTTCGCTCTGTTTTTACTGTAATGAGACGGCAACTACTGGAGCAGGCCAGGCAAGAAAAAGACAAGCTTCCTCAAGAGAAACGAACACTAATCCTCACCCATTTCCCAAAGTAAGGCATCACAATCAAGGCTAACCACTTGTATGTGACTTTGACATGGTAATATCAAAGCCTGTGGAAAAGAGGACTGGAAGGGATCTGATTAATGTTTATAAATATCTAAGGGGAAGTGAGAGGCAAATGGATAAGGCCAGGCTCTTCTCAGTTGTGTGCAATAGGACAAAGAGCAGTGGCCTAAAATGAACGTAGAAAGTCCCATACAAAGAGTTGGAAGAACTTTGTTATGGTAAGGGTGACAGAGCACTGGAACAGATAACATAGAGAGGTTGTGGAGTCTCCTTCTCTGGTGATATTCAAGACCTGTCTGGATGCCTACCTGTGCAGTCTATTGTAGGGAACTTGCTTTAGCAGGGGAGTTGGACTTGATGGTCTCTTGGTGTCCCTTCCAACCCCTATAATTTTGTGATTCTGTGAAATGGAAAAGTGCGATTCAGTTTCTTACCTTCATTGTAAGAATACAGGATTGTTGGTTTTTTTAGTTCTTTTACTCAATAGAAAATTAGGTACTGCCACTTTTTTTTTTATGCCATTGCTTGAACTAGTGTATTTTATGTATGCAGCCACTTCCTTTAGTTTGTTTAGGGCTTTATTTTTTATGTAGGACTGTTAGTCTTGTTAAGTGACTGTGTTCATTGCCCATTAGAATTTCTTTTTTGTTACTTTATTTTCTTTAGTCCTTGGAAGTAGCATAGACCCAGCTCTCCAAAACCATATGCTTATGTCTGATTTTGTGATGGAGCAGTAAAAAAGGAAGCAGGAGGGAGCCCAGCCTCAGCACAGGACTCCTGCTCCGTGCTCTCACCTGCAGTGCCTTGGCAAATCTCACTGCGTAACACCAGCAGTCAGGGACAAGTGCTTCAGACAAGGCAGCCTATAGAAGATTTAAAACTCAGCAAACAGTGCTTTACTTCTCTTATTTACCCAACTGCAGTAAACAATTAATGTTGCCAAAATTACTTTTCCACGCTGTGGAAATGTAGGGACACGTGTAGCTTCTCCCTGTGCAAATCTTCTCAAATTGAGCACCTACTGCTTATAATCAAAGACAAATTGTTGTAGGTAACATCTCCCTACTGAATTAAGGTACTTATTGTCTACTCCAGTTTGTGATACTGTGCATGTGAGTTTATTTAAATGAATTGACCAAGTGTTTTTTTTTTACAGGATAGTTAAGTATTTTTTCCTAAAAAAATGCTTATTTTGGAAAAGCACTTGTTTTGAATTCTCCTTTTAAGTTAATAATTCATCTGTTTTTGTGCCTAGGTTTCTGTCAATGCTGGAAGAAGAAGTGTACAGCCCAAATTCTCCTATTTGGGATCAGGATTTCATGGTGTCTACTTCCCGAACCGGCCAGCTGGGAATCCAGACAGGTAAGTTGGGTTTAGGGACTGGTTAAGGAGCACCTGGTACAATACCCCTCCACAAGTGATGAATTCTAAGGAATGAGAATTAGATACATAGTTTTATCAGTATCTGGCTACACCAAAATCAATCTGCTTCTTGTAAGAACAGGTTTGAGTCTACCGTGTTTCTTCCTACAAAGATCCCATGCTGATGATTGAATCCAGCCAGTCAAAGGTGCTTGTGGAGCTGCTGGGGCATGTCTCCTGAGTATGCAATTGATGCAAGTGAAGTCATTATAAGTGAGAACAATGGGTGGATAAATAGCTGCAAGATTTTCTGGACAGTAATCCTCTTGCATGAGGACCCATGCCAGTCCACTGGCTACCTCGCAGCATTTTACCATCTTTTTAGGGTGCAAACATGTGCATGATTTTTTTGGTGTTTCTTTAACTTTTCGTTACTTTGTTTCCTGTTCGTGTGCCACATCATCTACTCTCCAGCTTTATTCACTTCTCTCCTACGTAACTCAGAGGTCTTTAAGTTACCCTTGAAATTGCAGGAGTACACTGGTGATAGTTTTCTTTCACTCTCCCTCTCCCTCTACATTCTGCTCAACAACATTTAAAATCTACTTTTGCAGTTTATAGGTTGACTTGATTTTTCATTATTTTAGGAAGTGAAGACTAGAGTTATTTAACTCAGTATTTTGCAACAGTTGGATTATCAGTTGGTTAAACTGTTATGTCAGAACTTCATCTGATAATTAGTTTCTGAGATTAGTAGGGAAAATTCCACTGTGACAGAAACGGGCATTTTTTTCTCAGAAATTCCTGAGTTCACAAACTGATAAATTGTACTTTAGGCACAAATTTATTATAACTTTGAAGTCAGCTTGCTCTCAGACTTTATTCTTTCATGAACATTTCTGAAGTGCTTCCTTTTAATTTGCAGCTCTTAAGCACTGGATTCTTGGCATGAAAATGGCACAAAAGAGCTGTTGCTGGTGATGACACCAGGGTAAAGGAATGCAAAGAGAAAGACTGCAGGTGTCCAGTCTGTGAGCTGGCACCTCGTTTCCCCTCCTCCCTCCCATTTTGGTCTTCCTGCCAAAAATCACAACGCAGATGAAAGCTGGATGATTTTACATGTCATGTTTGTTTTTTTTTTTTTTGTTCGTTTGTTGTTAAATGTAGAGGGAGCTTAGAGTGTGACTTTCTGAAAGAGTAGTTTCAACCTCTTAACTGGGGTAACAAGTTCTCCCTTTCTTGAGTTTGATTTGTCCAACCAGCCTGTTACCAAACACTGTTAAAGTGGACAGATGAAGCTGAATGATGTATTTTCGCTTTTCAATGGACCCCTACAAAAAGTCTTTTCGTGAGGCTGAATTCCAGTAACCTTGGCAGGTATGCAGAGGAAGCTCATTTTCTTAATATGTGCTCAGCACTGCAGAATAACAAAGCTAGATTTTTGCAGTGAAGTGAAACTAATGCTGTCATCCAGCAGTAATACAGTTCCTCATTAAGTTTAGGAAAAACATGTTGAAGTAAAGCTCTATTATCTCTGCTTGCCCACCAATTGCTCTGTTGAATATTGTTACTGTTGTAGGTGGGTGGCTGTGAAGGTGGGTCCATGGTCATGACAGTTGTTTGATCAGCAATGTAATGGATTTTGTATCCTGATTTTTATTTGTGTGCCTTTCATACCACTGCAGTTATCAATCCTCCTCCTGTTGCAAGATCTGTTTCATATTGTGCAAGTCCTTCATCTCTGGAGCAACCCAACAGTGGAAATATGAGTCCTGCTTGCAGAGTTTCTTCTGTCCTTGACCCAAACTTAGGTAACAAAGATGGAGACTCACTTTCTTGCTTCTGTCAGTGTTAAGAGTAGTTACAGTATATGATGACTATTGCCTTCATTTTGCAATAAGATGTTTTTATTAAAATACACATACAGGTGTGCATAGCTCTTCTCCACTATGATAATATTTAACTGGCAGATGTGGCAACTGTCTTTGGAAAAAAATCCATCAGTTTGTTTAAATTCTATTTGTATGGTAAGAGCTATGTATGTGACAGAGGAGGAAAACCACTTTACTTGGAGTGCATGTACCGTAACTGATGAAGAACGGTTTCATTTCAATAGAAAATGCAGACTAGAAGGGGCCATTGCTTTTTATTCTTATTTCTTTTTAAATATTCAAGGTACTGACATTGCATACATATGAGCAGTAAAGAACAAACACACACTAGGTTAAACATAACGCAGAAGCGAGGTCAGATTATGAAAAGATATTTTGGGGAAAATAAAAAGATGTTGAATGAGTAAATTCTCCTCATAAACATTTTTTTCAAACACCTCAGAATATCATGAGCCTCTCAAGAGAGTTTGTAGGTCAGAGAGACTATCACAAGCTCGTTCACCTTGAGAAAGTAAGTCCTCAAGGAAGCTGAAGAAGCTAAGTGGATTGTTAGTGTTCTCTGCAGAGGAACTGAAGGAGTGTCCTGAACCTCAGCCTTCTTTTTGAAGAACAAGCTGGGAGGTAACCCCACAAGCGTTAAAGAGTAGAGTAGAAGATATTCTTATTACAGATCAGTAAAACATGTAAAAAAATAATAATAATAAAAAAAAAAGGAATGAATCCATTAAGAAATAAAAAGGAAAGATATTCACATACGAATAACTTCGAAAAGTGGGAATTAATAGGAATAAACAATTTCCACAATGATGGAAAGTTTACTATAAAATTCTGTTGCTAATGAAGCAATTATACTGCTTGAAAGTCTGAAAAGGGGAGTGAACAAATCTATATTCATATACTTAGAGTAACGTATCTGTGGCAAAATAGTCTGCACAATATGTGTAAAATATTGGGCCCTGAACTATAGGGTGGTTTAAAAGAAAACAAAGTGAAAACAAACAAACAAAAATGTACCCCACTGATAAGTGCTGTTTATGGTCAATATTCTGTATCCTGGCTCTGACAAGGAGCAATAGTGGATCTTTAGGAAAAAACAATATGAAAAAGTTAATTATGGAGTGAAATTCCTGTCTGTATGCTTTCCTAGTATTTTCCTGTTTGTAGTTTGGATAAATCCTGAGCTAGCAGCTGGATTTATCAGTATTATTGTACCTACTAGTCTTTGGTAGATGAATTTGTTCAATTAGTTTTTCGTGAATTTGTTTAATTAGTTTTTGTTGCTATATTAGGTGTTGGTCCACAGTTAGTAGTGTGGTTAATAATTAACACAGTGCACTATGGATTTTTAAAGTCAAATATGTATGACGTGTCAGACTGCACTTGTTTGGTGTACTGTAAGAGTGAAAAAAAGTCTATAATGGATACTCAGTTCCAGTGAATCACAACATGAGATTTTATGTTATCCAAAAATATGTATTGAACACTTACTCTCCAAATCCACAGCACAGAATTTCACTGCAGATGTTGCTGAGGTAAACACAGAAGTGAGTAATTTCACTATGAGATTGTAGAGGAACAGAACAAGGAAAGATATACTTACCCTGATACTACAGGAATAAAAAAATATACAAAAATCCCCATACTTCGTGTACAAGCTTGAAGAATATGGCAGAAGTGCTAGAGTACAGGACTGCTTAACAAAAGCATATTTGAGAAATAAGATGGGATAAAATACAGAAGTAGCAAATAAAAGCAAAAATGAATGTTGAGAAAGGAAGGAAGAGAAGGAGAGGAGAAGTGCTAATTGGTCTTTCTAATATGCATCAGTCTGATCTAATGCCTGAGCTGTAAGAAGAGAAAGATTAGGTGACAGTCAAGGGGCAAAGGTTCATGGGAATAATAATCATCATCATGGCTTTCCAAGACAGAAGGAAAGGAACTTTCTCAGGATCCAACACTTATTTTTTCATAGTTACATTAACTCTTTGCATCTGATCAAAGTTAAAATACTTTTTTTTTCCCTGTTAGGCTATGCATGTTACACATGTGTTTAGTTCAGAGTATTATCAGTAGCTTGTTATATATTGTATCTACTCTTGAGTTGTCAGTGGAAGAACAGCGCTTTATTAAAATAGAGCAGTCATACGGAAAGGCAAAAATTTTCAATATTGTGTGTGTAGCAATGTGTGTTAGTGAGCAAAAAGTCAGTTTTGATAGCATTTTTGTGACTGCAAGATAAATTTGCCATATAATTACATCAACTAAGGCATATTTCGCACTGTGTACTTCTGTATCAACCAGACTTCATTGGCAATTTGGCTTCAGTTTAAGAACTTTGAGGAAACTGTTTGTAATGTAATTATTTTTTTAATCATTCAATTTAAATGGATGGGGTAAATCATGGTTTCTTTATTTATTATACTGGCATGTGTGTTTGTTGGAAAGTACTGCACTTTTCAGATATGCTACCACCTAATCTTGCTGTTTTGTTCTGATTTCTTCTACTTTTAATTTTGTACTGTTTGTGAACAGTTGCTTTGGAAGCAACATGTCCCACAGTCTACGTGCCTTTGTCATCATGGGGGGAAAAAAAGAAGTGAAGATCAAAGAGCTTAAATGCAGACTTGTAGATGTTATCCAGCCTCATGCTCCGTGTTGAGGATGGATAGTATCCTGCACTGTAAGGCTGAGCTTTGTAAGCTTTGCTGTTTTCTGAGGTTAACTTCTGTTCTGAGTCCCTGAAGCTGTCTTATCCCAGCATTCATGATTAAAGAAATGGAGTCTGAAATAACTTACTGTTGCTGTCTCCATAATATACTCCTTATTGCAATCTTCACCCACAATGTTTACCTCCTTTACATTTTTTTAACAGCTGATGCCACTCAGATTTTCTGTAGCTTTGTTCTAGCAGAGTTCTTGGTATATTAGTATTTAAGATTCAATTTTCCATCTTAAAAAAAAAAAAAAAAAAAAAAAAAGCCTTGAAATCCAGCTTCTTATTAGAAAGTGATTAATTAGGGGAGTGATTAACCTTCTGCTTTTATCTGAGAATATCTAAACTGATTCACAGTCATGCTTTGCATCCTCTAAGCTGGTTTAATGAGTATAGTGATTAAACTGTTCGTGACAATTTGGTCATTTCTAATTTGTCCTGGTTTTGTTTTATAGGGGAAAAGAGAAAAAATAACGAACCGTATTCTCTGGAGGATTCAAAAAGACCACGGGTTGTAGGAGATATTCCTATTGAGCTAATCAATGAAGTAATGTCAACAATTACAGATCCTGCAGCAATGCTTGGGCCAGAGGTGAGAAAAGCGTAGACCTGATCTGTCTGTAAATGGCCAGTTTTTAATGAATGTTCCACATTAATTGAGTAAGAGAAGAGTCCACAAAACATACCATACTATCAGTAAAAAAAAAAATACAGACTTTGAAAAGGTATTTTTAGGTAAGCAAACAGTATTGGGGAAATACATCATTAACTTGAAGAATAGCTCTAAAATGTTTTAATGCTTTGTGTACTGTTTGCAAAGAAATTGGGAAACTGATAGTGAAGAAGTAGCTTTGAGGTTATTTTGTGACGTGCTTTTTTAGCAGGCTGATCCCAGACTATACTTTTTATTGTTAATCATAGATGCATCATGTCAGACAAGGCAAAATATGTTCAGATCCTGCAGAAGGATGAAAGACCCACATTTAAATCTTCTGTCTAGTACGGAAGAGCTGATCTTAACACTTAGTTGCTCCTTCTTCCACAGTTGCTCTTTTTTTTTTTCTGCTAGAAGAGAAACAAACAGAATTGCAGAATTGCACACATTTTTTTGGCTGGCTTTTCCTCCTTCTGTTCTCTTTGCCAGGCTATGTTTTGCAAGCATCTCTTGTGTGCCAAGGTTTAGCTAGAGAGTGCTGAAGATTTGGAACCACCTACGTTTCTTGCTCAAGAGATACTGTGGCTGATGGCTTTGCATATTTACAGTCTGGATGTTGGGGTTGGCAGTGACTAGAAAGTCAGCAGCCAAACTTTTCTCTAAAAAGTAAACAGTATGTGCATGCAGGAATCTTTTGGCATTGTAAAAGGATCTTGAAAAAAGTTAAATCGTCTGAAGGAATTTCATCTCTGCGCAAATATACATATGCAGTTGCTAGATATGTAACGACAAAATCAGTGGGAATGAAGTTCTTTTTTTTCTTTTATGATAGCGATGTAGGTAGTGGAAAGCACTCTAAAATTAAAAGATAAAAGTGTGCCCCCAAAGCCATTAAAATCTCTGGTTTGCAATATGTGTAGGCAAATCCATTGCTGTTTCTGTCCAAGCTAGAGAAAATGTGAAGACGTGGTGGGATATACTTCAACAGGATGAGTGCTGTCCCCTGTTGTATTTTGGAACTTGTTGAGAGTAACCATCATAGTTGCTACCTAATCTTGAAAAGAAGTTTGAATATGTCTTCATATATCATAACATAGACTTTTTATCTGCTTATTTGATTTTGTCATTTCCGCTAAAAAAAAAAAAAAAAAAATAGAAAGAGTAATCATTGACAACTCAATTTTTGTATAAAGGATGCCTGGGGAAAAGAGCAGGGTTTGATTGTTTCTTAAGGTTGTTCCATCAGAGGATGTGCAGTATACACAGTGTGATTGTGTTCCTCTTTCATACAGACCAACTTCCTCTCAGCGCATTCAGCCCGGGACGAGGCAGCAAGGCTGGAGGAGCGCAGGGGGGTGATCGAATTCCACGTGGTGGGGAACTCCCTGAACCAGAAGCCGAACAAGAAGATCATGATGTGGCTGGTTGGTTTGCAGAATGTGTTCTCCCATCAGCTCCCTCGAATGCCAAAGGAGTACATCACACGTTTGGTCTTTGATCCGTGAGTATGTCTGGAGAGTAATTTTGTGAGTGTGATGGTGAGCGCACGGTGCTTGTTGTGGGCATTGATTTAAGAACGGGCCAGGCCAGGTATTGCCCCTGCTTCACCCTTTCACACCTCTCCAAGGCACTGTAATTCTTGGCCAGTCCTACTGCAACTAAATGCTATTTTGGTGGCTGAATTAATGAATGCTGAATTAATGAAGCTCCTACACATGTTATTATTATGAATGTTAGAACCAAAAATCAGAAAATAGTTATGGTGTTCATTAGTGGTCTCTGGGGCCCATATCAACTTGAAGACTGCTCCGTCCTCTAGTTTTGGAGTTTGTAAACCTAGTGGGCAGTAGAGATTGAAGGCTTTTCAATAAGAGGAACTTGTGGAATTTATGAAGAGCAGCATTTAAGTCAACATGGGGAGAAAGCTTAGAATCTCTCCTCACACAAGTACGTTGCTTTTCTCTTTATCACTGCAAGTTTCCTACCATACTTTGGATATTGATCTACACCACAGACACTTACAAAGTGGTTCATTGGCTGTAGCAGCATCCACAGGTTATGTGTGGTCCTTTACCCACCCTAGTGACCTGGTGAATTGTGCTTAAGCAGGACAAGGAGGATTTTCTCTAGACTCATGGTTATTTAAGGTCTGCCCATTCTGATTTTTACCTTCCGTTTAGCTGTTGTATTATGTGGGTGTTTTTCTTTTGTTTGCAACATTCTTTTGCTATTGATTTCAACCTTCTACAGTTTCAGGGGTATCAGTCTTCTTTTTGATCACTACACCGAGGCTATTTGTAGCCCTGACATTTTCTTTACCTTTTACTTCTTACAGAATCTACTTCCAACCAACATGTTTTCCCCGAACCACTGTGCTGACTGCAGCACTTTACAGTGTAGAGTGCCTGTAGGCTTATTGCTAAGTGTTTGTAGAGACCTCAAAAGAAGCTCAGCTGGAGCTGATCTATCCAGCTGCCCAGCCCGATTAGTGGTAGAACCTACCTCCACCACCAGTGATTTTAGCCACTGTCTTTGTGCCTGATATTATGGCCGCAGCAGTTATGACAGCATTTCTGGAACTATTTCCTTTGCTTTTAGCAGATGCTGGCACTTCCCTCTGCATTACTCTCTCAGTGCCAACAAGCTCTGCTGCTGCATGCTCTGTGCAGTCTCTGAAGCTTGGGCAGCCCTGTGCTGGGACTGGTGACAGGACTTCAGTCTCCATGGATAGGAGACCAACCTTGGGACTTCTTCTTGAGCTCTTCAGAGAGTATCAACAAGGTTCTTGTGAGAACCAACACCCTTGTGAACTCTTTTGCTTTTCTTGTGTGAGGATGAGTGCTGCTTGGTTAGGAACACTGTGATCTCAAGCAGAGGCTACTGGTTAAGAAAGTTGAGGTTCCCAAGTAAATAATGAAATAGCGGTCTTGGGCCAATGGCCTTCTACATTTCTCTAGGCCCTTCTTTATTAGGAAAGACTCATCTAGTATGTTGTTGGGAGCTGCTGGTTGCATCGATATAGCTGGAGAGCAGACATGCTTGAGAGGGAGATACGGATATTGCTACAGCAAGAATATCGCTCCCCTATATGCTGTTGTTGAACAGTTGACCCAAAGGAAGCAAGCAAGTAACCTGGGTGGCTGAGATGCCCAGTATCTGCTATGATGTCCAGGGACACTATTTGAAGACCTACACTGAGTAGTGGGTACACACAAACCTCATCCAATAGGAGACACTGGAGTCTAACTGTTCTCTTCCCAAGACTTTTCAGCTGTTCATATAATTATAATCCATTCTGTTCTTTCCAAAGTGGCCATCCTTACTAAATCTTGTTTCAGCAATTCAAACAGAAAGAAACAAAATTAAAAACACAAGCTACTGCATTGCTGCTGTCTTTTTACAAATAAAAAGCACTAAAATAAAGATTAAAAATAAAGAAAAAAGAATATGTACAGTATACAAATTCTACTTCGGCAGTGGCACATAAAATACAATGACTTTTCAGACTGACCTGTCTTGGAAGAGGTTCATTTTTTGCACCAACTTTCCTTCACTCCGAAGATGTCTTCTCTGAATTTACAGTATTGTTTATACAGTTTATATGATACTGTGGTACTGAATAAGCTGGAGAACAGCTGCAGAGTAAATCTTTCCAGACCTTGGGGATGACGCTAAAATTCTTGATCCTTGATGTGAAAGTTCGGATTGCACCTTGCTTTTTCTTTCCTGGCAGTCAGTGTAAGTGCAACAGAAATGAATATTTATTCTGGTCTTCGTTCCACTAGGAATTAGATTGGAAATATGAAATATCATTTTGCTCGATTAACTGTGTTGGAAACTGATAGCATAGCTATTCAGAGTACATGCAAGGAAACAGGAATCCCTTAGAAAGGACTTGCTGTCCTGTAACTCCATTAATTTCTAATTTAGTCAGGCTAAAATTGTACAGAGAACTATGCAATGGCACAACTGTCAGTCATATAGTCAACAAAAGTGAACTGTTATTAATTGGCATTACTCACAAATGTAGGAGTACTCGGCAAGGCAAGGACGTGCTGCCTAATGATGAATTTTATGGTAAATTCAAAGCACCATGTCAAGACAGAAACTCTTCAGTAGATACAAACAGATACCTTAACAGAGGCATATACAATAGCAGTGGCACCATGGAAAGTAGTGAATCAGGTTTCTGAAAAAAGGAAAGTAATGGCACGTTGTGTACTATGTGCATGAATTAAAATGAATGTTATTTTTGTCTGCTCAGGAAACACAAGACTCTAGCATTAATAAAAGATGGTCGTGTTATTGGTGGTATCTGCTTCCGAATGTTCCCTTCCCAAGGATTTACAGAGATTGTTTTCTGTGCCGTGACTTCCAATGAGCAAGTCAAGGTAAAATTAATTCTCCACTGGAGTTTTAAATGCATGTGGGTTCCATTTGCCGCTACATATACTCCTAATTTTGTTAGTAGCATTGATTATATTGCGATACTAAACAGAAATAGAACTTGAAAGATACAGTGATTCTGAATATATTATAGAAAACCTAAATAATTATGAAGGTTTAAAATCATCAGAATAACAGTATGACTATCTGCTAAGAAAACAATCACATTCCTCAACACAGAAATAACAGTACTTTTTCTCCCATTCTTTTATTATTCACCCCTCTCTTTAGCAGCTGCCTCTCGTTGTGCCGTAACACCTCACAGTTGGCTGAAATAAGCATGGCTTGCATATGTTTATAATTTCTGTTCAGACAGTTTGTGATGTTGCGCAACTTCAATCGAAACTAAGTATATCGAATAAATCAGGTATAGCTTTACAAGTCAAAATAAGCATACACTATTTTGCATACTTAATTTTGAGTCCCTTTTACAATATGTTCTCAGTGTTGATCTATAATGTTAGAAGAATGTGAAGCATTATCAATATACAGGGGATTCTGCTCCCCTTTCCCAGGATTACAGGTGAATCTAACAGAGAGTGTTTGGTTCAGGATTTTGCCTTTAGAGGGCGCTGTAGCTGCATGTTTTTCAGTTTAAACTGTTAAAGCTGAGATATAAATTAATTTAGAGTTTCTAGGAGCTGAACAAGCAGAAATTATGTGAAAGCCTGTGACAACTTTTAGTACATGAATTATACTTGAATTTATGAGACTCTGGTTAACGTTTCCATGGACACAGCAATATATAAAAGTACTCAAAGTGTTTTATACGAACGGTAACAGAGCTTGCTGTAGGTATGTTTATTCAGTACTATGGGAGTTAGGCTGCTAGTCTAAGATATGTTGTGGTTCCCAAGGGTTAACCATTCTGAATATAATGGAGCAGAAAACCTGACACCTCGGAGTGCCTACCTGGGTTGCAAATGCACACATAAAGAACAGTTTCATCTGTTACCCTTTGAGTGCCACAATGTTTGTGGAGTTCAGTTAACTTTCTTAATTTTGGCCTTTCTACATTCTGTTCTAAGTAAGATGACCCCTAACAGCAGAGAAGGGAGAAAAAGCAAATGTTCACGCAGGGATATCACTGCAAACTCTTGGGAAAATACATTTTAATTCAGTTTGAGGCTGGAGTAAGAAATGTGGATACTACTTTGTGTGTGATCTTTAAAAGTTAACTTGGATTTGAGATAGATTGATGCCATATTATACATTTACTTTAAAATATATTGTACATGGCTTTGTTTCTCTTTAGGAAAGGATTTTGCAAGCATTTGTGAGAACAAATAAATCCTGGGAAGGTTGTAGAAATAATAAATCAACTAAAAATATTTCAGCTAATTGTCATCGTAATTTCTGGAATTTCTTAGAGACAAAAAGATGACATTTACCGTTAGAGTGAATGGGACTTGGGGTCTAAATGCTGCCTTGGGATTATTGGAATGAACTGCAGTGTTACAAATAGTGAGTAAAATGTCTCATTTTTTGCACCCTGTTGAGGAGATGGGAAGTGAAAAGCTTGGACGGCTTGTGTACTTCCCCCTTGTACTTAAGGAAAACATTTTTCATTAAAAGTTTTGAGACTTTTTGTCCTTTGAGTTATCTGTCAAATTTGCAATTAGAAAGTCTCTTCATTATTTTGAGCACTTCTGAGTTCTAAGAAACGCTATGCCACTTAACATGGCACCAGTTGTAATACTGCTTTGTAATTAATGCTGCACACGATATCTGCTGCTGTAACAAATGTCTGTTCTGCTCTAAGAGCAACATCAGAAGAATATCATATTCCTCAACATCAGAAGTGATTTATTTTACATACACAACGTCTTTATTTCGAATATGTGATCTGAATAACAAATGCTCTGAACAATATCAGGAAAGAAAAGGTTAATGCTCTAACTCTGTAGCTAGAGTGGTCCATTTTTCAAGAATGTATGTCACTACTTTTTCACTACTGTTGCATCCCTCTGTTTTGTTTTGAATTTCAGCAATTACCTAACTTGCTTTTATCTGTCTGTTTCCGTGTTTGGGGTTATTAAATTTTCGGTCATAAGTACGTAATTTCTAGTTACATAAATAAAATTTTCCCCAGCTTTCAAGAGCAGTATTCAAAAACATTCTGTGTACATTTGTGAAAGTATCCAGTTATTCTCCGTGATGTTAAAATTTGAACATATGGAGGAACAACATATTATTATGGAATTTCCTATCTTTAACATCTTTTTATCTCGCAGCAGAACTTGGAAATGTGAATAAATGGAAATTTTGTTTACTTTGGGGTTGAATGAAAACAAAAACTATCCCTTTGTGCAATCAGCAGGCATAGCTATTTATTTTTATGCTACTTATTGTGGTAATAGCTATTTCACTATTCCCTTTTATGTCCTATAATCAAAGATGAAATCTTTAAGGCAGAGGCTGTCTCTGCTGCAGGTACACAGAACTCAGTTAAAGAGGGGCCAGAACAGCGTCCTCTAGGACAAGTTTGTGTGGCTGATGCTCTGTCTTGCAAATTTTGAGTGATGTGACAAAGAAAGGATGCTGTATTATTACAACATATGTAATTTTGTTGTTTATTGATGATAACTTAAAAGAAGAAAAATTGTTTGCATGTTGAATTACACCTTCCAAGACAATGCACTCCTTTTGAGGCACACTTTGACCCTACAGAGATAATACATTTGGGAGTGTCCTAGATTAGAAGTGAATTAAGCACTGCAATCTGCAATATTTTGTGTTCCCTGTTGCGTCACAAAGATATCTTTACAAGGCTGAAAACTATTAGATCTTGAGTACACCTCACTAAGTTAATAATGACAAAATCTTTCAAACAGGATCTAGAGGAAACACTACACTTTGTAAATCAGTTTGTAATAACTCTTGATCCTTAGTTCCTAATATTTGCAGTCCCAAAAGGCTTCAAAAATGTCTTTTTGCTCCTACATTTCACACAGGGTTATGGAACTCACCTAATGAACCATCTGAAGGAGTACCACATCAAACACAACATTCTCAACTTTCTCACATATGCAGATGAATATGCTATTGGCTACTTCAAAAAACAAGTAAGTGACTCTAAGAAATTACTTGGTGCAAGAAGTTTATTTCCAGAAGCAATCAAACTGAACAAACAGACATAGTAGAGTAGATATGCATAGTGTGAAACTGCAACTAGACTTAAGGAGTTTCATTTTTACTTTTTATACTGTGAGGGAGGTGAAATGGAAATTGTTGCCCAAAGAGGTTGTGGAACTTCTCTGTCCTTGGGAGTCTTCAAGACTGGACAGAGCCCTGAACAACCTGATCTGATGACCTCCACGAGTCCCTTCCACTCCCAGCTACTCTATGATTAAATGTACAACACTGAATTTGTTCTTTACACATTCAGAATTAATAAAAGGTAAGATTGTGATACTATTGGATCTACTCAGGCAAACTTTTTTTCACCTCTGAAATGTCCTTTCCCAAATTTGAAGTTGCTTTGTATCCAGGTAAGTCTGAAGCCTTTGTCTGTTAACAGTGAGGAAGAAGTCCTGGTTGGCTTCCTGTTTTTTACTGGGGCTTTATAGCAACGTCGGAATGACATAGAACCCAAGTGAGATTCTTACACTGTTTTTTATTGTGTTTGTTTTTCACTTTATTTTTCTAAGTGTATGAAGACTGCTGTGTGTGTGTTATTACAATTTGGTTTTAAATTATCATAACTTTTTCATTTAAAAATACATAAGAAGAAAGTAGTGTAATGACAACTTCAGTTTATTTCTTTTCAGGGTTTTTCCAAAGATATTAAAGTACCAAAAGCAAAATATGTTGGCTACATCAAGGATTATGAGGGTGCCACATTAATGGGATGTGAATTAAATCCGAGGATTCCCTACACAGAATTTTCAGTCATCATTAAAAAGCAAAAGGAGGTAAAGGGTGAAATGAAACATTGAATATTGTCATCTGTTTAGATGGTCAGAAGCCATCTAGGAGCACTTTGGAAGCCATTCAATTGGTGTGAAGTTCTCTCTCATTCTCTTTGGTGCTTTAAACATTGAAGTGTATATTTTTCATTTAAGTAATATTTTTCAAGTCTCAGTCTTTTGCAGTTTAAGCGTTATAAAGTACTGTTATTTTGAGCTGTAGTTAATAACTAAATTGATTTATTAAGATTTTAATGTTCTAATGTACAAATCTAGAGTGAGTTTTGTTAAATTCCAGGTTGTCCCTTTTAGAAGTTAATGTGAGGAGTATTTTATGTAGTCCATCATAGTTTTCAATATAATGACAATTTATAAGCAAAATAATTAAGACACTTGCAGTTGTGCTTAAATACCTTTTTGGACATTTAAAGAAATAGAAATAACAAGGTCAACTTTATTCTTCCAAGGGTAGTCAAATCTCATCACTTCTGGTTTTGTTAAAATGCTGGTTTGTGGAACAGTCATTTTCCTTCCAGTAGAACCATCTGGCCCGTGCTGGCAAAAAGAAAGAATTTGAGGGCTACGCATTTAGTATGGTTATCCCTTCTCTCTGTTGACCCAGAAATAGGACCCAAGGGAATAGCATGCAGCTGCATCAGGGGAAAATTACACGGGATATCAAGAAAAGATTCTTCAGCAGAGGGTGGTCAGGCACTGGAACAAACTCCCCAGGGCAGTGGTCACAGCCCTAAGCTGCTAGAATTCAAGAGGTGTTTGGGCAGTGCTCTCAGACATAGAGTTTGATTTTCAGGTAGTGCTGTGTAGAGGTCCTTTTCAACGAAAAAAAAAAATTCTTAATGTACTGGGAAGGTTTTGATAACTAAAGTCCAGATAGCACAAATTGTTATTTTTACCTCTTATATCCGCTTGTTTGGGTTATGCTTCAGATTCCAGTGTTCTTTTGGACCCATCTTCTCCTCATGGATGAGATGTTGGGGTGAGCACATAACAGACTTCTCTCTTGTAGTTTGTTACAGTGGCTTCTCTTAGGGATGCCTAATAGTACGGTTGTATACAATTATAGCTCAATCCATCTGGGCTGGGGAAGCCTCTTTTTTTGTCATTTACTAGTAGAATGTAGGTTCTGAAGAGAGGCATCAACTTTGACTTCCTAAAGGTAAAGTCTTCAGTAAGAACATCTCTGATTAATATCTAAGCAAATCCTGCTTCTAAAATATTGCAATATGAAAACAAAGAGTCTCTTGAAAGTTCTGACCGGGGTGTGTGGAAATAGTTCAGAAGGACCAGGAGGAGTTAGGGGCAGTTCCGCAACAACTCCCAGATTTTCTTCCCCTACGTCTGCTGCCACCTGCCCAGGAGCTTTGCAGGCTGTGATCAGTGACCTGTGACTCCTTTTCTCCAGATCTGTACCTCAGACAGAGAGACTTGCTAGTCTCATCTACAGAAGGAGAGCTTGGCCAGGTATCTTGCCTCTGTTACCAACTTGTATTTGTAAGGAGCATAGGATCAGGATATGAGGTTGTTTTTTTTTTTTTGCTCATCATGGTTTTGCATTAATCCTCTTTGTTACTTTGGAGTACATCAATTCTTTTTGTTTTCTCTGCTGCTTTATTACAGATCATTAAAAAGCTCATAGAAAGGAAACAAGCTCAGATTCGAAAAGTTTATCCTGGCCTTTCTTGCTTCAAAGATGGAGTACGACAGATTCCTATAGAAAGCATCCCTGGAATTAGTATGTATCAACCTCTTTTAATGTAGAACAGAAGCAGAACAGCCCAAGATTATAAATACTAATACAATTACATATTTATTTTTTACTAATATGCAATTGATTTTTCCCCTGTTAATTTGATTCCGATGAAGATTATTTCATTTCCATTACAACTGATGTCTTCAGTACTTCCTCAAGGCATTCCAGGCTGATGCTCCTTTGTGTCCACATTTAATTTGATTTATATCAGATCCATCTTTGATTTATATCACAGTATAGTCTGCAATTTCTGTGTCACCACTGATGCAGTGCACTCCTGAATAAGGTTGAATTCTGTGCTAAACATGGACTTGTGTGGACTTAGAACGGGACAAAACAGATTCAGAACATTGATTTTCCCTTTTCCCTTTCCCTTGCACCGATTTTCTGTAGTTTATTCTATTTCCTTAGGGAATCAAATTGAACAACTTTTCCATCCTTTTCAGAGGTTATGGTAAAATATGTATTGAATTACTTTCACAAATGGGTGTATCACAAAATAATAATTTAGAATCTCTTCAGCAGTCTGGAGGAAGGGCCATGCAGAAAATGGAGTGGGGCTCTAAGTTAGATTTTTGTGTTTCTTAGTAGGGTAGCTTTTGGGAAAACTATCCCATTTTAACTATGACACTGCTGAAACTGCTTATATTTTTAGAGCTGCCGTAACTCAGTTAATGTTTTGACCTACTGTAGTTCTCATGTAATCTCTCATGCTGTTGGTGTACAGGAGAGACTGGCTGGAAACCAAGTGGAAAAGAAAGAGGGTAAGTGCTGCACAGAGAAAAAATAAGTGGATTTGAGCTTCCTTTGAGAAAAGTCTTTCAGTAATGTCACTTGAGATTTCCTTCCGTTCACTGGAAAATCGATAAACAATCTGCCAGGGATGTGTTCTTAAGAGTTTTGTTTTACATTTCATTTTGCTTGAAATCTTGGAATTCCTGGTAGTAAGATGTGCTTTACTGGAATGAAGATCTGAGATTCAAACTAATCTCTTTGTATTTTCTTTCAAGTAAAGAGCCCAAGGATCCAGACCAGCTTTATAGCACACTAAAAACCATCCTGCAGCAGGTGAAGGTGAGTGCTAGCTCTAGCTTACCTTCTATAAAGATTTTAAAATAATTTCTAATATAGAGTTTCCATATTAGATACCTTACTTTTTTCTTTACCAAAGAGCCATCAAAGCGCTTGGCCCTTCATGGAACCTGTGAAGAGAACAGAAGCTCCTGGATATTATGAAGTTATAAGGTTTCCCATGGGTAATGCCATTAACATTTTTTAAGTATAGTGTTTAAAAATCTTTATAGCTAGAGGCATAACAGTCAAATTGTAATCGATTGTTTTATGTTAAAAGATACATTATTTACAGCTGGATAACTTGCAGCTCTGAAGTGCTAAGAGTATGGAAGCTGTCATCTGAAATTTGACTAGTCTGTGATCTTTCTGGAGTATTTGTGATGTATACCCGTGAAATCTCAGTGTGCCCTTAGAGACTCACTGTGAAGCTCTTCAAAGACGCAGTCATCTCGATCCCTCTGGGATTTAGCTGGTCTGTGGGAGTTGTGTGAATATGTTCATGTGTGCTAACTGGTCACTGCAGTTCCTACGGCTGTGCCAAAAAGTCTAATGGAAAGCTTTCAGGAACACCTGTTTGAAATGCTTTGAAAACTAGATTTAAACATTCCCATAGAAAAGACTTCATTGAAAGTGCAAGAGCTTTCGCTTTAACCCTTAACAAAGGGCTTGCTTGCTTCAATTTAAGCTTAGGAAAATACTTCATCCAGCTGCAATATGACTCACCTCTCGTAACTTTAATCTTTGTGTTTTAGACATGCCAGAGCTGTCTATATGTATATTTTTCCCCATGCAGCTATTGGTTATGTGGGATTACTTGCAAAGGAAAGTATGCAAAAACTGATAACATTTTTCTTTGCTTTTGGCTGCTGTCATGTAACTGCTGTCATGATTCAGCGCTGTTCTAAACAGATGCTTGTTTTAATCACTATTGCAACATTTTTAAGTGATTCCTGGTATTCCCTTATTGTTTATGCAATGCTCACCTCCATCTTTCTGAACTCTCTACCTTTTAATGTTATTGGAGAATGAAATACAGTTCACTGCAGGCTGCTATCAGTCTTTTTAGTGGAGCAGTGTTCATGTTGCTTTGTATAGATTCGTGGCCTGTTTGTACCAATCTGTGTACTTATTAAAATAGCAGTCAGGTTCCTCAGGCCCTGACACAAATGTATTTTCTAGCAATGAAGAAAAAGAACATTGAGCACCACCCCTTGGCAGAGTTTTGTTTCCCTGTTTTTCTGATGCCTGTTTTCTCCTTTGTTCTTACAGAAATAAGGATTTTTAGTTGACATACATTTCATGGTATCATAACTCTTTACTTACATGCTCCTCAGGTTTCCTCCAGCAAAGCTCGCGACAGCTTTGCCTCACAGAGTGTTTAGAGGAGAGTTAGGGACACTTCACACCCACAGGAAAGTCAGGACAAGTATTAGAACAGACAAGAACGGGCCTTTAATCTTTTAAAGAATTAAAAGCAAACTCTGCACAACATTGTTCTTATAGTAAAAGATTGCTTAGGTCCAGGGGCTCACTTGGGTTTGCTGAAGCTGAAAAATGGAGCAGGCCTTAGACTAATGCAATGAGAAACAAGGCAGACTGTAGCTGTAGCATTTCATGTCAAGTGGTGCATCAACATGAAGGGATCTTGCATCAAATACCGTTTGAATCAAACGTTGTTAATCTATTTTTTTCCTGTACAGATCTCAAAACAATGAGTGAGCGACTCAAGAATAGGTACTACGTGTCTAAGAAATTATTCATGGCAGACTTGCAGCGAGTCTTTACAAATTGCAGAGAGTACAACCCCCCTGAGAGTGAATACTACAAATGTGCCAATATACTGGAGAAATTCTTCTATACAAAAATTAAAGAAGCCGGATTGATTGACAAGTAACACTGTCTTTATATATATATATATTTTTAACAACCAAACCAATCAGTGTGCCTGATTTATGGGCAGGGCAAGCCATTCTATATCTGAGCTGTGGGACTATAAGGTTTTGAAAAACTTCTGTTTAACAATCAGCACTTTTAAAAACCCTTTCAGTTCTGCGAACGTGTATTATAAAGAAGTTAGAAAAATTATTTTATTAAAATGCTTTATATTGTATTTAATTATTGATTTTTTTATGTTCCCACTACCGTACGTTCATCATAACCTTCCCAGCCTCGGAAAAAAAACACAAAGTACAGGAAGTTGCACTTGTCTGGGAGTATGAAGAAAATTCCCAGGCAATGAATGTTATAGCTTACCTAATGCAGTAACTATTTGAAAAGCTTTAGAATTTTTTCCCCATTAAAAAGAAAACAGCGAGGGAGAACAAGGGGAGGGAGGGAACGCCTGAAACTCTGGTTTCATTGTAGAATCTTTTTATAATGTATTATTTTTTAAGAGGAACACTCAGCTGGTTGAGTGGCTGTGAGAGAACAGCCACTTCCCAAAAAAGAGCTGCCTAACAACATTTGATAGATGCAAGTTTTTCTAATTTCTTTTGATAAACATTTAACCTGCAAATTGTAATTCATAACCACTATTAAAAAATAAATTAAAAAGTCTGACTAGATATGTAACATCATAATGACTTATGCAGGACATAAGTACTCAAAATATCTTAAAGGCTCCAATTTAATTATACTAGATTGAATTTTAATTGGCTTAACGACGTTAAGGTTTTGATGCACTTCACAATCCACCCCATTTACTACTCTTCACTCATAAATTCTTCAGGGTGTTCAGCAGAGACAAGACTAGCGTACACGAAGGTCGGTGTACGACAGCTTCCATCTTACCTGCTTGCTTCTGTGGTAAACCGGATTTTCTACCAAGCTTTATGTGTAAATACTTATTAACTGTGATTATTTAGACCCAGGAGCATATTAACATTTTACAACTCATGCATATCTTCAAATTGAGCACATATGTAATATATATATTTTGCTGCCTACACTACATTTAAGAGGTACTTCTAACTTCCTCATTGAGATAGTACAGGCCAAAAAGTCATCACTTGACGTTTTCTAATTAGAGTTTGTAACTATAATGCTTTTGTGAAAAACAAATTTAACTCTCATTCTTAGTGTTTTATATTTACAGATGATACACTGGTAATGTTCAGTAGGTATAAGGCTGAAAAAAAAAAAAATAAACAACCCACCCTATGCTGCAGCAAGGAATATATTCCTGCAATTATTACCTGTGCAATGTTAAAGCAGTTCAGCAAGTGGATGTCAGGAGCTGTCTGGTGGTAAATGTGGTATACAAAAGGTGTTCAAAATGTTAACGCTAGATTTGCCACAGTGTTTCACATGAGATGAGTCTGACCTACATTTGGATCTATAACTAAGGTACAGATAACTTGTTTTGTTTTTTTACTAGCCAGTCCCAGATGCTATGACCCCGTTTTGTAGATTGGGCCTACAGGTGCACCTGTAAGCTTAGTATCCTGTGAAATTTTGTTATTTTCAGAGTAGATTTTCTTATTGTATTTCAATCAGATTGTCTCTTCTATATTGAAACATTTGTTTTCTAATTTAAGAATTAATATTTTCATAGATAACTGTGCAATAAAGTTACAGTAGAATACGTGGTTTTGCAAATGCTTTAACAGCTGATGAATTTTACATTTGTAAAATTAATATATTGTATTGGTACAGAATAGTTTTAAATTATATATGTACAAAACCTTACTTGGTCTCTTCTTCTTTTTCCTGCATTACAAATGTACACACTGAAGCAGTTCCACAACTGAGTGCCATGAATCTGCAGTCAATGTATTGCCCACGTGTGCTTGAAAGGAACTCATCAAAAAGTTCATCGGGAGCATTTCACCAACTACAACATATAAAGCTGAGCTGAGAAAGAAGGGAGAGGTGTGAAAGTTCCAGGTATTCCACCTATTCCCAGCTTCGCATTAGCTGAACTGCGGTGCTGTTATCGCAGTCTCCTTAACAACTCAAACAACACTTTGAGAACCCAAGCCAGTCTCAAAGCATGTCATTTGGCTTTTTTTTTTTTTCCCCACTAGAGCCCTTTATAATCAACATAAAGGCACTGAGAACAGTCACATAAAAGCATAAGGCCCGTAACGTAGTAACGTTCAGAAGAGATTTAGTGTTTAGGAAAACTTCTTTTAGGAGGCTTCCAGGAATACCAGGTAAGAGAGGTGAGCTAGATTTAGAGTACTTCCTACAGCTGATTCCTCTTCACTTCGCTCTTTTTTCATACCTGACAAACAGCTCTTGGTTGAGAGAAAATTGAATTCAAGTACACCTAAAGTTAAATCCTTCTGCTGAAGTTCATATAGGGTTGAAGTGTTTCAGAACAAAGATAATAACGTCCATAGCCATAATTCCTGGATATCAGTGGAAGGAGGTGTGGCTCCAACATTCAAGAGCTGTTTATTGCTGAATGCACTCAGACTTCAAGGAGATGCAGCTTTTTATTAGGACTGCTGAGACAATCACGTAAAAACGTTACCAGTAAATCAACACTGCATTCATCACAGAAAAGGAGAGCTCCAGTAACTACTGAAGCAGGACAGGCAAGATAGGCAATCTTGCAAAACAAGTGCAGAACCTGTATTTTTGCACTTTCCCATTATTTATGTTGAATGCAGCTTTCCTTTTTATTGATGTATCCATTACCACTTTTAAATGTTCCTGAAGCAAAGAAATGCTATTTTAAGTACAATACAACCTTGAAATTTTGTTGCATAGCTTCCTTCCAGCAGCATTTTTCTACCTTTCTGCCTATTGTTGTACCCAATAGTAAGTTTTCCTCTTGCAAAGGTTCTTGCACAGTGTGAGCAGAATTACGAAGTACCTAACAGTAAAGCCAAGTTTCTCTGGCTTACGGTTTACTTCACTTCCAGTCCCCAAAACAGAAAGCCCTTCGCAACGTTTGTGGATAACCAGGTAATTTGCGTTGTTCCTCATCTTAACTTCTGCCTGTAGTAGTAACAGTCAACTAGAACTGATACTTTGGAGAGCTCTCACAGCGTAACTGAATTAGAACTGACAATCTTACTTCCATGAGTACTCAGTATGAGTAGCAGGAAGGGAACGCACTGGCTTCCGGTGTGTCTGTAGTGCACTGCTACCCTTAAAGCAGCTATAGAAACCTGGTAAAAAGGACTCCACAATCAACTGTGAGTTCTTTCCAACACTAACACTTTTATTATAGGCTTCAATATGAAACTGTTACATAAATAAGATCTGTACAAACACGGATAACATTTGATCCCAAGTACCTGAAGTACTTTGTGCCAACCACAGTCAGATGAAGCAGTGTTAAAGTCAGAAAATTTTGCTCACCTTTTTCATCGGATAATTCCAACGTATTTACAAATTCACAAAGTAAAATGTCTCCCAAAAGAGTTTAAGTGGAATCACCTTTGTAATAAAAGTAATCCCATGTCTTCCACATCCTTAAAAACAAGTCACTTGATTAAAACCAAAACCCACTTCGTTTTATATCCCGTTAGACACCTAGAGAAAGTTTGCTGGCTGAAGATTTCCTTTCTTCATAGTTTTGTTACCATCACAGAAGATCTCAGCAACGACCGACAAATTTCTCGTTATACTTTGAAAGAGATTTCTTCCCAGTGGAACTGCGTTTAGCACCTTTCTTCTGCTTGAAAATTGGAGAGCTCAGAAAACACATGTCTGTAAATGGATCTCCTCTTCTAAGTTTCCTGTTTAAAAAACCAAAAACCAGAAAGTTATTCGAGTTCTGTTCCCTCCCTTACTGAAAATATTAAACTTCCCATTAGTAAGTTCAATTTCACATCAGCTATTTCACACTACTGCCACCACACCCCTCTTGGAATACTTTGCTAAGAACTTATTAACAGTATTTAAGCACCCCCTCAAATCATTTCTTTGAGGGATTATCATTAACTTGATATCAAACTGAAAAATTAAGACACCCACCCTGCAATACTTGGTTCCTTGTAGCTCACAGTAAGCGTACAGCTTCTTCGTTTGCGTTTTGGAGATGGCGGTCTTTCACCTGCAGGGCCAGCAGGAGCATCCCCATTGCTTAGGGATGATGAAGCAATATTAGTAACATCACAGAGGTGACCATGAATTGACTTAGAAGGTTGCCCTGCAAAAAAAATAAGATTAGTCATCTTTCATCCAAAGTTGGTTAAGACAACTCAAATGAATACACCTTAGTAGACAGTGTCAATGAATGGACTAGACACGAAGAAACTCAGCTACAACTATCTATCCATTTCTCTCAAATCACGCTTTTGATCTCCCTTTTTCAGACTCTGCTTTAGTACACCTTGAAATACAACTAAAATACAGCGACACTACGTTAATTCATTGTCGAGCAATTTCTTAAAGAAAACTTATTTCTAACTTCCATTTCTGCTGTGAGGAAAAAGGTGGACAAAAAAAATGAATCTAATTATTTTCAGCAACATTATTCTGTTTCTATTAAAAAAAGAAAAAACCTAACTCAAAAAACTGAAACTCCTGAAACGATGAGAAATCTCAATGAAACACTGAGACAATTACAGAGCACATTCCAAACTTACTAGTAGATTTTTCACTTGACTTAATGCTTTCTGTCTCCTTTGCAGTCTCTTCTTCATGGAGTTTCAGCTCACGCTGTGCCAGACATCTCTTAGACCTCGGCCTCACGTGGACTGGTGATGTATCCATCTTGTCCACCGAGCTTCTCCTTTTTGTTGATTTATAAGGTACATAAAGGCTGTCATCTGAATCTCCTTCAGTATCGCTCAGCTCAGTGGTATTAGAATCAGATGACTCTTCATCGCCATCCACATCAGTATCTTTGCCATGCACCTTGTTTTGTCGGAAAGGTGTAACATGGACACTCTCTTCAAAATTAAAATCATAAGCATCACTGGAACCACTCATTGAGTTCAACCTTTCTTTTGAAGTCTCTTTATCTCGTCTTTTCTTTGAACTTGGTCTGGAAGCATCTTTAGTCCCTCCCACTTTCACCTTCTGATTGTTCTCTCTCTTCACTTGAGAGCCTTCTCTGCTTTTACATGCACGCTGTTTAAGATCCGAACTGTTGCCTGAACTGACCTTTGCAGTTTCAGAATCCACCTGCCTTAGCGCCAGCTCTGACCCTACTTTGTCCACCTGAGAAATACCTGAATGTACATTTTCTGTGGTAAGCACACCTAGACTTTTTTCAAGCCTGACTTCATCCTGTTTAAAAGGCTCTTCATCTGAATCAGGCGCTTCGAAATGTTCCAAGACACCAGTGCAAAGTTCATCTCTATCTGTCATCTTCAAACAGCGGCGTCTGGTAGACACATTCTTTGTTAACGCGTTACCAAATCCATCTCCTCCACTTGAAGAAATATTTCCCAGCGCTGATGCAATGTTGTACACATAAAAATCAGATGTTTGCCCTTGTAATTGAAGAGGGGAAAAAAAAAAAAATCACATTAAAACCAAATAGTAACAATGCAAAGAGGTTTTAGTCAAGTTCTTAATCTGTCAAAAATATGACTATTAGAATTTTCTCAAGTGATTTGTATATCCCAATATATAGCAATCAAGGTATTATGTTTAATACAAATTCCAGACAGAAAACAGTTAAGAATACTAAATCAAATAAAACAGTACAGGAAAATTCTAGAGAGGTTACCCACAGGTCTTGTGTTTTTCAATTAGTTTGCACTTTTAACAGTTGTTGTCTTTTTAATTGCACAACTGAAAATTAATTTATTCTGGTCAACTGTTTGGTAGACAAATGAAACTAGGTTGCAGGTACGTAGAAGAAAAAGCATTTTCAAGTTGATCCCCTATTTTGTTACACACCTTCATTCAAAAAGCTTACCAACTAGCCAATATTGTAAAGCTCAAACAGTAACAGATGAAAACTACCTCCAATTACATCGAAAGCAGCAGTTCCATTTTAAACTTGTATTCACGTCAGTTTTTCCTGCTTTTGAACAGAGCAATGCCAAATACTTCAACTTGTTTACCTTTGTCTGGAATTATTTTGGTTGAGGAAATGCCGTTGTCAGGCTCCTGACAGATCTTGAACGTGGAATGACCCAACTCGCTTTTCTCACAGTCAGCTTCCAAACTACACGGAAGTACTCGATCACCTCCATCAGCAGGCTGCAGAAGCTCACTAGACAAAATACTGAAGGTAATATTTACTGAATAACAATGTATTTTATAACAACGAGCTCGACAGACTACATAGAATTTCTTCCCCTTTCTCACAATAACAAGTTTACAGTAATGGAGTTTTCAAATATAAATATGTACTCACGAAAGATACTTACACAGAACTTCTCTTTCCTACGTCACTGGATTTATTTTCAAGCACTGAAGTAAGCACTCTCTGATTCTGTAGAGAAAATAAATCCGATTCAACAGCTGAAATAAGCTTGGGCCACAAAAGATTTCAGGAAGTAGCCCAGTTGTACACAGAATAGCCAAAAGGACCCTCAGTTGCATTTATTTGCTGACATAAAACACTGCAGGATCTCACTCAGTTCCGTCAAGACAACATCAGTCCCTAGGCCAATCACACATAGCTGACAGGTTAAGGAACAGTGAGGCTGATACAGGGAAGACAAAGCTATAGAGAATCAGGGTGCACCTCTCACCCTCAGAGCCTCAGTCCTGCTGCTCACCCACCCAGAGGTAGCACTGACCTCCAAACTGAGCCTCCAATCTCAAAAACGGAAGCAGTGCAGATGCACATAAAGGAGTAAGGGAAAGAGTTAACAGAAAATCCCTCTCCCCAGAGAGGAAAAGGTACTCACTGCACCTCTGGAACACAAATCCTGTGCTGGGCCAAGGAGATCAACTGACTCCGATAAATTCTGAGAAACTCTTGAAATTATCTCACTCAAGGCTGACAGTCTGGTCTGATGGACAAGAGAAGGAAATCACTGTTTCTGTTACACTTGGCTACTGGCTGCTAACATTCCCACCAATATCGTGAGAACAATAAATTCTGCATATACTATATAAAATACCTACGTCGGGTGTTTTTACAAAGAAAGTTGTAGGCATTACGTTCATTTTCTGTGAAAGGTTTATATTCATGGAGATACTACAGCATTATTTGCACCGATTCTCACAGAGTCATAGGAGTTGGAAGGGACCTCTTGGGATCATCTACTATAAAGATGTGATTAAAATACCTCGACGAGTCCTTGTGCTTGCCTGAACGCAAGGCTTCTCTGCAAGTCGAACAAGTGGAACTTCAGATCTTGATACTCTTTCCTTAGCTGCAGGATAACCGTCTGAGCATCCCTCAGTTTGAGCTTTTCTTCCTGCAAAGCCTGGGCCAGAGCTCTGTTGTTGGCCTGGAGGCTTTTCACCTTCACGGAGCTGGTGGCTGCAACAAAACAGCGCGCGTTTCAACTCGGTCAAACGAACACGTAAACAAACCCGTCCAAAAACGGCGCGTCAAACCACTCAAGTATCTTACTCGCTCTTTTGCACTTCACGGTTGAGATCTGGCACATTTTACCCAGCGTCACCCACTTCTGATTCCTCTTCTCCTTCATCCGCTCCTTTATATCGCTCAGACTGTCCTTGAAGGGCTTTTTCAGCCGCTCAGCCATCTTCGACCTCTGCAAACGGCAAAGAGCTCAACCCAGCTGCTCCCCCGCCACAGGGCCGCCGCGGAGCTCACCCCAATCCGCGGCGCCTGCTTACCCGAGGGCGGCACACGAGCAGCGGCGCGGCCCCGCGCGCAGCCGGCCGGTTGGCGCCGCTCCCCGCGCGTTCAAAACGCGGCGCCGCGGCCCCGCATTGGAGAGAGCGGCGCGCCGCGTCACGGCCCTGTGACCGCCCGCATCCGGGCCGCGAGGCTCCGCCCCGCCCCCGGCCCCGGCCCCGCTCGGGGTGGCGCTGAGGGAGGCGCGCGCGGGGCGACCGTTGGGGCTGTGGAGGGTCGCTGAGGGAATGGCGGTGTGTGGGGTCAGCCCTTTGCAGCCCTCCTGCTGATTGCTGGCACGTGGTTTGGAAGAAAGTATCCCCAAGTGGTTCCCATGGGAAGCCTATGCTACTGTTTCAAAATTCTGTTGATGTGCTGCCAGTAACGTGAGGTTTATGCGCAGAAAGGCCGCTCAGTGCGGAATAAAGTCGATATGGGGTGGGAAGAGTGCACGTACAGGATGAGGTGCTTCACCTCCTTCAGGTCAGGTGGATGCTTTCTACCTGGAAACGATGACGCCGTCTGACCAGTGTATGCTGTAATTCAACTCTATAATAGCAGAAAACAAAGCAACAGCCAAGTCAAGGCTTACTAATAGCGATAACTGGTATTCTCGTATCAGAGAAACGATCATTTCTTTGCTACTGCATCTTCATTAGCAGTTATTCTCACCTGCTTGGTTTTACTCATGGCAGCTTGGATGCGGTGTGGCAAGCTGATTTTTAACTGGAAAAACCCTTGTGATTGTGACAGAAACCATTGTCATGCCATGTCCATGCAGGCTGTGTGCAGCCCAGCCCAGCCTGCCCTGTGGCCACCTCCTGCCCCGCACCATCATGGCAACAGCTCTGCCCCACAGAACGACTCCGCCTGGCCCTGCTCACAACAGCCAAACACTGCTGTGTGATCGATACTGCCTGGGCTGTCTGTCTACCAGACGTTTATAAACCCACTCTTACCAGAGAGAAATATCCACCACTTCACAGTGACGCTTTATTCATGTTGCTGCTTTTTTTGGCAGCATGTACATTTGTGAACAATTACTGTCAGGGATGAAGTGTAGGAAGAGTAAAATTTCACCAGAAATCTCTTTATGAACTCCGAGAGAACTCACTAAGAATTGGAACCGCTGCCATCAAATCAGACTGGTGCATTCGTTTCACAACAACAAGGTGAAATATCCCTCTAGGCTCTTTGTTGCTCTCCTGTTTTTTTATGTTTTCATATTAGATATGTTAAATAATGCAGCCCAGGCAAATGAAAAGGTTGGAAACTCGTGCCATAGTTCATTTCATTCAGTTCTTTCCTTCTTCTTGGAAGGTTTGATTTTTTTTTTCCTGTTTCTCATAATAGGCTCATCTATGTTGCTTTTACAGTAATGCAGATAAATATAATCCACCTTAGATTCTTAGCGCATCAATAGCTAGTGAGTTTGCATTTCTTCTCAAGGAAGAAGTTGCTCTGCAAATACACCTCATTATGCTGTGTGAAGATCCCTTTTTGAGACATGAGATCATGTCAGAAACAATCATGTTAGCGTGAGAAGATATGAGCAAATGAAGCACATTAGGCCCTCTTTTTGAGTTTATGCGTTCACACAAGGCTAGAACAACAGTTACAGCTGCTCTGTATCTTTTTGCTCCTGTCTGCTTGCTTTGTTTACCAAACACCAAACCTTTCTTCCAGCCCCCAGGTGAACCTCTCAATACCAAACAAAAACACTCACAGGCTCAGTGAAATAAAATCTATCAGATATTGAAAATCACTTTCTCAGTAGAAATAGTGTTTTCGTGATAATGTTCAATTAACTTCTCATCTACTTCGTACAGGCCTCTCAGTTCTTTAGGCAATTATTAGGCATGTCTGCTCAACAGTGGCTGACAACCTCATCTGACTCTTGCAAGCAGGTCTCTTTAAACATTAGATTAAATTATCTAATAGAATTCAGCTTCTGTTGTATTATTGCTTTTTTTGTTTGTTTGTTTTTCAGCAAAGCACCAACTCATCTAACCAAAAGTAATGCATTTTTGCTACAAACTTTATTTCACTTAAAGCTAAAATGTTTTGCATTTTCCCAACTAGCAATCAGTGGTTTCCAGCAATGCTGGTAAGGTTTTATAACCAGTAGTCACTCATCTGCTTAGCACAAATACACTGATTGTGATTAAATGAACCGTGCTTTGAAAAAGAATGCTTTCCTCATTGCTATCCACATGCTCCTCTTGATTACTTACTCTTTTTTCTCCCCTTTGAGTATGCCTGTACCAAGATTAAAGAGCTCTCATTACATTTTTTTTCTTTCTGTTGTATTTAATGTTACTCACAGATTTGTACAGATCTTTCAGAAGCACTCAGAGGTGTTTCTTCACAGTACCTTTATTATTATTATTTTTTAAATGTCCAAGTTACATATCCTCATAACCTGATTTGAACTGTTAGCAGTGTCTCCTTATTTTTGTGTTATTCTCAAGACATGTCTTTTTCTATCAGGTTGTTTGCAGGTTAGACCCTCCATGTTATTTTGTAGTGTTTAAATATCAGATTGCTAGCTGTGAATTTTTCTGACTCAACTGATCCTTTGCTGTATGCAGTTTCACATTTTCCTTTATGAAGACTGATGCTATGATTGATGTCAGAAGTGCTGTAGTCTAGTTTATTTCTAATGGATGTAAATGGCAAAACATCTGCTACCATTACTAGAGTTGGTGTAGCACTGAAAAATATGATCTCATCTTAGGTTTACTGACTTACATTAAAAGGAAAGAGTTGTCTCATATTTACGGCAAATTAAGGGAATCAGAGCTGTAACTGTGGGAGCATTTTTGTTGCATCTTGCTAGAGCTTACTCCTGAGTGTGACATTACGTCCTGTTGTCCTGACACATGCTGTTCTAATCAGTTTTGAGTGGGATGTTTACATATCATCAGCTTGGAAGTGTCACATCAGAAGTTTAAAAGTATTTGGTACGTGAGAGCTCGGGGGACGGTAAGATGCTGTGATGCACCCACTGATTCCCAAACCAAATAAAAAGCAATAAGTCTGTTTTTTAAGAAGCTGGCACAGACGTATCTAAGCAAAAAGTTATTGCAATAACATGATGAAGGTTGGATGAAAATCATCTAGAAATAGTGAGCTGAAAAGATTTTGACAGCCAGCCACTTGGTATTTATGCTTCAGCTAGGATAGAAAAACTGTGTCATCCAGGTGTCGTTGTTTTTTATGTGAGCCCTACTTTCAGAGAGATTTCTCCAATTAGGCCCATAAGCTGCTAAAATTCAAACAATTCCTATTTTAGAGTATGTTGCTAGTAATGTATTCCCAATTCTGCCCAGATTACCCATTGCCACGTTTTAAGGAGATTTTTTTAATATTTTTTTTTCTTTCTTTCTCTAAAATTCTTTTTTTTTTCCTGCTTACAATTAAATCGATGTATAACGAGAGGAAAACAAGCCTGGGTTAATTGAAGTATGAGACAGCATGTGTTTCATTAAGCTAAAATTAATAAGCAATAAATCATCGTAGCTGCATTAATTTTATCAGTGTCTTTTTGATATACGTATATATTCTAAAATGTTTTTAATTACTCAACACTTTGATGTAAAAAGGGAGGTGAAAGTTTAATAAGTATCCATTTGTGAAAGAGATTCCAGAGGAAAATACATGCAGCGATTATTACACGGGTCACATACAGCTGTTCTTATCACTACAGACATCATTTGTTAGAAATGCTGCCATATATGCTGGTCTGAACTGCCACATAAACTTTTCTTTCAGAAAGAATCTGGGAAGGAAGACCTCATCCTGTGGCACTGCTACAAAGGATGTGGGTACCAGTCTGAAATCTTGAAACCATACAGACACAATGGCTGAAGGAGTCCTGAGTCAGTAAGTGCTTATAAATGCTTAAAATTTTCTCAACACTTCCATTGAGTATATGTCTTAGTTTCATTGTGCTGCCTGTCTGTTGACTAGAGCCCTGGTTTTGTCCAGCATGCAATGGTTGTAGTGCATATAATGAGAAGCAACCCCTTCTTACCACAAGGTCTCTACTCCTCAAACTGATACTAAGCTCTACCTGACATTAATGAATCAATACTTAACAGTAGTTCTGGCTCTCAGGACTAAACTTTTGTGAAAAAAGGTTGCTTTTTGTTGTTGTTGTTGTTGTTATTTGTAATGTATGTTGAATGGAAAATTGACTTACTAAACTTTTTTTTTTTATAGTGTTTATGTGTACATGCAGCTTTCCGTTGGTTATTACTCATGGTTTTTTTCCTGAGGAATGAATAAATAGCTTAGAGAGGATAGTAGAATAGCAACAGAAAGAGGGACAGGTGAAAATCTGGTCTTTTGTCTGCGTAGTGGATTTTGATGATGATGATGATGACACTGTCTGACATAATGGGAAGAAACTCATTCACGGATGCAACAGAATATCTTAGTGGAGCTTTTTTAATGCTAATACACCTGCTGTAATCTGAGAGGTGAATACTGACTTTAGGATGATATGTTCAGAAGGCCTTGATGCAGTGTAGCAGTGTCTGCTCTTCCATATCTCCACTCCATGTACTGTGATGTCCATGTAGGGCTCCTGATGTATACAGGTGGACCTGAAATTAGAACTGATCCCTTTTCTCTTACGTTTTTCTTTAAATATGACTACTTAATATGCACACAGTAACTACAAGTATTTGAAGCCTTTGTAGCAGTAGGGTCGGAACAATTCTTCCTAGCTCCTAAAGCTGCTGGTTAAACACAGCGAGGGACAGAAACAATGAGTGACATCACTGCAGCTCAATGTCATGAGGCAGGGAAAAACTGTCTAGACAACCATCTCTACTTCTAGATCAGAATATTTACGTAAGGAGGATTTTTACAAAGTGTGGAAAAGCAATTTTCCTTCCTGCTGGGGTTGTGTTGCTGCAGTCAGCTCTGAGACGTTTGGGTCATGGGTGAATGATTTTCAAAGAGCAAATCATTGTTCATAGGTAGAAGACAGAGATGTAGATCAATGCTTTGTTCTCTCACAATAGGTCCTACACAAGCACTTTTTAATGACTTCAGTCCACCGAAGAGAACAATAGAGAAAAGATCAAACAAGCATCAAATTGTAGTCCATTCAGGTCACTGTGCCCCTGTTAACATAAGCAGGTTTTTAAAATTAATTTTATTTCATTTCTTATTACTCAAACAGCTTTGTGTGGAATGCTGTGGGTAATATAAAACACAAAGTAGGGGTGAAAAATGAATGGTTATTGCTATTAAAAAAAAATAAAAGTAATAAATCCTAATCTTCGTTTGGAGCTTCTGTTGAAAATGCATCCAAACCACTGCTAAGGCTGTTGTTTCTTTGTAAAGAATAAGGGGCTTGAAAGACTACTGCTTGTGTGGGTTGACATGAGTAATGTTAAAGTGGCATTCTAAGGTTTTGCCTTAAAATGGCTTATAAGGGTTGCGGTTTATTTTCTTCTTCAGCTTAGCCTGCCACTAACATTTGGACATTTATTTGAAAGTTAAAGCAATTCTGTCAGCAGAGAAAGCTGTAAGTGGCTTGGCAGTGCTAAAGAGATATGGAAGGACAACTGAACTGCAGCTGATGGGGGACTTCAAACATGGCAAGTTTTTTTGACTGACAGAAAAGATGAACACTGGAAGAATTTTCCAAGCTCTGTTATCATGAACTTTCTCTCTCCTTCTGCCTCTCTTTATCTCTCTACCTTTTATCATTCTATTATCTTACTTTTCAACTGTATTTATAGAATCCAGTGTTACAGCTTATCATTCCTTGCAACGTCATCTGCTTGGGGATTTTATTTTATTTTATTTTATTTTTTTGGTCTTTCAATACACTCTTCCTTAATTTTCTTGGACAATTCAGAATAGTAAGATATCAGTATTGTTATTTTATGCTTACATGCAGATACAGTAGGAATAGGAAGAGCTACAGATTACACTAAGAATGGAAGCACAGAAGCAATACATTGAAAAACATCATTTTTAGTGGATTTTCCATAGTTCTTTTGGTTTATTTTAGCATTTGATTTGGTTTATTTAGTATTTTAAAATTTAGGAACATTTGAAAAATAAGGTATTGTGACCAAATTTGATTCAATCTTAATATTTAAGTTAACAGGAATAGAGCATAACAGTTTTCATGATAAAATCATTTTGAAATGCTTAAATATTACCAAAAAGAGTGATTGAGCTGTTCTGTCCCATATTCTTATATAATTAGTAAGCTCTCAGAAAGGTTTTTACTGTAAGTGAGCCAGCAATTTCTGCTATAAACAGTCTGGGAGAAGATCTATTAGAAAACTTTCAAAATGCTCTAATACAAAGCAACGTTAAAGAAATTTCACGACAGAAATTAGAAATAAGCACAAATCTGTTTAAACAGAGTTCCTCTGATGACAATTTTCTGTGCCTATGATGTAGAGAAAATGGAAATGTGAAGACTGGGTCAGCTCAATATCCTGTCACCTCCTTGCTTTCCTCCCTTGTCATTTTTGTTCTGGAAAGCGAAGGTGCTAAGTGCCACAGAAGGGTCTGTCTAGGAGCTTATCATCTACTTGTAGACAAAGATATTTCTTTCTGGCTTTCCTAGATTCATTCATTTGTATACTGTTCTGTACTCCATCAGATAAGGAAAATCAGAAAAGGAAAATACAAAGTCAGATGCACGCACTTTCTGTTAGCTTAGGCTAGCTGAGAAATGATAGCTAAACTGGACCCTTTCTTTGTAAAAGAGGTGTAGAAATACAGAAGTTCTAGAAATAGGGCTAGAATACAAGGATTGCTTTTCCCACTAGTTGATGCTTAAGTCTACAACTGATGCTGAGTCTATAATTACAAAGAAATAAACTCTGAGGATACCAAGGAGAGTTTTTCCCTGATCTTCATCAAGCAGAGTAACATTCAGCCTTTCTTTTTTAGTTTTTATTTATATTCACTGACAGGTTAAGACAAGGTGATAAAGAATTTGAGCAAAAATGTAGCTTGGGAAAGAATTAGTTTATACACAAAGGTGATTTTGACTGCTAATCCTCATCACAGTTGCCTGTCCACAGTCCTTGCCTTTCCTCAGAATAATACAAGGATCTAGGACACTAACAGCTTTTATTGGTCTACAAGGTTGTCTGTTTCCTCCTGTGACAAGATTCAGAGTACAGCTTTGATGTGGAAATGCCTCAGACTTTCATCTTATAATGAGCTCCCCCAAAAGACAAAAAAAAAATCTAATCCAAAAAGAAGTCACGTATAGTTTAAATTAAAAGTCGTGTTTCTACTTAAGAAAACATAAAGCAGTTTGAGATGACACAACAGGGATCTCCTTGAGAGAGTCCAGCGGGAGGCTACAAAGATGATAAAGGGCGTGGAACACTTCCCTTAGGAGGAAAGGCTGAGAGACCTGGGGCTGTTCAGCCTTGAAAAGAGAAGACTCAGAGGAGATGTGCTCCATGTCTGTAAATACCTAAGGAGTGAGAGGCAAAGGGACGAGGCTGGACTCTTAGCAGTGTGTGGTGATAGGACAAGGGGAAATGGCCGCAAACTGAAGCATAGGAAGTTCCTCAAAAATGTGCATGAAAACTTCTTCACAGTGCAGTGACGGAGCCCTGGCACAGGCTGCACAGAGAGGTGGTGGAGTCTCCTTCTCTGGAGACGTTCCAGACCCACCTGGACGCCTACCTGTGCAACCTGGGCTAGGGAGCTGCTTTGGCAGGGGGTAGGACTCGATGATCTCTAGAGGTCCCTTCCAACCCCTACAGTTCTGTGATTCTCCAGTTATGTGAACAGTAATAAGACCTGTTCACTGTTGTCCTCACCCACCATGACTTTGCAGGCAGCTCCGGGATTTGTACTGCTTCATGCCATAATTTCAGTGTAGTCCTGTTTGGGAAGTCCTTTCCAATCCTTCTGGACACAGATCATTTGCTTTTTGTTGTGAACATCCTGTCTGTTCTTTCCTTTGATCTTTCTAACTTTCTTTCCCATAACCGTGCTGACTAATCTCCCATTGTCTTCTGGGACAACGTCTAGACATCTCCAATGAATATAATGTGTAACTGAGAACATACAAATAAATACTATCCGAGTTACCATATATCCATATACTCTACTATAGATAGGAACGATGACAGAGAGAACTATAATACCAAATACGCTGATTTTGTTTCCAGTATTTTATATATCATCTGTGTGCATGGGCTTATGATAGTTTCCAGTAGCTGCAGACTCATTTCGTCTCTGATAAAAATTAGTTAAACTCTGAAATAGCAAAAGACAACTTGTTTGGCCTTTACATAGTCTTTCTCTGCTCTATACCTCCAAAAAAAACATTAAAACAAACAACCAAACAAAAAACCCAAACCTCGGTGTTCTAACATTGGTAAAGGAAAAGTAAAATGTACAAATACCTCATAGTAGTTTCAGGTTTCAGCAGATTTGCTTTTTCATGCTTCTGTGAGCTGGCAAAATCTAATCTCTGGATCTCTGGATGGGTACACGAAGTTGATGCAGATGGCATCCAAAGCAACCTCAGCATGACCATGTCTCTGCATGGCCCTCGGTCTCTTTACTGTGGAATGCTTTAAAAAATATTCCTTTCTAAACATTTTACAATATCCTGTCATTCTAAACAGTATACAAAATACCTATTAAAACAGTCTTCTTAAAACTGTGATTTTTTTTGCAAGCTTTTGAGCCTTCCAAAATATGTTCTTTCAGACCTTTGCACTGAAGTCTGCATAGTAAGCTTGTTTACTTCCTCATTTTCCAGCAGACATTCTCTTGTTATCTGTCTGCACATCATCCAGAAGCCTGTGGAAGGAATTTGAAGGGGGTTAATTTGCTCTCCTCCCTTGCTTCTATCCCTCTACAGTTGTTCTCATAGGTGAAACTGTTGCATTTGCTAATAGTGTGGACCATCAAGACCCAAATTTCAACACCATCCAGTATAAGTGAGGCAAATAACTTCCTTCTGGCATTCCAGTGTTTTCATTTGACATCTAAACTATATCAAAATAAGCTGTTTATAAATTGCCTTTATTACTGGAGTCAAAACTCTTCAACAGAATTCCAGTGTTACCAGATTAATTTAGTATTTAGTACTCTTGTTGTGTTATTTGAGGTCCAGCTGTAGCCTAGCAATCACAGCAGTTGTCACTTGGTGGAGCCAAATTACTCTACAAACTGAATGTGTTTTATGAATAGCTTGCGTTAAAGGTCTCAAAGGCAGGACTTGGAAACAGTGCATCGGAGAAAGATAATCAGAAATAGCAGGATTTCAAGAAAGCCTTAGAGGAATTAGAAGTTTTACAGCCTTGCTTTTAATTACTCCAGCACAGGAGAAATAAAATACTTGCTAGCGGAAGCAGACAATCTCCTTTTGTTGTAATAAAATGGAAATGTATTGAAGATATTTGGCAATGTATGTGTAAACCTGAAAAGATCGAATGATAGCTGTCATTCTCTTCTCGGTACAATTTAAAGAAATTCAGGTTGTTTATTCTTGTTCATTTGTGCAGTTTACAAACTATTTTCTTTCACTGCTAATATTTTTAATTTCTGCCATTTCAATATCTGCCTTTGAAATGTTCTTCATGAATTCTGGAAGGGCACCCAACTTCTAGTGTAAAGCACAGAACACTCCAAAAGAAAAAAAAAAGAGAGAAAAAAAAAGAGAGCTACTAAACAAAACACCTTAGCAACTGTTTCTTTAAAATTTCATGTAGTTTTTTATTTTTTTTTTATTTTTATTTTTTCCTTTTCTATCTGTGTGTAAGGGACAGTATTTAGAGAATTGTCAGTAGTAGAAACTCTCACTGATTCTGCATTTTATGTGTTGTGCACACCACAGCAAAGTCAGAGAGAGATGGTGTTCCCTGCTGTCTTGGTATTCAGACATCAAGTAAGAGTATGTGTATTTCTCATTACTTGGTGTTTCTTTGCATTGAATTACTTTGAGACAGAAGGATGAGGATAGAAATTTTTGAGTAGGTGTACACAGTAGCTTCTGAATGAAGTCTTAGCATGTACTCTTTAGGCTCGTTTATTTGGAACGGACTCCATCCGTTGGGTTCCACCCTCATATTTTTCTTCATAATATAGAGGTGGTAGAAAAAGTTTTGTTGCTTGGTGACCCCGTATGGCAGAAGAAGCTGGTTGTCCCAGACAGGCAGCTGTTGACTGATATGTCTGGTAAAAAGGAATAGGAGAGAAGCCTCAACAGGGAGTGGAGCTAAGGGTTTGCCAGGTAGAGGGGTTTGTGCTTGGAAAATCGGCGTAGAAGAATAAATGTCCAGCAACGTAATAGAATCTGAGCTCCACAAAATGGAATGTATGGCTTGCCTCACAGCTCTCTCTCATGTCCATTGCAAAGTGCATCTCCTTCCATGGCACACTGTCAGTTGAGACAAAACCTGCAAACCTGGCAGAGACTATCCACAATTGTTCCTCTTCCATTATATGAAAAAGTGAGAAAGAACAGGAAGTCCTGATGGCGCAGTGTCCTAATTTTTACATAACAAGAACATCACTCAGAACTAAAAAGATTTCCTAAACAATTACATTTCCTCAATTATTTCTGTGTAGAATCCATTCCTTCTAAATGAATAGAAACATAAATCATGAAAACAAACCGTATTTGTAGAGTGTCTTGATTTGTTACTGCGCACAGTGCAAAGATTTGTATCTTGCGTGGAATTAACAACTTACATTTTTATTTCCCTGCAAAGGAAAAAAAGAATATATTGCATCTGTATGTAAAGAACAGATCACAGTTTATGGAAAGACAGGAAGTAAATTGTCGGTGAAGAAGAACAAAAATCAATAGAAGAAATGAGACCATCTGAAATAAAGAACTAATTTTCACATGCCAAGAAGGACAGTATGGCTTCTGTTAATGCTGCTACTCTCTTAACAGAGTAGGGGCAAAATGAAGATGAAACATTGGTTCTTTATACACTGAATAGCTGGGAGGAGGCTCTGTGATGGCCATTTTTGGATAATCATCCAGAACAGCTATTGTTCAGCAAAATGATGAGAAATGTTAATTATTGCTTTGTGTTTCTAGTGAATGAGGGCTGTGAAGCCTTTTTTTTTTTTTGTGAATGATTTTTTTGTTGCTCTAATACCTCCATTGGCAGTCAAGCAGTTTGCACTGGGTTATGTCCCTTTTCCTCAGGGTAAACAGTACTTTAATTACTTCAGGTCATACAGAATGTTTGACCTGACATAAACAGGGGAAACAATCTTTTAGCCTCTTCCTTTTTATGATTTTCTAACTTTCCTTAGCTTTCTCTCTGTGACAACTCTGTCCTATCCTGACAATAACAGAGAGACTCTCCAAAGGAGATTGGCATCATCACTGAAACAACCCTTACTGTTTCCTCCCTCCCTCCCTTCCTCCCTTCCGTCTTCTTTTTTCAAGTTGGAGACTTAAGAATAAAATCCCCAATTTTACGTATTTTATAACTGTTGTGCCTAGTTTCTTCCCTTCTGTATAAGCTACTTGATTTTATGCGCTCTTATTTCTGTTCAATTTACTGCTCATCTCTTTTTCTACTGTTATCCCTGTGGTTTTGTATCATCAGGAAATTTCACTCCTTACTGAATGCATCTTCATCCAGGTTACAGTCAATCAGTCAGTAAATCCCTGCTCTCTGAAAACACAGTGAGCACCAGCTGTAGCTCAATTAAACTCAATACTTGAATAGTTCACAAGAGAACCGACAATTGTATACACACATTAATCAAATAAATCCATTTTAATCTGTTGATGTTTTCCAAATTTTCAGTTAATATCTTGGAAAATAAAAAGGGGGCTAGATATATATGGAGGAAGTACCAGATAATTTATGCATTTAAACTCACGGTGTTCTTACTGCCACGCACGCTGAACCAGGAAGGCTGTGGGAACCTGAAAGGCACATTCTTTATCTGCTTAGCCATCGACAAGCAGTTCTGCTAAGTAATACAATCAGTTCAGCTGTTCAGAAAATGTTTGATGCGTTTCTGTTTTGAAAATACGGAAAAAGAATTTCACTTTTGCTTTTTTTTTTCCCAGGTTAGGGAATGGACCAGCATACAAAAAGGTCATTTCTGTAGATAGGCTTAAATCAGCTATGAACCACTGTAGATCAAGTTACATATACACTACTGGGATGAAAACCCCACAGAATGTTTGCATTTCTTAATTCTACACATATAAAAAATAACTCCCAAGGAACACTAAGATGTGAATCCATTCTTAGCACAACTTGTATGTAACATTATATACTTACATGCAATCATTTCCCGTTAGAGACACAGTGAAGTGCTTCTTCATGGCACTGTGCTGTATGGGCATTGGACCTCTACTATAAAGCACTTTGGTTTACAAAAAAAGTCTGTGGAGAATGCAGCAGGGTATAACTGCAGGGTATAACTGTGGGACTTGAAAGTTCCTCTGATTGAATAAAGCAGAGCATCAGCATGATTCCAGTGTGACTTTGTATTATACACAGGTCATTTAAATTATGCAAGATGTTCATTCTAGCAAGCTCAATGGGAGTTCTGGGGAGGAAGAAGTATTTATCTGCTGGCTGTCACAGAATAGTTTAAATTCTTGCCGCCTCAGTCTGGATCTTTTTTTTTTTTTTCAGTTTTGTTTTATTTTGTTCCTAATGAGTAATTCTAAGCTAATTTGGAAACAGGTAGGCTAAGGAGCAAAAACAACTTAGAACTTTTATTGAAAATTGTACCCTACTTTTTTCATATCTGAGGTTTGGAAGGTGTCAAGCTAGCCAACATGATTTGAAGTTAGTGAAAAGAGGGAAAACATTTCATAGTTTTCTGACTTCCTAGTATCACGTTAATGAAATCTGTTCCTAGCAGATTTTAGATAAGGTCAGATTGGTCATCCACATTTCTGTGCAGAAACTGTTCCAAAAGAAGCATTACTGACACTGACTGGGAATGACTGAAATTTACTTTTGTCATGAAGTGACCAGTGGTCAAACTGAAGAACACTGAACTTAATTTGGGATAGCTTTCATTGCCCCACGCCATAGGAACAAAGATGAACAAATAGATCTATTCTCAAGCCAGAATAATCGAAGTGTATAAACTCTGCTAGAACTAAGTCCTAGCTGAAGTAAAATGCTTGAATGTTTGCAGGTAGCATATATTTGCATCTCTGCTTTAGTGGCAGAGAATAAAATCAACTCCATGGTGCGTTAGAAAAAAAGCTTAGCCTTACTTCCCTTGTTTATACCAGGTTATACAACAAGTTGAACTCAATCAGAGGATGCCATGGAAAGCGTATTTTCTTTGTGAAAACCTTTGAGGAACTTCAGCCACACCAAGGAGTGAAAATTGCTTGAAATCTAGAATAAAACTGGATGAGAAAATATTTTTTTCATTGCTGTAGTTGAAAATGGATTATTCTTTTCAGTGATGCGGAACATTTTGATGATGGGGTGGTATAGACACAGTCGAGAAAATGTTTGCTCGTTACAGACCTTCAGCAGTGATCCTTCTGGCTGGCGACAATGACAGGCACAGATCCCTTCCCACATCCTTTGCAGTAATTGAGTTAGAGTGCTTGAAATGAAATCATGTGCTGTTTCACCAGCTGTTTCAGCTAGCACCCGCACACTGTCAGTTCCAAATAGGAAAGGCCCAAACCTGTGAAGATGTTAGAAGCAGCTTTTTGTAATTGTGGCACCTTTCCATCTTTGTTTCATGACCTGAACGTGTTAGTTTTAAGAGACAGAGATCCATTCCATAGCTTACTTAAGTCAGTGGAATTTTTTATACTGGGTTTAATATCTATGGATCGAGTTCTAGCAGATGTTTGAAAACAGAGCCTCAGTACTTTATGGAACATTATTCATTTAGTGATGAAAATATTGCATGTATAAATGGTAAATAACAGGAATTTTTCCAGTGCCATCTTAAAATCTTTGCCTCATGGATACTTTGCTGCATGCTCTTCCTAGCTCCAAAGTAATGCTCACAAAGCATCGTAGCATCCCATATATGTGCTGTAGGTTTCGAAATCACCACCGTACTCTTTTGGGCCCTCCTGTATTTATACTTGCATTTGTCAGACAAAGGGAGTTCTGAACACTGATTAAGGCATGATTGATGATCTGAAAAGCTTGAGCATCCTTTGGTGTAAGGGAAAACTTTTATAATATCTGTCTTCAAAAGCTGTATTCCCAGTCTTGAAACTTTAATAGATATATTATTCATCTTTATTCAATTTAAATCTAAATAGAAACACAGAAAACAATGCCATAGGCTCCAGGGTGGCACTGCTTTGGGGGTGGCAGTGAAATTACATGTGGATATTTAGAAGTGTTCAATAAAGCATACATTACAACAAGGATTGGAAGGCAGGAACAACTCAGATGCCTACAAATAACTGAATGTTTCCCTAGGGCATAAACATTAATGACTTTAATTAGATTATAATTGCTCATGGAAGCATAGCTTGCACAAGATAAAAATACCTGACATTACATCTGCTACTAGGCAACTGCATCAGAAGCAAAAGTAGGTTTAATGTTAAATACAAGTTATTCACTAAATGCAAGGTGAGTGCAAAGTGCAGTTTGCTCTCAGGACACACACATACACTTGTAAGGTGGCAGCGCTGCTTCGTAATTTCTATATCTGACACTTCATTGCGGTATTGGATTTGAAGGCTTGAATTAGCTGGAAGGATAATGGAAGTAAATGCACTTTTAATTGAACGTGCTCACGACCCTGCACTTTTCTTCTGTTTTCATCTTTATGCTTATGAAAGGTTACCTCAGCAAGTATATTTAGAATGCCCTATCCTTGTGTTGAGTGGGACTCTCCAGTCCTCAGTACAAAGGGTCTAGATATTCACACAATATTTTTAGCTTCACAAATTAAAAGCCAAATTTAGAGTCACTAATTGCATTTCAACAAAAACAGTCCTATTTTCATTCCAGGAAGTTTGATATATGGGGTTGTCAGGCATGGGTGCTACATGGCTGCATGATGAGTTTATCCTTAAGAATGTTAGAAATCACTGTTGGGAGCTGTATGCTGCTGCCTGATGTACCACTGCAGCAGAATGCAGCCTGTTCTGGAAGCTTGCTTGTTACCAGAATATGAATGTCATACTGGGTAAGTATGAGGTGAGATAAGGAAAGTGAATCTATTCTCAGAGAACAGGCCGTCTAGCTAATTAACTGGATAAAATAATCCCTAAGTGAGGATCTTTAACCCTTAGCAAGAGGGTTTTCATCTTGCTGAAACATTGCCATAAGGGACCTCTTCGCTGCACAGTGACACAACTATGCCAAGCGTGGGAAGTCTCCTTTCACTGTGAATAACTTGTAGGCAAGTGACTGTATTTCCTAGCAGTGAGAGTTTTAATCTGAGGTAACATAAAACTGTGTTGATGTTCACAGGAAGTACGAGACTGATCCGAAATTAATGCCTCTTGGTTTATTATATTTGCCCGTGGTGTTAGAGGTGGATGTTGGTGGTATGGCATTAGAGGTTGAAACTTCCCACAAATATTCCATTACATTTTGTTGCTGTGCGACAGATGGCAGCAGGGGGGCAGTCTGACAGAATGGTGGCTCATTCTACAGAGACCTGATAGTTAGCTATGCTATTAGTTATGCTAAAATATAATTCTGGAGGTTGTAGGTCTCTTATTTTTATTCTTTAACCTTCAGCTTTTAAAGTAACAAGACCTCTAGCAAGGTCATTAACTTTCATATCATTGCTTCCTGGATCAGGTTAGTGGTGTTGATCACCAGGTCTCAAGAGTAGCTGGATGTGTTCTCAACTAGGACAAACACCACTACCATTAATTTACTTCTGCAAGACTTTGACCTTACTGGTATGGAAAATAAAGTGTTTCAAGCAATTGAAGTACGTTAGTTAGTCTTAATGAGAATACTACTGACTACTACTACACAGATGTTTTACCTTTCTAACAGAAAGCTGTAGCTTTGCTGGTGATAATGTAAAAATAGGTCAGATGAAAATGCTAGAGGCCAAATCCTGAGATCTTTATTTCATTTTTAACCAATTTTTGCTCCTTTTGATTTTAGATGAATCAAGCTTTCAGCAGAGAGATAAGCTGAGAAATTGGGAGAAAGAAATGATCTTTAGCTCAATACTCTCCACTGATTTGCTTTTTATGTGGCAGTATTTCCTCGAAAAAATGTGGGTCTTCTAATGTTCTTTTATATATTTTACTGTAGCTATTTTCATTTTCTTCATCTAATTATTTTTTAACCTAATTCCCCTTTTGCACTTCTTTGACTGCTTTAACACTATACCTGCCATAACATTTGGCTTGGGACGAGCTCCCCAGCCTGTAAACAAAATACATCCAGGAGGACAAAGTGGGCACTGTCACACATCTAGTGGCCCACTTATGTGATAACTCATTTTCCGTTCCTTTCAATTATATTCAAAGATGAAAGCTCTCAAAGCAAGATCTGTCTTCTTCTGTATTTGTTTCTGCAGTCCCAGGGCATCTATTGCCCTTGCACTGCATAAGCAAGTGCTAACTTAGTGAGAAGGAAGGGAGATCCCAAAGTTCAGATCTTCCTCTCCATTCTTTCATAGTCAGTTACTTTTGAGTGTGGTGTACTCTGACTTGTAGGTAAAACAGTCCTGTTGTGTGACTGCACAGCCCTTCTTCCTCTCTTCCTGTGAAAACTGGGGCAATACTGATAAATTATAAGAAACATACTTTTATTGTTTTGGCCACTGTATTTTTTCTGTATGTTGTATGCTAGTTTAAACAACAGAAAAAAGACAGTGCTTCAAGATTCATACCACGCCAGAAAATGAGTTTCAGAGCTATTTGAAATAACAGAATTGATACTGAAGGAGGAGACATATTTTTGGGGATACTTGGTTCATTAATGTTTTGTTAGTTTTTTCTTGTATTTAAGAAAAAAAAATTGTGAAAATGCAGTACAGACATGCTTTAATCATGCACTAAAACAGACTTCACCAAGAAAATGTGATTGGTAGCTGATCAGTTCTAAACTCAAGCATCACTCCCCCTTATCTCAGGGAAAATTTAAACAAATGTGTGACTTTAAATGCTTATAAGTTTACAATTACCGAACCATTTTTTTCAATGGCCATGAATAAATTTTCCTTCCTCTGTGAGGATTTATAAAACAACCTGGACTGACGTGTGGATAATTAGCCATTTTTAAGATTTCCATGCTTGAACATTTCAATCAGGACATATGGTGAAAGCACAGTTTATTTTTCATGCTAGCTTAACTTGAGTGACTGAAATGATTTTACTCATGCTTTCCAAAATAATTCAGCACTGGGCTGGGAGCAATTGCAGACATTTGTGGCATGACAGATTTTTCTGAGAAAGTTAGGAGCTGTTGAAGAAGGGGAGGATTGAACAAAGGTTGAAATTCCTCCTTAGTGATTGTGGTCACTACCAGCTGGATCCCAAAGAAACACGGGCTGCACACTCAAGTGAGAAGTAATGGAGGGTTCCAGTGGAAAATTAATAGACTGACAAATACTTTTTATGCTTGATGAACTGTAATTGCCCAGGAAGGCCAAATGCTAATGGTAGAACATAGCCTAACCAAAAAGATTTATGCCGTGGTTATGGAGATCATTATTTGGCTGTCTCCTCAGAGAACTTGTATAGCTGGGAAAAAAAAAAAAAAAAAAAGCAACACAAAAGACCTCCGACAATCACTACCAAAAAAAGTAAGTGATGAAAAACTAACCACTGCTCATGTCCTCTTATGCCTTTTTGTTCCAGCACGTAGTAAGCCACAAACAAAACTACAGGCAGTAAAAGTAAAGCAAGCAAGATGTTTGGAGTTTCATTTCTGGGCAGAATTCAGTCATGCAACTCTACTCTGAAACAAAACACAATCCAGTACATTAGTACCTCATCTTTTTGAAACATTATTGGCTTATCTAGGTGTAATGTCTATTCATGTTATGCCCTGTATATAGTCTGACAAAGGTGTGATGATTTTCTTGCTTGATCAGTTACCCAAATCAGATTTTTTGTCACGTTCTGTGGAAAGTTTTCCATGCAAGAAGAAACTGGGGTTACATCAGCAGATCCCATAAATAGCCAGAATGCAACAGTCCGTCACAGGAATGTGCAATCCTGGCTGTTCTCATCACTGTAGAACAAAGTTAGTTCTGTTACATGAAGTTTGAGAGAAAAAGGTTGTGTTGCTGTCGCTACAAAGAGATCAAACCAGGCAGGGAAATGCAGAGGGACAGCCAGACTAATCTAACTTGCCAGCCAAAGCAATAGTCTACATATTCTAGCCTTTCTCCCAGTAAAAACTTGGTTTTTTGAATGTCTGACAGAAAAATAAATAAATAACTAAATAAAATGAAGTTTATACCTGTTCTATAGCTCTCAATAACTGCCTGCTTTGCCAGTGATCAGAGTCTGTCTTGAGGCAATATGGGTATGTTAACTGAATGCCTGGGCAGATGGGCAGTATTTCTCAGCAGGGCTAATTACTTCAGCTGCAATGCAATCTTGAAGCCGTTGTTTTGTTTATGGTCTTATGGTCAGCTGCTGCCAAGAAAGTAATTTTTGCATTGCAGAAAACCTTGTATTGTAGTTCAGTAGAAAAAAGTCTGGAGACAAAACTTCAGAATTCAAATAAATCACAGAGAATGAATGAATAAAAAAAAATAGAGATAAGTGCTAACTTTAATATAAAGGCAGACAAAATCTGCCCAGACAGAAAAGCAGGCAAAAAGTTTAAAAATACGTCTACTTATTACTGCAAGTGGATTTTAAAACAGAATGGCTATGACAGTGTGAGAAAAGCACAACTCTGCATGCACCTTGCAGTGGAGTTCCTTTGGTCTAAAAAAAGAAAACATACTTTAGTATCTGTGTGTCAAAGCAACTAGACTTTATTGGATCCCTTCTAGAAAACCTCCCTAATTTTTTTGCCATATTTCTCTAAGTATAAGTAAGGCAAGCTGTTGCAACTCAGAATGACAATTTTTTATTCCTTGCTATTCCTTAATTCTTCTTCCTTTCTCTGACTGATAACTGCTCAGAGCTTTGCTTAATTCTTTCTTACTTAAGTTAGTTCAGTTTCATAACTTCTGTTTTTTTTTTGTTTGTTTTTTTGTTTTTTTGGTTTTTTTGTTCAGGAAATGAAGCAGAATTCTTGGTCTTTTGTGCTACAGAAAAATCTCTCTCAATTTTAGTTAAGGAACTGACTCATTGAAAACCATTTGCCATCCCCTGAAACAAAATAATCTAAGATGCCACCTTGGACACTGTGCGTAGTACAAGCTTTCCCTTCTGAAGGTCTCTGGATTCAGACCTTAGCTATATCATTGTTACAAGGTAGAGAAATCACAAGGATCTAAAAAATGAGCAATGTAGGTAAAAGTGCATTGTTCATTTGGGGTTATTAATTGTTCTTCTTTATCCTGTCTTTTTCTTTCCTTATCAGCCACAAATGTGCAAAGGCATATGAAACCCTTTTGTTTTCTTTATTTTTCTGAGAACAGTGAAGCTTGCTTGAATAAATGAATCAAAAGTAAGTGAACTCTGAAAATGAATAACAAGTAAAATCTCTATACAACAAACCTTTTTATGAAACTATCAAGAGGACATGCAACTTTTAAGTAAATCACTTCTAAATGAATACAATCAAAGGAATTTTAAAACCTACTTTATTACTTAAAACATTTTAGTGCCTCATTAATGCAGTTCAGATTAACCAGGTTCTTAAGTGACCATCACAAATCACAGAACTGCAGAACTGCTTATGTTGGAAGGGACGTTAAGGATCATCTAGTTCCAGCACCCTGCCATGGGCAGGATTGCCACCCACTAGATCAGGCTGCCTTGGGCTCTGTCCAACCTGGCCTTGAATGCCTCCAGGAATAGGTCAAACTAATGACAGAGTGCAAAAAAATGCCTTCTTTGCCAGTAGGTGTTGCTTGAATGCAGTTAGAAACCCATGTGTTGCTAAGATTATATTCCAAGATAAAAATTGCCAAGGAAATTGTACTTTTGTTAAATGCTGACATATATATATGTATAATTTTTCTAAGCCCTGGAAGTTGTTTACATGTTTAATATGACTCAGATTAGATGTCCAAAACATTTTCTAAGAGTTTCCTTCTCTGTTCTGAAAGAAAATTTGGCATTTTTAGAAACATTCTTCAAACATGATTTATTCATATTTCCCTTATCAAACATGCAAGTTTTGATTGGCTTCTGAATACCATAGCAAGCTGAGTGTTGATCTTGTCAGTGCAAGCAGGACCAAAACAACTTATATGGCCACATGGATTGCTATATTAACAAAATTTTTTTTAGAGCTGATAAAATAGCCTGTTTTGTTAGACTCACAAACTTTGTCTGGACTACCAATGAAAGGTTTGCGTCAGTTCACAGCAAGAGGGCAATTGAATCAGTGTACAGCATGTTTTATTTTCAAGGTTACTAGCCAGCAGTTCTTGGCAAAATGTTAGAAACAAACCTGAGTCTGCAATTCCATCTGAATCACATACTTATAGAAATAGGTAGATCGTAATGCTTGTAGAATTCATTATCCCAGAAAAATTCTAGGCTTTGTATCTTGTGTTTTAATTGGTGTAAAATAAGATATTTAAATACAAAATTGAATGCTCATTAAGTTTTTTGATGTTGAAATGTACTCAGATGATTCCTAAACATCATTCTGTTCAGGCTGGTAACTTCTTTCAGAAGTAAGCAATATCTTTATTTATTTATTTATTTTATTATTATTATATTATTATTATTTGGTTACAGATTGACTCTTTCAGCTCCACTGACAACAGCTTGTCAATTCAGAACCTGCATCGTGTTTTCTTCATGAGATTTCATAATTCTGCTCTTCTGTACGCCTCTACTTTTTATACTCTTCAATTTTTGTGTGCCTTGTGCTATTTTAAATATGGTAAGCATATGTTTTAGATGACCTTTTGATTAGCTGCATATTTTATTTTTTAACATTAGCTTTTCTTCAGTTAGTTTTACTTCTCTTAGTTGTCCATTGCTACACGAAGCAATTCTGGGATCACCACTTCTGTAAGAAATGACACAAGTTAAGAGGCAGCATGCTAATGCTTATGGACTGAGGGAATGTAGGCAGAATATCATCTAAAAAGGTGACAGATAGGTGATTTCGTATCTCATACAGATGGACTATAGCACTCTTGTGCTAAGCTTGAATGTGAGTGCAAGTGTACCTAGAGAATGTCGAAAAATGAAAGGGTTGATTCGTCTCTGACACTTGTTTACACTTCTCACTAAATCAGATTCTGAAAATTATTCTACAGTTCTCTTCTGTTAAGTGATTTTTCCTTCTGTTATTCCTGAATACTTGCACCAATATCCATTCTAATAGACTGTATCAAATATTTTATATTGATTGTTTTGAGCTTACAGCTTTCCTGCTGTGTTCTCACTCTGTTTTACTGTTATTAGGACCACAATTTCAGTAGGAGAGAAAAAACAAAACATAAACCAGTCAACCAAAGAAGCCTACAGTAGCATCTTGGGGTTAACAGTCCCCAGACTGAAATCTTTCATGAAGAGGACCAAAGTGTCTTAGTTAATTTGCACCTTCTGCTCCCTAGCCATTGTGTGAAGAACAAAAGCAGTCTTCAGAAATTGAATGGCTTTCCAAGCTGCTTCCATGCTTTGCAGACAAACTGCTCTCTGACACTGAAAAGCTGGAGGTATTCCTTGACATGACAGAGGAAACAGTTTTTTTGGTTTTTGTTTTCCCAGTTATGCCAGGACTATATTCATGATTATTGATGTTTGCTACATCAATCTGTACAAAAGAAAAACAGACTAACATGACTAAAATGGGAATAGATCAAAGATATCTAAATTAACCATATAGTGACATTACCAGAAACAGTTTAATTGATCTAATTATGCCATATGAAAAGACTGTAGAAACTGGACTTTTCAGACAGGTATTGTACAAGTAGCATCACAGTGGTTTCCGATGATGAATATGTGGTCTGCTTTACTAATAGCATCCAAATCGATCTTTCTTGGATCCTCTCACTGTTTTCAAATTTCAGGCTAGGGATCTAGGGACTACTAATTGACCTATTACACAGAAACCTCTTAGGAGGACTCTGATGGCACTTGATGTGCTCAGGACTTACATAATTATATGTCTTAATTAGCGAGTGGCATACTTGCTCTCATTAAAAAGAGAACAGCTTCAACTCTTCAATATTTACCTACTTCTAGAGCAAAATTTGTACTTCTGGAGGATGTTTGGAGGTCATATTTCTAAGTGCTAGCTGTCTTAGCACTGCAAGATCCTTGTCACTTGGGTGTAATGGCCAAGCTGGATGGGGCAATGGTACCTTCTGTGATGTCTAAATATTAAAGCAATTTGAGAAGTAATTAAACCCAGGGCCAATTTCCCAAGAGGTCCAGTCAAAAGACAATCCAATAGGCACTGATTGAAAGCAATACAAGCCACCATCTTCTTGGTCAGGTACAGTCAGTGTTTAGCTTGCTGTATACTTCACACCAATGGAGTTTGAGCTCTTTCTGAGAGTCTGTACTCTCAGAAGTCATTAGTGAGGGCTTGTTACCATCGAGCCCTGTGACATGGTGGTGTATACATGTAACTGTGAGCGTGTGTGAGTTGAGGACTCACCTCTTGGCAGTTTTCAATTTACATATAAACAGAGCACTGTAACGTGAATACAGGATATGCCAAAACTGTTGTTTGGGTTTTCTATACTTGTTTTGGATTTCAGTCTTCCAAACAACCTTCAACGATTCTAGATTAGCAAAGCAAGTAATTCTTCAAAGCAACAATCTCAGCTAAATATATATTTTTTAATTATTATTTTTCACTTTTAAATGTATTTCCCTATATCATATGGCTTCCTCTAACCTTTGTGGAACAGAAAGTTCAAATAAATCAATCTTCTACGGTATTAAATGCTATGTTATTTTCAACATTGCTACTGCTTTTAGACTTCTTTGAAGGTAATTAAAAGTGTCCTTTTCTGTGGCCTACCTTCAGAATTCCTTTCAGCAATAAACAAGTGCTATCAATTGGTACCTGTAGGAATGCACTACAGGTTTGAGTGTGGGTGAAGAAATTCCCTGGGAGGGCACAAAATGGGAAGCAGAGAAGATCTTAAGTCATTGTCCCTACTTGCTTCTGTGTATTTCCACTTGATACATTCAGCTGATGTCTGGGTTTCGGTTTGATCTGTGGCAGAGCAATCACATATATGTATCATAACTGAAATGGCAGATGGAGGATATCTGATCAAAATAGGCCAGGCAGGCCATGTGATAGTCTCTATTTTCAGGCCTAATATTAACACTGGATGAATTGTCTTATTATATACAAACTGCTGTCCTCCCAGTACTCCCAGTACTCCAATATCATCCCACACAACAGTGTGATTGCAGATAACACCTTTTAAAAAGAGGTGAATCCAAATAATCTTTGGAAAGTATGATCCCTGGAGGAATCATTTCCTTGCCTTAGTACACTGCAAAGCTGATTAGGAAGACAGTACAATTGCAAAGCTTGGTTGTCAGCTGCTGACTTTATCCAAATTCATGCACCTTAATGTGGTTAAGGTCTCACAGATGAGGAGGAAGTGTATGAATGAAACTTGGATTTCTTATGGTACCGGTACCACATGTGATAAGTAAGCAAAGACTAAAAACATTTACATGGGGAAAACGTGCACCATGGAGTGTGTTTTCATTCAGGTGAGTTTCCAAAAGCCTAGCAATTAATCAACACATACTTTATGTTTACACTCCATTAAGTGTAGCAGTAGTCAGTGCTTTTGTTTCATGTAGGCTCTGACATATTATTTGGTAGAAACCTAATGTAAATCACTTCATGGTTCTTTTCTTTTCCTTCTTAAATTTCCAATGGAATTTCTAGTGAATAAATTAGTAAATTTATCATTTTCTCTATAATAGTGTCACACGGACAGTTTGATGAAATAGCTCATTACAGTCAATGAAGTGAAATATGAGTTCCATCAGCACATTTTCATCAAACAGAGTTATAGAAATTAGTTTGCTGTTATCAAGGACTGTGGAATACAAAAATAAAATTAAGCAAGCTATTAGAGGATAGATTTAGGGAAGGTCCCAATTGAGTTGGAGCACAACTGCCACTGTGAAAAACAAAGGACTGCTGTATGCTTAAATGAATTGTGAAGCATCAGTATTAATTGTTAATTATGTACATTAGGGAGAAAATTAAATTTGGAACCACCTGAGTGTACATGAATACTGCACACAGCTCAACCAGGGAAGAATAAAAAGCAGGTACTTGCTATTCTCCAATCATCATCCAAGATTGAAACTGCACTACACTGTCTGCAGCATTATTACTTCTATGATCCAATAACAGAACACAAGTGAATCCTCTACCATTTCAGTTATTTGCTTCTCCCAGTGCTTTCCGTAGTCAGAACTGAGAAAGTTAGGCTCTGCTGTGTGCTGCTTGTGAGAAGCAAGTACTCAAGTCATGCCCTTGCAGAGGAGCACTATCTCCTGCCAAACTGAGAAGCTGTTGACAGCACTTTCATTCTTGCAGAATTATTTTTTATTTCAGCAACAGTCAATAATCTCGTGATTAAGAGTTATGTACTCAGTGCCTCTCATTCTTGAAATAGTACATCCAGTATTAAACTTTAGCCTTAGATCTTCACCTGACATTTAACATTTTGTTTTAATAAATTATTATTAGACTTTATTCTCTGTGTGCAGAGGGAATTACTTCAGCTGTTTCTATTTATTCATGTTATTTTTTGCATGTGATCTGATCCCTTTCTAATTTTACTTCTAGATTGGGAATGAGTTCTTGGTATCTTGATAATGATGTTATACAGACTAAACATTCCAAGCAGCCAAATTCCAATTTCATGTTACGTTTTTGCAGGTATCATGTGTGGTTAAGTTCTTATATATGAAAGTAGAGAAGGCAGCTTAAATCCTGCCAAGCCAAAACTTTAAGCGAATACCACAGTTACTGAAGCTTGGAGGCTGCCTGACTTTTTATTGAGATGATAACTGGCTCACTGTCATATTTACTTGAAGGTTATTGTCCTAAGTAAATTCAGTTTCACAATCATGACTCAGACTTTAATGAATTCTAATAGACTAAACTGCCCACCCTATTTAGAAGTTTGCATATGTAACATTCTCTCCTCCACTGAGTCATAGGACTTGCCTAATTTTGGAGACTAAAATTAAGTTTAATTTTGGGATGGCATTTCCCAAAAGGGAATTGAAGCTATAAATAATGGGAAGATGTAACCAGTAAGAACTGTTTGCATTTTTATTGCTCTGTCATTTCTATTATGTAATATTTTTAAAGCGCTGAAACTCAGGCAGTTTTCTGATTGGAAAATATTGCACAGTCTGTCAATAGGATAAAACTTACCCATAACTGAAAAGTCACTTGCTTACAAATGCAGGGCAATATTATGCAGGTTTTGCAGATTTGCTTTAGCTGCCCACAAAATGCATAGGCACCACCATTTCTCACATCTCATTCTATCCTAGTAATGGACTGGAATAGGAAGAGAGGATGCAAGAAATGTGGTGTCGGTGGTGTTCTTCCCCCATCAGCCCACATCAATGGAAATGTTACTGTGCATTTCGAGGAGCTCTCCTTCGATACTGGAAGGAAAGTATGGAAAGAGTCAAGACAGAGAGGGATTAAGATATGCAGTCCTTGAGTTAAGGCCTAATTCAGCATGAGATCCAAATATTTCTATGTGTAAACTGTTCTTTTAGTCCAACTTAGTGACAAATCTTTAGAAACAGCTTAGATGTTGTCAAGTTCCTGCTCTTACTTCAAGATGTAAAAAGTCTGTTGCAAGCATACAAGCCTAGAAAAAAAAAATCCTTACTTTTCTTGACATAAATATAATTAGTGGAGAAGATGGGGGTAAGACTGAGCATGAGGTGGAGGATCAGGCAGAGAAGCCTGTCCTGCAGTAGCCAGGTGTGACCTCTAGGTAGGTATAGGTCAGTAGCAGAATCATTTTGCTGTTGTTGCAGTGATTACCTCCTCAGAACCCTGTCCCTGGAGGTGGACACAGGGAAACCTTCCACCCCAGTCTATCACCCTCACTTGTCCTGAAACACATGTATAATTTCTCAGCATCTCCAATTTACATATAACATGTGAAAAAGCTAATGACCTTCTCTGTGTGAGAAGATATAAAGAGCATATATTTAATGTCTGTAAGCAAAATGCAGTTTAGTGTTGAAAAAAATCTGAGAATAGCTGTCAAATTCACATTCTTGTCCCTATTAAAGCTGCTGGTGTCATGGATCTGCATTATAGTTCCCTGAAGGTTACTGTAATGAACAAATCTAGATTCAATTATTCAAAAGTGCTGGATTTCTGCCTGTACAATTTTCATTTTACTAATGGGCTGGACAGATTCTGATTTTTCTCAGACAGTTCACAAATGAAGCTTAACATCGTATTGCTAACTGCTTTTTTAATATTTCCCATGTGTGAAGCAAAATATAAATTTTAAATGCAGGAAAATGAGAAAATAGAACAAGTGTAAGTCTGAGGTTTTTCCTCAAAACATTCTAGTGTCATCTCTGACATTTGTTTAATCTCAGCTTAAGTCATTTTGACAGATTTGCATTAATCTATATGACTGGCAGTTAAGGAGTTAATCTGATTTACTTCCATTACCTTCAGTTAGTTGAGCTCTGGTTAGTGAACCGTATGTGATCGTGGAGACAGACAACAAAGCAGAAATTGTGATGCTCAACTAATGTGTATCTCACATATTTCCCTAAATCAAAACACAGTGTGCAGGGCAACACAACATCATATAATTTTACACTCCTGTCTCATGGTTATTAATGGTTTTGCAGACCTTAACAGAAAAAAAAAGAGCTCAAATGTCATACTCTATGTCACAACCCTGAACATTGTACTTGGCCAGTTTTTCAGCTCAAACTCCCCACCGGGTCAAGAGAACTTTAAATATCTAGAGAAGGATGTCTAAACTTGTCTTCAGTTTACATAGCCTCAATTTACAGTTTCGCTGTTACATCTTTCAGACTGTTCTGCATTTGTCCTCTGTGATAGAGAATATCTGAAAATCTGTCACTTAACAGACCTCAAATCTTGATCCTGCAAATGCTGCAGTATGTGATTTGAGTTCGGTAACATCTCTTTTAGATAAATCCATTTGACCACTGTGGTAGTGTGTCAGGACCTGGGATGAGTTGTTAAGGCAAGTGCTTCCTGACATGTCAAGTGGGCAAGGCCCTAGTAAAACTAAAAAGTAACCTTTTTAAAGACCTGCAGTAAATTGTTTAAGTCTTGCTGGCTTAATCCCTCAAGTATTAGGCAAACAGTTATAAATTAGAACTTGAGGAGGAATCTGACTGTTGTAAGTTAGAGAAAATGTTCATGAAGCTGAAACGGTAAAATTAGAATAATAAAACAAATCCAAACAATTAAGTGGGAAAATTAAACAGTAAGAGCTCATTTTTCCCTCTCCGCTATTCTAGTAAAGTATCTAACATTGTGTTCACTTTAATGACATTCTTATATCTTTTTGCGCTGTAGAAAGTTCTTTGCTGCATGCCCTTACTTCTTATCATCAGCAGAATAAAGTAGAGTGCTAAGTCAAGACATGATAAATGGAAGCATGTCAAGATCTGCTACACTGGGGGATCATGGTGTGGCTAGAATGGGAAGCTACATTTCTACAGCCCCCCTGCTAGCCATGTCTGGAATGTGGCTGCTCTTGCTCTGCACACTCTGGTTCTGGAAAACAGAGATATTGAGAGATTGCACTAAATGTTTGTTCAAATTATGAGATTTTCTTGGATGTTGCGAATGTCTCCCTGTACTGGATCTTGTCCTTCTCTTTGGCTTGTAAAGTGCTTACATCCATTAGGTATGGTACCTAGTGCAGAGTGATGTGAATACTTTTGTTGAGGGGGACTGAAAAGATTTAGAGAGCATGGACACTATTCTCTTTTACCACCCCTGTGTAAAACTGAAAGGTCGTTACACTTATAAACCACATGTAGTCATCTCTAGGGGGGGGACATGTTTGTGTGTTTATACTCTGCGTGTTTAAAGCAAGTCACAGTATTTTCATGGAATTTGTGATGCAGTCATATGAGAGTGGTTTACAACTATCATGGATTTCCTGATCTGTCATTTAAAAGTAGTCCTTCTGGAAATATCTATAAAACATGGCTTGTGTCTGAACTGAATATTATCTGATATGGTGTGGGAAATGTCTCTGTCAGAACGGAAGTTTTAGTATGGTTTGCAAGCTCAGGACTATCTTAGGGTTCTCTCTGAACATCAGACTTGTCTGTAAACCTCTTTTCCATTACTCTATGAAATCTCTTATTGCCCTTAATCTAATGTTTTACATCTAAGTTGGTCATGAACTTTCTTCCTGCTCTAAATTTATGTTTCTCTACCAAAAGCGTCAGTTAAGATCTTTGATGCAAGATTATTGAAGACATTTACTGTGATGATTCTAAATCTTCTCTGTTCTTTAGAATAAACATGTTATGTGGTTTTGTCTTATACAAAGAATTAATGTGACCCTTTGAAACTTAAATTGATCAGTTTTTCTACCTGTAATTTAAGGAACTAGTGCAATTTCTTTTATTTTGGACCCTCCTTAACATTTGAATTTCTCTTTTTATACGCATTTATAATAAATTAAACATGTTAATCCAACCACATGGTTATTCAACCTTTGAATTTGGTAGTTCAATTCTCCAGGGTGAGTTATAGCTGGAGAAATAGCCAAGGTCTAACGCAATATCATGGCAGGATTCTCAGCTATTTCTTGATAATCCTGGCTGGCACCTTACCTCCAGCTCTCACAGATGTGGTATTATTTGCTTACAGAAATATTGCTGTGGTTTCAGGCACTCTGGAAGCTGTCCTTAGAACATTAATATGACAAAAAAACATTTCACAATGCACTTCAAAAAAAGAAGGAAAATGACTCAGTAATCTTCTTCTGTTGAGCAGAGATTTGTAGGAGGGATGGAGTGAAACCTATAAGATGCATAAGAATGAAAGATATATACTTCCTATCTATAAAAAGCTATAGCATGCAAGAAGGATATATTTTCTTTCTATTTTATATTCTTTTTTCTGAGAGGACAGAAGCCATTTGGGAAGACAGATGTGCTGAAAAGTCCTGGAAGACCTATAGAAAATCTGCTAGATTTCATTAGCAAGCTTCAATCTTATGATTGTAACTTCTTCAATATCTTTAATGTGAAATATCTTAGAAGAAATCTCATTACACAGACTTGCTGAAACAGAAGTTGATTTTCATCTTACAGTAACTACAGATTCCTCCAATAAAACTATTCATTTTCAGTTGAGATTATGGTGAATTCTGAATATTCTGAAGTGGGCACTCCTGCTATCTTTGTGTCAAGGAATTCCCTTGTCTTTGCTGAACATTTCTTTCTGTTTTAGCAAACCCAGAGAATTTTGTTTTCCTAATGTAACAAGAAACTAAGTAAACATCATCTGATTTGGCATTTCCTTAAGAAAGGCCTAAACTTCTAAACAGCCAGGTTGGTGGGACTTTGGCCTAGAGCTGTATTTGTATATAATAAACATACTATAATTTGTCATCTATGCTTGTAGTGTTTGTGGGCTTCCTTACAAGTTAGGAGTTAGCAAATAATCCACCAGAAACTGAGCTAAAACCACAGCAGTTCATTTGATACAAATCTGTTCAATCCAAAAATGTGCAGATCTTGAACTGCCCAGTCTAGGAATAGTATTATCTTATGATCACTCTTCTGAAACTTTTACTTTGTTTTGCTTTCATCTTTTATGGCTTTGCTTTCGAAACGCATATGAAAATAAATCAAAAATTCACAAAACTGAGAATATGACAGTGGAGATTATTTTATACCCATAATTCAACTGGTGTTCCTAATTTATTTTTTGTTTCAGGTTTTTTGTTTGTTTGTTTTTTTTTTGTAATTAAAGAGTGGCATTTTTAAGCTCTTTACGACAAGGGTCTACAACTAAGAATCAAAGATTAGGGCTTTTAGTTAAGTGTCAGTAAGCAGATCAAAAAGAATCTGTAAAGGTCAGATTATTTGAACGGAAGTTCTGATTTCTTGTTGTTTTCTTTATCTTTTTAAGTAGCCTTCTGGGATATAGTTCATCACTGTTTTTCATTTGTAGGTAAAGATAAGGATTAGTGTGCAGTGTATTTGTGCAAAAACAGTAGTGTTTTTGCCAAGTGCATGAGTGATGGATGATTTACAAAACATTCATGCCTACAGCGACACAGATGGACAGATTACACATACACAGGTACACAGATTGTGTGAGGTTCTGCACAGCCCTTTAGTCTTTGTCATAACACAACTTTATTTTTAATAGTAGTCAAAATGTCTTCACATTGCTAAGCTATATATGTGAAAAATGAGAAATAATAGTAACATACAGTAACTTTTCCATATATTTTTTCACAATTAAATATTCAGAAAACTGGAATGATGAAAAAGTTTAGGTTGGAAAGGTCCTCTGGAGATCACCTGGTACTATTTCCTACTGAAGTAGGACATTGGACTAGGTTATCCAGGGCCTTGTCAGGGCAAGTATTGAAAGTTTCCGGTAACCTCGTCTTTGGACGATCCATTCCAGTGATTAACTATTCTTATAGTAAAAAAAAAAATATCATGAAATTTCCCAGGTAGTCTTTTTTGCTTCTTGCTTTGTTGCTGCTTCCTTCTAAAGATAATTGATATTATAGCAGATAGATAGTGGAGGGTTGATTTATACTGGTACTGCTCCAGTCTCATTCAAGCTGTCAGCTTTTTAAGATTTTGTTTAATCATCTGGCATATTTTAATTTAATATAAATACAGTAGATTAGTAAAAATGCAATGCTCACTAAAAACAAAGCTATCAAATGCAGAGGAGAGTTAGTCACCCCTCTCTATACATAAGTATAATTTATTTGCTGTGGTAGGAAGTAAAAATTCAAGCAAGTAGAATGGATATTCTCTGCAGCATCAGCTCTCTGCACAGAAAAGACAAAATTCACTGTAAGATGCTCTTGCTTCCATCTCTGAATTTAAAAATTTCAAGTTCATTGAAGTTATTCTCGCAGACACAATGGCATGACAAGTAGCTCCAGTTTAATGCTGCCCATGTCACTTTGCATTAGGAAATACAGTGTGACTGACACGAATGACATAAAATGTCATATAAGACACTTGTCTAAAATGGTCTTCTTTCTGTTCAAAGGTAGCAAAAGAAATTGTGGCTTAAAAATAATCCAGGTGGCCTGTGCTTTAGGTTGTCCATTCCCCCCTTCCCCCTCCCCCCAACCTGCTCTATCTCTCTATCTCTCTATCTCTCTATCTAATCTATCTATTTTCTTTAATGATCTGGGAGTATTTACTTCTAAATATTTACAAATATTTACAAATCTTTTCTGAAAAAAAGTTTTTTCTTTTTCTTTTTTTTTTTTCCTAAAGATATTTCTGAATATGTATACTGACAAGCTCTTCTAGCAATCATCAGGAACAGTCTTCCTGAGAGGGCAATTAGTGAGGGGATCTCTGTGTAGACCTGCAATACCACTCCTGTGCCTTGAAGATATCAATTATTGCATTCCTGATGCTGCACTGCAGATTGTCTCTACCTTATTCTCTCATGGGAAACCAAAAGAAAGCAAGAGAAATGTGGAGATGTTTTTATTCCTGCTTTTCTCTTCCATTCCCACTATTCCCAAGTGCAGGAATGCCTCCAACATGAAGGATGATGAATAACAGAACTTCTGTTTCTTTCACTGGGATTGCCTGTATAAGCCTTCCGACCACTTCCAGCTGCGTAAGGAGATGTGGACACTCAGCAAATGACAGCCCTGGGTCTTACATGACATTGTGGTCATAGTTTACAACATCATATCACAATCTTGTGAAGTGCTTTTTTCTCTATGTAGAAATGTTCTATACTTCGTAGTATAAAGTTTTGTTGTTGCTGTTGTTGTTATTTTATAAAAATATATAGAATCATAGAATTGAGGGACCTATAAAGATCATTTCCTCCAACTCCTGGCTTCCCACAGGGCCACCCAAAAATCAGACCATATGATTGAGAGCACTGTCCAAACACTCCTTGAACTTGGTGCTGTGACTGCTGCCCTAGGGAACTTGTTCCAGTACCATCCTCTGGTGAAAAACCTTTTCTTGATATCCAACATAACTCTGTTTATAATAATAATCAAATATATATATGTAAGTTAAAAGTAAAAATATATTGTCATGGTTTTATGATTTTTGGCATTGGTATTCCACATCATAACATCATGTAGTGCATTAAGAGTTAAATAGTTAATACTCCAACTCCATGGATCATTGATAATTCCGAGTATACCTGTCTCAGAAGAGAAGAAGAACTACATTCCCCGGAGGACTTTGTGATGCTTTGCATTTTTACGTATTTTCCGCTCAGAGGGAAAAGATAAAAACTGTCTGCGGTCACGGGACACTCTCTTTCCTTCGGGATCAACTCATCAGTGGGTGCTCGCTGCCGTATCACCTTCAGCATTAGCGTAAGGCCTTCGGTTTATCGGACACTCTCTCTTGCTCATTTTATTTGATTTATTAGCCTCAATTCCAATTATATTGTATTATATTGTGTTATTTTGCTTTCTGATATCTTATTTAGTAAATTAGCTTTCCTCCTCAGATCGTTGCCGCTGTTTTGTTTCTAGGCCCATCTTCCTTTTCCCTTTTCCCTTTCCCCCTTCCCTTTTCCTGGGGCGTGGGTCTGCGGGTCCCCCGCACCAATCGTCACGGAACCGGGCCGACCCAGCCCGGTAAACCGTTGACATATTCTTTCACATTAAATTTTTAAATTTTAAATTCTAGTTTTTAAATTAAAATCTTAACATAATTTTTAAGTAAAAAAATAAAGTGATTAAGAAGTTTTTATTATCAAGAAATTATAAATTAGCTAAACAACTCTTTACAGAGTTTTATTGTTGACTTTGGGGAAGCTTGAATATGTCGCAAGTGCATGTCTATGCAAGACAAATGCCAGTGATTTCTCCTTTATTTGCTGGCAGTTTTTGACTGACATGGACATCCTTAAATATTTTATGCCGCTAAACTTCAAAGCTTGGCTATTCCTTTCTTGTGCCTCTTATCTCCTGGTTATCATCATTCTCGGTAAGATTTAATTCATCTTTGCTTGCTCTTTCCCACTTTCTCTGAGTGGGGATTTTTTTTATAGGTCAAACAACAGAATCACAGAATTGCAGGAACTGGAAGGGACCTCAAGAGATCGAGTCCAACCCTCCAGCTAAAGCACATACTCTACAATAGATCACACTGGTAGGCATTCAGACAAGTCTTGAATATCTTCATAGAAGGAGACTCCACAACCTCTCAGGGCAACATATTCCAGTTCTTTGTCACCTGTACCATAAAGAAGTTTTTCTGCATGTTTGTGTGGAACTTCTTATGTCCAAGTTTAAGGCCATTAATCCTTGTCCTATTGCTATGCAGAACCAAGAAGAGCCCGACCTCATATGTTTGCCTCCCACCTCCCTTTAGATATTTATAAACGTTACTGAGATCTCTCCTCAGTCTTCTTTTCCCCAGGCTAAACAAACTTTGTTTACTCAGCCTTTCCTCATATAGGAGATGTTCCAGGCTCTTAATCATCTTTGTGCCCCTCTGCTGGACTCCTTCTGGGAGATCCCTGTCTTTTTGAACTGAGGAGCCCAGGACATGGTATTCTAAGTGTGGCCTCAGCAGGGCAGAGTAGAGGGTGAGAATCACATCCCTCAACTGGGTGGCCATGCTCTTTCTAATGCACCTCCAGGATACCATTGTCCTTCTTGGCCACAAGGGCACACTGGTGGCTCATGGCCATCCTGTTGTCCTACAGGACATCCAGATCCTTCTCTTCAGATCCCCAGATCCTTTCCAGCAGGTCATTCCCTAACCTGTACTGATACATGTGGTTATTCCTCCCCAGGTTCAAGACTCTACACTTACTCTTGTTAAACCACATCTGGTTCCTCCCTGCCCGACTCCCCAGCCTGTCCAAGTCTTGTTGAATGGTAGGACAGCCTTTCAGTCTGTCAGGCACTCCTCCCAGCTTTGCATTATCAGCAAACTTGCTGAGAGTGGGCTCTATCCATTCATCCAGGTAGCTGATGGAGATGTTGAACAAGACTAGACCCAGCACTGGGCCCTGGGGAACACTGATAGTTACAGGCCTCCAACCAGATCAGCATCACTGATCACAACCTCTGAGCTCTGTCAGCCAGCCAGTTCTCAATCCACTCACCATCCATTCATCTATCCCACACTTTCTAATTTTCGTATAAAGGTTGTTGTGGGAGATGGTGTCAAATGCCATACTGAAGTCAAGGTAGACATCATCCACTGCTCTCTCCCCATTTACCCAGCCCATGATGACATCATAGATGTCTACCAGGTTGTTCAAGCATGATTAGCCCTTGCTGAATCTATGTTGACTACTCCTGATAACCTTCTTCTCTTCCAGTTGCATGAGAGGATATCCAGAACAAGTTGTTCCATCTCCTGTCCAGGGATGGAGGTGAGGCTGACTGGCCTGCAGTTTTCTAAATCCTCCTTCTCTCCCTTTTTTGAAAACTTGAGTGTATTATGTGCTGTTGTGCTTCAATCAACCCAGCTACGGCTCTATAGTTTGAGTAAAATTGTAAGGCAAGTGCTTAAGTCACCCAGATGAATATCTGCAGTCAATCCTTACCAAGCTGGATTGTATCAGCCTTAAATAACATTACAGACCATGGTAATAGTCAGTATATTTCAGCAAGATTTGCATGTCAAGAATAATAAAATGGAGAAGTACTGAACTTTTACACTTCATACCACAAACATAAATCTTTTAAGGGCAACAACATACCATTTACACAATCTGATGTATGGATTAACTTTTAAGATATGATAGTAGGGAGGCAAAAATTTAATTATTTTTCTTTTAACATGTGAATATACAGTGTTGCAGATAACTTTATGGAAAGAGTGCAAATATTTTTAGTACTAGAGAAAAGACCCTGTGTTCTGGGCTGCAGTATCTTCATTCTGCATGAATGTATTCTGAAATAAGAGACTGTAGGATGGTGAAGGGGGTGGCAGAGTTTATTTAAGGAAAGGGGAGGAAAAGATGAGTAATGTACAATCTCTTGCAGAATCAGCTTGCCTCTAAATCCTGCATGGAAAACAGATGTTTGTCAGCTAGAACAGTTCAAGAAATTAAAAAGTGCTCATGCAATCAGATTCATCACCTCATGATAACTGTTCGCTAACCATGAACAAAAAAGAGAAAGTTGATGAAAAGTATCAATAAATTCTTCAATCATTACAGATGTTGAATAAGTATATGTTTTAGCAGCATGTGTTCTTGAGACCTTTATGGGATGGATTAACTAATTTTTTCATAGAATGTCATAGTGCTCTCATAAAAGAAGAAATGGCATATTTCCAACCTGCCCCACCTTCTGCGTTAGGAGACAGCATACCATTGCACAGGGAACAACACAAGATGCACTCTGTACATAACAGAAGTCCCAATCCCATTTGTTATGAGCCTGTTTCTTATGGAAAGTAGATCTTCCTTAAATATTAGGAATAGGATTCTGTAGATCTAGTTTCATCTTTGATTTTGCATTTGTCTTATTCCTTATTTTTCACCAACTCATTTAATTTCTCTGTGCTCAGATGTCTACAGACATACTGTTTGGTCATCCCTCAGTATAGCTCAAACCTGTGACCATCTTCTACTGCCTGCAGAGCATCCTGTTTGCAGTGTGCTCCTCATGTTGTTTGGACGATGTTTACACTACAGCAACAGTTATCATACATTATAATTTCTGTTTAACTAAAAGGACAGGCATAGGCTTAAGGCAGTTCAGCTTATGCGTGAAAAAAGGAGGGCTTTCTTTTGTATATGGAAATACATTTATAAATTATGAATGAAAGATGAAAAAGATACCGGAAGATGAATAAAGAAGGAAGGAGCTTAAGGGATTGGATATGAGTTGTTTGTTGATTCAACCAGCACCAATACACCAGCTGAGTTTCAGTAGCTGAACGTAGTCATGCATTTTTGACAATTTCTTTGTTTTTTAGTGTTCTTTCTGAAAATATTATACAGTCGTATGTGGTAATTATTTTTGAAAAAGTTGTAATATTTGACTCAAAAATTGAAATAACAAAGAAGAATAACAAAGAATAAAAATACCCTAATTTACTTTGGTTAAAATTAAAACTTAAAATGTATTTTAAACTCAAATTTTGTTTGTCAAAAAAATTTATAACGCTAGTAAAGAAAATGAAGTGTGTGTATAGAAGAATAAATGGAATAATTTTGTGGAAGAATAAATGAAGCAATTTTGATCTAGACAAATGCAATTTAATATCAGTCTAAGGAAATATAATGCTTTTATGAAAACAGAAGGATAAATAGAAGGCATTCAGTGGTTTACCTCTGACAGTAACATTAGTAAATCAATTTGAAGCAATATAAATTATGTAGATGTCTTCAGACTCAGGCCATCATTTAGTGGTGATTAATACACATTTTATGTCACATGCTGGAAGATGAGAGTCTATTTCTTTGCTTTGAAGAGTAAGGTCTGACAGATGGGCTGACCATCTGAAAACAAACTCTCCTCACATTTCTGTTTTGCTCATGTTTCTTCTGAGTTTTCCATTTTTTGCCTTTTATTTTCTTTTAGTGATACAAGGTTTTCATTTACTTTGTAAAAGTTAAGATATCATCAAAAATGAGGAAAACTGGAGAAAGAAAAATGATGTATAAGGAAAAGAAGTAAAGCAATTTACTGTTTTCTAGAGAGATCTGCTGATGCATACCTGTCAGTGTAGTAACATAGAAGAAACATGACAGTTAGTTCCGTATTATCAATGATTCTTTTTATGTGGATTAGCCTGGTGCAATTTAAATGCATTTAAGTGCAAATTAAATTAATCTAAGCACACGTATGCAGTATTTTTAGGGGAAAAAAAACAAGAGAGTAAATTTTGTATGTTTCCTCATCTTCTGTCAGTACAGTTGCTGAAAGGACAAAGGCAAGAAACCGATTAAGTAATGAAGGTGTTTTTCCTCTTAGAGTATTCTAAATCTTGTTACCCATATAAATGGGTAATATGTATAAACCTTTAATGAGTGGGAAAATTTTTATTCAGTGAAAGTGGTTGTCAGAAGCTAAAAAAGCTTTAAATTCATTTTGGACATACACTCTTGCAATGTTTCACTCAGGAGTAGAATTACTCTTTTTTTATTTCAAACACACTTTTCAAAATATCAAGCACGTAAACTCAAATGTCACTTGACTTGTTTTGAAATTAGGGAAAGGTTTGTAAAAGTAGTGTGAAATTGCACTGTCGATCACTTCTGTAAATGAGAATGAAATTCTCATGTTTAGCTTGATAATAACTTGAAGAATATTTTAATTCTTGTCTAATTCTAATTCTGGACTCTACATGTATTCTCCCCAGTAGTTACTCTCTTTCTGATTCAGGTGGATCTATTTTTCCTGTTTGCATCTGAGGAAAAACTGTTCGTTTCCCTTCTCTTCCTTTGGCGTGAGTATGGTCTTACTGGAAGCCTTGATGAGTAGGAAGCTACCTGTAGGGTTGGAGTTCAGCGTGCCATTTCCGTGTGATCTTCCAAAGACATGTGATTTCTGATTAAAACGGTGTGCATATTCTTTTTCTTGATGCTTCTGAGTTTCCAGTGCAAATCATTTTACCAGTGTTTCATGCCAGAATTAGGTTTGTGGGTGGTTCTTACATTTAATAAGAGAGTAATTGTCTCTGTATGTGAGGTAACATTTCTAGGACTGCTCAAAGAGGTAAGAGATTTTGCTTTTCTGGAATAAATTAATAAAATCTCTGATTATTTTTAAGATGGGTGGTACACAAGTTCACAGTATATTTGGCTTTTTCAATGTCTGATTTGCAATTATTGTACATGCCTAGGATACTGAGAGGCAATTTGTGTCAGTACCAAAAAGCAGATCTATCAATGAGAGAGATTTGTGCCCAGTATGGAGTGACTAATTTCTACAGTCTTTCCAAGATTAATTACACACTTCATTATTTCTTCTGGAAGAGTTGTCCAGAAAAGGTTGAACTGATGCAGCGGGAATAAGCTGCTATGTTGGATAGCAACTCTGTTCTTAGTCTGGACCAAAATAAATCAGCACTTTCTTTGCTGAGTTCTATAATTCTGTGTGTAACTCCCATGAAGTTAACTGGGGCCAAAGCTAGCCCCTTTGGAGTTTTTGTTTAGAAGTTTTGCACCTTCCCATATTAAAAGAGAAAAAATGGGCAAGAGTCCACCAGCTAAACTGCAGCCATTGACTTCTCAGTTGTTATTTTGCTTCAGAATAAAACCTCTACTAAAAAAATGGTACTACCTTGTACACTAACACAGGAAGAATGTACTTTCAATATTAGAACTGCATGAAATACATCTGTTCCTTTTATTACCAGCTTGATAATCTGATCCACCATTCACATTCTGTACTCCCCCACTGCTACTGTTGTGCCCTGGTTTTCACAGCTATCACACCTGGCTAATGCTGTGATTTCTGTTAGAAATTTAATCATGGTGAGGGACTGGAAAATAGTTGGCACATGAGTCTGACATAATTATTCTGGTGTCTATTGATGACTGTATTAAATTTCCACCAACAGCAGTCAAATCAACAGGCTGCTCTATTTGCCAGAATAACAGAGTAGGAGGACAATAGCCAAAGTAGATGTAAAAAGTGTGCCTGAATTGGCCATGCAGAGACCGCTGAAGGAAAGTGGTGCCATGAAGCACAAAGGTTTTTTCAGCTTTCAAAATGTGATCCAAGTATTCCGTGGAAGATGAACATGACTGTATTTCTCCATGAATGGGTTCCTGACAAGGTAATCTGCTCCCATCCAGTGGAGAGGAGATGCAAAAGGCAGGACAATTTAGGGACTAACTGTGGAGAATCCTTTCCCATGATTATAAGAGAAAGTAGATACTGAATTTCTTCCTCAGTCTCCTTGATGTGTATCATTTTTTCTTGCTGAGTGCTGAGGATAACTAACTATTCAAAGGCCAATGCAGTCATGCCGTGATTCCCAGACTGGTTCTGAACAATCTAGCCTAAACCTGAGGCAGTACAGCTATATTAATCTATATTAATACAGTGCTCTGCTCCAGCTAATTAACTTCGAGCTAGCTCACGTTTCTCAAAATAGCATGGTAAGGAATCTGGATATTTACTTGGGAGGAAGAAGCCAGGAGATCGAAGGCCCATAGCCCCTCTTTTCTCCTCCCATTAGCACCATCCAATTTGCAAACCCTTTCTTGGGCACCTGACACAGCTGCTTAGCCCACTTTGCTCACTTGGAAACTGTGAGAATAAGGTTTCACTAAGCACTGTACAGTGAGCTAGAGACAATTTGCAGTGTAGACAGACAAAAAGCATATGGATAGACAAAACAGATGGTGTGTAAGGGAGGAGGAGGGAACAGAAGTGCAGAACAGTGAACAGACTTCCTCCCACTTCCTCCCTCCTAGTGTAGTACAACTAGAATAGGGTCAAAATAGGAGTCCAAATTGCTTGGCCTGAAGACCAGTGTCTTATCAGTACTGCCTTAAGTCAGGGATGATTATTTTTATTTCCCTTAACTCATCTGCTCTCTTTGAGTACAACTATTACCTTCCAGATAATTTGAACTAGAGTTTGTCTTTATGTCCAAACAGTTTAGAGATTTTCTAATCACACTGATTCTCATCAGGAAAGGTCAGGAGAAATGACATTTTTCATAGTCAGTCTACTTTAAAACCTGGCTATGTTTCATGCATAGCAACAGCAACAATTTGCATTTATATAGCACCTTCCATCCCTTAGGATCTCAGAATGCTTTATAAACCATGTGTGAGAATAACTTCACTGAAATGGCAGTTAAAAAAGTCCCCCTTGAAACCTCTCGAACTGTGAGGTACTCTGAAGCTCTTACAGAAGAGTCAGCAGATGAGCACTGCTATGCAACCCATAGAGAAAGGCATCAAGAAGGTACTGTTTCCCGACGGATAAAAATGGTAGATGGAGGGAAAACAGATTTAAACTGAATATCTGAAAACTTGCCTTGAATTGTAGGTAGTTGTAAGAAATTTCAAGATCACTAGTAGTCAGGCCTTTGTTTTTATGCCTCTTCTGTTGGAGGACACCTCTGACAGTTCAACTCTGCTGTGATAGCTCAGAGTGAACAGATCTGCATACTGCGTGTTCACACTAGCTGGAATCAGTACTTATTGGTTTAGATGTTTGTTAGTAAATTACATCTGGCAGTATTTCTATTTATAAAATGTGAACCTGATCCTGTTTCAATCTGTGGTTGCATACTGCCTTCTCCAAAAAAAAAACCACCACAACCAAACTTCTATGTATTCTACTTGTTTAGAGAGCAATGATAAAGCTGTTGCATTAGTACAGAAGGAGATGAAAATGATATCTGACTGAAGTTTGAGGATTACGGAGGAAATTCTGTTCAGTGGACTTGACTTAATCACATGAAAGCTTGTATTTTGGTCTCATGACAAAATTAATCACTTCAGTTGCTGAAAAGTAATTTCCACACATCACCACATTGTCCTCTGGAAGTGTCTAGCAGTGGCAGAACAAAGAATGCTATGATGGAGAGGAGAGGCTTTGTACCAGCTGTATTTGTCTCGCTATTTTCTAAGGTGAGCTTAAGGTTACATGCATTTTTTGTTGCCAAGTCATAGGAAAAAAATATTTTAGAGAACTTCCTGCCACAGGGTGTGGCATAAGTTAAAATTTCATGCTGGTCACTAAAGTCAGTAAGCACACCCCAGGGTGTAAGAAGTCAAACAAATACATATTCCTTTATAAAAAATTATGCTGCTTCTGACTGAGAAGGTTTCTTGAGGTACAAATCACTGATGGATGAGGGAGTGCTCTGAAGGGTTATCCCTAAAAGTCTGTGTTGTTCTCATCCTCCGTCTTTGACACTGATGCTGCTCATCTGGACACAGTGTGCTGGACCACTTGGACCACTGGAGTGGACAAGTGCATTGTTCCTCAGTCACTGGATTTCCAGTTGCCCAGAAAAACATTCTGACCTGTCAGATTTGCAGGTATATTTTAAGAAAAAGTTCAAGACTTTCCAGAAAAGAAAAAAATATATTTTTTTTATGCTTCACAGAGGGTGATTGAAGAATTCTCAGTTTCCTGATCTAACTGCAGCATGGTCCCTCATGCTTCCTTCAGTGGAGGTGAACTGAATCCAATGTCAGTTATAGATGGTGCAAGGTCCTCCTGCACTGAGCTCTGAGCAAATGTCATGGATGAAGTAGGAGGAGTGGGTGTCCCCAGGCTACATCATGACCCGGAAGGAACCTCTGCTCTAGTTCTGGATGTGTAATAGATGTAAAGCCCCCATATAAACCAGTGTTTTGGAATGTGATTTGGAAGAAACTTCCCTTCAGCTCCATTTCCACCTACTCAGGGGATTTAAATGCTCAGCCTAGCTCAAAGAACACCTTGGGGCAAAACCTTGTTTCTGATTCTTGGACTTGGTGACACAGAGCTCTGGATTTCTCTAGGTTTGGGGGTGTTTAGTGTTTGATGAAATTCTCCATATCAGCATCCTTTCTCCCCTTTGTCTCTTTGCTTAACAAACTGAGCCTATGGGGCCCCCGGAGCTCTCTGTGGCTGTTTTATTCATAGCTTTAGCCCCTTTCCCAGTGCAGCAACTTCATCAAATATTTTTCAAGGACAACTTTTCTCCCTAAAGGTTTGCTCAGCAGCAATGACTGTCTCATCTAGGGAATCTATTCTGATTAATTTGACTTTAGCTTTCTTACTGCTCCAGTGGAGTCTGAATTTGTCAAGGACTTAAATATATATACACACACCAGGGAAGTTCTACAAAAAGCCAGAGCACAATGAGCTGCCTCCTAATTTTATTAAGAGTCTTATTCTTTGGAAACAGACTGCTGTTATCAGCCTGACCAGACCTGAATGCAGTAAAAATTAAACTTCTGTTCTGAACTGACTTTTCTGACACTACTACAGAGCGTTCAGTCTCACTTGATATTTTGGGGTGATTTTTTTAGGATGTGATGTGAGGCAGAGCGGGTGGGTGGCCAGTAGAGGGCTGCCAGCTCCCAGGAACTGGCAGAAAGCTGGGGCTGGTGAGTTGGGAATGTGCCTTGCACCGCGGTCCCTGATGAATTTCTAACCCCCAAAGAAAATAAATTAATTTGACATTCAGCTGTGGTTTCCCTGCTTCTCTCCGCATAGTGAATACATGTTTCATTAGCAGCGTGTTTTAAGAGTTTGTGAAACATAAAAAGGGAGGTGAAGGTAAACCTAGTCGTCTTCTTCCCACATGTGGAATTAGTATTAAATGTTTTGTGTTAACTATAGCACTTACAGGAGTCTTTGTGAAATTCCTGAGCTGCTTCTGAGCAGAAATTCCTCTATCATTCCCTACATGGGAAACTGCTACAGAGTTCTTGGTCAGACATTTGGAGGAGGTGGCTATAAATGAACTTTTCCTCACCCCCTCATATTCTCTGACTGTGGTTACATGTATGCCTGACCTCACAGTGTGCTCCAGCTGGCAGCATGGTTCAAATTCAGCCTGTGGGATACTTTTGCCTAACCAGCTGCCTTTGTCATAAAAGCTGTTCAAGTATTGTATAGTTGCTCCATGGGATAATACCTTCCCCGCATCCTACCACATTAAGAGCTGCCATTCAATCCTTGTAGAACTGAAAGCATCCTTTGCACAATGCCTGAGGGTGTCCAAGTCTGGAAATGCGAAATGTAGCCAGTGAATCTCAGGAAAGATCCCAAAGCTGTTATTAGAACAATTCCTTGAAATTGGGCCGGATTCCCCAGAACTCAGGACATCTGAGCATCTGTGATATTGTCCCTCTTGGTTAGTACATGAGGGCAGCTGAGTGTCCCAGTGTTCTGATCTACGGAGCTTTCCTCATTTCCCATTTGGGTTTCTTCCTTCCCCTTTATCTGGGGGTTGCCTGTAGATCTGGATTCCCCTCCAGGACTCATTCCGATTCTCAAAGAAACACTAGATTTGGGGGTGACATGCCTTTTAGGTCACTCGATGCTTTTGGTATTAGCACTCAATACTGCAGGCACAAAGCTCATAAGAATGGATTCCAGCTACTATGGGATGAGCAGACAGAGGCTGTATGGAGAAGAAGACTCCAGATGCTTGTCTGTGTGGTGCATGACCTTACCTTAGTTGCTCAAGGGCAGCGTGAAAGGTGGATGTATCTGAAAGCATTAACATTCTTCAATACCTTCTGAATAAATTTGCTATTTTATAGGAGTTAATTTTGTTTCAGTTTCTTCCTGTTGTTTCCTCTCCAAGTCCCCAACATTTAGGAGGTCAGCAGAAAGCTACATCTTGCCTCATATATATTCAGTGATTTTTTTCAAACAAGCATTGGACTCTTCATACTTCTCACATTTAACCCATTACTTTGGATAGACCTTTGTTTCTATACTTGGAGAAAATTCCCTGTTTGTGTCCTCTACACTCTGCTTATGATACTGCATTTAGAGAAGATTATCCACCTTACAAGGCTGAAAATTTTTTGAGAGACTGTTGTTGTTTTTTCTATTACACATATTATATTTCTCACAGAGGTATAATTTTAAAAACAATATGATCCGTGTTAACATATCTAAAAATAAATGCATAACAGATGTCTAAACCGGGGGATTGGTAGGTTAAACCCAGGTTACTCCTAATGAAGCAAAATAATCAAATTATTACTTCTTTCCAGGTCAGTTTTATTATTTTTGAGCAACTTCTTATTGTTTGAAAGATTGAGCTGTGCCTTAGGTAATAAATGTCCAGCAGAAAGTTGCTTAACACTTTTACCTCCCAGTTTTTTTGTGGGGAAGGAGTTTCAGTTTACTTCTTATTTAAACACAGAACTTGAGTTAAGACTCTCCAGTCTGACACTTAAAATTTGTCTCCACAGATTGTCTTGTGGGTTGGAATAGGAGAGGTTTCAGGCAACTTTATTCCAAGGTGTAATCAGCTCTGAGTATCTGCTGTCTGTATTTAGGCTATGAAGAAAAATCCTTTCATGGATTCCTGGGTGGGAACAATGGAAAGAAAAGTGGGAAGAGACTTAGCTGAGGAGGCACAGCTCTTAGGTTCCTTGTGAGCACAGGGTCCAGGTGCATGTGTTCACCACAGCCCATGTCTTCAGCAGGAGGAGATAACAGTCAGTTTCCAATACACATCTGCTAAATGGAGCCCTGCAATGGGAATTCTCTTAATATTTCTTTGTCTAAAGAGACCTGATAAAGCCACTTAATATACCATGCATGAATTTCTACCCTTCTGTTGTATGCTCTGGAGCGAGGACAGATATAGCAGAGTTAGAAATCCAAATGCAAGTGGCATTTTTCACCAAAACTTTTTTTTTTTTTTCACCAATGAACAATGCATTTGTCAAATACTGCAGTGAGAGGTATATTAATTTATGTTTCAGAAAGAGAGAGAATGTAAATATTATAGGGCCAAGTGTCAGGTACTTCATTTTGGTCACAGCAACCCTAGGCAACCCCATAGGCTTTGGGAAAAGTGGCTGGAAAGCTGCCTGATGAAAGGGACCTTGGTGTGCTGATAGACAGTCAGCTGAATAAGAGCCAGCAGTGTGCTCAGGTGGCCAAGAAGGCCAGTGGCATCCTGACTTGAATCAGGAATGGTGTGGTGAGCAGGACTAGGGAAGTAATCCTCCTCCTGCACTCGGCGCTGGTGAGGCCCCACCTTGAGTACTGTGTACAGTTTTGGGCACCTCAGTACAGGAAGGACACTGAGGTGCTGGAGCAGGTCCACAGAAGAGCAACAAGACTTGTGAAGGGCCTGGAGAATATGCCCTGTGTGATGCGACTGAGGGAGCTGGTGCTGTTTGGTCTGGGGAACAGGAGACTGAGGAAAGACCTTATTGCTCTCTTCAAATACCTGAAAGGTGACTGCAGTGAGAGTGGGGCTGTTCTCTTCTCACTGGTGACAGATGACAGCACAAGGGGAAATGGCCTCAAGTTGCACCAGGGAAGGTTCAGATTGGATGTAAGGAAAAACTTTTTTATAGAAAGGGCTGTTAAGCACTGGAATAGTCTCCCCAGGTGGTGGTTGAGTCATCCTGAATGTGTTTAAAATCCATTTGGATATGGTGCTCAGGGACATGTGTTAGCAGTGGGTTGTTGGAGTTAGGGTAGTATGGTTAGGTTATGGTTGGATTCGATGATCTTGAAGGTCTTCTCCACCCTGAGCAATTCTATGATTCCGTGATTCTATGTTATGTTATGTTTTTATGTTATGCAGAGAATTATCTATCAATAAAGCCAGTAGCTACAGTGTTCTGAGAACTATTTTAAAAGATCTCTAATCTGTCTTTTCTTTCTCTGTTTTGATCTTCACATTACTTTGAAAGTTTTATACTGACATCAGCAAATATCCAACTGATTTTTATCTTTAACATGCCATGAATGCTGAATGCCTCAGTTCTGAAAAATTAATTTCAAACTTGTTGCTTTTGTTTCTTAGCTCTCAGACAGGGACACTTGATGCAGGTAAGCTCCTCTCTTTGTAATATTTTTGTCAAGACTGACTCTAGAAATACACAAACAGAAAGCAGCCAATGCATTCAGAGCATGAGTATGAAACTGATTGTGTGCTGCAGTATTCTGCTCAAGTTTGTAACTTTTCTTGCTTTTGAATTCTTTACCCCATGTATTTCAGGTTGCTTCAGAAGAATAGCCAAACTTAAACTTCATATATACCATTTACTACATAGATATCAGATAGAAAAATGTAGCATTTAGTTTGAAAAAAAATAAAATAAAAACAAAACCATGGGAAAATAAAAGGGATGGCTCTGCAAATAGAAGCAGAAAAGACTTTTAAATGAAGGCATATTCACTCTATGCTTTCAGGTAGATTGGAAAACTAACTGAAAGATTTCATCCATGTTGAATCTTCACAATATGACTTCAGACAGCACTTCTTAGGCTCTCAAACTTAAACGTTCTAGTAACCCAAAGCAGAGTTTGACACTTGAAGTGTTTTTATCTGCCTAGATCCATGTTGTGCCCCAAACATTTGCTGCATATGCTTGAAGCTCAGTTTGTACACGATTTGTGAAATTTCTCATACTAATCCGTCTTCTTAGTGCAGCTCCATGTAACTGTGGAATTGGTTGAGATTTTGTACAGAACTGTGGTGTTTTTTTGATAGGTATACCTTAAACTCTAAGTTAACCCTGTTGGCTCTTAAACAAAGAGTGCCATAGTGCACAATGTCAGACAAGAAAATAATTAGTTCCTGAGAATGTGACAGCATTCCTCTGAAAGTGGTAAAATTTTGGGACTGTGTGCCTGATGCATATTTGGACATTTTCTCCAAGAAAGAACTATTGTTTTACCTTCTAGAGAAAGAATTACAGTGAAATTTTGGAGGAAGTACTCAAAGAATTTTATTGACTGCTTTTATGGTAATAGGCAGCCTAAGAGGAATGTATCCACTGGGAAATGAGTAGACATAAAGCTTTATGAATTTATGTCCTAAAGGCAAATTTTTGGTTGTTTTCATGTGGTTATACGAACTATCTGAAGACAGGTAATTGAAGCTGAGATAGCTAAAAGCCTCCCTGATGTCAGTTTTGTGCTTTGACTATTTGCAAAGCACCCCGTCTGACTCATGCACCTAAGCTCACATGGCAGGATGCAAAGAAGTAAAGGCACCATCTTTCTCATTACACCCTTCCTCTGCTTACAAGAGGGGAGAAAAAAATCTTCATTTCCAATGTGTGGGAAAACAAGGCAACAGTTGTCCCATTGAATACAAACTCCATGGAGTCTTTTTTCTCTGTCTCCTTTTTTTTTTACTAAACACTAGGAGTAATTTCTCTAAGACCACAGAGAGCAACTCAGTCTGGAACACTAACAAATGGCACCTTGTTAATTAACTAAGCAATCGTCAACTTGATCAAATCTCTTTGAAGTTTTCCAGCAACTATGTGCACACAATATACAAAGAGATTAGTAGTGTAGGAACACCAGTGCTGGCAGTAAGGTCAGCTTCTTGATCAATAGTAACTCATCCTGAGCAGACATTTAATCTAAAAGAAAGAGGTCATCTCCAATCAGGTCTTTTAAAGAGATCGACCAACAAAATCTAATTACTGATTACTGAATATTTAGTCAAGCAGTGACCTTGTTTACTATTGTTTAATCATACATTAGATAATTCCTCCATTCAGCTCCAGCCTGTCAATTAGATTTTGTTCTAATTAATATTTTAACTGTCAAAGAAGACAGACCATGATAGTGTATGTGACACTGATTTCATGGGAACTTCGATATAGCCTAGGGGCTGCAAAGTCAAATCCATCACTCTTATGCAAGGCTGAATTTGTCTCCTTATCATTCAGAACAAACGTGTAAGCCTGTTCCTAAGGACATAGATAATCCAGAGCTTTACAACGTGAAGATGTGTTACAACATTCTGCTAGCTCATCTGGTGGGAGGAAAGTTGAGAAGGAATACATTTTTTCATAGATATGTCCAAGCAAAACATCTCACAGCCTAATCTGTTAGTGTGAATGATGAACAGATTGAAGTTTGCCTTGAACTCACGTGAAATACTTGAAATCATATGTTCACATACTGTTTGTATTATTGGTATCTTGTCTTCAGGGGCTCCTGTGCCAGACAAAAACTGATCTACAGATTCATATGTTTTGCTCTGTGGTATTTTTCTTCTTCCTTGCCAGCATTGCCTATGTAGCTTTCACTTGCTTATTTCATTTCTACACTATACTAATGCTTGCTTATAGACTGAAAATGTGGGATTGTTTTTTGTTTTGTTTTTATTATTTTTTTCCAAACATATCAAATATATTATCTAATTCTGCAATAATTTACCTAAGTGTCTCCTGACAATCTCAGTTATAATAATGTTTTGTTTACATCAGCTCCCTCTTAAGGGAAGTACTGACTCATTTCAGTTCTTAAAATTCATCAGTGTTCCATGAAATGCTGCACCAGAAACTAAATTAGAATTTTCTTCTTCATTTTAATGGAAAAAAAAAAAAATGGAAGCAAGAAAGTGGGAGAGAGAGAGATTGATTAGGTCACATTCAACTTGAATTGGCAATTAAGAACTAGATTTTTTTTTGTCACTTTCAAGTCTTAATATCATAGTACTTTAGTGTTGTGATAATTTTTTATGAGGGAAAAGTTTTTGTGTTTTGTATTTATTGGTCTCAGACTTTGTTTTGACATTGATATTCTCACACAAATTTATAACCTTACATAAGATGGTTTGCTGCTTACTGTGCCCTCCAGTCAAGAGCTAAAATCAGTCAAACATTTAATACATATTTAAATACTTTAGTGTGGTTATTGAACGCGTTTATTATGTTTTGATAAACAATTAATTTATGAGTACTTTAAATATTGATTAGATATCTAAAAACTAATCTTAGGAAGGACTTTAGTTTTCAGATGGAGTGACTGCTATAAGTAGAGACAGTGAATCAGAATTGGATAAATTTATCCCCTTAATTTCAACCAAGGCTTTCTTTTGGCTAAAATGAAAGCTAGGAGGAAAGGGAAGAGTTGAATGACATAAGCTCTGTGAAGTTGCTTTTGTTTTATTTTCACTTAGATACCATAAACCTCATGTAGTGTCTGATGCCACAGAAAGATTTCTACTGCAGCATTTTTCTTTTCTGTCATTCCATACTGTAAGCTTTCCTTCTTGTTGAGTTAATGCTTTTATTGTTTCATTCTCAGCAGTACTGAATCCTCAGTTCTCAGTATAGCTAAGGGATGCTGTGGGTGCTCAGGATAGGCACTTTTGAAGTGCAGGATCTATTGGTTTCTGAGAACCATTACTCTCCTGATTCATCATGACTTGATGCCAATATCCTCCTGTGAAAAGGAAAAATAGCCCTTCTACTTTGTTGGTGCTGAGTGCTTGATTTCCTTTTATATAAACGGCGCATTTCAGATAGGATTGTGTAAGCAGAGAATATATGATTTTTGTGTGTTTGTGTGTGCATTCAGTAGGAATTTTTCCCAGACATCACTTAATTTACATTAAATTAAAATATTGGCAGGGAAAAAAAAATCAGCATAGGCTTTAACCCTCTGTGCTGCTTTGCTAACGTAATAAAGTAGCTTGCATACACTCACAGTCTCCCTCTATAACAACCTGAGCTAATCAGAGCACATCATAGCAGGGGAAGTTCTGCCATGATAGGTGGTAGAACTTTTTAGTGAGCAGAAACCTGAGATTTTATGTCCCAGATGGTAGTTTTATGGTCCATTATGATGCCTTAGACTGATTCAGCAGGTGAAATGCAGGAATGAAAACAGTTATACTGAAAAATAAAAAAAGAAAAAAAAAAGATCAAACAAACCCCTCAAAACTGACTCTGAATATTGGGAGCTCAAAATTTGGCCCTCACTAGGACTTCGTAAGTCACAGACCAACTGCTGTGATTTATGTGATGGTACAGTGTGAATAGATTTCCCCTGGATCATTGGAGAGTCTCTGTAGGTGGTGATGTGCCAGTTACTGTTCTCAGCTGGAAGGAGAGTCAGCAATAAACTGCCAGATGGGGGAAGTGGGGAGAAGACTGTAGTCAGAGCTGAATTATCATATTAAAACTGCACGGATTTTATCTGATTCAAACAAAAAACCAAGCCAAAGCAAACCAAAGCAAACCAAACCCAAAAACCTGCTTACTTCATTAAATCCAGAAAATTCTGTTGTCTTTCTCTGTGACAGTGGTATGAGGGTGATCTGTAACCCAGCTCTAAGTCAGTGCTCACGGTTTGCAGAGGTCTCAGAACTCTGGCTGTTTTGGGCCTCTATGTACCTACACCAACAGCAGATGCATCATTAGAACACTTGCAACACAGGGCTGGGAATCTGTATGTCATGTTTTGGGGTGGTGGAGTGACATGCTCAGGCTGTGTAGGTAGGACAGCACTCTAGTCCTTACCCTTTTCAGTGATGAAAGTTGAGAAAACAAGAAGTCAGATGAATTTCACTGTGAAAGCACTATAGTTTGCTTTTAGGACTAACTTGCATCATCTGCTACTGTATTATTGCTAGGCTGGGCTTAGAAAGAAATGCTTCCGCAGTTTTTGTGGCTGTCCTGGACCTGAACATATTTGTGTTCACTTAGAATGTTTCACGATGGTCCATTTGTTTTAAAAGAAAATGTGATTAGAAGCAAAGGTTCAGATCTTTCTCTCAACGCGATTTGGACACATTAATAGAAGAGTTGGTTGGAAAGGTGTGCTTGTACATTCTACAGTAAAGACAGGTTTCTGCAACATAATCTTAGTCCGACGAAGAATAAAAAAAAAATTAACTTTTTCAAACATCTAAAAGAGAGGAGGACATTTGTCTTTGAGAAACAATGCTCCAGAGCATTATCATGTTGCACTCTGGAGGGTGGAGGTCTGCTGAATATGCTGAGCAAACCTTGTGGCTTTGAAGACTGACTTGCTTGACCCTTCGTAATCCCTTTGCCCTCTCCATGTACTGCCTACTGCTGTTGAAAGGACTGTGGCACAGAGTGAACACATTTCTACATCGAAACAGTCAGGGGGAGTTTATGGAGGATCAATGCAGGGGAAGCAAACTGTGAAATTACTATTGCAAAGGATTCTTTCTGTAAAAAAAGACAGCAAATAATGCTAAAGCATCTTTTCAGAAAGCTTATCTATTTCAGTTCTCCAAATTGGGCAGTGTTTCAAATCATGTTGTCACATTCTACAACAAACACCAAGGCTTTTGAATATATGTAGTAGTGAATGAAATGAGAAACACTTTTGAGAACTGTGTCCTAAACTCTCTTGGTTACTTTGCAAATATTTAAGATTTTAATGTTTCTCAGCAATAAAAAATAACTGTTAAAACAGTATATGGCATAATAGCCAGTTACATGTCTTTGGGAAATTTATGTCATCTAATTATGATCCTTTAACTTGTAAATTTCTTTGCTAATACACTTCCATCAAAAATAAGTCTTTTTCAAATAGGCATAATTGTGATAAATCACTGTTAATACACCAGACCACAAAAACTGTTTCTCACTTTCTCTGAAGTGTGGAATTTCACTTTTACATGGTTTATTCTATAGCAATGTTCACAATGATGTCAACATGTCTGGTTTTCCCCTCCCAAATGCCCAGGACTAAAAATACTTTCAGATCAATGACAGATCAAAAGTTTACTGTCTTGTGAGCCATCAGAACTAGACACTGCAGTTTATTGTCACTCAGAAGTCATGACTCACTGCTTCTCAGTGAGATAAGGCTTTAGTTTCCAAGTCTCTATATTCAGGAATGTGGAAAAATGTACCTGAATTATCTCACGTGAAATACCTATTTTAGATACTTCAAAAAGTTATTGTTTTCTCCCTCCATCTGAAGAGTTTATGTTTATCTCTTACTATAGCAATAGTGCTTGGCTTTACATACTGAGAATTTAAGGAAGAACAAAGCCTTAGTCTTTCTGTAAGACATGTAAATATGCTGTATGGTATCTTGTAATTGGGTTGTGTTTCTCCTTCTACAGCAGATAATATTTACTTATATTTATTTAAAATTTTCAATTTCTGAATAATGTTCTGTTTCCCATTATTTGTCACATATTTAACTGTCATGCAAATTTGGTATGAATCTCACACTGTTAGATCAATGAAAAAACAGTATTTGGGGGTTGAGGTAACACCAAAGTCAGGAGACTAAGGGTAGAGAATAGAAAAAAAGGAACAGTTTTCAAGATATTTAGGAAAAAGCACATTCATGGTAAAGTTGCTTTAAATAAAAGAGAGAACAAGCCAGGGATTTGTGAGACTGAGGATGCTGAGCAGCTGTTACTATTCTAGCTCTTATTAAATGATTTGAATGAAGAAGAAGGGGAGGCCAGAAGCCGCCCACTATTACCCTTATCTCTGGCTCAACCTTCTGCAGTGGCTCAGGGGATGGAGTGCATGTTGCAGTGTCATTGGTGCTGGCTGTGGTGCCATGATAGAAGTATATGGAAGTTGTGTACAGGCAGTTCAAGGAAAGGGACAAAATGCTCTATGAAATGTTCAGTTCCCCACAGAGACACCTTGATGGGCCTCATGGCTGTCTTACACAGCAGGCAGCTGTCTCTCAGCCTTGCCCGCTGCTGGATGCAGCTGAGGCAGTGTCACGCTCCAATATAAAGGAGGGAGACAAGGTTCTTTGATTATGTGTATACCTGATGGCGAGATTAAGACACAACGGGTCAAATGTTAGCCCAACCAGTTTATTACAATTACTAGTTGCTTAGGGATATGGGGAAGGGAAGGTGAGCGATAGAAAAAGGTCTAAGAAGCAAGGAGTCTTGATAGAAAGCAAGAGAGATATAATCACCACCGTGGGTCCAACGAGGTTCGTAGTCTCAGGAACTCGTCTGGTCACCGCGGGGGATGGGAGATGGCAGCAAGCAGGCCTCAGGGTCCGTCTTCGGGAGTTCTCCTCAAAGATTTTCTCTTTGGGAGTTCCTCTCCCAGGAATTCTTCTCTTCTCCTCCCCAAAAAAATCCTTGGTTCAGTGAAGGCCTTTTATCCCCATTTCTCAGGTGTTTTTTTTCTCTTGGTTTGTGTGACATGTCTGGCCCAACAGATAAGCCAGCAGCGGATGTTGCCTTCGTTGCCATGCAGGAGCATTGTCTTTCTGTGTTGGTCAGCTTCTCCAAGCCGTACCCCCCCGGAAAAGACTATTTGCCCCTACTTCTGCTTATCTTTACAACCATTAGCAGAGACAGTGAGGCACCATAACACCCATCTGGGTAACCGGCAGTTATCAGTCAGAGTCTTGTCACGAGAAAAGGCCTTACGAAGCAAGCTTTGAGACAAAAGAAAGGAAAACAGTTTCTGTCTTTCACAGGCAGAACATACAGTTGCACAGTATCGTGCATGCAATGTCTGTCACGTGTCATGGCAGGCAGGATATGTCTGTGCCTCTGTAGAGGCCATAATCTTCTGTTGTTTGGTGACATCATTAGGGTTGGAAATGACCTCTAGTCACCAAGTCCAACCATTAGCCCAGCAGTACCAGGTCAAACCATGCATTAGTTATATTATTAATTATATTATTACATCTGGCCCAAGATAATTTCTTTTCACTCAGTGTGGTCCAGGAAAGCCAAAAGGTTGCAAACCCATGACCTAAGCCATGTCCTCCTGCACTGTGGGTAGAAGGAAAAGTTATTTTCTTGTTTGTGCTTTGTAAACTTTGTAAAAGACAAATGTAAAGCAGAGTATAGTTCATCCAATTCAGCACATTTAGTGTGGGACCTCTCAGACTGTTCCATTTACATAAGGGCTACTCTGAAAGTAATACCTCCTATTTTACTGTGTTGGCCCAGAGTATCAGAGGAGGATATTGTTGGTAAGGCAGTAAAGATTGAACCTTCCCACCAATTTTCCATTCCTTTTTGTGGCTGTGCAGCAGATGGCAGCAGAGGGGCAGTCTGAAAAAATGGTGTCTGGTATGGAACTGTCTCTTAAGTAACGGGATGTTACTGAATTCCTCCATGTGGAAATATTGCACTGATTGACATTCATTGGCACTTGCTGAATGTTTCTGGAGATCAAACAGGAGATATGAGCACAGTGAGGCAATGAGTGGTTTCAGCAGTGGCGGCAGTGACAGTGGATCACCTCTGCTGGGTGTAAATTTTTATGGGTGTGGCATGCAGGCTCTTGTTCGTTGCTAGTGAAAATGCATAGCTAATAGTGGTGGGTATATTGAAAAATATTACTTTGTGGCTGAAAATTTGCTCTATCAAATAGTGTTATTGTGCTCTTTGTTGTAGTTTCCATGGAAATAAAAGGAGGCGTTACTTTCAGAGCGACCTGTATATAAAACATATTTTTCCTGGGCTTTTAATTTCAGTGATCAAAACAAAAGAGCAAGCAAAAGAAATCTGATTTGATAAAGCGTGAGCTGCTTGTCTCTTTTCCTTTTTATAGTGCTCTGAAAAATCAGTTATTTATTTGCACAGTCATCACTGTGGCAGATAAATTCTCTTTCCTGAACAGACCTTGCTGGAAACTCATGCATCACTCTGAAGGGAAAACTCCCACAGCATTCTGAGTGACAACATCACTCATTTTTCTGACCAAAGTCAGAGTCTTTCTTGAATGATCTTCTCAATACCGAGTTCTGATGCCTTATGCCATGTAAACATGTGTAGAGCATAAGAGAAGATCAAAATGCTGGTTATATGCTAGTATAAGCCTTTCAGAGAACATATATTCAGGACCCAATTCAGAACTATCAGTGGTTTTAACAGAGGAAACCTTACCTAGATGAGGAATGCAGATGGTGCTGCTCAATCTATTAATACAGATGAGCTATCCAGAATTATATTACTGGTTCTCATGAACCTTAAATGTATGCTGGTTATTACTTAGTTCTGCTTTTTAACAGACCTTGTAACACTATGCAGACAATTTCCAACCCCAAATCTCATATCCAATCTTTTAAAATCGTTGTTCCATCTTTATAGCATCTGAGGTGTAGCAGGGAATAGGGACATTGTATCACTTTGCACAGTAATGGGGGAAAGAAAAGGGAATTGTATATAATTTGTTTCTCCATCCAGAGAAGTCAAGCTAAGTTATGATGGGAGCGGTGCAGCAGTCATGATCACCTACCGTTTTATAGCTGATGTGATTGTTTTTATGAAGCCTATAACATTTTTAACAGTGCTGTTGTGCTGATCATCGCTCTTGTCTCAGCAGAACAATATTACTACAGTCAAGTCAATTCAGCTCTCGTGCAGGGCTTGCTGCTGCGAGAATGTGAGGAGAAAGGGCACAGAGGACTCACTTTCCTTCCTCAAACACAGGCAGGGGACAAGAGAGAGCAGGGACACTGGTCAGTTTGTCGAACCTTACAATGAATTATTCAACGATTTTTTTTCCTTTTGGCAAGGTGAAAAGCAATTCTGCCACATTTCAACTGGATAACAGTCTGCCATTTAGCGTGACTCTTCAGCTGTTGTTATTCCTGCAGTGGTTGGGTGAAGGGCACAAGGATGACTGAAAACAAAGACTGGAAAAAAAAGGTCGTGGTTTTCATCTATCTGTCTAAATTCTTGAAGGTGCTGCTTTGCAGAGGGTCGCATAAATCAAAGCAGTGCTGCTTCCAGCCCCATAGTAGAAAGAAATGTCAGGTGGAGGAGGTGAAGAGGGAGGCAGGCAGAAATCCCCTATTGTTTGAGCTTATTCCTTCTGCCTGCATACCGTTTTAAGTGCTTCCTGATTGCTCGTATTTCTTGTCTGAACTGCAGCAGGACATGACTTGTAAACAAATGAGTAACATCCTCCTAGCATGTGAGGAGGTCAAGTGCTGCGAAGTGCTCATCTGCTGTGTTGTTGGCCGTGCTGAAAAGTTCTTCCTACATTCCACAACCCTCCAAACATTGTAGCAGACTTTACCGCTATAAGAGGAGAGACTCAGTCTACTCCTTCAGGCCTCTTATATTCCTCGTGTCATCAGCATGTATCTCTGCTTAGTCCTCAATTCTGTGCAGCAGAATTATGTTTCAGTGATGAAAAATTGCTAACTCATCTACTTACAAATTCGTATATGTCTCTGTCTCTGTATCCAGAATGGTGCCAAACCCCAATGTTCAATTTCTGTATTACCACTGTCTATTTTTTATAGATACTTAGAGGGGAATAAGTGAATCATACCTCAAGTGCAGAATTTACCTTGCTTTTACCTTGGAGCATTTGCTTCAAAGTCAGTGAATTTGCACTGTTTAAAGCCGAATGTCACTTCTATCATTCTTTTTTTTTTTTTTTTCTTCCTGTAGCATGTCCTCTTCTGTTTTTGCTTTCTACCATCTGCCTGCCATTGATCTGATGTCAAGAATTCTATTAGAGTCCACTGTATGGACAGGATTTGACAGTTGTTCTGGTCTGTTGGCCCCAGGAGTCATTTTTAAATCCATTTTTCTTTTTTAGCAAAGTGCTAGTTGGTCTAATGAAGGATATTAATTCTGTAAGAACGGAAAAAAACAGACATGCCATATGAACTCTGTTGTAGGTGAAATTGTGGATTCTTGAAGGAGGTGAAGCAACATTGCTGAGCTTTTGTCTGGCCCCTCAGCTTCTGGAAATCATTGAGCAAACTTGTCTCTTTCTGCAATAAGTCTGGATTTAGTGTTTGGTTTTTTTTTTTGTCCCGTCCTTTTGTATAACTGTTGTTTGAAAATGAAAGTTCGGAAAACAAACTCTGACTTAAAAATAACAGTACTAGAGAAAATTTTTAGCAAAACAGACAGAGTCCAGGAAAAGTTTTACATACACAAATATAACTCCTATGGAAGTTGCTGGGAGTTGAAAATAGTTGTTGCAGACACAAGTACCTGAGAAATGCGTATTTATTAGTGTCGGGTAATACTACAGGCAGGAGAAATCTAGCAAACTGGCACAAAGTTTGATGATTGTTGATGTAAAATGGAATTTCCACTAGCTGGACATGCAGAGAGTTCTTTGTGTTGTTCTCAGAGTGAGCAGCACTGTGTTGCTGACAAGAAGAGTGAATCATCCGGTCTTGTAGTGAAAATTAAAGTCTGGAAAGGTTGCAACAATTTTCTTTTTAGACATTTGTCTGTATAAAATTGCCTGCGAGCTTTTCTTTTCCCAGGTGAGATTTAAAGAGTTAATGGATGTTATAGAAGGAATGAGGAGGAAACTTCTAGTTTTGGCCAGTGTTTTCCTCCCTTTATCAGATCAAGTTCTGACATCCAGGCATGTGTTTCAACTAAAAACTGCAGCATGGCTGAACTTACAGCTTCGGACTCATTTAACTGAAAGTACTGTAAGATGCTTGGAGAGTAGGAAAGCGTCATATAAAAGCAAGTTTTGTTACATTTTGTTTGGTATTTTATTCCTGAGTTTACCTCTTTGTAACGGCACATAGAGATTGTAAAGGTCGCTGAAGGCCTGCCTTATATGCGTCTATGCAAAAAACTGATAATAGCTGTAAATATTAAAAAGAAGTGAAATATGAATCCCAAAGCAAGATATCCTTGCTATTCCTTATGAAATTCAAAATCTACAAGTTATAATTCCTGTAATTCCTGTTGAAACGTAATGATCAGCTTAAACTTGAAGATTGTAAACACACTGTTGTAAGGTCACTGCCTAATGATTTTATGAACAGAAGAATACTGGAAGATCAAATTGCTGCATACCATGATATAACAGCTTTGCTTTCTTTTTCCATTCACATATTTGTACTTTGAAATATATTTAAAATTTATTTAACTAAAATCCATGTATACAGGTTGTAGTGGAAATGCCAGGTCACGGCTTAAACCAGTGACTGCACACCTGGTAGGAAGGCAGGGCCAAACCAGGGGAGCTCAGGTGCAAGCAATGCACCTGAGTGACTGGAAGGGGTGGATCCTGGCTCCACCCAAACTTCATTTAAGGGTTGGCAGTGGCAGCAAGTGTATTTTGCTGGAAATTCCTGAGTATGTGCTTACCTGATGGTAAGCATGTTTTTTTTCCTTTATTTCTGTGCCTGCAGATGTTGCCTTTGAGCAAATCCTAACGTGCTGCAGCCTGTGACCTTGTGACTCTATTGTCGTTCTGTGCTTCTGTTGTGTTACATATATGTTACATGTATATGGACGTAACTGTTATATGCACAAGAGGTATGTCTTGGGCAGAGAATACTGACAATGTTTGAGGTTTCACCCTGGCAATTCTGCTTTGCCAGGTCACGGGGACATGGAAGCTATAGGCTTAATATTCAAATATATGGTTCTAGGCAGCCCTCTGGCTCTCTCGCCTCTGGTTGGTTTTGCTGGCAGTCCATACCAGCAACATCTGGCTTCTAATTGGTTTTGATGCGTCTCTCCACAGGTTTTCAATATGTAGCTGTAAAAAGACCATTATTTTCTTGATTAAAATAACTTGTTTTGAAACAAAGACTTGTGTCTGCCACAGATTTAAAAACAAACAAACAAAAAGAAAAAAACAACAAATATAAAACCAACACAGTGGGAGAATAAAAGGTTGTATCCAGCTTGTGAGCTAGATGGATGAGTACTTCAGTATGGAGGGTCTGGCATGTCCAGGTTTGCAGAAACCTGTGGAAGTCAGAGGCGAACAGGGGTTCTGACTTCTGGCTTCGATGGAGTTATGGGCTCCTCTGTCACCACAGGCAGTTACTTAAATCTCCCTGCTCTTTGCCTCATCCAACAGGAAAACTGGATGAAGGCAAGACATGTTATATACCAGATGTTTATCTGTGAATTATATTTTCCAAGGTAAGTTAAATGTAAACAGTACTTTGATCAAAGGCCTAGTTTTCTATTTTCATAGCTTGCGCAATGAAATGCAAGGCTGACAGCTATCTCTCAAGGGTGTAGTGTTTCATATTCAGTATGGAGGAAGGGGCAGTATCTATTAATGAGGCTTCCAGGTTTTGCGTCCTTTCCCTTCTTTGTTTGTTAAGTAAATAAGATGGCTTCAAGTCTGAAGGAGATACAGAGCATACAAATATTGCTTTATATCAATTTCTGTTTCTGAGGACAGAGATAAGAGATGTGAAACTTCTGTCATGTAAGTAAGATGGCATTTCCCAACTGCCCCCCCCCCCCCCCCCCCAACCAGAGAAGGGCAGTTCCCTCTGGGAGAAAAACACTTTTGTGTAGCAGTATTTCACCTTTCTGGTTTGTTGAGGAGTCACATCTGTACACCACATGAGCACCTCATATGGGTACAGCTAGTAACCTGAACTGCTCGTGGCTCTATATTCAAAAGCATATCCACTTCACTATGTATTGGTGCGTCTGCTCTGGGTGGCCTAATTGTTTTCAGCATGTCTGGGAATTTTTTACTGCTTTTAGGAAGTATTTGTGATACATAGAAATCTGTATTAAAGAGAGTGAACAGGGGAAGGGAATTGCTCTTTTGCTGATTGCGAGACAAGTTGCAAATGAAAAATATATCATGAGATGCAGTCTGAAGGATGGGGAAGAAAGATTATCTTTGTGCAGAAGGGAGTTAAACAGGCATGAGGGAGGTCTTTATTTCACTAGTGGTGTGAATGATATCTGGACCTTTTGAAGAAACAATTCCTCCCCCAAACTCCTGATGTAAAAGGATAGGGAGAGCTTTTTTGGGGGTAACACTCGCTTTGAAGAAATGCAGTTTCTGAACTGATGCTGGCATTTCCTTCCATCTTCCCTGTTTTTACTCACTTCCAAGGATTTTCCTTTAGTGTCTCAACTGGTTGTCTCTCCACACTGTCAGATGATTTAACCAATAGCAAGTATCAACACCTGAAGTGTGAAATCTTGTCATTAAAAGCATACTTTGATTGCTTCGTATATACACACACACAGATTTCTTAAAGCAGCAGCAAAAAAGTATTATGGGAGTTTCTCACTTCAAAACTCAGTCTAAAAATCTAACATTTTACTGAAACAAGGCTTTTTGTTTTAACTTTCTACTTTTGTTAGGACTGATATTATAGCCAAAACTTCCACAACACAGCAAACTAGCATGGTGATTTCTTCTACAGCAACTATTAAATTCAGGGCAGCAGCTCTGCCATCTGCAGCCCATCTGCTGGCCCTAACATCTAAGACTCAGACTTCAACTATGAGCAGCTAAACTCTACAAATTGTCAGTAATGAAGAGTCCATCATAATCATTTAGTGCGTCAAACACCTGTGTGAGCAATACAGTTAAGGAATGATTTTTTCAGGGAAGTGAAAATAGGATTATATGGAGCATTACGTGGGGCCAGGATGGGAATATTTAAGTGTTTTAGAATGGAAAATGCATTCTCTGTGGCACTTCATAATGAAAGAATGACACATCAGCATGACTCTTTGCGTAATGCATACGCAGCAAGCGGTTAAGATGTCTACAGATCTTTTCTTTGTAACCACTAATCAACCAGGGGAGTCATAGAGCAGCGCACGTACCAACTGGCAGCAGTTTCCTAATAAAACTGAGAAGGATGCTTAAAATCCAGTAGCTTTGACATGCATATGTGTTCTCTCACAGAGGTCCTTCTTTTTGAATGTTCCCAATTATTTACAGTCTAAACTAGAGGGATGGTGCTGCCGTTACACAATCTGTCCCTGATAACCAGGGAACTCTGAAAGCTTTGTGGTTAGAATATGGCCTGTGTATCTGTTGTGTGCCTGTTTTCCTTTGTTTAAACATGATGATAGGATGTGTAGCTACCCACTGCATTACCTTGGCAGAGAGGTCTCCTTTATCTACATGATGCTGTGAAGAGAGGGAATAAACTGAGATCATAGTATCCAGTGTTTTTTTGGTTATGAAACCTGAAGAGCAGTGTTAAGAGTCATTGTATCTCATATTTCTGGCACGAGTGAAATCCTGTGTTACTAAAACTGAAAGCATATTTATCTGTGATTCTGTCACATGCCAGAGAGTGAGTATTCAGGCCTCCCAAGGAGTATCTGTAGCCAGCCATGGTGAGGTGTGCTCAGTACTTGTGAAAATGTCCTGAAATGAGGCTGGATAAAATCCTACAACAGGTGTGGTGCTGTTCCATGACAGATGCCTTGAGGATGACACAGAATAAAGAATAGATTTATTTGCATTAAAAAAATGCAAATTATTGGGCAAAGTGATGAGAACTTTCATTATGTAGACAGAAAGTAAAATATACAGACAAAGGGAGAATGAGAGTTTGGATGAAAGCAGATTGTTGATTGTGCCCTGAGGATGAGGATTTTGAACTTGATGCAGAAGGTGATAAAAAGTCATATGAGGGTGATAACTAGAGAAATGGCCTGAACTGAACTTCTGACTTGGGCAGTAAAATAGTAACAGAGCCACTTAAAGAAATGGAAGGTGTTATGCCTCTGGGAAACATCAAAATATTTTGCTGTTGAAACAGTAATATTACAGAACTGACATCAGAAAACAAAACGCTTTTCCTCCCCTCCCCATTAAAGATTCTCCTTTATTTCTTTTGAAGATAAATATGCATATATGTCAGATTTATTGTATTTATTATATGTAATTATAAGATATGTAAATGTGTATTTAATGCATATACATGTTTTCATACAAATCACAGGATTTCTGCATCTGCTGAGAAAAATACAAGGTTTTTGCTTTTGAAACTGATGGTGGTAGTCAAGTGAGTAGGACGTCAGTGACACAGAAGAGATACAGAAGCCATGTCTCTTTATCTGAATTCACCTGACTGTAGTGTTATCCTTGTACCAGGATGGCAGGAGCCATTGGCCATTACATAAGCAGTATCCCAAGCATAATTCCTTCAGAACCACACCATGGTTTCAGCGACACACTGCTGAAACCAAGGTATTCTAAACAAAATTAGAGACTTTTGGATGAAAACAACTGGAAAACGTCTGAAGAGATTGGGAAACAAATGCATAGACCTAAGAATTTAAGAAAAGTGAAAATGTAAAAAATGCTTTCACATTCTTTATCCATAGTGAAGAAAAATGAATACCCTTTTCATCTTATCTGCTAGGGTATCATTGAAAAATTCATTTCGTCTGGCTGGCAAGTTTGAAAAGACTCACTGTGTGGTCAGTATTTCTGAGGCAGAAGTCTGTGGTTATAAGACACTAGTGTCAAGTTTTTTGTGAAACTCAAAAGCCTATGTTCATGTCATTCAAATGCATTTTGTGTGAGTCTCTTTCCATCTGTAGACCTACTGGCATTCTGTAAACCAGGTGTCATCCCTTACACAGAAAATTCAGTCCTAGTGACAGCAATTTGTTTTCTTTTGCTGACTCTGTAGGAGTGTAAAGAGGTCCTCAGAGTCCATAGAATATATACTGAAAAAGACTGATAAATGTAAAATGAATTAGGAGTGTCCAGTAGTGTCCAAGGATACTTCAAGTCCAAAAAATGGTGGTCAGTGGCTCAATGTCTGGATGGTGATAGGTGATAAGTGTTGTCCCCCAGGGGTTGGTGCTGATACATTTTTATGTGTATCATATAAATTTAACATGTATATACATATAACATATGTATATATGTATACATACTTATGTATTATATACATATATGTATTATATTATATAACATGTATATATATTTATATGTTTGATACATTTTAATATCTTCATCAGTGACATTGACAGTGGGATTGAGTATACCCCCAGCAAGCTTGCTGGTGATGCCAAGCTGTGGGGTGTGGTTGACACCAGAGGGATGGGATGTCATTCAGAGGAATCAAGACGGGCTTGAGTAGTCGGCCCAGGTGAACCTCATGAGGTCAACAAATCCAAGGGCCCAGAACATCAGAGGTGGATGTTGGTGGTATGGCAGTAGAGACTGAATCTTCCCACCACCATTCCATTACTTGTTGGCAAAGGAGAGGCACAAGTATGTCAGAAGAATAGGGTTGTCACTGAATTCGTCCATGTGGAAAAAAAAAAAAAAAAAAAAGTGGCCCATTGACATTCGCTGGTGTTTGCTGAATGTTCATGGAGACCAAATGGGGATGTGAGCAGTGAGGTGGGTGGTGCATTTCCGTGGTGGTTGTAGTGACAGTAAGTCATTTCTTCTGATGCAATTTCTTATGAATGAGGCATGTAGGCTCTTGTTCATCACTGGTGAAAATGCATAGGTAATAGTGGTGACTACGTTGAAGAGCAGAGGTTTGTAGGTGAGAATTTGCTTTATCATGTAGTGTTATTATGCTCTTTGTAGCTTGTCTTTTCTTTGCCTTCTTTCCACGCTGCAGTAGAATTCAAAAGGCAGTTTTAAATGATGTGCAACTACAAACTTACTGCCATTCTACTTTGTATTCATAACTCTTTTGCAGTTGAACCTGCTCCGATGCAATATTCTGTCAAGGAAATAGTATTAACCAATTGCTTATTCTCTCTGCATATTAAATAGAATTAAAAGAGGAATGTTATGGTAATGAGATAAGAAATTCACTTTCTGGGACCTAGCAATGTATTTATAAGTTGGCAGACAAAGAAATAACTTTCTAAAAATAGAGTACTTCTCTCTCATCATTTAAAAAAAAAATTCACTCCAGTGTTTCATTTATGCTACAGGATTTGGCAGATATTAAACTGAAGCTTAAACAGACTCAAAAAACATGTCAGTTTTAGGTCAGTGACAGCACAAACACGTGCCAAAAGGATGAGTGCCTGCATTATTTTGAAGTCAATAATAAAAATCCCATCCACTTCAGGAGTGTAGTGGCCTCCCCTTTACTTAGCCACATAAATAAAAAATAGAAGGCTCGAAGGTGTCTGTCACTGGGGCCATTTGTCCTTTTACCCACTTTCACCAGCTGTATCAGGGGCTTTCCTCAGCTTTATCATGATTTCAGCTGTAAGCTGTAAGATCCATGTTACAGTACTGGATTGAGTTGCTATGAAGATTTCTAAACTGAAGAAATACTAGACTTAGTTTTATTTCAAGCACAACGATGTCTTTCACTGAACACTGGTTAACTATTGTGATTGTGTGGCAGTTTTTCATGCTCTGTGTGCTACCCAGTAATAACTGTTGTGAAGGTCAGAAGAACAGAAATAGTAGTGACATGGCTGGAAAACTATAGTGGCCCTTTCTTTGGTAACTTACCAAACCTTCACTAGACTGGCAGGAAGGAAAATGTATGAGATGAAAACCTCTGGGGAAAGTAGCTTATTCACAGCCTGGAATAATGTGAAATATTTTTCCATTCATTTAAACCATGCTATTAAATCTGGACTACTAAGACAGTGGCATTCAAAGTGTGTAAAGAAAATGGTTTTAACCCTTTGAAATTTCTGGCATTAAAAAGGTAGAGTAGCTACTGACAGTGAAATCTCATCTTTATTTTAATTTATAAACAAAATAAAATGCAAAGTATCTATCACATTGTTTCAACCTTTGTTTTTCTCTTATGCCATCAGATTGAACCTGTTTCAATAAGTCTAAAAGAATATGAAAACTTCATTTTAAACAAATAGTTTCTATTTGCCAATAGAGAATCAGTTTATTGGTGACAGATTTTCAATTATTCTAATTTTATACAAATAAAAGATAAGTGAGTTTCAGTTACAGGCTATAAAGTACTAACTATATCAGTTATAGATGTATTTCTTGATAGGTACTTCTGAATAATTGGCCACTAGATATTTTCTTTATTTGTAACCTTGTTTTATTTTTAATACAGAATATAAACACTTTTACTTGACCTGACATGGAAAATAGCTAATCTTCTAATACTGTAAAATAACTTGTGAGAAATCTCATTGTTTCATACGCTCCTTTGAACTACACAGAAATTATTTCTATACTTCATTGTGTTGTTATTTTGGCAGAATTAAAACCAGCAGGTTCACTTTAATTCTGTAAGATTCAAATACAGTAACGATGATGTTTTTAAATAACAAATGACTTTTTTTTTTTGTGATAACAATTCAAAACCTGGACTTCTCGAAAATAAAAATACATTTATGTAGAAATACTAAGAATGATTTTGAAGAATTTAAAAGATATATATATAAATCAGAGAACCAATGTATAACATTTATCACTCACTTTTTGGAAGTAGTTGGAGAACTTCAATGATTTCTGTAGCAATAGATATGATAGGATTTTGTGTATTAATGGAAAAATGCCCTTCCAAGAGTCTCATGAGTGCTTTAACAAATCTGAGCAGCTGAGACCTTTTTTTTTGTATCGCAGTGTACTTAACCTTGTGCCCTCACCTAGTAATATGCCCACACCAAAACCTTCAATCACAATGCTCTCAGACTTTTGGAAGTTCAGATCTCAGCTGAATTATTTTGCTCCAGACTCACCTTTAACAGCAACTCAAAGGAAAGTCCCTGATGGTCATGTCTTGGATTTTACATCCAGCCAATGACCCAAGCTAACCTCAGTTAGCTTGTGAAATCTTACACGTTCACCATCCAAGATAAAAGAATAAGGAAAACAGGAGGTACATTGTTGTAAACCAACCTTGTTCTTTTGGGGTCAGCTCAGCGTAATGGGCTAAGTCCAGTGCCTTGCTTGTTGTATTGATAACCTTGAAAAGAAATGTTGATGGAGTAAAACCACTGCATTAACCTGCACCTAGGCTGAAGTTAATACTAATTCCAGTCTGACAGCAGTTATTCTGAAAATTTCATATAGAGTGTACTGGCTGGCTGCCACCTACCACCTCAGTGGTTATTAAGCCAAGCTTTACAATTTGTTTCTTTCTCAGCCTGTGTGTGCTTGAGCTTTCCCTAAGCTATTGTCAGTTTGTGTACATAATATATTGTGGCCTCAAGACCTCTGATACACAGTACCACTACATAAGTTTTTGTCTTGTTGAATATTTTATAATTTACCAGTGTTCATATATAAACAGTGCCTTTCAAAGATAATCATCATGCTATGCCTTAGGAAACTGAATCCTTTGTTCACAGTTATAAGTGAATACTGTTCCTATGTCACACAGACATTCAAGTATCTCTTGGGTTCAAGCCTCATTCATCTCTTTACATTATTTGAATGCAGCCCTGTGCCCCTCTTGAGGGGCAGCTGGCTTCACAACAAGATCTCCCCTTGAGTAGGTCTCAAGATAATGCCTGCAGATATATATCCCTGGTGAGTGATGAACTGTTTTAGGCTTTGTTAGCTTCATTAATTTTGTATCTTTTACTAAGATTTATTTGCTTTGCTGAGGTTGACTCTGATTGTGTACATAATCCCTTAGCCATAAGCTGTTGATCAAATCTGGGACTGAGAGTAAGGAGCTGCACCTCAGCTCCTTACTTCCATGGCTCAAGAACTTTAAAAAGTAAAGGGTTCTGCTCTGAACCTTGTGACTCAGTGGGAGAGTCTCCTTTGTAAATGTTTACTGTACCCTCTATGTGGTAAATAACAAATGCACCCAGTCATCTCAAATCTTATAAAGCTGCTGTCTTGTTTACAATTAAGCTTTATTAAATCACTACATTGTAATCATATCAGTAAACATATTCTATTTTTTCTCCTATGAGTGCAGAATAGTGCACACATTTCCATCTGCAACAGCTACATTATCCTCAGTGCCAGGCAGAAAAGATGTAGAATTTCATTCTGCATAGTGCTAAGGTGATACAGACAGGCTGTCATCCAGTGTCTGTTGCTAACAACTTGAGCCGGTAGTAAGTTAATGAACAGTTTTTAATGTTCTGAGCACAGATCTTTTGCTGTTGACTCCTTTGTTTCCCAGAAATCTATTTCCCTTTGGATTATCTTTTCAAAGGGTTCTTTAATTTGTAGAAGGACGGAGAGTTTGCCTGCTCGTATGGCTAAAGCTTCTTTCTTGTAGTCATAACATGAAACTACCCTGTCCTTTTTGAAGGCAAAAAAATTTCTCTTCAGGAAAAACAAAACACGACAGAAACTCAAAAAGCTGTAACTCCAAAGTTAAAAACTTCCTGGCAGGAGTAACTTAGTAGTACTGTGATCAGGACAAGTGACTTTCTCAGATGAAATGCAAGCAACAGAGACGAGATTTTCTGCTGACTGTCAATATAACTCCAACAGTATCAGCCTCACTAGAGAGTAGCTCAATAAAAATAAGGAGAAGAAATCAAACATCTGTCTTTGAATCCTGAAGTGTGCTGTGTTTTTGTTTTTTCATTTGGGCAACCTGACACGAAGGTACATGTTTGAAGGCTAAGTACCAGTGAACTTTTCTGGAAGGCTTGGAAATGACATACGGTTGTGTCTGGACACAGAGTTCATTTTGCACATTTTAAATAGGCAAATTTATCTACTTTGAGGTAAAATGGAGTATACGGTAATTAAACAATATCATCCCTCCTGATCTGCAGGCAGTTGACTATAGCAATTCTGCTGAGCTTGCTCTTTAGGAGAAGATAAGAATTTATCCATTAACTGTTGCCTTGAAGTGACATTGCAACTTTAGAAAACAGTTTAAATCTGCTACTTCTTGTTCTCTTTCATCCCTACCTCTAAATAAAAATGTATTCTCTGGCATTAAAGAAGAAAGGATGGTACAGATATATATGTAGCAGAAATTCCTGGAATCAAGTGTAGAATAAAAGATGAAAGATGTTCATTAGATTTAGAGTGAAAAATAAGCTTGGGACTTAGCTTAGTCACATGCTAAGCATATTTTGGCTTTTGGTATAGTTAAAAGAAGTCAGAAGTGAGATCTGTCTTTGGGAATTCAGCCACTAGGTCATACTTAAGATGTTTACAGATTTATTCATCCCCCTTTTCTGTTCCTTTTTTCATCCCTTCTTCTTCTCACAAGCATTAATTTTGTAGCCTGGCTTGATCAGAAAGCTTGTCCTGCCAAAGAGGACACAGTGGGGTGTTTCATCAGCCAGCTGAGGATCAGCTCCTCCACAGGAGGGACCCAAACCTGGAAGAACAAAGGCCTCAACTCCCAGTGGCCAGGGTCTGAGGGTGGAGTGTGCTTTCCATTAAGGACTGAGAGCTCAGTTTCCTTTCCATCATTCTTCACTTCTTTGGATGAAAGAGCTTTCTGTGTGCTGGTGGAAGAGTTCAGCCCTGACACCAAGACTAGCAACTGGCTTTGGACAGTGTCTTCAGGAAGTTTAACCGAGGCGTGTTAATCCTCATAGCCTTGGTTTTAGAGTGAATGAATAGGCATTTGCCATTTAACTGCTCTGTAGTTGTCACCCATCTTGAACAAAGAACAGCATGTCCACTTTAACTGAGAGGGTCGCTGGAAGGGTGGTAAGTGAATATAAATAGGACAAATAATCCTTTGAAAATGAAATGACACCACCCTCTCTCATGCTCCTATGTAACTGCTTTACATATTTTATGTTCTACTCAAACAGGATGTTAAGGCAGAGTTGTTTTAGTAGTACAAATGCAGTTAAGTATCTGTCTGTGGAAATGGAATTTCATATTTCTTTATTTTCTCTCATAAAGCACCAGTGCAGGAACAGAGAGAGGGTAGTTTACATTTATGAAAGGTGCCAAAGGCAGAGAAGAAATACGGTGTTCAGCACGGTATAGGAAAAGAAGAGAAAGCAAGAAAAATAGACTCTGTTGCTCTAGCTATAAGACATTATGTATTTCAATTCAAGACTATATTGTCTCATGTGCTGAATCTTCCCTGATGGGCTGTTCTGCAATCTTCTCCTTTGTAAGAGCCATTTATCTTATCAATGCATCACTTCAGAATGTAGGCAGCAGAGATTTTGGCTTAAGTCATGGCTGCATGATAATGTAAATCTGACCTTGAAGAACTTAACGCGATTTGAAAAACACTTTTTTTTTCCTTCCAGTGGCACAGAGTTCTGATCTGCCTCATTCTTCTGTTTCCAGCGTGTTTGGAAAACATTGGCATGTGGCTTTATGGCAGATCAGCCTTGCTTGTGCCACTCTTGTCTTCCACCAGATTGGCACCATCTGCTCTTCCCTCAGTCCATTCAAATTCAATATTAAACTGACATAAGCTGTGTATTGTGTGTGCTGGCTTGTTTGACAGAATTTGGCAATTACAAGGCATGTCAGATATAGAGTCTTGCCTAAACAAGTCCAAATTTGTGTACTACTTTATTAGCACAAAGGGCTGTAATTAACATTGATGGGCAAGTGGAAAGGAGAAAAACTGTGGGACTGGATGTTTTTGGAATTATTTCTGCTTTTGGCTCTGGTCTATTGAAGTTCTACACTCTGTGCAGAAGTACTGAGGATTATGTATCTTTTGGTGAATGATTCTCTTCTTGTGTTAAAGATTTTTGGAGTTGCATAGGGGAGGTGTGAATTCAACTTTCATCTTATGTGAACTTTCATCTTATGTGAATTAACTGAGTTAAAAGAAAAATGAGCCCATCAGTAACGTCTTGCTGGTCAGTATGTGAGTTGAAATGATATGCAGTGGAGAATAAAAACAGCTAGAAGATTTTAATCTGAAATTAAAGTTGAACAGCTTTGTGTTCAGGAACTTGTCTAAGTAAACATCCATGTAAAACCAACATAAATGTGTTACATTTCTGTGCTTGGTATAAGCCATTAACAAGTACCAATATGTGTTGGGTACTTTTCATAATAGCACTGCAGTCTTTTTTCCTTTGCAACTTAATGTCTGCTGACATATATTTGCTGATGTCAAGCACTTCTAATCCAATGTTAATTCAATCAATGCTATATTTGTCAATAGCACATTCCTTAAATGTTAAAGCAAAATCAATGTAATTATAGAAAAGCAGAGTAATAAAGTATGGATCAAATAAAAGAGTTATAATGGTAGAGCACTTTGCATGGCATGGCGTCTGAGGTTCTTGTTTCTTATCTGGAGGTGAGTTAGTGTCACACACACAGGATAGCAGTGTATTTAGTGGAGATGTTACTCTTTAGACTAATCAGTAGTTGGATTGTTGCACGACTCAGATGTGATATTGATTTCTATAGCCCATATAAAACATTTAATCTGCTTTAATTACTGTCAGGCATTTCCACAAGTAGTTCCCATGCTATGTGTCTTTTGCTTCAAGTCTTTCTGCACCTGCACTTAGTCTGACATCGCTGATCTTTCAGGTTGTTCTGTAACAGCAGACATGTACAAAAGCTTTGATTTCCAACCCCTTCCTCAGTCCCATGTCAATCTTGAAAATGCTGGCTTTTGTGACTTGTCTGTCAGCTCACTGACAGTAAAAGGAACAATGCTGGCTCTCAGCTGCTTGTTTTAATATCTTCTCACTACATATTTTGAGATCAAATGTGGCATAAGTTATCAAGGGATGTTGTTGGAGGGCTTTTCAGAGCACATGAGGGAAGTGATCCTAGATGCCATTTAATCTATTAGTCAGATTTTGATTTCCTGTGCATATGTGCTTGGTGCTTCACTGTGTGAAGCTATTTTTAGCACCACAAATTTTTAGTGTCAGAAAAAAAGCTAAATGGTTTCCTTTCAGATTTGCAAGACATAAAGTGGCAGCCTGAGCTTCCCACTTTTGATTTAACGAGGGCCAAGGACTTTTATTATAGAGCCAGATGGAAGTAATTTTTCTTTGGCTGAATTATTTCTTCTTTGCAATGACAGTTCAGAAGTCTGTACTTCCTATTTAAGTTTAGACAAGAACATCTTAGGAAACTTTCATAATTAAATGTTACATTTTCAAGTTAAATTCAGCTTTACCACAAAAAAAGATTCTTATTTCATTGTGCTCTGTGCTCAGAAAGTCATTATTTGAAAATGATCTTATTTGTGCTTACAACTGTATGCATTTAAATAAAATCCCCCATACTAAGCAAAACCAGAGGGGGGCAGGGAGGTAGAAAAGGACAACAACTACGTGAACTAGTCATCTAACACACTGAAAATAAAAAAAAATTATGCTATCATGAAATTCTCCCTGTAAGAAATAAATGTTTCAAGAATATTTTCTGAAATTTTCAGATACTGGATGGCATTCAAACAAGTTGACAAAGATCAGGACTTGGTTTTATATATAGCAGTTTCTAGAGTTAAATTATGAATAATGACAAACTACTATATAGTACAATCCTGACTACGTAGCTTGTTTTATATTATTACATTGTTAATTTCTTGTATGGCTTTGTAGTTGATGCTGTGTGCTCTTTCACTCTTGCACTGCTTGTTCAAGTAATTTAAATAGGCTAGATGGAAGGGTATGGTTTTGATAATTTATGCTGTAAATGTTTTGAAATATTAATGTAAATTTTAGTAACTTTTGCTTTTTACATGAATGCTAGACCTCTTTTTAAACTGTGCATTAGCACTTCTTCCTAGCGTTTTGTACTACAATAGCAGTGTATTAATTGTTCTTGCTACTGACCTATTGTAACTTGGTGGTGAAGAATACTATCTGAGCTCATGAATTTATAGTATTAAGATAATTTAGGTTTCCAATTTTTTGGTAGTTCCAGGTAAAATAAGTGAGCAGCACATCCTGTGTTTTTCTTGTGTGGACAAACTATATATACACTTTCATAATGCATTATTGTAATTTCGTGTATTTTCCACTAAATTTTGTATTCCACACATGTCCAGATGCATGAAACCACAAATGAATATATTTTGCCAAGCACAGGAATGTAGCTATAAAGATTATTCTGACAGTAGTTCTCTAATGCTCTACTGTCATTAAATGGACTATAGCAAAGAACAAATTCAATTACCTTCATCTAGCTTTTCATTACATTTGGAAGTAAAATCCAAAAGATGAGTTATGAATGTGACATAAGCTGTACAAAGTCATAGCATTGTGTGTGTTGAGATAGAAGCATCCAGCACAGCTCCCATGACATGTCAGTTTTGGAGGAAAGAGAAATACTATTTTTGAAATAAGTGATGCAAACCAAAATTTAGTGATAGTAGTCACTCCCATTTGTTATGACTCCGAATAAGAGTGTAGTATGATCTTCTACCACTACTCCAAGTTATGTGCACCAGGATCTCAGTTTACGATCAGTGCAGGAAAATCTTGGTCTCTCACTGCTGCATACAGTTGGCTGTGCTGTGCTGTCATCTGTTTTCTGTCTGTGGTGCTGTTTGTGTGAGCTGATGAAGTCTTCTTACGAAGACTAAAGCCTTAGGTTCCATTAGATGTGTATGATCTTAATTCTTCTGAATTGAGGTAATATCCCAAAGTTGGACAGAATAATTATATTTTGACACAGACAAATGTGTGGTGATACTAAGGATAGAAGTTTCCTGTTAATATACTTTATTTTCCTTTATTCTCCATATTTTCCTAAGTAACTTAATCTGTTCCATTAATTTGTATTCAAATGTGGAGAAATCCAACATTATCTATATTGGAAGATGTATCCTGATCTCATTTAAACATTTACATTACAGTAATCTAGTGATTCATCCAAAACTGAAAGTAACTATGATGAACTGTCTAGTACAACAAGGATTGTTCCATCTTAAAACTTGTAATGATTAAAGAAGATATATAACTAGTTGCTATAGCAAACTGCTCAAATACTATCGTGAAATCTTTTCAGTTTTCACCCTAGTAATTAATAAAAGTAATGAACTGTGAAGCTACACAACGTATTTCCACACACAGGTTCTAAGAAGGAGTAGAGTACTGAGTCTATAAAACACAAAAGCTTTTGAAACCATTTTATACTTAACCCTCAGATGTGTATAAAATCAGAAGAAAGCTTATGGATACTTTCACAAAAACATGGGTAGATTTCTTTGAAGGAAAGTAGTTTTTTGTCTGTCTCATTTTCAGATTATGTCAGTTGCAGTTTGCAAAACTTCTGTGAGCACAGATGGACTTCTACAAACCCATAAAACTTCAAACCTGAGGCTCATCTTCGGGATGTCCAATATGCTTCAGACTTTCGACATTCCTGCTTAAATGTTTTGGAAAAGCATATCAACATTTTTGTTCATTATCAACCGAAATTAACAACCAAAATTCCGAGAACCTTTGAGAAAATGTGCTTAGTGCTGCCTTTCCTGTCCTGCTGGAAAGGACAAAGCAGATAGAGGTGACGTTGGTATGGTAAGACTGGAAAGTTATCTTACCAACTGTTCCTAGTCTGCAGAATCACTGGCACATTTATAGAAAGTCATTGCATAACATTAATTTTTAACAAGGAAACAAGGAACCTATTCATTTCCCATTAATGCTGTGTTGAGGCTCAACAAGTGGCTAAGCACCTCGCAGTCAATTTCTCACTCCCCTCAAGTGGGAATGAAGGAGAGAATTGCAAACAAATCAGAACCTATGGGTTGAATTTAAAATTATTTACCAAGGCAGAATGAAAAAACATACATACACACATTGCATTTTTATGCAATTCCTTGCCATGTGTTGTCTGACACCCAGCAAACAGTACAACTGCCTGTTGATTACCACCCTGCTGGCAGCAATGCAAAGCAATGTCTCCAGCTCGTGCCCGGCAACCTCCAAGCAGCTGACCCCTGGCCAACACAGCTTGATAGCATCTGTATAGTGTTGTGTGGTATGGAATGACCTGCTGCCAAGTTTGGACCACCTCTCCTGGCTCTACCCTGTCCCCTGCTGCTGTGCCAGAGTGGCAGCAGTTCATACCCACTGAGTGAACTTCCCAGTCCGTGCTCCAATAACTCAGAAACTACCAAAACCTCGGTGTGCAATCAACACTGTTTTAGCTGAGACCAGGATGTGCAGCTAGGCAGCAAAAAAGCTGCAGAATGTGTTTTTTGCAACTAATTCTTTTGTTGGCAAATTTCCACTGACACAGAATTTTCTGTGCAAAAAGTCCAGAATCCATCACCTTTAGAATGTGTGAGAAGTTAATTTTCACTGCTGTCCACTAAACTGTCAGGAAAGGCTATCTGAGATGACCTCAGACAAGTATTGGATCTTGTAATTTTGCTGCATGAGTTTTATTAATATTGAATTAGGAACCAGTGAAAAGATAGTGTTGTGGTTGAAGGTATCTATAATTTGGTATGCAGTAGAGAAGACAACTAAAAGATTGCTGTATTCTAACTTACTATAAGCATTCCTCTGGCTCTAATTTAGCTTACTTTTTTCAAAGGCAAGCCCAATTATATTCAGACTTTTCCTTTCTGTCCTTAACACCATACAAGAGAAACCTTGCTGTTTTTTCTGCCTGCTGCAGGGCTCTCAGAACTATGAGATCCAGTGTATTGATACAAGAGCTAAATGCTTTGTAATTCATTTGCAATACCACTTCTAACACTTCCTACAATTAACTTCAAAGTAATCATAGACAAGAGTTCTTACCATAGATAAGTGTATTTTTAGTTTTACATTCATTTGGATTCCTGCTAGTCAAAAAAATTTGGTTCAATTTTTTTCTTTTTTTCTAATGGAAGTTCAAAATTTATATTAGCAGAGAATCAAACCTATATAAGATCATATGTAAAGCAAGTTATTTTTAACATTATTTATAACGTCATGACTGGGTGCTCTGAATATCCTTCTCTGGAGATTTCTTACCTTTTTCCCCTGACACAGAAATGTTCAATTTTTACTAAGCTTGAAATAAATTTCTATCTTCTTTTGTCTATTTTGTGTAGTGAAGGCAATTCAGTACTAAAAATTAGGCTTCCATTGGAAAATTTCATAGTCTTTAAGTAAGATATGTTATCTACATAGCTGATAATATTTAAAACAAATCATAGATGAACTTGCAAAGTTTCTTGACTATATGGCAATGATTTTGATATTTCATTCTTACCACAGAGATCGTCAAAGTTGTGTTCTACTGTTTGATATAATAATTGGAGAGGGTTTTGAGAATATACAGGTTGGGTAATCACTCTGGACTTCATAATTCACCTCTAATTTACATAACACTGGACAAAACAGTAGCATTGTTGAGTCTTGTTCACAGATATAGGAGCGACAAACATTAGTAATGTCATTAGTAATGTCATTCTTGCCTGTTAACATAACTCATTAATGTGTTCTAGTAGTCATTAACTTTACAAGGCAGTATTCCTCTTGAAACAGCTGCAAGTTAAAAATGAGAAAATGTCTCCAGGAATGATCTATGCTTTGCATATGCATTGAATTCTTATGATCATTGTACTTCTGTGCTGTTCAAAGGACTGTTTCCTTGTAGTATAAATTCTAATGGAGTAATCAAAATACATTGTTTTGAATTCTTATTTGATATTTCCTGGTCTTAGAATTGCATTGCCATTTCATGTGGAAACATCTCTTTGTTCAGAATCTTCCTGCAGTAAATTGGGCAAGTGACTTTTGACTATCTGTGACACATCTAAAAATCCTGGGTGTTGCGAATTTCATTACTGTTACATGTTTCTGAAACCTCAGAGGCATAAACACATCTGTTTTGGAGTGTAAATAAAGTTAAATTTTTTTTGTGTGACTACACTGAGCAGTGTATGCTTTGCTGGAAGGCCAACTATATCCTGGCTGCATCAAAAGGGTGGTGGCAAGCAAGGTGAGGGTGGTGATTGCCCCTTCTCTACTCTGCCCTTGTATTGCATCCATGTCTAGATCCTCAGCACAAGGATATGGAGCTGCTGGAGATGGACCAGAGAAAGAACATGAAGATTATCAGAGGTCTGGAGCACCTCTCTTATGAAAGGTTAGAGTTGGGCTTTCTCTTAGAGAAGAGAAAGCTCCAGGGAGATCTTATTGAGGCTTTTCAAAACCTAAGAGGAGCTTATAAACAGGAGGAAGGACAACTTCTTGCATGGTCTGATAGCGATAGGACAAGGTGGAAATGGTTTTGAATCAAAAGAAGGGAGATTTAGGTTAAATGTTAGGAAGAAATTTTTTACTAAGGGGTATTGAGGCACAGAGGCCTTGTAGATGTGCCATCTGTGAAGACGTTTAAGGCCAGATTGGATGGGGCCCTGAACAGCCTGCTGGCAAGGGATTGGAACTGATTCTAGGATGAGTTAATATAGAAAGCAAGTACATAGTCATTATGATTTCACCTCAGTATTTGGGAATGTAGGAAACTACAACTAGTTAACTGTCAACAAAACTGGCCTTCACATAGGCTTTTCATATCTTTCATCAGTGGGAGAAACCAAACACATCTCTGCAGGTTTGGAGGCTGTCTTTGAGGGGATTAGAAATCTGATCTATGTATTTAAATTTTTTATTGTCCCTTAGCAGAAACATAGGTCTAACTCATCCTTTCGTTCTATCACGTGCACCAGCAGTATCAAATACTTAAAACATGTTTTCTTTCTTTTTATTTTATTTATATATTTATTTACTGAGTTAATGGATATAATTTCCTTATTGCATTAGTATGGTTGCAGAGTATTCGGATGTGAAAACTTGCCTTATAATTTTATAACTGTTTTTATTTGCTGGAAATCCTCAGGTCAGTGATTTTCATGTGTGTTAAGTAGACTGCAACTGAGAAATGCTTTTCTTGGTGTTTGGTGACTTTTAGTCTAATTTTTCCTTGTTTGTGTCAGGACATGGCTTAGTGAGTTATACAGTGTTAGGAATTTCCCTGAAAATTTAGTTATTCATTCACTGAATTAATACTTATTTAATGAGTTGTCTAAAATGCAGCAGCACTTTACTTGAGCTAACCTGACCTACTTGGAATGGCATACTATTTATAATGTACAATATGATCTACTTTCTTCTATCTCAATGACCTATTATCTTAAGAATTAAGGCAGTGGTAAATACTAGTGTCAGTCTGATCTCTCCCCAAATATCTAGGGTCAGCCACTGCATTCTATGGTCACTCTCTTGGAAATATGGCAGCAGTACAGTGATGTCCAATTAGATTAGAAGATCTTAACTGTTTTGTCCACTTAATATGTGTAATGCTGTTTTTGCTTTCTAGATTATTAATCAGGATATTGTGTAAAATACAGTTATTATATACAAGACCCTTCATTGTACTACTGTCTTGGCATCCCAAATAAATTATTACATAGTTTTCTCTGACATCAACACAAGATGGCAAAATCTGTAATTACTGTATTGCTTCACTTATCCTTTTGGTTCAACTTAAAGTACCTTTTATGCCATCTTGCATTGCTAACAGAAAGGGTGTTTTTTTTTTTTATTGTGAAAAATAAATATTATAAATATTACTTTGGAAATGTATGAAAATCTTATTAATGCTTACTTTATGCATATTGAACAGTGTCCCAATACAGCTGTCAAGTTTCTGTTCATTTTAGTGTAATAAAAACTCTTCCTCTGGCATTAACTCTTCTCATACACTCCTCTTATGACTTTCAGCTTTACTCATTAGTACCTGTACTTTCCACTGCCTTATTCATATTCACTGCTATTAAAATCCTATTTTCTAAATGACACTTCGCAAGAATTTTGTTTTCTCTGGTTTCTTAATATCTTCTTTTTTTGACCGTAGGTTTGTAAGTGTTGTGACCTCTAGAAAAATGTTCAAAAGCATAGTCTACGCTTTTTCATTTTTAAATATTTTTAACAGATGATTAAAAAAACAAAACAAACAGCAGTTAAGATTAAAATCATTTTTGAAAGCACCAAATATGTATTACTGGTATAATCTTAGTTGGTTTTGCAAATTGATATGATGATGCTATAACCTCTTATACTCAAGTAATTTCTTTTTATACCTGGAGTCACTACCTGCTTCTATAAGGATGGTAGAAACTACGTTGTGTTTTTGTTTTGTTCTTGTTTTTGAGTTGGAGGTAATGTTTTTTGTGCTAAAAAACTGTCATCTGCAGTTTGTGTGTTCTCTAGTGACTGTTACAGTGGCAAGGTGAGACTTCCCTGTGTCTTTGTGCTATTTTAACAGTCCTTTGCAGTCAAGATAGATATTGAAGGAGCTGGAAATGATCTTCTTAGATGAGTGATTTGAGTATCATCCAGTCACAAGTGTTTGAGCCTTTGAAGGTACTGATATCTCCAAAAGTGCCTATTTAACCTTTGGATAGAGGGTGAGTGGGACATCAGAGGGATGTAAGGTTAGGTATCTGTCTCTCTCAAGGCTTACAGTTTTATTTTGTTTTAGCTCTCCCCTGTCTCCTAAGAATATTATGTGAGAGACTTTGGACATTGTGGCCATAATATTTGTATTCCAGAGTACAGTATTCTTGGAATAACCAGGAGTTATTTCTGCTGTAATGTAAGGTGTGCTTTTGTAATATTTTCTCTCCTTTTTTCCCTCAGTCACATCTCTAGTAAATTTTCAGAATTCTTGCTGGAGTCATAAAGGGGGGGAGGGGGAACCCACTTTTTTTTATTAGGTGGGTATGAAAGTAGAATCAAGTTTTAAAGTCCCATTAAGTTTTTCCCAATCATTTATCATTTTGCAAGCAGACAGATTTCCTATGTTGTTTGAATAAATTGTTCCTTTCTTTCTTGAAGTTCAGCACAATCCCATATAATTCAACTATCTTCAGAGTAATGGTTGCTGCTGTAGCTGCTACTTATGGGAAATATTCTTCTGAACTAAAACCTCAAAGTAGATAAGTGACTCTGTTCTGCACTAGTTGTAGAAATATCTGATAAATAACAAATCAGTGCAGGAGGTTTTTCAATAGCAGTTCTCCAAAACTGTGTTGAAAAGGATAATAGTGCGGTTGAATTAGTAATGAACATACCAAAAAACATATTTACCCTCTTCTACTCACAATCCATCAGTTACTACAGTAGACAGATTTAGCACTATCAACAATATCTCCAGTTGAATACCTTTAGCAGCAAGCCATGTAGGCTCTGTGTTACTGTTTTAGATATTGTTCTAATGTAGATTTCTCTTTGCCAACATCTGGTTTATGTACTACAACAGTGACATGGCTTTCTTCAAATCTAAATGAAGCAAGATCAGTTTAGGATTTGCACAATTTTGCTAGGTGCTTTGTAGATACTGAAACAGATTCTACTTGCTGACAGTTGCTGTCACTTCTCAGAACAAATATTGGTAACAACCACAAGATCTTCTTGGAAACAAGTGTCTGTTTTCAGAATCATTCAGAAATTGAAGATTACATAGACCCTGATTCAGTGAGTACATTGAAATGCTTTCTGATTAGTTCTTTTAAGCATTAGCTTTACAATTATAAGTAGAAATGCAGTTCAAATCTTTCTATGTACTGCTTTTGGCCAACTACTTATTAGCTGCCCCATGAGGAAAGGCTGAGAGACTTGTTACTCTTCAGGGGATCTAATAAATGTTTATAAATATCTAAAATGTGGAAGTTGAGTCTTTGGAGGCAGAATCATTTTGGCTGCATGCGGCAGTAGAACAATGGACAACAGGAGCACAGGATGTTCCATACTGAAACAAAGAACTTATTGACTGTCAGAGTGAAGGAGTGTTGGGAACCAGGTGCCCAGAGAGGTTGTAGAGTCTCCTTATCCGGTGATATTCAAGACCTGCCTGAATGCCTACCTGTGTGATCTGTTGTAGGGAGACTGCTTTAGCAGGGGGTTGGACTGGATGATCTTTAAAGGTTTCTTCCTACCCGTACAATTCTGTGATCCTGATTATTCAAGGTTAGCTGTCAAACACCATTTATTGTTTGAACTACTGTATGAGTATGGGTAATTTCTGTTCAGTAGAGAAGTCTAATAAGAAAGTTTTTTGATGTATTTATCAAGCCTCATCATTTAATTGAAGTATATGTTCATTCCTCTGCAAAATTGGTTAGATTTATTTTCCTCAGAAGAATAATTAATAGCTGATAGTCTCAGGCTCTGACCTACAAATGAACATTTTTAAAGGATTCATTTGTGCAAAAATTTCTGTTAATCCTTCTCAGAGATGTATTTATCAAAGTGGCATCTGGAATTTCTATTCAATTTGGTTGTGTTTGAAGAAATACTTTAACTGCTTAATTAAAACTATTAATATACTTGCCTTTTTAATTATGGTTATATTAATCCACTGCAAAATGAAGACTTTAGTCTTTAGAACACATACTGAATATTCTGGGGGGGAAATGAGGAAATGGAGATAAAATTATCAGGGGTAGCTGAGAGGAAGGGTGTGGGAAGAAAAGGGAAACTCAGCCCATTTTGCACCCTAAAGGACCTACATCTGGAACTAGTTGAGAATAAATTGTTTTAAAAAGCCTGTGGTATCACATAAAAGCTTAGAAGATTGCTTTGAGGCAACATTGGAAAGTTTTTAACTGAAGAACAAAGGAAATAGAGGATACCTCCTTTCAGACCTGTAGTTTTCCAGTAGACTTGTGAGATTAGTGTTTGTACCTCAAATGCAAATGATTTAAAAAAACTGTAAAAAACATATGTTGCTTGTCATTTTCTGATTGATCAAAAATTCTAGCCTTACTGAAAACCATGCAGAGGATGTATTATCAAACCTCAATTATATGGTTAGTAAGAACTATACATCCGGCACATGATATGAATCTCCACTGGCGATGCCACTTCTTTTTTTTTTTTTTTTTTTTTTTATGATAGCTTTTTACATTGAAGTGTAGAATACCAAAGCTAAATCAAAATCTCCAAGTCCTATGAAAAACATTCCTGTTATCTCAGGAAGATCAATTTTTCTCCCATGAAAATTGTAGTACTGTCTTGGAAAAGTAAAAAGGCTAACCTAAGAGAAAATGTTATTCTAAAGTATTTTAGCTGAGAAGAAGTATTAAAAATGATTACCTTAAGCAAAGATCAATTATTACATTTGAGTAGTATTTTTTTATTATAGCATCTTGCAAATGCATCTATTATACTACAGAAACTTGGAACCAGTAAGTCAGGAGACTACTCGTTATCATGTGTACACATGCTACAAATATGTGTATTGAGGACAGCAAATGTGATATTTCACCCTTAATGAAATTGCCCACAGATGAAGAAGTAGAATAAAGGGTCAATGCTCCCTACTGGATTTATTTCTGGATTTTTTAACTTTATCTCCAGAAAGTGGTTGGTTGGTTGGTTCGTTTTAAATGTTTAGCAGCCATAATCTATTGACACAGTCCTTATAATGACTTTTTGTTCCTGTTTTCCCAGGCTGGTTTTCAGATACAAATACAATGCAAGTTAAAGGAACAAATACTGACCATTAAAGATAAATTCTGATAGCGCTGTTTTTCATTTTCTATTTTTTTAAATCTAGTCAGATAAAGTTCAACAGAGCACGTGTTTTAATAAGAATGAAGTATATGTCTAGGGTAATATAAACAGAGTAGAGAGAGAGGATCACCTCCCTCGACCTTCTGGCCACGCTCTTTTTAATGCACATCAATCGCTGTATTTGTGGTAGCATGATTGCCATTTGAACTATCCCTTTTATTTTTTGCAGAGCTCACGCTCTTCCTTTCTTTAGGAAAGGAATGCTATTCAACAGGTTTATGAACTGTTAAGACTTGACTCAGCCTGTCTTTATTATTTATTGGTAGTTAAATGAGAAAATCAAATTCACCTATATCACCTATATTCACCTACAAAAAACAAAAACAAAACACCTTAGCAACAATATCATTTACTGATATAAAAAAACATACTAAGGAAATGTATTTTTTTGCTAGCTGTATGTTCAAATGTTGCAAGGGCATGGGGAATTGAAACTGTCTTTCTAATGGATTGTAAATCTTAGAAATGATTTGAATTCATAGATTAAATGTCAGCTTTGAAAGCTTTTGGTGATTTATTTTGGGTCTTAGAAGAAAGAACATTTGCACTGCAAATCAAATTATTGCATTTTCATATTCTGTATTAGTTATTTCAAGAAAAATATTCCTCAAAAGTATAACCTGGGGATGCTTTTCCTCCATTTGTAAATTCTTGACAGTCAGTGTTATGTTTGCAATTAATTGAATAGCAAAGATTAGAGGCAGAAAAGAGCTAAGGACAGTGCTCTCTGTGAATAATGTGCACCATATGCTGAAAAGAAGATAACGCTAGCTGAGTGAACCTATGGTTTTTCAGGTTCTGGTAAACAGAATTCAGAGTCAATCATGATTTAGCTAGAGAAAAGTGGATGAGTTAGGTTGAAGGAATTGGAGGATTGTGACAAAGTTTTACAGCTCTTGCAACAGAAGTGATCTATCAGGAATATTTCTTAATTTGACATGGTTGTTTGAAAGTGGGGTAGAGAGAAGGCTGCTCCTTAGGCAAAAGTGAGAAGTATTGACAGATAAATAACTTATTGCCAGTAAAAGAAATAGAAGGGTCTTCTGGCCTTTTCACAGACTTAAATCAGATTTGAATGCACTTATTAAATAAAGTCAATTTCAGACATTCAATTGTAATTCCAGAGTTAAGAGTTGAGTTGCAATAAGTGCCTCTGTGATTGAAGGAGATTGGTTGATAGGCATGTTTGAAGACTATTCAACCTACCTAGTATCTGGATTGTCCCTCTGGTATTGCCCTATTATCTCCTCTCTGATGGGGGGACTCTAGATTGAGGTTCTTTAAATGAGACAAGGTAAACCAGTGTTTAATAAGTTAAATTTATTTTGTGCTGATGAAGAGAAACAGGGATTAAATTATTTATGATGCTAATTTTACAGGGAGTGGACATTATCTGTTTATTGTAGTTTGCATTTAATTTTATTGTACTCGTTGCTACAGTACAGTTACTAAGGAATTTTCTTTCAACAGATTTCTTGTACTGTAATTATGGAAAAGAAAAAAGGATAAAAAAAAATTAGATCAGCTTCCTTTACCTGTTTATGAAATCTGTTATGCAAGTAAGAGTCAGCAAAGCTATCCTAAAAGATTAGCTTTGTATGTAAAGCTGCAGTCTCCCTCTTACAGGTGTCCAGGGTTTTAAGTTGCTTTCCACTATATTAACTGCTTCTGCTTTCTTCTTATGCTGATGGCAGGATCTCTATTCTGATCTAGTAGAGCATTTTGCTTCCAAAGTAGGGGCTGAAGTCTGGATTAAAACAAAAATGTCTGTGTTACTTGAGGACTACAGTTTAGACTGTGACCTGAGTTAATTACTTTTTTCTGGTCATTTTCCAGAGGACTGGGAGCTACACCACAGCTCTTACTCTTTTAGTTGTCTCTAGAGGAAGACTGATAACTGCTGGAATTCCAGAGGGTGACAGTGCTGGTCTTCTTTTACTTGAGGATGCCATTCCTATGCTATAGGTTATAAACATTCTAAGAGGTGTTTCCAGAGTAGTTAATACTGACAACTATATTCTAGAGAAAAGATTAAAAAAAAAATTGAAGTTAAAAGCCTAGTTAAAGTATAATATAAAATATCCAGAACAGCTGAATTCATACATTTTTTTCCTTTTTTGTTTCAATGGTGCCTAGCCTTCATTTGGTTGAGACTGAGTGGAACAGTCTTACAAAGCATCATGGAAACGTACGCTGGCTAAAAGTATGTGGACCAAAACGTTAAAACGATTTCACTGCCTTTAAAGCACTCAAAAACATACTCTGAGAAAGTGCAGAATGCAACAAAGCAGTTTGCCATTAGAGAAGAGGAAGCAGGAAAGTGTAAAGACGTGGAAAAACATCACAGAAATGAAAAGCTTTTTATTCTCTTTTTAAGCTCGTTGTAGGATGCTAAGGAGGCTAGGTGCAATGCAGTCTTTGAATGTTGAAGTCATCATCTGCAATTGTGACACATGTAAAAAAAAAAAACTTTGACTGTAAATGAAAAAAGTTCCATAGATGGTCAAAGTATATTTTTGTCTGTTCAGCATATATGAATATTCATTCAGGTTTCTGAGTATATGCTGGCTTGTCAATGGATAATTATTGGATTACACATAGAGCTGCTAACGAAGATAAATACCTGAAACAGTCCACTGTGACAGTTTATCACAGAGGTACATAGAAGCAGCAATTGAACACATTTAAAATGATATTTTATATAACTTCAAATTTATATACCTTCATCAAAAGACAGTCCTTTTCCCCTTGAAAAAGAAATGACATTTGAAAACTGACTTCAATTTATTCTTAAGATACAGTTAACCCAGATATTAACATTCTGAAATGTTGCTGGGACAGCCTACATGAGGAAAAATATATTAAAGATTATTGATCTATGCTGTAGTCAGAAAACAGGGTGGAGGGGTGGGAAGGATATAACTTGATTCTGATTGAAAAAGGAAGACAAGAATTTTGATGAATAGCTTTTTGAAACCCTGTGATGGCTGAAAGACATTTTCATGTACAAAAGAGATGTTTAAGTGAGATGAGTGTTAGTTACAGCTATTTTAGGATGAACTAATGCAGTCCTGAGTTTTTGAAGCAAAAAGGGACAGTTATCTGCATGTTGCTTTTTAGAGATGGAAATGTGAAAGAGAGCTTTTACATCCGCCTCGGTGTGAAAGGCTTAGGATCATGCTGTGTGTGAGCACTCCATTTGCTTTCCACATTGTTTATGTGAGAGCCAAGTGTTTTCTGCTTGTATTACTCTGAGTGACATGAATGCAAGAGGTACAGAAATGCGTGGTTGCTCACTTGTGAGTGATATTCTTCCTGAGGTAAAGTCAGTTGTACACGTTTTTCCCTGCCAGTCCTCACATACTGGTGACTCATAAATGAATGTGGTGTATATCTCCCACATAATGTACTAGGTCATTTGACTTGATCCAAATTGACCTTTCAGTAGTTTATGTGGGGTGCTGGTGGTCAAGTTCTGAGGAGAAAATTAAGATTTGTAGGGAGATAATCTACTCCATTATTTTTATACCAGTTTGATTATCTAATTTTTTCTTCCAAAAATCATTAAGGTTGGAAAAAACCTCCTAAGCTTGTCTAGTCCAGCCATGTCCACTAAATCATGTTCCTCAGTGCCCCTTCTACCCTTTTCTTGAAAACCTTCAGGGACAGTGACTCCACCACTTTTCTAGGTAGCCTGATCCAGTGCATTGCCTACCACTCTTTCAGAGAATAATTTTTTCCTAATATTCACCCTGAACTTCTCCTGGTGCAACTTAGGGCCATTACCTCTTTTCATTTTACTAGTTACCTGGATGAAGAGGCTGACTCTGCCTCATGCCTCACTTCAAGCTCTTTTCAGGCAGTAGTAAAGAGCAATAAGGTCTCCCCTGAATGCCCTTTTCTCCAGATTGAACAATACCACTTCCTTTGACCACTCCCAGTAAGACTTGTGTTTGCTAAAGTCTGGATAGACTACATCCACAGTATTACATCCACAGCCGACAGGACAAGGGGAAATGGTCACAAACTGAAGCATAGGAAGTTCCACATAAATGTGCATGAGAACTTCTTCAAAGTAGGGGAACAGGCTGCCCAGAGAGGTTGTGGAATTTCCTTCTCTGGAGATGTTCAAGACCTGCCTGGACGCCTACCTGTGCAACCTGGGCTAGGGAGCTGCTTTGACAGGGGGTTGGACTCGATGGTCTCTAGAGGTCCCTTCCACCCCCTACCATTCTGTGATTTCCCTCATTCACTAAGCAGGTCACCTGGTCATAGGAGATCAGGTTGGTCAAGCAGGACCTTGCTTTCATGAGTTCATGCTGGTTAGGCCTGATCCCCCGACTGTTCTGCACATGTTGTGTGATTGCACTCAAGATGATTTGCCCTATGAGCTTTCCTAATACCAAGGTCAGGTTGATATGCCTCTACCTCCATGGAACCTCATTTCATGTAGATGGGTATCATGCTGGCAAGTTTCTAGTCATCTGGGACCTCTCTGGTAGACCAGAACTGGCTGATAAATGATTGTAAACAGCTTGGCAATCACTTCCACCAGCTCCCTCCATGCTCTCCAGTGAATCCTATCTGGTCTCTTAAACTTGAGACAGTCTGAATAGAGCAACAGGTTGCTAACTGTTTCTGTCTGGAAATCATAGGGGTTTATTTTATTCCACATTCCTGTATTCCATCTCAGGAAGCTGAGTACTTTGATGACATCTGGTCTATTGAATACCAAAGTAAAGAAGGCATTGGGAACCTCAGCCTCATCCTCAGTAATAATGAACGGTTCTTTTGAGCTGTTTGAAGATGTCACGTTCTTTGTTGTTATTTTTTGAGAAAAGTAGTTACACTGAATTCATAGAATTAAGATCATAATTTGGTGTGGAAAGTAATAGAATCATGATATGGTACTAGATAATCAATTAAATATCAGGCTTCTGTGTGGTCTATCTCTGTGACTGTCTACTCATCTGTGTTCCGGACATTTTAAGTAACATGCACAACAAACCGACTTCATGTCTCACCTTTTAAACAATAACAGTGTCATTTTAGATAGTTATTGCCTTCTGTTGCTGTTAAAATGTTTGTTCATGCTACATATAAGGCTGAGGATCTATGGAGAAACAAATGACTTATTTGGGGATTATACCTTATTATTTGCACAGACTATAAGCCTAAAAACCAGCTCAAACTTAGATGTAATGAGTGGGATGCACACCTTGATACCCTGTTTCCACAACTCCATTAATCTTAACTGGTTTGGTTCATTGCAGTCTCCCATTTGTGCTTATATTGACTAAGATAATCAAATATATTACTTTACAAATTCCAAAAGCCTTTGGGACAGAATAATGAATGGATCATTGACTTAACTGCAGTCAATAGGTTATTATAATTTCTCTTAATACAGCAATATTGAACTTTGTGTAAAAGATTACAGTGACTAAACAATAATTGTACCAATAAAAAAAAATGAGGGAAGGAGTATCTCACAGTAAGGAGATGGCATGAAAAAATACATAAGTGAAAAGAGTAAAAAAGTAGTTTACACAGTCAGCTTAAGTTAAAACATGATTAACTTTGTCATCCAAATGAAACACCGAGTTTGCTGCCACTTACTGCAGATGGATGAACTCATCTTGACTGATTTTGGATCGTGTTATTGTGCATTCAGAAGCATGTTTGTGAGTCTAGTATCACTGTATTAATATTTCAATTAATGTACCCTGTGACAGAGCGTGGAAGGTGAGGATAGCGTATCTAACAAAGATTCTAATCCTGAGGAATAGCTTCTCTGCAAATTTTTTTTTTCCAAATAAGCCCCACTGACCCATTATTCATGGCATTATCAGACTTTTCAGTATGTTTCAAAGGACATGGAGATTCTTTCCAGGAAAAAAAAAAAAAAAAAGTGAAGCTGCTACCACAACAATGCAAAGACCCTGTTAGTATAGCTATTGTAGACATAGAAAATTAGGTTTCATTTTGGGACGATTCTCATTTTGTAAAAACACTGAAATGGTGCATGAAAGGAGGAAGTTAGTAAAGGGTTTCCACATACAGAGGTACTTGTTAAAAGAAGGTAGTTATTGATTTTGTAATTACTGGGGAGCATTCAAACTAAATGACTCCTGTGAGTGCAGTCAGATAGATGAATGTCTATATGCCATCAATTACACCTGTCATTAACTGTGTTTGTAATTAATGGAAGGCTGCATTTTTGGAATCAGATCTTTAAAAGATTGCATGGAAGCATAAACAACATGAAAGTTAACAGAGTTTTCATCTGATAAGGGAAAAGCAAAATATTTATATATAATATTATGAATATTTAGTTATGGTTATGTGGGAATATTTAAGGTGTTCTGTTTGGACTTTTTTAATGGCAAATTTTATACTTAGCTGATGCAATATAATGAAATATGCCTGCTTCTGTAACTAACTTCAAATAATAGATGAATGTGGTCAATAATGCAAGCTGATGAGAAGGAAATGAAGAGCTCTAGAAGCAAGGAGAAAACAGCAGGCGAACAGCACAGCCCGGTCTCTCCCTGAGCGTGTCTGGAGTACCTTGGACAGAGTCCCCAGCAGGGGAAAGGCGGGAGTTATGTTGCCCTGTGACATAGAAGATGAACGACAAGAGCACTGAGCTGGAAGCAGTGGGTCTTCCATTAGTGGATACGTTGTTTCCGACTCATGATGGATGTCTTGATGCTGTAAATCAAAATGGTACAGGAAAAAAAATGGGGAAGGATAATTTACAAGAATGTATTAAGAATTGGAACCAAGGGATATGTTTAATTAAGCTAACATCAGCAAACCAATGTATCAAAGCTCAGTCAATTTGGCTTCTCTTTTCTCTCTCCATGAGGTAAATGACTAGATAGCAGTAAAAGATTTACTTTAATGAAGTGATCTCTAAGAAAACTTTACTACTGTAGAAAAAAAGGAGAAAGGACCAAATTCCTTGGTGTTTAAATTTAGTCTAACGTTAAACAGATTTCTATAACGTAGAATTTAATTGAACTTCTAGAATATTAGATATCAAACGTTAGTTAACTTTTGTGTGGTGTCTATGCATTTTAATTCAATTAATTATAAAACAAATTCTTTAGGAAGCAGCTGCAAAAATTGTGTTTAAATATGACTATCAAATTTCCTCGTGAGGAAACCCCTAGCTTTCAGAGTTTTACAATGAATACAGTTGATACTGACATTGAAGAAATTACAGTAACTACCTTCAGAGGATAATGTGTTCTTCAACCACCCCTGGCTAATTCTGAGAGGCTAAGGACCTAGGCTTCCATTTGCTATTGAGAATGTTCAGGGATAAGTCATATCCTCTGATATTCAATCATACATGGAAAAACCTTCTGAAATAAGTTTTATCTGTTGAAATATAGGAATATGTTTATATTAATGTGTAAACATGTCTTAACATAATTACAGTACAACATAATTGCACTATGATTGGTCTGGCTAGCACAGTGTAGGAAATTGAATGCAACAGTCTGTACACAATGGCTGTACCTAAGAAATGTTGAAAACACTGCAGTAAAGAATTATTTTATAATCTTCCTGTGAATTAAACTTCTGAATAACTTTTTTACTGCCGGATGAAGTAGTTCTGAAGATTGATTCACATAGAACAGACAATGCCGCTGTCTTTACCTATGTTCTGTAATATGCTTTTCTGATTTCTCTTGCATATGCTTGCAATATAGGTCTGATTTAAATAAGACTAGATTTCAAATCTAGAGTAGTTTATATAAAGTGGTTTAGTACTTTGTTGAGTAACCTCACCCTGTTAGTGTCACTAGCACTGACTTTTGTTGAAGTTGCTCATACATGTGTCCATGGGATGTGGAACCTGCCTTATTAAGAAGACTATTGTTTTGAAGAATATTTCTCTTCTGTTTCTTACTTACTGAGCTCTGCTCACTGGCAAAGAGAAAAATGTTTGTCTTGTTAACCAGTATCAGTAGCGGATGTCATAGGGCAGGGGGAAATGGTCACAAACTGAAGCATAGGAAGTTCTGCACAAATGTGCGTAAAATGTTCTTCACAGTAAGGGTGACAGAGCATTGGAACAGGCTTCCCAGGGAGGTTGTGGAGTCTCTTCTGGAGATATTCAAGACTGCCTGAATGCCTACCTGTGCAGCCTGGTCTAGGGAGCCTGCTTTGGCAGGGAAGTTGGACTCAGTGATCTCTAGAGGTCCTTTCCAGCCTCTCTGATTTGGTGAAAATAAACAGGAATCCTGGGTAGAACTTCAGAAAGTAGTGATTATTATTAATAAAATGCTTACAATCCATTGCTTGAAATGCCTGCTTGAATCAACAAGAGTAACTTCTAGTCTGGAATGTGTACTGCCTTGAAAGGAATTCTACGAGAACAAGAAAAAAACTAGAAAGGGATCTTTTCTTTTATTTTATTTTTCCCCAAGTTTAAGTATTCTTCTCAATATAAACTACAGAGGTTGGAAACTTAATGCATTTGATTTTTTTTTTCATTTTATTTTTTTTGTGCAATGTAGCAAGTGTCTCTTTCTATTTCATTCTTCTCCTTTGTTGCTGCTTACCTGTTTAGTTTTTGTGATCCGTTTTCTATTCTTCACTTTTCAGCTCATGGCTTCTTCAGTTTATCTTTAGTGAAATCAACTTTTGTGTCAATAGCCCACTTATGAGAAATAAATATGTCACTTCATCACCATCATAAGATGAGCAACAATGGCTCAACTCTCACATAGACCAAAAAGACTACTCAGTCATTGTGAGGCAGACTTCGCCTCTCATTGCAGAAAAGAAGACTGGTGTAACTTGATTATAGTGCTGAAACACCTCAAATGTTTCAAAAGCACAGCTGACTCTTTAATTGTTTCATGATATACTGGAAAAAGGATTCACAATAAGAACGTTCCTAGCAGTTACAGCCAAATTCACAGTGAAATTAACTGACAGCATTTTAACAGTGAAAAACTGAGTACTGGGGCCAAGAATGAATGGGAAGTGATGTCTTCCATTACAGTCCCTAGTTCAACTTCTAAGAAATATACTTTGGTCAAGTAAGATTTCATAGTATGCACATTCTAAGGGAAATATATGTAGATCACTGAAAATAATGCTTGCTATTTATTTTCATGGGAACTACAACGGATGCAAAGAGCACAGTAACACTGTTTGAGAGAGTAAATTCTTAGCTGTAAAATTTTTCAACATGCTTGGTATCATAGCCTGTTTGTGTGGATGAGCTGATCAAGATGCTCTTCACTTCATGGTGTGAGGACTGTGCATTGCCATACAGAAAGTGGCTTGTCTTTCATCTTGCTGTTGCCACTGCTGAAACCACCACCCATTGCTTCATTGTGCTGACATCCACTGTTAAGTCTCCATAAACATTAAGTAAATGTCAGTGAATGTCAATATGAGCATTTTTTTCATCAAGGTGGAATTCAATACCACACCTTTACTTCATATTCTCTTCCATGTCAGGTACCATTTTGTCAGACTGCCCTTCTGCTGCCATCTGTTGCCTGACAACTAAACGTAACAAAATATCAATGGGGTGGTACAGCCTTTACTGCCATACCATCAACATCCATCTCTGACATTGTGGGTCAAAATAATTAACTAGGAGTCATTAGTTTTGGAGCAGACCTTGAAAAATCCTGAGATGTAAAGGAAGTCACAGAAGATGTGTGGACTCTAATCTTGTGAATGGTCATTACAAGCTCTTGGCAGATGGGAATACCCAGGGGTTGAATACCTCTAAAAATTTGTCACGACTGCTGTTAAAGTTTCTCTAAGGGATTTTGGAATGTTTTGTGGAACTTTTTGCTTGTCTTTTGCGCTTAATATGATAATGCTGCAAGGAGACTGTGAACTGCTCCTATTATTAAATTGTATAGTATGCTTATTATAGTAATGGAAATCGCTCTGGAAATGCACTCAGCAGTGGAGTATAAATGACTGTGTGAGAATGAGTTAATCAGTTGTCTTTGTTAAATGTTTTTCCATGTGTGGGAGGCCTTGGCAGTTAATGCACTTTACTCTGATTTGCAGCCACTGTCATCATTGTTGTGTGTGATTGATATGTCTGCTTTCACAGATTTAGCACTTGACACTGACACTAATAAACAGCTTAAAGTCACTGGTAATTTCAGAAAAGACTTCAGAAATTGTAGAGGACAACATTTTTTTTCAAATTACAGCTTTGTATCCTCGGAATGGTGGGGTGATATGGCTTGCATTTTCTTTCAGCATACAAGTATTGTGAAAAAGTCTGTGTTTTGAGTTACTGTAGAAATCAGATGAAACAAAATAAATAAAATTATTTCCCCTCACTGCCAGCTCTCTAAGGTCTTGGATTTCTCAGGGCCAATTTTACTAGTAAAGACTGAGATGAAGATGATGTTCAGTACCTCAGCCCTTTTCTTGCCCTGTGTCACCAGGATGTTTGTGCCATTCAGCAAACAACTTATGTTTTCTTTCATCTTCCTTCTACTTCCTTAACCCATATGCATCACCAAGTCTTTTCTGTAGTGAGACTTCTTTTTGCTTTTGCATGTGTTTCAAGAATTTTTTTAAAATTCATTCTTAATTGACTTATTTTAATATGGACACTTCATAAATGTAGATGTACCCAAGTGTTGCTTCTAATAGCATTTAAAAATATGCTGTCCATTCTGAAACTGAATAATGACTGCACAATCATTGATGGTACTGAGAAATGTGTGATTTAAAAAAAAACAAAACAAAACAAACAAAAAAACCCACGTCTGACTTTACATGTTTAATCTATATTGGAATATCACAGTATACATTTCAGTTGTATGTTCACTTATATAAGCTATACTGTAGCGTGGTTGTATTGTACATGCCTCTTTGTATGCATTGATAGTCCACCCCTTTCTAATACACATGCTAGAAACGAATACATTATTTGAGTTGTATCTCAGGCTTTTTGATTGACTGCCACAAAAGCTATAGGGTTTTCATACTTCAAAATTTTCTGGGCATTAGTTCATTTTGAGCTTGTCAACATTTTTCATACAAAGGAATACTATCATTATGTTTTAACACAGAGAAATATCCCATTGGTTAGATGTTTCAGTACATTTAAACTTAGGAGATCTCATATAACAACAAATAATTTTGACTTTAACAAAACTTTGAATCTTCACAGCTGCTTCAGGAGCTTAGATAGACACTGTTTATACATAATAGTGTAGTATCTGAACGGTTCTCAATGCGAGAATAAAGTAGCTCAAAAAACACTCTGGGAGCAAGTTCTGGCTTAAATTCGAAGAAACCTACTATGTAATCTCATAACGTAGAGTTAATGTCAAGGTTGTTACGTATCAATATTTTTTTCCTGTCACTGCAGAAGGTACTTGTAATGTTGGACTATAACATTATGAAAGTAATTGAGGGCATTCACTTATAAATTTAATTTTCATCAGATTTGGATTTGTTCCCATGCTATCACCGACTTTGGTAGAGGATAAAGGAAGATGCTGTTGACATAAATATTTACATTCGTTAAGTCTGTTTTAAAAATGACCTTTACTAGGTGGTTGGTGAAGTCTAACATTTTCTATTGTTTCAAAGACTTTTAATTTTGTATATCATCTGTCTTTTAACATACCTGAAGACATATCTTTCTTCTTTTAAGAGATTATAAGAAGAATTTTGTCACAGATACTTAACCTTTAAAAGAACAATATCCATTGTTCTCTGCCTTGTAAGTAGTTAATATGTTAAGGATTTTTATGTACATATGGGAATAAAATCTAGAATCTAGAAATTATGGCAATAGGCTATGATAGAACAAACTGCCCCAAGGACCACAGCTGAAAATTAATGAATTCTGGCTTAAAATATATGATTAGGTCTCAATGGCTTATGGGCTAGTTCAGCCCAATTATGTGACTAATGGGGCAGGAGACCCACGGACCCATGTGGAGGCCCAGGAAAGGGGGGAAAAGAGAGGGAACAGAGATGGACCTAACAGCAAAACAGCAGCAGTGATCTGAGGAGATATCAGAATGCAAAATAGCACAATATAATACTATATAGTTGGAATTAAAGGTAAAAAGTCAAATAAAATGAGAGTGTCTGAAACTGAAGGCCTTACTCTAAAGCTGAAGGCAAGACAGCTGGAAGCTCAGACTGCCGAAGAGCAGCAAAAAGAGGAAGTGTTGGGACTTGCATGCAGTTTTATCATTCCCTCTGGGCAGAAAACAGGAACGCAAAGTTCTCCTGGGTATGTAGTTCTTTTCTCCTGAGAACCAGGTACCCAGAAATTTGTCATTCCACAGAACTGGAGCATTAACTCTTTAACTCCCAGTGCCTTACATGGTCTTATGATGGAGAATACCAATAACAAAAATCCAGGGCACTGGGAAAATCTAACTGAGTTTAACTTCAATAAAAATTGAGTTTTCATCAACTGTTATTAAAGATGGCCAATACCTGTGTGTTTTTGTAGATAATGTAGGGCCCTCCTTTACTATTATTTTAACTTTGGATAATTAAAATCATGTGAACTTCTTTGACCTTGACACCTGATATTTTATGTAGTTCTTGGTAGAAGGAAACAAATTTCATGATCTACTTTGTCTACTTTTCCTTCAAACTAAGCTGAATAAAAACATGATTTGTTAGGGATATGCCACAGCTGTTCAGCACGTCTCTTCTCAGACACGATTGCTAGGATTTAAAATACCAAATGGAGTTCATAACTATTTCAGTGTTATGAAAAATTTCTTAATGCACTGCACCACCATTCTCAAGAGAATGAAAATGAATCCATTTTAGAGGCCACAGAAATAACTTTTTTTTTTTTGTTTAACTACCTGAAAGGAAACTGATTTTAAAACCAGAACTTTCCAAGGGCAGTTGCAATATTCTAATTTATATATTTTGATGAGTCTGTTTGGGATTTGAGAGAGAGGAAGAAATGGGAAGTCATCTGTAATTTGTTGGTGTGCTATCCAGCTCATAAAACAATAATCGCTGTGAACAGTTCCTTTTATACTTTTCTAATATGGCACCGATAAAGTAATTGCAATTGTTTATCTGGAGGCTATTGTAATCTATGTGCATAATCTTGGAGAATATGCTTAGCACTGTATGGTCAAGAAAGAAGACTGAAAAGTGGACGGATTCTTTACTCTTTCATTGAGGAAAGTCTGCGTGAAGGAAAAGCCTGTTTAGGAGGCATTTAAAAGGGAGATTAAGTAGTGGTCTTCCACCTCCTGCAATTTTAACAAGATATTCTCTTCAAGTTTTTGCATCCGTTGACAGTGTATTCACTAGAGATAACTTTTGCATCTCTTTACTCCCAAATTAACAATTTAGTTCATTAAACATAATCCAATATCTTTTCAACATCTCCCTCTTTCTAGCCTGTGATTTTACTTTTCCTAGTATTTGGTGGTGACTGTCGAGGCAGTTTCTTTGTCCACTACTTTTTCTAACAGCTGTGAAAAGAGGCTTCCAGAGGACTTACCTTGTCAGACTTCGTTTCTTCTAGCTAATATTGTATTATTTCAAGGGAATAATTCTATCCTAATTGTAGTGAATGATCTCCATGGATTTCCTGTGGAGATTAAGGAAGGACAATGAGTGATGACAAAATGAGTAAGGCTTTTTTTTCCAGTGGAGGCACTTCATAGCTTGATGACATCAAGTACCATCTGAAATGCAGATGAACAGTAGGACATACGCAGCATCTATTATCATTATACACATAAATACAAGTTGCATATACTTGTCTGCTTGTTATATTCTATATGCATGAAGGTTTCTTCCTCAGTGAAGACAAAATGAAATGGTAACATTAGCACCTACTAACATACCCTGCTTTGTAGTAAATTCAAGATGTCTTTAGAGTTCAGTTGTTCTGTTGAAATGTCGAAGACTCAACAAATAGCAAAAACTCCTTTCCAATAGATAGTTATTGTTGTCATTGTTGTCACTTTTATTTTAAGTTTGGTTTTGATATTGTTTTAGTGGAATTATCCATGCAGTGATCTTTGAAAATGACTCAGGTATTTTCTTCATACTGATGTCTTTCTGTAAGTGTCAACTGAATTCTGACAATATCAAAGACATACTCTGTTTCAAAAAGTAGGCACGGATTTGCCTTGTAAGTAACTACAACAGAAGAAGTGACATACGTCTAATTTTTCTTGCTGTAATATCATTAAAAAGTACCTATGTTTTCTGAATGAGAAAATTTACGACATTAAAACCAACAAGGCTTTTACTCTTCCATTCCAGTGTGATTTTGCCAGGAAATACGATAGAGACTTTAAAATATGGTTATTTGCTTGAGTAAAAGCATCTACCTTTTGACATTTTCTATTGTATGAAAAACTACTGTGCTTCTGGTGAAACTGAGAACTTCTTTGAAATGTGGTTATCTAGCAGTACAGACCAACAGACAAAGGAATATGTACTGCTCCTTTAATTTTAAAGTCAGCACTGTTCTGTATTAAAGGTGTCTTGTTTTCTTCATGACATCTGTGATGCAATTCACTGCAAAGAAATCTGATTGTATTTTTATATGACACAAAGCATACAGTAGAGAAAGTATAATTACAATGATTAAGGAAAGTTTGCACTTACAAACCCAATTTTGAGTTCAATTATGTCTGTGCAATTTGAAGTCTAGAAGCAGATAAAAGAAAGAAAGGCCATTAAAGTCTGTGGAATGATCTCTTTGACTTCACTGGACTTTGCTCACATATCAAGTGCACTAAAAAATCACTTTTCTCAAAACAGAAAATTGTACCAAGATCTCTTAATTATTTTACTCCGATGAAGAAACTTTGTATCTCTTGTAATGAACAGCCTGAAAGTAGAAAGTGGAAGGTAGCATTTGCAGTATCGCTGACTGACGGGACTTATAAGTTGTCCATTCTTACTGATTAAGAAGTACTATATTAACCACTGATTAATCTTCTAAGGAAAATGACAGAAGTAAGAATAATTAGTTAAGAAACTTCCTATTTGAAAATATTTGAAAAATATTTTTGAAATATTTGAAAATATTAAGAATGCCAATCTTTCTCTGTCAGGAGATGAACAAAATTAGTGTTCTGTATTTTCTGTACGGCTGTCTTTTCTCTCTATCAAAACAACTTAAGATTGTATTGCCCTTTTTCTCTGATTATTTAGGAGCATAGAGAAGGCAGACTAGTCATAGTTCCAATCTTCCAGGGAAAGGCTGATGGTTAAACAGAGCTACAAGCCATTTTTTTCTTAAAATTCTTTAATTATTTGTATGTGTGTGTCCAAATCCCAGACTGAGTCTTTGGAAATGAGTCTCTAAGAACGTACAGGAGTTTATATTCCTTATTCATAAACCTGAATTATAATAGTATATGGCTTTGGCAAGTCTTCATTTAAGTTTCTTCCATACTTCTCTGCCAATGCATTTCAGCCCTGACTTTTAACATTGCCAGTTTTCCTGTCTTGGGCTACTTAGAACCTGAGGCTGCCAAACAAATTATAACTTAATAAAATGATAATAATTTGAAACACGCTCTTTCAATAAAAACTGAAAGTTTCAATAACAGTCAGTTCAATAGTGATGGCATGAGTAAATGTTTTAGTTACATCCATGTAAAGGTTCCCAACTCAGTGCAATTGTATGGAATGCAGTGGGGTTACTGTAAAGCAGATCTGTTTTTCTGTGAAATGAACTTTTCAGGGATATTTTTGCAGTGTTTTCCTTTACTGTGGCAAGTATGCAACAGTAAATGTATGCCCTACATTTTGTAGCTATTTCTTGCGGGTCAGTTTTGCAATCCTTTTCATTTTTTTTAGTTCACAATTGCAAAATTTTACATAAGGTACTACCTTACAGTTGATAGCAGAAGGAGACAACACTGAAAAGCGCTTCTCTACAATACAAAAATGCTATAATTTCTATTTTATACTTCAGGGAATCAACAGCCAAACATTCTTGTATTCCTTCCTTGCTAAGCTGATAAAAATGCAATAAATTCATGATAAGGTAAAATTAGGACTTTTCAGCCAAGGAAGAATGGAGTTTTAGTTACTCTTATAGTTCAAAATATTTGGAATGCAACAGATTTTGTGTTTGAAAGAGTTCATAATTCAGGTATACAGAACTTCAGGAAATTTCTGTTTGTCAGATCTTTGCAGGGATGTAGCCTTTTTGTTTGGTATTTATTGGATATATAATATAATAGGAATCCAGTTCCTTAAAAGACTCATCAGGGAGCACAATCACAGATGGTGTATATATACATATATATACATGATTGGCTAATTGTCAAGGACCCAGTAGAAGCAGTCCTGAATATAGAAAATATCTTCTATTTCTTCTAATTAGCTTATTCTGAAACTCTAAATGCTTTACTTTGTGTATTTCCTCACACTTCATTCATTAGAGTGGAGAATGCACACTAGTGTATTTGATTACAATATCTGAGGAACTAAGAACCTTGGTTAGGTCATTTTTTAGGCATCACATCCACAGTGGTTTTGGTTCCAGATTTGCAAAATCAAGATAACATTTCTTAAACTCTGAAGACTCTCATCTTTCCAAAGCATGAAGGAAAAGAAAACTAATACTATTCCAGATGGAATCCATCATATTGCCTGACCAGCTCACTTTAGCCTTAATCCTTGCTGCTGTTGTAGTATTTTTGGAACACCATCAGTGCATGTCCTGCTGAGCCACTGCTGTTTCTTGCAGACAGCTTGCAACTAACTTGGCTATGGTTGTGTGTTACAACTGGTAAGAGGAGGGCCTTGTTTCTTATAATCAGGGTCTTAGTGATGAGTGGCACAACAGCCAGAATGTTGCAGCTGTGAACTAGCATTAGAATTCTTTATTATAGTCCTAGACTGGTAACAGATGAAAGCTTTTCTAACAGACATTATTATAAAGATTTTGACTAGATGTTTTGATAACATGGGAATAGGAACTATAGAAGGTCATGCAGTAATTGATATGCCATAAACAGATCCCAGGACTGCAATTAACATATTTATTGCACAAATCAAATGAAGACTGTCTATTCATTCAGGCGTCCAGCTTTACACAACCACTAAAGAGATGATGCCTGAGATATACACAGATATACACAGAGATATACACAGTGTTAAAATGAGAGGAAAGTGAGTGAAAACACTGGGGTCTTTTCAACACATTATTATGTAACTCACTAGTCACACGATATTCAACCTAGGATTCAATGATACATTTAATTAGAAGGTTATTGCTTTTGTGAGAGAATTTGCAGGAGGAATTATAATTTTCAAAAGGTGTGTTTGAAGTGTTTTTCATAGGGCACATGATGCCACTTTTCATACCTAAGCCATACAAGTGAAGGCATGTTTCTTTCCAATGTGGATAATTGCATGTCTGTGTAGCTAAGTGACCTGATTTTCAGAGGGTGCTGACTTCTTTTGAAATTTACAGGTCTTCTCTGCCTGTGAAAAGTAGGCCACTTACATAATGCCTAAATATAGATTTTGGTACTTGATTTTATGCCGCCGAGCTTGACAATTTTGGCTTTTATAAATAAAACAGGTCTTCTAAGCTAAAAGTATGTCAGTAAACTTGGCTCCAGCTAGATAAACACTGACTGGATTGCAACAACAGAATGCACATCTTTTGGGTCCATTCCACAAATGTTAATCGTATTGAAAGAAATCCCAGAAGAAATAAGAGAGTAAATTCTGAATGTAAACTCTAGATGCAAACAACTATTGTTTTTTTTGTGTGATTACTTTGACCACACTGGCCATTGCATGGAATGGGGAATATTTTGACAGACATTGGTGAAAACTTGTTCATATCATATTTATGCATATTTACATCTAAGCATAATATTCAGCTACTAAGACATGGATGAGTATGTAACTTTATAAACAATAATTTTGTCAATTTTGTCACTCTGTACCTCTTAGACTATTCAAAGTTAAAAACTCAAAAAAAGAAAACAATTCAAGACTAGATCTGCAGCTGCTGTAAATCTGTTCACTTCATCTGCTACAAAGAAAGGAATAACTGATATAATGCATCTGAGCAACTGTGGTGTAAGTCAAAGAAGGTCAAATGCAAGTTAGGAGAGCAATGCTGCTTTGTGGCCACTGAGAATAAGTAGATTATGACAACAAAGATGTTTCTTGTTACCCTTCTTAAGTACATTTTAATTTATATTTTTCAAACAGACAAACTATTCATCCGCATTGAACAGTATACATATGCAATTTCTGTTTAATTTATGATTCCTGTAAGATCACTCTATGATTGTAATTCTAAAGCTGTAGATGAGAGAACTGATTTTGTTAGTCTTTTATACAGCAGAGAAGAATGTAAGAGTATCACCATATGGCTTGAATCTGGGGGAAAAGGAACAGTGGGATTTCTTCCCATAAGACTGGAAGGACATCCCTGGTGATACCTCTGGTGCAAAGTCATGGTTCCTTAGTACTGGATCCCTGACTGATGTAATTAAGAGTAAATCTGTTGAAAACAAGAATGCTTTGTTCATTCAGGCTCACTGTAACACTGATCTGAAGTATGCTGTTTCAGTGTTTTATGTAAGACTTGTGGAAGTTATAATTTATTGCCTTAAAAGGAGTAAGATAATTAGAGGGAGGTAAGAAAAAGTACCTAACAATTTTTAGATTGGACGTCTGTTATTTTCTGTTTTTCAGCATTGAGTTAGAAATGGAGTATCTGACTTTTGTCTTAGGCAGGGCAGTAGTTGCAGGATTTACAACTGTGTACAGAGGGATACACTCTGAGGCTTATAAACATTGTAAAGAATGGGAAGCTTCATAGCTTCCTGAAGGGGAAAGAAGTCATATGGGAAATGGAACTCAATTAAATTGTACTTAATGTCGTCTTGAATTGAACAGGAATTAACTTTGATTTATCTGAAGGTGCAGTGCTTAAGGTTGGTTGGCTCTTGCATTTCTGCTGACTTGTGTGTGTACAGCCTTTACAAAGTGTGACTGCACTGTGAGGGGTTCAGGGACCCAGCATGTTGGACTGGAGGTCCAGTTCTCAACATCAAGGGGCAGGATGTTGCACCCCATCTAAGAGACTTTGTCTAGAGGAACCTTTGCATTTATTTATTTATTTGTACGTTTGTAATGCAGTAAAACACCATCATTCAAAATTCAAGTGTTTCCGCCCTTCCACTTCTCCCTCCCAAAAAGTGGAATCTTTGCTTATCACTCTTCTGCATATTTCTCATAGAGAATATGCATGAAGGCATATTCAGAGACCTTCCACTTCTGTATTCTCTGTCCTAGTCATAGGAGGACTTCTTCTGGCAGCATAGTGCATTCTGTGATCTTGGACACTGGAAGGCATTGGTAAAACACCAAAGATCCCTGACAAATGAGGGAAACTTTTCCCTTCCTGATTATTGCTACTTTCCAAATAATTTGAGTATCAGGTTTGAGGTTGGCCTTAGAAGAGAGCCTTTTGGTGTTTAAATGGAAGCAGAGAGGAAATATTTCTATAGTGTTTGCTAGGCGTTTATATACAGTTTCAGGTGCTGGGACTCCAGTACCATAAAAAGGCTACTTCATGCTTTAATATAGCACTTGATGATGTGAATAAAACTGTTCTCATATCTGCACCCTGTATAAGCTGATGCTGCATATACAGACAATGTGGATAAGGGACTGAATCTAAATCTGGAATTCAAAGAAGCTCTGATGTCTCTTTAGAAACTTTCACACTACATTTAATTCATTGTCCTGTGTTCCCTTGACCAGAAAAACCTGGAATATTTTCAGTGGGATTTTGAATACCCCTATTTCAATGTGGTCCCATCCTTTTCAATGTGAGCAAAATCAAACAAATAAAAAGAAGTATAAATTATGTTGCTCTGTCCTTATTCCTATTTAAAATATATAAAAATGATTCCAAGTGAATGGCAGTGCAAAAATTCAGCCAGAATGATACTTAGCAACTAGGAATTTACATGCAGATGTGGTACAAGTATTTTGGAAATCCGTTGCTTTGAGATATTGCTTATTTCCAGATATTATGAAATAATTCTGTTTTGGCAAGTGCTATTTATTTGTTTATGGAAAATGCAGATGTGAATTTCAGTAGGAGTTTGAGATATTTTGAATATCTGGCTTTGGGATAGGCTATACAGTGTTTTCTATTTAATTTCTGTCTTAAATGTAAAACTTCATTTATGCTACCTCAAAGGACAGAAAGTGTGTATGCATATACATGTTTAATATAGATGATGCAACTCTAAAATCCATTTGCTTCTCTGAATATTACTTGTGTGGTGAGGGAGAGTCAGTGCACCTGTCTACTTACACTACCAATAATAGGCTGAGGAAATTTACCATCAAAATAACGGGAATTCTGTAGGTTTTGTGCTAGAGCAGTAATGGCATATACTGCATTTGGATTTCCTCCTATGTGCTCATACAGTGTTCTGCCAGGTGTAACTATATTTGTACCTTTGCTCAGAGCAGTGCAACAGCACTCAGAGGTGATGTTAAAAAATACCAAAGGCTGAGGAGCTCTGTCGGTTAATAAGCTCCTCAGTCTAAGATGTAATGTTACAATGATGTGATACAACATGCTGTACCTTTGTATTTATGGTTTGTAGCTAGTCTGTCTTCTAAATAAATAAATAGATAGATAGATGAATAAATAAATAGATGAATAAATAAATAAATGCAACACAGCCCAAAAAAGAGCAGCAACCAACCAAACTAAAAAAAACCCTGTTAACTGAGTTAATCTAAATAATTTCTTCATTTTCTAACCATAGAGTCTTTTTTTCACTCCCAATTCATACCTCTTTATATGATACTTAATTCTCTATACATCACTGATTTGCAGTACAGCACCATAGCAGAGCTTACTACCAGCTTATTGCTTTGTAGACAATTGTACTATGTGTTCCATTTGTGCGCTGCCTTTATTGCACAAGCACAAAGCATTAATGGAAACTCACCTATCTGTTCCTTACAGAGTGAGGGACAGAACAGTAAATTTCTAATTAATCCACAATTTTTAAAAAGTCTTCCACATTTAAGAATGAGCTTTCTTTCAAAGGAGTTCTTTCAAAGGAAAAACTGGAAGACCTATCTATGACAGCTACTCCAAAAGTGCCTCCTAGGTTATTATGTTGGTACATTACATCAGAGGTGAATCTTAGTAGCACAGCAATAGAGAGTGAACTTTCCCACCAACATTTTGTTATATTCTGTGGCCATGCCACAGATGGCAGCAGAGGGACAGTCTGACAAAATGGCACCTGACATGCAAGTGTGGATGGATAAAGAGTGTGAAATTGAATTCCTCCATGTAGAAAAAAAATGGCACCAATTGACATTCATCATTGCCTGCTGAATGTTTATGTAGGCCAAAACGTGGACATTCTCACAGTGAGGCAGTGAATGGTGCATTTCAGCAATGGTGACTGTGATGTGAAAGAAAAGCCATGTTCTCGATGACTGTGCAGATTTTATTGAGAGAGCTTTTGTTCATTGCTGGCAAAAATGCATAACGAATGGTGGTGACTTTGTTGAAAACACAGTATTTTGAAGTTGAGAACTTCCTTTATCAAATAGTTTTATTGTGCTCTTTGAATATGTTGTAGTTTCCATGTCAATGAATAGGAGGCACTACTTTTGGAGCAACCTACATATCTACATCTTTCTTGCCTCTGGGATAGGGATGTTTTAAATACGCACTGTTTCTGCATTGTTGGTTTTTTTTCAGATAAGGTTGTTGTTCTTACATCTGATAATTGGGAATGATGTGGCAATATTGATACCTACCACCTCACCTTGTTTTCTTACATTGTTTGTTGTTGGTGGTTTTTTTGTTTGTTTGTTTGTTTGTTTCATTAAATCATGTTTATCTTTTCTGTGTTGTTAATTTAGTCATCTATTTCTGCTCTGCATAAGGGCTGAGTTTGTCTGATGGAGCTATTTTTGCAGTTTATAACATACTTAAGCATGGATCATATGTTCTTTGAACTCTTAAATTAACCATATGTTGCAAGTCCTACCTATGATGGCTATCCACTCTGTTCACAAGAGTGCATCTTCTGTCTCTCTTTTGATCTAAACAAAGGTGACTTTCTTTCTGAACATTTGTATTGTAGAACTTGTTTGATTTCTGAAAATCAGCAGCTGGAAACCTCTTCTTTGTGATTGCTAATCTCAAATAGCATCTTAACAAAAATTTTCTACTTCTGTTGAGCTTGAAATGTCCCTAAATGATTTGTTACAAGCAAGGAGAAATAAGTATGCCAGGGACAGGAATAGCAAGAGCTCCTTAGCTGAGTAAAGCTGTGAGGAATCATAATGGGACCTGCCATCGGTTTACTTAATAGTGCATCACGAGAAAGTTCATTACTTACTAACTTGAGCACTGAAAAAAAAAAAGAAAAGAAAAGGAAAAGGCGATGATATTGAAGTCAGGAAGTATATATTTTTCTTTAAACAAACAACCCCCCCTCCTTTCAAAAAAAATTAAACAACCATCAGCATATATTTATCAGAGATTCAAAATAATTCCTAGCCAATCTGGCTTCTAGTGAGGAAATCCCCTTTCCTTTTTCCTTTTTCCTTTCCTTTTTCCTCTTTCCTTTTCTTTCTTTCTCTTGGCTTTGTGAGAATCTTTGGAGTAATTGCAAAGCAGAGCTTAAAAATTAGAAAAATGATATTTAACTTTTTAAGATGACCTTTCACATTTAAGCTATCGGTGAAAAGAATTTTAAATTGCCACTTATTTGAGAAATTAACCTTTCTCCCCCAGTGCTCAAGTTTTTGAGATGTGTGGGTTGAAAATATCTTCAAAGATTTTCTTAAACTCCCCTGAGATCTTTTAATAAGTATTTTGCTTTTTTAGGACACAAGCCACTTCTCTGATTTTAAGGGAGCTAATTTATGATGAGGAGAGAGGTATCCTTGGTTGAGAAGCACAATCAATTATCAGACATTGAGGATCTAAATATTACTTCTGAGTCACAGTCCTAGCTGTATTTGTGCATTAGTACATGACTGTACAAAACAATTTCAGCTGGGTTAAACAAAAGTGCATTACTTTACATGAACTGGAAGGCAAATGCACCAACAAGTTGTTAATCAGAGTTCAACCAATACAAAGTGACTTAAGAAGCTGATGCAAAAAGCAAGCTATGTGCTTTTTGTTTTAGTGTAAAAATGCTGGTGTTTGAGAGGAGGTGGAAGAGATTTTCCCATCACTGTATGACAACACATCTCTGGCTGCTGAAGGCAGGAGAATTTTTAGGCTATAATATTGAACAGTAGCTCAGCTCTTTATATTTTACACCAGAAAAGTTCAAAGTAGTGCAGAACTGAGAAAGTTGAGCTCAGCAGTTGGGGACAAACTTCTTCTCTAAAACATAATTTTTTTACCATTCTCCCTCTCTCTCTCTCTCTCTTTCTCCTTTTCTTTTCTTTTCTTTTCCTTTTCTTTTTCCTTTTCCTTTTCCTTTTCCCTTTCCTTTTCCTTTTCCTTTTCCTTTTCCTTTTCCTTTTCCTTTTCCTTTTCCTTTTCCTTTTCCTTTTCCTTTTCCTTTTCCTTTTCCTTTTCCTTTTCCTTTTCCTTTTCCTTTCCCTTTCCCTTTCCCTTTTCCTTTCCCTTTCCCATTCCCTTTCCCTTTCCCATTCCCTTTCCCTTTCCCTTTTCCCTTTCCCTCTTTCCCCTCTTTTATTAATTTCTTAGAGCATTTTTAGAGGATTTTAACTCACTTTTTCAGGCCTCACTCATAAAACCTTCTTCCTGGTAGTATAGCTTACATTTTTACATTAGTCATGGATGACTAATCAGGAAAAGTCTTCCAGGGTCAGTCTTCTGCTGCATGCAAGTCAACAGTCTGGGACAGTGGGGAGGTAGGAGCTTGCATACAGACTGTAACTAAATCAAGTGTCTGTAAGAGCTCTTGTTGCAGATGCATTACTTGTATTACTCTTGACAAATAGCAGAGGAATTGGCAACTTATAACTAAAAAAAAATTTCTTGTAAATTGCCAGCTTGCTTGGTATTTTCCTGTTTTTGTATGAAGGACCAACTTGATGGAAGTCCACTTCAACAACAAAGCTGATTCAGTCCATCCCTGGGAGCGCTGTACTCTCCAGGTGAGGAGAGATTTGTATCCTGGGAAGGAACAGAGGAGAAGATCCTCTTCCTGTAAATAAAGTGCCTTCCTTGAAAGAAGGTAGGATGACTTGGTATGGTTGCAGAAATAGAAAAGGAAGCCATGAAATATTTTGCCGGTGCTCATGATTCTTTTGTATATGTCTCTGGATCCAGAGCTGCCTCCAAATGAAGGGATCTCAGGTTAAATTAGGCAGGTATGGCTTGTGGAGAAGAATGGGGGGCTTTTAGGGCAAGGACTGTAGGCTGTCATCAGCAAAGCAAATTATCACTTCATAACATGCATTGTTTCATCTTTGTGTAAATCCATATAAATGCCACAGTATTAGTTACAGTCATGCTTTCAGGATAATATCTTCAAGAAATGTACTTAATCCTGTTCTCATGGCCTTTCCCCTCTTGCCAAATAAAAATCAAACCAAAATGAACTTGAATAATTCTGCGGCACTTGTCTGGTTCTGGGATCAAAACCTATAGATTATAACTATTTGATCTTGGTAATGACAACTTATTTCATCTTTCTCTGCACTATACTGGTACAGCTGTGCACAGTTCCTGTTGAACAAGTGGTGCCCGAATGGCTGTGCAGCCTTGCAGAAGCTGTAGGTGCTGGTGGGGCACCATGGGATGAGATGGGTTGGTGCAGCTCAGCAGTGAGGTCAGAGCTTTCTGAACAGGCACCAGGTGGTCCTAAGGCCCAGTAATCTGGAATTTTGTTCTGCAGACCCTTTGTCAGGGAAGATAAGAGAGTAACTCAGTGTTCTTGCTTACTCAGCTAATCCTATTAAACAAACAAACAAACCAATAACAAAACAAATTAAAATTAATTTGTTCATGTGTTTGACAGTTGAACAAATTCATCAAGGGGTCAGTAGTGTGTTATTATGCATGCTTTCCTCATTGCAACTCAAATGTTGTTTGGTTCTAAACTATTCGAAAATTTTAACTATCTGATCCCATCATTCTGTCAATCTTTCAAATGGTTTCTCACCTACTTGCATCTTCCAAGAGTGCTCTTTTATTGCTTCTCTGATTGCAGTTTGTTTTGCTGAGGCTTAATTTCTACTGAGTGTCTTAAAATAGAGCAGAAGGAAAGAGGCAGCAAAGTTTATAGCATAAAAGTCTAAAATGGAAACTGAGAAAATCTGATTTCTTAGTCTCAACTCAGCTTTACATAATGCATTTTTATACTTTACAGTAAGGTTTGTTCTAGAAATACAGCAGGTGTGGGTTTTTTTGTTGCTGCTTGCTTGTTTTTTATGTTAAAGTAAACATTTGCTTTTGAAGTTGCCATAGGGGAAAGTTGCTGTTCATTTTCCCTTTCTTCACTTTACTATTTCCCATCTTTCCATTTTATTTATTTATTTTTTTCTGCCTAAAAGCTTTTGATCAATAAGAAATGCAATTATTTTCTCATTATTATTCTATAATAATGATCCTGAAGGATCCTATCTATAATAGGATAAAAAAAATGTTTTTGCTAAAATAACTTCGAATCTAAAACCATATAAATTTTGAGGGAAAAAAATAAACCTTTTTTTTTTTTTTTCTGAAACTGCGTGCTGACGAGCACCTCTGTTTTACCTGAGCCATGCTAGTTTAAAATTCCTAGAGTATCTGGGTCACTAGTTCCTGAAAGGCATCTTTCTCCTACTGCAAACACTGCTATAAAATTGGGTGAAATGGTGATAATTTTGATGCATAGTTCTTATTTGTTTATTTGTTTTTCTCCATTCTTGAATATGGAATATGTAGACCCCCTGTTTTCATCTTGTGGTGAATGCAGTTGTTTGTAGAAAATGTCTAACCTCACGCTGGATACAATTACCTGCAGTGGATCTCTCTTAAAAGCTTTAATTTGTATTCATTTCCTACAATTATCATGCTGTAAACTCTCCATGCAAGACGCCATTTTTGATTACATTCACCTTACTGGTTCACTGAGCAGGATGATAGGAAATTGCACATCAGACTAGTCATTCAAGGTACAACTGCCTGCATGTCTCTTAATCAAGATTCTGCCTCCTTGTAGTTTTATAATTTAAAAGCAGACGCTTAAAGTGTTTCATCCCTGCTTTTAGTCATAAGGCTGCTGAACCAGCAAATCCAGCTAGCTGAGCAAGTCTGATCATATCCCTTAAAATAATGTGACATGCTATCTGGGTGTTGGGTGGATGTACATCATGTTGAATCAGCCACTGTGCCTTTTGGAGAGCATAGTGACCTCCAGTGAGAGACGTTTTCCTTTCAGTTGCTTTTATGAAGTGGTAAGCTCCTGTTTTAAATAGTGGATGTTGAAATGATACCTATCTCTCTCTCGTGCTTTGCATCACCCATTCGTTACATTTGCACAACACAAAAAAATACTGCTTCTTATATTATATCTTTTATAGCAAGGAATAATTTTGTTATTGGTATCCATGGTTGAGGGATCACAGAATCCTTTCATGAACTGCTGATGAGGTTATTTTTATGGCTTTTAAGAACTACAGCGTCAAGCTGCCCAGCCTCAGTGGGCTGCCAATTGTCTGTAGGATTTGGTAGGGATGTGAGTGACACTGACTCCCAGTGTTGGGAGTAGGAGGTGGCTAACAGCTCCCAGTAGCCTCCTCTTAGTAGATCTGCCTCCTTAGCTGTGGTATTAATGCAAAACAAAATGTAATTCCCCACTCCAAAATGCTTGCAGCTTCAGTAATGAATTTCAACAGCATGTGGTTTTGTAAGCCACAGCTAACCAGATATAGGGATGCAGGAAAAGGATACCTGGAAAAGTTTTTATCTTTTGTATGGTTACCCATGAAAGAAATGACAGAATCAGGAGGAAAACATAACAGATATTTACAAGACTGTATGCATCCTATGTCAGTGAAGTCCAATAGCCCATATCATATACTGAAAAAATAAAAGTGATGAATTTAAGGAATACTTCAGCACTACTTTTTGTCAACTTTGTTTTCTTCAAGTGATGGTGCCAATCACATTTGTTGGTAATAAACAGCAGAAGAGAGAGAGGAAGGGTGAGAACAAAGAAATAAAATAGGAAAATGAATTTTGTTGCCTGTTTGATGGTGAGGATCATAAACTGAAAGCAGATAGTCTTTGTTTGCACATCATGAGTTCCAGGCTTGTGAATTTTACAAAAAAGTAAGAGAGTTAAAGAAGGGGCAGGAGATGCACATGATGACTGTGAATATATAGCCTGCCCCACGTAGCTGTCTTGAATTTTCATCACAGAATCTAGATGAGCCCTGCCTAAAACTTGAGCAACTCAACGGGAGAATTTCCAGGGAGTTCAGTGAGGTTTGAGTCGATTTCTGGCATGGAGATAAATCAGGAGTAGTGGGTCTGATGATATCAATAGATCATATGTGAGTAAAAAATTAAACTAGAAGAATCAGACTGTGTGTCATGTGTTATCTAATCTGTAATAAGTAATGTACACTGGTGGCAATATATATATATATATTTGTATGTGCATGATGACTTTGGCTTCTGTCTCACAGTTCAATGCCTCTGTTATAATATTTGATCTTAAAAAAGATTTTTTGAATCCAGTGTCATGCATGTTACCTAAAGTGCCTCTTGTGAGCTTTTTTGTTGTTGTTGTTTTAAAAGGTTTTCAAACAATGGTAAACTGGATTAAATATAGGAGTATAAACTGCAGTAAGGCTTGATTATTATAACATCTGTTGAGTCTTCTTAATGGATATGAAAAAATGAGTGGGATTACTCATAATGCACAACTGTAGCTATATTGCAATGAACAGTTAACCAGAAGGAAAAAAAAATACAACCTCAGTACTTTTAGTGCCAGAGAAGGTGGAATAACTTGTGCTTTCCAGCATCCACACACATGCAATCACTTGGGACTTGTCTAACTTCGTGAATTTTCTCACATCTGTCAGATTAATCAGGAATCAAAAAGCAAAAATGTGGCATTCATATATACCATGTGCATCTCTGAATGATTCATACTTCTCTTGTGAAATATTTCTCTCATGAAATAGTTATGCAGTTTCTGAAATACAGAGATGAATTTCTCTTCTAAAGTTGCCTCAGTAGGGAAACTAATCTAATCTGACATTATTATTATATTAATAATATAGTAATAATGCTATTTCTATTTGTATTTTAACAGCTAGGCATTCCTTGTTATGGAACATGACATCTGCTTACTGTCAAGGTATAAAACACGCATGGAGGTGGGGTATGCATGAAAACAAGATGATATTGGTGAATACAAGAGACTTTGGGTTGAAACACTGGAAGTTTCATCCTTTCAGCTTGTTAGTAGCTTTTGTGATATAGCAGAATTTAAGGATGGATTTGACAGACTGTAATGCAATATTCTTCATATGTTTTTTGAAAGCTTCCTGCAAATGCGTTGCACACCATAAGAAAAAGCACAAGTATGTTTGCTTATTTAACAGATGGACTGCAACTGTTGCAGTCATACTACTCATACCAGTTGCATGCTTATAATCCCTATTAATCCTTTTTATAATCTTAATTTCTGAAAAATTGAGGATTTACAGTGAGGGCCTATGCTTTTTCAAAAATATGTGGCAGGATTGGTCATCCAAATGTGTAAAACATTATTATTTCTTTTTGCACAGCCTGCCATTTCTTTATGAAAGTGTCATCTAGGAAGCAGGCATTTACTTTAGCATTCGTTGTTTTTTTCTTGTCATATATATTAAATTAATCAGTGGGATTAATATACCAATACCTCTTACTTTATGTACAATGCATTATCATCTCTGTATGGCAATGCTAACCATTTAGCTCATGACATTTGTGATTAGTGACACTAGACACTGGTTTAGACATTGCGTTTGCCAGCACCATTCTCAGTATTCACTTATTGTATATTTCTGGGTCCCCAGTGCTAAGCAGCATGATTTGATTTGTAGACGTTGTTTTCTCTGTCCGTAGCCCCCATGATAATTCAGGCAGATGGACTGCCTTTATTGTTTTTGTGTCATGAATATTCTACTGATTTAAATATTTTCAGTGCTCTCCAAGGAAAGTAAATATAATTCTGAAAGACTACATTAATACCTGATGGAAAGTCACTCTGCTGTGCAATAGGTTATGAGTCTTTCCATTCTTCCTGTAGATCCTTTTGGGAAGAAATGGAATGATGGAATAGCACTGCATTTTAGTCTATGGGCTGGAGGTCTGCATGTGAGCCAACTGGGAATGGCTTCATTGCAGAAATAATCTAAAACTCGCAATGCTGTAAATTCCTAGAAAAAAAAACAACAACTGTCTAACGTGGGCTTCACAGAATCTGTTCTTTTTTTTTTCCTTAAAATAGTCTCAGGGGATCAGTTTAACTGTTTAAAAACATACTTATATATAGGGATGGAGGAAACAGAATAGATAAAAATCCTTCTAAGATAACCTTCTCAAGTTTGTGAACTTTTCAAACTTTTCATCAAGTTTATACAAGTGGAGAACAAAGTGGTGTTTTTATTTATTTATTTATTTCAAGGCTTGCAGTTCTATTCTGTGAAATTAGAATAATAACACTGTCTACCTCAGTAGGGTATTAAGAAAGTATTGTCTGGCAGAAGCTGACATCCCTTAGGGTGTGCAATATGTGATATAGAAGTCCTGATGAGCCAAACAGTGTCATGTCTTCCGGATTTAAATTGGGGTCCATCTGGAAATGACTTCCTGCATTAAGTTCATCTCAACTAAGTGCAGCTCAGTTCTGGCATTGCTTAGCATTGGTGTCCTGTTCAGCGGGAAACAGATGGGGGATGTCTGCTTAGTAGATGGACAAAATGCCCTGGTTATCTTTCTTTTTTTTCCTTTTCTTTTTTTCTTTTTTTTTCTTTTTTTTTAACACAGATTTTGGTAGGAGAACTTAGGGTTTTAGCCTGTGCTCAAGACTATACTCTGAAAAACAAAGTCTACATTCAGAGTGTGTAAGGGTAGATACTGTATACTTTCCATTTGGTTACGCAGGCCTTGCTTCTGCTTCTTCCCTTCAAAACCAGAAATACCATCATACTCATGTTATTTTTATTAGCCAAGACTTTGTAAAAAATTGAATGCTTAATGTAATATTTAGAAAATTCAGAGTGGGTGGTAAAGGTAGTTCTCTCAGAGCCAGACTGCCAAAGTAGTCCCATGACTTAATTTTAAAATTTTAAATATAGCTTAAGAATTTAGCTGAGAGATAGGAATTGGTCTGATGGCCACTTCGAGATGGCAGAAACTTCACATTTTTGGAAATTATTTGTAACTGCTCTTAGCTTAGTGTTGCATCCATTTTGGTTTCTTTTAGGTTTCATTGCACAAAGATTTTGTTTGCTTGTTTCTTTTCAGCAGCTAGTTCTGGCTTCTTTTTAGTTTTTCTTCAAGGGAGTGCATTCCTTTTCAGGAGATCATGCTGCATTCTGTGACTAAGATATTAGACAGCTTTGCTGGCTGCACTGAACTTAGTCTTTATTCCTTACCTGAGCTATATTACCCTTTCACTAGTGCATGTCAGCTTGTTACCCAGACAGTAGTTAACCTTTTCAAAGTGGTTGAAATTGAAATCATTTTTTGCTAGGACTGCACATAAGGGATAATAGATTCTTAACAAAACTGTGTTACTTCAGACCATAAGAAATTCCATCCAGACACTCTGATAACATCTAGCAATCAGTTTGTACATCAAAGAAGAAAAAGCTAAGTAGACAGTCTCTCCTATTGCTTCTCTTTAAGAAAAATAAAAGCATTTATCTTGTATGGGGATTTCATTCTAGATCAAGCAAGTGCAGTGCACATTTGCAGTGGAATTGCTAGATCACAACCTGAACCAATGGTTGAGCACAAGGTATGGCTTACCCAGGGAGCTCAGGTGAAAGCATTTGAGGGTTAGAACCCAAGGGAACTGCATCTCTCTAAGGTTTTACTCCTTTTGAGCTGTTGCTACTCATTGGAAGAGGTGAGTCAATTCTTCTGTCATCCTGTTCTGTAGTGCTAGTATGCCAGGAAAAGGTGAGAACCATCAAGAACTATCCTTGGTTCTTGATTGCATAAACTACAGCAGCTCCTTGCTGGAGGTGCAGCTGATGTCTGCTGTCTTGTAGCTGTCTCTGACAAAACTATTCTGTGAAGGTTTCATTCTACTTCAATCTTCCAGGGATCTAGATCTAGGGAGGGTAGATTTAACCTTAGGCTGTACATTTCCTCTTCTTCCAACTAAGTCTGTGGGTTTTTAATTATTCATTGTAAGTCTAGATACTTTTGCAGTAGTGGATTAGAAAGTGATTAAACAGGCTGAAGGTCAACCTCTGGTAAAACATCGGTGACAAGTGAAGGATAGGTTAAAGCCAGTAATCCCCACTATATTTTGAGAGTAACTTAAACTCCGTGTACAGAGTGGAAGAAAAGAGTCACACTTGTTCTATTCTAAGTAAGATACTAGATAGAGAGCTTGCAGGGCCAGCATTTGGCACTAGACATCAATGTATCAATGTTGTCTGTTAGCAAAGATGTATTTCCTTGCAAAATACATCTTTAGTCACCATGAACTCTGAATAATTTTTGTTTCTCATCTTCCTTATTTTTTGTCAATTATCGTGATTTTGATTATTTTCTTTCATAATTTTTTATAATTTTCGTAGCATAGTTAAAAAATAAAAAGTATATAAAAAGATCTTAGTCAATCATGTAGCTATAGTGTTGGGTAAAGTAGGAAACACAAGCATTTTAAAATATTCAAAGTTACATTAGCTGTTAAGTTTTTAAGGAAAAAACTGTGGGTGTTAGGAAATTCAGGAATTCAGTTTGCTTCAGTTCATGTTCTACTTCTGTTAAAATAAAGTCTTTAATAACTGGGCCTTGTGCTTTCATTCCCAAGAACCATAACTCACTTGGTTCATTGGACTGACAGAACTTGCTGATTGTCTTAGATGAATTCAGTGACGAGCATAACCAAGATGTTCAAAGGTTAGTTTTATCTTTTTGGTCTGAGATACTTCGAAGCACTCTGTTAAGAAGAAAGAAAGATCAGCAAATATTATGATATGTTAGAATTCAGTTGCTTGAAACAAGGAGTAAGTTCAGTGTTGACTATATAGCAGGAACTAAGATGGAAATCATAGGACTGACTTCTCCGTATACGCATCAATGCTGTGTGTGTAGCATCCATTTATTTGCAGAAAGTCTCCAAATGCCACCTGATATAGCAGGATAAGAAACATATTCTGGGGGGCATACACGCTGTAGGAAGACTGCTGCAGTGACAAGAGCAGAATCCAGTGTCAAAGGAATCAGCTTCCTTAGCAGTGAGGTCTCTTGCTGTCTTCCCACAGCTTGTGTCACCTGTCCAGCACCTTTCAAATCCTGCACCAGACAGGTGGTGTCCTTGACACACTGCAAAATGTCTGGTACCTTTCATGTCAGAACACATTGTGCTACAACAGAAAGTGGTAAAGATATCGTAGGAGGATGTCAATATAAAGAATTAAAGATTTTTATTATAATTCATATATACTGGAATGCTTACAGTTAACTAGAAGCTGAGTGTCAAGATGATGGGGCCAGGCTCTTTTTGATGGTACTCGTTGACAGGACATGGGGCAAGATGGATGCAAACTGTTCATAGTCAACTTCCTGTGCTACAAGAGAAAACCTTACTCTGAGGGTAACAGAGCACTGGAACAGGCTACCGGAGGGGTAGTGGAGTCTCCTTCTTGGTGATATTCAAAATCTTCCTGGATGTATTCCTGTACAACCTGTTCTAGGAAACCTGCTCTAGCAGTGGGGTTGGACTTCATGATCTCCAGAGATCTTTTACAAGCCCTACATTTCTGTGATTCTATGAGGAGTGGGATGATGTGATTAATATTACTGTTGACTGGTTTGACTATCTGACTAGCTTGGCAACTGCTGGATATGTAGGCTTTGAGGTAGGCAGTGATTACTTTCCGCACACGTTGTAGAACTTCCTTTTTGTGGCACATTAAAGTCTACCATGTAGGTAACCTGTAATTAGGTAACATAATTCTCTGTTTTGTTCACTAACTGTTTCATACATAGTTTACAGACTTGTACAGTCATTTTTTAGGGACAATTTCATGCCTCATGTGGACACACAAATTAAAAACTATTTTAACCATTTTTGTTTAAGACTGTAACCTACAAATGGAAAGAGCTAAGTCCTGAATGCAGGGAATGAGACTGAGTAGAACATCCATTTTAAACATTCTTAGAGACAAGGAGGAGAAGTACAATCTATTTATTAAAAATCATTTTCCGAAGTATCTCACACTAATTTTTGTGCAGAATCTTAGTGCCGAGATGCAAATGAGCACAAATAAATGAAAAACTGTTTCTTTTCCACAGCTGAATTTTGGTTGAAGATGAGTCTCCTGTGGATCAGAAATTTTTATTCTTGTTACAAGTTCAATTTTTGTTCTATTTAGGACGTGTCCTTCAGAGTCGCAGCTTGTCAAATATCTACTTGTGCTAGGTTATACAGTCTACTTGTGATACAAGTGATACTCGTGATACAGACAGGATGTAATAGTCCTACAATTTGCATAATAAAAATAGAAGAAAATATTCATGCTTTCTTAAGTATTTATTTAAAAGATTCTGCACATTTTCTTTTTTCTACAGTTGCTTTTATCTCTTCCATTACATAATATTAATGGAAAGTTAATTATGCAGTTCTCTCTGGGATCCACTAGAGGGAAAGGTGAAAAATGACTGATGACCTTTTTTAATCCTTTCCCTTGAAGGAAAGCTCATCACTGCTTTTGCAGCTGTTGCCAGGCTTCAGTCCAGCTATTTAGAAATAGTTTATTATTATTATTTTTTTGGAATGTAACTGCACCTTTGGAATAATTTTGACTTAGATGTTATGTTAACAAAAGTGACTTGCTCTTGCTGTTAAAACACTTAAAAATATAATGAGGAATCATTATCAGCATACCATTATGGTACTGCTCGTATTGGGGTTCTGGTTACTCAGTGTGTGTAAATAAGGGTTCCTGTGGAACAGCTACAGGATTTAAGGGAATACTGTGATTTTACAGCTTTATCTTCTCAGGAAATCCTTGCTGTTTGTGGGTTGTTATTTGTTTTGTGTTATTTTTATTTATTTATTTATTTATTTATTTATTTATTTATTTATTTATTTATTTATTTATTTTTATGTATGAGCTATCAATATCAGTGGAAAGAAAAATTAAATTTGAGGTGGCAGTTTGGACTTTGTGTAGCTTTGTCTGTTCTAGCACACTTTGCTCTGGAGAATCATTTTCTTTCTTTCCCTGGATATCCAGGCAAGAGATAGATGGAGAGAACTGCAGTAGGCCTTGGAGTGTATTTGTAAGATTTTTGAGGGAATTTGAGAGAAATAAGTTTTTCCAAGATGACAGTTGTCTGTTATTCATGACTTTTAATAGCTCAATTTCAGCTTACAAAAAAAACAAACAAATAAATAAATGGCAGCTTTTTAGTGCTTTTTGCAGGCAATTAGAAAAAGAGCAAAGTCTTTTTTGTTTACTTAGAGCAAAGAACAATTAATCCACAGTGTTTACCAGACAGCACTGATATACTGGCAGAAAAATACTCCATTAAAAATCAGAATGGAACTGGGTTTTTCTTTTTCAAAAGTCTTCTCACTCAAGGACTAAAAAAATCTGATTGCTTTAAGAGTGGAAAAGATGGGGGAGCACCTTGTCACTAATTAGTATGTAAAGAGTGGTGATAACTTAGGAATGTAGATGTTTTTTTTCTTTTTTATTCCCTTCCTTCTTAATTTTCATCTTTCTTTTAGAAAACAGTTGTTAAACCAATCCTGGTTGCATGTAATTGTTTCCCTAACTGTTTTTTCATTCAAAATAATATGTAAAATATAATTGAATAATAATAATAATAATGGAGTGAACACATACAGCAGGAAATCAGATTTACATGGTCCTTTCTGTGGAAATGAAGGAGATATTAAAAAAAAAAAAAAAAAAAAAAAAGGAAAAGAAAATTCCAGAATGTTTACTCTGAAATAGTTCCTTTCTGAGGAGTTACAGTAACAGAATACAGGCTCAGGGTGCAACTATTGCATGAGAACTCTGAATAAAATATAAGATCATGTAAAAAGAAAGCATCAGAAATAGTAGCCAGAGCCTGCTTTCTGTAAGAGACAAAATATTGTGATATACTGTGGATAGTTCCCATGAAATCACAAGAGGTAATCTAAAAACTGAAGAGGAACACCATTACAGCCTTTATACTTTTTCCCACAGACTTACCCCCTGCCCTGTTATTCCATTGGCTGGGTATTCCATGTTCGCGATCTTAATGGATTTATATCTGTTAATTACATTCTGACACTTGTTAATTCGTATTCTACCTTGTGCCAGCAAAGGTTTCCATTTGTAAATTACATTCTGATTCATATTCTCTCTTGCCATCAGCCATTCACCATCCTTTTTTTTCCAAAATGTCTCAGGACTCTTCTTATCATACCTACATGGTGATTTCCTCCAAGGCCTCCTCTTCCCTTCTGTTCAAAGGACATTTCTTTTGATAAACAAAGAGCACCAGGCGTGTCAGGTCTTCCTGATGCTTCTTCAGACAGGCAAGATCCAACTTGTCCTCACATCCTTGGGCAAGTCATGTGACAAAACATTAGTATATATATTAGTACTAGATAAATGTAAATTGCTCTTAGCTATACTTGTATATTGCTAATCAATTTACAGTCTTTATTTCTAATTTCTGTGTGCTAGATGGCCACAGAGACCATGAACTAAATTCTTATCTTGTTCTTCTGAAGAAACAACATTTTGTTCCCACACTGTCAATCAAATTTAGTCCTTAATTCTGAGAACTTAAACTTTTGAGATTATTTTCAAACACTTCACTGGACATATTTTCTGCTTTGTGAATCAAGGAAACTAGAACTTTGTTAAACTAGGCCTCATAGCTTGCCCAAACTTTAGGGAGGAACACAAAAATCATAGTAATGCAAGGTTCTTGAAGATAAGGGAAGATAAGTAGAACAGCAGAACTGCTGTTTGCAACTCAATGGGGAGCGTGGGGTGAAGATAAGGAGGAAGAGTTGAAAGCACAATGGAGGGTAGGTTTGCTGTTTACAACACAGTGGGGGGTCCAGTAAAGATAAGAAGGCAGAGTTGCTGTTGCCACACAGTGCAACCCCCTAAAGGATTTGTTATAGCCTTCATTCAGTGACCGCCAGATGGGCCCAGAGACCCTCACAATGCTCTAGGAGGCATGCTTAAAAGGCAGGGACATCCATTGTGTATGTAACGAATTTCTTGAAAATGTGATAAATATGTGTATGCTATGCCTATAAATGAGTAGTCCCAGCTTTCTTAACCTTACATGGGTTATAGTTTGGTTCTGCATGTCATGTGAAATCTTAGAGGGTCACTTGAAGTTCTTCCAGAGGGAACCTTAAAGGAAACTACTTTTTTTGAATGTGAAAAGCAAGATGGAAGAGTGGGAGCTTATTACTTTTCCACTAGTAAAGTTAGCCAGTGATGTGTGCAGTATTTTCATTTGTTAAGGCAATCTTGTCTGCAGTTTCTCATTATCATCTTCTGAATTCTGACACAACTGTCTTCTCTCTCTCTCTTTTTTTTTTTTTTTTTAATTAACTCTCATCTGTAGATCAGATCTTAGGAGAAGGCAGAAAGGATGTATCATAAAAGGTAAAAATCAAGGTTGGACTGTGGTAAGGAGTGAGGCAGAGCACCTAAGTTACTATAAGATATAGGAGATGAATCTTCTTAAGGGAAGACATACTCAACTGCAGGGCAGAAGGTAACATAATTCCATCTCATATAATTTTATGGTTAAATTTTACTGATGTCCAAGTAAAAAAAACTTCTAAATCAGATAACTTGGACAAAGATGTCTTCAGGAACCTGGAGATGAGTGCTGAATCAGAGAAGGCCTAAATTAAACCTTTCATTAAATTTATTTCATTGCCTGTATCTTAGGGCTGTCTTGTTTTACGTCCACTCAGAACTTCAGAAATAGCCTTAAAAGAGATAAGAATGTTAGGCTGAATCTGAACAGTGTCTTGACTTGACATGGTTTATGTTTAAATCTCATTTCAGATTTTCAGTCTGTCTGGAGATCCTTCTTATCTGTAGGATTCTCTCCAGTTGTAAACTAAATTGACCTCTAAAGAGCAAGGCTTTAAGAGCTCTGCAGAAAAGGGTTTGATGTAAGCGTTCCAACAAGCATATTGCACTATGGCTTTCCTGTATGCATAATGTAAATTGACTGAAATGTGAATGCTGATATTTTCTGCTCAGTTGTATTATTTCTTCATTATTAGTACTTGTTATTTGTATGCATATTAGAATTCTGTAGGTGGTAGAAAGATGTTGGAGCACACTTGACCAGTCAGATGCATTTTGAATATTAACAAACAACCCACAAGTTCAAGTATTTTACACTTCTTTTGGTCTATTATTACCAGAGTGTTAGGATTAGAATAGTAAACAGTTTGCTAGGTGTTCTGAAGGAATAAACAGAAAGGAGGGGGCAAAATGGGGGCTAAATTCAGTGATTGGTTAAGTCATTCTGCAACACTTGGGAAGTCTATAAAATAGCATCATATCGTAAACCTGCTGGGTTACCACCTAGTGAGTTGTCCTGGAAGGAGTTACTGTCTCACAGGGTATTTATTCTTTTTTATTTTATTTTTTTGCAGTTGTCATCTCTACATCTCTAGCATGTGTATTACAGCAGGAGCATCCTTGTCATGACCTCCAATTTCCTCCTTTCTGTTCCAGCTCTGACTATCTCCTCACTACTGACTAGTTAAGCGATAGTAATTCCATCAAGCAGACGGATGTCCATTAGGGACCAGACTAAAATATCAGAGTTGCTTTTTTGTGGCCTACTTTGAATCCACGTCTGTAGAACTGAGGAGTCAGCAATTGTATTTACTTATATTTTACTAAACCTTTGATAATTTATCCTTAAATCAGAAGTCCTCATATATGCACAAATGCAAGCAGGCAGCACACATGCACAGTTTCTGTTTGTCTGTAGAGAAGTGATTGCTTTAAGTTTGGTAGGGCCAATTTGGCATCGCAGCAAAACCTAATGTAAATTAATTGGTAATGCTGCAAGCTTTCTCTTTCAAGCTATTGCAATTTGGATATTATTTGCAGACTACAACAGCTCCTATTTTATCCATTATTTAATACTTGATAGTACTCAGAACTACCATTGGGCACTTGACCTCCAAGAGTGCCACAGGTTCTTCTGATAACAGGGTGACCAAAAAAGGCTAATTTGATTAACCAAACTGGATGCTTGTTTGCACAACATCACAGACTTTCCACTAATCTCAGTGGCTGAGATGGCATTCAATGGCTAACAAGAGTAGTTAAGCATCTACCATTAAGGATAAAGAGAAATCTGTTCAAAATTTTAATTAGCTTTGCATTTCTAAATGCTTGGGGATCACTTAGGATCCACAGATGCTTTTGAAAAAGGCATGGTTCAATACACAGATAGTCATAATGTTGCCTGGTCTGAGCACAGCTGAAGAGATATGCAGCTGATGTAGTTCTGGAAGGTCACAGTTGCTGTATTTACTAGAGCTTATTATTAACTGGGAACTCTACATTTGCCATCAAGTGCAGTTGTGAAATCCAGGCTTTTTGTCAGAGGACAGTGAAGAACTGATATTCCCTGAGAAGCTGTCCTTCTTGTGACTGTTCAATAGTATCCCTAAATGAAGATTTAATGTATTTTGAATGGAATACAGAATCTTTGTTCCATCCATTTTTAGTCAGGGAAAAACAAAGACATAAGCGGCACTCAACCTTTCCCCTATGGATACATTTCTGCAGAGCAACAAGACTTTGGCAGCAGAGCTCTCTTCACAAAGCAAACCATTTTCATAAACGATGTGAAGGGTGGTGGGATTATTATTTTGCAGAAACTAAAACCAAGCCCCAGCAAAACAAGAGTGTGTTCTGGGAGGTAGTTATTTCAGTGATTCCTGACATTCTCTCCCTTACTTTCCAGCTTTAATTTTATTGTCTAAGTGTATGTATTTCTTTTTGTTCCATGTGTTTTGCATCTGCTCTACAGGCTCCAGCCAGGAGAATAACCATATGGGGACATGGAAATCTCCACTGCATTGCTGCCAGAAGACAAGTTTATGTTCATTCCAAATGGCATCAAAGCCTGCTTGTCTGTTTTCTCTTTTGTCCCTTCCACTGGCTTAAATCTACAGTTTTGTCTAATACAAACAAAGCAAGAAAAATTGTGACTGCTTATAAAATGAAAAAAACCAAAAACCTCTTTATGTTGGTTGCATTTGGATAATCAACAAATTTTATTTAAAAGCATTTATATCACTGAACATTTTCTGTTTCTCTGTAAATTAGCAATTATTGCACAAGGACCAGCTCTCCTGCTGGCTGGTCACAGTACTTTTCTTCATTTCTTCTTGTGATAGATTTTAGCATAGAGGCAATATTCTCTGTAGGAGTGTGCATTGTCGAGCTGCAATTTCTCCAGATTCTGATGCTTTAGTTAGGTAAACACCTTACCTGTTGCACTGTTAATATCTTTCCAGTGATGATGGGGTGTGAACTGAAAATACTATGTAGATATTGCATAAAAAGAGACAATCAACATCAACACAGCATGAGCCATGCTGATACTGAGTTACAGATTGACATGGAAGGTGTAGTTACCTTGTGTTGGTTGTGCTACAATTGCTTGTCATAAAATGAAGGGTTAAAGAAAGAATGTAGATAGAATGTAATTTAGAAAAGTAATAATAATCAAAGGTCCTGGCTGTACTTTGGTAAAAGTAGTAAAGCACCAGTAGCTTTCTGAACAATTCAGACTAGGTGATGTATGTTTTTTTTTGTTTGTTTGTTTGTTTGTTTTTGACGGATAACTATTTGAAAGTACATGAGAACTTGTGACAGACATGGGCTTGCAAAAAGTCTGACCTGAAAGGAATCTTTTATGTGGAATTCATTTTCACGCAATAAAATCCATTTTACTTACAATAAATTGAAATAGTCATGCTACTGGAAGAGAAATGCAAGCAGTACACACCATGCTTGCTCTCAAACACACAGCCAGGACCCCAGATTGGTTTAGCACTTGGCAAAGACCTCATGGCTGTGATTGCTCCCCTCCATAGTCCTGGGTTCTCATGCAAGCTTGTGCAAAGGGACTGCTAAGGCTTTGTGCTGATGTTGCACTCTGAATTATGTTGATTTTAAGAGATATGTGCAAACAGAAATTTACCACAAGACATTTATTGGAATCAGGCTGGAACTGTCACCCAGACTTTGACTTCTTTCACTTACTAGCTTTCTAAAGCTGAGCTTCCTTGTACTAATTTTCCAAAACTTAATCTGTCCTGCTTACCAGCTGTACAAACCTTCTCTTCCTCTTGATGGAGGAAGAATCAGTGCTCCTAAGTGAACACAAGCACTTAGAGGTTATTCCCATTGCTTCACAGGTTCCTGCATTTCACTTTGTTTGTTCATTTGTTTTCTTCCCTCATCTTTCTCAACTCCCACTCACATGTTTCCAGTGTCATTGTTAATTTGTCAGGTATGTGACACAGATAGTCCTTATGACTGGGTGACATTGAGCATCATCAAAACATATGCAAATAAACAATTATTCTGTGAGTAGATACTCTTCCCTCTTCAGGCTTTTGCAGAACTTCTATAGTTTATGTGTATCTCAGAAAGTGCAGGAAACAGCAATGGACACAAGACTTACCAAGAGCTCCAACCCTTTGCCCTCTACTGGTAGCAGACAGCACACCTTGTGGGAAATTACAGGCAGTTCTCTGCGGTTATTGTGTATGGTGTGTTCTGGGTAATGATACAGACACAAAGTATTCTGTCCTTGTAACATTTTGTGATGTGTAAACCACACAACTTATCTGTTTTCAGAAATGCACAAAATTATAATTGCTTTCTATGGAAATGTCTGCTATTTTAACACTTCTGCATCTTGATTACAGTTTGGTCAGCATCAGAAATGTGTGGTGCTTGCAAATTATGAACAACCAAGCTGAGACTGGACGTACCCCCCCATGTTGTTGTGTCATCTGCAGCAAGGAACTTGCTATTCTGGTCAGTTCTGATGGTGCTCTTTTGTGTCTTCTCTTCCCCTAAATCCCCTGCTGTGATGCAAGTTGTAGAGAGAGTTGCTGGAGTGTTATTGTTAATTAAGGATGAAGTAGCCATTCTAGATCAGATGTGCACAGCTCTTGCTAATCCTTAACGTTTGCTGCGTTCTCTGTTAACATTAACAATGGCACTTGGCATTTCCTTCATTGTCAAAGATGCTTGTCACATCACTTCATGTCGGATTTCAGACATTCCTATTCTGTCTCACCCTCAGTATCCCTATAGTATTTGGTATGTTTTATCTGGGAAACATCTGCCAGATTCTAGAATAATTTCCCGTTATTTCTAAATGCCAACGTTAATACTGCATATGGATGTTTTTAGTACTGCCCTCGTTACTGTGGCCATCCCTCAGAGTCTCCATTTTTCTTTTTTCCTAACCTTTGGTTATTTACGCTAGTGAAAAGACATCTCATTCTTACGGTGCTGAATTTGCAGTGCAAATATCATCTCTGATTCTTTCAGGCATTGTCTGTCTATTTTCCTGTTCACTAAGGACTGATTCCCTAGTTTCTTCTTCCCTTTCATCTTGAGTGCTAGATTTTCTTATCGCCATTATTAGAACTTTAATTATATATGCTGTGAATAGAGTTGATAGAAACTGGCCTTAACATAATACATTTGCATTTTAATCTTGACTATTTATCTAAGTTTACTTGAGCTTGGCTTCAGAAAGATTATATTTAAGGAAATTGTTTGATCTGAGTTCCAAAATGCAGTTGTTAGAGCTTAAGCAGAGTGTGCATGGGGACTCTATTCCTCAAATAAGCTGAGTATTCCTGTGCTGGAGGGCATAGGCAGAAAACAGTCAGTAGTATTAATTTATGTGTCAAAGCTGACAAAAATGTAATCTTTAATATTCTTCCTTTATGTACATTTTCTCTTGATTATCTTGACTGGGGAAAGTTGTATGTATCACAGAAGAATCTTGTAAGCTCAGTTTCAAAAGATAAGTGATAAGATGACACAGCTAACCATTTGAAATTATAACTTACGTTGCTGAATATTACCTTCTTTAGAATTAAATAAGACTTGTGTTACAACATGGAGTCTGTTTGAAAATCTATATTTTAATTGCATTAATCTATATTTTATTTGCATTTCAATTTCTATCATTAAGTAGGACAAGAAATAGGGAAATTAAACAAAACACAACAAAGCAAAATGATTATTCTGTTGAGTTTTATTATTGTGCTGTTAATGCTAGCACGTTCATTTTCTTTAAAGAAGTACTGGTTAAAAGGCTTTGTTAAGCATAAGAAATCACATGTGTATGTGAAACATTACACTTTGTGATGCTGTATTCAAGTAAATATTTTTATTTATAGGATTTTTCTTCTTTCTTTCCTCCTTTTTTTCCCCATTTAAAAGTTCTTAAGATCAACTAGTAGCCAAAATAACTGGAAGGATGAAAATTCTGCTATTTGGTGTACTGTTTCACTCTGCAGGATGTAACCATTGTAGGAGGAGTAATGTATCACATATTGATGTCAAATGGAATTCATTTTAAATCAGTGAGAACTTAGCCTTTGTAATGACTGATTCAGATGTTTAAGATAATTGAAATGTAACTACACATACACGAAACTTTCTTCATAGCTGCTTAACAGGTACAAACAATAACAGCTCTATTACTCATGACATCTACAGAATTATAGAGAGTATTTAAATCACACAACTGATTGTACTGGAGATGCAGTTATTTCTAAGTAACAGCTGTTGTTTTACATTAACTTCTGCTTACAAGCAGTGTGTTTTAAAACTACTGTATAACAAAGAGTACATTTAGTGGGAGTATCCTAAAATCAGTAGCAAATAAGAAATTCATGAAAAAATAAACAATGAGAAATTTAAAATCCCTATAGTAATGTGAATTTGACATATTTGTTTATAATTATTGGTACTATTTTACCATATGCCTGTGCCTTCTGGAAGAAAAACAAAACAAACAAACAAAAAAACCCAAACAAACAGTTTTTAATAGAACACGTGTAATTTTTTTTTGCGTTACTTTAAGTGAAAGCTTCAGTATAGGTACTTGACTGGTGTTGGTGGTATCTATTTGGAAAGTTGTCCCATTTTCCTGGAAGGTTCCCTGTTTTTCCCTCTTAATTTTTCTGAGATACAGAACAAAAGGACTTGGCAGGGTAATTCAGCCTTACACTCTTATCAGTTGAATGAGTAATTAGTGGAGATTCGGAGATGTGCTCCTTCTTACCAGCAATACAATCTTTTTACAAGGCTCTTGTTCAGAAGTTGAAGGACAACATTTCTTTGGAGTCCCTCCATCACACCTGACTTCAGCATTTGTACTGGTGTGGTGGATTTTTCTACCATAAATACATCAGTAAATGTAAATTAATTTAAATAATACTAAGATTTTTATATTTGATCTATTCTAATGTCTGCTCTGTAAATTTTTTTCATGATAGAAAAAAAAATGTGTTGTGTTTTAGGGGAATGCGGTTCCCCCAAGGTATTTATTCCAAGAATTTTAGTTAATTAGTAGTATGACAATTGTATTCATGCCATATCTTACTGATTTCTTCATGGATTGGATGTCAGAGAAACAACTCGTGACCAACATTTTTTCAGATATATTCTACTAGAGATTCAGTTTCTCCTTATCTCTGCGTTTTATCACTGTTATTGGTAGTATAAATCTCTCTGCAGTTAGTTCTGGTTTGTAGTTTGAAAGATGTAATAAGCAATTTGGGTTTATGATTCTCCATCTGCTCAAAATAAAAGTAAAAATGTTGTAAGCTGGCCTCAAACTTAAGCTTTCCAAAAATTTAAGCCAGGTCCCTTTTAATCTTCAGAAAATCTTCTTTTCTTTTAAACACAATCCCAGTGTGTCCTTCTCCCACTGCTACGCCTTTAGCCATTGCAGTGAAACAGAAATATTCAGGAGATTTGAAGCCAAACAAAACCTCACACTGAAAAAACCTAAAGCCAAAGTGATATATTTTAGCACTGTGGAAAACTTATGAGATGAAAAAAAGTCCTAAATTTTAGACTACAAAAGAGTGAAAAGTTTGATGTGTTCTGACACATATATTAATGTATTTTCCTTTACCAATGTTCTGTTTTCAAGAGATACAGAAACATTTAGTTAGATGAGGCCCTTAAGAAATACTTTTTCTTCTTATGAATTCCAGGCACAGACACGCACACACACTAAAGGTACAGAGATGAATGAAACTCTTCTAAAGTCTATACTGTAAAGATAAAAATATATCCTAGGTGAGCGTGTGTAAGGAGTTGTCCGGGACTGTTCCTTCGGTGAGTTAAGTAGCCTCCATTCAGTTTTGGTTATTTCTTACTGGTATCACTTAGATGTATCACCTTTAATTCAGTCATGTTACTAGCTCCCTTACAAAGCCAATGGTTATTTTTATCCACCTCTGCAATCTTGTTTTCTAGAGCAGCTTTTTGTGTGATATTACATCTCAGCAAAACATTCATCCATGCAGTCTGCATGCAGGGAAACTGATAGGCACGTGTTCCCTAGAGGACACCTGAACCTGCATTTGGAAGCTCATTGACAGCATATTCCACCAGTCTGGTCTCAAAAATAGCTATGAGCTGATACCCAGCTGTCTAAGTAGAAGTATTCAGTGCAATTTATTGTGAATCACAACCCTGAGGTTGCTCTTTGGATCATTTTTCTCATAATATTAGAGGCTGACATGAATCCAAATGGCTGGATATAAAGGTCTGTGGTATGGATGATATTGTTGCCAACCATTTTAAACAGTCTGTTTTACTGCTTTTTGGGGAGACCAAAGCCCATGTTCACTGAAGAGTCGAGTACTGGCCAGTTCCAATAAATTTTAATAGATATTTACCATTTGCTGTTTTACTAGAGAAAATAGACAAACTTTCCTGCCAATTCATTACTACTCCTTTAGCTGTGGAGGACAAATGAACAAATCTAGTGTGTGTGTGAATAAGTGAGAAAGAGGTTCCACTCTCATATTCTGCGGGACTTTTCTGCCTTGTAACTTGTTCTACAAGTTGCATGCCTGACTGAAAGGAAAATGGTGTGTTCAGTCAGTGTCAGTCTATTGTCAGCACGATGTCCATGTTAAATCAGATTTAGATGCAGAAATCAAACATTGGTTTGGGGAAGCAGACACTATAGTTTAGAGATTCTTCTAACCATCAGAACTTATGCAGCTTGTCATTAGTTGAATGGCAGTTAGATACCTACATTAGTGAGCTGTTAGACTGACAAGATCTGCTAGAAGTACTAACATGCTGTCTCTGTTTCCATAATTTAATTCAGAACTAGGAAAGCATCATGGTTTGAAGAGTTAAGAAAGAAAGGGAGAATGAAATGTAGGGTAAAATACTTCCTACTTCAAAAGAAAAAAATACTTCAAAAGAAATGCTGTGCTAAGAAAGTGACTTACTTTGTGAGATAAATAACTTTCTCTTCTATTGAAACTAGACTAAAAAAGATGGTATTCTATACTATTATATTTCCTTTTCCTTTCACTTTCCCTTCCCTTTCCTTCCCTTCCCCTTCTTAAAATCAAAATGGAAGGAAAGTAGCAAAAATAATAAGGATATCCAAATAGACTGGACCTGAGTAAAACTCCATCCAGTTGCTATTCTTTTTTCAGTAGTGGTAAATAATGAATGGTCAGGGAAAAAATAAAATAAGTTAAACACATGGAAATATTTCTGTTGCATGCCTCAGCTTCTGGTGATATGAGGCTTAAGGCCATAGGTGACATCAGTCAGCAGTGGCAGTTTCTCACCTTCCAGAATCTGCTTTTATTTCTGATTCCAACAGCTTTTTCACCTTTTGCTAGGGGTTACTTTTCTTTTCAGAGGTTATTTATAGAGTTTTCCTGCAACATCTAAGTGGCTGCTGCCTCTTGGTGTTTACGTGGTTTTGTAATATTTCTGTTTTACGTACTTGGCTCAAGGCATAATTTTCCTATCTACCATTCCTGCATTATTTGTTGTGGATAAAATATGCTAATATTTTCCAATTGTTAATTGGTAAATATGTTATTTTCTGCTGCTCAACTTCCTTAATGCTTCTTAGCCTGTTAAGCACTGATTTTAACCCACAGATGTGTACATATATATGTACCTAATCTCATTTTTGTAAAAAAAAAAAAATATATATATATTTAAACTGCTCTTTAAAAAAAAGGCTTCATATTTTATGTTCTTTGATCAACCTCTTTGATGAAGTTTCTTACATGTAGGAGGCATGAACATTATTATTCGCATTGAATAGGATTTACATCTCAAACAATATTCTTAAAATCTATCATTGCTGCACACTAATAGATTTTGGAAACCAGGAGAAATTGCTGAAATGTAATCTTAGCTCTGGTATAACACAGGCCACATAATTTCAGTGAGTGTCTCCTTTGAAAAAAACCCTAACATGAGAAAGATAACTAATTTCAATTAACTACTATTTCAGCTGTGTATTCAGAAAGCTGTTGTCTAAGTTCTTGTCATTAGTTCCAGTGATTATATTGCAATTGAATTAGAGACAGAATTCTAGATAAAGTCAGTAACTACTGTTGAAACCATTGCTTGCAAGTCAAGTTTAGAAGAGAGTCTTCCTCATTCAAAAGACTTACTTATCAGTTACATATAGCAGTGTGTAGTCTAGGGTAACTGTGATTATCTCTTTAACCATGGCAGGAGTCTTCTACCACTGTAGTTTGGAATTGTATAACATGATGCTGCTCAAATGTACCATGTATGCAACTGGGGCTTTTTCTGAGGTTTTGGCTTAGTTAAAAATTTACCTTCTAAGATTGTTTTCACAAATCTAACATGAAAATAAATATATGAAATAGTAATTTCAAGTATAGATTTCTGTAGAATACCTCAATAGTCATCTGAAACAATAATGTATATATATTAGCAAGTAATACAACACAGTAAGAGAGAATTTCAAGAGTCTGAGTAGCTGATATGCAAACTTTGCTTATTTTTTCCTGAATTTCCTTCACACTAACAGCATTCTGTTCCCTGTTAGCAGCTGAGGAGGGCACTTATTCCTGTTCTGCTTTTCCTGAAAAAAAATCAGGTTTTCATACATTGATTCCAATCTGCAATAAAGGAAATTAGTGAATTGTTAAAAACTACAGTCCAGAATCAAACTAAGAGTGTCCTCTGAGAGGACATTTCCATAAGTGATAAATAGCTGCCTAGTATAAGTTGTTCTTCTGTCAAACTCATTATTTCAGTAGTTAGTTGCTTGTAGCTGAGAATGACTTTGTATCCTTAAGTTTTAGTTAATCAGTCTAAACAGTATTTGAAAATTAGATCTAACCCTTCATGTATTTTCAGTAGTAATCATCAATGATTCTTTGAAATGAGAAATTGGTGAGCAGTTTTTGTGACAATTCATGAGGCTGGTAATTCTATCCCACTTCTATCTTGACATCAGTAAAACAATGTGACTTATCGGAAACATTAGTTAGCCTTTTAAGAAACCCTACCTAGTAAAGGCTTCAATTTGTACCACTACATTAGCATCAGTTAATGACAACTGTCTACCACCACTCTACCTGAGACTTCTTGCCCACTTGCTGCAGATACAAAATAAGTTTTCATGAGCATAGCATTACGATTTGGAAATGGAGCTGGGCAAAAGTTGCCTGTAAATATTACATCTTCAGTCCTCCTAAAGCTCTTTGGTTGTTTAATATCTATCAGCTGTGGAAAAGAAAATACCATAGTATTATGTCCAGTAGATTAGAGACTAGAAACCCTATTTCTCTATATCATAATAGGAATGTGGATCCTTATTTCCAGCTGCAGGATAGCAGGTGTACACAGAAAGCTTTGACAATTTGCTATGGGCTCTATCTTCCTGTGAAGGAGCATGCTCTGAAGCAAATGTGGGAACTGGCTTCAAGGAGGGTCTCCAATCATGAGTTTAGAATACCACTTTCTTGCTCCTTTTGTGCTGTTCCAGTCATCTAGAAAAAGTAGAATGCATTCAGGATGGTAGGGCAGATTTTGGGACTTTCATAATCTCCTCAAAATACTCAAAATATTTCTGGCCACCCCTCAAATCCATCTAACCTTGAACATTCACCTAGAAGGAAGAAGTTGTCCCAAACCATTGGTGTGATTCAAGCTGAGTACATTTGCACTTGAATTCCTTAACAAACAAGTGAGCTTCCTCTGATAAGAATTATTTTTCCCCCTCAATCAAATGTTTCAGCTATCAGTTTTTTAAGAGACTTCTGCTTAATTTTCTTGTGTACCTTAGAGCATAAACTTCCTAATTTTAAAGTACAATCCTATGTTCCGTTCATCCGTTGCACAAAAAAGGCTGCATCAGTTAATCCAATGTCCACAAAATACACTAGGTCAGTGTAGCTCAAACCTGTCTTTGATGCACCAGTCATTTGAAAACCTTCAGTTTTAAAAAAAACCTAATCCCACAGACCCCTCTGTGTTTTAAGAAGACAGCATGAGGGTCCTGTCCAAAATGTAATTTGTACATGACCTCATGTTTCAGGATCTGACTATCAGAAATAATATTTCTTTAAGTACCTGCTACTGCATTTGTAGCCTGAAAAGTCAATTCAGTGAAAAGAAAATGTCCTCTTGACAACTTAATTAATGATTATGTAAACAAGTTATGTTCCCTACATATGCTCGGTATTAAGCTTTATTAGAAAGGTATAAGAAATACTACATGTACTGGCAAGCCATTGTCATCTGGAAGACCTTGATATTTATGAGTAGAGATTTGTAAAGAGATTTACTAACCAGTTAAACTGTGGTTATATAATTCTGTTGTGCTGACAAGACCATAGAAATGAGGACTTTGAATCCAACTGGCAGCAATAGAGATGGGGATGAGTGTCTGTCAGTTACTCCTGAATGTCTCTGAGAGGAGAATTCTCTGAATACTCTCAGATGAAGGACAGGAATAAAATGTGCTGACTCTGCAGTGAGGCAATTGCTTGGAGGATGAAGAACCTGCTAGGGTAAAAGAAGGAAGAAATCTGAAGCTAACAGAAGTACAGTGAATTCTTCTTGACTTAGAGGTAGTTTTATGTGATACGTTAATCCAATTTTTCTGAAGTTTCTTTACTTCTCTAAATTTATTTGAGATGCTTTTTCAAAATTCAGGCGTGTTTTGAAAGCCTTGTAGTCTGGAAGATCTTCCTTGTAGACAGAATATCTTGACTACTTTGAAGAAGCATAGATAGAACTAACATATTTTTCATTTCATACTCAACCATAATTTTTGGTCTAAACACTTGTCATGTAGAATATAGCAACAGGAAATGCAGAAGAACATCCTGAATTCTTGGAACAGTTTCATGGTTTATTTAAATATCACATGGGCTATGACTGTGCAATGATTTTGAGGACAGTGTCCTCATTTTATCATCAAATGATAAAATAATTATGTTTGGAAGGGACATTTGGAGCACTCATCTGGACCACTTTCTGCATTTTTCCTTTTTTCATTGGATTTGTTATGAATCCAATGAAAATTTGTTATTTGTTCCTTTTACATTCAAACCAGATTTCTGCCATACCTCTGCGACTTACTGCATGTTTCACAGGTCTGTTGTGGTCTTAGAGATGACTGCTGTACCTGAACTCATATAAAAACATATAACAAATATGTTTTTACAATTTGAGTAGAAGAATGATTTTATTCATATCACTGAACACAGCAATAATAGCCATAAAATATACTGCATGTTTATTTTTTTTTCAGAAGTGGTTTCTTAAATAAATACTCAGAGTGGTCTGTCAGATGAAAGAAAGCATGCAAATGAATTCAGTTATAAAAGTTATTCTATCATATAAATTTATGAGCATAATCCTTGACTGTGTAGTCAAGATGCAGAATATTACAAATCACAATTTTTTGCTACTACAGAAGTAGCACAAACAAATGGAGCTATTACCAAAAATCACTCACATAGATCACTTTATTGGGATGATCAATTAAGCTGCTCTGTTTTCCAGGAAATTGACCATCTTGGTAAAACAGATGTTTCATGTACTGCCAATAATGTACTATCTGTTCTTACAGCAATATAAACTATTAAAAGTATTATGAAGAAAGGGAAATTATTTTCTATGACCATAAATCATAGAATCACAAGGTGGACTCATAGAACAACAGCAATGACTAAGGAAAATGACACCAATCATAGATGACAACAAAAAAATTGTAACAACATTTTTGGTACCTGCAAATTGAGATTATTGAGTCATCCTTGTTTTCAAGAATAAATGATAAATAAATGGTATGCTATACTCAGGAGTTTTGAGCTTCAAACTCTATTTTCATTTCTGTATGGAGATGATAGTGCTAACTGATGAGAGCTCTAATGACAGATGTTTTAAAATGAAAATGAATATATGTTTTGATCTAATTGCCTATTCCATAAGCTCATACTACAGCAGAGAACCCAATAGTTAATTATTATTTTTCCTTGGAAATTCTGTACCACGTCTTTGACAGTCTTTTTTTCCTCTATTCTTGAGAAAGCTACAGGAGATATTTTATTCTGTACGGTTTGAATGGATGAAAATGTTGAATGACATACACACAAAGTAATAATTTCCATAGTTTTCATCTGGATAAATCCTAAAATAGTCTCCTTTTTATTAGAAATACTTCAAATAAAGATTTTGTATTTTGGGTAAGGTGCATTTCTAAAACCATTTGAGAATTATGAAGATCTTAAGATGTAATTTCAGTGACTGAATATTGAATATTGACATTTCTTTCTTCATATAGTGCTGTATACATTTAAATTCATGTTTAAAATAAAACCCTGTGTATATATATTATATGCTGAGCATTATTTTAGCGCATTTTCATTGAAAATTAAAGGTATGATTAAAATATGTTACGGTATAGTTTTGATGTCAGTTTTATTGCGAGTGTAACCATTGTTTGATGAAAACCTATCACAGAAAAAGAAAGATGGAAATGCTTACATATTTTGCTAATGTTTTCACGACATCATTAAGATGAACAAAATCAAAGTGATCTAATTCAAACACACACTTAAAAGTGATATTTATCAAATTGTAAGCAATAAAAGATCATGGAAAAATAAAAGTTCATGGAAAGATGTACGTAAATCAAATATCTAGTCTGAGAAAACTTCAGGAGTCTTAAGAAATGATGTACCTATTATGTTACTTTTGTCATGATGCATATTTCTTGATATTCATGGAAGGAAATAGAAGTGCATCTTCCAATCAAATGGTAATTCTCATTCAGGAATGGTAATGAACTGACATAAAATTTACAGCCAAACAAAAATTGTTTCTATATAGTTAATCATGTATGTGCAATTTTAAACACTACGCTGGTTGGTGAAAAGTTTTACTCCAAATGAAAAACAATTGGAAGAAAAGTGTATGATATACTAAGTGCTTTCACCCATCTTTTGGAAACGGTTCTGTCTTGACATTGTTCGTATTTTAAGTGCTTTCCCCTTCTTTCCAAGAAAGATTTTACTCAATCTCAGCCATTCCTAGCAGAATTATTCTGTGATAAAGACACTCGAGTTTGAAGTTCAGAATACTTTGTTTGCCCAATGCAAGCCTTACTTAAAGCTGAATTTTTACTTTTTCTGTCTTTGTCCTTCTGTGATACTATTCACTCTGGTAGTATATGTTGACCTGTACTTATGGGGAATGTTGCCAGTACCTTGGGCATAACAACTCCTGAAGCATTCAGTTTATTGGCCAACATAACTTGGTGATTATAAACTTGGTCATTTTCCGACCTTGCAGATGGTAAAAAAGGCAGTATTACACAGCTTTATTAAACTGTGGGTTTGACATTTTATAACTAATAATTATAAGCTATATTTTAGAAACCACATTCTCCAAATCAGATTTGTCACTGACAGTCTCAGCTGTCAAGCAGGACAGAAATAAATGGAGTAGGACAAATCCTCTTTCCTCAGAGAAATGGGGAAGGTAGAAAATATCTCGCTTTGTTCTCTATTGACAACATACTGTTTGGGGAAGCATGCCTCAGTCCTTATGGCTTCTCCAATTATTTGAAGAGCTCTAAACCTCCTCCAGATGGAGTTCAGTTTGATGCTGAGTAAACAAACTTGGCTATGGCAGCTGTCTTTTGAAGTACTGTATAAGTATGGGCCACATCCATTGACACTTAGGGATGTCTTCTGCAATTCTGAGATCTGTAAGGATTAGCTCTTACCTTCACCACGGGGGAGTTCTAGACTTCAGTGTATAAACACACCGCACAGAAATGTATGTATATTCTTTTCACTAGAATCTATTGCCTTACTATTAAACTTGGTTGAAATATGTGAATTATAGGTGTTCATTTGCTTTTGTCACTGCAAGATATGAAATAAGATTTGCTACTGCATATATACAGAATTCAACCTGCTTTAAGTTTTTGTATGAAGATGAAAGGTAGAGCAGTGTAATTCACTCAGTCTTACAAAGTATTAAATAAAATTTTACATTAACAGCCTGTAAAAAAAGGAAAGTAAAAGGAAAGAAAGAGTGGTAAACCTACCATTCTAGCTGGTTCAATAAGAATGATTTATTCAATGGAGGCAGAATGTGCTTCCTTATTTTTTAAGTCTAGTCAGATATTCTCTCATCAGGATCGTGAAGAATGATCCTGGTCCTGGATGACAGTATCATTCTCAGTGATAAGTCCCTGTAGCCTACAAAGCATTCCAAAACTTTGGACAGGAAGGAATAGCCTAGAATTAGTAGAGTAGACCATCTTTTTATTGATTTGTTTGCCAGTTAGAACTATACAGTAGCATATCAATTTTAGTTCATTCATTTCCATCTATATACTTTTCATGTTCACCAGTTATGAACATGAAGTTGTTTCAGAGTATATAAGTGTGCCTTTAAGTTGTACTCCTTTTTTCTCTATCATCATCCTTTAATGACATTTCTAAACAATCTATTATAACGTGAAGTTTGACTTTTGTTATTCGGACAATGCTTTGTGTAACTTTCATCTTACAGAACTTCATTTTATCTCTAACAATAGTGATAATTTACATTAATAGGGCACTTTTCATTTCAAGACTCTCACTACAATTAAAAAACATTAATTAAACCATTAGCATCTCAGTGCCTTTCTGAGTAAGATAGTGTTGTCACTCTCTCTCCCTTTTGTTATGTGAAAGAATTAATACACAAGTAGATGATGTAACTTTCCCAAGATCCTTCAAAATGAGGGTGGTTCATCTCCTAATTATGTAAGCATCAAATAAATTAAGCTATTTTAGGACATATTAACAAAAAGAAAAACATTTTTAGATAACATAAGAAAGACAGGAATTTTTATTAAAAAAAAACCAAACTCATTTTATTTTCTCATGAGTTTAGAAGCACATGTATAATCTTTCACAAGTAAACCCTTGATGTCTCTCCCTGTAAAAGCCTGCCTTCCCTTAGCTGGCATAATCTTGTCTCATAGTGGCAATTTTAAATAAACAAATCTAAGATAGTCACGGAACAGTGAAACGTTGTTCAGAATTTCCATTCTACTGCCACTGTAGAATAAATCATCTGAAGCTCTTAACACTTTTCAAGCAAGTTTGACTATCAGTAAGAAAAATTATATTCAGTGACTATTTTTATTGTTTTATTTATGATTTCCAAATCAACTTTTTCCTTATTTACTTTCTGCCAACAGTTGACTAAAGGATGGCTAAGGATCCATTGCAGTGATCATGGAAATACTCCTTTTAATTATTTTTCCCCCCTGAAATTAAACCTCTAGGGATTAGGTCTTTGTAAATACTGAGCTGAAGCTCAATCCAGTATGTGATGGGCTAGTTAAAATGAGAATAAATAGAAAAAAAAACCCTCCAAATAATTTTGAAATTGTTTGTATGTATGGGTGCACAGTGAAGAGCAACAGATATCTTCACTAAAACTGAAGGTAGATATTTTAGTTGAAACCAGTAACAGCAACAATCAGACAACCAGACCCTTAGCAAAGATCTCATGGACAACTAAGTTAACCAGTCACCATTCAAGACAGAAATGTTATGCTCCTAGTTAACAAAACAGTTCTGCATTTGATGAAAATTTATTCCTTTGCTCAATAATATCACGCATTGTTTTACTGATGGTGTGTTGCCTTCTAGCCTGATTATTATCTCTCATCTTCACAGATGGATTTTGCTGAGAATGTGTTTATGGCTGTGCTGCAAAGTTTTTACTGCTTGTATGTTTCATCTCAGAAAATGTCACTGAGGGTGCTCACTGCTTGTCACAGAGTCCTCCTTAAGTCAGTGCAACTTCCCTGGTGAGTCAGGCTGAGTTCCCTAAAAAGCAGAGGTACAAAGACAGCCAGGCAATGTGCTAGGTAGGGAGGCATAAGATACTGATAAAGAAGTGTGTTGCGAAAATGGTCATTGTATTTACTATTTTTTCTTCCCTTAGAGAAATATCTGAAGAGTATAGAATCATGTACTGATTTACTGGGATTTGCTGTAACTGAATCAGTGGGTAACGTTTATGCTTGTATCGATAGAGACAGAAGGGATTATACAATTATAAAATCTTTTGAGTTGTAAAGGACTCATAAAGGTCATCTAGTCCAGCTTCCCTCCAATAAACATGGACACCTACAGCTAGATCAGGTGCTAACAGCCCCATCCAACCTGACCTTGAACATCTCCTGGGACAGGGCATCCACCGCCTGTCTGGGCAACCTGTTCCAGTGTCTTACCACGCTTACTATAAAAAATGTTTTTCTTACATCCAATCTGAATCTCCTCGCTTTTAGTTTGAAAATATTTCCCCTTGTCTTACCACGATAGACCCTGCTTAAGGGTCTGTCGTCTTCTTATAGCTCCCCTTTAGATACTGAAAGTCTACTCTAAGGTCTTCTCCAAAGCCATCTCTTCTCCAGTCTGAACAGCCCCTGCTCTCAGCCTGTACTTATAAGGGAAGTGTTCCATCCCTTGGATCATTTTTGTTGTCTTCCTCCAGACCTGCTCCAATTGGTCCATATCTCTCATACTCTGCTGTCACAACTTATAGCATTTTTTGATTAGGCAATTTTATTGGGCGGATGAAAAAAGTAAAATCTTCCTGATATGACTTGACATATAAGTCGTTATAAGAGCTGCCATGTGACGATAACACTGTGCTGAAGGTAATTTTTATACCAAGTTTCTTGCCTGGTAGCACTGAATCTATGTCAGGGACACTGTTCTATTTTGCTCTGTCATCCTGGTAAGGAAGAAAGGGCTGAGCCTGATATGATGCTTAGCGTAAGGGAAAATCTTGAGCCAAGGTGCAGGGAATTACTGTATACCAAAGGTTATTTTTTAGAAAGAAATTATATTTCTTTTGTGTTTAATTATTTGTACCATTATTTCCTTATTTCACAAACAAACATAAATACTTACTCATTGCACTATTATACTCATTTCACAATATGAGGATAAGATGAGATAAAAGCTTAATTCACAAGTATAACTTAATTGTAAATCCAAAGTGTAGATTTCCCAATTCAATACCCCCTACCAATTCATCTATGGTCAGTGAGACTGATGCAAAAAACAGGAATCTCTGTAAATTTCTCACAGTATTTAAATGATTTTACAGCTATTTTCAGAACTGCATAAGCTCTTATTGTTAAGCATTCTTCTGCCAGCCTTGCTTTCAGGTGTTGCCAACCAGGATGTGTCTCACAGAAATCATCCTGGCATCAGTTAGGATGATTTCCTCTATCAAGGGGAATTTATCAAGGATCTAGGAGTGCTTCCCATGCTGTGTAAAATGAATTAGAAAACGTCAAGAGGTACTGAGTCATTTTGATTGTGCTCTCCACTAGTCAGTCTACTTGTGTCTCTTAAACATGCTTCAGTTAAAACTGGCTTAAGCTAGAATTTTGAAATTACCTCATTCTTACATTTCCATTTCCCATCTAACTGTAGCAGTAACAACAATTAGTAACCAGAGTTAATGTAAAAGTATTTCAAAATCTTCGGAGTAACTCTCTCCTTTTTTTTTTTTTTTTTTTTTTTTTTGTATGGAACTAAGCCTCTTCCCCTCTCCACCAGTGGTCTAATGAAATCATAAAATTGTTTGAGTTGGAAGGGACCCTTAAAAGTCTTCTAGTCCTTTGCAATGAACAGGGATATCTACAGCTAGATCAGGTTGCTCAGAGCCCCTTCCTGTTCTTTCATTCCCCAGCTTGTATTGATCATGAATAATAATGAGATGTCATCTGCCTCTACAAGAAATGCAGGATGTAGCTGTTCCCTCTCATCAGTAGCTTATACTATCACTCCCCCATACACAAACAAGGTATTACACATCTGTTAATTAAGACCACAGTTTTCTCCACAGCATTAGGGTGTGCTGACATCCCCAACAAAAAAAAAAAAAAAAAAAAAAAAAAAAAAAACTGGTTTTGGTGATGTATGAGTAATATGTTGTGAAATTCTCTTTCAAAAGAAGTAAGTGGCTTTGTATAGATGATTGCATAGTTTTGTATTGACACTTTAGTTCAGAGTTAGGGTCACCTACTTCCTCAGTTCTTTTTACTCTTTTATGATAGATTTGATTAATTGCATTTCCAGTGAGCATATTCTCATGAGACTGGTGGTCTCAGGACTGTCTAAATTTAGTAATATGAAGTTTTCTGGGGACACTTTTCACTTCTGTATTTTCTCTACCTGCATTTATAGTAAACACATATATGAATGTATGTTAGGTCACTAAGATAACCCTGACTTCCACTTCTGGCTTTCCTTTCCATGCTAACATTTATGTTTCTGTACTACATGGGCACATCTATGTATTTTCATATATAAAGAATGTAAGTAGAATTTTCCTGGAAAATTTGAGGTAAAGAGAAAAACTCAATGACTTGCTGAAGAGACAGTAGAGATGGAATTCTGTAATCCTTTATTCTGAATAAAATTTGAATATTTGGTCAAAACATTGAAAAAAAAAAGGTGAAATATTTGATGGAGTTTGGCTGTTTTTCACAAGCACATAATATCAGTGGATATTCATAGTTAGCCACATTTTACTCATTTAGTTATTTCATAATTGTACTGATTTTCTTAACCGATTTTTCATTCTATCGGTTTTGCAAAAGTCTGACATCAAATCAGATTTCAGACTGTGGGCTTTTACAACATCATTCTTTAGCAACATTTGCAAAAAGAAGACTGCCACTTTTTATCCATGCTTCTCCAGCAAAATATCCTCTATTGACTTGTCTGTTCCAATCACTAGCTTACCTCTTCATTTTGTCTAATATGTTTATGGAAGAAGAGTAGCTTAAGACAGAAGGGCAGAGGTAAGGTTAAAATTTCAGCCATCACTGTTTTTCTTGTCTTGAACACTTATTTCATTTGCATATCATATTTGTTCCTTAATAATTCACTTCATAGTCTGCTTTCTTGTAATGGCTTGACTGATGAGCAGAGCATAGCAGAAAGAATTAGCTTCCCTTCCAATTTATGTGCAGTTCTGTGGATTTAAAGTCTTGCTTTATACAGTTCACTGGCCTTATGATATAAAACCAGTGCTTCTGCTTGGTCTTACATAGAGATCAGATTTAGAAATTAATAAAGTTCTTCTAACTACTCGAGAACAATTTAGTTGCCAAATCAGTATTCTCCTCTCTGAATTTTTTCTACCACAGTGAAGTTTACACTACTTTTAATTCATGTTTTTGATTTGTGTGAAATGTACATCCTGCCTATAGGTGAACTAACACTTGTATTTCTTTCTCAGTGGCAATTTCTTTTCGGCTTTTTCATTAAGTGATTTCAATCAGTTGCAAATAATTGATGTCATGGCTAACTTGAACAGTGATTACTTTTGGAAAGAAACTTAAAACTCTATGCACTTCTGTTCTTTTGCTTTTCTTTCTCAGTAATTTCTTCACTCCTTTTGACATTGCACAGCTCTTAAATAACCTTTTGAAATATGAGTTAGGCAAAAAGTGATTGGGAATTCTATACATATCTTCTAGTTTAATAAATGTCAAAGCAAATCTAGAAAAGTCTACTGTACCAGGGCTATTAAAACAAACCAGGTTGGAGTGCTTTGTTTTCTTTATAACAACAATTCTGTCTGTATTACGGGAAGAATATAATCTGACAATTGAATAGGAAGACCTATTTCTTTTTAGATAAGTTAGGAGTAAAATTGCAGAATAACGTTTTCTAGGAGATCTTTACATAGCAAGTTTTATTTTGCATTATAATATATTTTTTTAAATAAAAAAATTCAAAATAGAGATTAAGATGTATCGTACGTTACATTCTTTACAATGATATCTCAAAATATTTATTTTTATTATGTGGTACCTTCTGAGACTTTTCAGGGTTATTATTATAGTAATGTAGTCTACCAAAGAGAATGTTAAAAGTAAAATGAAGGAAAGCAATCTGCCATAAGAACACAATCAAATGATTCAGTTTTAAGAAACATGTTAATTATTGACACTCTAGCGGTAATAGAGTTGAACAATCATCATAGCTGGTCAGTACTCTGTAAATAAACGCAAGGAATAGAATTAAAAAATTATGACTGACATTTACACTGACTGGTGAAGGCCTCATCCTTTGCATATATTCAATACTAGGTGTAGTAAATTGGATTAGGTCTTTAAAAATAAGATCTCTGGAACATTTTCAAAACTGAAATACTCAAAATCATACCTTACTTTTGAAAATTATCATGTTTTTCCATCAGATTAAAAGTTAGTGAAGAAAGCATATAATGGAATGCATGCATATGACAGCTGCTCTGAAAGTAATGCCTCCTATTTTACTATGTTGGTCCATGACAACAGAGACAGATGCTGGTGGTATGACAGAGGAGATTTGATCTTCCTGCCAATATTCCATTACATTTTGTTGCCGTGCAGCAGAGAGGCAGTCTGTATGATGCAAAGCTGTAGAATTGAATTCCTCTAGTCAGAAAAAATTGCACCCATATATTGACACTTTCTGAACATTTATGGAGACCAAACATTTATGGAGTGGATATGAGCACAGTGAGATGGTGGGCGGTACATTTCAGCAGAGGTGAGTGGACTTCCGTTGGTCCACATTTTTCTGAAAGCAGCATGCAGGATCTTGTTCATCAGTGGCAAAAAATGCATAGTTAATGGTGGTGACTATGTTAAAAGATAGTGTTTTGTAGCTGAGAACTTGCTTTATCACATAGTGTTATTGTGCTCTTTGTATCTGTTGCAGTTTCCTCTTTAGAGGAAATTTAGAGGAATTTAGAGGCATTACTTTCAGAGTGATCTATGTATATTGAACGCTTTGTTTTCATGAGGTTAATTCATTCATGTGGTGAAGTCTTACAGTATTGATGAAATAAATGATGATACTGATTATGAGTTTTGTGTTATATATGGCTAATTTAAAGAAAATTCAGGATTGTTGCAGTTACCTCCAAACTAAATGTAATAGTTCTCACTTCATTTACATACTTATCGCAATTGAACCTGGAGTACCTGTTTATATTTAAACTTCAATCTAAAAACCTCGTAAGATAATAGACAGTTTCTCTAATAACCTGAACTCTAACTTGTAGAAGTCCCATAGTATAGTGATGTCATTTTGTGTTGAGATTTATGTTTGTGACACTAGTTTGGATACTTCTTTCTACAAGCTGTTTCATTATTTCTCTTACACAACATTCAGACATATTTTCTCCTCACTGTTCTGAATTGTAGGATGCTTACTGGTAAAACAGAAATCAGACTATCTCCCAGGATGGTACTAACCTCAAAACTCTGGATGCAGGTAGGATGACAGCAGAAATCTTCTGCTTGCTTTATTTTTCTTTGCCTTCAAAGTGAGTTGCACTCTCAAGTGAATTGCATAGTCATTCATTTAATGGTTTCTTATGTATTCTATGTTGTTCTTTTCCTCTTTCCTGATGTGATCATTGATTCTATGTTTGATAAGTCTGCTTTGTTTTCTCACATCTCCTGGAAGAGAACCTCCTTGCAGGATGTCCTGATTAAGCCCCCGAGACATATGATTCTTTTAATTTCTGATCCTTTTTCTAGTGTAAATGCAGTGTTCTTTGATGAAATTAGTCTTATGATTGCAGAGCATAAATATTTGGAAAATATATTAAATATAAGAATATTTATTGACATTATTGAAATGAGCATTTTAGTTTCTAAAATAATTGTGTGTAGGAAGGAACAACTAGAGGACTTGTTCCACATTAAGACTGTGCAATATCCATAAGATTATGATTACTGCATACTTATTACTTTTTACTATTTGTGATTTCACATTAATTAAAATGTCTTTTCCCATGCTGATGAAAGAACAAAAAGATTTAGAAAAAATTGCATTTTTCTATCTTGGCATTATTAAATTTCTTTTATAATTAACTTCATTTCTGTTTTCATTCTTTATAACATTAGACAAATCAATGTTCTTTGGAAGGTTTTTAAATTTAATTATTTGTTTATTGTTCAAATTACAGGTCTGGACTTTGTCATAACTTTACTTTAACATTAATATTGTTTTGCTTTTTAGTACATCTCCATTCCATAAAATACCTGGATAATGCTTTGCTCTGTAACAATCAATGGAAAGATTATGCATGTGATAAAATGACATGGTAATCTAAGAAAATATAAAGACATATTTATCCTTTACTTTATATGCTGACTTTAAATACCTAAGTACACTTTAACTTGTCTTTATGCCCTTAAGTTGCACCAAGGTAAGTTTAGGTTGGCTATTAGGAGACACTTCTTTAGAGGAAGGGTTGTTAAGCACTGGAATAGGCTCTCCAGGGAGGTGGTTGAGTCACCATCCCTGGATGTGTTTAAAAACCGTTTTGATGTGGTGCTCAGGGACATGATTTAGCAGAAGGTTGTTAGAGTTACGGTAGTATGGTTAGGTAGTGGTTGGACTTGATGATCTTTGAGGTCTTTGCCAACCTGAGTGATTCTGTGATTCTCCATAGCTCATTAAGTACCAATTAATACTAACTGATAACACTTAAGTATTCTAAGTTTTAAATCCAGGTTGGATGCCAATAACTCATTACACTTTTATTCCTGTTTATCTCAGTTCTACTTAAAAAAAATCAAATGTGTTTTTCTTAAATATTTAGTTTAAATGCAAATTGAACTGGCATGAAAATAGGGAAGGAATGTAGGAAAAGAAAGAAAGAGACAGAGAAACAAAGAAAGAAAGAAGGAAAAAAAAAGAAAAAAGTGCCTATTTTAAGAGTAATTTCAAGATGTTCCCCTTCAGTTGTTTGTATCCTTCTCAGAAACAATCATTTGCTTTTTTCTCAGTATATCCATCCATGGAGTAAGGCATTCACAAGCTCACTGCCACATCTCAAGGCTGATTATGGTCATGAATGATGGTTCAGGATCATGATCTTTCTTTTCTTGTTGGAGGGAACTGAAAGAGCCCTGTGTAGCTTCTTAGCTACACTAAAATTGCTACTGTTCCAGTGTAGGTGTGACTTTACTTCTGGCTAAATCCAAACATGAGTGTCTGGGAGAGAAGTGCTCTAATAGAAAGAGAGAGCAAGTGTTGGAGTTATCTGTTCAGTGCTATCTTTAATTTATCATTTGACCTTGAACGAGTCACTTCAGCTACCCTCTGTTTTTGGTTAATCTGAACAGCTGGTTAGATCTTCAATAGGTATAAATATTACTTACCTCCTTGTGTCATCCCTGTGGTCACATACAAAACCAGCCTTGGGTCTTAATTTCTTTTCCTGTGCAAGCAAAAGGCAGAATAGACTAAGGATTGTCCTACCCATTGTATGGCTAAGCAAAGCTGAACTACACAGGGAAATGTGTTGGGTCTCTTGCTTGTTTCTGATGCTTAGAACAAGGTGTGGAAATAATCAGAGTCTCGCTTGAAGTGAATCTCTAACCACCCTTCTTGTCAGTTCCCAGGTTTAGCCTGTTAGTAGTACTTCAATTTGTTTACATGATGTTAAACAAAATTGTTGTTGATAGAAAATTAGAGAACCCAGGAAAATGAAGTGGTCTTTCACTAACAGCTTATCAGTATCTGACTGATTAAATATTCAAACATGGGTAGACAATAACTAGCAACAGGGAGGAAGTGAAGCTACATCAGGAGTTTTCCACTAATTTTGATCTAATTACCATGCCAATTGCCTTTAAACAAGGAATTATTATTTGGAAAAATCTTTTAGGTGTGAATATGACACACCTTTCTGACAAATTTTGTGTTGTCATGCTACGATGGCAAAAGCAAGAAATACAATTAAAAATAAAAAAGCAACAAAATGAGGCCCTATAAGTGAACATTTGCCATAAACTTCACTAGGGTAATCTCTTTTGGGATGAAATACATGTACCAGAATGTCAATCTACTTTTCCTCCAGAATACTTAACGAAAATCTGCCAGCAATGTGTTCTCTTTGCTTATTCTGCCAGATGAAAGTAAAAATTCTACATTTGAAGAATATCATTGTAAGTCTGAGTGAAAATGACTTGTAGTCATCTGAAAACTAAGTAAAGTTTGGAGATGATTAAAAGAGGAATAATGCATGTTAGTTAGTTAGCTTACAGGAACAGAAATTACCTTCTCATGCATCTAAGAAGGCCCTTGGGACTTCTATATTACATTGATTCCTTTAATGACAACAAAATTACTTCAGTAGGAAACAAATTCAGGCGATGTCCCAGAAAATACAGGTGCCCAATTTGAAATTATTAAGGATTTGAAGGGTTTGTTGGTTCTTGATTTAGATTATTTTTCACCAACCAGAGTAAAGGATAAAACCAACACTAATAAAATTCACTAAAATTGCTGATTCTTAGCATCTAATAGAACATAGCTGTAATTATTCAAGGGCATGCATTCAAAAATAGAGAAAAGTGAAATCATCTTAATTGGACATTTTTGGATCTGTTTGTCTAGATTGTTCTGTCCTTTACATTGAAGATATCTTTAACACTGCATCTCAGCAAAGCAACTAATACCTATTCATTAAATGTTTCTGTTGCCTCTACTGAATAATGATTGCTAGGATAATTTAAAAAGAAATTATTATTTGATGGAATTACAGATTCCCTAATTACCTCTGGAGTTTTTATCAGCTTGGCCTTCTTGAGGAATACAGTATGCGAGTCAGATTACATAGTTTTTAAAGCCCTTTATCTCTTAGTGCCTCCACATCATTATAAAAAATAATAAAAAGTTTCACTTACTATTATCTCGTCACCTTTCAGTATGCTTCACAGTCTTTCAAAATTTGTTCTTGCTGCTGTTACATTGATTTTTGCATTGCCCTATAACCACTTTCAGCCTCTTAAGTGTGGCAGCTGTTGCTTGTTGATTGTGACAGTGACTTCCATTTCTAATTTCTTGTCTTGAACCAAAGGTTTCAGACTTGTTGATTGCTGTATAATAACTCGTGTTATACTTAGCTGTACTCATACTCAGTGCTTTAACAATAATTGCCACCTAAGAAAATGTCATTCTGATTGATGTGATTGAAATCGTATCAGTTTTACAATACTCCCTAAAGATTGGTAGGAGTGATAATTTTAGGGGCAATACTTTAATATTTAGAATCAGGACACAAGAAGTAGAGAGAGTTAGATAAATGTCATCAGTTAATTTAATTACCTAAATCTTCAACTTAAAATATGTGGGAAAATGTGATCATATCATCATGACTGATTTTAATTTTATGTTCATGTTTCAATTTTTAAAAATATTGCTTCCTTTGAATAGAAAGTTAAAGGAACAAGGAAGAATTTATTTTCTGAAATATGTTTTTGGTGTATTATTTACTAAGTCAAAGTGACATCAGTGGAGTTATGGCAGAGTGGAATTAGGCTTCAAAAAAAACTTGCAAATGTTAATTTCCATGCAGTTATGTAAGACAGCAGAGGTGACTTTTTGACCTTAAACATGATGATAAACTAACAAAAAAAAAAAAATCACAAATTAGCATGTTGAAATTCCCTTGATACTTGATATCAAAACAAAATGAGTTTATAAAAGATGGAGTGGTTAATTTAAGTTTCTAGAATAGGAACTGAAACAGACAAATCAGTCCATTTTCATACTTGTCCTCCACTAAACTTGTTAAAAGTGTAGCTTTGCATATAAGTTTGTCATATTCTCTCTCTAATAAGTTGTTCATTCAACTGTGTTCATAGAAGTCTAGTAGAAAGTAAAAATAAAACAATGCTATCAACATAAAATAAAATGTGAATTGTTATAAATTGAAGTAACTGGTTATTCTGCAAGCATTTTGGTCAAGGAGAGCAATGATTAAGTGTGTCAGCTTTTTTGCCTTTATTTTGTTCACATTCTTTGAGAGACTGGGCTCAGAGACCACTTCCTTTTCCTCATGCCCTTCAGATGTGGACATCGAGGTTTTAATTCCTGGACTGATAACTTTCTGCTGATTCTACCTTGCAGTTCCTCTTCCTATACTAAATTAATTAGAAACCCAGAAAGTCCTCCAGCTGACCATTTTGTTCCTAGACTCTGGATCCACACTAAAGTTTGTCACCACTGTAAAGGCAGCATGCCTCTTATTATTCCTCTATCTCATATTTGGATTTGTTATATATATTTAGTCAAATCCTACCCAAGTCTAGATTTTGCACTGTCTAACCATTTCATAATATCTCTCTTTCCCTGAAAGCCCTTTGGCAAGGCAAGATCAGGTTTAGTATATTTGTAAAGTCTGTGGCCTGATAGGATCCCATCTGTCTAAGCCCTCTGGCTCCTTCTGCAATAAAAACCTCTTCGGATGGTACTGCACAGCAAGATTGGATTTTCAGTTTCAGTCTAGAAGATTAGCAAGTAATATTTATATTGCACTTACCCTAGTAGTTTTGCAAGCTGTTTCAACATCTGCTTTGGAGAGACTGAAGTACTGCAAATACTGCTACAGTCTCATGGAAGGTATTAAGGGGCTGAAGTCCATACTGGCATCATGGAATTGTGCTCATTTACCTTGGCTGAACGTCTAGGCCATGGTTGAAATTCTGGCAAAAGTTGACTATTTGCAGAGCAATGTGTTTTCTTTGCAAAAGCCTTTGCAGTGTGCTTGGTAGGGTATTCCAGTATGGTTGTACTCTGAATTCATTAGGTTCATTGTAAATCTGAATTCAGTTCTGAATATGTCAGTAACGTTGCCCTGGTTTCACTTCAGGGCTATAGAGATGAGGGTATAGCCTTCAGTGTCTCTTAGTGCTATGTTTAGTCTGTCACCAGTCATATGCTTTTTTGATTGATGGGATTGCCTTTTTCCCAACTGTTTCCCTGACAGGTGGATTCTGTAGTTACTTTGAAGTACTCCAAATCCCACTGGATAGAATAATCAGTCTGATCATTGTAACAAGCTTTCCACTGACTGATGGACCAGCCTGCCTTTAAGTTGTGATCCATCTCCTAGGCCTTTCTTTCTGCCAGCATGTCAGCTGACATTAGCCTTTCTACTCAGCTAAACTAATCTGGACAATATTGGCCTCCTGCCAGCACAGCACTTCATCATTAACTCTCCTCCTAGAATCTCATTTTTTGTGAATATCCATTTTATTCTGCCTTAGCCACTTTCATTTAAAACTCTTCAATCTTCTGAGCAATAACCTTTTTAATCTATGTGCTATAATATTTTCTTAAGAATTTATGATTTTTCCATTGCTCTCTTCCTTCCTAGTTGTGAAGTGCCATATTAGCCTGCTTATAGAAATAGTTTGCAAACAGTCTCTGGAAGACTTTTATCTGGGCTTCCTTCATCTTCTAGAGAAAATGAAATAAATAAATAAACAAACCTCAACCTTTAATGAACTTGCTGCTAAAGTAGATTAGCCGTTATTTGTTGCCAAGATTAATGATGCTATCAACATTATTAAGTCACTAGGTATGAATTCCTCATTGTGTAAACCCGAAGTAATAAACACTATTAAAGCTCTAGGCTATCCATCTCAATGCTGCTTTTTCACTGTCCTTTCCAAAAATAATAACAGAAAGCCTCCTTTCTGTTATTAGGAGGTAGAAAGAGACTGCTAGTTTCAAACTATGAGTCTGCTGACCTCGTATTTGCCATGTTTGGTGGTTTGTCTTGGTTTGGAGAATCTAGACATTGCAAACTGCAATGTGTTTTAAGTGTTTTTTCAGAATCTGTGAAACAGAACATCATACTGTGTTATTATGTTTCTCTGCATTACTCCTTGTTTGTGAGTTTTGTTTGAATGGTTACCAGTGACAGAGAACTGTGTAACCAGACTGCAAGAAAAAGATCGAAGAATTATTCTAGACTAGGGGTTGTTTAATCTTTCTTTAAAAATATTTACTTATTTATTTACTGGTAATTAGAGGAAAATGTCCTCAGTCCTCAGTTCTCTGGATCCTCAACCTCTGTCCATAACAAAAAGCAACAATAAGCCCCATTTTAAATTGGACATTCAATTCATTTATTATAAAATTAATACAGAGATCTGTACTAAAATGGATTATTCACATAATCCAAAGAATTTTTGAGAGTTGCATTTTTAGTACCAATTTTTCCTGCTTGGATGAAAAACAAACAAACAAACAAACAAACAAAAACATACTAGGGCCCAAATCTTTCTTGGCAAAAGTGGGTGGGAAGGTGGGAATAAATACAGAGTGAGGAGTCTCATGGACCATAAATATGGAGAAGTTAAAGTGTTTTGTTTGAATGATTTATTTTTTTCTTTAATCCTTTGAGAAAATGTTTTTTACAGACATATTGAAATTCAAGAGATTATTGCTTCCCTGTCACTGTCTAAAGTATCTTTAGTGATAAAAAATCAAAATCGATGTATATGTAAACAAGTAATGTTAGCCCTAATGCATTTGCACTGAATTGTGGAGATGAAAGAATTTCCTGTAGCTGTTTCTGCCTATGCTTCGTGCTTCAGAGCTATTGGCTATGTGCCTTGGGAGAGGGAGGGCAGTGTTGACAAGAGGCCTGAATGTTTTAGAAGGGTTGGAGAGCGTCCAACTCTTTTTTCCACAACCCTTTGAGCACTAAATGGCTCTGTACAGGGAACTGAAAAGAGTAGATGTTGTATTATTTTGGCAAACAGTGCAGAACTATTTATGTCTATCATCATTTTGAGGGTCACCATGACTTAGCCTGTTCAAAACATAGCTTGGATCTTGGTGGAACATTTTTCTCCATTCTTGCCTCATCTGGAGATTTTCAGAATTTTTAAATTATGTCTTCCAATACTCATTTCTAGTTCAGGAAGATAAAATGTACTTCTGGATGCTTTACTGGATTTTGGATGTACAATTTTCTGCTTCAAATTGGCTAATATGTTATTTGGCTGTGGAGTAAAAAAAAAGAAAAGGTTTAGTTTAGAAACAGCATAACAAACAGGAAAGGAGAGGAGTAAATCTTATTTACCACCTCTCCATAGTTGAATCTACAATACTAGCTTTTCCAACTGAGGTGGCTTATTTACCAATTAAGCCACTATTTTTAGTATATTTTTTATTCCTTTGCTATGGATAAAAGAAGGATGTACGAAAAACTTTGCTTATTAGCATTCAGATCAACTGAAGTATTCTGCTTTTCACTGTTACATTTTGTAAGTTTCCAAACCAGTGTTGTGGTTAGTCAAACCTACTAAATTGGCAGTTTCTTTGTGCTTTACTCGTGTTTGATGTTCAAATTATGATGTAGTGTTTAAAAAATGTACCGTAGTCTGGCATAATCCTTGATGTGTTTTAAAGTCTAAAGCTTATGAGAATCAGCTGAATGGTAATGTATTTGTTGGCAGTTGGGATGACAAGTTCTGTATATGACAAAACAGAAAAGTTTCTGTGAAATTTCGTGCTCAAATTTATTCATTGTCGTTTATACCAATGAGATAAAAATGGTAGCTTGCTCTTCCTACAACCCAGCAGAATTGTTTTATCTTTGCTGGAGGGCAATCTCCTTTTTTTATTCAATACATCATGTTCTGAAGCCCTGCGCAAGAGCCATGAAAGCCATGTCATTTTACACAATGTATAGGCATTGTTTGAAAATTGGAGGATGTACCATGTGGAACAGAAAAGAAGTAAACATAAGCTAGTACAGTTTGTTTGACAGAACATCCTGTGCCAATTCTTCTCTTAGCTTATTGCTTTACAGATTACTCCTGAACACAAGAAGAATAATCTCTGTAGGTAAACTGTCTCTCCTATCTTTCATTTTCCCTTTCTAATCAAATCTCAGAATATTCGTCACTCTGTCAAAGGCTGCAGGTTAACCTCATGAATGCACAACAGTTCTTCATATCACTGTGAAATTGTTATCAAAAAGAAGCAGACTAAAGCTTCTGTTAGCTTATAAGTCTGATTCACAAGGACAGATCTATAATGTTACAAAGACTTAATAACAAACCACATAGCCAAAAGGAAAGTCTGAATTAGTAAAAGCTACAGAAGTCAGAGCACCAGAGTTTCTCAGCATTCATATTTTTTCTGAGTTCTGCCAACTTCAGTCTGACAGTTTTAGGTGGGGTAAAAATATTGTGGTTTTTGGAAATCTTGACATAAGCTGGAAATCAGATCCTTGGCGTCAGAGATCAGTCCTGAAAATCTGCGTGGGAGGAATGCTGCTACTGCAAAGTAAGCATTGAGGGAGTGCAGAGTGCAGAGTAATCAATGAAGCCAAGAAAGCCGTAGGTTGCACATGGAGAAGGCATTGAGAATGTGTCTCAACCAAAACAGTGTTTTAAATCCCAAGTACCAGTATGATGTGTTCAGGGAGATTGAATTCTCGACCATCATTATATCCGTCATATATTAAAGGGTATCACACAGAGCTGTATTGTGTTCAAACCATTTTGCACCTGTCTGAGTCTTACTGAGGCAGCATCAGAGCTACAAAGACCTATTACATTCCTTTCTTAACTGCTAAAATCTGACTGACAAGGTAGATGTTTGTGATGAGATGTGATGGAGAATATAAATCATAAGAATGCAGAATGCAGTATTTGGTAAACTTTCTTCTTCTGACAGTTGCAATAGTTGGGGATGGCTTTTGTGAATCGTGAAGGTAACGCTGGACTACTGTGGAAAAAAAGAAAGGAAGAATCACACTTCTGTGATCCAATGCCTTTCTAACTGAAACTGTATTTCATATAAATTTCTTCAAGGAGAACAATGCAATTGGAAGAAAGAAAATTGAATGACCGATTTCATATTATACAAGGAAGCATTAGAATTTAAAAACATGTTAAGAACCACAGGCATTTCAAAATCATTTGCTCTTTTAGGACTTCCTAATAATCTTTCAAGTGGGCTGATGCTTTTGGAGAGAAGACAGTATTCTCTGCCTTCCCTTTCCTTTTTTCTTCCCTTTCCTTTTCTTCTTTTTTCTTTTTTTTCTTTTTCCTTTTTCTGTTTCCTGTTCCCTTTTCCCTTCCCCTTTTTTTTCCCTCTCTTCTCTCTGAAGCAATGTAAGTGAAAACATTTGCTTATGATGTGTTAATAATTGCAGCTGTATTAGGCAGAAACACTAAATAATTAACAAATGATATCATTCTGCCAATAAGCTTGTCTTTCTATCTGTGTTTTATATATAAACTATTGGCAGCTAAGAGGGCTAGAAAAAACCAATGACTTCTGATCTTGCTTTTGTTATGAACTGCTATCTCCTTTGTTGCTTGTTTACTAGGTATATAAAATCCTTATTTATGCTTTCTTCTCAGCAGCCTTTTTAATAGCTGGCTAAGAGTTATTTTTTAAAGTTTTATCCCTGACGATATGACAAGTTAAGAAAATGAATTACTGCAGTAGGGATATATTCTGCCCTAATAGATTTTGTTTTCAGAAAAGTCAGAGTTAATTGATGATGTATTCTAGGAATATAATGAAGACTCTATATGCATTTCAAGATGTCAGTAGTCAATATTTGGTCAGATTAGATTTTTCAGTGCTCTTTCCATAGCCAAACAATTAGAGTATTTGCAAGGACCAAAACTGCAGAGATAACAAAAAGGCTGAAATAAGCTGAAAATGTTTCTCACAAAAATATGTGGAGAGCAAGAGAATGCATAGGATAATATTGAGTTTAAAAGTTTCCAGTTTGGAAATGACAGATCATAGTCTTTTACGTAAGAATTCAAAATATCACCTGTATCAGAATCAGGACCTAATTTCAATTGCTTTTTTCTCCTTGTTGATGACAACTCCTCATTCTCAATACTAATCCTACTGTCTTAACTGACCAGTGGTTCTGTAAAGATTTTTGATAAGTACATTTAAGCAACAAAATCAAACAAATATATTATTCTTTCAAATAACATTTAGTCAAACTCTTCATTTTCCCTTCATTTTCTATCATTTTTCTCACTTCTTTTCTTTTGTACAGCTAACCTCGTCCTAAGTTCTGTGTTATGAATGTGTTCCCTGTCAAGATGAGAAAGAGGATATTATCTCAGTTATATATGTAATTGCATACCGAAGGAACTGCAAACTTACCTTTTGAAAACTGAAATAATGATATTAAGCATTAATTTTATAATATTGCTACTCTGTGAGCATGTTATTAAAAACTGAATTGTAGTACATAACAATTTCTTTAATTTAATGATCACATTTTGCTTTGTTTTGTTTTAAATGGTTCCAATTCATCAGAGTGTAAGTGATTTTTAAATAAATATGGATTTGCTATTAATACCCTCACTGCTTAATGTTTGACCCATACCCATTATATGGCAGGTCATTTAGATTCTCCCCTAAAGAAAAATGCCATTTATTTATTTAAGGGTTGATTGCTTTTCAGCTATTAATCAGCTGACTTTCATAAAAGCTACAAAAAGTGGCTTTGACATCCTTGTGTTACAGAGATATGAAATCATGCACACTTCAAGATTGAAAAGCTCTTTTCTGGGAGGCTTTCCAATGCTAAATTTGTAAGATTCAATTATTGGTTGCTTTTATTACGAGTAACATTTTATATCTGACTATTTGCTGACTGCTACAGCATTTATTTGAGGCAGAATCACAACTCAAAGGTGTGATGAAGAACAAACATGAAGGATCGAGAAGCTATCATTTGTGTGTGGTTATGATCAATGAAATCAAACAGTTTTACCCAGGACTCCTTCAGTACTGTGAGTGAATGCAAATAGAGTCCAGTTCTCAAATACAGTGTTCAAGCACTCTTTCTGGCATCCTTTTTCAGCATTCACCTGAAAACTCCAGGAATAAGAGATTGTTGTATTTTGTTCACTGCACAACCGTGTTTATGCTGAGTAGGTCTATGTGGGGAGTATATTCTTGTCAGTAAACTTTGCTTCCAACTAAGCAAACAGATGGGCTACATACAAAGGTGTTTCATGTGAGGATTCTGGAGAAGTTAATTTCCTTCCCCCTTTACACCAGTCGGCTTGCTTTCCATCCTGAGAGAAAATGAGCATGATCCACCCACAGTAACCAAGAGCTTAACATTCATGATCTTTTTTCTCGCTGCAAGTTGACTTGTTCAAGAAATCCAAGGACACTTTAGATGTAGCCTCCACTACTGCCTTGCACAAATCTAGATCATGTAATGGGGAAAGAACTGTGTAACTGTAGGGTATCAGCCCACTCGTAACTGCTTCTGCCCCACCACAAACTTGCTTACTCTCCACCTCCCATCTCCTCTCTCTGTGATCAGAAATTTCATTCCAAGTCTGGAGAGTTATTCTGGAGACAAGAAGCTCCCTCCCGTGCCGTAATTCTTTTTCATTTCAGAGAGTCCTTAGCAGCTCTAATAGAAAAAAGTGTTAGTTGTGATACAGCCTGGCTGGTTCATTACTGAAGCAGTGTCCCTTTTCTATAGCATTGCCTTAGAATGGGTCCCTATCAAAAATTATATATGCGAATACCCATATCTACTCTTAGCATGTACATAATACTCAGATAAGGTCCCAATGATGGTGTTGAATAAATATGTTAAGTTTTCTTCCAGGAAAGTGTTGATGTGATATTTAGCAAAGAGAGGGTTAATTAGGAAATTATGCAAAGGAGGTATTTACAATTTTGTTTTGATTACATGAGGCAGGAAAAGAACAGTGAAAAGAGGACCTCTGTCATGTCAGGCGCAATTGTAAATGACACTCAATGTCTTGCAACAATTAAAAGTTATATGTCTCAGCAACTGCAAAACAACAAACTCCAGGTGTTTGCTAGTAAAATGCTAACATCCACAGCGAAGGATTTTACTCTTTTTGTTTCTTATCTGTCATTTTGAGATCAGATGAAGTGGTTTCCAGGGAGACAGCATTTTGCTCACAGACAGACATCACATTGTTGCCAGCATTAGAGATTCTTTGATTACAGGAGAGAGGAGATAACTTCTTTTCTTACATTCAATCCTTGCTATCGGTAATGAAGTTTCTGGAAAACACCTCGAAGTGCTTTATGATGCTGTCTTCTCATGCAGTTAATTAATAAATTTTCATTTACAACGTTCTGTGATCATTTCTCATAAATTTTCATTAGCCATTCTTCAAACTATTCGGGCTTATCTTAGCACATAAGCTACACAGGTTTAACTTAAGCAGTTTTCAAAATTGTTCTAGGTAGCTTTTTAATTCATATATATATATAGGATCTTTAGATGAGTGTCTTTAATTCCCAAACTATTTTTAACCATTACAGTACTTTCAACAGAATTTACATCACTTTAAAAAATCAACATTTTAAGAGTTCTTCTCAGTTCTGCACTGTAAGAAGAATTACCACAGATCCATGCATTTTGAACAAGAAATCAACCAATTCTTACAACTGCTAGTTATTATTCAATTGCCATGGGGAAAGTAAAATATCCTTTGTTGTTAAATAAATAAATAAGAAATCCTAAGACTGCTCAGAACATAAATTTCAACAGACTCCAATGAGATTTCACACATCCACCTGGCAAGTTACTGGGGATAAATAATGTGCCATGATGAATCACCCAGACTTTATTAACCTACACGGAGTTAGGCTTCTCATATGAAAATATTTCATTGCATTATTTTATTGCCTATTACTGTCACAAAATAAACTACAGACTATGGGATGATGTACAAGTTTTGGACAGATTGATGGATTGAGATTACCTGAAAAAGGCACATCTTAGGGCCTTGCAGCATTAAAGCAATTTCGATGTTCATAAAAGACAGTTACAGATCTTAGCAGGGTTAGGGCATGGAAAAATAGATGTGACAGCTGCACATGCGATAGAGAAGATTTTGGTTAGGTATTAAGACTTTCAGAGTCCTGCTTAGATGGCTGTTAACTCAGAAGTTAAGAAGACTTCAGAAGGTTTTTAAAGATGACTTTCAAAAATGCAGCTGGATCATTTTAGGGCTGTAACAATTCTTTACCCTTTAATGAAGTTTAGGAGTTTTATTAAAACATTTCCAGATTTTAAAATTAATTTTTATTTAACTATATTTATGGGAGGTTCTCTCAGGGTGTAGTATGGATGGAATAAATCCTTTAATGAACTATAGAACGAATCCTCTTTATTCAGACCCCATTTCAAACTGTTCAGTGTAAGTACAAATTAATATAATAGTAAGTACAAATTTTTGTGTTTAAATTAGGATGAGTGTTGAGCCTAACTGCCAGGACACTGTGTGTAGAACTTTGCTCCTGATCACTGCAAAAACAGATGCTAGGGTCAGATGAAATGTCTTCTAGCTCTGGCACTGGACAAAAGTTGGAAGGATCCTAAAAATATAAAACCATATATCATGCATCTCAATGTCTACTTGAAGTTTAGGGAAATCCTAAGCCAGACATAGCTTCCTTTGATCAAAATAAATGCCAGTGAACTTCTCCATAGTCGGTAGGCAGATCCCTGCAAGCATGGCAATTTCTGTCTAGTCATCTGAAGATATCCAGCCACAGAGTTCATCAGGATAGAGGCTTTAAACTGGGCTGCTACAGAAGTCTGTAAATCTATGTATCCCTGAGTAGGTGTATGCACATATGCTTCTGTGACTGAGGGCTAAAAGTACTAAGAAACTGTTTATTTTTTCAAATGATTATGATTCAAACTAAATAGCTCAGCAAATGCTCAACAAATAGAGCAATGGTTAATTATAAGCCCTGCACCAGTCTAAGGGATTTAAAAATATATGCTCTTGCTTGATTATATGCTGGATCTGCTGGAAACCTCTTACAACTCCACATATTTTTTCATTAAATTTGATATTTAGAAAAAATCAAAGCACTTTAAATCTTATTTAAATTCTTTGCTTTTAGCATAGATATTGGATGTCATATTTTAATTTAAAAGCTAAAATGATAGTTCCTTCTTTAATTTTTTCTCAGAAAGTATAAATTTACTCTCTTAACCTATGCTAATAAGAATTTTATATGTATGGAAGATATAAAATATGTTTCACTTTAAGGTGGGTTTCATAAAATTTGCCTCATGTTTCTTTTTTAGAAAAATGATTTTTCTGCTAATCTATTTTTTCATATTAGTACACTGGAAGCATAATTAAAATGGCAAATATTGACTTTTGGATTTATTTGCAAAAATATCAGTGTAACCTGAAAGGCAAGAAACACATGATAAACTGAACAATGTAAAGTAAATAAACAGAACCTTTCTAATCTAAAATGAATGATTCATATCTAGTAAAGGAGTGATCATTTTATTGTGATCTGATTCACTGACCAGTCTGGAAATGTTATAACTTTTCTTCAGAGTAGATCAAGAAATAATCTTTCATCACAGGAGAGGCGATACAAGAGTCTTACGGATACTTTGCTGTCTGCCTAACAGGGAGCAAATACACCATAAATGGTGAAGCCTTTTTACTGTGGAGGTGAAGACAAGATGAGGTCAGCAGGACTAAGCTATAGGCTCCCAGAACTCATGATGGTTAAACATGGTTAATCTGATGATTGCTGAATTTCTGAGCTTCCAGTTGTACTGCAGGAAGAGGAATCACAGAACAGGCAGTGCCAGATAATTTCACTAGCATAGACTGTTCTATACAATGCTTACAGGGCTTGAAAAGAGGTTAAGTTACCTTTATAACTCAACACTTAAAAATTTGAACTATATAGTGTTTGGAGTTTTTTTAACCATGGATTGTGAAATTTATATTCAGATTTTTTTTCCTTCAGATTCATCTGAAAGTGTCCTGAATATCATTAGTGGCATGACTTTTATGCTAATGTAACATAAATACAGCCAGCAGAAAATGTAGGCATACAGTAAATGCATACTACCATAAAATATTCTACTCAGTTTTTTTCCTGTATTAACTGTGAAGAGTTCTGAGATTGCAATGTTTCCAAATGCCAGGCCATATTTAACTCTATTGGCCATCGTTCAGCAAGACACATAAGCGTGTACTTTAAAAAAGTGTTCTGTAAACAAGAGCAGGGACTTGCCCATGGTCCCTGAATTATAACCACTGAATAGCCTATACTAAAATGAGAATTCCATCCACCCCCAGCTATCCTGGACACAGTAGACAGTGCTGATAACTTACTGCTATTGCTCAGAAAAAAAGCAACAACAACAAACAGCAAACAAATAAACAAAAAAGCCCACCATAGAATTTTTAATTGCTAGGTCCTGAAAAAATTTATAAATTTACAAATGGACATTCCAAAACTCTTTTTATCACAGAATGTAAATTGTTCAGGTGCAAAAAAAGTTAACTGTATGAATGCAGTTCAGTTGAATCTGTGGTTAAGAAATGCTAATGGCTTTGCTTTTATAATGGAATAATTTCAACAGAAATTAAAGAACACTAGGGTTCGAGTTCCAAAGAAAACTTAGTGTTGAGGATGCTTCGGTGATCTTCACAAAGCAAGGAAAAAAGAATGAGGAAATTAACACTATCAGGTTCTGCTTCACTGAAACTAGAACAGCACTGTGGGAGGAGCAGTCCAGCTGGCTACCGGAAATATTACTGCTTCCCAAAATGTTTGTTAATTTTATCTCTCTGTCATGACTACCATCACCAACCTTGGCAGGTGCTTCCCACTCCTCTTTCTGCGCTCTCTCCTCATCATAGTCCCACAGGCACGGTGCAGGCCATGCAGTGGAAAGGGACTTCCAATAGCAGCATTTTTCAGCCGTGAATTAGTTTTTTCCAACAGAGTAGGATTCTGTTGGAAAAATTCCCAGCCTGCATTACTAAGGATGTTGAATCCAAATATACTAAACAGGGGTACCTTGGTGACTCACAGTTTTCAATATGAAGATTATTTTATTAAATGAAAAAATATATATATATATATATATTTCTTTTGAAAACAAAACACCCTTTTTAAAATTTTATTTTTTATTTTAATATGAGTTAAGGCAATAGATAAAAATAGTTTTGGCTTTAGTGGGATCTGAAAGATCACAGAAATATAAATACTATTTTTTTATTAAGTGAAATATGGATCCTTTCTGAAAATACCTGGACTGTTAGTCTTTTGAAGTCAAGAGGAGAAAGAATGGTCACATATTTAGGTTCTAGCTTTAAGGCATATATTTGTATTAACCTAATGTGTTTATGGATGTGATTTCCTTGAGGATTAAACCTGTGCTGAAATATCTTTGCAGAACTGGGTATGAAACAGAATGTTTTAAAGGAGACAAGGTACCTGGGGTGTTTGAAGAGGAAAATCAAATCACTTTCAGAACTTTGAAATGTCATATAAATCCTCATCTCAACATCAGTGGAAAAAAACTGAAAACGTGTGTTGCAAAGCTTTGCAGAAAATAAGAAAATGGGATTTTGCTTTGAAAAGTTCAGCCTGGTACTTATGCATACAATAGACAGAAAGAGAGATTATCAGAGTAGAAAGATTTAAAGGAACACTATCAACTTGAAATATATTCGTTTATTAAAAAATAAAAAGATTTAAATGTCTTGTCTGATAAAATTTCTACTCTATAATTGCTCTGAATATTTTTGGGGCTTCACAGTCACGATTTTCTCTCTGTTGTTGCGGTGAAAAAGAGTCACAGAAATGCAGAAAATAACGAAACAGAAGATACACAGAGTGCATACAAATGCAGAAGTAAATAAAGTAGAAAGAGCAAGAAATAGTTCTCATTTTTTCAGTTATTTGTAGTTATAGCATGCCTTGGAATTTTGCCAAACATAAGCACATTATTTTCAGGGAACAGAGTGACTTTTAAGTAGTGTTGCTTAAAGGCATAAGGAATTGATCCTCACTTAAATGAAAACTTATTTTCCTTTTCCTTTTCAGTGAAGATTGTTCAATAGCCTTAGTTGGTTTATTATTATTATTATTATTATTATTATTATTATTATTATTATTATTATTATTATTATTATTATTATTATTTTATTTTTCCAATCAGTATCCAAAACTTAGTTTAAACCTGGAAACTGAAAGTATTATTGGCGCTACTCTTCCATACGAGAACTGGATCACTTAATTTTGGTACTGGAATATGAAATTGTTTATCAAGATGTCAAGGACTACTTAAAAATCTTGCTAGAGGATGTCTCCAGTTAAACAAGTTGGAAAGTCATGCAAAAAGGAAATCAAATTTAATGCTAATCATGTATTTATCCCCCATACCCAGATGGCAACCTTTGTGTGACCCTACCACTTTGCAGGTAGGAAACAGTGGTAGGAATGCCTGTTTTTTCCCAGTTTGCTTCAGCTATACTCAAGACAATTTAACTTTTGCCATAGAGAAGAAGATCAATAAAGAAGTGAGAAAATAAAATTAAAAATAGATTTTTCTTCCTCAACTATTGAAATATTTTTAGTAACAAAATATGTAGGTGTACAAAGAGCTAGGTCACCTGTTGTGTGAGAGATGGGATTAAAAGTGTGCTGGGAATTGTTATTACTTTCATTTGCCTGTGTGTGGAGAAAGAGGAGGAAGCTAAAGATCTCATTAATTAATAAAATCAGGATCTATGCTTATATTTTGACATATTTTAACAAAACAAACAAACAAACAAAAAAAAACAACTGTATTTGGTCTGTGTTACTGTTGAGAAAACTCACAAGTTAACAAATCTTCTATTTTTCTTCAGTAATATATCATTCGGTACAAATACATATCAAGCATCTTGAGGCTATGCGTTATAACCTCTAAATGCTTTTCAAGCCAGTCACAGTAGAAAATATGAAAAAAGAAGCAGGGGAAAGTTAAACATCTGAAGAAGTATCTAAATATGAATAAAAAATGTAGGGTTTAGAGAATAAAATACTGATTTCAGAGTAATTAAAGATTGTAAATAAAGGTACTGAAATGAGAAATTAATTGTATGTTAAGAATCATGGAAAATAGTGATTGGGACTTCTCTGGTCCTAGCATCTGTATCTTGATTCCAGCAAGAGTATTTTACTGTCCCTCCTCCCCTGCCAGCTCTACCTGGATTTGGAGGGGGTATTAATAGGATGGTTTCTCTGAATGTATTCTACTTCAGCTGAGTTAGGAAAATATATTTACATCTTTCTCAGTTTCCAGCTGCAAAAGTGGAACTGCTTTCCATTTCCTTGAGTGTTTTTTTATCATTATTATTATTTTTATTTTGCTATTTCCTTCTTTCTATAAACGATAGCAAGATTTGAGCAAGAAATGTGACAGCTGTAAATCTTAATAGCGAACATGTTAGAAAAAGATGAGTGGCACTGTATTGAAAAGTGTTATGGCAGGATCATTCAGCTCTTTCCCAATTTGCCTCTTGGTCTCACATTGACCTTGAGCTCCTCACAGCAGTGCCTGTTGGAATAATTGATTTTTCAGTTCACTGACTGAAAAAAATCCCATTCACATTGACCTGAAATGATTTCTTTTTTGGTTTCTTATCCTGTTAAATAAGACGTTTTAAAATACTTCATGGGGTTAATTTGAGGAATATTATGCAAACAAACAAAACAATGAAAGACCCACACAGCACTATGGGTAAATAATGGGGCAAGTGCCAGTAGAACCAAAAGACTTTTTTTTAAATGGCAGACAAAATGGTTTGACCTTTAACAAATATTATATTACTGAAATACTCAGTGTCTTCTCAAGAAAGTTGTGGTAGCTTTTAAGCTTAATTTTATTGGAGAACAGAAACATTTGCCATGACACTTTATTCAGTATTACTCTGATGCTGTACGAGATCTTACAACTTTTATTTCAAGAGATAAGAATGGGAGCTGTACCTGAACTTTCCTTAGTGATGTGTTCCTGAGGTTTTTGGTCCACACATTTCTGCTTTTTGTCCTTTGGGCAATGATGGTAGGGCAGCTGTCTTCAAATTCTGAGTGTGGATCAGGATCTTTTTTCCTTCTCAGAGGGGATGTAGCACAGCTGCATTTCTGTGTCTCTGAAACACAAAGAAAGCTTTTATAGGAGATGACCAAGATTTAGAAATAATTATCAGTGTGGCAGGGTTTGTTCCTTATTTAGACTAAGATAAAATGTTTCAATTTCTTGCCTCAGATCCAGGTGCTGAAACCATTTGTCTCCTATGTGCTTGTAAATTGTGACATCTCAATGGTGCTGATTGGCCTGAAAGGTTTTAAATGGCCTGGTACTAAAATAGCCTTTATGTACGTATACACAACCAATAAAATCAATGCTAGAGAAGTGCAAGCAAAACGAGGGCTGAAAGGAATGTATAGCAACCAAAATAATGCAGGCAAGTCATCCTATGAATAGCTGACCCTCATGCTGCAGTGATGCTGACATTTGCATAGCAAAAAGAGGAGCTGATGAGGGCAGGCACACTGGGATGAAAAATCACAGATCCAGGCCCCCCTATACTGTGTTCTTGACCATGACTTTTCATTGAATGTATGGTGTTTTGAGGACATCAGTCTACTTTAAGAATGTTAGACTTTTTATATCCTTATTATTTCACTCAACAGCTTAATAGAGTTTCTACATCATATTTCTCTTATCTTTTTAAAAATCCTTGGGACTGTTTTATGTTTTAAAATAGTTTGTCTGCTCTTAAACTGCTATAGATGTGATTTCCTTAGCAGCTGATTCATTTGGAAAGTCTACCGGAGAGCTCATGGAATACATTACACCTTGTTCCATTGCATTCCTGTAGAATATTAGCATAACACTTTGACAGTCAAAAAGATATGTTCATATACTTTTGTACAGAGGATCTAGAGGTATTCCTCCATTCTAAATTTTGAGTAATTACATTTTTCATACAAGAAAAAATCTTTGCTATTATTTATTTTTTTTTTCCTTTTAGGAATTAACATGTAGATGTATCTCTAAAAATCCTAGTAGACGTGACACATAAATTGCTAACAGTGAAGAAGGGGCTGGACGCTTAATTCATGAGATTAACTTTACATCTTCTCATCTGAGCAAGCAAACCTCCAAAAAGTCCTCTTCTTCATAATGGAGAGAGAAGCAATTTCAGGACAGGTTTACATTGACATATTTGAGACATCTAGTTTGGATAAGCTGTTTCACTATCAGTGAAGTTACTAGCTTACATGTGGACATCTAACTGTAGGAAGCAGTTGCAGAACAGAAGATCATGCTGCCCTACTGGTATGTGGCCACAGCATGAATTTCCTTTTCTTCAAGCTGGGGAATTCTGTAATACTGGGAAAGCCAGTGTTTGTAGTAGATAATAGTCCAGATGTATTTTTCTGCCTGTTTCCAGGACAATAAGCTGTTCCTTTAACCAGCTGTACTTTAAGGTTAGTGCTCTGCACACAATAGGCAGAAGAAATCTTTTTGTGGATTTGTGGGGCTATTTGTTTTTTTCCTCTATGCAGTCCCACTCCTGTGTTTAGCTTCATCTGGGGTGGGAGATGAAGAAGAGAAATCCATCTCTACTGTTAATGAAGAAAGTGCTGGAAAGAGTATGTGTTGCCAACTCTTGAATATACAAAGGAAAACATTAGGTGAAATTGAGCTGTATGAAGTGTGCATGTATCACTGTATTTTATAACACAAAATTTTTCAAGAAGATTGAGGAAGGCTATTCTGGTAATAACAATTCAGAATTGCCCCTTCTGGGAATATAATTTACAGTAAGTTCGTTGCTCTGACGAGTTTATTTTTAATCTTTATAGGCATTGAAAAGTAGAATTACCTTGATAATAAACAAGATTCTTGAATAATACACATGATCAAACTGTTTAAGGGCTTAGTTCTGGCTTAATCTTTAATTTAGCAGCAGACTGCTTTTCACAGCATCAGTATCATTTACAAAAATGATCTACATAAAAGGGAATAAGGAAGCTGTTGAACCAATGTTGTGTACTTATGATGAAGGTAGCAGACAAATCAGTAAATACCCTGGAGAAAGTGAAATCGCTTCAGTTTTGCTGAGTTTTGTGTCCAAGAAGTCCTTGACGCTTGCTTTCCATCCATTTTAGATTGCTGGTAAGGCAGCTGTCATAATGTCTAAATTAAATGAAAAGAATTAAAGACAGCACAGAATGGAAAAAAAAAAAATTATAGTGAATGGGCAATGATTCAGGATATTTGAGTTCAATTACCAGCTCTGTCTCTGTCTTCCTGTGTGATCTCAGGCAAGTCCATTTCTTTGTTTTTCTGTTACCCATGTGTAAACTGCACTTAGTGATGCTTCTTTTCTCTCACTCACCACTGATTTTGACTAGAATGAAGCTGTTTTGAAATAAGACCAAACTTTCCCTGGAAGCCTGGAAGGGAGTTCAGACTTAAATGTACACATCCTCTCTTAACTGAGTGTAATTTAGCTGCAGCCATGAATTTCTTGATTACCACAGTATCCTGATAACTGTAAGTCAGTCAGAGGGAAGTGTGTTATAAAACAGCTTTTCATATGGTTAGAAATTCTGCTAAAAGACTTATAAAATGATCTCTCAAAAATAAGATGATGACTAATGCATGTGGCCATGATGAGGGATGGATAATGCTTCTGTATTTCATATCTAAATCTTCATATATACATGCATATAGATACTAATGAAAGTAAAAACTCTTTCCTGAGCAAGAACTTGTGTATAAAAGCTGTATCTGAGATGAGGAGGGGAAAAATCTGAATGATAGTGGCTTGAGTAGCTGGTAAGTTTTAATTGAAAAATTGTTTAATTACTCTGAATTTTACCTGAATTAATATGTGTTTTTAGTGACTCTACAAGGGACAGGGTGAATGAAAGTTGTTCTTGACTGAACAAAATATTTATTCATTTCCTTCTTTTTTTTTGTCATTTCTCTCTTAATTTTATTGATAGGAAATGACAGTTGCACCTGCAACAGGTCATGACAACTGGAAAAGGAAAAAAGTCAGAGAACCTGGTGCCTGGTGAGGTGAAAAGTCACCTATAATTGCAGTTTCCCTGTGGTAGTCTTTACCAATAGCTTCAGCCACATCATCTCAGGCATTCGGAATGATGTCCAGAGTCATTCTTATGAGTCCCCAGAAGTATTCCCCATAAAGAGAGATCTCTGGGGGCAGAGCGTGGTGATTTGGAGGTGGGGTTGTAAACTGCTCTGAGCATTCAGGCAGGGGTGTGGCAGTGATGTCTCCTGACAACAGTAGGCTGAAGAAGGAGATAAAATAAGGTTTGTCATCTGCTGTTGTGCATCCTGTGTGGAATAAGAGAGACTGTGAAACCTGCACTTATTCTGTGTTGGCTTCCACAGTAATACAAAAGGAACTGTTTGTTCTGGAGCTAATGTTCTGTATGAAAACACCATGACCAGACATGAAATAATTACTAGATCTTCAAAAATTGCCCATGTGACAGAACAGGTTCACTATGGTTGATGACTGCTGAGAAAGGTCTTCTCTTGCATTCTGCAGTCTGGAAAGCAGATTACTATGGGAAAACACAATGCTTCTGTGTCAGTCTATTTGCTTCCCTTGATTCATATTTGATTTTCACTGTGAAACTTCCCCATCCCATACACCTACAGATCCGGCTGTAGAGTGCATATCTGTCAGCAATGGAGGCTATCACCATTATGAATCAGTACTTCAGGGTGCCAGACAGACTGTGGTACACAGCACAGCCAGCACAAGGAGGAGAATTTAGATGCTTTCCAGTTTCTTTGAGCTCAACTTGAGCCAGAAACCACTGCCTCCTGGAGATGCTGAGCATTGCTGACAGATGGCATTTTGCCTGCTTTAAAGGTAGCATCTCTTGGCTCTTGCTCAGTTGGTACTTATGAGCTTAACTTCTAACCTGGAGAGTAAAATTTTGTTTGACATACTGCCTTTGAATGGCTCCAGACACCAGGTCTACTTCAGTAATTGCTGGAGCAGCCAGGAGAGCAGCCATCTTTCAGGTCTGTAATATTAGCTTGTTCCCAAAGGAGGAAGAAGTATTTCTGTACTACTAGTGGGTAGCATGATTCTGCAGAGGAATGACAAAACCACTTATACAGTCCTGACCTCTCAGTCTATTTTCCAGTACTTGAGACCAGAGAGGGTGATAAGAGTTTGTCTGTTCTAAAGCCTTGGAAAAATTGTGCAAGTGTTAGAAGGGGGGAGGAGAGCTTGTGTCAGGAGCACGTGATTGTGATGGCTGTCAATTGTTAAACAAAAATGATTAAAATAAATGACATTATAAGTTTCCTCCAAGCAGAGCCAAAATATTAACCCAAAAATAATCCTGAAAAAAAATTGTGCTTAATGGAGAAACTGAATGTGATGCAACAGATGAGCTATTAGATAAGGCTGCCAGCTGTGAACATTGCACAAAAGCAATCTACTGTGTCCTTTTGTCTTGCAAGAGTGAACACTATTGCATTCTCTTTTGTGCTTGGATCTGGAATCTTCGTCCTCTGGAAATACTGGACAAATTTCTCAAGTGTCTGTCATTCTCCACCAAGATCCCAAGTTCCCTAATGTGATAACTTGAACATGAAAAGGACCTCATGTAAATTCTATTAAAATTCAATCAGGGAAAATAAACTGCAAACATCTGCTCTTCACTTTGGTACTGTTTAGGTGTTTTCCCTTGGTTTGCATAAAACTGCTTACATAGCTTGAATAAGTGCCAGCCCAACATTTCAGCATCTAATCAGCTAAATAACCATGTGAACGATGGCAGTGAGAAGACAAGTGGGAAGGTGAAGGTATCACAGGATATGAATTATCTGGCTACAGTTCCTCACTCAAAAATTGCTGATTAGTGCTCTCCTTTAAAATCTGATTAGAAGGGACCATTGTTTTCATTCATTTTAGTAGGAGACTGTCACCTTTCATGCTTCAAAATATGTGAGACAGCATTTATGTGAGTTCAACTTTCCTGAGTGTAAAAAAAAAATAAATTACTTTGGAAAAATATTACTTACACCATCCTTTAAGCAGTGATCACATTCTTTTCTTCTTTCCCATAGTTCTGAAACTCCTTGAATTATAGTAGTAGGTCAAATTTCTCCATGGTGAAACTTTATTGGTCTTGGCAGACTTTACACTAGGGATTTGTCTGGTACAGTATAAAATATCCACCCTCTCATACACAAACACTCAACAGACAGTGCTAAAGGGTAGCCATGACAGCAAAAAACCTACAGTGTAATTTTGCAGTGCTATAGGGGAAATGTCAGTTCTCCCTGGGGCTGCAGGGAACAGTGGCTGTGTGCTGTGCACTCTTCCAGCTATTGAGTTCTTTTGAACCCAAAGCAGATGGATCTGACAGCCCACCTCACTGGTGCTTCAGTGCAGCAGTGGTTCAAAATTTGCTGTCTTGCTTTACTGCTGCTGCACACTGCTGATATCTAAAGGGGACAAATCCTGAATTCTGTAGCAATAAGGCTCCCTAAATGCCTAAATGTCTGAGCAAGATTCAGAGATTGTCTTGTTTCCCTCTGTAACTGATTTATTAGCATGCTCCAATGCTGCTTTTTGTATCAGGCTTCACATGAAGCATCTCTGGAAGTGCTGACATATCTCTCTCGGTCTCTTATTCCTGTTTTAATCATTCTCCTCCTAATTATAACACACATGATTGTGGTGATGGGGAGGATTTTCCTTTCCTCATCTTTCTGACGTGATTTGAACCTGGGATTAACTACTGTGGGGAGACTGAAGAGTCTCTCCTTCTCTCTGTTAAAGCTTTAGTTTTATGTGGAATAAATAAATGTGCATCAAGCCAGATAATAAACATGATACAGGAGTGCTTGGGGCACCTGGGTTAGTGTTCCTGCTACTCTATTTATATTCAATAAATCCCATGGAGGGATGGGATTTGAGGCATATTTCTGCTTTAATGTTGCCTCTCAGCTGGTTGCTATCTTTATTCCTTAGGCTGCGACTGCAAGGAATGGAAAATGTAGTTTTAGAAAACACAGTGTATGTTTTAAAATGTCAAACTACATTGTGTGGCACCAAACTGGTGAGAAGTAGCCTTGCTGTTCCACTTCACCCAAGGGATTGTTGTATCAAGCACTTTTGCGCTAGATTTTATACCAGGTCAGATATTATCTGACTGCTCAGTTCTAATGTTATTCTTGGTCAAGTATGTTCTGTCCTGCAAGCAGTATATCACAACTTTGTCTGCCTATCAAATCCCAGTCAGAGCTCTGGGGCTCAAAAATCCTGGCAACTCCAGATCCAAGGCTGGTCAGTTCAGAGCTGTGTCCCCAAACTCCCCACAGGCAAGTTAGCAGCCCTCATATATGAGTTTGAACACAGTATCTTCCTCCCTTTTGCAGTCCTGTTCATAGGCAAATACTCAAACTTCTGCTTTCCTTCTACTGGGAGAGAATCTTTAGATGAGAGACAATATTTCTCTGATTTGATAATGCTTGTTGATAGAAACTGAACATAAAAGAACTAAAAAGCAAATATCTTTCACTTTTACAATTCCAATTCTTTTTTTCTTCTACTTTCCCTCCACAAAGTTCTCCTGGCTTCTTTTATGCCAGGATTAAACAACAAACAGCAGTTTTTGACTCTGTTGTGTTCTGTGAGATGTTTCTTTGTTTATGCTTGCATACACCTGCATTTATCTCCACTTGAAAAAAAATAAAAAATAAAAGAGCTATTCATTTGCTTTCTACCTACACTTAACCTCTTTCTATTGACATTGCTCAGCTTCTGATTTGACCTTCATTTGTGGTGGTGGCTCTTATTGTTTCCTTTTAGCAGAATACAGGACTTGTTCATTTTTTATGTATTGTGAGGCTATCACTAGCTTCCACAAGGCTTTCACCCACCATCAACCATCAGGTGACATATACAAACAGTAATTCTACTTTTTACATTACAAAGTGAACCAGATGGCCTTGGGTTTGATTCTTCAAGAAAGGGTAAACCATCACGAATTTCTTTTAAGTCAGATGCAATTCTGTCAGATCATTTTTAGTGTGAATAACTCAACTGGTTCTGGATGAAAAAGGCTAGAGACTTTTTGGATCTCTGTTTTCTAGTACAAATACGTGAACAAAGAGCTAGGGATAGGTAAAAGCAGATGTGCTGCTGGAATCTGAGTTGTCTTAGACAGTGAAGATGCTCAGTGACCTGCTTACACGTGCCTTCAAATTCACAGAATCCCGAACGTCTTTGCTCTGAGATCTGTATGACAGCATCGATATGTAGCTCAGTCTGTTTAAATGTTTCCTTCTCTGTGGGCTCAGACGTGACTACCCGTAGCTTGGTCATGTCTATAGGGCTTATGTAAAAACGAACTTTCTGGTAGCTTTTGTTTTTGCTCTGTATGTTTCAGGATCTTTGGGCAGAAAGCTAGAACACTGAGTCTTGAAATCCTTATCAAGCTGAAACTCTGACTTAGTGATGACTCAAGATAAGCTGACACACTGTTCTTTTGGATAATGAGTGCATACAGTGCAGTCTGGGAAGAACTGTGCTGACTTTAGCATGTCCTTCAGATGCTCTGGAAAAGGACATGTAACAGTACAAACAAAAGATGGCAAAGAACTCCAAAAACAATAAAAAATATGTTGTGATTCTAAACATTATTGTGCAATGTCTCACGTCTTAACCTCTGTCAGATCTCATTGATATTAATAACATATGTAAGCAGGATGCAGTTATATATATACAAACTCCTAGTACTTCCTGAGATTGGTGAAAAAAATGAGTAAATAGGCCTAGTGGTGGAATTATTCTGTATTTCACAAGTAATGCTATACTGGGATATCCAAAACACCACACTACAAGTGGAAGAACTGATCTTGTCATATATACATTTGTTGTTGTGACTTAGTTCTTATTCTACTCTACTGCTTTGCACTGACAGTCACTTCCCTGTAGCAGTTCACACTTTTGTTCTGTATATGAAATTGCTGCAGGTTGAGGGTTGGTTCCAGGGTTAGAGAAATGTCCTGAAGTGGCTATTTCCCTTGTTATGTCTTCAGCCTGCCACAAGATGACAATGTTTCTGAACTTTAACGGCTAATAACAGAGACAGTTATATCCTTTCAGCTCACTGTCTAGTTTTTGGTGATGTCCACCGTGGCTGAATTTGGAGTACTGAGCAAAATGTCCTTATAAGTGAGAGTAGAGTTATAAAAAACTGGCAACCCACTGAGATGCTGTTCTACCGGATCAGCTGTCAAATGAAGATATGTTAAGGCTAGCACTTGCAGTGTGTCTGTCATCTGGCCTGCCATGTACTTGGTCTGCCCATAGGTTTCTTTACAGAGGGCCTAACACAAGGCTTGTATAATTTTAACAACTGTATCTGTTTTGGAGTTGCTGAATGAAGCATTACCTGCCATAATGAAACAAAATTTAACTGGAGATCAAACAGCTACAATATCAGATTCACAACTTTTTTTTTTTTTTATTTAAGTGGTAGTTCTTTCATTGTTAATAGCCCCTGTCTGTCAAATATGACAGTTCTTGTGCTCCCTGTCAAACAACAAAGACTGAAAGGCTGACAGCTTAGACACAGAAGAAGAACATCAAATTGCATGTAATGCAATATTTTTGCTGCTTTTGTCTTGGCTGTATATTATAGATGCTTGATTTTTCTACTAAGGGTTATTGCTTTTTTCTCGTTATGTTGGTGAGTTCAAACAAAATGAGAAAACTGGGTTTGCATTTATTACACTAGGAATTACACTGCTTAGTGTTTTAACATAAGCCCCTATATAAATATGTTTAACAAGTGTGTATATTTAGGAGATCACTCATAATCAGAAAATAAGCAGTAATGAAAAAAAAAATCCCACAAACTCTTCAGTTAGAAGTTTTTATATAGCTGCCTGAGAGCATATATTCCATGCTAGCACTTATTTTTAGCTTCTGTTTGTAACAACAGCTTACCACAAATCAAGCATTTCTATCAATAATTTCTGAAAGGTTTATAAAGCCTGGAGCATCACTTCATCTCTGCATGCCCTCATCAACTTTTCTATAAAATGTAGATAACAATATTTTCCTCCTTTCCTCCCATATGCTTCTCTGATGCTGGTATGACAGCTCACTCAGCCTTGCCTGGCAATGTTGAGGTAGAACAATACAATCAAGAAAACAAAAGGAAAAACAAAAGATGTTTTTTTTTTGTTTTGTTTTGTTTTTTTTGTTTGTTTGTTTTTGCTAGACATAATCTCAAATATTAAAAATATAAGGCAAAAAAAAGTAAAATTTCTTACAAATTAAAAACTGCTAACTAAATAAACTTGAACACTGATAATAAATCAGTCAGGTTTTCACTAATTCCTAATTTTACATAGAAGTGAAGGAGACATTAATCTCATATAATTTTAGATATCTAAAAGTTGTTAACCTGTTCTGAGCTAATTGCTTAGTTTGCTGAATAGTCAGCCTATAGGCAAGTCTTCAAGATAATTCATTCTGTCTGTCTTAAACACTGCTCTTAAACCATTATCTTGTGCAGCCAATATTCATTTTCCATTTACTAAAGAAATAGCTTTATAATTTTGCTTAGACTCGGCTTATTTTTAGACAGCTGAAGTAAATTGCCTTCTTTCATGACTGGATCGCCTACTTTGAAAACTTGAAAAAAACGTATTTTTAGGACTAAGCTCTGCTATGTGCATTAGGTCTACCTTTGTGTCAGAGAAGAACAGAATTGAAGATACACAAAAGAAGAAACTATTACACAGAGATGTATAAGATTCTTGATTCTAGCTGCAAGAGAAATATTTTTTTCTGTCTTGTGAAAATTTTTCAAGGATGAAAAAAAAGTCATGTTTACTAATATTAGGGCAAAGAGCTAATTCTCAGAAGTGTTTATTTATCAGATGAGAGTAACCAAAAACGTCTTGTAAATCTATCACAATGCTACATCTTAATTTTTAACATTAAAAAGATTTCAGCTGTAAATATCTTAATAAATTAGTCGTAACACCAAAATGTTCTCCAAAATCTTGTTTTGAACCAGAATTTTTTTCACTTGTTAATGTTATTTCATTAATTTCTAGAGCATATTTCCAGACACAGGAGAAAAGCAATAAATAAAACCCAAATCCTGTTCATTAGAAATAAGTACTGATTTTAATGAATCAACATTTCTTTTTGGCGGGAGGGAAGAAGTAATTTTCTAACTAAAATATCTACAATTGTCTCCTTTCCAGGCAAACTTGGGAAGTCTAGTTTTGCATGAGCATTCAGGCTGTATCTTGATTGGAATATTTTTTGCCTCCAGACAGAATGAGCTGAAAGGGAAACTAATAATCTGCCTTAAGAAATCCTTGATGGCTGGTAAAGAAGTTTTAAGAGAACAGTGACTTCCCTCATTTCTTGTTCTTAATCTCTTCCACATGTATGTGCTGCTAACTATTTGCAGGCACAGGTTCTTCTGATCCAGCACAGTAATATGGTCTAATGCCCAAGACAGGAAAACAAAACAAAGCCATATTTTGACATCTTCCCATGTCCTGAAGAGACAATGGGAAGAAAAAGAATTCCTCATCCTTTCCCAAAAATTGTCCCAGGATATCTTTATTTAAGAATCACTAACTCCTATTCTGTTTTCCAGACCCTAAATGAGGACAGTCATCCCTGGTACAAAGTAGAGATTGGATCACATTCAAGCTATCAGGAATTATCTCTGAGTGAGACAAATTCACCTATCACAGCTCTAAATTAAAAGATATAAGACTGTGAACAGATCAAATCTGAGACATAAATTTGATAGATGGGAAAGCCAGAGACTCCAGATGTTACAGGCAGAATTAACTTATAACAACTCAAATTCTTTCTCTTTAAAGGACATTCATAGAGTCCATCTTAATTCCACATAATATGTGTCTGATGCACAGTAGAGGTTTTTTCACAGTCTAATGTGCTTTGATATCGCAGTGCTAAGTTTCTACATCTGCATGTTTATCTGAAAGACACTTTTTGAAAGCAGTTATATTAGGAGCTTCAGAAGACTCCTCCAGCTTTCCTGCTGTGTGTCACGAGATGGAAGAGGGGCCATGCAGCTGTGTGTTCCACCTGCAAAAACAGCAGAGATCTCAACCTCCGCTGTCTAGAGGAATCAAATACCTGAAATATGAAACAAAAGAAAAAGTCTCGCAGTAAGACACAAGATCAAGTGAAGAATCAACTAACATCAGTTAATAATTTATTACCTTTTTAGAATATTTTAGTTCAGTGGAAAGGTGGAGGTAATATGTAAGTTATTCTCTGTCCATTTTATAGACATTATGTTCCCAGAGAATTTGATCCACTTAGATCTACTGACATCTGTTTATCCATACATGTGTGAAATTAAATCTATACAGTAACTTACTTGTCATGTAACAGCATTAGGTGACTATGGATAGCTATCTAAATTTACTCTTCTGAGTCCCATTAATTGATTCTCTTGCTGTACTCTTCTATGCCTCTGAAATATATAGAAAGCCAGTTTTAACATGCATAATGCAGTTTACTGTAGTTCTTTCTTCAAGTCGGTCCAGAAAAAGAAATCTGAGTTGATAAAATATGCTTGTGTAGGGAGCAGCAAGATGGTGTCTTGAAAGAAATCACAATTCTTCATATAGCCTGTTATTTTCTTACTGCCCAGTTTATATGGTCCCTGACTAGCACCATACATGCTGTGTTTCAAGATCTCTGTCAGTAAAAGTAGAAATCTCTGAATACCTTAATAGAACTGAAATTAGGATAAGAGAAGGAAAGAAAGGGTGTGGTTTTTATGCTCATTTGTTTTAAAAGGCTGCAGTGTACTTGACAGAAGGCTCTAGATTTGGCTGTCAGATTTAACAATCTGACTCTAGATTTAATCCAGAAAACAGAATCAATCTGAAAAGATCTTATGTAAAGATCATTGGCATACATAGTCTGTGCATTTGCCTATTACAGTTTATATGCTGGAACACATAAGGAAAAATTATTTTACATGGCCAAAGATTGAAGGTCTCAAATAATGACCTTAAAATGGCTTCCATCGCAGCGTGATTCATTTCCATACATAACATCCAATGCTTCACCTCTGAGAAACTATTATCCATGGTATTGTGGGTTTCACCAAAAGGAACACAAGGGCTGTCACCTGAGCAAATATATTTAGTGGACATGTGACAACTTCCATTAACTGAGGATCAATCTGTCTGGTCTTTGCTCATTCTGCCTGCTCTGTCATTGAAGGTAAAGGATACTAGTGTCTGAACACAGATGCTGTGTTTAAAGAGCAGGTATTCTCAACTCTCAAGTCAAGTGAATATAAAAATACAAGGCAGAAAATACAATGAAAAACTCTTTTGAGTGATAGCGTTGGGTATTGGTCTTCAAAGTTTAAAGACTGGTTTGATTTCACAAAGTATTTACCTTCTCACACAAGAGCTCACTCCACGTCCCTAGTATGAATGTCACTTATTGTGTCTTCGAACAGCTCAGAACAATCATAGTATGCCTGCATCTATGCCTTTGCCTTGGGAGAATGAAAGTTTGCTATCAGATGAACAGACAGTTTCCCCCAACTGAAACAGAAGGCTGTGGAAAAAGTCAGATACAGAGCAAAAAGAAAGAGGTGTTAATAGTAACTTGGAGATTTAGGTGAGAAACTGCTTAAAGACGAGCAAAGTCACAGTCAAAGCTTCCTATTTAATAATGGGGGTCAGTGAAAAGCAGTTTAGATCATGGAAAGGAATCAGGCTGCCCAGGCAGAAGCACGTCTATAGAGCTATGCCCCTGGACTAAACAAATTAATTAGGTGGTGAATAAAAAGACCTAGGTCAATTTAGGGCTATGTCTAACTCTGGGTATTTCTTCTACGAAACTAAATTTGATTCAGTTTCCCACTCAAAGTTTGCCTGGGGATCCATTTGCCTCATTGTCATATACCTGGCTGAATTTATCAATAAACAAGGCATGCGTATCAGCTAATGTTCTGAAATGTGGAATGCTTAATTATTAATCTCTTAGAGTATTAGCATCCACACTGATTGTGAGCTTGCAAGATCTGAGCTGAAGTGATCCCTTTTTCTCAGACAGGATTCCTCTGCCTAAGCAAGCACCACAGACAGAAAAGTGGGAGGCAGTGGATCTCCTGGGAAATTTAGAATATGAGGAGTTGCTGTGATGGAATAAAACCATTTGCCTTGGAAAGGAATTGTGATTATTTGTTGTGGCCTCTCTGTGAATATGTGAGATACTAGTAATAGAGCGGAGATGTAAAAAGGCAGTATCATTACTTCCAGTGCTCTTCATAATCAAATGTGTTTTTAAATATTAAGATACATTTGAAACATTTCTCATTGTAATTTTAGAATGGAAGTAGAGAAGGAAGAGAAGGCAGGAGGTGGGTAGGAAGCAGGATTTCTCTTCAGAGACAGTAATATCATACTGATTATTTTTGGTAGTGCAAGAACTAAGAGACTTTAAAAATATTAAATGCAATCTAATACGTAACTGTCACTCACTGTGAGTCACATCTTTCATTTTAGATGCAAATTATCTCCATCCCACAGAAATTTAACATTGTCCAACTTTCTACTGCTACAAAATATTGACTTAAAGGAACGAATTTCTGGGTGTATCGGGAATTGTAGGGGAATATTTTACAAGAGCAATGAGTCATTGCATATTTAAATCCAAACTTGACTATTACTTATTCTTATGTCTCAGTGTAAGTTTTGCCCTAAACCAGGCCTTAGGAAGAACTAAATCTGCTGTAACTTGAAGCTGTTTATCTTGAGTTTTTATAAAATAAAATATTCTTGCTGTAAAGTTCTAATATAAGGTATTTCAGCTTTCAAAATGTGTGCAGCTATTTTGGGGAGTGTAAGAAGGGAAAGCCAAGTATTCATTGAATAGTAGGACTGGTTTACATTTGTTTTCTGCTTTGGGTTTTTGTTCTGTCAGTTAATTGAGCCCAATTTTCAATTAATTCATAGTCATGAGTTATCAGATGGTGAGACTACCACCTGTTTCCGATCAAGTTCTACTATGACTATGCAGTATATTATAGTACAAATAGATGATGAATTTTACTTTTACAGTTAATGATCTGTTTTAGAAGTTCATGGAGGAAGAAATAGTCCAGGGAAAACAAAAACTCTCCAAAAATATCTTCAAATGAAATAAAAGTCCATCTCAGTTTCAGACAATTCAGTTAACTACACTGCCCAGCTGCATAAAGAGTGGAAATGCTGAAAATACAGTTTTGCTGTACTTCTCTGCTCATCCAAAGAGTGGCAGGAGAGTGTAAAAACTTCTCAGAAACATTTCTTGCAAAAATTCCAGAAGTGAGAAGTTAAAAGGCCTGAATAATTCCAGAGCTTTGGACACTCTCCTGGTATAAAGACTTGATGCTCACTGGCAGAAATAGAAAGATGTGAGTCAGTAAGTGCCTGTCATTTCCAAAACAATACAGCTTCACATTATGAATTAAAAATCTGATAGAGGTAAGTAACCTCCTGAAATGTTTATTTAGATAAGAGTCCTGTGAACAGGCCCTGAGAAGCAATCACTGTTAAAATGGTGGATTTTATTACATTCAATAAAACACTTACATGTTACAGAAATGACATCTCAGTTTTTCAAACAGCTAGAAATTGCTGAGCTTAATGGGCGCTGGAGTGATGATATAATCACAGTTTTCTCTGGTGTACAGCCCCTATCATTTATTATTTCAACTACTGTATACTGGAATCTGCTTACTCTGACAGCCCTGCCTCACCACAGGTCAGCTTGATAGCATCAGCTGGGAATGGGTAATAACCAAACTGCAGTCACTGCAGGCTTAGAAGAGCTAACTTTAAAGATAGAAGAGAGCTTATAAAAGTACATAAAGAGGGTATGTCAAAAATGAGAATATTGAGGCATTCCTCACTTGAGTATGGTACAACTCCATGGATTTTTGATTTGCAAATGTTTTACTGATCAGATATTCCCTGGAGGGTTGTATTAAAATTCGAGAATATGTCAGTCAGACTCAGTTGCTTACAATATTGATGATATTGTGTGTGGTTCTTTGGTGATAGATACAGAAAAATCCCCCCCCCCCTTTTTTTTTTTAAATGATAAATAGTCTGCAAACAATATCACGTCTTCTGCAGGAATTTAGTAGTTCTGATCCTCAGAATTTTAAGCAGGCATGTAAAGGCAATATAAATTTCAGAGCTGAATACAAATAATTTGCTTGATACTGTGGAGAAAAAGCAAAGAATGTATGAGAAGTCAATTTTAGAAAACTCTGGTATATACTGAAAGAAATTATCTTAACTTCCCCCCTGCCCAAGACTTCCTCTTCTGCCACATTTATTTGACAATATGGTCAATCACAGTTTTGCTATTAATACCTTCTCTCAAGAGACCTACTTCAGGCTCCCAAAGAGACTGCAGGGAATCAGTCCAGTGGGTAGTTGCGTGCTGCACTGATTCTCACACAGCAGAGGCATCAGCAGTGACTGCCAAAGCCACCTCATGGCCTCCTTACCACTTGTGTTAAAGGATGCACTATAGGTATGTTCAACCCCATGGAACCCAAGGAAAACCACTGCTTTGTATACAAAGCTGAATCCCAGGAAAATAGTACTGAAATGAAATTCATACTATTGCTCACAGTCCAGTCTTGCTACCTCACATGGCTACACTAAATCCACAGATAAGGGCTGTGATGTGCACAAGGCACAGAGTGAGTACTCAAGGTGAACTGAGTCTGGACAACTTTGTATAGCCTCATTCAAATTCTCAGATATACGTTTGCTAAGAACTTCTTGAAGAGATGGGTGGGATCTCCTCCTGTGGGACAATGCTCAAGGCAAATACCTTCTTGATTTGTTTTTCATGCATACAAATACTAAGCTGTTTATATCTGTCTAAGTCTAAGATCTTCCTCCTTCCTAAATTGCCCTGTTGCCTTGGAAAAGTACTGGGTTTTCAGTGTATCCAGTGAAGAACTGTCTGCTGAAAGCGATAACAAGAGTACAGTGTTTTTATTAATATTAAATATAATTGGATTGAAGGCTATGAGCAGAACAATTGTATTGCAGTGGTAAACAGTAACATCTTAGTTGGGTAATTTCACAAAAGAACAGTTAGATATCAGGAATGAGTTTTTGTTATCTTGTAAGAATTATCTTTTCTGCTTCTAGTGTTTATGCCTTCTACAATTTGTACCTGCTAACTTTAGTTTCCTCAGACATGTCTAATGCATTCTGTATTTTTAATCTTTCCTTAAAAGTCCATTCCTCTCAATCCCATAAATCAACCCAAATCATTGTATTTCCCCAGTTCCCCTTTCACAGTATGCATATGTTCTTGGCTATAAGATATCCATAATTAATGAAAAACTCCAGATACTATTGTAGCAAAGCCATATAGATAAGAAACTGGTTTATGATTAGCAGCCTGGCTTGTTAATCAGGTTTTATGTTCCCTTTTCTGTCATATTACATTGCAAATTTATGGCTTAGCATCTTGATCACAATTGCTCCAAAATGCATACTGCTATTAGTTCTCCTCAGGTTTTAATCTGATTACCGGATGTTTGTGTTTTTCATTAAATTCCCTGATATGTTCTGGTCTGCAATTTCTGAAGTTGAACTTTATTTTTGATGCAGATTTTGCTCTATTACACTTTTGACTCTGAAACACAAAGCAACTTCAAAAGAATTCAAAATTCAAAAGAATTCTGAAGAAAAAAAGGTGCTATGAAAACAATCACATACATTTAAAAATATAAAGCTAAAAGCTATCTCTGAAACAGTTTTCACTTTGACTTGTCAGTATGAATACTAGATATTTCTCTGGTAATTTCCTTCCTTTCTAAAAATGCTCTTTTGTTTTATTAAAGTGCATATGTAAAATAGCACATTCAGTCTTTTATCTGCTGATACAAAGTTCAGTCGTAAAAAAACTTAAGGAAAACTTCAAAATAAACACTACAGATGAGACATTAAATGTAATAAACAATAGAGTTATTATTATTAACATCCAGGAAAGCCAATGCCTTTAGTTAAATATTTCAAACTGTCGTGACCTCTGTTAAACAAAATTCTGATACCATATTGAAATTAAATATCAGAATCTCTCTGCTATGTAGCAGTAATTAGTGAATAGGATTTGTAATCTCAGGGAGTTGGCACAGGTTTAATATTTTTATTTCTTTACTATTTTCTGTTTGCAGCTTTGATTACAGTGACTCTTTTTGGTTTATTTGGTTTTGTTTTGTTTTGTTTCTGAGGGATAAGAACCAAAAGCCTCGTGAAACCTTTTGAAGGATGATCTTCCAGAAATTCATGCCACACACATTATTATCTAATTTTCTCAATCAGAAGGTGTTTGGAGGTTTCAGTAAGAGCTCAGAGAAACCCAGAGTTATCTATATAACAGTGAGGTGAGCAGGTCATAATGTGTAAAACTCACCTGGGAATTTCAGAGAGAATGCAATTTTGTAGAAATTTCATGACCAGTTTTGAGAAGATGAAAAGGGAAATGAAACTGATTTCAACCAACGGTTATAAAGAAAAGGACACTAGACCTAATCCTAGAGTAATGCAAGGATGAATATTATAATTACACTTTATTACACTTTAGTAGACAGAAAACATTCTGCCTACAGCTGTATACAAGAGTAATGGCAAATATACGACAGACAGTGATGGAGGTTTTCTACTAAATAATCAGCACCACATTAGAAACAAGGCAGGAAAATGAACAGAATTAAGCAGATGAACAAAAAACAAACAAACAAACAAAAACAAAGCAAGGAAAGTGGAATGGACGATAAGTGATTGTACCAGGATTTTAATTAATGAGAACACAGGAGGCTGCTAAAATAAGTACATTACTTGATGGCAAATTAATATTATATGCTGAAACATCCCACAAGGGAAGAATTGGGTATGCTAATATTGTATGAAAGAGATTGCCACTGGCAAATATTTTACTGTAGAGAGTTCTACATTAAGTATAAACTAAAAAAGAAACCTTTGTAATATATGTCATGAAATTTTAATTGCCTAGAAGTTACTAAAGCAAGATAAAAGCTTGATTGTACACCTTTGCATCCTTTTGATGTTTTTTTATTGACCGCTGATCCAGAATTGCTTTTAGAAATGCAGTGCTACCTTAGTAATAAAAAGCATTTTGTGGTACAAAGTTATAATTCTCAAGCAAAGATATCCTAAACTGCTATTGCTTTAATCCTAACAGTATGCTCCTTAGAGCATCCTGAGAGTTTATTTAGCATTAGAATTCAATTTCTCCCCATTGGTTCAATAATACTGTCCGCCCTTTGGTACCATTCAGGCTATTGAGCAAAGCACACCTGTTGTTTTCACTTATGTGAAAGGATCAGATGAGGATGGGATACAGTATCATTTCTGCAATTTGATCCATTTTTAGAAAACATATGTTTCTTATTTTGGCTTGATTTTTTGTAATTCTGCAAATTCTGAAATGTAATTGAACACATTTTTTCAACTGAAAAGTTGAAAAAGAAGCTTCTTCAGTTTTTCTTGTTGGACTTGGATAACCTTCTGTGAAAAGGAAACAGTATCCAAGTCTTCCTGTTTTGGCCTATGACTGTTCTAGGTGCATGGAACTACAGCAAACAACCATTCAAAGCCATAAATCTGCCTGGATTCACCATATTTACTGACCTCAGTAAACTCTCTGATGAATATGATTCAAGTATAATATTTATAAGGAAATCTAAAAATAGCAGGATTAGATGTTTCCTTGGACTAAAGTGGTAAAAGTCTCTAAAAACTGTCTAACAGAAAGACCCATATTTTCAGTCTGTCTATATATGGTTCACTGGATTATATGAATCATACACAGCTGGCAGACTGTGTATGTTATTAGTAAATGAAGTAACCCATATTCAAATCTGTCTCTTAGTTCTACTGAAGCCAATTAAAAGATTTTTGATGATTGTTACCATTTCCATAGAAGGTTTTCTAGTTGACCAGTTGCCAAATAAAAGATTGATTTCATATTTTTATATTCCCTTGGATATGAGCAAAGTTCATTAAATTATTTGTCAATGCTTTTGTCTTATGATGAAATCTGTTTTGATCTTAATGTTCAAGATGAATAAAAAGACAGAGACAGGCCTTCAGCTGCTACAAACTGGCATAGTTCCACTTATTTCAGTGAAGACCAGAATTTTCAGCAGAACTCAGCTGGGCTCACAGTTAAGTTGACCTATTCCATCTGTGGTTTGTTCCTTGTTTGCCTTGCAGTCAAAATCAAGAGTGTTCCTGAATATTTCCTCCTTCTGGAAGCATCAAGTATGTGAATGAGAAGCTTCTCTTGTGATTTGGGAAATTCTGTCTAATGGTTTCATATTTGCACTTGGTTACTTCACTTATTTATTGTTGGCTCCCTGCTATTTAGCATATTCTCTTCCATGGCAATGTTTCTTTTGTGCTACTGCTGGTTTTGCTCTTCTGTTTTCTGGTTGGTCTCTTGAAGATGATATGTGATAGTTCACTGCCTGGTGTTTAATTGTTTCAGCCATTCCGTCTTCCAGGTGATGGCTTGAGTATTAGTAATCTGTTAAAACTTCACAGTGACTTACCAAATTAGAATGAAATCTGTGAGACAATGATTTCAAAGGTCTGAATCTTAGCTGTTTACAATGAACAGTATAAGTAAACACTTATTTCTCTTTTAACTTAATGATCATATATACTTAGAATATCTTCTTAAATAAATATACTTGTATGGGGAACTCAATGTTCTCCATTTTTATTCAGTAAAGCATAATGATAATGTTAATGTGGTAAGTGTAGGAAGTCCAGAACGATCAAACAGCATGGTACAGCTAGATATAGAATAGGACTGGATGAAATTCATAGCAATAACATCTGTAAATCTATGGCCTGCGATGTAGTATATGTTCATAATGTCTTTTTATTGATGTAAATGGGGGTTGGAAGCAGGTGTTCGTTAAGGTCCCTTTAAAACCAAGCCATTCTGCAATTCTAATTCTGAATTAATTTCCACTGTCAGATGTAGCCACAATATTATTTGAGAAATCACAGTGGTATTTCAGTTCTCTGTGAGTATTGTCTCTGTCAGGTGGGATTTTCTTTTTCTTAGTGCTTCACCATGGCATAAAATATGAAACCAAATCTGAATTCTCTAAAACTAGTCCCAGGGACTTCTGTGCCAGACTGTCTGAAGCTCTACAGAAGTATCTTCTTCTAGTGCTGGAATTTTTAGAGTTAACGTGATTGCAACAAAATAAGAGGGAAAAATACTGGAATAAGTCTTTGAATTCTGCATAAATTTGAAAGAAGTTGTGGGAAACAAAACAATTGGCAGGGATGTCAACACTGACAAATACAAGTGAAGATTACTGTACTTCAGAGAAGATGAATGCCTTAGATGCAGTTTGGAAAAGACAGAATGTAAAGACAAGGGGGAAAATGAAAGCCATCTTGATTCTTATCACTCCTGTGTACTTGACTCAGGTTTAAGTGCAATGTCTTTAGTGATCCTTGCCAGAATTATCACATTGTACTGGGGTCACACTGGTTTGCAGCTGCCCTGAAGACAGCAAAGATGATTGAGTCACTTTGTCTTTTTCCCTACCTTCAGCCTATGCCAGCAAAGGTTTTATCAGACCCAAGCACCTGGATTAAATGTGTCAGTGTCACTTTGACATCAAGTCTGTTACCTATCTGATGAGCTATGTCACAGGCTAAACCAGAAGTTAACTTCTGCTAACACGGTATATAAAAAACAGTATATTTAACATCATGATTTTTTCAATCAAAATATTGGATACTTCTCCTGAATAAAAAGAAACTGAGAATCTTCCAGGAGCTGGATTCTCAGACCAGCAGAAGTCAAAGCTCATTCAGTATGACCCTTGAGGTAGGCTATCATGTTTATCTGTTGGAATCCAAATCTGAGGTCAGCTTCCCACAAGCTGGTGGGTTGGGCATGGCTGACTTCAACTGAACCTGTAAATAAACCCAGATAGGAAGGGTCTGTGTCTCATCAGGTCTTGCTCATACTTGTGCTCCTTATGGGCTGACAGAAGTGCGACCACCCTACTTTGCTCCCACCTCCTGAGCTATAAACATGGCTAAACATGGAAAGTGCATTGCCTCACGTTGGGTGTATTGTTTTGAGGGATGGATATTGTAGCTATATTGGAAGGGGGTGGAGAATGAGAGAATCTAAATTAGAAACATGCCACAGAGTTATCAGGAGTCCCACTCTGTACATTTTTAAGACCATCTACTTTAAATGTGAAAAGCTATGGTAAAGGTGGGATTTGCACTGAATCAAATCACAGTTTTTTTTATGAGTGGATGTCTGTGGGACAAATATCACAGAATTTGACAAATAAGTGTTTAGAATAGGAGTTTGAAAGTGTATTGACTACAGATGTATTATTCTGCAGATGCATGGGAAGTGAATCAGACCCATATGTTTCCTTACAGCTCTCCTATAAGCGTTCTGCACTTTTCATTCTTGTATTCCTGTGTAGATACATCATGCCAATGGCATACCCAGGTATTCTTGCAGTCTCACAACATAGGCTTACGACTAAAATTTCTCTCTTTTTTCTGCCTGTATGGCAGTCACTCAGGTGTTCAGCTCATCTTATTTGTATTCATGGTATGGGTTATAAGCATGAAAAAATGCTAGAGTAAATTTTTCAGGTGTTGCTTCTGCCCATAAAATGATGGTGACCCTTTGAAAATAAGCTCATGGAAAGCAAGAGATGTGTAGAAAGCCACCTCTTTGATAGATGTTAGCTACAGGGGGAGGATAAAACAGACCCTTGCCTATAACTGCATAGGATAATCATTCCTTTAAGTGAAACATCCTACTGTAATCACACAAAGACTGGAGCACTGTGGAGGCAAAATCAAAATGCTAGAAGACAAGTTGTCCTCCGGTTTATTAGGGTTCCTTCCCAGGAGGGCTACATTCAATTATATTTTTCAGTGGTTTGCCAAAAGAGCTTCACAGTTAAGCCAGCTGAGTTTGCATTCAGATTTTCTGCTTTAAGTTACAAATGTCTTGCTTTTCAAAGCTTTCCAGCTGACCTGAAGTGGCATGCTAACAGTACTACAGCTAATTGAATTTATATCTCATTTTTCATTTCTGAAGCCTTACAGACCATTTCCTCATTAAAAAAGGTGAGTGTTTGCACATAAGCAGACAAGAGAATTAAGCAGCAGGAAAATCTCTCTGACAAGACGTTGTCTCTTTCTTTTGTTTTTTAGTTTGGCAGCTGGATACTTCTGTTAACTCATATTTATCTTGTACTAACATAATAATTGGGAAATGACTACTTTGCTTCAGTAGAAGTATCCTGTGGTTAAATGCAAGAGAATCTGTTGCCTCAAGGTTGTGCTCTATTCTGTGTTTATAGTGCCATTTGTATAAATAACCCTATAAAATTTGAAGAGAGATCTGCAATGATCATCAGAAAAGCAGAGCTCTACAAGGACTGTAAAAATTTCAGATAAACTATGTTACATAGGGAGTGTTTATACTAATTAATCAGTGCATATGCCTCAGATTTTGGTGCTCAGTGTTGTATGGGTTCTCAATAAGAGACAGCAGTTTGCTTTGCAGTTTTTCTTTTCATTAAAAATAATGTTTGACTTCAGACATTCAGGAAGTGAACCTAGAAGTTTTTCTTTTGCATCACAGAAAAACACCAAATGCTAATGTTGTTATGTTATTCTCAATGTTCTTTTGCAGTTCATAATCCGTCAAGCCATCTAGATCATAAAAAACAGCTGTAGAAAAAGTGTACATGAGGCCAGGTACGCGCTGAATTTGGGCTGTGTGGACCTAAAAATTAAACAAACTTACTCAGAAAGAATGATAGTGCTGTTCAATAGCATTTATTGAAGTAGAAAACAGGCAAAGTCTTAGCATTTTTTTTTTCAAAATGGTCCAGAATGTAAGCTGATTTCAGTACATAAGATTCTATGTTGACTCCCAGATCTCATCTCTCAGATCTCAGGTGCTCCAAGAATCCTTTAAGTTTTTTTTTTTTCCTGCAAATTAAAAAATATTTAATGAAAAAGGGGGAAAAAAAAATAATATTGCTGTAATGCTAATTGTAGTGTAGCAGGAACCTAACTTTCATTTGCATTGATTATTAAAATGCCCCCTTTATTGAACTACCTTATTTTATTTGCCAAGAGAAATACTTTGATGCATGAGGAATTTGTTTTCTGTCTGTGCCTCCCCAACTCATTATTGATGCAGTACGAAGATTTTTGGAAATACTGAATGCATAGAGGCATGATCAAAGACGAAGGAATGATCATAAGTGGAAGATTAGGTCTTTGAAGAGATCAAGAGCGCTAAAAGGTGTATGTGGTATGTTCAAAGGAGCAGGTGTCCTCTTAGGGAGGAAAGAGACTGAAAATGCTAATTTTTCTTCTGTTGCTGCCTTTCATTTCTGGTCAGTGAAGCAACTGTATAAAACAGCCTGACAGTATGCATTGCTGTAATCCTCCAGACCTACTGGATATGTCTCGTTTTGCTGATGCTCATGGCTAGAGGCTGTAAGCTCCTCTACATCTACAGTTTTGCCTCTTCCTTGTGTCAGAGCAACTGTGACAGGGGAGCTGGGTAGAGCTGCCCAAAGCAAGCAGGGTCATCCATCTGTCTCAGAGCACCAAGAAGCAGGGGCAGTGGTGTCTGAGATATCCTTCTGAGTGTCTGCACGCACAGTCCCAGAAGCGAGTTCATGGCTCCCTATAAGCTCCTCCTCAGGGAGCTTCTCTATACTCCCCTGATGCTGCTCTGCCAAGTAGTGTGCAGCAGATGCAGAGCACATTATTGCACACAGGGGGGCTGTTCAGATGCACAAAAAGTGACTGATGTGGAATTAAAAGATTTCATGTGCTAGCTCTTTTTCAATTGTTTGTTGGTACATCAATGCTAGTGACATCATCAGTGATTAAAATACATTGATATATAACTTTATATTAACTGCTGCTGCAATGACAGCAAAGGATTGCAAGAAATTTGCCTTTGAGTTGTTCATTCAGCCCTTCAGGAGTTTGTTGAGAAAGGAAATCATATTTAACTGAACTGCTTTTTCATACTTGCAACAATAATGATTGTTGAGCTAAGTCTTCATTGGTGAAATGTTTTATTCAAAACTAGATGAATGTTTAGATGCTGGAAATCATTGTCAGCATCACATCATTAGGCAAATTAGGTGCTGAAACTTCTTGACTAAACAGCAAAATCTGAAAAATATTTCAGTTGCTTCATTTGTTCTTTATTTTTGTTTGTGATCATATACAAGTAACTCCTTCAGTCAAATTCTGTAATCCATAGGGCAGATCTGTTGATTGAAATGCTCACTTTTTGGGAGACATGCTGAGTGAAGACCAGTGTATGCTGACCTAGATATATCACAGAGCTTGAATTTGAAGCCTATCTGCATAGAAACTTAAGGACTACAGAAAAAAAAGGTTCCTGATACTATTGCAGTGCTAGTGCCAAAGGAGATGAGAGGTTCATGTCAGATTTCAAGTCCCTGCTGGGCAGACACATTTGACTTTTTGGCATCTAATTCAGACATCATCCTGTTGGAAGAAGTAAACATGTGGTGGGACTTTCTGGAAATCAGATGGACTTTGGAAATATCTGTGTTATAACTTAAGTATTTGCCCTGCAAGCAAGCTCCATGTGCACAGCTGTGAGGTATTTCTGTCAGCTCATGTGGATGACTTGCAGAATCGACATGTTTTTTCCCCTACTTCTCTCCCTGCAATGAACAAAACTCTGTAAGTCAGAGGTTGTACTCTGGGGCTAATCACCCTTTTTGCATGTTTTTGGTTTTTTTTTCTAAAACTAAGAGTCATTTTGCTGGAAGGCTGCAGATTTTTCTCTTATCCAATATTTAGGAGGTATTTAGATCTGTAATGAGAGAAGTGCCTCCACTTAGACTCTCAAGTTGTCTAGCGAGTCTTGGAAAATGAGGGTCTTTCTAGGATTTGGTAAATAGGTTTTGGTTTAAGAATAACCCAGAATCTTCACATAGACCAATGCTGTGGAGCTACTAGCAGAAATATTCCTTGAAATATATATATATATCCTGCTTTTTTGCCTCAATATTTCTACAGTAACGGAAATATAATACTGAAGTGTTGCTGCAGGTAAGTTGGGTTAGTATCCAGGAGCCTGGAAGATTATGATACCTGTGATAATTTTCTGATGTTCTCCTTTCCCATTGTTACTCTTCTGAGGGCTAGCAACATCTAAAACATGACCTCATATTGAGAATGTTCAGGAAAACCCCACTGATGATCTGAGAAAAAATTCTGTTGTAATGGACAAGATGAATAGTTCACAAGTGCCAGGAGAAGGTATTTGTGTGTTCAAGCAGGCATGGGGAAGAGGAAAACCAGCCTACTGGGGTCTAGCAGTGGGGCATTCAGGGAGAGAAACATCAGAGGTGAAATTATGTTGGAGATTTTTTTAAGTAGGTATTTCTATGAATAGTTTATTGTTAATAGTACATTCTAGCAATAGGTTAGCAATAGCTGTTTTGTCACTTGGTGTCTGATTTATACCCAAGATCCATTTGTAACACTAACTGTAGAGGAAAAAAAAGAAAGATTATATATATTTTTAATGTTGCCTTATTTTTCTTTGCTAACTTTTCACCAATTTCAATATATTTCAAATCTAGTTCCCCTGATGTCTTTCAAAAGTCCTGGAAGTGAATGGCAAAGTAATTCAGATAAAGTTTTAAAAGAGGGATCAGACAAAATCACTGTAGACTACACATGTCAAAATATTTTGCTTGTCGGTAGTTAGAGCATGGTAGAACATAAAGCTTGCAAAGTCAAATCATGTACCCAAGAGGCAGAGTTTCTCCCTGCTTTTGATATAATGGGCCATGAATTTTGTTTCCTTATTTTTCTGGGACATATATTTCACACATGCATTTCATGCATTCTATGGACTATGCATAAGGCATTTTAGTTGCTTTCCCCTCCATATAGAGAAGTCTGGATTCTCTAGCTGATGAATGTAGATAGGCATTCCAGAACCCTGAGTCTGAGAAATCTGCAGTGCAGGCATGAGAACATATATGTCTGATGCCAGCCAGAGGCCAACACATGATGGTATAGAGATGAAAGGACAGAGATGAAAATGTATGTGGCTGAAAGAATAGTTTTCACCTTGTCAAACTGTGTAGCTCATAGCTCAGTTATTCAATGCTTTCCCAGCTATCATGTGATGCTTACTGCTCTTCAGGAAAATAATAACTGTATTTGAGAAACATACACTGTGGAATGGCCACAAGCTTTAAGTTCAGGCACAGGAGAAGAATTACATGAGAAAGAGTGTGGATATACACTTAGGAGGGGGTGAAGCACAGTTAGAAAGGAGGGAGGCAAACATGCCTTTTCTTTAATATGGTGCAAGTTGCAAATATCACTGTATTACTTCCATGAACTTGAGACACTAGACAGAATACCATTTCTTCTCTCCTATTGGTTGAACTGTAAATGTTTGAATATATGATCTTGATACCAATGCTCTTTAGCAAGCTGTATGAGTGCTAAGAGGAGCACTTAGTGTCCTTTAGTGTTACTCAGGTACAGCGATGTGCACATCTAGGGAACATGCTACCAAGAAACACACATACAGAGCTGTAATTTTCGGAAAGTTACTCCAAAGATCCCCCACATTACTTATACTCTGCCTTTGCGCACAAACTACAGTCAAACTTTCTACAGTATAAACATTGCATGCAAAGAATTATAAATTCCTTATTTGTATGAGCATGATGTTCTCTAACAAGTATTACACCTTCGCTTGTTTAACTACCTGTACATACTCTTCCTAATTCAGAGAACCCTGCAAGAAGAACAGTTTGTCCCACTTTTAGCAGAAGGAATAAAGTACTGCACTTGTAAAAGGCATTCTGGAGCTTTTGGGGTAGAGCTTGGATGCATACATTATATGGTGGAGTGTACTTTCTTTCCATCCAGTGCTTCTCAGAAAAGCATAGAACACCAAGATACTTCTATATATAATAGTGGTTCTCGGCATTTCTCTAGTAAAACCAGTCCACTGATCACAATCCCAGTTCCTAATTGAATGGAGCTAGAAAGCATGCAAATACACTCCAGCTCTTATCACTACTGAACAAAGACATGATACCTCTGATAGGTACCTTAACATCATGCTACTTGCCTTTGAGATGTTGGAGTATTCTGCATCTTATGTCTACATTTCACAGCCTAGAGAAATGAGAATTTCAGTGATAGGTATTTTGAAGTAGCACCGGTTGCCAGTAATCCCTCTTTTCTCTTTGAGTAGTTTAAGTAGTTAGAAAGCAGTGGAATTTCCTCTGTATGTTCACCTATAAATATAATGCACATAGGCCACTAATTCCTTTGGTTTGTTTCAGTTCATTTCTTCATTCATTGAATTCAGATGTGGATATTTTTGTCCTGTGAGGACATCAAAAGTGGAAAAATGGCTCAGGATAGTGTATTCCTTCCTATTCTTTACTGTTCATGGATGAAAAAATGTATACTGAAATTCTGTAGCTGTGGAAAGAAGACAGCTTTCTGACTGCACCTATCTCTTCTGGTTATCTCTACACTGAGGAAGAAACAGCAATTCATTTCATACCCGCACCCTCGCCTTTCTTCCTTTTTATTCTGTCTGTTAAAGCGGTAAATTTTCATCACTCATTCTGCAGTCAAGTTGGGGTCAATCACAATCTGACTATTCATGTCTGTGTAGTCCTTTGAAAATATGAAGTGCCATAAGGCTGTAAGTGCTGAGTGATTTCAGAGACCTTTTTATGAACACAGTCTTTTCTGCTGATTTATAAACATCATGTTTCTGTTGCACATAGTGAATGAAATACAATATTTTGCAGCAGCAGTATGCGAAAGAAGAGGCATAAGCCACCACAAAAATACTAATGCTTGAAAGGAGTGAATTTTTAAGATAAGGTAAAACTGTGCTTTTTTATTTTGTTTGTTTTAACATGCGTCTTCTGGAGTAGTTGAAACTCAATAATGGATTGAATTTGTGAACACAGCACTCATAATACATATTCAAATTTGTTTGCAAAATTTGTCAAATAAAAAGATTATATAGTTCACCTTACTCCTGACTTTTTGTGCCTCAGTTGACTTTGATATTCATATATCTGTGCAGAATCATGTGTTAATGGTCTTATTTACAGACAGTTTTTTTTACCTCCGGGAGGACAGCAGGACTACAAGCCCATTCTGATTATCTGTCCTGTCCAATATAACCTCAGTCTATTGTCTTGATCTCACTCAGCTGCCCATTTCCCCTGGACCCTCACCTCTGTTCTAATTGTTTAAAAAGCTGGAAGGCTGCTGTGTCATTTTCAACCAGCAGAGTTAAACTGTAATCTGAAAAAGTTATCACTTTCCCTTGTATCCTACCTGTGGGGAATTCAGTTGAAATTGGATCTGTATCTAAACTGGGTTTAGTTTTATTTTTGCCCAGCTGCAAGGCTCTTCAAAAATAAAAACACTCCTCTTTATTTCCCAGTAAATAAACTTAGCACGTCAGGTCTGGTTAAGATATGTCAGAACACAGCTAAGAAATAGAAAGGCTTTGAGTATTAAATCAATAATGGCTTTTTCCTAGCCAGTAATCACAAGACAGGATGAAACATTAAGAATCTTTTTCAGATAGAATTCATTTTGCACATCATCCATTTTTTACCTCACATAAAAAAAGGGAAAAAAAAATTGCATGAGACAGACATAGAATGCTTACAGGCATTTCAGCCTACAAAAATTAAATCACAATAATAGTATCTCATACTTCTGTATTTAATTGAACAGTTAGGATAAAATTGAGACGTTCATAGAGGCAAATTGATGTCTGTGGTAGTGAGCAATGCAAGGATGCAATCATGTTATTGATGAGTATACCAAAACCCTGGTAAGCTATGATTCTGTTTTAAGAGAGAACTGTGTTAAAGAAGCATACTCCTATTCCCAACACCAAACTTTGCATCCTTGAGCAAGTTTCACTATGCTTTAAAAAGTGCTAAAAGTTTGGCAACTGGAAAGATCTAAATTTAGGTCTCTAAATATGTTTTTTGTATAATTCTCTCTGGATTGTTGGACATCCAAAATGAAGCTAATCAGCAATCATTTATCAGGCAATAAAGCAAATACTTGGCAAATATTACTTAAGTAGCATTAATAAAACCATCCTTAGTCAATTTGACTTTTGGTTATTAAAAAATCTGTCCTGCTTTATCAATATCAAAGTTGTCTTGACAAATATCAAGTTGTCTTGACATTTAGTTTGCTGAATTTAAGCACATGCAATTTAACTATGGTCTTCCAAACATTTGATTGTTCCAGGGAAAACAATTCAAAAATCTCAGTGGCCACTTGTAGGGCCAAGTGTACTATTGCCACCTTTCTCATGCTCTTTATGCATACAGTCAACCTAGAAAAGTAAGCCTTAAATATCTGAGCTAGCATTAAATAGATTAGTTTAGGTACGTAAATCTGTAGCCACTAGCTTAGGTGGTGGCTAGTTTGTCTATTCAGATGCAGGAAATGAAACCAGTCTGAAGTTTGCGTGGCACCCAAGACCCGTGTGTAACATAAATGAGCTTTTTAAGGTGCTTGTGCACACTGACCAGATGTAGTATAAAACCGGTCACATTAATGCTGCTCTTAAAATTGCATTTTAAGAGGTAGCTTATCTTGAATACATAAATTTACAAAACTGTAAGAGACTTTTTGTCTCAATTTTTCCTCCTGTACACAATCTGTAATGTGTAACTATTGCATAAAGTAATGCAAGACATACATATGTATGTCAAGACCATTGAAGACCATCATGGAGCCTCGTAAAGTTTGAGGCTTGGAATCTATAGCTCAGAAATCCTATTCTCTATTGTGACATTTTTGTGTCACTTAGTTACTACATAATGGTAAAAATGCACTAGGAACATTAATAGCTGCCGTTGGTGGTATACATTATTTTCGTTGTAATGTATTAAATATGACAGCAAGCACTAATGCTTTTGCAGCATATGCTAAAACTGCTGAAATTAACATGAATAAATTTGGCAAGGAAGAATTTAAGAATAGAGTCAGGCACTCATCCCAGTGCAAAATGAAACAAAATTTCTTCAGGCAGGAAACCCAGAATGTGCAGTCCAAAGACTTTGGTGTTCTGGAGAAACATGGCAAAGCAGTATTTGTATTTCCGCTGGCACCAAACAGGGGGAGAATGGAATAAAAGAAACAGATTTAACATGTGCTTCACTTGCAGTTAATTGCTATTCCAACAAGTAGGGAGAATGAAAAACATCTAAAGTGCTCAGTTCTACCAAGGGAATGTGTGCTTGACTCTGCCTCAGTTCAATTGCTTGGAAGATATCCTAGGAGAAAATCCCAAAGTGACATCAGGGAATTGAGCTCAGATGGCTCCTGTTTTCAGAGCTCAGATTTCCATTTCTGTTATTAAATGTTTAATTATTTATCTGCTAAATATATATATATATATTTCACCTTAGAATTGAGTATAAAGTATTGCCAAAAAAATTAACTGATACTTGCTGAATATTCTGCTCAATTCCAAACAACCTAGCTACTTACACTGAGGACTAACAGAGTGCCTGTCACCTGGAGTGTACTGCAGGGCTCTGAAGCCCTTGAGTGCAACCAAGGAGTGGAAAATTTCAAGCCATTACTAACCTGCCTCTTTGAAAAGAGTGGTTATAACTCTGGAAAAAGTGATACTTTTATCAGAAATCTTTTCTCAGCTGACAAAGCCATAAAATAATTTCTTTCAGTGTGGAAAGATCCAAAAAGATATGATAACTAGACCTGCATTTTCTTCTCTCTGAGCTACAACCACTCTTTGGTAATTCATTAAGCAAACTGGGATCTATTACAACAGACAGTTGTCTGATTTCCTGACCCCAAATGTGCCATGGGTCAAGTTTCTGAAGATTAATAACACTTCCACATGATAATAACAGTAATATTTATTTCTGTAGCTTCTGTTGTAGTTTCTCTCCAGAATGACAGCATAGTGTAATTATAACTTGATGTCTAAACAAGAAAGTATCTGCTAACAAGGGATATGAGTATAAAAATATTAGACCTTCGACAGAAATGTTTGGAGAAGATAGGACCTGGAGTCTAATGGGCTTTCTAATCTACTCTCAGCATGATGACTAGATATCAGAAATAGAAATAGACCACAATATATCTGCTGAAAGCAGTGCATTGTCCTAAATTGGCATGTAACTTTTTGACCTACTCAATTTTTCACAAAAGTACAAGAAAGTTTTGCCATTGATTTCAGTGGCAGCCAGATCAAGCCCTTTGAGGTGAAATGTGTCATTACGTGCAAACCTTGCCACAAAGGGGAAGTGCACTTTCATCCTTTGATTGTTGAAAATCCATACTTTATTTGGTGATTGTCTTTTAACAAAATCACTTTTCTGAGACCTTGCTGTGATGCATGTACATTTCTAATGTTATTAAGAACCTCAAAGGACAGGTAAATTGACTGTGTTTCTTCTAAAACCACTTCAATTTCTATCTAAAACCTGACTACATTTTGCAATGAAGCAGACAGTGTAAGCTGACTTGAAAAATATAAGCTTTGCAATAGAATAAATTCTTACCTTACATAGAATATGATTTAAAAAAAAGGGGTGGGGTGGGGGTAGGGAAGAAACACAGGATGAATGTTTTGAAAAGACATCAAGTTTTCCTGTCTGGCACTTTCAGCATTTAAAAAGAATGCAGTTTTATTTTAACAATTTATTTCAAATATATTTTTGATCTTCAGAAAAAGACAGAAGCAACCTTTTTTAAACAGTTAGTACAGTCACAGACTTGGTTATGTTCTAGAATTCATGAAATGTTTCTGTCATGAAATTCATGAAAAATTTTCTGATTTGAAAATGAGCTTGATGAATAGAAATAGTTGAGAACGCTTTATAAAAGCTGACCATAGAAAATAAATATTTATATACGTAGATGTTGCTCATTTTATCACTCTGCATGAAATGGAAAATAGCACCATCAAGCCAGTGTCTGGATAGCACCAGAAATGTTTTTGAAAATAGACTTCCTTCTTATGCTGTTCTTTGTCAAACACAGGTTCTAGCATCCTCTCTCTCTCTCTCTCTCTCTCTCTCTCTCTCTCCTACTATTTACTCACAGCATTCATCATAGTGACATTTGCTTATCTGGGGATTCACTTTTACAAGTACAATTTTCATAGAATTGCAGAATCACAAAATCAGTAGAGTTTGGATTGGACCTCTTGAGATCCTCCAGTCCAACTCCCCTGCTCAAGCAGGTTTCCTACAGTAAGTTGCACAGGAAAGCATGCAGTGAGTCTTAAGTATCTACAGAGAAGGAGACTCCACAGCATTTCTGGGCAGCCTGCTCCAGGACTCTGTTAGTATCTAAGTAAAAAATATTTTGTTTTCAACTTTTCCCTCCGTTTTCAAAGTGTCCATCAGTAGTGTCCATTTTCTTTGTATAAATTATTCAGAAATACATGGGAAGATACTTGCATTTTGTTTTCCAAATTGCTTCATAAAGTCTGACAAACAATCTTAATCTGTGAACCATTCATGGACTTTCAACCACCTCTGTGTTTAAGAGCAACACAAAAATCCCAAAACCCTCATCTGCCCTCAGCCTGTCTTTCCTATCACAACCTGGGGCAGATGAAAAGAGTATTTGCAAAAACTTATGTTTTCAAGATACTATTTCACTGCCAAAATAATTCTGAAATTGCTATGCAGGAAGGATAGAACATCCCATGTTATAGCTTCCCAAAGCATTTTGTGCCTATTTTTGACGACCTGTGTGTAACAGTCCTGGACTGAGACCTTGCTATCGCTTTCCCATTGCTGGCCTCCAGCAGGAGGTTCAACCTGCAGCTGGGCAGTATGGTATGATCACTTCCAAACTGGTCTCTAATGATGTTATCTGTTCTAGCTCATACTCAGTGTAGTCCATCCTTACTGTTTTTGCCTGGATTAAATTAGGAAGTGCTTGGATGATTCCTTCCTTGCTGGCAGTATTGGGAGGATGATAACCTCTGGTGGAGGTCAAAGACAAACATGTAAGAAGTGGTAATGTTTTCAGCTGGCAAACTGTTTGGAAAATGAACATCTGCCTGTGGTTTTACAGACACCCTGGGAGCATTTAGATCAACAGTGGGACGATTTCAGAGAACAATTGTTGACAAACAGTGCAAAATTAAGCCCAGTGCAGAAGAGGTATGTGAAGAATTCTAACTTTTCACAAACCATTATATGTCCTTGAAATACTACATCCTGTAGAGGCCATTAAGCAGTATGTGGGCCATAAATCTCTGTAGTTATTCAACAAAATAATAGTGCATTCACTGAGGCAGGGACAGGGGATTTGGGGTACTCTGAAATGCCTGAAAGCTTAGTATTCTTTCCATGCATGTCTTGTATTTGGTACTGATGGGGAAAATTTGATGTGTGTTGTTAATAACCCACCATGCTCTATCTTTCATTCCAAAAGAAGAAAAACGTCTCTTTTGCAGCTAAGACTTCAGAAATGACTGAGTTGTTCCTACATGTTTCCCCTGTAGAGAAGTACTCTATACTAACTAGTACCACTAGAAGGCAAAATTCATGTCTGTAGTACTCTCATTGCTCTCACAAGAACCAGCAAAATTTGCATCATGTGCAGTGAGACAGAGATATGAATAGAATTTGTAGTGTACACATTATAACAACATCACATCCCATATTGGCTTCAGTGTAAGATGAATACAAATGTAATATTATACATTTTGTACATCTTGCCACCTTTTCTGAATGAAAATACACTGGGAAAATTAAACAGCTTTTTGTATTTAGCTGAGTTTTTGTGTTGAGGTGTTCTGTGATTTCTGAAGGTGAGCTTTTCACCAGTTCAGCTTGACTTGCTGTTAGTAAAATATTTCAATAGAATCTATTAAGCCTCAATAAACATTTCACAAGAGACAACGAATTCTACCTATGGAAAAAAAATCAATATTCCCTGCAGTATGTTTGCCATGATATTTCTGCTACAAGCTTGATAAATATTTATTTCTTTTATAATTTGAACATTACCATCTGTTTTAAAAATGATGCTTTAATTTTGTTGTTGCTTTTTACATTATTTTGGACTTTCCTTAAATTATTTAACTAATAGAATCATTTAGAAGTTCTGACTAACCCTGCATTAAATCAGGTGGCATTATCAGCTGTGTAGGTTTTGCCTACAGTTTTGCACACTTTTTGATAACTCACTATTTCTTTCTGCCTGAAGGAATCAATAAAGGAAGAAAACAAACCAACCAACAAATAATTTCTGGGGAAGCTGCATGTTAAATTGCAATGTTCTGAAGGAATCTCATGATCACAGGCTGTTTTACAGATGCCAATTGTTTTTCATGTTGCTGCAGTCATATCTTGTATATATTATATTTTAAAGGAGCCAATAAAAACACATTTGTGCCAAGACATCCTGAAATTGCTCTTGGTAGCTTAAAGGCATTGGGAGGAGAACAGAAAAACAGTGCAGCTGCTTTCATTGCTTCTAAACCTTTTCCATGATACGATACCACAAATAAGACTGATCAACTGATCAGCCTGAGTCAAGTATACTTGAGTATATTTCTTGGCTAACCCTAAGTGTTTCTGCAGTTCCAATATAGTTAATAAAAGCATGACACCTGGCACCCTGTAATCTATTGCATGACCAGGTAGAGTTTATTATAGACACTCTTCTACAGGGATATTTTTAGACTAATATTCTAAGCTAGAACCTGAACATAATTAATGTAATGTATGTTGTTCAGCTTTTGATAGTCTGCTACACTTCAGTGATATAATCTTAAGTGAAACTGCATCTTGAGGTGCTAAGATATAAAAAGACATTGTGTTGCTTCAGAAGGAATAAAATACAGAGTAGCAGTCTGACAACCTTGAAGGTGACTTCTTCCAACCCACTGAATATCAGGTTCATGCCCTGAAATGAAGTTCTGTGAGATTCATTATAGTTCCTTCTGTCAGTAGAGTATTAAAACCCCACATGCATCATTAACTCACAAGAGGGCTTTACTGTTTGGCAATAAGGGATTGATATGACTTCAGTGACAAAACCGTCTGCAAGAATACTATGGACTTTTGCTGCATGATAGAGTAATTGCATTTATATTAAAGATAAAAGAACTCATTTTGATACAATTAGTATTCTTTACATTCTGTAATGAAAAAAAGATATTCCTGTATAAAAGACCTTGTATAAATTTCCTCAGGGAATAGAGGACACACTATACTCCTAGACGACTTAAATTGTAGGCACACATAAGTGTATCCACTCTTGATTACAGAAGTACTGATCTAAAATGTCTGATACCTCAGCCAGCATAGGTGTTGAGCAACATTCACCTTACTTTTACTTATACGTAAGAGAAAAGGATGAAAAACATTAGTAAAGTGTGGTGCAATTACACCTTCAGAACATGCCTTGGCCATAGTGCTCTTTACAGTAAGTTACAAAACTTCCAAAATAATGTTATAACAACAGCAGATGTCTCTAGGCTATTCATTTTGTGGACATGGAAAAAGAGGATTTTGGAAGATGTGGATAATTGGAGAGGAGTCTCTTTTTCTCCTGGCTAAATTGCTCTTCTGCTGCTGCCCCAGTCCACCTGACATCATTACTGAGTGAATGAAGAAGTGGCTATCTGATGTTATTTTTGAAGTGAGACAGGGTGGCTACTTTGGCTCATCAAGACATTGTCTTTTTCTGTACAAAGCTGCCTGTAAACTTTTAACAACCTCACAAGAAAGCTGAATACTGAAAGAAATTGAATATGCTTGAATAATCTTGTTAACCTCCACTCAACTCAGAGATTTCATTGTTAGTGAGGAGAGTCCAGGACAGATCTCTGCAGAATGATACCACACACCTGATGTTTGTTTTGAGGTGGTACAAGGGGTGCTGCTCCTTTGCATTACTCTTTGAGGAAAGTTTTTCTCCTTTCCCCACGTCCCTTTTAGGGGCCATAACACCTCTAAAGAGCCCATAGCGAATCCATTCAAGATCTGCTGCCTCTTCTCTGAAGCACATAAAATAAACATGTAGCAACAAAACAGCATGAGAAAGTGGTAGACTGATGCAAGGGAAGATAGTTTTTTTTTCAGGTATAGGTCAATTAAGAAGACCCATCTGATGTGTGGCGCTTAGATGTTTTGATTCTATCGAAGCTTAGCAAAATTATTAGACTGTGCTGTGGAGTGTCTGTATGTATAGGTCATGTAATGGTGTTTCACTAAATAAATGTGACAAAATTGTGGTTCATAATGCATAGACAAATATACTCATCTAAAGTGACTCTTACAAAGAATAAAGAAGAAAAGATAATACTGTTGCCTTGTAAATAAGTTTCATTAAGCTTCAGGAATATTTACTTAGATAGCAGGGTTCCGTTGAAATCTTTTCATGGAATAAAAAGGGCTGGTGCACAGTCCTTTGCTTTATAACTGGTCTTTTCCCTTCTGGCTTTCTGAAATGTTTTCATATTTTTTTAAGATGAAGCACTGAGTGAAGTGTGGCTATTTTTGGCATTATATTTTTAATGAATATTTGCATTTATCAAAGTTATTTCATTACCAATGCCTGATAAACAGAAAGCTTTATGACAGCAACAGTAGAAACTCCATGGACTCGATTAGGCTTGACCTACCCTTCTGCCTCCTGGCATGATCTCTCCAGCAGTTTTGACTGCGTCAGTGAGCACACCTGCACGCGTACCGAATGTGATGTGTGATAAAAAAGGGAGCTTACAACTTTACTGCCATTCATTTATCACCTGTGTTTTCATGGATATGGTAACAACTGCTGCATCAGTAGTAATTGCAACACATTCATTTTATTACACCATTTGGGCACACCGGTTACAGTCTGGGACTCAATTGCTGTAGGCACTTTATGAAAAAAGAACAAAGTAATGATCATGATTCAAGGACTTTACAATCCAAGTGGAAAACTAAGAGCAAAAGAGAAAAATAGCAAATGGGAGCAGAAAAAGACCGGCAAGACAATATTGATCAGAGGACTCAGCACAGCAGCAGCCTAAATTGTTGTCAAACTGAATAATTTAAATCAGAATCTTGATCATAGAAGAACTGATTCTCTTGTCCATTGCACTGTCTTTGAGCTTACCAAATTTAATGGCATCATTCTTCAAAGGCAGTACAATCAATTTTACTGTGTAAGAGGATGTGCATCTTCAACATTGTGAATGACAGAAGGACTTAATAAGTCAGGCAAGGAAAGAAGGAAGAAAGAGAGAAAAAAGAAAAAGGAGAAGAAAAGGAAAGAAAAAGAAATTAAAAAAAAAAACAGCTAATATCTTCAATGAGTCAAAGGCAAAATGCAGGAAACAACAGGAAAAATGCAGCCTGCTTTATTTACTACTAATTCATTTTACTATTCGTTAATCATATGCTTGTTCTAATTGTTCAATTCTCCTTGTCTTGTAATAAGATTTTATTTATTTATTTTTAATTTTAATTAATATTTTCTTTTTTTAATTTTGATTATCAAGTGTCAATGGTTTTCTGCAGTGTAGTGGTTATCACATTCGCCTGACACGCTAAAGGTCCCTGGTTCGAAACTGGGCAGAAACACCAGGCTAGGTGGTAACGAAGCTCGCCAATTGGGTAGCATTGCCAATGCCAAAAAATCATAAAACCATGACATCAAGGATTGGAATGAAAAGGCCATTTTTATAGTACCTTTAACTCTCTCATTCTGCATTATTGATGGAAATGGTTTTGCCTTCTTTCTCCTCCAGACGTTTTCCTTAATTTCTAAAAAATACTCAAGCTGTAGCACCCATCTTTCCACTGACTTCAGGGTACTTAAGTCTCTGTAAAGTCTGGGAAGGTGGGAGAAGTTAGAAAGACAAAATTTAAGTGTGTGTTGTGCTTTTTAATCATTGACACACATCTATGCAACCTGAAGTGAGAAAACTGTTGGTGTGTCCATTTCCTATGTGCCACTGAATTGTGCTAAATGTGTAGGGACAATTTTAAGCCAAGGCTGTCAACAGTGGAATTATGTCTAGTTGTCTTGTTAGCTGGAGCAATTGAACACTGGGCAATATGGAATAGGTATATTAAAAAAAAACAACACACTTCTACAATTTGTTCAACACTATCATTTAAAATACAGCTAGCTATGAATTTAAATCAAGCATTACTCTTTATTTAAAAGCTAATACAAACAAACTTTGTATTTTTCTGCTGTTAGGGAAATCATAAAAGGAACAGACACGTGCACAAAGTGTGGTGGAAATATTTACTCAGAACTTGCATGGCATTTAATTTTTTTATTTTAGTACAATTTTGATGTTTCATAAGTGATCAACGTGAGGAAGGCTTAGAAGTCTGTCCTTATAAGTCTGCTAGATGCATACTCAGGCAAAGCTCAGTGGTTCAGCTTATGCTCTGATTTGCACCCTGCCACATATGAAGAAATTAAAATTATTGAATAACTTTCTGCCACTGATGACAATCATTTGAGTAGTAAATAATAGTAAAAAAGACTTCACAGCTTAAATGCTGCGCACATATTTGACAGACGAATAATGAAGGATTTTATAACCTAGAACAAGAAGTATAAGTCCCTCAAAGCCTTTTGTAAATTCCTAATGGTGACTACATATAAATGTGGATGTCAAGCTTACATGAAGGAAGGATATCTAAGAGCAGAGTGAAACCAGAGCCACAGGGAAAAAAAAAGAAAAAAAGGAAAAAGACCATCTCGCTCAATCATACCTTGAGAGAAAAAAGGTGTTTAAAAAAAAAAAAAAGACTGAATTTAATTTCCTCACTCTCTTCCTCCCCAAATGAGGAAGGGTGGGGACTACCTGAGGCAGCCACTGGTTGTAAAACCACTGACAGTGTGGAATTGGGAACCTCGGCACTCTTTAAGGCCAAATGACAGAAAAATAAAAAATAAAAAAATCATGCTGCTTCTCACACCTTATCCCAAGTGCTAAGGAGAAACAGAAGCTGCCTCAGTCAAAGCACTGCAGGGCCCTAGGCACTGAAGTTTGTACAAACACATCCCGTGGTCTTTAGTTGATTTAGTTGAGGTGATTCTAAGTCCTGTGTAAGAGAATATGTCTGTCATTTTTAAAGTACAGAGTGATGAGGATAGAGGTCTGTGAGAAGGCGCCGGAGATCAGCAGCACTCTCAAAAACTTGATCTGTATTTGCACTACAAAGGTATGACCAAGCTTTCTTAAACACCAGTATGTGCATCTGAGGAGATATGGGAGTGTGGATTTGGGATTTGGAACTGTGCTAGGACTGGAGTGTTACTCCTAACTCCCAAGTTAACTTTGTCATGAAGAAAAAAAGACTGCTGAGTATGACCTGGAATTTTATATATAGACTCTTTAGTTATCATGGGTCTTGTAGAATTTTCTCTGGTTTGCCACATGAAGTAAAATGAATCCCAGAAAAATGTTCAAAATATCATTCAGCTATGGACTTTTAATTGCATCAGAGCCTGTAGGTATTATACTTGTCTGACTGCGCAGTTTTTGTAATGAGCAAGAATATTTCATTTTCATTTTTCATTTCATTAAAAAGAGAATTTAGGAACTTGCAACTTGTCTGTATGTTCACTTGAAGGAAAAAAAAATACAATAAACAGGATCAAAACCACCAATATATGGTGGCTTCTACTGTTTGCATTTTGGGAGTAGAGAGTGTGTCAAGCTCAGGATATCATTTCCACCACAATAGCAAATCATAGACAGCGCTATAGAAAATCTGATATCTCTTATGGAAAGTAGTGCTGCAAAAGATGGAGGAAACAAGTATTTCTCCCCTTATTTTGTATGCTTGGCACATGCAGGCCTGTGCTGAAATTAGGGCAGTACTCCAGAGCAAGTTTCACAGTCTCAAATTCTTGTCTGAACATGGAAAATGACAGAATAATTAAAAATCACTTAACTGAAGTTGGTGAAAAAGTAGATGATTGAAATTACAGTAGAATATAGTCTTGCTCTCTTTCTGGGCATATAAGTGACTTAGCAAGGTCTGATTCTCTGACACTTGCAAAGGAACAAAGATAGACACCTTGGTAGAATAGTTGTTGCTGAGAGGGAAATTAGTTATCAAATTTTAATAGATCCTGACATTCAAATAAAAGCAAAGAGAAATCCATCCTTTAAAACTTTGTTCCATTTTTTACACAGGACAAAAGATGAACCATCTCTGTACAATCTTGACTCTTTATAACCAGGAAATATTTGCCTTCAGGTATGGATTGTACTTGCCTTGAACTATTGTAAACGTGTTAAGAATAGAGGTGAAAATAGGCAGTGTGAATTCAAAAGACCAGTAGAAAATTTTAACCTACTCTAGCCATTGACTACAGATTGATGGTCTTCATTGGATTAAGCATGCATATCTGAACCAGTCCATGGCAGCAGAGTTACATCTTGCAAATGTTCTGCTTTCCATGTATTTAAACCACTTTGGTGTTACAATTGATTATGGAAAGTTACGAAACCACATACTTTTTTAAAAATAGAAATCTCTGTTTCATCTTGCATTTGCATTCATGGTTTCTTCAGATGTAGGTTCCTGAGGAGGAGTCAACTGGAAACTCAGGATTCAGCTGATGAGATGATGTGCCAAAACTGTATGAGGTTTCATTCACTTTGTAAACCGTATGACATTAGTACTGAGTATTTTCATACATTGCTTTTGACCAGGAGGAATTCAAGACAGCAGCTCTGTTACATTTGGTAGCCCAGGAAAATGCGGTGCATTACTGTGTTTGTTCTTTTTCTTGCACATTTATTCATGTAAAAGCGAAGCTAAAGTGAAGAGAAGCATGTCTTTATGATTGGCTTTTTCTAGCCTTGTGGCACAAAATTAGTAAGGCATGAGAATATAAAATTTGCTAAAGAAAAGGGAGGAAAGATTTATTGCACCAGTTCTTGATATTATCTAGGACTGCCTGTTTTTGCTGCAGACACTGGCAATTTTCAGGATGGACTAACCCAGTATCTGTCTATATATTACAAGACTTAATAGCTGCCTCTTTGTTTGGAGGTCTGTGAGCATAAAGCGTTAAGAGCAAGACCTGAAGAGCAGCTAAATCAGCAGTGAAAAAGCACAGCTCAGGAGGTCCAGCCAAATGAAATAGACGGTGGTTCAGGCATTTAATATCTGTGAGGATATATTTACTGTTCTGAGTGTTGTCTTATTTAGTCTTGACTTGGAGGAGCTATTTGAATCATTTTTTAATATTTTAATGCAAAAGCTATTTTTGTTGCTACAGAATTATTCAGAAATACATGGCAAACTGCATTGAAATCATCATGCCCAGACAGAATTGGCAAAAGATTCACTGTATTTCACTTTGTATATAGGAATTTTCTCACAGCTCCCATTCCAGTCTCCTACTAAGACAAGACACTGACTCCCCAGAGGTCCCTGGGGCAGCTCACTGAAAAATGAAACAATGGGAAAACAGGATATCTTAGAAACCACATTTTGGAATGGAATACAAAAATTCTGGGGATCTTCTTTGTTTTTCCTTTGCTTTGTTTTCTGTACAATTGCAGTAAAATAGGTATGACAATACAGAGCATGTGAACATGCTAATCTGAAGGCAGCACTGCTACTGATTTGGCAGACAAAACAACTCTAGCAAGGGTAAAAGATCTGCTTGCAAACAAGGGCCAGCATTAACATCCTTGAGATAACCTTGATTTTCATTGGTGTTTGACAGTCTCCCACAACATCATCTCTGACAAGCTAGTAACACATGAACCATGAGGCGGGTGGAAAACTGCTAAACTGGAGAAATAAAGGGAATGATTACCTGTTCAAAGCTGAACTGAAAACTGATCACAAATGGGGCTTTTCAGTATTGGGTCCAACTGGGTCTGACCTTTATAAATGATCTATATGATGGGATGCATCCTCAGTGAATCTGTGTGTTACTACAAACCTGGGGGAAAGCGATTTACTCTTGAATAGCTACTGTTCAGATAGACCTTAACAGCTGGAACGTTGAGCTGACAGGAATTATATGAGATTTAGCAAAGATAAATGTAAAGTGATGCACCTGAGACTGAATAATCTGAAGTAGCTGAGCATATTGGGATTTGTTTGGCTTGGAGGCAACTCTACCAGAAAGGCACCGAGGGTCCTGGGAAGTAGCAAACAGAGCAAATCGTCAGTGTGCCCTTGCAGCCATGAAGACAATGTTCTGGGTAACATCAGCAAGTGTACAGCATGCAGGTCAAAGGAATGTGTTTATTTTTACCTCCTTGACGTTTATTAGTTCACACCAAGGACTGGGTGTCCAGTTTTGCTCCCCTCAGTTCAGCAGAGATGTTGAAAAACTGGAAAATTGCTAAGCGATTAGAAGATTGAGGAACTTGATGTATGAAGAAAGGTTAAGGTAACTTCCTTTGTTCAGCCTAGAGAAGAGGAAAATTTATGGGATGGAACCACTGTCTACTGGTGCCTGCAAGGTGATTTACAAGGAAAAGGGAGGTATTCTCTATCCAAGAAAGCACAGTGACATCTCAAGAAGTAATGGGCAAAGACTGCTTTGAGAGGAAGGAAGTTAGAAATGAAGGACGGAAAAGCAAGGAATAAAGGAAGGAAAAGAGGACTTTAAAAATGAGAAAAGGAAATGAGTGGAGGGAAAATATATAGAAGCAAAATAAAGATGTGTGACTCAGTGATACATTTTTATTGCAATATGGCAAATATTGGCTTTAAATTGCTATTCTGAAGCATTCATTCCCGCACTGATTTCAGCATCTTCTGTTGTAGAGTTTTCTGTTTCTTTATCATTTCTTTTTTCTGAAGAAAAAAAGATAGTGTGCTGCTCGGCACTGAATCTTCTTGCTATAAAAATGATTTTGATACAGCAGTTATGCCCAGAATTCATGTTGGGATAAAAAATGCAAGCACAGATTCCAAGGGAGGAAACACATTTTTTGATTAAAAAAGATTTTATGAGGTGTCATTATCATATAGTTATTCTCTCAATAAGGATGCCTTGGAAAAATAATAGAGATGATGGTAAACTAAGCACAGCTCTGAACATGCTTGCAACTGCACTGTTTCCCATTGATTTAAAAAAAAATGTCTCTAGGCATATAAATTCCTGGTGAGAAAGAAATGAATTTCAGAAAACTGTTCCCAAATTCAGTGAGTCTTTTAAAAACAAGTTAAAATACAAAGGAGAAAATGTTGTGCCTTATTTTAAAGTTTTTTTTTTCTTTTTTTGTACATAGGTTGTTGAATCATCGATCTGAGTACCTTCCTTGCAAGGGCTTATGCGAGTAATGGAATCATTTACATTCACTAAAATAAACAGTATATAAAACATATACAAAGTCACTGAACAGTAGTTACATTTATTTTAGTTTTTCATTTGAAGACCTTGTGTCCAGGATGTTGTTGGCTGTGATACTCCAGAATCACAGAGACAAAACTTTCTTCAGTTTCTGTTGTATCACAGATGACCTTGTTATATCTCACTGATTTTTTTTTTTTCCAAATCTGTATCAGAATTAGGCATAGAAATTCTTGGTTTTGTGCCGTACAGCAGACATATCTTGATATAGCAAATTGAATGCTATTTCTTGAAGTTTCAGAGCAGTTGTTCTCAATCCTTTTCAGCTATTTTAGTAATGACGTGCTAAAGAGTGTTAGCTGGCAAGAGGTGCTGCTTCTATTAAGTTACTGCTCCAGACCTCATCACTTTTCAGTCTGTTGTTCAGGAGGGGAAGACATTCTTGACTTACATTGGCAGTTTGACTTTTAGAGGTATCAAGTAAAATGCCCAAGAGGATAATGTATTTGTCATTGCTGGTTTCACTAATCATGTCCTGTTGAATTTTCCCTCATTTAAAGGCTTCAGGTTCCCACTGGAAAGGAAAAAAATCATATTTGTTCATATGAGAGGTTGATTTCTATAGTTCTCTACAATTTTAAAGCCTTTTTTTTTCCAAATATTTCCCAAAGCATCACACTCTGACTTTGAAGGATTGATGTAAACCCCTATGCTATTTATTCATCTTTTTCATTTTTTTCTTTTCTTTTTCTGAAACTTCATTAGAATAACTTACTGCTTTATCAATCCAAAACAAATTGTCTTTCCAAAACTTACATTAGTCAGAATTGAATGCAATTAAGGCTGAGTGCATGTATAACTGCTATGCCACCCTCTGGCCTTAGGATCCAGCTTACCTTAAGATCAGCTGAGTAAAATGCTTTATTATGATATATGGATGTGATCTGTCTGCATGCACCCAGGTGATTTCACATTATATGCATCATATATGTGAAAATGAGGACTAGATTATCAGTATTATCAGTTATTAATATACTACTGAAGTTGAGTGTGCTTAAGTCATGAGCATAATGCCATTTTTTAGTCTAGTTGGCTGTAGTAAAATTTATTTCAAGTGTAACACCATTGTTGTGTAGCTAAGTTCAATTTTCTTCTGTTTTCAGAGGCATCCAGCTGCATATACCTGTCTTGGGTCAGTTAGGGTCAATAACTTGGTTCTTGTTAATGAACGGCTTGAAAGGAGCTCAAAAGTGTAGTGTTTCTACTGAAGGTCTAATTATCATGCAAGTGTATTAATTTTTAAAATGTACTTTTTTTCTCTTCAAGCATAAGAAAAGCTTTAAGAGAGTTGCCACTTAATCAAGGAATTTGTAATTTTTTCAAGAAATTGTTAAGCCTACACTTCTAAACTAAACAAGCCATACCACAACATAAGAATGGTCTCCAGCCTGATTAATTTACCAGTGTGAATATCTTAGCAGAATATCTTAAGCATTTTTACAGGGTATGTGATTTATAACTAGTTGAAAATATTTGCTTTTAATAATTTTCTTTGACATAATAGAGTTTAAAGAAGGCAAATGTTTGGCCAGTTTGACTCATCAATTATTTTCATCCCTATCCTCATATAGACCATGATACAAAAGCCATATATATTAGATGATAGATATAAAAAAAGAAATCCATTTTATCACCTAAGTAATTGATTTAGTTTCAAGGTGGTAAAATGACTTGGCCCAGAGAAGAGTGTTGGAATGCAGAGCTAGTGGAATAGTTTGGGCAGCCAGAATCAGACCCATGCTTAGTCCACAAGGCTGATCTATTCTCTGACTCACTTGCATTCCAGCTTTAGCCAGCGAGCTATACTATGTTCAGGTACTTTCCCAGACTGCCTTGGATAGAAGTCAGACACTTTTCTGAAGGCATTCCTGTAAGGCCTTACTTGCTGACCATGCCAAGAAATATTGTCTAAAAAAAAGGCTGAGTTTATATCCCACCACTGTTAGTATCAGCTTTACAGCAAAGCGACTGCAGTGAAGGCCTCAGAAACACTCTTTAGAGAGCTTCTGGAATTCTAATCCCTTTGGTAATCAGACCTGCTTTGCAACAGTGAAAGGGAACAATTATCAAAAACATACTGATGCAGAGGTTTAAATAAAGCAAGCTGTTGAAGCCTTTTCTCACTGTCACTAGTGCCAACTCATTTACACTGGTAATAGCATGGGTGAGAATTTTTTTTTGGAAGACTTTTCTTAGAAGAGGACTTCTGTATGGCTGTAACTTCTTTTGAAACCCTGTAGAACCGTAATCACAGTAGCACAGATTAAATCTTAAATTTAAGCATTTTGCCTCATGAAGCTCTTTCTGTTTTTTAGAGCAGGAAGTCTAGTCATCTCTTTGGTCTGAGAAGAGTGTTTATAGCATAAGGATTAAAGGGAAATAAAAATAAATAAATTAAATTTTAAGCTTAATGGAAAACATATATAGTTTGTTTGCTCTGCAACCAAAGCAGTCTCGAAGAAAAGTTCAAATTAATTGCTCTGCATGTTCTCTGGAACATGTTCTAAAGCACAGGTTTTTATTTTGTTTTGTTTTGAAAAAATGAATGTTTACCAAAAGTTTGTCCCACACAGTTGTGTGTATTTTGATGTAGTTAATATTAAAATGAGATATAGTCATTGTTTTTAGTATGCCGGTATACATGAGAATTTAAGAATTCAAAATATTACAGTAGAATAAAGTGTTTTCTAATGGTGATTTGTCCTCAGGTTTTTACAGTTACATTCCATTCTTCTCTGAAGAGAGTATTTGCTCCTTAGGTCAGTAAGCTTTGCAGAACAAAGAACAAAACTCTAACACTTACTGAAAATTAAATAGCAAACAAAAATCAATATGTTACACAATATGATGAAGTGTGGATTTTCAGTAATTTCTAATTTATTCCTCAGAATAAATAGTTCTGCTATGCAGGGTAATGGTAAACATAGTCCTCAGCTGACAAAAAGAAAACAACAGAAAAAAAAACCCACAATAAAACATAAAATATCAAAAAATGTCAAGTGTAGACAAAGATCCATTTTGTCTCCTCTAAAAATTATGAAAATGGCACATATTGGATGAGTTATGTCACAGACAGGAAAGGAAAGGTGAAAATAAAAGTGGGAAGAAGGTGGCTAGAGAACCTGAGAGCCTGGTAGATGATCTTTAATTGAAATTTTTAAACTCTGGGGAAAAAAATAATAATAGTTCTATTGCATTAATTTGGAACCATGAAGTAAAAACAAAGCTAGATGACTGGTGATATCAATTTTTATTACTTGTCTTCTTCAAAATATATTTTGAGCACTTAGCTTTCTCAATTACACCTTCTGTGAACTCTGTGAATTCTCTATTTAGTTTCTTGTAAAGGCATTTTCTCAGATAAAGGGTTCCACGGTATTTGTCTATTTGTAGCTGGTTTTCCCTCCTTCCTTCCTTCCCTCCTGTTTCCCAGTACCTCGGGCTTTGAAAGCCCTGTGATATACAACATCTCTAGTATGAGATTTATGGCAGTATATGCTGCCTTCATGCAGACAACAGAAAATCTGCAATCCTACATTGCAAGTTATCTTTTGCTGGAGTCATAGTATGGGCCTCTGTTGAATGTCTGATTCAATCTTTCCATTAATTCCTCTCTGAAGAACAGAAAAGAGTGAAGGAGACATCTGGTATTTCTTTTACTTTTGACAAATAGTTTATAGACTTTATGTGTGGATTCCTTGGAGTTTCAGCCACTGCACAATTTTACCACTCTCCTGTCCTTGAAAACAATCCTGAATGACTCTTGAGCAGAAAAAGAAAATAGTATTCATAGGGTACTTCAGGCAACCAAGGATGAGCATTCAACACAGTCAAACAAATGTGAATTGTGAAAGGTTTAGTGTATGCCACATAGAGTTGCTGCCATCAGACTTGTGAATTCTCTTAGTGTTGAATTAAAGTATATTAGAGATGCATTATATTTACTAATGTGGATTCCATGTCATCTATCAATCCTGTTGTCACAAAAATTTATGTTCTGAGATAGAACTTACAGTTTCATAGTTCTACACTGCCCTCTGTGTCATTCTTAGACTACATATGTACTGAGTACCATATGAGGAATCTTTCCAATGCAGCACATGTTAATGTGTACACTGCTGTTGTTTCCATGCAGTTTATAGTAAAAGCTGATACACTTATAGCTGTTCATTTCTAATGACAATTCTCTTTATTCTAATTTATTCTATAAAAAACAAAATTAGTTGTCACTTATTTACTTCTGTACTCTTAATGTTTCCAATAGGAAGTCTAGCAATGAATATGTACTTTTATCTCAGATTTCTGCTTTAAACTCAAAAAATAACAGAGAAGACCCAAAAATTAGTATAAAACTAAGGAGTTTTTTTATCATATCTGAAATCTCAGGCTTTCTATTGACATTTTAAACTCTCAATCTTTAATATATTTAGATTATTTTTTATATTTATTAGTGATCAGTATAATATTTAGAACTTCAGCGACAAATACGTGTTTTCATAATGTGTTTTAAGATGAACCCATAAGATGGTAATCGGGAGGTGATTAAGTCATTATTCATTGTAGGCTTCAATAAAAAACATCTTATTCTACAATCCAAAATGCTTTGTATATTTTTGTGCATATTTTCTAAGCAGTAGCTGCAGATGGTACCAAAAAGTGGTACGTTGTTCTGAAGTAAATCTCCTCCTGTGTTTTATCTGTTATATTCTTCGGTCTCCATTTCTGGGTTGGTTATGACAGAGTGTGTCTTCTAGAAGTACAGTTATATGGATGTTATAATCATAAAAAAAGGCTTAGTAGCCAGAAGTCAAGTCTGGGTTAAATTTAAAATCACTATATTAACGACCAACCACATTAAAGTACTGTCAAGGAAACTATCCAATTTATTAAAAATAACCACATTTAAAATCTGCAGTCCTTGCTATGCTAAATTCTCTATGTATTTCAGGCAATCACAGTACTGATGTGATAAGGTTAGCAAATTCTGTGACTATATCCCCTCTTTGGGCACAGTTCTTGTTTTTACACTGTAAGATGGTAATGTCATCTTTGAATGCAGCAAACTGTTATTAGGGATGGGGTTCAAGTTAGCCATTGGCTTGCACAGACCAACCAAATATCTCTCAGCTGTTCTTTATGAGAATACACAACTCATTTCATAATGTGAAAAATTTAGCACATGATTTTTAGAGTTTTGTGCTCGTTTATAATGCATTAGCACACAAGGGAGGAAGAACTTCTGTGAATGCTTTAGGAAACACTAATATTTTCTCTAGCTGTACAGGTTTTGTAAGCTACAATTACAGCACTGTGAATTCATAGGAGCAGGAGTCTCCAGTTTCACATTCCTTTTAGTCTATTTCTCCAGCCATCTTTTAAAGGATCATCCAAATCCCTTATTTGTTATCCTTTACATTAAATACCTGTAAAGTGCTAGATCATTCTCAGTGAATTCCATGCTGTAATACGAGGTTTATGAAAAGTGTTTTTTTCCTGGTCCCAGTGTACTTATTTCAGAGTTTTCATTATTGCGTTGCAATTTGCCAGCATGTTTTGTAGCAGCTTCAGTAGAAAAAGACATTCTTGGGATGACTTTAGATCAGTCATAGTTTTAGAGAATACCATTTCAAAAATCGTTCACTTTATATATGTCAGGTGGAGCATATCCTTGATTGAGCTCTCAAGGCCCTTGTAAAACTGGAAGGCTCCCTTTAATTTCTTTAATCTAGCTACATACTCAGGAGCGCTTTCATTTACCTTTTAGTTCTGCCTACACAATAAAAGTACTTTGCAATCACCTGAGGGTGTTGATCTAGATGTTTTTATGGAAATTGTACAAAATCAACAAACAGTTTTTAGTTTGATGAAAGATGATGGGCTTTGCAGTTTTAACTCCCATCACATCTCATAAAACTATCACCTTTTAATCATCACTGAAATAATTTCCTTTTATATAGTCTTTCAGTGTAAGTAAAACCAACCTTACAAATTTCTACTAACAGTTTAATTTTTTTTCCTCTGTCTCACCAGTATTCTAATCTCTTTTTTCTCCTTTGTTCGAAAGGTTTTTATCTGTCCAACATAATACATGGCAGAACTGGCTGGAAAGTAATTTTTTGTTGTTGTTGTTTTGTTAGAAATATCAGCTCAACAAACCAAACAAGAGAAACATTAATTGAGAAAAGTTTCCTGGGTCTGGAAAAGATTTCTGTTCAGAATAAGAGGTAAAGAATGTAGTCCCAGAAAAAAAAAAGAGAATTACTTGTGTATATGATCCATTTGTGGGGAAAATGACAACTTCCACTTCTGTTCTGTCTTATTAAGACCCAAACCTTCAAACAGCAACTCTACATTCTGGTCTCATGCTTGATAATTATACTAGAAGGAAGGAGGTAACTCTCAGTGTCATTTGTAGTGAGATGAAACAAAAACCTCAGAACAAAAAAACAAAAAATAATAATAAAAAAAGATCATTTTATCACCTTGTTATGAAACATAAATACTTTACAAACTTTTTTTTTTTTCCTTACCAGGATACAAATCTCTCAGTTCTGCCTGATCACAGTGTTGCATACTTCAGTTTTTAGACCTTTGGTACATGAAACAGGATTCAATTAATTTATGTTATCTTAATGAAATACTTTTCTTGTATGGAACTGCTATAATTCCATGCAAGTGTCTTACTGCAGTTCCATTAAAGTCTCGCTCAGTTGCCTGCAGCAGCTATTTTACTTCTTCCAGACCTCTTCACTTTTCTCCCTCAATCTATTGCATTCTTGAAGAAAGAATTCAGTGTCATTGTCAATTTTAGCATCTACAGTTGCTGGGAGATCAGATGAGGTTACAAAACATGATATTTACTTATCTTCATGTGAGAGGGCTTGGAGGGCCACAGTAGAAAATGATCATGAACAGTGGAGATTCTCAACTTTTTAAGAAGATATAACAAAGTGTAAAGGATGGTTTGTCTGTTTTATATAATTTTCCATATGAACACACAAACCTTCAGGCCTTACTTGTAACTGTAGAAGTCAGTTGGGACTCAGGAGCAAGTTGACAGATCACTGCCTTTTGTACATGAACTTTAGAAGCATCCAAGAAAGAGTGGATGAATACATGTCCTGGCTTGTTTTTTTTTTGTTTGTTTGTTTTTTGTTGTTGTTTGTTTTGGTTGTTTGCTTTTTGGTAAGCTACTTTACATGTTATATAAAAGAGGATTCTGTATAGTATATGCCTTCTGAATAATAATATTACCAATAATAATATAATAATTACTAATATAGATATACTATTATATTAGTAATAATATAATTATATAATATAATAATTAGTAATTATAGTAATCTAACATCCTTCTTTAACTACTTCTAATGAAGACAACAGATTTATTTTTATTATGTTTTATATTTCTCTAGGTATAAAATCTCTGGGAGAAGTTTTGATAACTATGCAATTCAACAGTTTTGTCACTAGTTTTTTCCATTGCTCTGTAGGAACAGAGCAAATTATTTTCTGTGCCACTCAGTGCAATTTCTTTTACAAGTTAGTATTAGTTTTAAACATGCGGTATTATATTAAACAATTAGCATGGCCCTAATCAAGTACTCAATTGGTTCAGGCAAAAGCATTCCTTGAAGTTTGCCTTTTTCCTATGTAGCAGCCATTAGCCCTAACAGACATTCTCTGCCCACACACAGTAATATGATGATGATCACAGCAATAGCTTTGTTCACAGCCCTTCTTTAATTTCTTGCCCTTGACATTCCTCCTCTGGGTAGTCTACTTCTGTTTTAGAACTAAATGATTTATCATCCTGTCAGTGGATTTCTTTCACACCTTGTATTTCTTTGCCCCACCCCCATGCCTCCAGTAATTTTTATCTGTCATTGCAGGGGTTGCCAGTGTCTTGACAGTTCTCAGAATCTGACACCTGCAGAACAGTGAGTGGCTGGGAAGAGATGCTTCCATTTTTATTTTATTTTTTTAAGTTTTAAGCTATGGATGAAAAATTAATTGTATGTAATCTGCAGATAAATGTAATAACTTGCCTTCCACGAAAACTCTGGTAAGACGCAAGGTGCTATGTCAGCTGTTCCTTCGCTGACCAGATCCAAATGCAGTTCTTCCTGATTCACACAGTTTCCCCTCAAACTATTTTACTGCTAATTAAACCTGGCTACAATGGGTCAGGGATTTAAATGACGTGACAAACTGAAACAAAATTAAAAAGAAAAGATTGATCTATGACAGTTCTTGTAGTAGAAGGATCTGACTTAATTATAGGAGTTAAATTTAAGTTCAAAGCTACAGATGGTTTGCGTTATTACTAGAAAAAAATCAATTAACATTTTTAAAGCTCTCCCCATGTTAGCAATCAACTCACAAGTTGAAACACTCTTGGACTTGTGTAATAAGCTTCAGTTCTTTGTTACCTGGTGTTCAGCCAATTTCCCAACTGTGCCTATAATAGTGCATTAACAACCATCCAGTCTGTTTCCCAAGCACAATATTGGATCTGTCACCACAACAAATTGCAGATCAGTGACCTCAGTGGTAGATGTTTAGTATTGTCTTTGGCCTGAGTGTTGGGTTTTTTATCCAAAACAAAGGCAGAGATTCAAGATAAACACCAGTGTTCTTGGTACCCTTGCACCTCGTGTTTTAGAATTAAAGTATTGAAGTGATACAGAGGATAAAGCATTTCAAACAGTAAAAAAGATGAACTGTTTTCCTTTCCCTCCTCATTTGTCTTTTGCTGTGGTACACCTACTTTGGGAAAATTACAAGGTGGAAAAAAAATAAAAGCAAAATGATGATAAACAGCTTTTCTCACTCTGACAGCAAGCATAGAGAAGCGGTGTTCTTCCTGAGGCAAAGAATTTGTTAAAGCAACTGGGCTGGGACAAGTGAATTGGGTCAGCTGTGCAAGTTCAAGCTGAGTGAGCAAGTGGTGCAACATGCTAGAAGGGGTCTGCAAACGGGGTGCTGACTGGATCAGTCAGTGCTTAGGCCCTGGCACATGTATTTTTTCAATTTGTGATGGAGTTGCTTTGGACTATTAGATCTGAGGATTGAATATCTCTCCCAGAGTGATACAGCCTGGATGCACTTGATTCACTCTGCAGTGTGGACTGTAACACAATAAATAAGGATGAACAGAAATCTTTCTTCAAAAGGGCACTCCCCATCTAAATGGCATGGGGATTTAGATGACACAGTTGTATCTAGGGAATGAAATAATAATTCAGCAAGTTCAGAGTGTCAAGAGGTATGAATAGATAATATCCATGAAGCATTTTGATATTCATGGATGTAAAGTACTATATCAGATTAAAATACTGTCCTCATTCTATTGCCATGCACTCATCATCCTTTCTACTTTCACTAAAGTATTCTGTGACCCATAGAAACTGCTAGATGGGGATAACTTCTCAATAATGCTCAAATCAAAATAGGTGCAAGCATTCTGTATCATACTTGTAAGAAAAAATAATAAAAAAGTGGATGTTTTTTCTATTGTAATGGAAAGCTTGTGCTCAGCTAGGTGCCCAGATGGCTGCTCCTGTATTCTGCTCTGGTACAGCTGTAAGGACACTGTGCTAAAGATTATTCTTTGTTACCCTAAGCCCTTGTAGATACTGCTACAACTCACAAGGAGCATTTTGGACTCCACAGAAAAATCAGTTCTCCTTCCTTCACTGTGGAAACTAAAGATACTATTTAAGCTGATAGGAATTCCTGGTTTAATAAAAGACAGTAAGACTGCGGGTCATTGTCGGCTAAGGCCTCAACAAATAAAGCAGCAGAAAGTGAATTTTATTCAGGGAAAGTTTAAGCTATTTGTGATGTGCTTGTTCCAGCATCCATCAAGTGATACAGAATGGTCTTTTCAGGGGCTTTGGTAATGGGACTCTGGTAATGAAGACACAGGCCTCATTCCTAGAACCACAGTATTACAGATTAATTTTTATTGTTGTGCAAAACTCTCCAACATTTTTTTATCACTCAATTCTCTAAAGAAGCGATAAGCCTCTGTACTCTAGATCTATGCAATCAGCATATGGAAATAACTCAGAACAAAGGTGAGTTTCAAAGTATTGTCTCCAAGCATTATGCAGTGTTCCCAGGGTATTAGCACATCATCTTTTCAGGAGGCTGTGTTAAGTGACAAAAGACAAAAAAAGGTAGTGTCTTTGCATCTCCACCACAGGCATGGATACCTATCCATGGAGGTATGCAGAACTCCCTCTCACATAGTACTCCTCCCACTGATGTATTTTGAGAAAGAAAGAACTCTTTAAGTTGCTCCAAAAACAGCACGCCCTAAACAGCGCACGGAGTTGTGCTTTTTTTTGTGGATGGGACCTGGCTGATAATCTATTGTTGGAGACTCAGTTTATGTTAAATACATTTTCACAGTTCCTTGCAACCAGGTGTCAAGAAAATCTGAACTCTTGCTGTTTATTGGTCATGAAGAAAATATAACATTAAACTTTGTTCTAAATACTCTACAAAGAATCATCTGTAATAGCATCATCAGTTTCATTGTATGCTTTTACCTTTACCTTCCACTAGCAGCTAGTGTCAAACAGAAGTATTCAATAATAAATGTAAGTTACTAAAATTGAATATGAGATATACATTTGTTAGATGATTTTGCTTCAACCTCTGGATAAACTCCTAAGCAAAATCAAGTGCTTGAAGTCATATTTATCGATTTATGTTTGAAGATGCTGGAACAATAAGAACAAATCTGACAGAATTTTTCTGACAACTTTGAAATGTGTCTTCTAATATTTAATATAACTAAGTTTATATGTGTTATCAGGCACACCTAGACAATTTTACTTCAAACTGTGATGAATACAGCGAAATCAGCCAAAATCTCTCAAGATTTATTATCTGTGTTACTTTTACATTTATCTCTCTTTTCTCTCTCTTTAGAAATATATTGCTAATCAGTTTATTATCTTTACTTTTAGATGAGCATCAGTTCATGCTTCTGTGCGCTGATAAAATCTACGCTGAAATGGATTTATTAAAGCCATAGCTACAAATGAATAGCTAGACATTCTCTTCTATTTTATTTTTTCTTCTTTCTTGCTACAAAAGTGCTATAGTTTAAGGATATCTGTGCATTAAGTGGTTTGTACAACTCTTCTTTACAATTTCACTATTAATTTTCCACCTATTTTTTCTTAGTGTCAGATATATCCTGAGTACCCATGAAAGCCTCTCCTCAGGGTTCTCCTGCTATCCTCCAGACCATCATTCCAACATCTTTATTGCTGGGGAAGGTGTTTTGATAAACTCTTCCAACATTTTCTTCTCTACTTTTCAGACAGTTTTCTATCAACGTCAATTTCATCCCCAAACATCTTACAAAATGCTAGTCCCATGGAAGTCAGTTTAGTCTAGTGATTCCTTAAATAATTATCTTTGGTAAAAGAAGCGTGTAGACCTCATTTAAAAGTGATGAGTTATCAGATTGTTTTAGTAGGTGATTAGGGCTGCCATAAAGGGAGCTTATTTTCACTATTGAAATGCATTTCAAAAATTGGACATTTTAGTCTTTCATTTAATTACTGTGCATTTAAAACAAAGTTACTTAGATTACTTTTCTGTTTATTATGTTATACAGTATCAAAGTGATCAAAGTTCATGTATCTGAAATTAGTTAATTTATCTGGTGCGACATCAGCTTGCTTGGAGTGAAGTGAAGAAGTGAAAGCTTTCCAGATTTTGCAGTTTAGAAAAAGCTGAGAAAAAACTTGGTTGTAAAGTCAAATTTGCAATTATATATCACAAGGAAAATGAAATCAGAAGTGTTATTTGCTCATTAAGCGGAAATGCCTCTGTTAATTTCTTTGTTTTGTAATTTCTCGCCAGATTTAGTTATCTAAAACACAAGCTGGAGGCAAGGTGGATTCAGCATCTGTATTAGCTTTTCTGATCAAAGATTTTGGATTTGGCCACTGTCTATGAGGGGTTTATTTGTAGAATTTAACCTATGAAATCTTACTGTAAAAGCTTGTAGTATTTCAGCTTGCAGAGGTAGCTTTTATTTGCACTTAAAAAATGCCTGCAGTCTCTGTGATCACCCAGTGCAAAGAAATGACATACAAAATACGTATTTCTAGGCATCTTGTGCAGCATTTGTTACAAATTTCTACTCCAAAAAGGTAAAGATAAGGTACAAATATAAATCAAATAGTAATATAATAGTTACAATTCATCCCTTAACCAGTATTTTCTATGGAGAAACAGTATCAACTAGCATTGTATGCAGTACAGAATGCCAACAGCGGTCAGGTTCAAATTCAGTGTTATGGTGGAGAGCCTTCAGCAGTCTCAGTTATGATGACATTGGTTTAAAAACAAGAATCTATAGGATGTACTTAGCCTTTTTTTCATCTCTGTTCTTGGAAAAAAGCAACAGCTAAATTTAAAAAGTCTGTTAGGTGTTAATACTCACTGGCCTCTTAGGGGTTCTCTGCTACAGTCGTATTGGCTGTGGCTTACAGCCTTTAGTGCGTTTGCTCTTTTTGTTTTCATTTCTCCAAGAGAAAGCCTACAGCAGATACTGTTCTCCTACCAGCAGCCCCACTTGGGTCTGTTTCCTTTAGCTGACACATCCCCTGAAGTGGATTGCATACTGTGGCTATTTGGTGCCTGTAATCTGACTGCTCTGTAGGTACTCTTCTGAGCCTTTTAGCTCAATGTATTATTGTGTTGCACTACTAACACTGCAGTGCAGGTGGGAGTTAACTGACATTCTGTAGGGATTCTTTCTAGAGGAATCTATAAATAATGACTTCTGTAATTCGAATGAGGCTGAAAGATGTTGGTTCAAGAAATGCATACTTTTGCGGAGCTAACTGAAATTGACCAAATTGTTGACCATATTGTTTTTCTATCAATCAAGAAAAAAGCAAAGAAATAGAAAGGGAACAAGGAGATATTTTTGTCTCTAGAATGTGCCCATTAAGCCCTAATTAAGATAACGGAACTAAAATACATATATATGTTTAATAACGCTCTTTGATTGTTCTGACAGGCTTTCATTCAATCTAAAATATCTATGGTAATGTATCTAAAGACTAAAACAAAATGCCCAATCTTCTGAATGCCCTAAACAGTGTCTTAAATGTTGTAAAAAAAGATTGTAATTTTTATTTTAATCTCATTCTGTTGCTTCAATATACTTCTGAGAAATAAGATAACTTCTATATGAATAGCTATTAATTTTCAATTCTGCATGTGGTATATTCCTCTGCATATAAAACATAAAAATTAATTTAAATGTTCAGTACATCCACTCATGAGTTTCATTAACTTGCATAATTATGCAGTACAGATATCATAGTAGAAGATAGAACTAAGGCTGGCAGTACGCATCAATAATTAAAGATAAAATACATTACAAGGAATACTTTATTGCTCCCCAAAGTCAAGTATTATAAAACAACAACAACAACAACAACAACAAACACACACACACACACAAAAACAGAATTAGAATTACAATTTAAGGAAGTATTAATCTGTTAAGATATAACAATATTACAACATGGATACCCAAATAAATATGACTGGACCTGAAGTTAAGTTTTCCTGCAATGACTTTAGTATAATTCTTATGCTGAAGAATAATGAACACTTTTGACTTTCTGTATTATGAATAGCCCTACTGACTTTGGTGGGAGTACTCGTAGTGTTTAATAATTAAGCAACTGCTTAATCTTTCGAAGACTCTTAAGAGAGTTATTTTCTTATGAATATACACATTCGTTTTACATAACTACTGGACCTTGCGCTACAATTTTTATTGCGTTTCCATCATTTAAGGTCTTCTTCTACTGCTGTTAAGGAATTTTTTCTTGGTTCTGTGTAATACCACAGTGCTACATGAGGGCATGAGCAAAAGCAAAGGTTATCATCCCTCACTGAGACCTAGAAATAGAAATTGGAAAGAGGGTACAAAGGGTTTGCTCTTTAGAATGAACCAATGCATTTCTAGGATGTAATGATATGTAAAGCAGAAGTAGTAAATTTATTTTTGTACCTACTGCGTCAATTGATTATAAACTTGAGGAATTTAAAAACTCCTAGAAAATCTTGTGACTTCAGCAAAGCTGTCTGGTGTTATTGGTCATTCGTAATACCAGTACTACCTTGACAAAGAGCACATATATGTATAGGTACTGATGAGGTTACAAATTCTTCTGTACATCAGATGCTACATAACAATGCAGTGTGCTTACGAAGCAATACAGGGACAACTTTGTTCCCAGGTTACAATAACAAGGGTTGCAAATGAAATGAAAGCAGATATATTTAGAAGTATCAGTATATTCTTAAAAGCAGACTTGTAATGTGGATAATAAATACAAAAAGCAAGTATCCATTCTGTGAACAGAGTTACTACTGGTAAGATTTGCTAGAATAGCAAAGACATTACAGCAACTGTCAGTAATTGGCATTCCTGCGTATTCCCATTTAAAAGACTATAAAGAGAACAAAACTGTATGAAAGAAAATGCACCCTCTCATGTATGAAGGTGGCTTCTCTAGGAACTGAAGGATGTTGAAAGGGAAGTATGTGAAACCTGAATCTGTTCTAGTGAGAAAGATAAGTCTTCTTTTAGGTTAGAAATAGTTCAGAAACTAGTGTACTTGAAGCAAGGATGGGAAATTTTTTTTTCCTCATGCGTCTAATAAAGAAAAGCAAGAAAGAAAATTGCTTTTGGTGACCCACTATTTCTTATTCATGCTGTGGATATATGCGCATGATTGTGGATAAGCAGGCTTATCTTTCCTTTAGATGGTGTCTATCCCGCTGTGCAGTCCATTGCCTGCAGAGAACTGTTTCAAGGCAGAGCCTGAACAGTTACTAGTGATGGATGAACAGACTGATTTTCCAGAGTCAGTTGGCAGTTGAACTGGGGGCTTCTTTACCTAAAAATGTCTTTATTCTCTATTACGTATCAATCTGTGGCAGACATGACCCAGATATACATTTTTACTGGACATTTGTGGTATGGAAGTCATGAATTATGTGATCTATGGATACAATGTAATGTTAGCAGTAACAGTGAGGGGTTTGTTGAACGACAGTAATTTATATCTACTTAGGAAGATTGCATAACATCATTAATAACTGCCAACATGACCAGTAGATAACAGAAGTTGTCCTTGAGTAGAGCAAGTGCCAGATTAAACAAGCCTCAGTCAAATAAAATGATATGGTAGATATGGGGAAAAAAAGCTGCAGAACTGTCATGCTGTCTGGTAATGTTGAGAGGTTATCAGAAGGATGTGGGGTCATCAGCTTACACCCTGGAGAAGCCCTTGATGAATGTCAAGTCCTTAAAAGTCACACAGCGTTGTTTTTTTTTTTTTTTTTTTTCTTTTTTTTTTCTCATGAACTATGTGAAAACAGCCATCAATACAGCAGTGGCAGAATGCAAGGGTCAAGATTTGTCCTAGTTGTTTCTCCAGTGCATTCTGATGCCTGAAGCTGTCGTTACCCAAGCACTGTCAGGGGCCATCACCAGACAGTTCTAACACAGCACCCAAAGACTGACAATTGGTGCCTGGTGCTTAGCTAACAAGGTGCAGGGTAGGGTGAAAAACAGCTAGGGCAGACAAGATAATATGAAGTACTCCATCCAGAGGTATTATGTAGATACAGAGTCAAAAATATCAGATCCTAATGGAGTAAAGAATTGTCGTTAAGTAATTGATTAAACTATGAACATTTCCTTTTTGGGGGAAAAAAAAATAAGGGCACTTACATTCACCAAAGCTTAAAAACGTGATGAAGGTATGATTCATAGACTAAATAAGATAATCTTCTTCTTTCATGTTCACATTTTGAAAAATAAACACATGGCTGTAGGTTATGAATGTCTTCAAGCAAATACCAAGTACTAGTATTGAGTCCAAGAGGAAGAATAAAATTAAAGTTAACTTTTTTTGACCCATTATTTCTCCTCACCTCATTGTCTTCATTTTGCTATCTCTTCCTCCCACAGCCACAATAAATGAAAATGATGGTTATTCCTGCTCAATAGTTCAGAAACACAGCACCTATGATTTAATTCTTCAGTCACTTCACTCTGAGTCCTTATTGGAAGGGAACACACATAGATGTGCAATGATGAACTAGATTTGTCTTTTATATCTCCTCCTGTTCTTTTGTCAGCCTTGAGGAATTCATGATGTTTCTGACTGGTAGCTATAAACATTTTATTGTCATGTAAATCTGCACTGGCTTATCAGAATCTAGCTGATTTTCAGCAGCTCCACTTTACAAGAAATTGCAGAGCTTCTGAGGAACAATGTTCGTCATTTACCTTCATTCTTTAAGTTTGACTAAGAATCAAGACTCCATTAATTTAAAATGTTGATTAATCAGGAAATACTTACATTGCAAGACGGATTAGTGGGTTTTTGTTAGAGGGTTGGAAGTGCTATGTAAGGGTGTGTTTTCTTTGTAATTTAGGTGCAAACTATGAAGAAAACATTTTTTCCTGTAGACTCACTATACATTATGTGTCTCTACCTCCACTTGACTTCACTCATGTATAGGTAATTCCTTTTTACTTCATATGATTTTGAAGAAGGGCTCAGCTGGTCTTCCAGGGGAGTTGCTCTTGCTTCTGAAAGTGAATCTGTTGCCTAATAAGTTTTTTATGTTCTCACCCAACTGCCCCAAAAATTACGTGATAGAGATACTTAGGAATCATTTTTAAAGACTGACTTTTCATCTGAGTCTAAGGCAAAAATCATCTGACACTTCTGATCTCATTTAGCTTTTTCTGTTATCTAAGCTACTTCAAAAATGACATTACTTAAGAAAAATTGTGTTTAAAGCATCGGTGATGTGAAGTTGAATTCTATGGTTATTTGGGAAAAAAAAAAAAGCATTATTACCAGGTCTTTGGTTGAATCATTGTTGTGTTGAGCCAGAGATGTGCAAAAATGTGCCCACAGTGCCTCTAATTGCAACAGCTGTTATTGCCCCTTTCTGTTTAACATCTGCTTCAAAGCAACAATTCCACTGACACCTCTGATATATTTTCCAGCTGTTCCCAACAAACTAGGAAAGTTACAGCCCTTTTAAGTGACAGTCATTAAAGTCGCTCTATACCTGAATAGATGAATGATTTATTTTCTGAAAAAGAAAGCCCATTTTGACTATTTTCTGTAAAAGGCTTTTACTTCTAGATGACTACTCTAGTGAGGAAAAAAAAAAAAGAAACAACAAACTAAAATAACCAAACAAAAAAAGCTTAAAAAAAATCTCAATCACTGCACATCAAAGTTTATCATACCATCAGAAAGAATCATGAGGGAGACGTAAAGCTCTCTCTAGTATAAAACCAACTGGAAATTTCAAAGACTCAGAAAATTTGTAGCTCGGTTGAGCAGACAATTTATATTTAATTCCTGAAGGGATTTACACTCTTTTTCAACAGTAAGAGATGAATTAAGAATTTTGTAACGGATTAAAATTAAAAAAAAAAATGTATTCTGACTGATTCTTTTCAGAAAAAAAAAAAAAAAAAAGTGAGATGTTCTGTGAAATATTATCCCATAACCAAAAATCTGAATTTCAATTACCTATTGCAACCACTGTGTTATTACAAAAATTGAATAATTCCAGTTTGCTACAGAGAAGAACTTATATTTTGCAGGTGAGCTCATGCTATTATACCTGCCCTATCTGACTCCAGCAATGTATCTTATTGCAATCTTAAGTAAATTAGGGGGAAGGGGAAAGGGATGAGTCCTTATTTCTGAACATTATTCTGAAAATTTCAATATTTCTCATAGGTATGTGTGATAGTTGCCTTGATTTGGCCTGATTGGCCCAAGTTTCAGGGTATTTGCCTGATGGATTTTACCTCAAAACCTTAAGAAAGTACTTAATCTGCCCCATCGATTACAGTTAATAATAGGCTTTAGGATTCAGTGTACAACAAATCACAAATCTCTTAAAGAACACCACAGATTGTACATCATCTCTACACGTAGTTTTATTTTCCAGGCAGGCTGAGACTTAAAGGGAACAGGTTCATAAATGTGTATGCCAAAAAAGAGCTGGGAACTAACTGGAAATGCACCTGCAGTTGGGAGTTTGAAAATTTTCCATTTGCCTTCAAGTTCTGGTGTATCTAAATGCCCTGCTCATGGGTGAGGTATTATGACATAACTGCAGTTAGATTAATCTGCTGTACCATCACAAGTGTCATTTTGGGTACCTGGGTATTTGCACTCTACATTGGTAATGGAATATTTCTAGAGCACTGAGGGAAGAGCCCTCTATCATACAGTAGTACTCCACTCATTACAAAATGAGTCTTTCTACAGGGTCAGAAAATCTGGAGAATTGACTCATTAGTGAAAAGTCTTGCACCTTTGGCTATTAAACTATAGTCTCTGAACTACAGACAGTATGTGACAGACAGTAAACTGAAAGAAAGCTATTATCATCAGCTTCCTATACTTTTAGACAGTTATCTGTATATCTTCTCACAGCTGAAAAGTTGTGATCAGTGTGGTTCCATGTCTAGGTGGCGGGCTGGTCACAAGTGGTGTCCCCCGAGGGTTGGTCTTGGGACCAGTGTTTTTCAACATCTTCGTCAACAACACAGACAATGGAAATGAGTACACCCTCAGCAAGTTTGCGGATGACACCAAGCTGAGTAGTGCAGTTGATACATCGGAGGGCATCCTGGACAGACTGGAGAAGTGGGCCTATATGAACCTAATGAGGTTCAACAAGGCTAAGTGCAAGCTGTTGCATTTGGGCCAGGGCAATCCCAGGCATATATACAGAACTCCTGGAGGGCAGCCCTGCAGAGAAGTACTTGGGGGTCCTGGTGGACAAGAAGCTGGACATGAGTCAGCAGTGCACACTTGCAGCCCAGATATCCAACTATATCTTGGGCTGCATTAAAAAAGGGGTGGCCAGCAGGGAGAGGGAGGGGATTGTCCCCCTCTACTCAGCTCTTGTTAGGCCCCATCTGGAGCACGGCATCCAGGCCTGGGGCCCCCAATACAAGAAAGACACAGAGCTCTTGGAACTGGTCCAGAGGAGGGCCACTAAGATGATCAGAGGGCTGGAGCACCTGTCCTGTGAGGAAAGGCTGAGGGAACTGGGCTTATTAGCTTGGAGAATAGAAAGCTCTGGGGAGACCTCGTTGTGGCCTTCCACTACTTGAAGAGAGCTTATTAACATGAGGGGGAATGATTGGTTGCATGGGTTAATAATGATAGGACAGAGGAAATGGTTTTAAAGTAAGGCAGGGAAGATTTAGGTTAGATATTAGGAGGAAGTTTTTCACTCAGCAGGTAGTAACACACTGGAACAGACTGCCCAGAGAAGTTGTGGATGCCCCATTCCTAGAGGCATTCAGGACAAGGCTGGATGCTTCTCTGGGCAGCCGGGTCTAGTGGTTCGTGACTCTGCCCATGGCACAGGGTTTGAAACCTCAGTCTTTGAGGTCCTTTTCAACCCAGGCCATTCTATGATTCTTTAGATCTAAACGGGTGCAAAGCAAAAAAACATTTAAAGACACTGTTCTATCTTCTTACAATTAGCTACATGCTGTCAAGGAACAGTTGACTTTGGAAGAGCTCTCAAACTCAGGCCAAATATTTTTTCAAGATCTGTGTGTCAATCTGTTCCACAAGGGCACTGTTTTGTGTGTCTGACACTGAATTCTACTTTAGCCTATTTGTGTTTGGCCTTGCTATTATTTCTCTGAAAACCAAAAGTTCAACAATGTAGAAAACATACATCAGATACAGCCAATATGATGTTATATGAGAAGCAAGGAATTTTGTTTTGTTTTGTTCATTCTTTTCTGAGATACAAGTACATGAAGTACACAAGTGAGGCCAATGTAAAGCATCCAGCAGAGAGAACAGTTTTTCTTAGATATGGAGAGCTGCAACCCAGTGTAATTCTATCTCAGAAACACTGCTGAGAATTGATAGTGGGAGCAAAACTTCTACAGCTCTAAAAGAAACTTAGGGATGGATAAAAAAAGGACTCAAAAATAGCTATATATATATGGTAGAAAGGGAGGCTATGGAATATTTGTAGTGTAGCCAAATGATACCCCCACTGATTTTTAGGATAAAGAGATCAAACGATGATTAATGTTGGTAATACAGAACTAAAAGAAATGCTGCAAAGTGATTTTGATTTTGGCTTGCAGGAAAACATAAGATTTTTCTTCCCAAGCTGAGATAATCTCCATTCCATTGACTAGAAGTTTATAGAAGGCCTCAGTAAAACAGGTGCAACTAGAGCTTAGCCAGAGACTGTCTGTACCTGTGTATGACAATGCCCTGTCTAAGGTCTGATTGTTTTGAGGACTATGTCAAAGATGCAGGAAATTAAATTATTCTGTGTACAAAGTGTGAAAGCCTATCTAACAAAAGAAAAAGTCAGGCTCTTCATTGGACTAACATATGAATGATTTAGGCAGTACTGAGAGGTAATGAAGTTGTCTACTGCACTTCTCGGCATCAGAAAATTCAACCTTGAAGCTGGCATAGAAACAAACTTGATCATAGTTTTGAAACAAAAAAAGTGGAATTCCATCTGGCAAATGTTCAAATGTTGTACTTGCATAGATATGTGCTTCCAGAATAAATTCAAAGATGTTATTCTGCAACCTTAACTTACCTCACTGTTTGCTTCCAGAATGCCATTAGTAATTTTACTGTGAAGCATTAGAACTGTGTACAGCACTACCCTAATATGTGGAAGAGGCATGTTAAGCAGTGAAATGTGTTGTACTTAAACCACATTAATGGTGCAGTACTTGAAAGCACCTGCAGAGGCAGAGAAATCCCTGGAAAGCATTAAATATTCTTCATCAAACATAGGTACAGAGTCTGCCAGAACTGGAGTTCACTTGAACTTTCTAACTTAAGTGAAGTTTCAATCAAATCTCAAGAGGTAAGTGACAGATTCAGGCTTGTTTATATCTAGCAGATTTATTTTGAGAACTAAGAAATGTTTTTATTACCTACTCACATTTAAATAACTTGATTATTTTAGATGAGAAAAAAAAAAAAAAAAACACAGGAGATGAGAAAGGATTTCCCAGTTTGTCGTTATGCAGGATAGTGGAACAATTCAACTAAAGATCAGAAAAGTTTTGAAAAAGACTCTCCAGATAGCTGCTTGTAATATAAAAAAACAGCATTGACTTGGAAAGGAAACTGATGTAAACTACTCAAGTTAAATTATCAAGTCCAAGCAAGAAATCCTCCATCTGTTGTTAAAGTAGTAAAATACACAGAATTCCCACGAACAAATTGGTGAGTGTCAAGATGAAATCAAATGACAAAATCATAGCCAAAAGACTAGAGTTTTATCAGTTCATAAAAGGATTATAAGAAGAAACTGAAATACTCAAGAGCAAAGGTAAAGAAGAGGTGTGCTGTTGTCTGCTTCTGCAGGAAAATGATACACATAATGGAACTTTGTCCAAGAAAAAAAATGTTCTGTGAGTCCCAAGGCTCTTACATGGGACCACATAACTTGAAAGAGGGCAAAGAGACATGACTAACAACAGCAGCAAATAAATACTGACTAACTGTGGGATCCTGCTTGCTCATGGGTCAGTCATCTCTCAAAGGCAGTGCTGCCAGACTCTGTGGGAGTCTGTCTGGCACATGACCATACATAATTAGTACTAAGATCTCACAAGAGATGGCATCTGTGAGAGATAACTGCTTCAAGCTTTCTCTACCAAGTCACACCGCAAGTTTCTGATGTAGGGAAGCTGTAGAAATGAGGCAACAGAAAAATTTTATTCCGAGAATCAGAACTAGTGGAAGAACCAGATGCTTAAATAATGTGGCATTGTAGGCCAAGATGTTTGATTGAGTAAGTTAACAGAATGCAAACACATGAGGAAATTCTGCAGTTCCAGGAATATTTCATCTTCCCTAGTAGCTCCAAGGTCAACATCACCGTTTGCATCTCTAGTACACTTTGACTGTTCCTTTTCGATTCCTCAGAGAATCCTCAGCTTCTCTGCTCATCCCTCTACCTGGCTAACAGACTTAAACCAAGAAGAGTGCAAAGCATCAGATCTAGATCTGAATTTCCTGATGATTTAAAGACTATAACTGTTTTTGTTTTTTTTTTTCCCTATGCCTGCAATTAACTTTATTGAATAAGAGCATTACTACAGGCTGCAAAAATCTAGGGCATTGAACATTAGAGACAACTGGTCTTTCTTTTTTAGATCCTCCTTCAGTAAAAATTGAATCTCATTTCATACAGATAAAAAAAGGAAATGTATTACACTTATATTCCACACTTTAATCCAAAATTATGCATCTGAAACCATCTCTAAGCCCTGAAGTACATTTACAGCGCTTCCATGATTGTATGTGTCTGATTATAAAATTAGTATGAATATGTACATTGTAATCAGCCCTTCCTTACCTACAGACAGTAAGAAAAACTTCTAGGTTCAGACAAACAATATCTACTGAGCAATTTGAGTACATTATCAAGTATTTTGAAAGATAGGGAAGAAAGTAGTAGGTTGATTTCTTTGAGTGGTAGTCTTACAAAAAAACATCCAAGAACTTAAATCTAGAAGCCTTTGTAGATTCCTACTCCAAATCACTGTGACTCATTCTCAGCACAGGCAGGTTGAAAGCAAAACACAGATCACTTCCATCCAATCTGTCTCAGCACACACTTCATCATATTGGCAACCTTCTTCCTTACTACTGACTTTCCACAGTACTGCATTGGTACAACATATTATGTTTTTACTTATGAACAAGAGCAAAAAAAGAAATGACTGATAGAAAGCAACTTTTACATTGTGGTGAAAACAAATACATTGTAAGAAACTGAAAATTAGCAGTGTAATGCTATAATGTGATGGAAAGTATTGCAACTACAGCATGGTGGCAAAGTCTTTGGCTGCAAAAAATGAGAACAAACCCAAATACAGCAGACATGGACACAGAAACTAAAGAAAAAAATTTATTCAGAAGACCTCAGATAGGCAGGGATCTCTAGCAAGGTGCCTTCACCTCCACTGCCAACCTTCAAATGAGGTCTCTGAAGGGACGGATCCCGGCTCCACCTCTTCTGGTCACCAAGGTGCCTGCAATACAATGCTCCTGAACTCCTCTGGGTTGGCCCTGCTTTCCCACCAGGTGTTCAGGCATTACTTCAGGCTGTTATTTTCCATTTCTGCCACAAGCAGTGACAAGAGATTGTATGTACTTTGGAAAGACGCATCTAAATTTCTACTTTATATTGCTTGTTTATTAAACATAAAAACTAGGCAAATGTACCCATCAGGACAAAACAGATGAACTTGGGAGCTATAGGGCATTCAAATTGTTGAGTAGTTCCGTTATAAATAATCATATAATGGTATTCCTAGTCTCTAAGCAAGGAGATACATGTTCAAAACCAGGATTATATTTTTATATGTGTTTATCATTTGTGAGTTCTATGTTATTTCCCGACATGAGGGTCAAATGTGAATCTAAACGCTAAATGCTTGATTACAAGAAAGAAAGAAGCTGGCAGTTAGAGACTTCAATAATCAAGTGTTCACCTAAATCAGAGTTTAAAAACAAAGACTTCGAGACTCAGCCTTCTCAAACATTTAAATTTGCATGTCATTTTTCATAGAAAATGCTAATCAAGAGTCATTCTTCTTATGTAATGGTAAGTCTGAATTCCCACACTGATCCCTTGATCTCCCAGGAGTTTTATAGATGTACTCCAGCTGAGAATTTTGCCCAGTTACGCAGATTCACATTATGTGGTAATAATAGAGCTCTTTGTTCAGTGCAGCATACGACCTCTGTACCATTCCACGTGTACATTAAAGCCAGTTTTATGACTGCAACGTGGAGTTGATATGGCCAAAATACTAGCTAAAGTAGAAAAAGAGTGTAGGATATAATTTTGGCACAATCAGTGCTGTAGCAAATCTTGTCTGAGCTGTTTTCATCTCAGAGAGAAGATGAACAGTGGATGGACCTGCAATGAATGGACATCAAATGCTTTTATTGTGCTTTTAAGGTTTGCTCAGCCTGCAAATTTCCCTTAGAAATGCAGTCAGTGTTTGGTGCTGAAAATGATTATGTGGTTTGATACAAGCTTTACTCATCAGCATTCTGCACCATTGCCACAAACTGAAGGAGCTGAAAGAGAAATAAAGAAGAAAAAAAAGTAAAACAATTCAAAAGCTAGATACACAAATAGAAGTGATTAAAGAAGTTCACTGAGGTGGAAAATAAGGACACTGCCAAGTTGTTTAAAAACAAAATTTCACATACTCTAGAAGTGGTGCATTCTTGTAAGGCATTTGTCCTCCCAGTTCTTTGTATGTTTTTGTTAGAAATGATCACTGTAGCAATGAAGAGTAGAATATGAAGCAGAAATTAAAGGAGGGGCATCATATGTAAGCTTGGTACTGATGAAGCAGATAATAGTATATCCACACAGCTAAGGGAAGGAATAGTTTATGCACATGCAATGCAAAAAAAAAAAAAAAAGAAGCTGGCTTTTTTCCTCTCTTTCTCTATAAAATCATCAGGCACTAGAGAAAAATAGTTCCCATTTACTTTCTACAGAATCTGCTATTTCTCAACTTCAAATTTGTATTTTGGCCTGTAATCTTTTGGCAGCATTGGTAGCAGTCGGAATTCCATATGTATGTGGAAAAATGTTAAAAATTAATTCTCTATATTTGTTATGTTATTATTACAATGTAGGTGCTTTTGTGAAGGGATTAGGTACTGATTTTTATTTAAAATACAAAAAACACAAAGCAAAACAAAAAATGACAAAAAAAAAAAAAACCCAAACAACAAAACCCATCAACAACGATCCTTTCAAAAATTTATCTTTAGATATCCAACTTAAATTGTCTTATTCAATCTTGTAGTCTCCTATGTGTTTACACTGACTAAATGGGATATGAAGAGTCATACATTTCAGACTCTTTGCCAGTTGTCTAATGTCAACAGCACCTGAAAGCACTTAGGATGCAGAACTGAAAAAGACAAGCATTTCAGATACAGATTCACTGAGTAATGATCTATTGTATTTGAGTGAAGTTTCAACAGACACACAGAAGATATATTGCTGGTCTTTTTCCTCTCCTCTAAATGTCTTGTGTAGCCTAAAAGAGAAGTCAGTGATATGATTTGGGGCTGAGAAGAGGGCAGTTCTGCTTGCTTTAATATATATCACGCCTCTGATACTGAATATAACTTCTATGCACCTACATTAGTATTCTAGCTCAGATCAGAAATTATTTTCTGAAACATATCTCCTATTTGCCTCCACTTACCATATTCAGTTTACATCACTGTCAGAGCACACAAACTGTGTTCTTCTCAGGTGAAAATAAGGCTAAGATACACTCACTTTATATAACACAGTAGTTACCACTCAATTGCACTCAGCTACTTCACAAAGCAAGGGTATCCTTTATCTATCTATATCATCTATCTATCTATCTATCTATCTATCTATCTATCTATCTATCTATCTATCTATCTATCTATCTATCTATCTATTAATTACTGCTTTGATCTTCTCCTATTACACTTATAAATTTCTTACTAATGTAGGCCTGGTCTGAAAGTTATCATTTCAATCTAGGTTGAAAAATTCCTTTAAAGGATTCTGTCTCCCTAATCCTTTAGTCTTATGTGATGAGGGGAGAGAATGCATTACTGAGCTCAGCATTTCCTAGAATCAGTCTTATGGTTGGAAAAGTCACTAATGCAATCTACTCAGTGCCTCCAAAATAGAGACCAAAGCTTTAAGGGAAAACCACTCAAGATCACACCTCAGTGCCAAATTAAGGCACTATCAGTTTCTTTTCACAGACCATTTTTGTTCAAATAATATGCATATTATTTTAGATGTGTTGTCATAAAAGTGAAGAAAAGATCCGACAGGAGTTTCAAAACATTGATTAGTTCTAGTAAGTTCTGCTATTGAATGTTTCAATATTTGGTTCATGTTAGAATGGGAGATTCTATTCCCATGTAAAAAAGTGGACAATTGTAAGCTTTGCTATTCAATATCATTTGTTTTCATGCACTCTAAAATATAAATACAAGGACAAAGTATGAATGTATGTATACTTTGATTTTTTTTTTTCTTTCTTTTTTTTTTTTTCTTTGAAGTTAGCAATCCAGATAGAGCAGTGGTATACACTACTGCAAGATTTAGCTCTTGGCCAATTTATGTCTTTGGCTCTTATTTTTGGACCATCAACCACAGTGTCATAAAGATAATTCTGTAATATTATTTCAAACCATAGAAAGCACTTTAGGGTTCTATATAAGTCCTACAAAGCAAAGATGTAATTATTCTGCCAATTTCGAGCACGAAAACATAGTGGAATATTTTATACGTTAAAAGTTCAAAAATATTTATGAGTGTATGAAGGGCCTAGATTCCAGCTGATATAACAGCTGTATGTGAGGATCCTTTGCCCATCTATGGTAATCTTTTCCAAAGTGAAATATGGCTGCAATTAGTATAGAGTTGAACTAAATCCTTTCCAAGTAATAGTTTTAAAGGCATTTATCAACATAAAACAAAGATAATAAAAAGATATTGATCTAACAATACGTTCTGACTATCCAACTTCAATTTACCCTGAAAAATATTTAATGAGTAAACAGAGCAAAATGTAAGATTAATCCATCATTCATGAAATGGAAGAGATCACACTATTCCTAGAGTGCAAATATTTGTTCTGATTTGAGAATCATGCTTCCTAAATCATCTTCGGTAATACTTTTTGCAGTATGTGTCAGAATTTGGAAAATGACAACCTAGATTTTCAAACAGCTCAGTATCATCTAGTTTAACAGACATGACTGCCATCCATCTGAAGAGAGATAGAGATTGCACCCAAAAAATAACTTTTAATTTCAAGAATAAAAAAAATTATTATACTAACAAACATAAGCGTCTTGCTATTTATAAAGACCTATAGAATGAATGTAGAATTTCTGAGTAAAAACCTCAGGTTTTAAAAACTGCTGTTTATTCTTCAATCACAGACCAAACTCTGAAAAGAAATTTTTGTGACAGAACTTCTTAAATGTCTTAATTTCTACCAGTGTTAAATTTGTTTCAGTTTCACGTGGATGTAAGTATATATAAGATAAAATACTTTATGCCATAAATGATAAGCCACATTGCAGAATGTGAATAACTACGAGAAAATGTTATGGTCTGGGTTCTCCAGATACTTTGCTCAAGTGCTTTGTTCTTCTATTTTCCTCTATTTTCTTTCTAGCTTTTATTATTCCACTGACCCTGGGGAACAGATATAAACATTGGTCCAAGATGTTTCTTGTTTAAATGGACTATGATGTCATGTGCAACAAATGCTTATGTTCAATCACCATATCATCATCTACAAAACACTAAAAACTTATGTAACTGAACAGATTTCGCTGTACTCAGCAATGCATATTTTATAGCAGTGAATCACTGCATCCTCCTACTGTAAACAGTACAGTGTTAGTGGGAGATATTTGGAATGAACCTTGACAGTAAACGAAAAGTGTTTCCATTTTGCTTTGCTTTAAATTGCTATCAACTACTTTTTCTTGGTTGCTGTTTCTCTGTTTCTTCAAGAAATAACTATGCACTCAAATAAGTAGGCATCATTCAAATCAAAATAAACAGAATCAGTGTGCTTTTAGAGCTGTTTATGATTGTATATGAATGACGTATTAGCTACGCTTCACAATAGTTACATTGTAGGGGGCTTTCTTTAGAATTGAAATGAACTCTTCACAGAACAGATTACCTGCTGGGAACTAAGCAGTCTGCACATATCTTAACCTACATGCAGGTGACTTCCAGTTGAAGGCATTTCATTTTATTAAAGGCAGAACTGTGACCTGGATGGCATAACATTTTCTGGGCACTAAGATTGCAACTCTGCTTGTTCTTCCGGTACTGTTAGTGCTCTTCTAACTAAAGCAAGGAAGTTTGTATCTCAGCAGAGATGCCTTCTCCAGCCATTATAATTCAGCTTGCTTTACCATTTTGTCTTCTGTTTGTAGAAAGTGATATCCTACCTTGTAACAGGATTTCTCTTATACTTTGCCCTTTGCACTTCAATAGGTCAGCAAACGAGACATTACTCACAGTAGTTGCTGAGATAACCATGTTCTCTTTTTCCAGTGATTCCCAAACAAAAGCCTATAATGTCACACCAAGAAGCAACAAGTCATGATACATTGTTGTTTTTAGTACATACCAAAACATTTTATTAACCATTAGCTTAAGAACTTTGTGGTATTTTCCTGAGTATCATTGGCTGGTACCGTACTAAGCAGTTGTGTAAAAGAGCATCTGCCTAACTTGTCTTTTGGGAGTAATAGAGTCAGGAGAATTTATTCAGTATTCTAGTTAACAAAGCAAGAAGATATATTTAGGAAGAACATCTGTATAGTATCAGGGATAGCCCTGTTAAAATTGATTTTCTTTAAAAATTTTGGGACATACATGAAAGAAATTTTGTCTCAGACTGTGTGCATCTCTTCTAGTATAGTTTTGGAAAAACATAAGAGTTAATAAATCTATTGCTCCTAGTGAACAACAGGATCATGGTTAGGACCTCAAGGATAGGATTAATACATTTTGTAGAATCCAGATCCCTTCTTTCAAGGAACTCTCCAACAAAGTTTTTCAAGGAACTCAGGTAGGAGGGTGCAGGAGTTGTGTGGGAATGATCTGCATGTATGCTTTCCAACAGCCATAAGAGCACAACTGCAGTAAGGCAGCGTGCATAACAAATACCTATCATTCAGACATTCCACACTACAGAATAAGCTGCATTTTTATGAGTTCTTAAAAATTCTAGGAAGAAAATGACATTCCCATTTTTATAAGGAACTGTTCCTAAACTTGTCACTGTGTTTCAGTGCCAAAGTACATAGGGAAAAAAAAAGCCTTGCAAAAAATGTAGAAAGTGTTTTAAAGTTCTTAAAGATCTTAATCTTAGACTTTCATCATGCAAATGTACTTTTCAAATGAAGACTAAATTACTAGCAAGATGACTCTTCAATTTAAACCCTGAAGAAGAGTGGACACGATTAGAGAAAACGCCATCTCATAGTTTGGGATCTTATAGGAACAGCAACTTTATACTCTTTGTAGGCATTTTAGGCGAAGATACTATCAAAAGTGATATGAAGTTTTAATTGCTTCATATTATTGTTTTATTTAACCCATTTCGAAACTCAGTAACAATTCAATTCTCAAATACTGGTTAGATATCTTTGATAGAAAGCCCATATCATTTACTGTTTGTACACAACATTAGGCGTTTTGTACAGAGGTAGCTGTAGTTTAAATAAGTTAATTCTCCTAGTAGTAATTGGATAATTTAGTTAATTATAAACTCACAGTTTTTTATTCCTAAGAAAACATACTGAAATAGTGCATTTTAAAATTAATGTGGTGAATTCATATCAATCAAGTATTATATCTGAAGAATATACTACCTCTAATGTTTAACTTACTCTTATTTCTTGATGATTATCCTGGATATAATCCAGTGAATTTCATGAGAGCTATCTGCAAGGCTATCAGTTCAGTAGACTCAAATATATAATTATATTTTAAGTTCACATACATGTTTTGAGTTCTCAGTAAGATAAGCTTAAACTTAATATAAAGTAATTTAGAGTTGCAGTGGATATGCATAGATTTACAGAGTAAATAAGGAAAATTAGTGAGTTAAAACAATCAAAACCTAAATATTAAGACGTTTGCTGTAAAATGTATATATATATTTCTTTTTTCTTTTTCAATAGAAAGTTATTGATCTTGCCTGGAAGATACTATTCTCTTTTGTGAGTCTTGCAATAATATTTAAAGGATATATTTTACTGCATGTTTCCTTATTCAAATTAAACCTTCCCTAAATTGTTTTAATTAAAATAAATCTGAATTAATGGATCTAATTCTTTCAGCACTCATTTTTGGAACATCCAGAGTTGATTTCTGTCCACAATATGTACGATTTTGCACTAGCCATTAATGCACCATGACCTGAGTCTTGTAGAGTGACCCTTAAGAGTTTTGTCAGTCCTGACTATGTGTAATGATGAGTTTTCTCTCACCATTTGGGGTAAATCAGAAAAAGTCTAACATTGTTATATTCTGTTGAGTTGGGGAGTAGATGTAGCCATGAAATAATTTTTAGAATTTCTGAAGTATCTAAAGTCTTCTCAAGGATAAATCATCCTCTTACCTCTCCCTAGAACAGAAAAATATACACCTGATACACTTGGGATGAGATTGGGAGGGAAAAGAGAACAAATACATGAGCCAAACAGGTTCAGCATTTCAGCATTTCAGATTTATTCAGCTTTCAGGTCTTGGATGACCAGTAAAATTATTGGAAGAATGGTCTTTAAACACGAAATTTCCTGAATAGCATCCAGAGTTGTCTTCCAATATTCTTTAAATAGATAAAAGGTATAAAAGCACTTATATGCAATAGCACAAAAATTTTAATGCTGTAACTGAAAACCAAAATGTTTTACTTTTTTCAAAAATTGACTAGTCTTCTAATGAAAAGTAGTTATCATCCATTGAAATAGGTTATCTCTTTCCAAAATTAATAACCTATCCAATAAATCAGATAATTATGAGCAAAACTTTACCCACCACGTTGCTATTCTAAATTGCTTTTTCTCTCTGTGAGATGTAGACAGCTTAGCTGCAAGTGATGCACTCACTTCTCACCTAGACATGTTCCCTAGCTTTTAAAAGATTTTACCCAGATTGTAAGTGCTAATAGCTGAAAACTTTGTTTGTTTCCATAGTTTGAGGGGTTTTGTTGTTGTTTTCGTTTGTTTTTACTTTTATAGATATGTTTTTGAATTCCCAGAGTAACCTGCATTATCATATGTCAATTTCTGACTTAGACTCTTCAAATCTTTAGCTGTGGAGCAGTGGTATAGAAAAGCCCTAAAACTTAGGCATGCCCTGTCTTATTTCACTGGTGATAAGCAGTTTCTCCACAAGCAAGAACTGTGAATTATAAGATTACTATACCTGTCTTTCAGTGTTACTTTCTATGTTAAGTTTGTAATTGTGCAGGAACAGTGGTTTTAGTATTCAACTTACTGAATGGGAGAAGAATGTCATTCAGAAGAAACATGTAATTTACATGAACTTTTTACCATGTTTTTGTGAACACTGACTTTGAACTTCCATGTGCCAGCTTTGTTTACAGAAGAGAAAGAAAAAAACATTTCACACAAGTTAAGACTTAACTTTCTGGCTTCACTTTTTTATTTTACAGTATGGGCATCTAGGTATTTTTTTCCGAAAAAAATAAGAACTTTGATGAAGAAGTACACTTGATCCATTAGTTTAAATGGATACATATTTAAAACATTTGTAATACTCAGCACCACTGTCACCATTTAGCCACAGCTTACTTGGAAATGGACTGCTAACATCCCACATTCCTGGGTGTCAATGACTCTACCTTCTGAAGAAAACTCTCCTGTTTGTTTTTCCTTCCATCATGTTTATTTGGACTTTTTTTTTTTTATATGATACAGCAAACATCTGAATATTTAGGTTTTAATTATTTTAACTCACTCATTTTTCTTATTTTCTTTGTAAATCTATGCATATCCACTACAACTCTAAATTACTTTGTATTAAGTTTAAGCTTATCTTACTGAGAACTCAAAACATGTATGTGAACTTAAAATATAATTTTCCATTGCTTTACAACTGCAAAATTCCACTGTAATTACTGCATATACAAAATAAATAAATAAATAAATAAAGTTAAAAAGGGGAAGATAGAAAAGAAACTTTATGAACAGGATTGCTAGAGTTAAAGAATGATGAGACCCTCTTACTCTGAAACTTCATTTTCAATCAGTCAGTACAAAGTAACAAATTATGAAACAGAAATTGAGTCAAAATATTGAGTTACTAATAAATAATTAGGGGCTAATAAAGACACACTACACTGTACTATATTCAGAATATTATAAATGGTTCTTGACGTACTAACTTGGAAAGGAAATAGGAAATCTAATTTCATATAAACTCAAGTATTTCTGTATATCAAATCCTTTAAGAGAAACCACACTGTTGGAGGACTGACAATAGGTTTTCCCCTTTACTACACCACTGATCTGTGTTTAACCTACAAAATCTGAAGACATTGTCATCTGAAGGATTTCTTAGATGAACGGATGGCCTTCTCGTGTGAAAATGGAGTCTCTTACAATTCTCAGAAATACAAGATCCTGAACAGGCCCTGAAAATTCACTATCAGTATTACAAGCAATGCCACAAGGCATATCGGAAAACTGGATTATGGGAGCTTGTACTGTACAATTTTATTTTGCAGCTATTTCTGGGTAAAAAAAAAAGCTAAATGTTTCAGCTCTTGTTAACAGTGCACAAATGCCTGCAATGTGGGACTCCAGGCCCCAAAGCACAGCCACATTATGATACTTTAGTTGAGCTGTAGTCTTTTGTTCATTAATTCAGTGGCTTTGTATACATGCATACGTAATGCAACTGCTTAACTTTGTCATTGTGCTTTAAGCCACATGGCTTTAAGTATTTAGGAATCTGGGAGCCTTTTGTGCATAGCTTCAGCGGCTCAGAATGGAGGGAATGAATTGTTAAATTATGATAATTAAAGTTATGTGCCTGAGTCCCCAGCTTTTACTTTGGATAGTCCTTTTATCATTTTGAGATTTGCCAAATGCATGCTACCCTTCTAAACACTGAAGAAACCACAGAGATATCAAAGATCATTTTCAATTAACTTCTTCAGGTAGCAGTGATCATTTAATTGCAAAAGCCTGCAGCTTGGAACTGAGCTGCATTCCTCTATTTTTCATAGCAAAAATAGTACCTACCCTTGTTTTTTCTTAAATTTGTCTCATTTTTTCTGTTCTTTTACCTCATATAATTAAGGCCAATATTGAGGTCCCCACCTCTATAAAGTATATGAAGCGCATCATAACCATTTCATCTCAGGAAAAATAAAATCACTTAGTACTTTCTTTCTCAGCCTAAGGACTGAAGTCTAGAGGCAATAGATTAATAACATTGTCATCCACTACAGCATTTTGCTAAAATCTGGTAAGGTAAAGGGATACAGAACTTCATTATGCTTATTGCATATAATGTAATATTCTCTGTCACTCTCAGCATAGCATGTGACACTCAAGCATCCATTCTTATAGTAAGCTAGTTCGATATTAAGAGCTCCTTAACTTCTGATGCTTCAAGCAGCACTTTCTCAATGATAGGAAAGGAAGCCATTAAGGAAATGCTTGCCTTCTGAAAAATTCTAACTATAAATTTGCTAGACTAAAATGTCATGAATTGTAGCTTAATATAGCTATAATTCATTATAGCAATGTCACTGACATGTACCTGATCTAAAAACATGGAAATATATTTTCTGACTTTTTTTTACTTTAAAGATTACAATATATTTAAAATTATTGAAGTGGTAAAGCTATGAAACTCCAGCTCAGCCCTCAGGTCAGGATCTATCTTCACACAGTGGCAACCAAATCTCTATTGAATTGGCTCTCTTGTATTTCTGGGAGAAACAATATAGAGGATCAAATGTTTCTTGCTTGCTTCTTTAATATGCTATCACCTTCTGTCTAGAGGGAATGTTATGCCAGACAGAATGCTGCATAAATAGCATAGCAGACAAATTATATTACATCTTTGATCTTGTGGTGTACATGCTGACACAGAAGTGCCTTGAAATAACTAAATTGTACCTTTTTGTCTAAGTCTTAACCATAACATTGAAAATCAGAAGAAAGAGATAGTATTTTCTGTCTGTTTTGACTGTGTGACAGAAAAGCTCCAGTCTCGTGAATTAGAAACCAAATTCTATTAATTAACATTATCTAATTGTTTATGTCAGTACATTCACAAGTTCATAAAGGCTAGAATAAGATGATAAGACTTTCAGTACAATTGCCCTTTCAGCAGCCATTGCCTTTTTATAGGTTCTCTGAAAGGACTGAATATGTTGGAGCACAGATAACCAGAATACGAAGTCATAGTCTTTTTAGTATTTTTCAGATGTATGCTGAACAATATTATAATGCAAATTTTTTGGAAAATCCATTAAGAAAATTATTTCCAAGAACACGGACCTTAGTATCAAATCAGATGTAATGAAAAATTCATTCAGTATATGAAGACTGACAGCAGGAGATAGCTGGAAAGAGAATTTTACATATGTGATTTTATATACAAACTATTACAGCTCAAGCATGTCAATAAAATCTAACTGATGTTTCCTCTTTTCTTACATATATCCATATATGTGAATCTTTGCTTACAGATTTATGGAAAATCTTGACAGTGAATTTACCAGATCTATCTTAGGCTGGAATTAACCTTTTGAATTTTATGACAAAAACAAGCAAGTAGTTGATATTCACAGTTAAACCAATATGAAGACTACTCCTCATATTTTCAGTGTCAGTGTGGAGCATTTGGAGAAGTTTTAAGGCAGCTTTTTCTTCGTCTTTTTTTTTTTTTTTTTTTTCTAATAGTGTATTGAAATCAAGTTATCTGCTAAGTAAGAATCCTATAAAGGAAAAACGCTTTGATCAACAAATCCTATTCATTTGGCAATGTTTCTGATCATTACCATGTTTTAAGTACAATTTACCGTAAAATAAAACAAAGATTTATGAAATATATTGTGAATTCAAGGATTAAAACTCATCTTAATTGCACAATTCTTAATCTTTCTGAGTAGACAATGAAACTTGCAGTTCCATGACTAAGTGCAAGATTTGACAACTTTTTCAATTTAGCACACTAAATTGGAATTTCACTGAAGCACCATTTCTAGGTTAATTAAAATGCAAGTTGCCAGTACATGAATTATGTAAATAAGATATTGTACAAGTCATGCAGTAATTACCAGTCCTACATTTATAACCTTATTGATTTTCAATAACTTGCTCAAAACATTAAATGTATAATGTGTAATTAAAGAAAAGATTAAGCATGGAGAAAAATTTGAGAGGTTTTGAAAATACACTGATATGAAATCATTATTTCTCATTCTTTTTTCAATAAACATTTTGGGATTTGCATATTTTGATATAGTTTGTTTTGTTCGTGGCTTGGCAGTTCTAACTTTCAGAAGATTTAGTTTGTTTACTGTAGAAGGGATAGAATCCCTTATTTCTTACTTTGTACAGTTTTAGAAGAGGTCAAAATGTAAGTTTTCCCTATTAATCACATTATTTTTATAACTGGACAATAAATAAATCATTAAATTGAAAATTTCTGGAAGGACTAAAATATTATGTTCATTTTCAAATTTTACTCCTTGGGAAACAAGTACTTTTGATGCTGTGTCCTACAGAGTTTGGTGTGAGAGACATTCCAGTCCAAATACAAAAGGCTTTCTAATTCTCATCTGCTGCCAGTTCAATGCACTCTTCCTTGTAAGCTTCATTGTAGTTTCCTTGTGAGACAAGAAATCAAGTCTAGAAATAGAACATCTTAACCACAGCCCAAACTAAGTTCTGAAAATCTGGCACCAGGAACAAGCTCAAGAATTCCCTTCAGACCCTCTAATGCTCTCACCAGCTAAAGACTTGTTTAGAAATGTGTTAGAAAGTCCAAGCAAGATATAATAGGCAAACATTGATCTAAAATTAATGATTAAACTCTGAATGTTATTTAATGGTAAAATTAGCTCTGAATGATCAGATTTCTTCTGAATATTTATGAGGTAGTAACAGTGTCTCAAAGATTAACTGGTCTTTTCCCCACAAGAACCAGCAATTTTTTTGTCAATAATTTGATTTTTCTAAAATGTGTAGAAATGCCATATTGGAAGTGACATTACTGAAAATCTTAGAACTAGGAACAACAGTACAAATTATACATCTGTAAATGGAAGTGAGAAATATTCATCACTTTGGTTAATTTGAATTTAATGACTGTATCTCTTCATGAAAGACCTTTAAATGGTTTAATTTTCCTTTTATTGTAACTTCAGGGCATCTGAAAGGTATTAGTTTTTGGTGGTTTGCATTCCTCAGCTTTCCTAAACAACTGTAGAACATACGTTGTGGTGTGTAGTGATAGGACATGGAGCAATGGTCTAAAACTTGAACATAGGAGGTTCCATAAAAGCATGTGGAAGAACTTCTTTATGGTAAGGGTGATGAAGCACTGGAACAGGCTGACCATAGTGTTTGTGGAGTCTCCTTCTATGGAGATATGCAAGACCTGTCTACCTATGTGACTCACTGTAGGGAACCTGCTTTAGCAGGGGTGTTGGATCGATGATCTCTTGAGGTCCTTTCCAATGCCTGCAACTCTGTGATTTTGTGATTCTGTATGAAAAGTCTAAAAGACTGTTGGACTTCATACATTACATCACTCATCGAGAGGTAATTGCCAGCCAGCAGTGTCACTTGAGCTCCTTCAAGCTATCAGCTAAGGTTCAGACGACTAGTTGTGCCTCTGAAGTACAACATATTTTGGAGAGAAGCAAAGAAAGTACATCGGGTTAGTGCTGCTCCTACCTCAGTATGCAGGAACACTTGCTCCACACCAGCTGCCCAGGGTCCCTGGCAGCTGAAACCAGGGCTTTCCTCTTCTGCTCCTGTTTTAGCATGGGCAAAGGTGCCGGAGACATTCATCAATGATCTTTATGGTTCCTGGAGGAATAGAGCAGCAATATATGTTGTGACTATGTGGTGCTGTAGTAAGCAGGAAGGGATTATGCAGATGGGATTAAAATATTGTTTACTTCATTTCTTGTTGATAATAGCTTTTAGTCCTAAATGCATGCTTGTAGAATTGCTTTAAAATAAACATGTATTACATTCACTTTAAGAAGTCCTTTGATGCAAGTAGGATCAGCTATGTTCAGTCACATTTAATGTATTTTCAGAGTGTAGAGAGGACATCTAAATACCACTAATTTCATACCTAGTTTACAATGTGTTAACGGAATTTTTCGCCTGGTAAATTCTCATTGCTTCTCCTCACAGTGATGTAGATCCCTTTGGCTAGAAAAAGATCCAAACAAACCTTGGAAATTCAGAGAATCTAAAACCTTGCCCGTAAGCATGACCACTTGAGTGAGGAGAGAAATGTACAAACTGTAGAAGCAAATGCTTTGTTTCTCATGTCTTCTAAGACCTTGATGTTTTCTTTTCAATAGTCTATATATTTTTCAGTCTCAGGTAATATGTTCTTTACCATGGTACCTCACACTGCAAGAATCTAGGACAGTGTAAGTTTCAGTCTTATACGGATACTCCTTTGGGGGCCAAGATATGAAAATTGTTCTCCTTTAAAATTGAAGGACTTCTTAAAAAATAGTAGGAAACAAATTGTGGAAAAGGGAATTTGAATTGCAGCCTCAAGCAGTATAAAAGGAAATGAAGAAGTATATGAAGTCTCCTCAAGTTATTCTGCTATGACGGCTTTAGATGAGGTTGGGCTTATGCACTGCCCCAGCAGGTCTTGGTGGCAAAACTGGATGCCCAAAGTGGGTACTTAGAATAATCTCAACAATCACTTTGAAGACTTAATGAAAATATCCAAGTGGATAATCCCTCCACATCTAATAGACTGGCAAAAACGGACTGCTTATTTGCATTACATGAAAATAATGGCGGGCAAAATCTAGCTCCAGTCCTTCAGAGAAGAAAATGTTTGTATAACATTCTAGAAAGCAAAACTAAAGCCTAACTTTCTCACTAAAACAATAACAAAAAGTAAAGCCTTAACTGAAATTGTAATATGTACTTCTGTAAGTGGATTTTTATCTGTCATTCAAGTGATTCTAGGTAGTAAGTTTAGAAATCAATGGCCTGCCCTCCTCCCTCTCTCCCTCTCATTAAAATAAAATAAGATAACCAACCAAACAGAACAAAAAATTCCAAAACACAACAAAAAGTTAAAAATTCCAGAAGATAAATGGATTTTATTGACTTTAAAACATACCTCAGTGCCACAAGTGATCTGGTATGATCCAGGACAGGACAGGACAGGACAGGAGAGGACAGGAGAGGACAGGATAGGACAGGATAGGATAGGATAGGATAGGATAGGATAGGATAGGATAGGATAGGATAGGATAGGATAGGATAGGATAGGATAGGATAGGATAGGATAGGATAGGATAGGATAGGATAGGATAGGATAGGATAGGATAGGGATTATCCTCCTGGATTTGCTGGAACCCAGACAAACCATCAGCTGTGACCACTGCACCTCAACGTTTAATAAACTAAAGGCTCAAGCATGTAACATCAGACCAGAGAGAAAGATAACCTTTTTCTTGCAACATGATTACACCAGGCCCCATACCAGTTTGACTATTGTGGAACACATTGCCAACCTTGGCTGGATTGTCCCACCACACCCTCTATATAGTCTGGTTTTGGTGCCTTCTGATTTCCATCTATTTGGACCAATGAAAGATAGACTGTGTGGATAGACTGTGTTTTCCTAGCAATGATGCCATCGTTGCAGCTGTGAAACAGTAGAACACATCCATTGGTGCAGGTTTTTATGAGTGCGGCATATAGTCTCTTGTTCGTCACTGATGACAACTCACAGAAAGTGGTGGTGATTATTTTAGTGGTATTGTACTCTTTGTATCTGTTGTAGTTTCAGTGGAAATAAATAGAAAGCTTTACTTTCTGTGCAGCCTATGTAGAGTAGATGAAGAAACAGGAAATATGCTGTTGCACAGCCTTGCAATATGATTTAGCCTAGAAGAGACTCACTTGTTATTTCTTTCCTTCCCTAAAATCTATAATTCTGTGACATTATTGAGTTTAAAGCTAGCTTTACAGTTTTGTTGGTATCATCAGTTAGATGGAGGAACACCGGTGACTGTGTAGAAAATTGATTGGGATGTTCTGTCACATATAGATCAAAATAGAGAACTTGTGTAAGACTGAAGTGAGCTGAGGATTTCTGAATTAATTTCAGGAGCTAAGGAAATTCTGAATAAAAACAGGCCATGACCAAGGACTAAAAATCTAATTTGAGAAAGTGTCTCCAATGTGTATCAAAGCTTAGAAGAACATCAGGCAGAAGCACAAGCCATAATCATGTATTTGATATATCTGTTTTCTTTTTTTTTTTTTAATTGCAGAAAAATTCTCTACTACTTTTCAGATAGTTTGATTCATGCTCATTCCTGATAATCTTCTATTTTGCTGAGCATAGAATATTTCTATCTCCTTCTGCTATTCTGTAGAACTGAAACAATAACATCAACAGAACTATATGTAATAAAAAAAGATACAATTACTTGCTTTGAAAACTCAGGGAGAACAAAGTGGTATAAGACCATGAAAAGAAATAAATATATAACACAGAATGGTTGGAATTGTCAATTTGCCTTTAACTGAACAGTAAAATGTGTTTCGTTACAGGATCAGGAAAATTGCACTGAGACTAAAATAATTCCGGTTGGTTTAAGCTTGTTAAAAGCTGCAAGGGCAGCTACAAAGAAATGCTGCTGACAAAGGCACCTGTGTTTTGTTGAGTGTTGAGGCTGTCTGTATGACAATGTGCTTTCCATATTAGTCCAAATAAATAGAAACCTATTTTCTAAGTAAATGGAAATTGGAAGTGAGAAAAAAAAAAAAAAACTACTACAAAAATTAATTCATCCTTTGTAGTAAATTCTTTTATTGTGAGAATCTTTATCAACTGCAACACTATGTTTGCAGCAATAACCTGAGGCAATAGCATAAGAAATTCATTCACTACCACAGTAAATGCTCAGTTTAGATTGTACAGGAGAGATCAATTCAAAGCATAAACAATAGCATTTGGACAAATAATAAAAAATGAAGAAAAAAAAAATAGCTACTTAATTAAAAGGCAAAATCCAGAGAGACGGAGAGGCCTAAGGAGAAGGGTGAGCCCCACAGCAAATCTTCATAAGGAAGACTAGTGTAAGGAAAAACAGCTGAAGAGAAATATAGTTTTCTGAGGAAAAATGATTTTTTTAAAAAGATTTTGTTGAATCAGATTCTAAAAGCCACAGATCAAATAAAATAAAATAGATTTTAAAGACTGATTTGGTAGGTTGTCTGCAAAAAATCAGATTCCTATTGAACCAGTAATGCAGAATTTGTTACCAGTGTCACCAAATCTACCTTCAAGCTACTGTGGCTGTATGTTTTAGAAAAATATATTATATGAAAAAATAGGTGTTTTTGTCAGTCTAGAATGGACACAAAGTCTTAAATTTGTATTCTTAGTAGAGACTGGGTGAAGGGCTGCTTAATGAATAAAATTCTCTAGGGATGGTTCCATCAGGTCAGCCATAATTTGTGGAAAGAAATGTATGTGCATTGGATGTTTAACCACTACACTCATAAAAACATTGCTGTAGTTTAATCAGTATTTTATACTGCTCAATGCTTGGGTAGAAATCTTCAGGATAGTTGGTTCACAATTTTTCACATGCACTAAAGCCAGTCCTTCCGTGTACAAGTAAATTAAAAATATGATAAGTCATGGAATCCTTTGGAGAGGTCATTCAGGCAGAGTGATGTGACCACTCTGGGCTGAAAGTCCTGTTAACAGTGAATTAGATAGCACTTCTGCATACAATAGTACGTAACTTCAATAAAGTCTGGGAAAAAAAAAAAAAAAGAATACTTATCATTATGGATCAAATAACCTAGAGGACAAAGTACAACATTTATATTTTTTTTTATATTATAATAAAAATATAGCAATAAAGACAGAAAAATAAAGAAATTCAAGTGATCTAGGAAAAGAAGAATCTGGAAAATTATCATTCACTTTCAACACTCTTCAAATGTCTTTTTGAAAAGAAAAAAAAAGATTTGAACTGAAGTAGGTGCTGTCTTTGTCTTGTGAAGTCCTGAGGAAGTAAACAGCTGTCCAGTTGTTAAAGTTCAATATATGGTAAATCTGAGTTAATTTAAACTTTATTAGCAAGTAACAAAATATTCAGAAGTTTGATATATGGTGGGGAGACCCCAGTACTTGTATTGGTTATTGGAGGTCATGTACTCAGAAAATTGTAGGAAAGAAGAATGCAAAGCTCATAGGTAAAGATAATAAGTGTTTTGAAATCAGATCATCTGTTGGGAGTGATGTGCAGAGGGTTATTTCTTGGGTTTACAAGAGTGTCTGTTTGAAGCAGCAGGCATTTCACATGGTCTCTCCATTGCCTTTTGCAAGAAAATGGAGTGTGCTCCCATAGCTTAATTTTCCTGACAAATTTGCACATCAGTGTTTCAAAAGAACTTTACTGGCAAAAATGGCATTGCTCGTTTTTCTCTAGATGCAAAAGTGTGTTACCTAGTGGAAACTGACATTAATGTATTACTAGTAATTCAAACAACAACAACAACAAAATGGAAATAAAATAAAAGCATAGATTAAGACTGCATGAGCTGTCACAGTAGTCTTTAAAGTTCAAGTGATTTCTGCTAACCTTTCTGTGAGCATGCAAAATCCTGTTAGCTAGGTTTTTCTTTTTTTCTTGTTTTCTTATTTGTTTATAATGTTTAAAAACGCATTTTGTAACTTCCATTATGAGAAAAAAAGTCGCTAATAATCTACTACTAATAGGTCCCAAACATGGAGGTTGTGAGCAAAGCTGGGACAGAAGGGGTGAGAGAAAAGACAGTCCAACCACACTCTGCTCCATTTCACTATTTGTACACTGGGAGCTCTTGGATCTTTCCAGTGCTGCTGACACTGAATCCCCCTCAAAACCAACTATAATATAGCTATAGTCTATTTAGTTATTATCTAACTAATTGTTGGCTTCCTTACAAACAGTAAGGGATGGAAAGAGCAGTCCATTTCAGTAAAAATGGAATGAAGTTTCACAGGACAGGAAAGAAACAGAACTTCCTACTGAGTTTCCTCTGCTGAAATTCAAAGATTTCCTGTAAATAACTAAGATGTATAAGTTTATTTTGTCTTAGTTTAGATAGTTTCATGAATCTTTATTATATAACATAAATGTGAGGCTCACTACAGTTGTTTTGATTTGTCCCTCAAATTTATACTTCAGGTTCAAAATAAACTCCTGATTTCTTCATATTTCTGTTATTTCTTTAAGTGACGGCACTTATTCAAGATCCTTGTGTTAAATAAATAAATAAATACGTAACTCATTTAGCCAATTACACATGTACCTTCACTTTCCCACCTGAAGTTCAACCATGAAATCCTTTTCCCTGTTCTTCCCGTCAATACATTTTCATTCCAAAGGAAATAAAGGCAGAATAATAATTTTAGGAATTATGTCTATTGTCTGAACTCATTTCACTATATATCTTTATATTCAGGAGCACAATTTTGTTCTGTCCCTGGTCCGACTTCCCACACTCCAAAGCCACATTTTTCACTAGCTTAATGTTCCAGTCTTCTAAAGATCTCAATTTTTAGGAAAGTTGAAGATACGCATTATTAAAGTGTTTGATAGCCTGGGGCACAGAGCATTTTACAAAAGGGAAAAATTATGTGTTTTCTGCTGACAGAACAAAAGTACAGAACTCGAACTTACAGGAGGTTTTGCCCACAGGCAAAGTGTATGATTGTCTTCAGTCCATTCTCTGGTACTACAAAGACTCGATTATTTTTTTCCTGTGCTGCTATTGGGCTTAGGTCTCTCCACAGCACTGTTAACTAATTCTTGAGACACACTTCGGCCATTTTGCTTCTTGTAAAAAAGATGAATAATAGCTTTAATTATGTGTTAATCAGTAACTTGAGAGTAAGCTTCTTTCTGGCTCATAGCACATGAATCTTAATTTGGATTATAGATTTGTTATAGTCTCCCAGTCCATAATCAGTCAAGTTTTCAAAAAATAATGTCCTTGTCCTTGTTTAGGAGTATTGGTCAATACTTCTGCAGTATGGTGCTTTTTTTTTTTTCCTTGTTTCTTTTTTTTTTGTACTTCTGTATTTGTTTTCTCGATCTGTATACCTTTGTCAAAATGTTTGTAGTTCTATCTTGTCCACAGGGAAGCAGGTAGACACTTAATGAGCTGCCAGATATGATACACTTGGTAAAAAAAACTAAACCAGCAAAGAAACCATGAGTCCTTCCACATCTCATTCTTCATTTGTTAAACTTTCCTCTAGAAAGTTTTTTTTTCTCCTAATATTAGTAAGGCTCTGATAAATTTTAGTTACGGAGTGAGAGATTAAATTCAAGCTCATTGCCAAAAAAATACAAGCAGAAAAGACACATGAATTATGTCTCTTATGTCCTATGGTATCTGAAATAATACTGGAAGTTTTCCTTACTGATAGAGAGAGAAAAATCTCACTTAAACAAAACACCATATTTGAACATCATTTTAGAGAAAAAATTGATTACTTGAATGTCACAAATCTAGTTCAGTGACAATAACCAAAATTCTTAAAAAGGAGTCTTTATTGTACAAGCTATTTTTGATCTTATTAGAGAACACTGCACATCCGTCATTAGACAGTGTGAAAATAGATACTTTGCTGAGATACAGTCCAACGACAGAGCACACAATTTAGTGGCATTTTACTTAACTCTATCTCTCCAGATTTATGTCCCAATTACCACAGCTGCAAATGAGAACATGGAAGCATTTTATGACCAATGCAGGGAGTGACTGACAAAAGCACAGGAATGGTACAAGCTTAGTTACAAGTGACCTTAATACAAACTTTGGTACTTGATGTACTATTAAAAGCTGTTCCAACAATACATCTTGATTTTATATAAGGTCATGGACTTTTGCAGCATTCTAATTACAGCGGATTGAGCTTGCTGGGTAATCCATACAGCTTTAAGACTTCTAATTCAAAATACAATCTGAACCTAATAACCTCCATTTATTCTTAAACTTCTGTCCTAACTTTCCTGTTCTTAATGTTTTCAGCTCTTTGTATTCATCTTAGTGTTGCATGCACATGTAAAGAAAGCATAATCTATGCACTGATGCAATCCTCTGAATTTGGGACTATTATCATAGCTAGACTCTTGCTGTGCATGGTATTCAGCATGATCATGAACTAGGATGAAATGGAATATGAGTAATTTGAACAGATAAATGTGTTCCTACAGCAAACATGTCACTTCGGATTAGTACATGCAGCTTCTAAAAACCTTTGCAAATATTTCAGAACCTTCATGTACCTGGCTTTTGGCAATCTATGTTTTTCTGTTTCATGTTGCATTGTGCTGATCAGATGACACTACCCAGCAGTTATCTGAATTGGGATTGAACAGAACTTAAAAGCACACTTTGAGAAAAAATGACAGAATAAGGTGTGTTCCTGAAGCATCTTCAGATCTCAGAAATAATAATTTCAAATTTCAGATTTATGATTTAAGAATAATTTTCCCTTCAGTCCTTAGACTGTAATAAATATCTGTAGTTTATTTTCTTGTCCTTTGACTTCATTTTCTGGCTACACAAAGTTTCGTTTCATGTTTGTGCCACTGACCCATTAAAATTAACTGTAATTTCCCCCTTTTGTAAAATTAGCCACACTTTCAGTTTCCTATCCTAAAATAAACATTCTTTCAGCCTTCTTAGCTATCACACAAGTGTTTTGATTCTCACAAGTATAGTGAAATGGAAAATTATAGCCAATTATGTACACAGAAATGAGACTGAAAATCCTTAACAGTGCTAAAGGTTGAGAGATGTACAGTCTTGTGTTTTGTTATTTACACTAAAATAATCAGTTGATCTAATTACATCAACTGTGAATGGAATCAAAGTCCACGAAGTTCTTGTACAACTTTAGGCTTTCAGCCCTTCTAATGACTTTCAGATACACGCAGAATTTACCAGAGTTAGTTTCAGGACTTCAGTATTTCATGATCAGCTTGATCTTAACTCTGGCCTAGGACAATATATTACCCAAATCTACAGGATTCCCAAAGGAAAAACAGAGAAAGCCCTGGAGTACTTTGTCTGTCTTACCATCTGGGCTGAATTCTTCAGATGAAGTCAAAACTGGAAGAACAAGGATTATATGATGGATAGACTCCTAAGACTGTTCTTTAGAAAGTATACCCAGGTCTATATCCTGAGCTGATTTAAAGCTGGACAAACTCTATTGATTTAAATAGTGCTAAATCTGTACATACCATCCCTGAATAGAAGAGATTTTGCTTTCTGGATAACCTTTCTATATTTAAGAATTCTACAAAATTATTTACAGTCATTTATCTTTCCTATCATACAGAACTCCCTCATAAAAAAGTAAGCATTAATTCTTAAAACAATTATTTCTTCTCAAGAAAAATTGTCGTCTTGCTTCCTTTCTGAAGTCTCACCTTCTTTAGACACTAATTATGAGAACCATTCACTTCTCTTATTTTAAGATTACCTGATTTTGAAGTTTATATATGTACAAAAAGTGCAAAGAGGGAGAGCTTAACAATATTCATGACTGGTTAAACTTGGGAGCAAGGTTTACTCATTTTTATTAAACATATTCTGTTACCTAGCATGTCTGAAGACTTATGATTATGATGTTAAATTAGCAGTAAAATAGCGCTGTTTGTTCATTGAAATTACAGAGTCCACTTTTATTTAAATGTATAATCATGCATATTAATCAAGAATTGAGTTTCCAGCTTGGGAAAGAAAACCAGAAGTTGAATTATCTATTTGGAGATGTGACTGTATTTTTAGTTTTCTTTTCCAAATAGTGATCTTTACTATTGCAGATAAATGAGAAACAACTTTATTTGGCATTAGTTTACAATGTGAAACGTGAAGGCTTCAAAATATACTCAGGAATATTTTCACAACAGGTCTAGAGGTTATATGATAAAAGATGTTTCAAATATATGTTCAAAAATGTATACTTCTTTGCCTTTGCAGGAAAGGATGAGGCTCTGAGACTGCACCATCTTAAGGAGCTACGATGTTCCCCTTTGTTGGAAAGAAACTCTTCCCACCCAAGTAGGTGAAAAATTCACCTCCTTAAAATGAAATGTGAATTCCAAGAAGAGGAAACTCTCTTCTTTCACAATAAAATTACTATGAAATTATTGTTTCTTAATTCACATAAGCATAGGAAATATCTTTTTTTTTTTTCCAAAGAACTTTATACTCGAGTGATTTATTTATTTATTAGTCAAGTTAAATTTTAAGTTAGTTTGAAGTTGACATCTACCTTCTTAAAATGTTATGCTGGATCAAGCCTTCTCTCTCCAGCCAGCTTTTCCTTGACTACATCCTCTATGCTGCAGTGTGATTTCTCTGGTTTAGGAGTTTGTTTATGGTGGTTAGAGGATATGGCAGTATTTCTAACACTAAATAATATTTCCAAGGAATCATGATGAAAGCTCAGGATGAGCTAAATTTAGATGACTTGGAAAACTTTCCAACATTTCCAAATATATCTTTTTTTTAATTTTTTTCTTTGTTTCTGTGAAAATGTTTGATAATGTAGAAAATAAACGTTTTAGTAATAATTGTTTCTCTTTGCAGAAGTTGTAACTTGCAACCAATTTGACTTTTGGATGTGTTTACAAACCAGATAGACACAATGGGAAATTCTACACTACATGAAGGAATGTACATTCCTCCTTAATCCACAGAGTAGTCATTGTTTCTCAGTTGTTTCAACCTACTCAATTAATGAACCACTCTCTTTCAAGTACATTTGACTTATGGTGATTCATTTTGGATAACTTAGTTTTACAATGAAATAGAGGAGTTAAGTTTATTGTGTACACACTAAGCTTAAATTTTTCATTAGCTGGTAGACCAGTAGATCAAACTTCATGATTTTTTTATGACCAGAAAAGAAAATCCAGAAAAACTGAAATAACTTCAAAGTTGATATTGGAAGACATGCACAAACTGGTTATGCGATTCATTAGCGGAAGTTTTGGGTAGAAGTGAATGCAGTTGATTCTACAGACTTCACCTGATAACTTCATTTTATTTTCAGAGAAAACTCACAGGTTGCTACTTCTTCTATAAGATTGTCTAACTTGTTTTGTGCAAGAGTTAAAGGCTTTTAAAAATTGTTTTTCTAGTTTGTTGAGACGGTATCAAAGCCTTGCTGATGGCAACAAACTTCAAGAAATTTCCTCCTCCTTTCTCACCATCAAGATCTATTAATTTGACAAATAAAATTATATTATTTTTTATGATTTTTCACAACAAAACCATCTTGGATGCCACTTCTGTTATTCTCTGTTATTTTCCAGGCTTACAAATAGCTTAGTTCTTTACTTCAAATTTTCTCTGGGAAATGTATTTAAATCTGTCTGATTCCCCTGTTCTCTTTTCTTCTTAAAAGGAAACTATTTCCTCTTCTTTGCTGTTGATTTCTGTTTTGTTTTTAGTTCAGTTCTTCCTTATCATTCCAGCAGTTCTGATATACAGAAAACAATGATTCTGTAACGGGGAGGAGGGCAGGCTGAGGGCAAAACCAAGTCTTCTTTTTGTGGGGAAGTAGTTGTGCTCAGACATCTGCCAAATGCCGAACTATCCCAATACATCAAGTATTCCAGTAAGTTTCGTCTTCCTTGTTCTTCTTGTTTTTTTTTTTTTTTTTTTTTTTTTTTAATCCTTCTACCTGCTGCATTAGTCATCTAACCATAAATTGACCTTTCCAAGAAAGATTTTCTCAGAAAAGACTGTGACATTTTGTTTTTTCCCAGTATCACCTGCAATTAGTTTCCTTGTTCACCAAAAGAGTAGGCCACTTCTTTCTTTGGGTAATACACTTCTAAAGCAGTCCTTTTTATTCCTGATATATCTTTGTTAAATGCATCTATTTTTGAATTTGACCTTTTTGATTTTGTATCATCTTGCTTGAATTATTCTTTTATAGTCCTCTTAACAATGTGGCCTAATTTCTGCTGTTTGGTTCCACCTTGTGCTGAGGTCAGGGAAGAACTCACATTTGAGACCATCCGGACTCCTATTGCATTTCTTTCTTCCTCTGTACTGTTGTATGTGTTTATGCAATTGTATGTTTTGTTAAGGATGTACCAATATATATATTTTTAATTAACTGAATCACATGATCAAGAGATCTGAAAAGTGTTTACTTAATAAATAATTTCAAAGTTGGTTGTTTACCAAAAGACCCTATTCACAGCATTCATAGCATTTTAACTCATTACTTTTGACAGTTATATAGTGAACTAGCAAAAATTCAAACTTGGAGATGAATGAAAAAAAGCAATGCAAAACCAGGTGGACTGGATGCTTTTTGGATTATTATACATGCTACTGTGTTCCTAAGAGTTAGCTGTTTCTTTCTAAATTGAGCTTCTTGCAGAAATGCTGCCCATGAACATGGGTAGGATAGATTCTAGCTCCAATTGAAAATATATGTGAGCTCACATTATATTTAGGAAAATATGCTTAACCTGTTATTTATACAAAATAGTATGTGTGCTTTGTACATTGCAGTTAGGTAGGGCCCCATGTAAAAGGTAACATTCATTAAAAGGGAGAGAATTTATTCCTTGATGAAGAATTTACACAATTTTTAGGGTTATGTGTACTTTTTTGTTGCTTATTTTGACAAATTTTATTTTGAAGCACATTTCGAAAGCAAACCATAATTTGCATGAGAAAGGGAACATATGAAGTCCATTCACAAAGCAGTTGCTTTTCCCCTTTCTTAATCACACAGGATTTTGCTTGGTGGAGATCTCACATCTTCTTATGTTATAGTCTTCCTTTTTCTTTCCAAAAATAATCCTGAAGGTCTGTTTGTCATAAATGTAAGTACTTGCTGCAGCCTGAAGTACTCTGATCACATAATAATTTCCAGAAAATGATATAAATAAGCTGCCTATTTTAGTTTGTGGACTTTAATAAAGAAAAAAAGCAGAGAATTAAAAACTTGACATGTCCCAAGAGATAAATACATAAGGTGAAAACTAAAGACAGATGTGCAAAGGTAGATTTAATATCATTCATAACTATTTACTCCTCTTATTTAAAGTATATATAATAAATTGTTCTTTATGTTATCATTAAAATTGAATCTCATCACAGGAAAATTCGTGCTCACATAGTATATCATCACCAATTATTTTGTTGGAGGTACATACCCATTCTTCCTACATAACAAGGTTCAAAATTTTTAGGACAACAGAAGGAGAAATAGATACATATTTAGAATTCTTTAGTTAGAAACATATTTTATTCTATATAGGGTCAGATTCAGAAGATATCTTTACTTTCTACCTGTGCTTAAACATTCCATATTACTTTTGGCCCTGAAACATATCTGTCCTTCTGCATATCTTCTATCTTTCAGGAGTTATAATGAAACATAATACAGCCCAGAGCATATATTAAGATTGTAACATGTTGATTTAATCGTGCTCACCTGCAGCACAAAGTCAAAGATCAACTGGCAGCACATCAGTAAATAAAATGGAGCCAGAAAAGATTATACGTTGCTGATCTGAACAGAGATCTAAGCCTCTTCTTGGATAACCAAAGACAGAGTAAACTGTCAGAAGTTTTTTTTTAGAACTCACTGTCCATAAATTTACAGGATAAAAGATGAATCTGTCTTTGCTTAGCATATTATCATTAGGATCATGAATACGATGGGCATGTCACTACCATACTGAACTGTCACACTATAGCATTTGAATGAAAAAAGTGGTTGCATTCATCATTTGTGGTCATCATACTTTTCATCTATGGTTCCTTTTCTTTTATATATTTCACTTCTAATATCTGAACCTCCATTTCAAAAGGATGAGCATCCCTTCTATTAAAGTTGGCACCCTTACTTCTACGCAATGTGTGACTGCACGCAGAAATGCTAACGTGCAACCATATGACCTATGTGCACAGAGCCATGGCAATGGCACAGTCAATGAGCATGTATCTCTCTCCAAATGAAAATCTTAGAGGGGAATTCAGGTCATGTATCCCCATACAGTCCCATATATTTTTCATTTTTTTTGTCCTTTTGTAATATATTTTAATCAGGTTTTCCGAATTAGCTGCACAAGAATTACATGCAGTGGTTTTATTATGCAATATTATTGAACATTTGTATGTAATGAGATTCATTTTATCTTGTTACTCATGACTCACAGTTATATTGCATTTAAAGTAATATTTAAGGATAAGATTATTTTTATATGTTTATTCATCTTCTTAAGACATACAGAAATGTTTGAAATTACTTCTTAAAAAAATCATTAAGAGAGATTTCAGAAAATATATTTTTTCAAATGGAAAATTCATTTTTATTTAATGGTTTCTTTGGAGTCATTTAATGACACTCGTCATTAAACTAGAAAAGGTTTAACACAGTGAAAAACTGTGAGCAGCATGTGAAAAATGAATTTATGGAATAACTTTCCTGTTCATTCATTTATTCTTTTCAGAGTAACATTATATGCTAACATTTGCTTATGTTTGTAAGCATGTATTTGTACATGTAAATTTTTCTTGTGCGATTAAGGGCAAAACCATTATGAGAAGTAAAAATCTGAAAAATAAGTTATTAATGATCCGTGATACAAATTGGCAGAGTGGCACTGAGATCAAAGAATCTGTGTAAGTCAGAGAACATCTTCGCCTATTACACGATAATAGATGATTATAGTACTCACTAAAAGGATTCTCTCATCCCTTGAGGAAAATTAAGCACAACTCCATTAAAACATTAGAAGTTTTTGTAGGTCTCTCTTGCTCTTGTTCATTGAAAAAAAGTTAATGAAATTGAATAAATGTTCTAGACTATACTTTTACCCATAGTAATGTTCAAGATGTCCCTGAAACAACTAATTATGAAAAAATGAGTATTATCCTCTATTGTTTAAATTCCGAGGAAAGGTTGTACTACGGTTTATGAGGTCTATCATTTCTAGTTTGGAGCCACGTGAAACCTGTTAAGTTTCAGTGAGTCCATATCCCTTTCAATCAGTCTCATGGGGTGAGGAAGGGGAGATAATAATCATCTTAGTACAATGCTTGCTCATTTAATCCATGATGATTACTTTATGAAGATCGCACATATGGTCATTTACCATTTCATAGTCACGTATCTCAAATGAAGACCCCAGGTGTTCATGTAAGATTATGTTTAATGTCTTAAAAATCGTTTCATCTCCCTGGTGAGACCATTACAATTATGCTCAATGGTTCTTACAAAAGCCATAGGAAAAGATTTTTGGGAACAACATGCACTATGATTGCTTGTGACTCTAGACTCAGACTTCCAGCCCTTCTTCTGTAATGAGACGCTGACTTCACCTGCAGGTAGAGATTCAGCTGTCACACAATATGGAGCTAGAACAGCTTATTTCTTACTCAATTTTGACTCCATGAAGAGAAAGCTAACCAAACATCCTGTCTTCCTCAACCAGCACTGCTTCCTTCTTTGAGAAATATCTAGAAGGTATTTTAAAATCTTTATATGTGCTGGCAGTAAAATATGGAATGAAAATTAAAAGTACTCAATGCATTTGGAATTAATAAATCTGATTTTGTATGTCAGTGATCAAGTGATTTGTTAAAGGACAGATCATTGAATTGATGTTCAATGCTCATCTATGGATAAACTAAGTTTTGCAATATAATTAAATGAGCAGTAATGCACAATTACAGTCTTATTAATATGTTAGCCTTGTAAAATAATTTTAGTATTTCAGGCATCTAACAAGATAGCCAAGGCAAGTTAATTAGATTTCAAGTGAGTTCCCAACCATGCTAATTTATATTTTATGCGATTATTAATTAAAAATCAACATGTGACAGCTTCAGTGCAGTATCCTACTGTATTTTATTACCAGCTTTGACTTACAAGTAAATTAAACAATACAAGCATAAAGGATTAGATGAGTGCAACTAACCATCTATTGCTAATATACTAAAAATTATGCTGCAAATGGTTTAACTTTTACACACTTATTACAGCTTATAGGGGCTCTTTCTAGCATTTACTTAGATCAATATGTGAATTTTCCATGCAAATTAAAATATAGGGTTGATGAAATAAATATGTTTATTAAGTCACTTCCTAAATTCTCATTTAATTCATGAGAGAAAATTACATTATAAATTGAAAAAAATATAGAATATTAAATGTTAACAAATAGTGCACTGACAGGTATTTTTCCATTGAGCTCAAGTCACCAAGTAAACCATTCTTCAATAAAATCCACATTTCACTGAAGAACTATGCCTTTCTGTGGGACTGTCGTGTTTAACTCAGCAGCATTAAATACTGCAAATATTTCCATTCACAACTGTAACAAGGAAAACCCTATTTATGCTATACACTATTTTGCCCCATACATATTATTGTTTTGTGGCATTCTCAGGTGGTAAAACACATCAGAAATTAAGGATATTCACTGAAATAAAGAGCATCAATTTGGTTTAGGAAAACCACTGCTTCTATCAGGAGCCCCTACTTGATCCACAAAACAAAAAATCCTTTGATTTAGGTCAGGTGGGACAGTGATCCTGAACAACAGCAGGATCGACAGGTAAGTATATAGTTGACTCTCTCCTTTACTAAATTGATCAGAGATTGTGGATGTTTCTTCTGCTTACTATTCTAAACTCCAAATTAACTGGACTACACATCTATTCATTTTCCAGGTCATCTTTCAAGGTGTGTAAATCTAGGAGGCCAATAGTTCTCTGATTTCCAGCAGAATTTCTTTGTTCCCTTATTGTATGTCAAATCCTTTACAATTGCTTCAATCTGACGTCTCTTCCACAGAGGTTCTTTCTTGATGAGACTTACAATAGGGCACTGAAAACCGTTACAGAGTTGTTTTACAACTGCTGGCATTGTTTTGACTTATGTTGTAATCCATATCCCACATAGCTCCTTTCTGGTTTTTGGACTCCGATTAAGTGAGTCTTGCTATAGCAAACTGCATTTCTTGTAGCATTTTTGCTCCCTAGTATAACCTTAATGTCAGGATGTTGTTTACCTCCTGTAAGCATCAGACTGAAATAGTGAGTTATTGAAATGCCCATTTTTTCCCTTCAGGATACTGTTTCACTCCTGTACAGCAATAAGTCTGAGCCACAGAAACTTATTTGTTTCATTAATGTTGGATATCTGGCCCAGCTTTTGCACATTTTAGTGCAATACATATGTTTGTCTCACTCCTCTTCTTAGTTTATCTTCCCACAAGTAAGCAGAAGGACAGAAGCAAAACAGACCACCCTCACAATGTCTGGGCCCTCAGAGGAGCTCAGAGCTACTTACATTAACAGCATCATGATTATAATTTGCAGATCTTTGCACATCTCAGTGTGAAGAAGATTTTCATTCAGTAAAGACATTGGGTGCATTACAATATTCCTGATGTTTGCTCGTGACATTGTAAATATTCAGTAATGTGTTCCACTAAACCCTAAAGATGATGAAATATTCTAGATACTTGATAACATTTCCTCATGTCATACAGACAACACTACAGGGAACCCAGTGCATAGAAAATGTTGTCTCTTCTTTGCCAATGCAGAAAGATTTTATTTCCATTTTCCCCACTGTTGCTTTAGTGTGTGTAGGGTTTTGATTCATTGAGCGTATTTTTTTATCTTGTTCTATAAAAAATATCTATATTCAAAGTCTTAGACATTTTTTACATTTACTGGGGCCTCCAACAGTTGTGACATACTATAATTACTAAATAAAACCTGAGTGTCTTAGAGTCCTTTTATCCAAGCTATATATATATTTTATGTGCAGTACAGACAACTGTGAATAACATAGGTAATTATGCATTCAGTTTGAAATTTCCCAGTGTTTACTCTGTCATCCCTGCATGGAATTATTCACTGGCAAATCCAATATGAGGTGGCAAGTAGCATTTGCAGTTACTTTATTTATTTGTATTTCTCTATACAGAAAAGCTAAACCAAAAATTCATCCATAAAAATGGTGGTAAATTATGCCTTGGTTATTCATTTTACTTCTTACAGATGGACTATCCGGAAAAATTAAAAGCTCAACAAGTATGTGCACACTTGAAACATTTGAAATAGAGGGCATTTTATCGACAGCAGGAAATCTCTTTCCTCCCCTCAAGGACCTTTAGACTATTTGTGACTCTCAGGATGTTATCAAGTCTGTAGGTAGAGAAAAAAGAGTACAGGAGATTTCTACTGTGAGTAGATTGCTCACACATCCTTGGTTTGCTACATGACAGGTTTCCAGTTGAAACACCTCTGTTAAATGCTTCAGTGTCAATAAGAAAAGCCACCTTTACAGGTTGGTGTTCAAGGATCCTTGCTTTTATACTTAGGACAGGCAAAAGTGGCCACAGAGCACCACAGTACCACTCTGCATCAATAACTTCTCTGTTCTTCAGGGTGCTCTGATTGAGAGGTAAAGGGTAAGAAACTTTCCTTCTGAATCCATACATCCACTTTGGGCTTTTTTTTTTGTTGTTTTTGTTTTTGTTTTGTTTTTTGTTTTTTTTTTTTTTTAAGTTTACTGATAGTGTCTATCACAGTGAGTGGTTAAGTTCACAGCTGAAAGAAACAACTGCAACCTCTTTTTTTTTTTTTTTTTTTTTTTTTTAATAAACATATTTTCAGCTGCTGAGGTACATGTGCTGTACAACATAAAAACCTGTATACAATTCCCCAGCTACCGCAATCTACAGCTACATTTAGAGTGGTCATTTTATCCAAACTAACAAAACACGTGTAATTCATTGTTAGCGTAAAGACAACTTGCACTACAAGGAGCAGGTTCTTTGCCTTCTTGACACTAAAGGCTTCTGGGAATCTGACTGCTGGAAACGGTTTAGCTTCTCTGGATTATTTGATGCCATTTGAGAAAAGTTACGAAAAATGTCCTGATAAATTTCATCTCCTGGCTGTCCAAAGAGGCCTTCTGATTCACGCATTTCTTCATTCATCCTTGCTAAATGCAGCAACATCACTATATCTGCATTCGCGGCTTCTACAGCTATACTCAATGGATCTTTCCCATCTTCATCAGTAGCATGCTGGTTTGCTTCTCGTTTTAGGAATAAACACACTTGCCCCGTGTGTCCTAGAACTGTGGCGTGGTGTAGGGGCCCTCTTCCTTTCATGTCCCTGATGTTCACATTGGCACCATTCTGCAGCAAGAATTCACAAGTAACCAACGAACCCCCTCGCACTGCCTGAATGAGTGGAGTTGCATTGTTTTCTTCCATACTGACCCAATTTACTTCAGCTCCATGGGCCAATGCTTCTGCCATATCTGGAAGATCCTTCTCAAAGGCAGCTCAATAAAGATGCAATCCTGGACTAAGCTGTCTGGAGTCGCAGAACACAGAAGATTCTTGCTTGTCACCTTCCGTTTCATACAAGCTGTTAACTGATACAGTAGAGGCAAGGTGTTCTCTGCTGTCATCAACACTTTGCTGGATGCCACTGTCACTGCTTCTTACTTTTGGAGATGCTGCACCTTGTTCTACTGCCAAAAGGGATTTCTCAGGAGCACTGTGCCTTTTCTCTTCCCGACTTTGAGGTATAACTTTTGTTCCAGACTCAAGTGGAGATACTGCTGCTGCAGGCTGCTTTTCTACAAATTTTCTTTCCACATATTTTGCTTTGATGTACGCCTCCTTCTCTTGTCTTTGGCTTCCAGGCTGAGGCTTCTTTACTCCCATTTTTTCCAACTTTGCTTCATATATTCTATTTATAACATCATTTCCTAATTCACACATAAGCTTCAGAAGTTCAGGTTCCCATGAATCCAGGGTTAAAGATCTTACTTTTGAGAAGTGGACTCCTAAGCTCCTGTGTATCCCAGAGCACTCAATGCACAGTGTGATTCCAAGGTTGATGCTGGCCCAGCGAGGATCTGCCAACCCACAGTCACAGCAGGCAGCATCACAAGGAATACACTGAACTCGCTGTGGAGCACTTTCTCCCTTTAACAGCTTCTCTTTTGTCTCGCTGCCAGACTCTAGGCTTCCAGTAGGAGGGGACAACTTCTTTTCCTGTTTCTCAGATTCATCCCCTTTCTCTCTGTATGCTGTAGCAATACTGGTCTGAACAGCCTTAAACCATGCCTGCTGCAGCTTTTCCAAGTCAGCTTGGAGCATGCAGCTTTTTGTTGGAGAAACCACCTCGAAACAGAAACGTCTTTCTATGTCTTCGCAGTGTTTAACTGTGCAAAGTCGCAAGTCTTCAACAACTACTGTGGGATTATCCTTAAATTTCTTCTGGTACACAAGTTGGTTGCTCTGTATGGAGAACCAGCGCCTGTTCCAAGTCTTGAAGGCATTGCTGGCTCGCTTGAACAGATAGCCTTCCATAACAATACCATTGGCTGCATCTACACTGTATTCTAGTTTCATGTCGTCACCAGAGTAATCCTTTTGTTGAATAGTGGAGTGCTTTTGCTCCATATCTCTCTTCTCCTTCGCAGCATCTACAGCCAACTGATCCTACTGTGCACCCAGATCAGGGCCCAAGTTCACTGAAAAGATCATAGCCTTGATGGAAAAATGTCAAATGGGCATACATAAATGATAATGCCGATTTTAAGACTTCTGATCTTCTTTTAGACTGAAGAACATTGATCTGAAGAACATAATCCAGAGCTATGTGTCGAAAACATTTCCGTGTTGCAGTCAAAATATTGGTTGCTTCCTCTACTTCATGTTTCTTATTTCTTTGAACTTGGGCATTTTTTACCAGAACATTCTCTTTTTCTTCACTAACTTTTTCAAACTGTTTCTTTGCATCTTTAAATTTCTTAATGTCTTTTTTAACGAAAGTCTGAAACTGTGCTTTAATTGATCTTTGGGTCTGGTCAAACAGGATATTGTGATAATTGATCATTTCCTGTAAGGTGTCAGAGAACTCTGTCAAGTTAGTCTCCACCAATGCATCTTTACAGGAATATTGTGCAAGGTCTCGAATTCCGTTCATAAACTGCTTGTTGGCCATACAGAACGCCTTCCCAGTTATCAATCACTGCAATGCAAAGCTTTACCAGCTTGTCAAGTTTCAGTTCCAGTTCCGTCACATCTACTTCTTCTAAAGCTGCCCTGAAGCACACAGAGTCCTTCAGGCACTCCTCGAAGGCCTCGGTCACCTTCACGCTGCCCGGCGCCGGGGTTGCTCTGCGGAGCGCGGGGCGAGGCCGCGCCGAGGCCGGCGGCCGGGCGAGGCGGGGCGGGGCTACGAGGCGGCGGGGTCCCGGCGGCGGGAGGCGGCTGCTGCTGCGGGGTCGCCTCAGCGAGAGCCCGCCCGCTCGGTCCTCCTCCCGCCGCAGGAACCGACGGCTCTGCGGCCGCGCCTCGAGTACTGTGTTCAGTTTTGGGCCCCTCGCTACAAGAGAGACGTCGAGGCCCTGGAGCGTGTTCAGAGAAGGGAAAAAAAAAAAAAAAAAGCCGCTTATTCTCTTGTTTTCTCATCTATTCAACCCTGAGAACACTGATGATAGTTGGCCTTGTATGTTGCTTTTGTTACTTTTTAAAAATACATTTCGTCTTCTGTTAACACAGAAAAATGGCGTACCAGACTTGATGTCCCAAAAGAACAAAAAGCCACTGAAAAGGCCAGTCCGTATCACCCACTTACTTTCTTCTCATTTCTGTCAGCAAAAAGTAATTAGTCTGAGATCACTCAGTTAAACTCAGAAAATTTGAAGTTTCTCCTAAAATGGAGGGCTTTTTAAAATTCCTTTAGAACTTGCTTTAAAATCATGAGGATTGTTGGTTTCTTTTATATGAACTACTGAATACTGATATTTTATTTCAGGTATTCGTGCAGTAATTTTCCTCAAAAGCCAAATAGACAAGCACATGGAAAAGTATTAATATAATATTGCTATACAAAATAAAATACAGTGTTCAGAAAACTGAAGTGAAAGAGGGTTTGTAAATGTTAAATATATCAGATTTTAAAGGTCTTGCCACTCTCCTAATATTGTATTGTTTCATATTATATTTGAACAGTTCCAAACTCATTCTGAGAGATACATTTGTTTTTGCTTAAGCTGGAACTTGAAATCAGGTCTTTGCTTTGGACTCAAAGGCCCAGTGATGGCTTACAGACATCATTTCTGGCGAGGAAATATGAGAGAAATGGAAGTAAAAGGGAAATATTAGAATGGGCCCCAACATAGCTCCTTTACATCTTGAACCACCAAAGAAGTATAGGAAAAAATCTGGTTTCCAGTTGTTCTTTTTTTTTTTTTTAATACCTTATTGTAACAATTGAAATGCTGACTGAAGGAAAACACCTGATTTTTCATGTTTGAAACTCTGAAAATATAAATAACAACAATAAAACTCAGAATAGTTTAAGCTAATTTAAAATGTCAAAACATGGAGATTCTTTTTTAGTATGCAATCCAGGTTCTAATCATTATTACCCTGATGCTTTAACTTTCATAAATCCTAACGCTGATAAAGAAGAAGTTATCACAGTCCTAAGAAGGTTGGCAGGTTGACAGCTATTTTGTACTCAATAATTTATGAGAACAGCATGGCTTCACCAAGTGCAGGTTCTGCCTGGCTAACCTTATCCCTTTTATTAATGATATAACTGTGTCAGTGGACAAGAGAAGAGCTACTGATGTCATCTATCTGGACTTCAGTAAGATCTTTGACATGGTCCCCCACAACATCCTTCACTCCATTGGAAAGGTATGGATTTAATGGGTGGACCATCTGATGGATGAGAAGCTGGTCACAAGATTTTTACCCAGAGAGTGGTGGTCAGTGGCTAAATGGCCAGATTGATACCAGTGATGAGTGGTGTCCCTGAGGGGTCAGTACTGGTCAGTGCTCTTTAACAGCTTCATCAAATATCTTGACAGTGGGATTGAGCGCACCCTCAGCAGGTTTGCAGATTACATCGAGCTATTGGGTGCAGTCAATATGCCCAAGAGACAGAAGGATATCCAGAGAGATCTAGACAGACATGAGCAGTAGGCCCAGGAGAACCTCATGAGGTTCAGCAAAGCCAAGTGCAAGGTCTTGTGTCTGTGTTGTGGCAGCCCCTGCTACAGATAGAAGATGAGGGATGAAAGGATGGAGAACAGACCTGACAAAAATGACCTGAGGATACCAGTGGACGGCAAGCTAGACGTGCCCTCACAGCCCAGAAAGCCAACCATATCCTGGGCTGCGTCAAAAGCACTGCCAGCAGGTCAAGGGAGGTGACCCTTCTCTTACCTCTGTGCAGGTGAGACCTCACCTGGAGTACTGTGTCCAGATGTGGAGTCGTCAGTAAAAGAGATGTGGATCTGTCAGAGCACATCCAGAAGAGGGCCACAGAAATGTTCCTACCAAGACACAGTCGAAAGAGCTAGAGCTGTTCAGCCTGGAGAATAGACAGCTCCAGGGAGACCTGAGAGCAGCCTTTCAGTACCTAAAGGGAGGCTGTAAGTAAAAAGGGAAAAGATTCTTTAGCAGGGCCTGATGTAACAGGTGGAAGGAAAATGGTTTTGAACTGATGGGAGATTATTGGATATAATGAGATTCAAGTTGGATATTAAGAACAAATTCTTCTCAGAATGAGTGCAGAGTTATTGGAACAGGCTGCCCAAAGAGGTGGCGGAGTCACTCTCTCTGGAAGTGTTCAAGACAGCTGTTGGGCATGTTGGCAATCGGTCAACTGTTGGACCTTAATGATTCTATGATTTTAAGAAGTTATTTAAAATAAGGTTGGTGAGGCAGAGGACCAGTCTGCCTAGAGAGGTGATGCAGACATTCAAGGACAGGGTTTGGAACAACCTGATCTAAATGTAGGTGTCTGTTCATTGCAGAGCAGTTGAAATTGATGACCTTTAAGAGTTCTTTCCAACTGAAGCAGTTCTATGATTCTGTGATACTAGGGTCCTTACAAAAGCTACATGCAAATTTTGTCCAGGTACAATCATAGCATATCTATTACATGCACCCCAACAGAGAACATCTGATCTGAAATTTGATTCTCTTTTGCTTCTAAATTCTTCCTGATGCATGACCAGAAAATACTGAAGCTCTGTTAGTGCTGTAATCTGCTTGATGAGTAAGTACCTTTCAAAAGTGTATAGTCAAGATAAGTTGATATCTTGCCATAGTATACTGACAATTTAACTTCCTCTTTCTTCTTGTAGTTTCCTATATATATCTTCGATTTGCTTCTTTTTTTTTTTTTCCCTGTCATCAGCATGTAAGAGATCATACCTCATGGATTTCTCTTGCATTTTCTTGCTAAATCCGTCGAGTTTCCAGATAACAACAAATATATCTGCATGTCGGCGCTGAGATCCCTTTTATTAATGGTGTAATTACTCAACTGTCACACAATTTTGTTTCATATCACAGGTGACAAGAGAAATCTGTGTATAATGACCACACACAGACATCAGAAATGTACAATTTATGTTCTTTAACCAGTCACAGGTTGTCTATAAAGGTAGGCAATGAGGACAAAAAGTTATTCATCATACCTCTAAACTGATGTCCACAGCACGCTATGTAGACAAGAGCACTACTCTCCTGTAGACTGTCTCTGCACCAAGGGAACCTACATTTAGTTGCATGAGTGATAGTTATGATGGGATTAGACTAGGTACAGATTAGGTAGTACTTGGCAGACTACATGTCTTCTGGCACTTAATGTCTTCACTCATACAACTGAGATGATATTAAAAGCTCAGTGTAATTCACTCTGTAACTACTAACTACAAAAACTGCATCAGCTGTAGCTTGTTATGCCTCAGATAGCACACCTACTTAGTGTTTTACAGCTGATAAAGTTACACAGTCAATGAAGAAATCTTGTGTTTCTTAGGCTGCCAGACACCATACACACTGGAATGCAAGGTAGTTGCCAATTCTGAATTGTTGTCTTTATGGCTGTAAATAGTAATGAACTATAATTACCATTCAGTATTCCATATGTGTTTGTGTGATTTTTGTGTAATTAACTCCATATTTGAATGTGATTCATGTCTCCAAATGTAAATGTTTATGCTAGGTCCAGGAGCTTTAGTATTCTACAATATTTCAGTTACTTTAAAAATTTCCTTAAGGTAGATGTCTAAGTTAATTTTGCAGTTTTACTTTGGGTGTTCTCTGTCAGTTGTTTATTCCTATTTTTTTGCTAATCATTTGAAAGTGTGCAGACAAAATATCTAAAACAGACTGAAATAGAAAAACAAATGCTAAAGCTCAAAAAACAACCAAATTAAGTCTAGTTTCAGTATTTCTAGATTTAATAGACCTGTAATCAATTATTGAGTGTAACTGTTGAAAAAATATATTATGTAACAATGTAAGAATGAAGACTTACACCAATATAATGCATTTAATGATTTTTTTTAGTGCATATATTTAAGAAAACATTTAATTGGTTTTGAGTTTCTGAACAATGTTTAGATCTCAGGAATTCTCTCAGGATGGAAAAAATGCTTCTCACAATTTGACTACCAGTGCCTCTATTCAGCTACTGAAATAAATGCATACAAAATGCACAGAAAAAAAGCAAACTATCCCAACGTATTGCATAGCAAGCCCTGACTAAACTGCTGATATTAGTGCATGTTCTGTAACCATGTGGTTATCAGACGTGCTTTCGCAGACAATAGTATTTCCAGTTTTTCCTCAGTAAGTTGTTCTGAGTTGACAGAGGCACATCTGTTGAGTCTTACCTTGATATGGTTTTCTTCCAACTCGTAAATATACATCATATCAACGATTCATGTGTAAGATTAGTACAACTCCTCCAGAAGTGTATGTCCAATAAGAGTTGCTTTAATAGTGGCATTTTTTCCTTTTGTCTGTGGTCATGTGCCCCAGGAGAAAGCACAATAGCCATATGCTTTCTATACTATGTAAAATATATTGACATAGAAAAATTGACAAAAAAAACCATCACAATCAGTTTTAAAGTCTTTTTTCTTTAGTAAGACTAATACACTCTTTGAACTTCAGAATTACATACAACACTGTAGACAGTAAATTACATGAATTAAGAGACTATATAAATATTGCAGCGGCTCTAAATATGCTTACAAAACTGCTGGGGTGGCAGAACAGGTGAATCAAATCCATTTCCAAGACCCATGCATGTTGCCTTAGTAACGAGTTAAGACACATCAAATCCTGGAAAAGTGAGTATAAAATTAAGGATTTAATGGTGCTACTGGGTCCTGTTTTATTTTTTTTAACAGTAATGATGGCAGTACTATTATTTATTAGCGTCAAGAAGTTACTCAGTACTTACCAATAGAATAACAGATCAAACATAAACACATAAACAATTCTAGTGTTTCCCTTAGTGATTCTAAACTTTCATACAATTGCATCACCGTAACAAAGATGTGTGATCTTAAAACAAACCCTTTCTTTCCAAACATCCTAGAAATTAAAAATATTCAGGAGAGAACACTCTTCCCAAATCTAGTCTGAATTAAAGATGAAATTGCGTAGAGTGTAAAATTTTCTTTGAGCATTCTCATAGGCACAGTCATTCAACACATAATGAAAAGGCAGCCTGAGTGAATCTGTGAGGCATTATATGATAATCAAGAGTTCTGACAGACATAGAAATACTGTCAGTGGTACACTGACAAACACTGGAATCAGATTGAATTACCATATCAACATCAATGTCCAAGAATGGAGTTCTTGTTTTCACTTTGAACTGAAACTAAATATCATGGGTCCATGTCATCTGGGCTGCAGTACAGCCATTTTGCAATGTGACTGTTGTATGAGACTGAATTGAAAGCCTTTGCTACTAGTCATTTTATAAAGTTGAAATATTTTGTTTGTACTACATTGCAAGCTTTTTAATTCTGTAAATATTTTATAGTATTATATGAAGTCAATCACCCTAGGAAAATTTAATCTGATGCAAACAAACAGTATTAAGATTCATTATATAACCTTAGGAAAAGATAATCTAAGTAAGTATCATTGTCCAGCACGCTTTTTCTCAGCAAAACAAATTTTTCTATTCCCAATTTACTACAGAAATGTGCATTTTCTCTTGACTTGACTTGGGATGTGGAAGAATTGAAAAGTTTCCCTAACACCAATCAGAGGATGCTCAAAAATAGTTCTGCACCTTCTTTTACATTTCATATACCTCCATCTAAGTATCATGTATCATTTTCCACATATTTTTCACTAAAATCTCAGGCATCCCTGCAGGAAAATCTTTCTGAGAACAACCTCTTGAAGTGATAATAATTTTTATCAAAACGCAGTATCCCTTACGTATAGGTCTAGTTACCTTAGAGGTTTTCTGAAGTATCTGACATTCTTCTTTACCTCTGGAAATTTTAATCTGGATTTCATCTTAGAACATATGAGATTTTTACAGGACTGACACTGTTATTCTGTCTTCCAGCTTTGCTTCCTGAACATGCAGCCTACACCTGCTGTCTCCAAATCTCTTCCGAAATTCTATTTTCAGATGTTACAATTCAAGATGGAAAAAAAAATAAAAAAAATCAAGTATGTTCTACGCCGGAATAAATCTTTCTGTTTCCTTTATTTTCCTTATTGTTTCACTTCCAGTGTTAGTGCCCTATTTTGTGAAATATTTTGTGAAACATTCTAGCTTACTTATCTCTGTAGATGCAGATACATTAGTTTTTCCAGATTTATGCAGCAAGTTTCTGTCTCTATGGAAGTTCGTCTGAGGTATCAATCCTGACACCAGTGACTGTGTTGCAGTTTGACTGCTCTGTTGTTCCAGCAAAGTGTTATAATTTTGTTCAGTTGCCAAAATTTAGATGCAGTCTTTGTGCATGCCGCTGTTTGGGTGCAATTTTCAGGACTCCATCTTTGAATGTAGATCTTACTGCCACTGTTCTATTGTGTTATTTTGAAATTATCATTCCAAATCAGTGTATAAGAGCACTATGCATGCTCTTTAAAGTCAGTCTGTGCTGATGTTGCTTCATCAAAGTCTTTATCCAAATTTTGGTTGCACATCCTGCTTAGATCTCTTATCAGAAACACAATTTCTTAAATAGTAAGATGCTTTTTCCTTTGTTCCATTAATTCTTCTCCATATTCACATCTTCCCGAAGTCTCCATCTAAAACGTGCTACTCATATTTCTCTTTCTGTGTTCTTCAGTACTCTTCCAGGGTCTGCAGTAGCTTCTTTGTGTCTTTCATTTGACTTTATTGGAAATGAAGAAAAAGTTCTTTAACGTCAGAACCTACTATTATAGTAGGTGAATTTTTGCTTAATTTTATCTATTTATTTATTTATTTATGGAAAAAAAAATTTCAACGTTACAGCTAATTTTGCGTTTACTTGAGTTTTCTTTTTTGTGCTTCTGGAGAACTTAATTTACTGCAAGACTCTTAACTGTCAGCTTTGCACTAAAAACACTGTTCACTTATCTTCATTTATTTCAGCCATCACTCAAGGCCCAGTCTTCTAATGCAGTTCTTCCTCACTCCAGCTTTTCATGGCATAAGCTCTGTGCAAATTGGTTTGAACTGACACACTCTAAAGCCTCCTGAAAGGAGAAGCTCCCTTGCAATTAGAAATTTTGTCTGTGTTGCTTGGGAGGCGGAAAGGAAGAAAGAATAAACTATCCAGATATATCACGTGCCTTTTCTTTTTAAAAATGAACTAAAATATGAACTAAAATCCTGGTACTGTCTCATTTCAGCCAGTGCCTTTTTGCCTCTGAAATCGGTGAGTTGAATCAGTGGTTAAAACTTTAGAAGGCAATGCAATGGAAGGCTTGCGTGTACAGTCACTCTGCACTGAAAGAAGGTTATGTTAACAGATGTGGGGGAAGAGCACAGTAAAGGGATAGATCCTAATAGATTAGTGTATACATGGAAAAAAGTTTTTAACAAAACTTGTAATTCCTTGATATTTCTATTCAGACTTGGCCAATGTGAAAGAAAATATGGATGGTTTCTCTGATACAGCGTTTGGCAGTTTTTGGCAGATGTTGTTGTTGTCCGGGGTAACGCTGTATATCCTGAAAACTGGTGGAGCAGAATGGACAAATAAACCTTTGATAGTTTCTAAATAAGCAAGGATGACAAAAATAAAATGAAGAACTTCTGGAAATGAATAGATCCAGTGTTGTAGTGTAGATGCTGGAAGACTGAGCGTTTGGAGATAATTAGTCTTCCTACTTCAGACTTTCCAGATGACACTTAAAATCTTTCCGTAAGTCTCATTTTTAGAAATACATAACCCAGTATAATCATTAGAGCAACTACACGGCAAATTATTGGTCTGATTTTCATGACCACTGGGTACATCAGCATCCTATTTTTGAAAATCATCTCACTTCGCAGTAACATAAAGATGTAAAGAGCTTCTATCTTTAGATGCATAGCACTACAGATCCAGGCTCCAGCTTATTACCTACAGACTACCTCGTTACCCCAAGTTCCTTATGAGATCAGTATCTCTTCTTAAATAAACAAAAGTCGTGAATTTCATGACCTTAAAGTCACCCATTCAGAGAAGGTGAATTATATGTTTCTGTCTTCTTCTGAGATGAAAACAAAAAGTATTTAATTGCCTAACATTCAATTTTAAGCTTTTTTGTCAAGGAATTGTGGGCAAGCCATTTCCTGGAAAAATTCTTAATGTTTGCAAATCCTTAGTTGTAACAACATATTGAACATCGAGATTTGATGTGTGACCTTGTTTATTTCTAGAGCCATAAGGAAGCAGTGGAATATTTTAGGCATGTTTTACCCTGCTGGGTTCCTCTGCTTTGTAGTGCATATGCTGATTAGTATCAAGTAGGAGAGGCAGCTTAGAAGAATGATCTATTTTATGGGTCTGTATTGTCAAGGAACACCAAGTCAGAGAGGCAAGAATGCCAATAAAAAAGATAAATCTGCTCATATTTATTCCATAGCTTCCCACTTCTTTTGTCATAAAGAAAGACTGCAAGTCTGTTTCTGCATGTGTTTCCAATCAAATTCAAGACTTGGTAATGCATAAATCACAGAGTAATTTTTTTATTTTAATTTTTTTATGTTGCTATTGCTTATCAAACATTAATGAGAACAACTGTGTATACTCTTCACATTTTATTTGATATATAAACAGTGCATTGGTGTTAATTGTGAACAATGTTTACTTTTGAGAGGGGATGAAAACCCACTCAGATGCTGTCATTTTCAAGCTGTGAAGTTTTTTCCTCCATAGCACATATGCCTTACTACAATCTGGCAAATATACCCACAAAAAATAAGCCACAATAAAAATCCTTTTTAAATTTATATATATATATATTATTTTTTTTTTTACAGTTTGCAGTAGAAACTAAGAATTCATGTCAATTACATATAGTTTCCCCTCTATATAGAAGTATCAAAACAGCACATTAAATATTGGCCTCCATGACTGTTCTGGCATATGAGCCTAACCCTAATCATAAGTAAGGAAGGGAAGCATGCTCAGTTTGAATAGTTTTCTGAAAAACATTTACAGTCTAGCAAAATAGGAATCCAGTTTAATATCACTTATTTTAGATGTTGTGTGCAGGGCCAACAGACTAAAACACACATTTCTCAACTGAAAACATCATTATTAAAAATAATGCCTTCCAAAAAATGTCCCAGTTATATGAACAGTGTTTCTCAACATTGTTTTTACTGCAATAATGGCCTCTCCTTTTGATTTACATGCTTTTACTTCACTCCTCGACGGTCTATGTGCTTTTAGACATAAAATAGTCTTGTATTTTGGCAAACTTCAGGAGTTTAAAATGAGTCTTTTTTTGTTTTATATTTATATTTCTTGGCCTAAATGGTAAATATACTAAGTATTAAAATAAACATTTCATAGACTATTAAGAACATAAATTTTGAGTTTGAAATTATTTCCTCTGTACTGTTTAATTTCTGTTTATTCTGGACTGAAATTACAGTACAGGACATAAAGAAGACTGGGATCACGTTTATGTGAGTGATGCTCTTCTCTTGGACATAGTTTACAGTGCTGAGCATAGCAGATAAACTATTTATTCTCAGAAGGCAACTGTGGAAAATGCAGTGAAAGATTAGAATTATCCAGAGCTAAAGCTCATCCTGCCCTAGTGAGGTGTTTTGCCAGTGTGACCAGGGTAGCACATCAGTAATCTGACCAGCTGGTCTATCTCCAACCTCCCACTGCTTATTGCAAAGGAATCATTCTCTAGCAGATGAATGTGATAGTCCACACATCTGTATATGCATAGAGTCAAAACAATTACATTCCTAAATCCTTTGTAAAAGCAACTCACGTAACAAAAGTTAGTGAGTGCAGCAGTAATGATGATGTATTTTATTTATCAGGTTTTACCAAAATATAAATATGAATGAGTATTCTTATTAGCAGGACTGACAGAGTAGTGTTGAAGACAGAAAATGACAAATATATAAATATTTATAGCTAAATATTGGATATGATCCTTACAAGTGATTAATACTAGCTGTGATTTCAAAATGTTTTTCTCCTACTCTCCTTCTGCATCCAGTCTCTTTGTCCAGGAGAAAATACAATGACAAAACTCCTTATGTGACCTATGATGATATTTATAAAGTGCTTACTCTGTAATGAAGTTTCAGGTCCCCAGAGTCTCTAGCTACATCAACATATAGAGAAGGGCAGTCTGTCTTTTTCTTTTCCCCTCCTTCCTTTTCTGAAAGTTGTGTCCTGTGATGGAACTGAGGTTTCTAGCAAAAACCTTCAACCCGAAAGGAGGTCAGCATCTCAGACCCTCAATCAGTAGCAGAATTTTCAAAGGACTCATACATTATTTGGCCTCAAAATTTCCATGTTCTAAAAGGTGCTTTTTCTTTCTTTCAGTCAATTTTCTCAATTGGTGGCTGCACATCTTCACATCTAGTTTTACTATGTTACTCAGCAGAGAGAAGTCACATGCCACATGGGAATATTTAATGAAACTGCAACTGAATCTTCTTCAGATTTTGCTTTTGCAACAGTTGTGTTATCTGCGTAGTGGACCCGTTGATAAAGTAATGAATGGGGAGTCACAATGAAAACCTACATTTCTCAATCTTACTATGTCAGTTTGCCTTATATCTATCATGATGCAGTGGGCTTATGGTTTGGAATTCAAAAGCTGTAGTTAAGACATCTAGAAATTGACATCAAAGTCTGAATAAGTCTCTGTGGTGGTTTTTTTTTTACTTTTTGCAAGTAATGGAGATGTGCAACCATCTATATAGCAATTTATTTCCTAGTAAAGTATGCCTACAGCAGGTGGTATAAACTGTTCTCTCCATCAGATAAAGGAGGTCACTATATCTGGTTCAGATGTAGACATCTAATTTTTAGAAATCTGCATTTACAAAAGGTGATTCTGGGACTTTATAATTCATAAAATGAAGGGAATTTGTAAAAGCGTCAGAAGTTTGTGTTCCTATTTCTTCAACATCCTTCTTTTAAAAAAAATAAAAATAAAATAAAATTATGTAAATATATTAAAAAATATATATTTATATACATGCACGTAAGTTATTGAGATTCCATGCTATCACTATTATTATTTCTTCTGGTACAATAACAAAAAATTCATTTGTGTTTGTTGATATGGAAATGCTGAACAGGAAACATTTAAAATCTGGAAAATTACTAGCATAGACAAAAAATTAAAAACTTATGGCAACATAAACTAAACTGACAAAATTCGGGAAAAACCGTTTTATAGTAAGGCCTCTGAACATGTGGAATAAGTAACTGAAGGTAGGGTTGAGTCTGAGAAGTGTAAATGAGTTCAAGAGAGCCTCAGATTTCCCTCTTGAGTATGAAAGGAGTCAAGTAATAGAGCAAAAAGACAGGGAAGTGGGATTAAGGTAAACCAAAAAAACCAGACATGCTAGGCTGGATGACTTTTTCCTGTTTGTGGATTTCATGTTTTCAACAAAAAGTGACTGCACAGATGGTCTGTGTTATTCTCACATCCTTTGAAATTCGGTTTCCAAAAATGTCACCTTGCTCCCTATCCTCCTGTGAAGCATAAAGTGCATATACTGTTTTCCAACGTGTTCACATGCATTCTTGCTGTCAAAACTGGTCTACTTCATTAGCCATCACCATGGAAAAATGTGTAAGAAGGGGGTTATAAACATTAGTAATGTCAAATTCTCCTGCAGAGATCTGCATGAGAGAAGGCTGCTGGTGGGTTGCTAGCACTGTGTCCACAGTACTAAGAAAGTCAGCCTAACAGCGATAAACTAATTGGTGCTATGTCCACTGTATTTGTGGTAGATGCAGTTCTGGATTTTTATTTAAGACTAGGAAAAAGATTCCAACCTTTATCTTTGAAATTGTCTAAAGTTCCTTTAGTTTGGACATTAAATAATCTTTAAGGTTTGACACAGGACAGAGTATCCAGTTCGAGCTGACAGAATTACTAATCAGTACAAAAACTGGACCACAAAGGAAACTAACACGAAGGATTTTTGTGCTTCTGCTTTAGATGAGGTGTAGTCTTCATTGTCCAAGTTCACACTCAACTAACCCTCATCCATTTTATGGTCCCCTCCATTTTACCAGATACACCTTCACTATGGAAACTGACTTTTGCATACTGTCTGATTTTCATAGCATTGTTAAATTAAAAGGAAAGGAAGGATTTGAAGAGTTCATCTAATCTTATAAAGTAGTCCCACTTTTGTGTTGAGCCATGCTGCTGTTACTCTCAAACTGATTACTGGCAATGGAACTGGCCTCTATGCAGCCAGAGAAACCAGAGAACCTCAGAGAAAGTTGTGCTGAATTCATCCAGGATTTTCTGTATGAATTGTGATGCGTCTCCCAGGGGACCAGTACAGTTTAACATTTTTATCAATGACATAGTCAGTGAGATCAAGTGTACCTTCAGCAAGTTTGCTGGTGACACTAAGCTAACTGCTGCAGTTGACACAGTAGAAAGAGGAGATTACATCCAGAGGGACCTGGACAAGCTTGAATATTGGGCTCATATAATCGAATGAGGTTCAACATGTCCAAGTGCAAGGTATTTTATTTGGGTAAAGGCAGTCCCAGATATGTGTACAGACTGGGAGAAGAACTTGAGAGCAGCCCTGCCAAGAGAGACTTGGAAGTCCTGGTGGAGCAAAAGCTTGACACGAGCTAGCAGTGTGCACTTGCAGCCAAGAAAAGCAATAGAGGGGTGACCAGCAGATCGAGAGAGGTGATTGTCCCCCCTCTGCCCATGCAAGGTTCTATCTGGAATACTAGGTCCAAGTCTGGAGACCTCAGCACAAGAAAGATGAAAGGAGGAGGGCCATGAACATTATTGGAGGACTGAAGAAAGATTGAGAGAGCTGGAATTGTTCAGCATGGAGAAGAAGAGACTCCAGGGAGACTTCACTGCAGCCTTTCAGTACTTAAGGGGAGCTTAGAAACAGGAGACTGACTTTTTATATGGTCTGATAGTGAAAGGACAAGGGGGAATAGTTTCAAACCAGAAAAGGGGAGATTTAGAGTAGATATCAGGAGAAAATTCTTTACTCAGTGATGTGAGGCACTGGAACAAGTTGCCCAGGGAAGCTGCAAATGCCCCATTCCTGAAGGTGCTCAGAGCTCGACGGTTCCCTAGTCAGCCTTATCTAGTGGGTGGAAACCTTGTCTATGGGGGGGGATTGGAACTGGATGGTCTTTGAGATTCCTTCCAATGTAAAGCATTCTATGATTCCTCTATGGTATCTGAGCAAATAGCCAACCCAATCTCCCTTCACATATCCACTATTATGGGATGGGTGAGAAGGAAGACTGTTCCTTTGTGGTACAGACCAGGATATGCATGGAAAGTTGGTAACTGCTAGGAAGAAGGAAAGGCTACAAAATCTCCCCAAAGTCTAAAATAACAGCAGAAAAAAAAAAAAAAAGATTTTAAATCAAAATATACATAATATGATTCTGTGTTAATATCATTTTTCCCTCTGACAAGATTGCTTGAAACTGCTTCTCTTTTTCATGGTATCAGTTTTTCCTTTAGCATTTATTTCTACATCAAGGACTGTGAAACACATTGTTTTCTACCATCTACAAGACATACACGCACTGATAGCTGATGCTCCTATGTAGTTTATTAAAGAGCTTTTAAGAATTATGCACCTGGACAAACGCAGCCCTGTGTTGTGGCTCCATTTGGACCCATTGCCTTCCAGCAGCTGTGCAACATACCCATTCTTGCATTCTGCAGCAGTCTTATTTCCAGTGGCACACTCATTTCCTCTGTGGGGAATTCTTGGCACTGAAGTTTTAGTGAGGTACAAATCCCACTTTATGCCAGTTATGGGCAAGGGATAAAAGCTCCAGCAATGCCCTGAGGAGAAGGAGGGTATAGCTCTACCCTGGTTCTTCTCATACCAAATGTGACTGGCACATGTTCAGAGATAAAAAGAGCCTGGATAATTCAATCACCCAATTTCCTCCAAACATTTTTTTTGTTTAGCCCCATTGTGAAGAGAGGATAACAAAACACACATTTGTTTTGTTGGAACATGTTCATATTCAGAGACAGTGTAGGAGCTGAACACCAGGGAATCTCAGATCCACTTGAAGAGTCTCATTTCCTTAACAGAATGACTTTAGAGTCAGGGGGGCTATTCTCCAGCAGAACTTAAATAAAGTGAGAGTCAGGTCCTGATCATATTACTCTGTTTTTAGAAAAAAAAATCTAAAAATAATATAGTAATCAAGAGTAAAGGCAGCTCCATCAGTCCATGAGTACTAGCCCAGTAAAGTTTATAAAAGAGGATAAATTTTGCTTAGGGAAAAAAAAAAAAAAAAAAAAAAAAGGAGAAAGAAAAAACTATCTGAATTCCATGAAATAGGATTTCACCATCATTGTAATCCACTTTTTTTTTTTTTCCCTACAACCTCCAGACATATAAACACACTGTTTGTTTGCTGTTTAAAATTTTTACTGTCTTTAAATATATATCAGACTCCAACTCTTTGGATTAGCTTGCATACATGTTTCTAACCATAATTTAATTTTTTTTAAGTTCAAAGCAATTCATATGCTTTATGTTGATAATGTACTCCTAATATGTTTATATGGTTGTTTGGGGATTTTTTGGAAAGAAAAATTGGAAACAAACAAAAAACTTTGTACTATAAAGGAAATCAAACATTACTGACTAGAAAGGAATTTAAATCAGTGAAAAAAAGGATTGAATACTTTTTTCTTACCCTGAAAGATGGATTTAAATCTGAACAAAACACTAGCCAGCATTACATTGTCCTAAAGTGAGTGAATAGTTAAATGTGTTCTTTTTTAATACACTGTCTCTGTCATAGTGGTTGCTCAGTGCTTGCTAGTACACCACATGGTGGTGCAGCAAATGCTGGTGTATCAGAGAGAGGCATACAGTAGGATCAAGAATATTTACATTATGTAACATAATTTTCTTGCACCCTAACACCAGCACTGCCAACATGTTTTTTCTTGTAGCTGTTCCTTGCATGTGAGTGTAGTTGGGAATGCATGGGTTAAGTGACACTGCTCCGCGTGTCTGTCTCAGTGGCAGGGAAGGAGGTTATGCAGCAGGGATCTCTTAGGAAGGTGAATGCTTCTCCTAATGAGGTGAAGATGATGGCTCTAATGCAGTGGAACAGCTGCAGCGGGCTCTTTCCCAGCCCGAGTCACACTGAGATCAGATTCAGCATATAGCGGCTCTGTTTTCTTCACGCACTATAATTATGATTGATTTGCAAAAGATGTAAAACTCTTTGCCTTTTTATAGCAAGAGCTTTTAGTTGGTGAGGCATTGAGAAAAGGGGTTTTTGGTACTCTTCCAGAGAGGACTATCTCCTTTCCACCTCCTCAGTCTTCTCTGGCTGACAAGGTTAGATTCTCCTTTTGCTGTCATCTCCTTTAATTCTGGGAGATTTGGGTGCCAGAAGGGACCATGAGCTCTAAATTCAGGTTTTTTGCAACGTGCAAACATCTGCTTTCTTCCAATTTCATGTGATATACAAAGCACAGAGATGAGAGACTCATGACTTTTCTCCTTTATAATAACAACTCCATCATTTCCATTATAGTCTTTACACCATAGTTAGACTTGATGTCAGAGAAACGTGAGATTTGACTGCCTGCGTAATTCTCAAAATCGCTTCCCTCAAAGCTAAAATTTGAACATAAAGGGTCTGATTCCACAGATTCAGCAACCGGCTCTGTTCTGGTGGTGTACCTCACTGTCTGGACATGCAGATTGCCTCCTCCTCATGGATTCTCAGGGGTGAGGAACTACCTGGGAGATTCAGTGTAGCACCAGTGTCTGCTGGAGTCTTTTGGACTGATCTGTGTAGCTGAACAGAATGAGGATTTGCAGTATTCCCACGCAGATGTAGAGATTCTGGAGGAAAGCATGTTAGCTTTCAGTCAGCCTAAGGCTCAACGGAAGTACTTGGGATTTGATACTCATCCACAGAGACCTCCTCAAAGGAAATAGTCCCTGCTATAATTAGATAGTCTTTTGGTTCAGGGGGTCATTACATCTGTTGTGGGTCTATGAATTTTAGCACAGGAAGCTTTTTTTCACAAAAATAAAATGAATCAATCTTGGCAAGTAACTCAAAGTTTGGAAGTGCTAGAGTAAAAACTTCTATTATGAACAAAATTATTTTCTTGGATTTTGAATTGTTATTCAGTCTTTAACTATGTGATCATGAAAAGTGCCTAGGGTGCAGAGCAAGCAGAGCAGAAAACTGCAAGAAAAGAAATGATCATTTTCTTTCTGGTGTGTAAGCATCAGATTAGACCAGGAGAAAGGAGCTTTCTTTGCCAAAACAATGCTTCATTTGGATAGCTTAATTCTGACAGCTCCTGACATTTGCAGATTTGAAGCTATAGAGTGAACACTTTTTATAATATAATTTCTATATGTATTATTGCACATAATGTATTATCTGCATAACTATATATACTTTGTGACTTAGCAAGAAGGCCAATTTTCCCTTATAGTTGTAAGACAAAGTAATGACATTGCTGCTATTTTAAAACCATGGGCAGCATACATCCAACTTAGGATAAACACAGTTTTGTCAACTGCTAGGCTCAATAGAATTTCTAAGCATAATGGCAGAGTTCAGAAATATTGTTAGGAAGTTTGGGGATGGTAATAAAAAAATTATAACTAATAATAGTATTTTCAGCAAATTGCTTACGCTTAAGAGTAAAAGCTGTACATCCATATCAAGCCACACACTTTTTGAAAATGCAATTTCACCAGTGGAACCTCTATTAGTATCTCTGTGTGTTATTAGGACAGCAGGATTTGTTCTGTAACTAGTCATATTTGCTGTCTAGATTCAGTTGCCCATTACAAATGGATGTATGCACATCTGTCCCACATGCACTGTCAAGTCCATGGAACCTAAAATAGTATTTTCATCTGCTTTTATGTATATGCATTGTTTTTTGGTGTATGTTTATTCCTGTTTAGTTCTTCTACTGCTAAAAACTGATTCTGGAAGCTAGGTAAAATGTGCATTGAATCATCCTCTTTGCAACTTTACAAAGAATCAGAAATGTTCAGTAACAGCAGGGAGTTAAAACTCCATATGCATTCCAGACTCTTAAAGCTGTGTTACTGTCACCATCTCTTAACTCTCCTCATGTGTAGGTTCACATATATAAAATTTTGTTCAATTTGAAGTGACATGTGAAGATGTCATGAATGGGTGTTCTCAGGAGAACAGGATCAGATGAAGATACTGCACCCTTGCTGCCAAAGCCTGGAATTAAAGGAGGGCCAAAAGAATGTGTATGACATACTGCTACTTAATACATCTGAGAGTTGAAATTGGGGATATCCTTGGCAAATAAATCTACTACTTCTGCTGCTGCTTTGTGTCAACTGACAGTAAGAAAACACACAAGACAGGAACTAGGACAGAAAATATATATTTTGTTTTTCTTCAATTCTATGCTTTCTCTCTCCCTTTTATGAACACGTTGATAAGAAATGACAACAAATCCAGTTTATCAGCGTTTTGTTCATATTTCACATTGGAAGACGTGAGAGACACGTGTCTCATCAGTTGTGCATACAGCACTCAAAAAGTGCCTGACTGGAAGAGTGGACAAAGGTGGACTTGCAGTGAACCAAAAGTGTAAAATACCAATCAATAGACAGTTTCCTTTTGAGTAAGTATTTTGAAGAAGACTTTCATCAAAGAATAATGCTTATTTTGCCATATCTATAAAAAATAAGAAAGAAGGTGAAAAATGTGTTTTATGTTATAGGTAGTTGAGTAAAATTATTATCTGCTTTCAGAAGAGCAAAAATAGCATCTGGAGTTTCTGGCATGAATAAAGAGAATGTAAAGCTATTTCTAATTATTTTGTTAAGATCCTACTCTAGAAGACCTCCTTGAGAACCAGTATAGTGTTGCCAGCCTATGCTTGATGACACCAAACTGTATGATATGGTTGACACATCTGAGGGACAGGTTGCCATACAGAGAAACCTAAACAGACTCGAGCAGTGGGGCAGTGGGTGCAGGACAACTTCTTGAGGTTCAACAAATCCAAGTTCAAGGTCTTGCATCTGGATCGCTACAACTCCCACTATCAATACAAGTTTGGGGAATTAAGGGATAGAACAAGGTTATGGTTTCAAATTAAAGAGGGTAAATTTAGATTTGATATAAGGAAGAAACTTTTTACTGTAAGGATGATGAGGCACTGGAACAGGTTGCCAAGATATGTAGCGGATGCCGTGATCACTGAAGGCATTCAAGGTCAGGCTGAATGGGTCTCTGAGCAACCTGATCTCACTGTGGGTGTTTGTTGTCCCGTTTGGAAGGCCAGTCCACACGGGCTAGCAAACAGCTAGGGCCACTCTACCAGGCACCAATATGATGATGTAGAAAATGGCGTTTATTAAGGCACAACAACTCCCTAAGTACAAATCTTGCTTCATCTCCGCCCCTTAAGCATGCGTCACATGTCACTCACAGAGCAAGGGGAGGTCCTATCGCGTTACATCACGATACCCTGGTTACGCCTTCTACAACAGTGTTCCTGTTCACTGCAAGGAAATTGAACTAGACGACCTTTATCAGTCTTTCACAACTCAAATGGTTCTGTGATTCTATCTCAGAAAGAAATGGTAAAGTCAGTGGATGAAATTTGTGCTTTTGGAAGCTAACAAAGAACTAGTCAAGTCTGAACCTAAATTACCAGTAGATAAAAACAAAACAGTTATTTTTTTGCATACATATTTTTTGTGTAGGTTATGTTGAGAATATCCTGGCTACACACTCTCACAGATCTCTCCTGCTGGAGGTTATATGATTCAGCCAAGCTTTATGCCTCACCAACCTCTGAAGACTTCAGAGGAGATCTGCCCGGCCAGCCATGAATTAAGCAGGGTGAGCTATGCTCAGCAGTACTGAGGGATGAGATAGGTTCAGAAGGAAAATTCCCTTTTCCTCAGACTACGTGCACTTTCAACACAATGAGGCCAGGGGTATTGCTGACCATCACTGTATTAAGATAATAGGGTGCTCTTAAACAACCAGCAGCTTCTCCAGATTACCTTTATATCACAAAAGAACTGTGTGATGCCTTGGAGTTAGAGGAGACAAGATTTAATTATTTTTCAGATTCAGGGCTGTTGTAATACACACAGGCTGTTTAATGCATATGGCTTTTCTTTTTTTTTTGTGCTTAAATTTAGTAACATTGTAAGAGAATGTCACACTTGTGCTGATGCAGAGGTCTTACTCCTTCCTTTTGTCCTCACTAAACTACTGCAGAGATTCATTTCTCACTAATTACTCTGCATGTGCAATTAACAGCTGATGCAAAAATCCCCTGCCTGATCTCTGTTGGCATTGAATAGCTACAGTTCATAACTCCAGACCAGGCCCTGCTACACTGCTGGTTGTTAATCTGAACTCATATTAGTTTCAAGGTGTTTTTGTTATGTTAGGAAGACTTTTCATTTAATTTACAGATATCTGACAATTCTTGAACCATCCTTTTCTATACATCTCCATTTTCTCCAAGACACATAGTCTTGGCTTTGGCTTCTAAGATAAATGATAACTGACATCTGGTAACTCGCCCTTTAGGCAACATTTTCTGCAAATGTTAATACCTGGGTGTTCACAAACCCTTAGTCTCTTTGGTGACAGTCCCTTCAGGAAATTTTACTGTGTGACACAGATATAGGACAGCTGCCTATACATTTGTTATTAATTTGCTAATTTAAAACATTGGCAAGAAAACATTGCCAAAAGAAGTCAAGACCTCTTCAGTCCAAAACAGTAGTCTAATTTCCATCTTTCTCATTGCAGATTATAGCCTTTGAAAGCGCTTAATATTGTGAGGATGTAACAAAAACGGCCGTTGATATTATTTAGTTTCTGGTATGTGCCTCAGTGCTACTTGTAATAGCCCACAAATCTGTTCTAGTTGTCCCTAATAAGCAAAATAGCATGAAATTCAAACTCTATTGGAGAGTTTATAATGCAAGAAAATGGAAACATTCAGTTCCCTCAGGGGAATATGATGCTAGGAGAATACTGTCAGTAGTTGCAGGTATATGTGTATGTAATGTTAATTACTGTTGTTATAATTTGTATGTGTGTATACTTGTGTTGTACAATTTAAACATGATGTAATGATATGGAATTATTTACAGTTCCCAGAAGTCTCCAGTACTCCTCATGTGGTTTCCAGTTCTGGGTGATGGCGGAGAGCTCTTTACCCTTCTGGAAGGCCAGCCATGATGGCTTCCCAATATGATCTCGGGCTGTCTCTCTCCTCCCTTGTTTTTTGTTTGTTTGATTTATTATTCCTAATTATTCTGTATAATCTCACATTCCTTTTAATAAATTAGTTCTCTTATCCAATGAAGTCTTTTCCTTTCATGTTTCTCCCCCTTCACCTGTGGGAAGGGAGGAATGTTTTGTGATAAACTCTTCAAACCGTGTCTGGGAAGTTCTAGTAAATTTCATTTTTATTCATTTTTGGCTGTTTTCTTATGGTAATTCCTTTTTATCTTGATTTATATTGATTGCTTTCTTTCTATTTAGAAAAATTTCAAAACAAAATTCTCCTAGGCTTTGGTTTGGAGTTTTATTGGTTGATTTGCTACAGTAGAGGTAGTAATAGGAAGCTCTTTCTTGAAAGTTCAGGGCCTCCTGCAAAGCCCAAAGCTCTCCTTAGCAAATGTGATAAACATAGCTCAAGAGCTCCATGCAAACTGACAGGGAAATCTTTACCTTTGCAAGGAGTTCAGAAATCCTCTGATAGTAAATGCTGTGCATATGCATGCACAAATGTTTGCATCCACAAAACGAACTCTTTAAATTTTCCATGCCCAGTGAATGCCTACGTTTATCCTCCGTGATCTCCTTCACTTGTTATCTTTCTGCCCATAGAATTATAATATTCTTGGATCTAGTGTTCACAGAATGGCAAACATCAGGGCATAGCTGTTGTTATTTTCAAACAGAAATTCAAATGAGACTGAAATCCTTTAGGCCTTTAATGAGTTTCCAACATTATCTGGGCTTGCAATAATTCTCTTGAGTCAAAGAATTGAAATAATTATTGAACTGAGTCCATTTTTTTCCTTTTTTTTTCTTTTTTTTTCTTTTCCAGATATAATTATTTCCTTAGCTGTGTGCACTCAGCTATTCCTATGGAGATTTAGATTTCCTGACCTTGGTCCAGACATTATCTCTTACTATGAATAAATTTATTCAGAAAGATGCTCACTAAGGGAGTAACATCACCCCAATTTGTCTTGACTGGCACATGCACATAGAAAACTTCTAGAAATTTAGCCTGAAATTAATGTTAAGTTACCAGTATTGAAGGAATTACATCAGAGCCAATGAAACCTAAGCAATAGAGTACAAGTGGTAACATACATATTTTGAAGATATATCAGTAGAGAAAAAGTCAGGGCAGCATATTCAAAGCATGCAGAAGTATCCCAAAAGCTGTGATTTGAAACAATTCTTGTAACATTTCAGTATAGTGCCTTGGAAGAAAATTTTTACTTCACAGTATTTTTGGTAGCACGACAGTCTCTACCATTGAGCTTTTACTCAATTCTCTGTCTTGAGAAAAATGATTGAGAATAGGAATCTTTTTCTTATATTTTGACCAATTTAAAAGTAGTTTATATTAATCATACTAGCTGACTTCAACTTTTTATTGCTTAATCTACAGTACACGATATTTGCAGTACTCGTATCAATCTAGTTCTTTTCTAAATAATTTTTGATTTCTTATCATATTTTATAATTTGCTACTTCATTCTGTCTAAATATGATTTAAATTATCATAGATACAAAAATTGTAAGTATAGGTGGGGGAGTCCTTATGTTACTCTCCTTAGCGGTCCAAACACGTAATCTCTCTTTAACCTTTTCTAAATTATTATGGAAGTAAGCTAAAGTTATTTTAGTTTTTTTAAATAAAATCTCCTTAAGTAACCAAGATTTTTTGCCCTACATATTCTTGTTTCTGATTCATACAGGACTTCTGGTTTGTATTAAGATTCTCAAGTTTTGTCAGCTTCATCTGCCTCCATCTTCTAAAATTTTACTATTTCTTATATATTTAATGAGTATATTTAAATGCACTGAAAAGTCTAAGAAGACCAAACAATGAGTGAAATGTTCTCTGCATGGTGAAATTCAGTTCCATATTGCTTCATATGCATTTGAATGTCAAATGCCATTTTGTCAGACTTCTCCTCTGCTGCCATGTGTCACATGGCAACAAAGCATGACGGAATGTTGAGAAGGTTTAACTTCTGCTTCCATACTGTCAACATCTGATGTTGTGGGCCAATATAATAAAATAGGAGGCATTACTTTCTGAGATAGGTTGTTCAAGGGCCTTAGCAGTCATTCTTTCAGCTTTGCCCACAAAACATAGGAAAATCAGATTTGAATAGGTAGCTATTTGGTAAACAATTAAGATGATTTGAAAAATGGCTAATGCACAGCAGTCTTCTGTCAGGATAGAAAATAGATTTTTTTTAATTATTTTTTACAGATGGTCTTAGTAAGTGATCATTTTTGCTCTTGTCATCGATTGAAGAATAAAATTGCTCTCCATCCTCTTCCATCTAGTTCATCATAAACTTAACTAATTTGTAGAGTTCTTTTCTGGAGACAAATGTTCCCCGTACAGATACAATAAAATTTGTTTTATGATGGGCACTTTTTATGAGAATTTTTTGCTCTATACAGTACAATCCATATACATTAAAAGTTTAAGACGAGGCTTAATTTGTCCTCTTAAAAATATAATTGCATACCTATTCAAGCTCATTATTATCAGATTCATGATTTGGTTTTAGATGTACCAGGGAGTGAGCACGTTATTTGTGTGTGGGCAAAAAATAATAACAAAGAACTAACCTGTAAATATTTTGGGATTAAATTAAGACTTGCAGCTTATTTTTAGAAGGTCATACTCCAGCACAGTACCTGCTAGACAAAGAATACTTTGATCCATAAGTACAAATAAATTTTTAATTGCAATTTGAACATTTATTACAAAAAGTAATTTGTTATTTTCTTGAACAGGAGTTTATTATTTGGTGACAATTCATGTGCTTTATTTATTGACTGCAGTTTTCCTGCAGTGGGGACTATCTGCTTCACGCCTTTACTTATTATCTGCATTTGAGTGGCAAATATACATGGATGTCTTTACATCTGTGCTTTTATGTTGGTGTGTTGCAACCTCATGATCCAAGTAACACATTATTACTACACCTACTGACAGGCCACGGGCTTTGTGTTAGTGTTGCAGATTCTTGGAAGTAGGACTTGTCAGGCTTGATTTCTCTTGTATCTTTGTTTTAGCTCGTTTAGCTAACAGCAATTTCCTAGCTTGTAGGCAACTTCTATTTTTCTTTAGCTTTATCTGTGTGTGATTGTTTGCTGTTCTGTCTATTGCTATAATGATAATTCTGATGTATTTTTGTGACTAACAGGTAGCAAAAACCAGTAGCAATTCAAGTGCACAAAGGACCACCTTTGACTCCAGAATAATAATGTGCTGTAGAGGAGTATAGGTATAGGATAGTATTCTTACAATTGTAGGCACAGGACAAATTTAGAGGCCCAGATGATGTAAATAAGTCATTAGCTCAGTGTACCAAAGAAAAGAGAGGTATGTTTTATTGAAAGATATTCAATGAGTTTTTTATCCTAGCCTTTTATTTAATCATTATGGAAGGGTAGAAGTTTATATATCAGTGTAATGGGTAACTGAATTACCTATCCTTACGATAAATACAGTTATTTTATTTTTCCCGTTCCCTCTCTATCCCCACATCCTACTGTTTTGAAATATTTTCCACAAAACTCTCTGGTTCTTCTGTGAACAGTTTGACTGCCCACGCTGAGGATTGTTTTGCCACATCTAGGGAGTGTCACTGCTACTTTCACAAATGGTGTTTTGAAAACCTTTCTACCACGAACTGCTGCCTCTACTTTCCTCCTAGCACTAGGGCTGTTTAAAAGAGAAAAGTACAGTGACTAGTTTAGCAGCTGACAAACTGTTTCACTGACAAACCAAATTTCTTAACCCATGCAGCAGAATGAGGACCTCCACTCTTTCCCATAATATATTTGCTTTTGACACTTTCTAAGACATTGGGCTGATAATTTAAGCAGTATAGTATGACTGAACAGAGCTGTCATGTCCCCAGCCTGAAGGGGAACTATTATGAATGATTCAAAGAGACTTTGATTTCCCTGTTCCAAACATGGTAAAATATCACTCTGTCTCAGCACAGAGCTGTCTTTGTCCTTTGCCAGCAGTTTGTACTCTACTGCAGCATCCAGGTATGAAAGGCGCTTTGATATCACCTTCTATTCTCTGGCCTCATCCTGCTGTGCTGTGAGTGTTGTAAGCTAAAAAAAGATCAGGCTTCCAAGTGTGTCTTTTTTCAATTACATTCTTACTCTGGCTTTTCTAGTCTTTGCATTAAGAAGACAAACTGGAACTAGCTTCACTTCTTAGTACAAATCTCCGTAACACTGCCTCTGTATAGGAAAGCCTTTGTTGCAAATGTGACAGGATTGCCAACAAACACCAGAGATACCACTCACTTAGATCTGTAAGAGTTATTGTGAAGAGTCATTAATCACCTCATTTTGCAAACAACGTATATACCTTTTTTCCCATGTCCCTCTCTCTTATTCCACTCCTGTAGCTTGTGCTGAATCTGCAAATTTCTTCCAAGCTGAAAGAGTTCTAACGTGGACTCTTCTCTGCTTGCGCGTCCTGCTATATCACTACAGTTGCCCTGGAGAGACAGTGATTGCCTGCTGCTATTTCAGCCCTAATGGCAGGCTAAGTAGAGAGAGGCACTAAAACATAGGTTTTATAAGACTGTTAGCTGAGATTGTAGCTGACTTCAAAAACAGAAAATCAGAGCGGGGTTCCAGTGATGTCTTAGAAGTGTTATGGGCAGTATCTCAGGCTATACCAGCAAAAAAGATCAGAAGGCTTGGTATAGGGCATTAGGAGCCCTGACTGCATGTACAGTGCCAAAACAGATGTTTGTTAATCATTCAGATGGTAACATACATTAATTTGACTTCTTTTCAAACTGCTATTGAAAATCTGTGATTTAGCCAAACTAAATGTATATCTTGATCACCCAGCAGCGCACGAATAGTTGACTGTAAAAATTCATCATAAGGGAAAAGAGAACAGAACAATGAAGGAAAACAACATAATGCAGAAATAAGACCTCCTAGTCTGTGGCTATCAGCTGTAGAATACAGATGCTACTATCCTGATAATGACACTCAAAGTCTGTTATGGGGTATTTGATATGTAAATATATTTGGATACTACTGGTACAAGATTTATTATAGAAGAATGAACAACAAATGCGTTAAGAGGCTTAAAAGTTGTCTGCAGATCATATAAGAAAGGAAAGGTTATAAAGGCTGAGGAAATCATTTCCTGGGAGTTACACACTGAACTCATTTTTTTTTTTAAAGAGCTTTGAAGTGCTCTGTTAATGTTAAAAATCATTAACTCAACTGCTACACCTCCTCTGACTTGTTTGTGCTTATGGCTCTGAAACAATTAAACTCTTTAATAATTGAAAATCACTTATTAATCTGTTTTTCCTGCTTTAAAAATATACTTTAATCACTCAACTTCTTACACTATTCTCCAAAAACAATTAATATTTTTAAAATTTCATTGTATTATCCTACTTTTATTCTGTTTATTTGGTGGCAAATGCAGAGCATAATCTCAAAGTTTAAAGCATGAGACATCTTTGTTGCAGCATTTAGATCAGAGTGCAGTAGAAAGAGGGGGCAGTTCTAAGGTAAAAAGTATCATTTAAAATGACCAAAAAAAAAAAGGCACGTTCTGGTCTAGATATAAAGATGACTGATAATTTTTAGACTAATTAAAACATCTATGTGGGGAAAAAAATGAACAAGGATGTTTTCTAATCCCTTAACTGTACAGGCATCATGGGAAGTAACTGCATTATGAAATATTTACAGCAGAAAAGAAACTGTATTAAATGAATTTGGATTTGAGAAATATGGGGAATCTGCCATGGCCATAGTTTTTCATTTGGTTTCATAACTTCTCTGCAAGGGACCTCTTTCAGTTCGGAGAAACAAGTTTTCAAGATATTCCATGCATGAGATTACAGGAAACAAGGAATTCAAACTGTCATCTATTAGATTTGTAAACTGAAGTTGGAACACCTTATGAATTTTGAAATACCTGCATGAAATACTGCTAATTGCTGCTCAGGTAGTAAATGCTGCTAATAAAGTCCTGCAACAGTGAAAGTTATTTCTCAGCTCAGTCTAAAATGAGCATAAGGTCATAATGAAAGGCCTAATGATTTCAGTGAGTTGATACAAGTAAGTAAAGTAGATGAAAATATGTAGGTTACTCCAAAAGTAATACTTTCTATATATTTCCATGGAAGCTTCAATAAGTTCAGATAGCACAGTATCTATTATTTGATAGAGCAAATTCTCAGTTACTGAGTACTGTTTTTCAACCTGGTCATCATGCTGATTCATGTGGATGAGATCTTTGAAGGAGACTGTTCACATCAAAATTAAATTCAAATGCAAGAACAAAGTTTCTGTAGCAGAGAGTTGGGGTTCAGCTTAGGGTTATAGTTCAGTCAGGAATCAAGAATGCTGAAGTTTGGGCCCTTGTGAGCAATTCTGGTAAGATGTCTGATCCTGCTTAAAACTTGCATTCAAGAATGTGTTACTTTCTGCCTAGTTTTGAATCTGAATCAAAAAGAAAAACAATTTCTAATTCAATCCTTTTTTTAGAAGAGTGTGACTCAACAGACTTATATCAGTGCATTTAGTCAGACAATTTTATATCCTCTGAGGATATGGTTCAGCGAGGAATCAGCCCTTTAGCACGTAAAGATGAAGACTGAAATCGCATACAGGATGTTCACAAAAAGCAGCATATTATGAATTACTTCAGAGTATTTCATAAGCCTATATACTTTTCCACGGGCTATAATCCCAAATGGAAAACTGATGTAGAGATTATTGTTATGAAATAGAAAAATATGAAGTCTTCATTGGCAGTAGACGAGTGAAAAGACAAGAACTCATTTTTGGAACAGCTTGGAAAAGCTTGTCTCTATTCCAGACACATTTTGTTTATGTTATAAGACAGTTACAGTTGAGGGAACCTTTACTGATTTGTCTTGAAAGTCTGTTTTTCCAAATGCCTTTTGGAGATAGCAAAGTATGGTAAATATGATTAAATATTGATCTCTAAAGGCACTGTGGATGCTATTTTCACTTGAGGTGTTTAAGATATGTTTTATAATTGTGAAATAATCAAAATGCTCTTTTCTTTGTTAGTTATGTGCTGCTGCACAGCTGTGCTTGATTAGGTGGACATTTGAAAAAGAGCAAAAAGCCTTAAGTCATACCAGTCGTACCAGAAAACAGACTGCCACAAAATCCTTCTTCAGTTAGGTGTACTTCTTCCAAGAAAATTCAGATAAATATTTTTCATTTTCCCTCATGTCACTGTCTTCTAAACTCAAAGAACCATGAAGAAGTTGCATAACAATTTTTCTTATCTTCTACTGGCTTTCAGAGAACATAGTCAAAATTTCATTTCTGTTCTGCTGGACATAAATTCTAAGATCTCCACTTTGAAGTTTTCACAGACTGTAGTATATTAGTAACTGAAGGTGAGTACAGAAGTACTTTGAAATGATAAATCCACTAGCCATATTTTTGAGGATTGGACTTCAGTTATATTCATCCCGATCTCAGCAATTATTTTTTCTTCAACTCCCATTGATTTCCTCAGACTTAGATACACAAAAGTCAACCTATTGTGAACAAAATAGTAGAAAAAAAAAGTGAGCCTGGCTGATACAGAATAGCACATATCAAAACAGTTTCAGAGTTTAGGGCTATTCAGTTGCTTTCTTCATATACTATCAGGCAGGACTGATAGAGTTAGTTTGATTTTCCATGAGGGAGAGAAATATCATTTCCTATTATCTCATTTATCTTGAGGGATTACAAGTAAACTTCTAGAAACAATCTTACAGTAAAATGTAATTCAATATTAAGCCATTTAATTTGTGTTGGGATTTTTGTGAAAAGATTTAGAGATATGTATGCCTGTAAAGTGCAAGTACACTTTTTTTTTTTTTTTTACAGCTCATACATTCTAACTAGGATTTAGTCATTGAGACTTTCTTTCCCTGTGAAATTTTTATTTTTTACCTTTTAAGTGCACATAAGGATTATATGTTCTGGTGACAAGCTTGTGTATCTTCCTCTCATTGTGTTACAGTTCTGGTCTCTTTTGCCTTAGATGCTGGGTATGCTAGAAGTTTTTTAAACAGTGAAATGTAGCAGAGGAGGTCATTTAACTTCTTCATCTTCATTTCTATTTATTTTCTGTGTAGTGCTCACAGCTTACAGCTAGAATTACTTGGCTGCTGCTCAATAGCAACAAAACTGAAAGATATTACCTTACCAGGGAGTGAAAAGCAGTGCTGGATGGGACTGGTCTACTTACTCACATGGTGTCCTTTCGTTACTGGTCTGTCACTTTTATCACGTTGTTTCTAGGAACTGAACAGGAAAACAACTGCCTCATGAGACAGATAGACATATATAAAGTCTTGCTTGCCCGAAGTTGTGTGATAATCATCTAGTCTCTGCAATATCAAACGTGTTAGAAATTATAAAATGTTGCAGTCATTCTGCTCAAATTCCAGCATTTGCTGGTGGTTCATCCCCAGAATCAACAGATAGTGGAGAAACAGCAGTTCCTGTGAAGATGTCTGCCCTCCTCATCTAATAGGTGGAGGCAAGTACATTCATTTTTGAAAGAATGTTGTTTTCTGCAGAAGAGAGATCCAGACACAGATCTCCCCATTTTCTTTAATTTGGAGGTGATGCTTAGTAGTTTCATTTGATACATAGGGAGTTTCAACTGGAATAAAAAATAAGTGTAATTCTCTTCAGCTATGCTCAAGACTGACAACATGGGGGATAAAAATCTTCTTTTCACAGAAGTAATCTTTGTCACCAGATAGTTGGACATTTGATAAGACAGGGAGAAAGCTTGTATATCGATTTATTTCAGCATAGCACTTATTCGCAAAACACTCTAGGTTCCTGTAGTGATCTCATTTTGAATCAGAAGTAGATGTATTGGACAGTTTTCAAATCCCATTAGGTTTAGATATAGGTTGTCTGCTACATTTTTGTGAGGAAGATATAGAGAAAAGCAAACCATGAAAAGTGACAGAATGTGGAAAACAGAATAGAACAGAATCCAGCTTTTCAAGATTTCAGAGAGTATTAGCTCCTGGTACTAACTGACTACTATATCTTAGGCAAACATGTCCTAAATTTTATATAACTCAGGCAATCTCTTCAAGAGAAATAATATCTAGCCATGTATTAAAAAGTATTTGTATGTTTCTAGTTTCCCCCATAATGTATAAGTTTTTTCACCTGTTACTTCAGGAAATCTAGTGTAGATTTTCAGAACTTATTTTCATCTAACTAAGGTAAGTCCAGCTGGGGAGAAATAGGATCCATCCAACAAAGTAGAGCAAAAGTGTCCCTGCTAAAATGTTTGCTAATCTAGCTATTAGGTCCTCAAAGGAGGTTAAGTTGGTGTCAACCATAGGCTGGTAAAAAGTGGTAAGGTGAAGTAAATGCTTGATGGTCAGCTTCCCCTCAGTTTCACTGGGGGTCTCCTGAAATACCTGTAGACATGTATACAGCATGGGAAGTGAACAGGGGAAAAAAATAAGAAGCCTGTGCACAGCTGCAGAGCTATGAGCTCATGGAAGCTATGCAGATGTAGTGGTATAGCTTGTACAGCAGAAGAGCTGCAGTGATCTTATAAGAGCTCTTCCAAAAATACAGGAAAGGAAGAAAAGCTGTTCTAAAGAAGCTGATTAAATACATAGATTTGCTTGGGAACTGGTGAGCTTACTGTCATGAGCTTATGGGCAAGGATCAGAGGACATAGTGAGTGATATCTTCGCAAGTTCCTGCTATAGCTCCCTTGATTTTGATGTCTTTCAACATTGCCAAGCCAAACCAAAAAGATATAGTTTGGATAACTGAAACATACATTAGGTAGATATGTGGCTGGCTGGACTGGCAGAATACAGAGGCTCCACAAAGCTCAGATAGTGGTGGGCACCTCTCAAGGGTCAGTACTTAATATCAATTACAGTTGATGTGGCCTACAATACAAGATAGAGTGCACTCAACAATTTTGTGATCAAAACTAAATCAGGGAAAAATGTTGATCTCCTGGAATATATGAGGTATCTTACAAATTGGAGATATAGGCTGCTAGGAATCTCATGAAGTTCAACAAAACAAATGTCAAATCCTACACCAGGACTGGAAAACTCTGCAGTGGTATGGGCTGGAGGCTGACCAGCTGGCAAGAAGCTGGACCTTGGCAGTCCTGATGAGCACCAGGTTGAAGAGCAATGTGCCCTTGCTGCCAGAAGGGCTAATGACATCCTGATCTCCATTAGTGAAAATGGATGACAAAATATTGCAATAGCTGACCAAAGAGGATGAAGATATCTGGGAATGTTTGCAATCAAACTGGACAAAGTTAGGAATTTGCTCCAAGCTGGCATGGGGCTGGTCCACCCCCATCTAATTTATTCTGTGATTCTGTAAATTAACACAAGCACCTGCAGTGGGTTACTGAGAAATAGAATAGTTACGTGCTTGTAGCTACAGAGCAAGTTGTTCTTTTGAAGTCTTTCTTATCTGTCTTCTGGATCACAATGTGTTACGTCTGACATCTTCACCTCTCTCAGCAAGAAAGATGCAATTTGCTTAATCTTATTCCAAGTGCCTGATTACAAGGCTTAATCACTCAGCAGGCCTGACTGTAATTACTACCTGAAGATCTTCCTTTTGGGAGTATTGAGCAAAGGTAGATTCAGAAATCCAAAATATATCTCTGAAGCAATATATCACTTAATTTTTAACAGCAGGAAGAAAGTAGAGCGAAACATAATTTTACAAAATTATAGCAGTTTGTATAGATATGAATCATTTAATGACATGAATGTCCACATTGTTTACAACAAAGATAATGTATCCAAGGTATTCTTCTAATTACAGGAAGTTTAGAAGCAGAAGTTTTGTACAGGTCACATCTATTGCACACTGAAGTAGTTTATAGCACTCCATTGATTATATGAAAAGAAATATAGCAAAGGCTGATTATTTTAGCTACAAACACTGTAAATGTCTACAATATATTTAATTAGTCCCAAAGTTACAACTCTAGCTTATCTCTGGAGACTGGATTCCATTCTACATCCCCAAGTTTGCCCTTTAGCCTTTGTCACTGGAGGCTTCTCTTTTCATTTTATTCCAAGTTTTCTGTTATCTGCTTTGTTTTCTGATCCAGCTTAAACCAAATGAGTCAGCTTGCAAGAATGTCACAAGTTCACTTCAAGACTGAAGGAGCTGCAATATTCTGAATGTTCCTAAGAAATTAATATCAGGATTAGAGTGTACACTGTTTACAGAGACAATTTCCTGACAAACATGCTCTGTATATTCATGCAGTAAACACCACAACAACCCTGTTAAGCCACAGCATTCATAAAATATTTACAGGCAGCTTCAAATTGTCACAATAGTGTAAATATTTAAAGCAGTATCACTGGTATCTTGGATCCATTGCAATAATTTGCACCCAGACAGCATTTCAGACTTTCAAACACTGCCAGACATTTACAGCAACTTTTGACAGGTATTTGCACAACTATTATCCACAGTAAGTGTGTATTTTCCTCTTCACTTCTATTTAAGAGAAAGAAAAGACTTCTGAAGATTTGCAAGAATCAGTCTTCCAATCATCTGTGCAAAAGAATGTTGTTTAATTTGCTGATTTTATGCAAAATGTAATAATACCACAATGAAATTTTGATTTTCCTTAATATTGTCTCTGTGAGAAGCAAAGGGAAGGAGAATCCCCCAAAAACTTAGATGGCTTTGAGAAGGCACAAATGGAGGAATCTGTATACAACTTTGAAACCTGATTATTTCCAGGGACAATTAACGGTGTAAAAACTAGAGATCATGAGGTGAGAGGGGGAGGAACATCAGGGCAGAATTAAGAAGCATATTGATGTGCTAATCCTGTACTACTTTTAATTCTGATTTTATGAGATGAAGCTGTCATATTCATTACTAAAAGCTTTCCAACATTCACTATTTTGGATGGTCAATCAAGCAAGATTTCCTTTGTTGTTTAAAGAGTTTTCATGCTCTTAGGTATAGTTTTCTGTTGCCTTTAATCAGTCTTCAGTGGCATAAAAGTTTGGAGAAAAAATAGAATACTTGAATGTCCCTCAAGAATTATTCATTTGTGCCGGTGTATGATGTAAACATACCATCTAAAGTTCTTGACTTCAAGAACTTACTCCAGGTTCCCCTGCATTTCTAATCAGAGTAAATTTTATTTACAATAGTAGGTCTATACAGTGCAGTTTATACAAATCTATGGAGGTGAAGCCTAATGTTGCAGCTGTAGAGAACAATTGTGTTCTGAATGTTTTGTACTCAGAGATTGTTAGAAAAGCAAAACATGAAAACACAGCAAGTCTCCTTCTCTTTGTCCTTCATCTCTACCATATCTCTGCAAACATTTCAGTTGCTATTGCTTTTCTTATTCATTTTCCATTCTTCTAAAAAATCTAAATGGAAGTTTATTTCCAGAGATCTGGCAGTTTACCCAGAAACCTCTTTATTAGCTTTGAAGTCTTCAATTGGACTCAGCAGTTTATATCTCGTCTTTTTAACACAAGTGCTTGTGATGACAACTCAAAGTCAGAGCCAAGACCCATAAATCACAGAATGATTTTGTTTCAACATGACCATTTATTTTTCTTGGCCTATTACTTGTTTCTTATATTCAGAAATGACCAAAATTTAGAGGGTAAGATCCAACAAAAAAAATTAGTCCTAATGCACTTTAAACTATCGGTGTAGACCCTCTTGTTTTTAATAATAAAAAAAAAAAAAGTAGTACAAACAAAATTGGTTTTCTAAGTTTTGCTTAGAATGCTAGCATTTTGTATTGGAAAAAAATGTATAACATGGCCAAAAAATTTGGGAACCTTACAATAAATTGAGTTTGAGGAAGAATGTGTAACCTTTGTTCTTTCTACTCTCTGATCTTCATTTCTAAGTGATATATCTGTTGTGTCGTTGGAAAGTAATTAATGCACTTAGAAAAAAATGTCTTCTGCACTTCAGAGAAATGAGGTTTCATTGGGAAGAAAAAATCTTTACAGGCAAATCACGTAGCTCATGATAAAATTTCTGAGAAATTAAAAATGAAATAAAATAAGCAGCTGATGACTGTAGTCAGCTCTTCCACTGGGTATTATTACTACTATTCCAATGTCAAGTTCAGAACTGCACTCTCTCTTCAAATGCAGAAAAATCTGTAGATGCTTGTACTTTACACTGGATTTTTAAACCAGTGGAAAGAAAATAAGAAAGAAAATTTTGGTCTATTACAAGATTTCCCTCTTTTAGTGCTTAGACTAGGTTTTCAACAGAGCACACTAAAAGTCAGCTTACTTTTTCTGCAAGTTAAAGAGAAGAAGGGCCTTACAGGAAGAAAAGAAAACCACTGTTTGTGACATTTCTGAAGCCTTCTACTTAGAACTAACAGCAAGCACATATAGTAAAAAAAATGTGTATTTTTTCCTTATGAAATTGATTGCAGTGACTTTAAGAAGTACAGCCAATTTAGCATTCAAAGACAAATTACTGGCGAAAAACATACAGCTTTTCAAGCTGCGTGCGTGAAAGCATGTATAGAAACTACCCTAAATGTATGGCAGAGGTAAATTCCGCTGCAGTAAATACAAACTGTTTTATTTTACCTAATATTCATTTGCACAAGACTCCTCAGTCAATATTCATCTGTAATGATTCTTCTTTTTTTGCCACTATTTGCATAAACAATTAACTGTAACAGGGAAGCAATGCCCCTAAAAGCATAATTATTTCAACATGCTAACAAATCTATTGATAATCAGGAAAAAAAGAAAAAAGTAATATATTACATATAGAAACAGAACGTAAAATACTTTGGTTAGGTTTTCATAAGGATTTACTCAGGTCAGAATGGGGCTTAGTCTTGATGCAGTTATAACTTCAGTAGATTATCAGCAGCAGCAAATAACAGCATGTCAGCTGATTCTTGCAGGAGAAAATCCTCCTGGACTAATGTGTAATATGCTGCAGAACCGACAAGGTTGGTTAGTTGTTTTTCCAGTCTAACACATTTTATTGCTAGAGGCACAGTATGACAACAGAGGAGCTGGTTTATTGTAGTGATTGTGACTGACAACTTTTTGCTCTTGCCATAGAGGCAAATTTTTGAACAGTCTACCTTTCATAGCACTGTTTAAAAATTATGGTCCTTTTCTATAATGGCAAATGGCAGGTGAATCTTCTCTTATCTCTTGTTTTTATATTCACTCTGACTTAGATATAAGATTATTGCTTTGTTCTGGCACTATATTTAGATAGGATTTAGTTTACAGTGCAAATGGCAACAGATTTAATGTCAAGAAATTTTATATCTATAGCTCTATATGAGTATATATATGTCATATGTGACAGGATAAATAAAGTAGAAAAATGAGGAACACCTTTGAAATGAAAAGCAAATATTTCTGTCTTGAAGTGAAAGGTGTGAGGAGTCTAAATCGTGAAGTCATCCTGAAACAGAGATTAATTGTAATTAGGGCTAAGAAGAGAATGAAAAACGTATTGATATATGACTTTCTCCCCTTCTGTCCCGGTTTGCTTTTGCTTAGTAAAACCTGCTTGGATTGCATCAGAGCTTCAGTAGGTTATGTAAGAAAGGAAAGAAGATTGTCATGGGCAAAGTGACTAAATATTTGTCAGCTTTAACGATAAAACCCTTCTTTTCAACCAGGGTGGCTTAAAGAGAGACTCATATGGGGTTTTTTAGAACAAAATATGTCTGTCTTTCTATTCATCTTCTACCACCAAAGCAGAAATTCTTGTTCACAAGCAGCTCAGTCTCATACTGTGGACTGTGAACTAATCTAAATTACAGCTGTATTATCTTTCAAGACTGCCTATCACCCAGGAAGTGATAATCTGTTCCATATGGGAAATGCTTGAGCTATGTCATCTAAGATGAGTGGCGTTCAGATATTAGTACTATTATGGATGGATTTAGCATACAGTCACAAGTTATGACCCTGCAAACAAAATGAAAAGGATGATGATGATAATAGAGATGAGTTATGTCTGCAGGAAACACTTCTGCAGCTACTTTTTTTCAAAGGGCAGTTATCACAGTTCTGTTAATTTTTGAAAAAAGATCTTGGATTTGCTTGCCTTAAAATCGATAAAATCCCTGGGTAAAATAATTAAGAACTTGGAGTTTTTGTATCTTCTCCAGCTAGTGGACTCACAGGCTTATCAGCAGTCTGAAATATTTTCAGCAGAAAAAATGTGCAAAGCTGTCTTTATTCTTGATACAAAGTAAAAATTAAGATATTAAGTGAATCAGAACAGTGTGTATACTCCGCAGAAGATACAGGGTGTTCATAGAGTACCCATGCACCAAATTCAGTGAAGTCTACATCTGTGCAAAGAAATGCACAGGCACCTAAGTCTCCTTTGGCTGTGTATGAATCAAGATGTCAGGACATTTGTTTTAAAAACAACAGAACCTCCTCTTGAATGAAGCAGAAATGAAGAACAAAATTAAAAAGTGAAATGGACACACACACAGGTGTTTGTTTTTAAGCTCTTCTGTCAAAAAAAAAAAAAAAAAAAGAATAATAAATTAAAAAATAATTTAAAAGTAATATATGTCCAAACACAAAAACTTGCCAAGATTCTCTCATGGAAGATGTGTGTGTAACGTTTACTGTTCCTTAGAAGTAGTATTACATAAAAGTTCTGTCTGAAAATGGAGCAAGACTGTGAAAGACTACTATGAAGAAAACAAGAAAAGGCGTTCACTTCAGGGAAGCATCATATCAGTACTGGGACTGAAAGTTTAGCCAGCACAAAATGATCATCACATGCTTTTCCTTCAATGCTTCTACGGCTTCAACTGCCATGGGTGATAGGTAGAGATGCTTTAATTTACCATATCAGCAAATTCTAAGTATTCAGTTACATTTCTTGAGAAACAGAGCTGTGGGTATAGTCCTTGAACCAGCAAGTCTACATTATAGCTATTTACTTGGTTTTATTATTTGGGTGTATGTCTTAGAAACATCACCTGCAGCAAATCAAATTTCTTTAATAACAAATTCAGTTTTTGGCAAAGGAAATGAGAAGGGCTTGCTAGAAGCAGGTTCCCCCTCATCAAGCTTGCAATAAAGCAGGTTTTTGTGGCTGCTCTCTGTAGCTGTCTGGTTACGTCTTCTCAGGGTCTTTTATCCCTTTGGCTGTGCATTTAAGCTCAGACTTTCCCCTTGGTTCTCAAAGTGTGCAAGGTAGTTATGTGCTGGGTCATGCAAACCACTGATGTGAATCTGACCAAAATGTCAGAAACACACAACAGTTTTATGTTTCTCTGATCTCACTTGATGACTCCACAGAGTATTCTTCCTTGGGCTGTGTAGCTGAACTTCAATTTGGAGCGGAAAGGGAATGCTCTCATCCAGAAATCATTTAACATTTAAAATGTGGTAGCCAGGATTAAACAGTGTCCTGTTGAAGTGAAAAGTCACAAAGGAACCTTTGCCCAGACCAGGGAAAAACACCACTGAAAGGTTAGAACACTCACCTGTAGTAGAGGTGTGGAAGTACACATCCCAAATCATCACAGCAAGGGCCATGACCTCAGCTGAATATTAACCAATGTAATAGTTAAGTATTACACTCTTCATGTCTCAGAACTGGATGACATACATTTTCTCTCTACAGCTGCACCTACTTTCCAAATCTGCACAAAGTAGACAGATTTTGAAAGGAAAGTTTTAAGTTTGAAGAATAAAAATAACATTTCATCTGAACATTCCTGACTGGCTTTCATGCCAGGCAAAACATCAAAAGAATTTATTTTAAATAGCCTATAATCAGTTTCTTTTATGATAGAAGGTAACTTTATAAATAGATTTTTATGTTCTCAGTGGATTATTATTTTTGACGGTTGATTTTAATTCTAATTCATTTCAGTCTCCTGAATTGAGAGTATTTAGTTTAGAAAAGAGAAGGCTCAGTGAGCAGCCTTGGGGTGCTTTAAAAGCTCCTTCAATGAGCTGGTAATAGTTTGCTCTTCATGGATAAAGAAGTAATGGACTTAAATTGCATCAAGGAAAGTCCAGGATAGTCATTATCATACACTTTCTAAATGGTAAGGGACAGTAAAATCCTGAAACACGCTGCCTGGGAGAAGTACACTGACTTCGTCATTGCAGGTCACAAAGAATGGGTTTGGTAAAGATCTATAAGAAAAGAGTAGATATAGCTGATGGTACTTAGGAGTAGAAGGATGAAATAGACATTGTCTTCAGGTCCCCTCTTCTGTGAAACCCAGAATTTATGCAAAATAATAATAATAATAATATATATATATGTTTGTATATATAATTTCTCAAAAGAATTTTCTTAGATTAGTATGAGAATCACCTCAACATGTAAAAGATTTTGATATTCAGTGCTGCACCCTTCCCTTTCTAGAAATAAAATAAGATTTCCTGGGCATCGATTTCCCACATTGTCGTTACAATAAGTATGATTAAATCACATACATGACACTTAGCACCTCATTTCCATAATTTTTCAATCATTTTTTCTTAGCTTTTTAGAGAAATTTCTTGAATTTGGGTCTTGTTAAATGCAATATTATAAAGATCCTTGAATAAAAATAGAAATCCCAGATTAGCATACCTTGTAATGGATTGTACGATGGCAGAAGCCCGAAGAAAATGATGACTGAATTAATCTTAATTGTAATTCAGTTAAGAATTATCAGAGCTAGAATAACATAAAAGAAAATTACAAATATCAAGATCTCATAGATTTCAGGTCAGATGGTTGAAGAGGAAGCATCATCCCTTTCTGAAAGTATAATTTAGACCTTAATACACGTTTTATTACTGTATAGTTTTGCATATTTTAGGACCGGACAAAACGGATTATAGCATATAATTATAAAATATAATTGTAAAATTAATCAACTTTTCAGTTTTATTTAAGCACAGAATTGGAGCTAACTAATTTTTGAGTGAAATAAAATCTGTGAAATTCAGCTATCACCATAATACCGCCACTAACACATTACATGGGTGGCTAGTAAAAATGCTCTTCATCTGTATGTTTACAATAAATTGTTAGCACGGAGGATTACCATAATGTTTTCAAGCTGTACTATAATTTCTCATCCTTCCCTTGCACCTGACAGATACTCCGCAGCAAGAATTAAGGGCTGAGGCACATGGAAGGAGAAGGGTTCATGTTGCTGCATCCTCTGCAGCAGTGTTATAAGTTCTTTTCACAGTGCGTGAGAAGAAAAATGGATAAGCTCTCACTATTCTTAACTACATTGGCTCTGCAATGCTAGCTGGAATAAGCAGCAGTTGATCTCTCTCTGTTGCTTATGACATGAAAGTACACAGGAACACTGTCGTTCACTTGAAAATGCCTTTTAAACAGACATTTCTCAAAGTATTCCTGTGGTTAAGGAGACAGTATTTGTCTCTGGTGAAGTTCAACTTGTTCAAGACATTTTTCAATTACCTTCTTCAGTGTAAAGATATGGTTGCTGTTGGAGTGACATTGTTACTAGTTTGGGTTGGTTTAGAAGATATTAAATCAGAAAATCAAGGACTAAGAGAACAACTTTGAATTTTGGCTGTTTTCTCACAGAGTCTATTCCACACAGTGTAACTTTAGAGTGAGAAAATAGCTGTGGTAAAGCTGAATGTCAGAAACATGCTTAAGTGTCATTAAAATAGACAGAAGTCAAATCACATTTACAATTATGCTTATAATATTTACTGTATTAGATGAAACCAGTTAAGCAGACAAGTAGAGCTCTTTAGTAAGGAGTATTGTGATTCACACAATCTGGTTAATTTATAAGACTGTGAAAAATAGTGTCGCCTGTTTTCCTCCTTTTTCTCACCCAAAGAGTGTATATATATATATATTTATTATATATATATATATATTATTTTTATATACATATATATATTTATAAATTACACTAAATGAGTCTTCCAAAGGAAAAAGGTCAATTCACTCCACCATAGAATTAAAGAAGAGTTTGAATTGGAAGGGACCTTAAAAGTCATCAAGTCCAACTCCCCTGTGATGAACAGGGACAACTACAGCTTGATCAGGTTGCTCAGACCCCTGTTCAGCCTGATAATGAATGCCTCCAGGGACAGGGCATCCACCATCTTCTCTGGACAACTTGTTCCAGTGCCTCACCACCCTCATTGTAAAAAACTTTTTCCTTATAACAAATTTAAATTTCCATTATTTTAGTTTGAAATCATTTCCCCTTGTCCTGCCACCACAGACCATGCTTCAGGGTCTGTCCTCTTTTATTTTGTGCCCCACCCTTAGATTTTGAAAGGTCACTCTCTGGTGTCTCTAGAGCCTTCTCGTCTCCAGGTTGAATAGCCTCAGCTCTCTCAGCTACGTCCTTGCAGGGGATGTTTTCCATCCCTTACGTCATTTTTGCGGTGATCCTCCAGATGCGCTCCAACAGGTCCACCTCACTTGCACTGGGAACTCCATATCTAGACACAGTACGCCAGATGATGTCTCAGCAGAGCAGAGGGGCAAGATCATTTCCCTTGGCCTGCTGGCCACACTTCTTTTATTGCAGCCTACTGTAGGGTTGCCTTTCTGGGCTTAAAGGGCCATTACTGACTCATGTCCAGCTTACCATCTACCAGTACTTCCAAGTCCTTTCCAGCAGGGCTGTGTTTAATCCTTTCATTCCCCAGCTTTTATTGGTAGTGAGGGTTGTCTCAACCCAGGTGGAAGACCTTGCACTGGGATTTGTTGAACCTCATGAGTTTTACCTGGGCCCATTGCTTAAGGTTGTCTAAGTCTCTCTAAGTGGCATCCATTCCTTCAAGTGCATTAATTGCACTGCACAGCTTGATGTCATCCACAAACTTGGGGAGGGTGCACTTGATCTTACTGTTGGTGTAACTGATGAAAGTGTTAAAAAGCACTGGTTGCAGTACTGACCCTTGAGGGATATCATGTGTTATTGATTTCCATCTGGACACTGGGACAATAACCATTGCCAGTTCATGAACACCTTATAGCATTTTTTTCTGAAACTCTTGAGGAAAAAAAATAGAGAGATAAAGTACAAAATAAATATGTAAACTTTTAAGTGAATCAACCTAGTTTTGCTATGTACAAAGAGCTTAAAAGTAGGTACAGGAACAGTGGTTATTTCCAGTCCTTGATCTGAAGCCCCTAGAAGCAGTAGTATTTAATCAGCATTTCAAAATATAGTTCCCCTGATTTACATGAAACACCTTTGGAAAAAAACATCATAGGGACTTAAATTACATAACAAGCCTTTAAAAATAGACAGAGTTTGGATCCTGAGTTGAACTAGACAAGGTTAAAGAAATAGATGCAGAAGAGACATTTTCAACATGGAAATTTGTGTCAGATAGATTCAGTGAGTGCAGACATTCTGGCCTGTTCTTGAATGTAGTATATAAAAGCTATTTACTGTTGCTTCAGGTATCAAAGAGAAACACTGAACACACAAACAAGTCCCTCAGGAGTTTTCAGTATTCACGAGCTCCTTATTTATACAGAGATAAAAAAAACACCTGCAGCTGTTTCTCATTAGGAGAAAAAAAATGACCTTCAGTGACCAATAAAGCTAATCAAATAAAAGGCCTTTTTCTTTTCTTTTTTTTTTTTTTTTTCTTCTTCTCAAAGAGCACATAACTGCCCACATTTCCCTTTAGAGGCGGTCAGGATAGATTTTGGTAGTAGGAGTGTGATCAGCTTTCCTCAGGCTTGCCTCTGTTAATTAAAGTGTATTTTATACATACAACTGTGCTTGCGTACTATAGGATGCAAATGAAAAGAAATTACAAGACAATTTTTAAAGGGTAAACAAAACTGTTTGTTAGTGCAGCATTCAGTAAACTGAATACAGTGCTGAGCTCACCTGATAACACAGGGTCTCAGATAATAATGATGAGAGCTAAACAAGCGAACTGCTACCCTTAAGTGAGAGGGGCACTTTCTCTTGCTATCTGTCTGCCCACTTTTAACAGAGGAGACTGTCTTTTTCTCACATTTAGATTCATAATCTTATATTTCTTATTTCATTATCAAGGATAAATATTCCTATGTTGGGGCCACCTGATTTTTTGTGGATGATAAAATATCACATTTTGATTTGCCCTAAACTTGGGATATATAACTTGTTGCTTAAAAATGCCTCAAAGACAATATTTCCAATATTTCTCTAAGTATGAACACCATGTGCTCTTGTTTAGCCTCATTTGATCTCTGAAAAACAGAGTTACTGCCATCTTTATTTATATTATATATACAATTCAGAAACATGTAAAATAAATGCAGGTTGTCCATGAGATCTCTAACAAAACAGAAACCATAGCACAAGTCCATAATTTTAACTTCAAATGTGTTGGATTCTTCCTTTCCTCTTTTCTCACTTCTGTGAAGTGTATCTACCTCAGGAATATCGTTCTGTGCTCTGTGTCTCTTTAAGTGCTGTCAGCGAAATATGAAAATTAGGACATTAGGAAAATCTGAAGTCAAATAAACATAAGTAGCAGAACTGCCAGGAGCAAGTGAGGAGGCAGAAGTAACTCAGTTTGTAGAGTGCACATTTTCTTACATATTTTTAGAAAATTTCAAAGAGCAAACAGGTATTTTATACAACAGAAGAAATGATAGCAGCACAGAACCTCTTTCCAGTGAAACAAATTGAAAATGTAGTGTTTTGAACTGTTCATTCTACTAGACCAGACTGCTCAATATCTTTTGCTTTTTCTTTTGTTTTATTTCACAAAAGAAATCAAACAGAGGAGATGGCTTAGCTTTTTCCTTACTCCATCTTCTCTTACAAATTACTGTCCTTCTACTCCCAGTGCCCCCCTGATGGGTAGTTCAAGGCAAGGTCCAGAAGCAGTCTAAACAGTTTGAGTTGCTTTGATGACTGATGCCACTGGAGTCAGAAAACTCCGAAATAACATGCTGTTAACAAGACTATAGAAAGGCTTTACTGGTTTCTTTAATATGGATTGCTCTTATTTTAGAATATAACAGAATTTGAACCCATACAAAGTCTGTGAAAAGAGAGCAAGCCCTTCAGGACAGGGTGTTATAAAGAAAATAGTTCTGGGAATGATCTGAGGCTTTTCTTTCCTATAGACAGTTCAAATTCATGTTTAATCTTTATCCAGATACGTAGATCACACGGATACAAGGTTGTGGATCCCACAGCTATGACAGTCATGCCAAATGAATGTATCCAAAAAACTCCAGACCCCAGGGTTAGTGACTGACTCGAGGTCATCTCCAGTTGAAATTTTTCAGTGACCTGCTGTAAGGGGAGGGAAGGGGCAACCACATTTGTGAATATTCCTTGTTAAATTAAGGTAAATGATATGCAAATGTCCACACACAGTCACCAATTTTAATGAGAATCTCCCACAGTGATAAGGAGAAGCATTCCACAGAAAGTGTTTTTTTGTTAGTCCATTATATCTTCTGTATAATTTATCAACAAGGATGCGTCAGAAACCAGCATTCCACATATCCCAAATGTATAGATTCAGCTCAAGATTTTCCACAGTCTAGACCATCTGTTCCCAGTCTCCTTGGTCTGAGCACTGACAAAATTGAAAACATTATATACTAGTAGTTCTGGGGCTATTACTGTTTTCATCCTCACTCTTAAAAAAAGCACAGATAGAGAGTCCATCAGCTTGGGTTCTTGATGCTTTGTATACGGTCCATTTCCTCATCTACACTTCTTGATTGATGAAGATCTACTGAACTAGAAAGTCTTCCACTTTATCATTTCTCACCCTAACTATTGCAGATGGAGTACCATAAAATAGTCTAATATTACTATTTATTTATTTTAGTTGTTTCTTATTTGTCCTGTGGGGAGACTTGCTATATCCTGTTGGACCTCTCTTGGTTGTTTTGTCCTGACTTCATGGACAGTGTCATGCATCTTTTAGGAAAACTAAATAGAAGACGAAACCTCATAAGGCCTATGACATAGCTGTGCAATCAGGATGAGTCCTCCCTTCCTTTCTCAGCAATTAATTATTGATTTTAAATACATAACCTGGAGTCCACATACCACTAAATGTAACAGAAACCAAAAGACTTTTTAATTGTCTGCCTGTTTAGAACTGAACCACTTCTGCCTGGTAAAACATTTTTCCTTGAATGTTAATTAGAATTTAAAATAATTGGATTTATTTACATCATTATTCTTTATTTACATCATTAAAGGCTTGTAAGAGTAACAAAACATTAAAATTTTTGCAACTGTGACACCCATGTCCTGTTTCTAATTGAGCCTCCATTATAAGGCATGACTCCCTGGTAACACTTAAGTCCTTTTCCCAAATACTTAACTTTGGATTTAGAGTCACCTGTAATAACTGGTAATTAGTTAAAGATCAATACTTAAGTCAAATGAAAAACACTGAAAATAATTGAATTCAATAATTCCCTTGCAACCACAATAGCTATTTTGGAGTGGTCTGGCTACTTTAGAATACCCACTCAGGCTACATTACACTATTCAGAGATCTCCTTTGACATTCATTTGTTCCAAATAATTTTTTGTGCCTTTTTTTTTTTTTTTTTACTAAATTGTTCTGTCTCTCCTCTTATGATATGGAACAAAAATTGGGCTGCTGCTCCCAAGGCACTTAGCTGTATAAATATAGTCTGCAATATGACCCACGGACTGTCAGGGTTAGACACAGTTACAAAGCCTTTCCTGTACCATAAAACTCATAGTATGTGCCAAAGTAGATGATATTGATGGACCCTTTCCACAGTTCTAACTCCATATGGAAAAGTATCTCAGAAGAATGCATTGCGACCTGAGTAGGCCGCAGTAAAGGTAGATGACGTGCCTTGGAGAGAGGCATGTCATTGTGTGTCAGTGTGTAGTTAAGCTCCTAGAGGGAAGCTAGGCCTGTAACTTCATCAAAACTTATGCTAGTCATTCTCTTAATCTCTTTTTACATCTGAGATTGTCGTCAACAAAAGACTATATACTTCTTTTTTTTCTTTCTAAAATGCATAACAATTAGAGTAGGTGTAATAGTCCTTGAAGCAGGGAATTTCTCTTGCATGTAACATTAAGTCATTACAACAGCATCCTCTGACCTTAGGACCTCTATAGCAGATGGACTGATGCACTCTTTACACTGTGTGCAGTGTTCACTGCAGAAACACTTAGTGCATATGTGACTTACAGTCCAGGTAAACAGAAGAATTAAAACATAGAAGAAGATAAAGAAGCATGAACAGAACCTTGCTAGAGATAGGAGCAGAGCTTGGGGCATTAAGCACTGCCACCACTATCACATTAACCTAAAAAATTAGTAATAAGAAGTGTTTTTATTTTGTTTTTATTTTTCTGAGCTGTTAGTTTTCACTAGTACCCCCCAACTCCTTGAAAGGAAACTTTGCTGCAGCATATTTGGGGAGAAAAAAAACTGTGCATATCCGTCTTTTCTAAGATGTGACTGAAAGAATGAGCCACCAAATTCAGATCCTGTGAGTGCTGGGAGGACGTGGCCAAAGAAATGTCTGCAGGGTAGGGTGATGGTGTGGGTAGTCTCTCTCCATTACTCTCAGTGCAATTGATTCTGATCTGTTATGTTAGCCTCACTAAAAAAGTGAGGTGGTTTTCTTTTCAGTCTCTCCCATAATGACTAACATAAACTTGATTTCAAAATGGATGCACTCCCTGAAACAAATATGTGATTTTCAGCTTATCAGCAACTGCAATATGGTCTTGCGCAGTAAATTACAGCATGATTTCTAAAGGCTTTCCTTCTCTTCCTTTCTTGTCATATGTATAAAACCTAAAATGACTTGTAAGACATGTTCATTGGTGGTACATACTAGAAAAACGCAAAAAATGTGGGGATTGTAAATCTATACCGTTCTGGTTTACTAGAAAGATGTGTATTCTAATAGAATTTTAAATGTGTTCTTTTGCTTCTGTGGATGTCAAATGAAAAATTAAGAATCAAACTGGCATGGAGTGAAGTTTCCTGTTGTCTTGGCCATTGGATGAAAATTAGGATAGCTATTACAGTAGTTATGCAGCTGGAAGTATTTAAAGAAAACAGCAGGCAACACAAAAGATTATCCAGAAGAAGTAATTCCAGATTAACCCTTCTGATGCATTAAAACTCAGTAACCTGCCCCTGTTCTTATTTAGAAGAAGATTTGACTTGAAAATAGTAGAATGTATGTGAAACTGCTTTTTCACAGTGAACTAGATAGCAAGGGTGAACCGTAACAAAAATCACATAAAATATCACACGATATCCTTTTCTTGTACCTCTGGCTTTTTTGAAAGAGATATGGTGCCTTAAGTCACGTTCTGCACAGAAATTCTTGCTGAGATTATAGTAAAACCTACTGTAGACAGAGTACTGAAAAAGTAATAACAGGAAAATTACTTCAACGCAGGGTCCCTGCACCATGGTAGTCGCACTTGAGCATTGAAAATAGGGTTTTAATTGTAACATAAGTGTTTCTGCTCTGCTGAGAAAGAAATTTCACCCGAGGAGAGCTGCAGGTCTGCACAATCAACATCAAAATGAATCAAGTGGAAGAAAACATTTGTACTGGGCTATGCTTCACCTTTTCTGTGCTTTGCAGTACATTTGTGAGACACTGCTTGAGAAATAAATTATAGCTTGTTACTGGAACAACCCTCCTTGGCATAAAAACCATTCATTCTTGAAGAACTTGGAAGCTAGGTTTGAGGGAATTTATCACCAGACTGTTTTAATACATATGATTTTAAAAAATATATATATTTTTATTTCAATTTAGAATAATTCCATGAGTCTACTTTCCTGAGTAATGCTACATTTAAGACTTTCCTATGATCTTCCTTCCATATTTTACTGTCTTTATATTTCTACTAAACTGAAAAAAAAGATCTGGGGGAGCCTCATGAATACACATAATCCTTTATGCAGAGACTGATTCAAGTCATTTCAAGTTTAGTGGGACTGAATGAATCCCAGGTATTCTGCCCCACCCACTGTGAAGAAAAATTCACACGACATTCTGCTATTTTTTTAACATCCGAACAAAAAGGCCCAAGGTCTTTTTAGCAAACTGTCCATTAACATTTCACAAGGCTGCAATATATATTTATTTTTATAGTCTTGAGTTCCCTGCTGGAACAATCTTCTCTGACATAATTTCAACACTTCCTCATTGATTTTTTACTGCTATAGTGAACATTGCCAAAGGCTTTACCCAGTATAACCTCATCTTCCCACTCATAGCTTCACAGCACCACGAGTATGTTTGAGAAAACACTTACATGGTTTTAGTTTATATTCTAAAATATATATATGTATAAAAAAGAGGGAGGTATATCATGAATTCCATGGAAGCCGGTAGTATGTCTAATTTGCTCTCGCATAGTGAGGCAGCTTTACATTAGTCAGGTCAAAGGTTAATATATATATATATAGCTATAGCAAGTTTTCCAAAGAAGCCCAGAAATATTTTGTGTCATAATTACGCAGTTATTAGTACAGGAGACTAGAGGTATCTGTTATGCTCTTCTGAAAATTATAAGCAATACATTACGAGCATCACACCTTGCAAAAGGAGTCCCTTGAGCACAACCTGCATTGTGCTCTTCGCATTCCTGTCTTCTGATATTGTAAAATCAAAGTGAAGATCACTTTATGCTTACCACAACACGTGAGCAATTTTATTTTCCATTCTCCAGCCTTGGTCTCCTTTCTCTACAAGGACCTTCAGTCTCTCTCTCTCAGCAGTTTCCTTGTATTTCCTCATTGTCTTTACTAACAAGGATTTATTTTGGATATTGGCAGTTTCACATCCTCACAGCAAACTCTCCTTACTTCCTTGGATTTTCCCCTTTTTCTTATCTTCATGATGATCATTTTCTTTTCTCTCCCTAGCACACAGCTTGCCGACACGCAAAATCTATACATTTTTTTGCTGAGAGTAATGCCAATAACAAGCAGACCAATGAAAAGGGTGGTTCATTTATAGAATATGTAGGCCAGCAGGAAACCCTGAGTTATTTTGTTTCATTTTCTTCTAAAGGAGGAATAAAAAACAAAGCTGTAATTGAAAAGCAGCAAGAGGCTTAGATGCACAACAGTGTTACCATGATGGAAGGGGCTTGAAGCTAAAAAGTTCTGCCTTTCTGTCTATTCCTGTTAGGCGAGAACTCAAGACAGTCACCATTGCAGACAATCTGATGAAGTCACAGGAACTTCGCATGTCAGGACCATACATTCTCATCTTCTACATGCACTGTCATAGATGTGTAACTGACTGCCTATTTCACTTCTTAAAGGGATGAGACAAAGACATCAAACGTGGTTTCATCCAAAATCCCATGACTTCTCAACCAAAATCTTGCAAAAAAACCCAACATAAAATAGGCTGAGTGTAGTAAAACACCAAAGCCCTAGTCAGGTCTATGCACATTGTGCCTGACTCAATAGAAATGGGAGAGGATCACCTCTCCTTTGGGATACATTCAGAAGAGGCTGAAAATGGGAGGAAGAAACACAAACTTGTGAATTTCCCAAAGCCAAGCTGTACGTTCTTAGCACAGTCATAAGAACCTCCCAGGTCTTCAGTATCCCAGCTCAGGCCTTGATACAGACAGAGCTCATGTGAAGGAGAGTCTCATAATTAATAAATCTGTGTTACAGGGCAGATGCCAGCATCATTTCCTAGGTAGGACGCCATGTCAGGGAAAAGGATGACTCATCATCCTTCTCAGGCAGACACAGCTTAGTACCTGCTTTGGTTATACACCAGAATATTCATGAACACAACACTCATATGATTTGTCAAGCAATTTGATGTTCCTTGGACTCCTTGCATTACCTCACCTCTCTGCAGAAGGCTGATCTCCATCAATTCTACACCAATCATCTGCAGTGCTGATATTTTGAGAGGGGTATCCATTATGCAGAATACCTTTCTTTTCATAAAGAGTTCAATTCATCACTGCATGCTATCTTCTTCTTGTTGCCAGCCCCTATGCTTCCTTTCTAATGAAAACTGTTTTCTTCTGCCCAAGAAAATTTAAATTACAATCTATTCTTTTTAATCACAAAGAAGAAAAGAAAAGAAAAGAAAAGAAAAAAAAGAAAAGAAAAGAAAAGAAAAGAAAAGAAAAGAAAAGAAAAGAAAAGAAAAGAAAAGAAAAGAAAAGAAAAGAAAAGAAAAGAAAAGAAAAGAAAAGAAAAGAAAAGAAAAGAAAAGAAAAGAAAAGAAAAGAAAAGAAAAGAAAAGAAAAAAAAGAAAAGAGAAGAAAAGAAAAGAAAAGAAATCACTTCTGTTTCTAAAAGCAGTTAGTATCTACTCTCTCTTCAGCTCAAATGCATGCCTTCTTCTGGGACATTTCTCCTGTCACCATCTCTTACCAGTACTAGGATCCGTCCTTTATGCAATTCCAACCACGTACAGCCGGGATCATTTTTCCTTGTAGAAACAGTCGCCTTCTCTGAGTCTGGCACACAAAGGAGCAGGAGCAATCTGCTGTGAAGCTACTTGGAGTCAAATGAGGATGTAACAATAGAGGTAAATGGAGGCAGAATAAAATCCCCAGCCGCAAGATAGATAAACATTGGGCAGGCAGTATGTAGAGCTAGAAGCAGAGTATCCAAAGGTCTTATTTCTTTTATTTTTTTTCTTCTTTGGCACTGCTTTACGTAGCTTATCATGCCAACAAAGTATTTGATTTGAATTTTATCAGGCACTGCAGGCTGACACAATTAAATCTAATTAGCAAATCCCTCCACTTCTGAGCATTCAATCCAGAAAGATTTTACCTTCTAGTCTTAAACTACCTATCAGAACTCAAGTTATTTACTTTGATAGTACCTTAGGATTATCTGTAGGAATTGGATTTGCACTGTTTCAAGCGCATGTTCACGAAGCATCTGCCCAGGATCTAATGCAGATTTTGTGAGTCCTACATTAGCTATGGACTATCAAGTCAACCAAATAACTCTGACAGAATCAGACAGATAACTGACTTTGTAAAAATATTCAAATTCTGTTCTCCCTAGGCACTCTATTCTTCCAAGGCGAGGAATTGCAACTGTAAAGGACATGTCGGGCTTCATAGAGAAAACATCAAACTTTATACTTCCTTAGGAAGTAATATAGTCGTCAGTGCACACAGCAGAGCTGAGAAATGCTGCAAGATGTTGGGAAATGCTTCTGCTTTTATGTGTTTTTCTCTATGGAGTGTTAAAATACTGCTGCCTGAAAAATAACAGAAGTTCAAGTTAAAAAGGATGTGTAGTCAAAGAGAAGCAAAACAGGTTGCAAGAAAGATGTGTATGTTAAATATTTATAATAATAGTCTTGTGGTATTACAGATGTTCACGTGCATTTATTTAAAACCAGCTAAGGATTCAAGTTCAACTCCATGGCAAACACATGGTTGTAAATCAGGTATATACTACCTCTTATGGTTTCTTCTTCACAATTTTTTTTTTTATCTGAATTGTGATTCTTATCCACCATAGCCAGATATGAGGTAAGTAGCTTAACTTCACTGCTTATATCCAATAAAAGAAGACATAATTATAGCAGATCAATTACATAATATATTCAACACTGTTAGTCGCACAAGCATGTCTACTTAATAATCAGTTGACTTAGCAGTTTTTGAAATTAAATATTAAAATGAATGTTATGGCTCTGGAACATGAGGACAAAAAAAGTATCATATAAATAAGAGAAAGACCACATCTCTGTAAGTAGCACTGGGCTGCAGAAACTGTTAAGAATTCAATAAAATCAGAATTAAAAAGGTAGAAAAACATTTCCCATTAATCATCAAAGTGGATAAAATCCTGAATTGTCCATAATAGATAACTGAATTAAACATACATTAAGTCACAAAGGCTTTTAAAATTGTATTTTGTAATGCTGACCATGAAAACAGGCCTAAATGTAAAACATTATAAGTTTGCACCTGCAGTGAATATTCTAGCAGACAAAATCTTTACTTTTGTAACTTTTTTCACATGGCAAAAGTTCATATCCAGAAGTAAACCCAGAACAGAGCGTTAACACGAAATTTATTTTTTTAAATTTCACCATGAATTTCATAGTACTTGATTATTGCTATATATATTCTTTTGTGTAGCAAGTTGAAAATTGTTTTCAGGAATATATCATAGGAGAGGTGCATGAATATTTTATGGAAACTACAGTCACAAAACAAAACAAAAAATCTTTATTTTTCCTAATATCTTTTACACAAATTGAAGATCAGCATAATCTGGTTTTGGATTTTTTATATACCTTCTGTCCTAAGACTGCAACATCAATTTGCAATACCTGCAAAAATATGTAGATTATTATTTTGTATGCTGGAGGGTTTTAACCTTGATGTGATGATATATTATGATACGTCATTTTCTAGCAATGAATTATTCTCTTCCTGTATGATTCTAAGGTTGTAAAGCAAGAAAAAATTAAAGTAATCAAACCAGAACTAACATCTACTCTTGCTTCTTACTGTAGAGAAGTAACTTTAAACATTTTTTATTTTTGCTAATGAGTCCATAGAGTAATTCTGGGAGGGTCCAGAATTTACACAACACATTTAAAATTACCATAATTGTGAGAATTGTTTTGTTGTTCTTAATTTACCTTTCAAAGCACACTCAGAAGTAACCAACGGGCACTCAAGGCTTTGTGAGCTGCAGTTGAAAATCACTGTTGAATAAATAGAGCAAGAAATTAAAATAATTAATTTAACTGCAGTAGTCAGATGAAACAAAAACACCCTTAAATCCATGAGTATTAAGGAAAATAAAAGCTTATTGTCAATGAACAAAGTTTTCACTCTCAGCACTCTCAAACAACATTCTATCAAGTCCAAAAGCCTCTTTACCATTAGTTTGGCAGTACCTGTGTCAGAAAAAGTACTCTGGTTGAGAAAACAGAGTTCCTTAGACCTCCCCAATTCAGTCTTGTACCAAGGGGTCAATATCCCCCACATCCTAGCTGTTTGGCAGTACTAAGACATTGCAAGGCATTTCACCTCACTTTCTATCCATACTGTTTATTTACTTCCAGATTATTTGAAGGATCCTAGTTCCTCTGATAGGCACTGGTCAAATGCTGAAAAGGTCTTAGGCATAGGGAAGTTACTGATTATGTCATCATGCACATTTCACAATCTACAAACAAAAAAAAGAAAAACAAGTTTATTTTTATTGTTGCTGTTTCTTCCTGGCGCAGCAGTGTTAGTAGGTCTTTTCCTGTTCTTCATAACCTAGCAAAATAACTCTTGCTACCGTTACATCCGAAGAGAGGAAATGAGGCCAGGGACTGAAACTCATTACCATAAATTATAATATACTTCCTTCCCGCGAGGTCTCAATTAAAAGCAGTAAAAGGTACTAAGGAAAAAAATAAAAGACTGAAAATATACTAGCAGAAATATTTAAAGCTGAACTTTGTCTTTGGTCTTGTTTTTTTTTATTTCCAGAGTTGTCACAGACTTCAAAGAAATGCTGCCAGTTAATATTGCTGAAGATTGTTTTATAAACATTTATATTTACCTAATTCCCTTTCTAGTCTTTGAAAACATCCTTCATTAGAACATTTACACAAGAATCGATGACTGCTAAACATAAAATCAGAGCCCACCACCTATCACAACAAGCAAAGATTGATACTTTGCTTCACTTTCAATGTCTGTACCTACAGCTATCTCTTACTGATCTTTAGACAGTAAGTTCACTGTAACAGTGATTTAGCTTTAGATATATCTATGAAGAATTCAGTACAGAAGATTTCTGTTTCTGTTGCTTGGGTTAAATTTGATAAAAGTTAGCTTTTAAAAATATAAATTTAATTTCTTTAAATCATCTTTAAATATTATATTTGTAGAAATATATTGCCTAAATATATGATATTTTAGAAATAAAAGTAGGCTTCTGTAATCTCTGATCAAGGTTAGAATAAAAGATCAATAGTAAAATCTGTCCTTAAATAGTGTGAAATCACTTAGAACCAGGTGATTTTTAAGGTCCTTTCTAACCCAGACCATTCTAAGATTCTATGCTCTAGTTTGGGAAAGAGAGTCATATGAATGAATCATATTGCCAGCATTCGGACAAAAGCCGTGTCCAAACCTAACTCAATCTGAGTTGTAATTGCCTTTCTGTCCTTTCAGATTTTCCATTCTGATTGTGAAAATATCATCTTTAAATTTTTAAAATTGGCTGAAAAAACGAATGGGGTAATTCTGAACTGCCGTCTGTGCTATTTCTCATCTGTTCCAGGAGATCATTCCTTGCATAAGATCTACAGCAAAATATTTCTTTTTTTTCATTTGCTCTAATGATTTATTTTTTAGTTACACAGCCATCTTACCAGGGGAGGAACTTTTTCTTCTCTTCAGTAATTACTACCCATCTGTAACATCATAATTTCCTTTTGGTAGTAAGCTGACCATTCTTTTTCAGGACTGTATCTTCTGTAGTTTACAGAGAGCATCAAAATACAGTACAAACTTGCTAAATTTATATATATATATATAAATATATATAAATATATAAATGTATATACATATATATATGTATGTATATAAATGTTTTTACAAATGGAGTGAAAGAACAATCGTAGAAGAATTCGTTAATTGTATCTCTCTAGGAGGTGAGTAAATCATCTAACTGAGTATGAATACAGTCTACCCTCCTCATAGAAAATTATTGATATTCCACTTCTATTACCTCTGCCTAATAACAACACTGGGACACAGTGTACATTTTTACTCTGAATTTCAGTCCTCCAAATATCAAAAAAGGCTGCTGCTTTCACATGTGAGAACGTCTGTTTCATCATCCAGCTGTTATGGTAGCATTGCTTTTAGTCTGTTTTTCTCTTCTTTGTGTTCTGTGGGTGGATCTAAAGATTTGCTGATATTGCTATTACTGCTTCCTTCTTTTCTTTTTTTAACTTCTTCACTAAATGCAATTAATGAAATCCACCAAATGTCAGTGTAATTTTCATGAACTATCCTTAATGACTTTCTGGCTTGCCTTTAGTATCCCTCCTGGTTTACCATAGTTTACAAATTCCATTGACCACTATCAGTCTGCTTTGATTCCTTCTTGACAAAGATATTAATATTCTGTCAGCTTTTACTGCAACAATCCACCAGCCTTTTCCATCCATCCAGCTTTACATTGTAATGATTTGTGAGATGAGACATTAACAAAAACTCCTTCAGAATCTCTTAGAACCTTTCTCATCTTTCTGCCAGCGAGCATCTGTGAGAATAAAGTCCGCATGAAAATAGCTCACATACCACAAGCTGTCACAAGTTCCATATAATGTGCCTCTGCTGCAGATTATAGCACAACTTCCTGTTATTTTTTTCTCCATAGAATAGGCCAAATAATAAAACTTTTTTGTGTAAGTACATCAGAGTTTATCCTACGTTTCATACTCAGGATATGTTCTCTATGAAACTACTGTTTTCACCCTTTTCAGGTAGGTCCTACTTTAGAGAGTTGACTTTCCAGAGTGCTGCAGCATATCTTTCCTCTCTTCCAATTCTTATGATGACACAAAGATAAAAGAAATTCCCGGCATCAAAAGAGTATAATTTCCCAGTATTTCAGTCAGCACCATAGTTGGGAAATTACTTGCACTTGCCATGCCCCATTTTACGCTTCATAGAATGGAAATTTTACGTGAGATGGGTAAAAATAATGGGTACCTCTCTTAAAAGAACTTTTAATGACATTGCTCTTTTCAGCTCATCTCAGTATTAGAAAAATATCAAGAACTCAGATTATTTTCCTGTTATATAAATTCAAATATACAATTCAGATTAATTTCTTTGAGCGTAATTTTGTTAATCAGTGCATATATAAAATATATGCACACCAAAGTCAATTTCCATTAAAAAAATCCCGACAAATCCATCAGAAAAAACATGGATTAGACTATCAATTATGTTTTGCTCTATAATGCTCCCCAAGATCCTTGCCATGACATGCTCAAAGGGATGGATGATTTTCCGTTATCCCTCACTCAACTGGCATTTCCACTACAACTCTTCATAATTCAATCTTCAGGGATTCTGAAACATTTTATCAGATGCAGAATTTTTCACCAGCTTTCCTCTAATTTTTCTCTCAAATGCAACCTAGACAAGCAGTACTTGACATTTGTTATTAATGGAATTCAGTGAGACGCAAAAGAAAAAGGCTTGAAGTGGAATATCTTCTCTCACATTATCAAGTGAAAAAATTGGTTTATCTTAAAGGAAATATCATATGCTTGCAAACAAGTGTAATTTTGGAAAAGAACAAATTTTCAGTTATTTTGGTACATATTTGGATGTAAAAGTAAACCAGATAATGTCTGAGCAGTAAAATACATTTCTGGAGTTCTAAAAGCCTTTCATTTTATGGTAAAGATGTTCAGAGCTGTAGGATAGCTGTTCAGAGCTGTAGGATACAGCTGGAGTTCTGTTTTGTTTTTCAAGGAGCAGTTGTATGATCACTGCTGTTTCTTTAGCATGTGTCCTCCAAAGTCTGCAAAACATACTTGCCTTTGTATTCTTGCTCTAAAGAACCAGAAAATTCCCTTCTGGATGCTGGAGTCCTAGGAAGTGCAGCTTTTCCCAGTGTAGAAGCACGAAACTTGGCAAGCCCCAGCACTCAATTTTCCTTGGTTTCTGGCTTCAGTCTGTACTCACTACTCAGCTCCTCATCTTTTCTACTACGTACTAAATGACTTTTAATAAATAAATAAGAGACCCTACCACCCTTACATTCCAAACATCTGGACTAAGAAAACATCATGGAGGATTATTTTTAATATTTCAATACTTAATTTCCACTTTTTATACAGCAGGAAATGTAAAAGGAAGACAATACTAGAGGAACAGACCTGCTAGCATTTTGGCCAAGCATTTTTTCTTTTTTTTTTTTTTTTTAATATATAGAAAGCTGACTGATTTTTTAGCTTCCAGTGTTCAACAGAAAGTAAAAAGATAGCAAACTCTATTTTAGACTGAAGTATACAAAGACGACATTCAAAGGCAGCTTCTACAGAGATATTGAAAGAAAACTCAAAGAGCACAGCTGGTGGACATGCAGCCTTGTTAGGTATTCATTATATAAATCAAGAATCCGTTCACTTGAAGACTAAGTGTATCAATACAGGATTTCATAGGTAATGCCCAGAACAAAGTCTTTTGGCAGAACTCAATATAAAAATTATTTAAAAACAGATAAAGTATGTATCTAAAAAGACACCAAAGGCATGTGAAATATAACTAGTTGGACATTATCTATGTTTACCGTCACTGATGCATAGGGTAGGTTGCTTTCATGAAATAATCCCTGTCTTCAATAGCTGTTTTTGAAGCAAGGCACCAAGGCGCATCCTACATTAATATGAACATTTTAATGCATATAAAGTACATGAAAGCCCTTCTTGTTGTACAAACATCTAAACCAAACTAGGAGCTACTAGGGACATACAAAAGTAAACACCTTTCTCTTCACTATGTTATTTTACTTCTTGCATAGTTCAGTCATTAAGCTTTTTAAGTCTGGGGAGAATCCTGAGGAAAAGTTTCCAGTGATAACTGCATCACTGGGAGAGTGATTTGCATACGAAAAATGAGACTAATATGCATTTCTTGGGAGGCTCCTGTGTTATTCAGAATCACTTAGAGCATCTGACAAAGATCGATGTCAGTATCTGGATTTTATCTAACTTTAAACAAAGCACAGACTGATCCTCTTAAACATATCCTTCTGTAACACTCCACACTCAGTCTAATTCCTCCAGTATACTGCAGAGCAGCACTCAAATGTCATAAGCAATAGTACTTAGGACCACATTTAGATCCTCAAAGCATCACTCTCCCAAATGCTTTATTCAGTAATCAAGATTTGTTTCAAACACCCTTGAAAGTCTTTCTTACTTCATTCTGAACATTTTCAGCCTAAGCTGTAGCTTAAAGAGCTTTTTCTCTTTCAAGCTGAGTACTTCCATGTGACTGATTTAAGCAGAATTCTCCTGTCCTACCTCCATAATGAAAGTACATAAGCTGTTATACCTCATCAGTCAAAGGGATTTCTCTCAGTCATTTTTATCCCTGCTGAGGAAATGACACCTGCTCTTCTTCCAGCAGCTGTTCCTTTCTCCAAACCCACTCACCAGGATACAGTACATCACAGGCCAGTATATGTGCTGTAGGGATGGTTTAAATTACACGTCAAAAGTCTCATGAGAGAATCATTTCTCAGAAACTTCCTTGTCAGGATGGCCTCCAAACTAAACCTACGCATTCTCTTGGTAGTTGTCAAAAAGACAACAAATCTCTGCAACCCTGAGAAGTCTGTTAGAACAAAGATGGATCCAGTTCTCTTGGTCACTGGCAGTTTGGCTCATTTGTCTCTGTTTTTATGACACTTATTAAAAAAAAATAAAAAGCGTGGGAGGAAGACATTTAGAAAAGCTTCTCTATAATTATGGGACAGTTCAGCAAATGCATCTAAATCTATCCTAGTAGTGCTAGCCAAATCCTTGGATAAAAATATGCATTTGCTATAGCTTATTAGGTTTACTGAAACTGAGTGACTTCAGCTTTTCTTATCAGATTTCATTGCAATTGCTTCTTAAATGTATATAGTTCTTTCTCATGAAAAGAAAAACTAAACAAAAAATGATTAATAACGTGTAGAGGTGCCTGAATTAAATGAGAAACATGTGTAACACATTGCACTGAGCACAGTGGGATCCAAAAGACGGCCCTGAAGGACTGCACCACTGAGGCTGCCTCTTGACTATCCACAAGCACCTGCTGGCTGCATCACAGTGCAGTTGAGACCAGTTCACCACACAGGGGAAAGGCAGGGTTTGTGGCATACGTACAGCTGCCAGTGCTCTTGCATAACTGTGTGGGTCTGGACGTATAGCAGTTGGCAGGCCTTTTGAGAGCCACAATTATTTGCTATATATGTTTCCAGTGTTGTAATCTGTCCTGGATCTGCAATTAGATCTGCTAAGATCACATTTCCTTCCAGAACACCAATTGTGCTCAGCAGAAGCAGAGATGTTGTGTCTTTTACTCTTTCTCTACACACACACCAAATTGTGCCTCTCGTGTCTGCTAGGCTGTTTGCCTTTGATGTAGCAGGGCAGTAATCAGGACATCACCACACTCTCATGCTCAAGGATTCACCTGTCTGGACTAGGACCATAATCTAAACTGCACAGTTGGAGGCATAAAGGAACCTGTAACAAGGAATTATAGAGTCATCATAACAAAAGGTGTCCTCTTGCACACCATTTTGAGTAGACAATCTACACTCAGTCCCTGCCTGATCTATGGTATAGCAGCACCACGGGGGGAATTCTATCCAACAGTACATCCTGGTGTTTCAGACTTGAACCCTGACCACAGTCCAGATTGCCAGCTTCACATCAGGTTTCCCTTATCACTGCAATTTGGGCACTCAGCTGAGTCTAGTGCCCACCCCAAGGCTTGCAGGATTGGTCCTTGTCAGCCACAGGGAATCACTTAGGTTGGAAAAGACCATTAACATCATTAAGACCAACTGTTACGTAATACTCCCAGATCCCCTATCCTCTGAGTGTCACAGCCACACATCTCTTAAATTCCTCCAGGAGTGGCCACTCAGGCACTACACTGTCAGCCTGTTCCAAGGCCTAATGTGGTCACTTCTTGACAGGGTAGTCTGCCATGCTCCCACCAAACAGCTGTCTGAAGCACAGAGATAAAGAAGAGCACAAGAGAAAAGAGAAGGAAAGCTGCAAGGGATTTATAAAGGATAGCGTATTTAAAACAAAGAAATTAGCAGCATCTAATACGCTGAATGTTTTGCTCCTGGCCAAAGATGAGCGCGGCAACCTTTCTATTAGCCTGTTAGTAAATGCTGAATGCTGTTATTTATGGGGACAGTGAGAACACATTTTATACACATATATTTTTGGTGATTAAATCACCCATCTGTATGCATGCATAATTCTTGTGAATGTCATTGTAAGTCCATATGTTGTCAGGTCTTAAAGTCATTGTATGAATAAGCACTGGAACTGCCTGCCTGGTTGGTCATAACCAATTATAACCGAGAAGGCCGTAATTCAGCTCAAATGCCTATATCCATTAAAAAGCTGTTAAATCATCTACATTTGCTATTCAGCTGTTCTGAAGCTGAGCTTGAGTAACATTCATACATGTGCAGTCTAATGTGTATTCTAATCTCTTAACACTTCTGATTCAGTTGTCCTTTTCCTGTAGAGGCATCTTAACCTGATTCTAGAGACCCTCCAAAGTCACAGCTCAACTTCTGACTACAGGAGGCATCAATCCAAGTACAACCGTTCACTCCAGAAAGCTTAATCACAATCCAGAACCTGGATATTCTCTTGTTTAGTAGCTCAGGGCTTTGTCCAGCAGACATTTACAGATGACACAATGCATGCTGGCATAAGCAAACATAATCGCAGTAAAGACACAGATATCTATAATCTGGTAAAATATATATTGGTTGTGATTTCTTACCACTCTGGCCTGTTTAATATCTTACCTTTGGGGAATAAGCAAGGAGAGAAAAGGCAGATACTGTAGGCAAACAAGGTGCAAGCCTGACATTTAAATACTTAAATCAACAGGCAGCAGATCTTCATGCTTGCTCTCTAGGTGCAAGATAAACTGGGACAGATAGGCATCACTGATATCTAGGGCAGAACATCAGGCTAGAGGGATGACCTGGGGATTTACTCTTGCTACCAGCACTGCAATCACAACATGAAGTCCTAGTACTGGGCTAGAGCTGTACTGTATTGGAAGAACCTCATTAAATGCTGTTTTGAACTCTGACATCCTTTCTGCTGCAGGTCCTTTTGGGAGGATTTTGTTCAGTTCTCAATCATATTGACAGGGTCAGAGTGCCTTCCATTCTCTGTAAATTTCAGTATGCACTGGATGATTTCCTCTGCTTTTCATATTTTAATTGCTTTGTCAAAAAGAGTAATTTGGTGTCTCTCAGAAAACTCACAGGGTGGTTTGACCGAAGTCCCAAACATGACCTCAGCTCTTCTCAGAGAATTGCAAGATTGACTTTTATCCTCACATTACTGAAACACTCGTATTCTTCACCATTTATTTTATTTTTTTTTTTTTTTGTATCTCTGGATGATTGCATGGACATTGCTTGTGTTCCATTTCACCTAAGGAAGAAAAGGAAAGGTCAGTGTCTCAATCTGTATATCTCAACCTTTTACAAGCATTGAAATTCAAACTGAAGTATATTTTCAACTGAATATATTTTTTTCCAAGGGTCAATGAGAATCAGTTAGTGCACTGATCCTTTTCCTTCTGTTTCAGGGATTTCATTTTATATTATTCTTTCTGCCACTACTGCATGTAAGCCTTGTCTAGATTAATAAAGCTGAATGTAGAAAGCTCTGAGAGACATTATTAACTTTGTAACGTGTGTGAATCAAGTGCATGGTCCATACCAGAGCTCACCTTCTGCACTAATGACTGTGATTTATCTCTAGCCTTTCATTATTTAAAAATAGTTTGACACCCAAATACATATTAATGAATTTAGCTGGAAGAGTTGACTCTATAAGACGGTATGTACAACTAGCATTGTTTCAAGGAAATAAAGGGTAACTTCATGACAGCATAATATTTCTTAAGTGATTTTGTCCTAATTATTTGTACTTTCCTTTGTATATACCAGTCAGTTTCCCAAATCTCTGTTCCTTCACACTCAGATAAATAATAGCAGCTATATGCAACAACCCTGTGCCAACAACAGTGGGAGGAGGGCTCTACATCCTTGGTTTGTTTTAAAGGGCTTTTGATCTTGCATACCCCAAGAAGATATAAAGGACCCATGTACAGGATGAGTATTGCTTCAGGAGTACAGAGTGAGGCTCTTTTAACCCAAAGTTCTCTCTGATGCCACAATGGAATTTCCAGTTCAGTTTATCCATAGTATTTAAAGGTTTAGCCCTAAGTATCTAATGCCGTATTTGTTTTTTCCTGAATGTTAATATATTCCATGAGTTTTGAGATACAGTTGCCCACACTTCAAGGATAGAAAACAAACTACCTTGCTCCCTTTCCATCTTCATCCTTCAAAATCTCTGACTGTGTTGTTTTCTACCACCACACCAGCAACTGCTATAAATCCCTCAGTCCTATCCTGTAAAAATTAGAATTCAAATTTTAGTATCCCTTTTGGTTCTATGCTCCAGTCTGGCAGAGTAAACATTACCATTATGGTCTGCCATTGGTATTTAGCCTGCCAGATAATAGCTTCACTGACAGCTCTCAAAAGCTTCTGCCAGTCTGTGATGTCACCTTATCTTCTCCGTTGTTACTGCCCATAGCTTTCCCACCTGTGATTTAATTTCAAGTAGCCTGAACAGAATAATATCAAACAGAAAATACAGGAACCCTCAGTGCTCATTTGGAAAACATGAATATTTTATTTATTCTCCTCAGCATGACCTTATCACTTTTCTGGAAGTACAATAGAAACTCATGTGGAGCAGATCACGAGTTCTGCTCCAAGTACTGTCCAATCCAGTCACTAAATGTAAGGCGATTTCCATTTCCATTCTCTTGCATACTTAAGAGTTTCATGTCTCTGATCACCATTTCCATTTTCATTTAGTTGCTCCTATATATTTTTTCCCTTTTTAATTGACTAGTGTGTGTTTTTGACAGCTAGAGAATAGTTCAACTCCATTGGGGTGTACCCCTCACCCACTTGTCCCTTAAGGCACTTCTGTGAATCAACTGCCATGAAAGTGATTTGTTGTTGATCCAAGTCCAAAAAATAAACACTCTGTTCCATATATATGTATTCTAATATATACTTTAAATGTCACGTAATTTTAACTTTGTATATAACCATAATGTTTCTCCCTGCAGCTTATACTTTTGCATTATGCATTTATGTAAAATGCATGTAGCCAGAAGAAATCCTTTGAAATTTTCATCTTTATTCCACAGGGGAAAATTATGGACTGGATTCTACTTATTCAAACCCAGAAGTAGTTGTCTGAGTTACTATAAAATTCAATTCCTTTATTTAAATCTAAACACAGTGCTGTTCTCTTTCTTTGTCTGATGTTTGATTGACTAGCATATCATCCTGTAACTGTTGTCTTTGATTAATACTTTTAGAGAGTGTATTTTTATTTTGTCTTTGCATATTTGTTTTCTGAATACATTGTGATTTTAATCCTGTTTAAGAAACAACAAAAAAACAGTAAGATGCTACAGAACTGTTTTTGTTGTTATTGTTGTTTGCAGTCTCATCTACTTCAACTCAAATTTTTTAAACAAGCAAAAAAAGATCACACTTGTTGCAACAGTTTCTCATTTTCGAAGATATATTTTAGTCATCAAGGACAGTTTTCTGATTTTCACATCTGCGCAACATTTGTAAAGCATGCAGCATATATATTCATAACATTAGTCCATTTGTATATTTTACTAACTAGCACATAAATCTGAGATGTGTGAATCATAGAATGGCTTGGGTAGGAAGAGACCTCAAATATCACCTAGTTCCAGTCCCCTTTCTGTGGACAGGATTGTCAACCACTTAATCAGACACTAGATCAGGTGTGGCTGTAATATTCCTTCCAGAATTGTAGAATAATATTTGATAAATAATTCCAACACGTTTAAATCTTCAGTATTTGGAAACATGGTAAAGCAAAATAAAAGTCTTGTGATTTTATACCAGTGAAAATTTTTATTTTTGTATTGGATATTCACTTGATAAAGGAATATTTTAATTTCTCTCTTCAGCTAATTTTCAGCAGGTTTACAACTTCTGAGGGAAGCATGTTATAAATTGTACTGGTAAAGTTTCCCCACCCCTGCTATTCCCATGCAGCTTTGAGGACTTGTGCAAAATCATCCACAGGTTTTTATGTCACGTGTTTGAGAGAAGAGAACTACAGACAAGGTAACATAAAACATTATTCACACGATTTGGACCAGGTAGAATTGAAGTTCATATAACTAAGACAGAATTTAACTAGTTCACTTTTCTTTTTCCTTTCCATTTTATTCACTGGTTATTCAGTTATCCACTGATAGCCATACACACTGCTTCACCTGCTTCACTCATACCTATACAAGAGATTTTTCAGTCACAAAAAATTTTATATTTAATTACATAAATGTCATATGTGTACACATACATGTACATATACATGTGTATATGTAGATATTCCATGTATATATATACATATTATATGTGGAATCACTTGGAACCTGTCAGAGTTTTTTCTTAGCATTCATGTTCCGAATGTAACATTTAATATTCCTCTGCGTTTCAATTACTGCTTTGGCATACAAAGCTACATTTATATTGTCTCTACGCTTATGCTTTGGCCCATGATTTTGTCCCTCGTCTAGAGACAAGACCATGGGATGCATTTGTGTGTCTAATTGTTATTGTGTTGTTTGCAATATGATCATCAGAAGTTAATTTTAGCATGCGTGCAGCCAGAAAGATAGGGGAAAACAAAATACCATTAACTTAAACAGTAGTCTGAATTACTATGTTGTATTTCTATCAGTAATTATTGCTAGCTGCTGATAAGGAACGAATAACTCATTATTTCCAGCAATAGTTTATACAGTTTGTTGATCTAGTTTTGCCACAGGCAGTCACTGAATTTCATTATAGAATTGGTCAACACACATCACTGCAAATAATTGTATTGGAGAAATGCAATCCAAAAATAGAAAGAAAGTAAAAATGCTGTAAGTTGATCACCTCACATCTTCACAGTTTCTGAGATTCTATAGCTATGGGGACTCATATAATCTTGCCTGACACTTCTATTGCAGGCATTATGTATGCAATCTGGCTAACCTGGAAACTTATTAGTATCAAAAGAACACTCATGTTTTACTTTCATTTCAGTTTTCACGATATGAAGAGTTAAGAATAGGCTTTCTATGGCACACATAGGAAAACTGTGGGATGGTCTGGTCTTAGTTATGGCACATATGTATCTGCTCTGCATAAGCTGTAATGAGGAAACTTTTTATAATGAAAACAGTCCTACTGTTACTGGGGAACAAATCCAGCAAGCAAGAAAATAACTGCCACCAAACACATCACAATAGCAGTGCTTCACAGTATTATCCCCTCGAATTCCTGGCATTTTATTCTAGCTGCAGGAATGTCCCCACTGTCTTCTGAGAGGCTCAGAAATGTACCCTCCCAACTTGCCATGCTTACTGACCATCACATTCAGTGCATGCAGCAGAAGCATTTGCTGCATTCTCCAGCTGCATTGAAGATATGTTGTCAGGCTTCTGAAGAGTGGAAGATTACAAACACGACTAAGGGTGGGAGCAGTGGTACATCTCAATAAACTAAACTGTCAAGAAGGCATCAGGCTCTAAACATGACAAAAGATAATTGTGTTCAAAACAACAACAACAACAAAATAATAATCTACGACCCAAATTTTACTCCACTGATGCTCTTTAGGGCTACAGATAATCCCTATTTTTTTTTCTCCACAATAAGTAACAGTAATTCCTAACAATGATAATTAAAGCCCCAAAAGATATGGTACCCAGAGGATCATCCTCTGCTTTCAAAACAATTAAGCTATTTGATTTTCATTCTGACTTGGTGCAGCTCATCAGTGTAATCTACTGAGGAGTTAGGGGTAGGGGAAATGTTTTACCTAAGTCTCCTACCTAAATCAGTTTCAACCCCACTTACCTGTTTTACCCTAAACTTTTCTTTCCATAGAGCAGCACACAACAACTTCTTGAGCTTTTATATTGCATGTATTATTTTATATTGTAGATATTATTTATATTGAGCAGACAATTCAAACTACAAAAACAAATCTAAATAATCCAGTTTTTATAACTCCTTCAGATGATAGGGTCTGTGGTCATGTAGGACTGTGGGCTTAATGGAAAAGAACATTTTCTGCAAACTCATAAAATTCAACATTTAATATGCAAAGTACACATCATCAACAAATTACATCCCTCTATACCTTCCATCTGTGTGAGCTGCAAAACAATGTTCATTTCCATTTACTAAATGAATATAGCTATGTGAATTCTTCTTGCAATGGTACACGGCTTGTTTTTATGTTATTGACATGAGAAGTAGATGTAATTTAATTGAAATTAAAACAGCAGTGACTTGCTATCTAGCAAAACGAATTGTGCAACCTATTCCTTGCATACTGCTTATTAGTTTCCTTGGTAACTTGTAATCATTTGCCTTCCTGAAACAGACAAAATGTCAACAAATACATATTGTAGTATTAGTTTGATACATCAAAAAGGAAAAGTGCTCTGATGACACCATAATAAATGTTAATGTGAAAACTTAATGGCCACATTAATGACATGATAACTATAGTCTCAGGTCTGTGATGTTCACTGTGTCATACTTTATTTCATAGCATGGTTGTGACTTACTGTACTATGTGAAGCATCTTCCAGCACCCATTCTAAAATCAATTCCAGACTAAACATTTAAAAGCAGTCATTTATATACTAATAACATCTCATAATTAAATGACAACATCTATTCCCATAGTGATGTTACCAGTTAGACAGAGCTCATTCTACCTGAATCAGTAACTTCTGATTCATTTTAGTTTATATGCTGAAATCAGTATATTTCCAATGTCTTGCAATGAGCTTGTTACTGTTTCTTTGCATTTTTGACATGGTTTCTTTTCTTTTCTTTTCTTTTTTCAGTATAGTAATATGTAGAGGAGAAGAAGAAAAAAAACAAAGTCAAAATAGCCAGATTTTCTAAGCCAAGAATAATGAGGACACCATTTCAGCTTGGGAGGAGATACTAGTCAGTTATTTCCTGACTCTGAAAAAGGATTTTCACCAGTTGTCTGCATGATGAACAGTACCTAATTTTTATCAGCTAGGGCCTACAAAAAGAATAAAATCAAAGATCTGCGCAGGAGCTGGAAGAGAGTCTGAATTTCTTCTGATTACAAAAGCATTGCCAAAGCATGAGGAAAAGAAATCACAAAGGCCAAAAATGGAGTTGAAACTGAAAGGGGATGTAAATGTCAACATGTAAGTTTTCTGCAGGTACATCAACAGATAAGAAAAGAAAACAAACAAACCAACAAACAAACAACAAAGTCATGGAAAATATTCAATTGCTGAAAGGTACGTGTAAATGCAGCAACAAAGGAGATGGAAAAACTTGTAGCAGACTATACTGGCTTTATAAAATATCCTAGCAGCAAAATTTGGATAGAAAGAGGTGCCTTCTTAGTTGTGGTAGGCAGAAGTGGGGAAAAATTAATAAACTAGATACATACATACAATGCACAGAACTAGTCAGGGTGCATGTGAGGGACTTGGCCAATGTAGAAAACAAAACAACAACAACAAAAAAAGCCATCATCTCAGGAAATAAAAACAAGAGGTATTTAAAACTCAGAGCACCTTATCTAAGACCCCAGAGAAAGTTACGGAGTGAGCGTCACAGCCTCCTAAGAACGAGGTAATTCAGAACAGTCAGCATGACTTAGCCTGGGACAAATTTTACTTGACCAGCCTGAATGCCTTTCATCATTAAACAACTGACTCTGAGCAAGGCAAGCTGATTCACTGTGACTTTATGAGGCTTTATACACATTTTTACATAAGATCTTTTAATCAGACTTGACAGATGTATTTTGGACAAGGGTAGTACAAGATAGGTGAAAAGTTGAGTCGACTGACATGTCCATCCAACCAACAGGCTGCTAGTAGCTATATTCCTCAGGAACTGATACTGAGACCAATAAGTTTATCAGTTTTTACCTTCAGTGGTGGTATAGATAATTGCATATAAAGCAACCTCCTGAAGTTTGCATGGTGGAAGAGGGGGCAATGAGTATTAAATCGGAGGGTAAATTAGTCTCTCTAAAGGACATCCATTGACTGGAATAATGTAATGCCAGGTACTTCATGAAGTTCAGCAAAATCAAAAGCAAGGATGCAAAACTTCTTCAGTGAAAGATTTATAAATAAAAATCTTACAATAGTTAAGCTGTGAACCAGGCTGCATAGAGATTCTGTGGACTTTCTGACACGGTTAGTGTCAGACCTCTGGTCTAACTTAAATTGTTTTACAGTTTAATGTGGTAGTACTGACAACTGCAGTATAGAAAGGCCTTTGGCATCTTTAGAGTTAAATGAAATGGTAAATGAAGAGAATACAGTGGTTATATTTATGTGAGAAAATAAATTCTAATTACGTTCTGTCTGTAGTCCCAGTTTGGAGCTGTTTTCATTCCTGAATCCCAATGGGATAATGGTAGTTGTGCTGCCTCATATGTTTACTGTGAAAACTAGTCTGAGGTACCTTAAGCCAAGATCAGGAAGGTAATAATAAGCTCTGATGTTTCTAAGTTGTTACTACCCCATTATCTCAAAAGCTCCTTGAAAACTTACCCATCGCACACCACTATGTAAAAACAGAAAGACACAACTGTTCTACTGACCTGACCAAATATCCAGTATATCATGCTTTTCCATGGGATTTCCAAAAGCTAAGGAAGGTACCATAGGTCTGTTTTAAGCAATGGACCAACTCCATTTTGCAGAAAGAAGTGGAACTAGGCAAGCATCCCACAATGCAATTAAACTGAAGAATATGGAATGAACAGTGAAAAATAAATCATGAAGAAATAAAACTAAGGAAATGTATTAACTCTCGGGAGACTGCCACCAACATCTGATGTGGTTAGTGCCGATCAGTACTGGGCAGAAACACATTCGCTTGAATAAATGGGGAAATTGCAAGGCTAAATTTCCTGAGCTATTACACATACATTTCCTTGAGTTTGTTTCATCTGCATTAAATCATTTGCTGTCTTGCTTATCTTAGCTTTAAATCTGCATGCTGCTAACTCTTTTAGCTGAATTAAAGTGATTTGTGAGTGAACTAGGATAAGAATTCTCCAGTCTTTCCTCTGCCCCTGCAAACACTTGCAGTGGCAGAGATGAATTATTCATTCATGCATGCCAGCCACTCTTGTCTAATTTCTAAACAAATGTGGGAAGGACATATGTGATGTCTTATGCTGTGGTCACCCCCCTCTTCTCTCTAATAGTCCATGAAGAGCACTATGAGTAACACTGTCTAAGCCTCTGGAGATTTTAACAGCTAGGCCATGACAGTGAGATCCAAAAAGAAAAGGAGCTAAATATTTAACATGAGATTTGAGCAGAACTTTGGCAACACTAAATTGAGTACTTTGATCCAAGAAAAACCCTTCTCTTGCACAAGAAATGCTCGAATCATATAAGTGTCTACATTTCCCTCCTGTAAAGAATCATGCCCTGTAACACAGGTATTGGTAATACTGGCATCTAATCCTAATGGTAGTCTATGCCTAGTACTTTTCCAGATTTCAGAATGCCAGTTTGAAGGAATATAGGCTCAAGATGGTATAAAGTGCTTGACTTCAGCAAATAGAAGCTGCATCCACACAAACTGAAGTAACACTCAAGGCACTTCCTAATACTTCACACACACTCAAGATGTTTCCTGCTCAGCAGCCTCGTCAGCCACTGATGTGCCTGTCTACTGAGCAAGAAGGGTATTCTGCACAGCGAGCTGACCACCCCCAGTCACACATCTGCAACATGGGTGTTCTACCAACTAAATTTGACAATATAATATCTGTACTGGGAATCAGTAAGTACATCTGAAGTGATATCTTCTTTCTGGGAACGCAGATACTGCATTTTTCTCCTCTCTATGTAGGCTCTTAATTACACATTGTACATTCTGAGAAGAAATCTTTCCCTCCTACTGACTTACCTCTTTCCCAGGCCAAGGACATTATCAGCAAAGAAAATCATTTTGAGAAGTGTCATCATCCATATGGATTCTTTACCTCTGATTTTGAAAGAGGTCAGAGGAAGTGGAGGAAACAATACTAGAGAATACTAGAAAATCCCACTCTCGCTCATCCTCACTTGTGTGTAAAAGAAATCCTTTATATTTCCATTCAGTGAGCTTCTCTGTGCACTGAAAGTAAATACCTGACTTCTGATAAAGTTCTGAAACTTTCCCAAAATGGGAATTATTGAAGAGGGTAAGAAATGTGGTAGACTATGTTTCCTGAGGTACTGGAAGTAAGCAAGGCATACTACTCTTCTGAGGAAGGTTTTATATGCCAGGTATTATTTGCTCTTAAGAAGATTTATTTCTGTCTCCACCAAGCATCTGTCTTTGCTACAGAATTCAGCTTCTTTGATTTAGCATCATGATCCCTTGCACTGAAGTCTGTTGTTTTGTTTTTGTTTTGTTGTTTTGTTTTGTTGTTTTGTTTTTTTTCCACTGAAATGATTGTTTGGAGTAGGATTTGATCACCTTCGTTCCATCTTCGTTCAGGATCATATGTAAAAATGAGTGTCTATGTTTCCTTTCCTGCTTTTTGACTCCCTTCTAGTCTGTAATTTCTAGAAATAAACTTTACAAAATATATGGTGACACTGAGAATGCTCAGCAGGCAACTACAATCTCTGCAGACACCTCCTACCCTTTCTGGAGATCTGTCTATCTGCACTCAAAGGCAGGTCTGACACAGCACACCCATAAAACTTGAGTTAGGAAACAGCTGAGCTGTAAGAAGGTTTTGTAAGATGCTTTATCTGGGGCCTCTTGTATTGGGAGCTGCATTTAAACTCTTCTGTTGGAGGACATCTAGGATATACTCTATATTTGTACGCCTGTACTTGGCATTACACTTTGCTCGAGGCTCACACACTGACTGCCTCACTGAACCTGGCCTGGTTTGTGCTTCATCTCTACAGAGTGGTCTCAAGAAGCCTGGACTATAGACTTAACTGGTTACTGCCATAGGACTTGCTCTACTTAATACACTGTGAGATTAAACCCCTTCTTGCTGAGGGCCTTATCCAGCTGGTCCTGCTGCTACCATTGTCTCCACTGCACAAACGTTCTCCACTCTAGACGAAAAACAAAATTAGAAACATGAATTTCTTACGCATCTCTTACACAGATGAGACTCAGTTACATGAGTGTGCCCTGCTACAAGTGTAATTTCACCTTGGCTGCCCCATATCATGAGCTAAAGAGATTCCTGCATAAAATGGATTCATTTCTGATGTCTAAAGCTTTATTAACATTTACTTCAATTTCAGACATCTGCCACTCATCTATCCAATGCTTCCTTTACAGTCTACGTTGAGAATGAACACTTCCAGGACACAAGTTACCTCCTCCTTCCATAAACTTCTAGAAGAGGCCAGCTGTATCAAATCCCAAAAATCTGCACTTAGTGCAAGGTGACTGTCTGAAATGTAGATATCTACACTGCTGTAAACAGTAGTGATAGAACCATTGTACCTATCAATCAAACATAAAATGTTCTTAGTGACAAAAGGAATAGTGGCTCATTGACAAAGGACAGAGGTAACCGCCTCTAGAGCCTTGGAGTCTTACCTAGGTCCTAACAGAAGTTTGGGTCTCCAGACAGAAGATACAGATGAACAGTATCAATCTCATATCCCAGACTGCCAGCTTCTAAGCATTAGAAGCTAACTCAGTTAATTCTCAGCTAACTAAGCATTGCAAAAGCTTCTCAGTCTATGTTGGTGTCTAATGAAAACAACATTCAAAACCTCTTAATTCAATCATAAAGCAAAATTCTTATTTTTTTTTTGTTAAATCACACTTAGACTCTAGACACCAACACAGCACAAATGAAAAGAATAGAGTAAGAAGTGGCCAAATCATAGTAAAACAACAAAATTATCAGCCATGCTTTTCACTCCTCTGAAACACAGATTTCCATTAACGGATGGCATAATCTTTGAATTTAATAGCTCTCATACTCGGGAGGATCAAATTAAAGATAAGAAAATGAACAAAATAACTGTAATTCTACAAATGTTGCAATATTTGTTTGATGAGAAACTCAGTCTGAACAGTATTTAACATTAATTAAGAAGTCAGAAATTAAAATTGCTTTGGCCTCAGATTTAAGAAAAACAGAAGGCTTCCTTTTCTAGCCAAAGCATTTTGGATTATGTTTTTTCTGCTGTAGTTACACAAAGCTTTTAATTCTGTACAATATTTTGGAACATATTTTGTCTGGAAGTCTTTTCCAAACCAGCTAATAATACACAGAACCTTCCCACTAGCTTAGATTCTTGTTGTTTTTGTTGTTTTTCTTTTTGGTGGTGGGGATATTTGCTCCCAGCGCCTCCCCCACCCCCAGAACAAAATATGGGATTAAATGTAAGAGTAATTTTAGCTTTTTAATTTAATTTAAATTTAGCTAAAGCAGAACACCTACACTCAATTCCTTTTATCTGCGACTTTTAGAATAATACAAATTTTATGAATAAAAACAGGTGGATGTCTCTTGGTAAAATATTTTCTTAATTAACTAAAGCCTAAACTTAATGCTAATTGCTAAAACTCAGGTATCACATTATCAGTTCAGTAACTTCAATAACATCTGTGTTTTATTGCTTTAGTAAATCCATAGCTTTCTGAATGGGTGCTTGACAACTTGGCACTGTCATACAACATATAAGCACTCAAGCAAGGATGTAATTCATAGGATTCATCAACCTCACTGAGTACTCTGAAATAAGAGAGGACCTAAGAGATCTTGCACTTTGATTTCTGCTTCTTATTTTGTTACAAGAACTCTGTCACAGGACTTTTTTGGGATGCTCGGACATAAAGTCCCAAAGCAGTCCAGAAAAGACAAGCAACTGAAGAGGCTTAGTTGTGTTCAAGTGTGGTTGCTGAACTTGACATATATTCAAAAATTCAGTGAACTAAAGCCTTTTTTCCCCCTTTATATGCTGTTAAATATTTTCGTTCATCTGTCTGAATTTTTAAAACATGAACTATTACTAACTGAGCATGATAGATATATTTTGACATTAGATTGTATGGAAGAACTATACTGAATCCTATTTCAACAAGAATGTGACAGTCTCCTCCAACTAATGTGCAGAGTCCAATAAGCCACCATTGTATCTATTTGCTAGCAATCACATTTGGAACACTTAATTTTCTGTCTGAATGTTCCTTTGTTATTTGAAAATGACTGCAAATAGATGGGTGAAATATGTGCTGGAGAAATTAAGAAGTCGCTCTCCTATGAAATGCAAGCCCTTGTATTTTACATATTTCCTTCTCTTACTCATCAAGTCATAAAGTAGTCACTGACATTGTATGAAGGAACACACTAAGTGTACCAATGGAGAGAAAAGAGGGCAAAACTGCTGACTGGTTTATTGTGTCATCAGCTGCTGCCATAGCAAGTGCAGCCTGCAACTCTATAACTAGAATGAAGACCATCTGAGAAGCAGCTCAATTTTTGTCTCCTAAAACTCTTTTTGACACCTACTCTGTGTTTTAACATTCACAAAGATTTAAATTCCAACAGATTTTCACTATCAAGTCTATATACAATTATTCACGTGCTTATATTTGAACAATCTCTTACCTTGAATACCTTCCTTCTTTTCCTGATAGTTACTGTCATTTACATCCTAGGATACATAAGAATTAACTGACTACCTTTCTGCCTCAGCCGTCCTTACCTGATTCTAGGCATATAAGCATGATAATATTTTCTCTCATCTACCAGGTTCTTCTTATTTCTCAATTCTTTTCTAAATCTTTTCTAAAAACTTAACTGTTCCTGATCATGACTCACTGAAATTAGCAAACTATAGAATTTTTAATCTGTGTGATAAAACATGGAATATACCTCAATCAAATGATTTGCATTTTTAAGAATAGCTGTATCAAATTTATAGTTTATTACCACCATAATACACCAAGGTTGTTGCCTTCTCCAGCTATTTTTAACAGTTGAGTTCTTAGAGATACTTATCATTAATTTCTAAATACATGTAAGGCCCTCTCTTTCCTACTGCTTTTCAGATATTTTTGTTACACTATTCTCCAAGTCATTCTATTCTTTCTGAAAAGTGTTTTGTTCTTCTGCCTATTGATGATAGCTCCTAAAACGTGTTTTCAGAAAAGTCAAGTGCACATGATCTTTCCTGTGTAGAAAATCACCAGTGAAATGTTACAAACTTAAAATTCTCCTAGGGAATAGATTTTTCACGCTCTCTCCTCAGCCTGGTAACTCTTTACACTATAGTCCATAACATCTTCACTTCAGCTACTTTCTTCTCAAATTGTCTGAATCCTCATAATAGAGCGCTATGTCAAATAATTTATTCTGGAACACTGATTATCCCCTTGCCCAATAAAGATTTTACCAAAATACCCCAAATACTGCTCATTTTGTCTCACTTTACCTACCTTAAAGGAGTCACAATTTTTTCCTAACCCACTTCCCTTTCCACATGGTGGTTAACAACTCTGACCTTTAAAAAGAACTAAGTCAGGTATCAAGAGGGTTAAATATATATAATATATATTTATATTATATATATATATTATATATAATAATATAATATATATATATATAATATAATATATATATAAAGATATAATTGTCCCAGTCACTTCTCTCCACTCTTCTTTAATTACAGACATTATATTGACTATTTATCAATCAAAATTATTATTGCATTCTGCCAGACCATGACAATTTACCACTGAACTTATAAAAATGTCATTGAAGTTTACAATGTTTCTGAGTATGAATGGATCAGGGCCAATTTTTGGTGATGTTCTCAGTACTCTCGGTACCCAATATATAAATGTGCTTTCTGTCACCTAAAGAAGGGCCTGTTATGATTTTCTGTCATGGCTAGGAAGAGGTTTTTTTTGCTATCCTGATGAATAATTTGGCTTACATTTTGAGGCCTATTATTGTAGCACTGTAGATCATCTATAGCTGGAGATACAATGTTCAATAATGCTGACAGGCTTCTCTGTTTTCCAGTTATTTCAGTACACTGAAAATCATTGAAAACATTCCCACATTTGGGTTCATAAGGAAAGTTCCTACATTAACTTGCCAGGAACCATTTTACTTTCTTTCCCAAATGCAGTGCAGCTGTTAGACTCACCTGGATGTCCTAGCAGCTCCTTGACATCGCATCATGTAACATGTGCTCTTCATCACCAGTGCTTTCAGAAGGCCCTGGCAGGTTTTCAGGATTCAAACATTTTTACTGAAGCTTAGGTTTTAAGTGTGTCAGTAGTGTAGAGCAGATGATTTGTACACTGCTCTGGATTAAATGTCTGTAGCATAAATCCACTGCATCCTGTCTTATGGAGCAGAACTGAAAAGCTTCTAAAGTATCTACTTCAGCAGTGAAGTTCCTGACAGTTAGCTGGAATGCAGATGTCAATAAAACATGAAAGGACAGATTCTTTTTCCTACTGCTTTTCATAGCTTTGTGAAGGAAATGAAAATAGCTCCAGCTTTTCTTCCAAGGATTCACTTGCCATGCAAAATGCCCAGAAAGGGAACAGAGAATTGCACACAGACAGGGAGAAGGCTTAACTGCAGCACAGTTGGTAATATTGATTTCAGTGACCACTGTTTAAAGTACCAAATATTATAATGAGGGGCTGAGTGTAGCACTCGGTAGTGCAAAACTTAAATGACATGCTTGGTTATATTATACAGATGAAATGATAAAGGGCTAAAATATTGCATATCTGTATTATATACCTATTAGCAGGTGTTTTTTTCCTTTAAATCTCATAGTAGTGTTCCATCCTGCTGGAAGTCACAGAACAGGTGAGGGAAGAGTGACAGGAGGGAAATAAGAGCAATGTATATATAGGGAAGGGATCTGGTTTGCACACACATTTGTTCGATCAACTACGTGGAGATCTTACTGTTCAAATGAGTGGATAAAGAGTGGATAAAACTATACAAATAGTGTAAGAAAGAAATAGGATTTTTTTTTTTAGTTTGGCTCCTACTTTTCAGTGAGCTGGTAGGACATGGGCAACTGTATTAAGTTAAAAAAAAGGGGTCCAATGTAAGGCTTATTAGGCTTTTTACCTTCTGCTCCAAAAATTGCATTCACAGATAAATTCTGAAGAACAAAATAGATTCAGACAGCAATTTGACTGGTAATGCAATGGACAAGACTACACTTCAGATATGTCTGAAATGAAAAATTATTTTAAGCAGAGGACAGGGGTGTTACTGGAGACAGTTGCCTCCAAACTGAAACACTTGTAGTAGAATGCAAGCTAATTCCTCAAACCAGCATTTTTTTCTTAGATGTAAATACAATAAATACATCAGGAACATGTGAGGAGGGGACAAGGTGGATCTGGAAGGTTGCTGGGTGTGTGCCCTTCCTCTTCAAGCCACCAAACAGTTTTGATTGTGTTAAGCAAGCTGCTATAAAAGCGCAGTCTTTTTTGTCTATATGGTATCATCTCCCACTTTGTTGTGCCTCAGAAGAACACCTGCACTTGACAGACTGTGTTTTGAGCAGGCAATTTGCACCTGATACACGTGTCAATGAGAACTGTTCCCATGGCAAATGACAGCCATCAACCACAAGCAGAGAAAAGGCTGGAGCTGTTAAAAAGTGCTGCAGGCATTTATAGTGAGAAAATGGTTTATGATTTTTATGCTTTTTTTTCTATTGCATTTGTGCTCAGAAATAGCATAGTTATTTCTTAGCGAACATAAGAAATAACATTTACATTTAATTAAGTCTTTGAAGAATCCCAAAAGGGAAACATTTCAGGAAATTCTGAAAGACTAAGGTGCTGTCTGTAACATAAAACCCTGACAAGTTTAGGTAAAGAGTACTATAATATACATATGTTCTCTATCATAATATACTACTATTATTTTGGCACTGTTGCTTTCAATTTTTTATTCAGTTTAGTGACTGATCAAATGAACTATCAATGGGCTTGATGAATAACAGCTTGAAGGGAATATTTAAACTGCTGGGTTCTGTTCATTTTTAAGAGAGATGGAAATACAAATAAAGTAACATGGAAGAAAAAATCAACTAGTACTAAAAAAAAAAATAAGAAACATGGCCATCCTTTCTGGAGACCAAGGCATTGACAAGATACAGTGATATCTTGGCTTGTGTGATCATACATGAATACATGGATTTCACAGGAAAAGTCTTGTCTCCTGTAACTGAGTGTCTAATATTTATGAAATGAATACTAATATATACTTGCTTCTAATTATGAATGTCAAATACTCATTTTCTGTAGTGAATAGCATACATTTTAGTGTCCTAGCAGTGTAAACAGTGTGACGGCCATTGCTACAAAGCAACGGCACTATCTAAGCCAGCATCTTCTATGATCTTTTTCTTCAGCATGTTAATTGTTCTAAAATTTACAATCCAAAGTCCTTATTTTACCCAGACATCCATGCACACTGCACAAGTAAAAGGAACCAAATTATTTTACCACATTCATTACACTGACTCCTTTGACTCTCCTTACTTCTCTACCATCTCAAATGGTGCAAAAAATAGGCCACCACTAAGTCATGTTTCAAGTTCAGTCAAGTTTCTTTATCAATATATCAATTCTGAATCAGAGTTGAATGATACCTAATTGCACCACACAGCATGACTGCAAAAAGCCTCAAGCATAGAGGAAAAAAATAATGCCTCTACTGCAGTCAAGAAGTTTTGCAACTGCTTTCAGGAGTCCCAGGGTTAAGAGCATTATGGTTTTCATCCTATCCTTAATTTTGGTCTGGAGAACATGTCTCAGCATCCTGCAGGTTGTCACACTTCCTCCAAAATGGTTCTGAATTTTAATAAATCTTGTAGGTGGAGTAGGCATAAAGCTCTCCGCCCTGGTTAAACCCTTAACTATATGTTTGAGATTTCCACTTGTTGAAGATATAGGATCTATCAGCATTTCTATTTCTTGCAGTAATGCACAGAATCCCAGTACAGAACCTTTTGTGTGATTCACAGGCACTGAAGTAATAGTGATTGCAGATAAAGAGAATGAGGGAAGATGTGCAGTAAACAAATTCTATAGTATTTTATATATTATAACCTAGTATTTTCAAATACATCTGGATAAATAGGAACACCACAATTGTTTTCATGTGGGCTTTAGCTGCTAAGATCCCTTAGGTCTGAACTGTTCTGGGGTCACTTTTAGAAATAGAAATTCAAACACCTATGATGTTAATAAAAATTACAGATCTTTAAATGGTGTTATAGGGTTTCAAATTCACATTTTTTCAAAGATTTATGCATCCAAAGAATTTGGATAGCTGTGTTTCATATTTATCCATATTTGCTGAGAAACCTTTTCAGGTCTTGCTCCTCAAAATTTGTCTTATTTTCATAATATTTTCATAAATATTCACATTTAGTTTTGCCAATAATAACAATAATAATTAAAATAAATAAATAAAAGAGAGATATTCAGGTAGTTCTCCAAGGTGCTTCAGAGAATCTAAAACCTATGCATTTACAGGGAGCAGAAGGCAAATGTAGAATCCTAAAAAACATAATTTCAGCTCTCAGGGAACACTGGACCAATATTCTTTGGTATCACTGGGGCCTTGAGTAGAAGAGATTATAAGCAAGTTCATTCAGTTACAGTATTCCTGGCATAACTGGAAAATGATAATGAGTGTGAGACATTAATTTTTACCCATGGCATCCTTTTCTTGCTTCAACAGCTAAAGACTTTTTCATCTTTTAAAATACAGAGCCAATTGTGATATCCCAGTACTAAAATGACAGATGTAATTCTTCTAGTTATATTAACTTTATTTAGCTATTTTTAATTTTATATATTTTTATTTTAAAATAAAGATGTATAATTTTCAAATACAATATTCCTTGACATGGCCATTTCTTTTTTTTCTTCCAGTTCATTTTAGATCATCATATTCATACCATTTGCTTACTGACCTCTCACATCAGCTTTTACAGCAGCTATCAAGAAGGTAATCAATTTCATGTTTCAGAGCAATGATGAACCTTCAGAACAAAGGTTTAAAGCCAGAGATAGTTGAAAAATGCAGATAGTGTAAAAATATAAATATATATACCTCCCACAAAAATACCATCTCTCCGGGTCAGAATACAATAGTCATTCTTTAACATTTAATATAGAATTTAAGAAAACATCCCTGAACCTATTTGTTTTTCTGAGTTCGTACCCAGCCATTTCCCTGCAGGCTGATTTCAAACTGTTATTCCAGTGAGTAACTGTATCTTCAATGAAATTATCTGTTTCCTTGTGCTTTAGATTTCCTCCTGGCCCTGGAGTGTTACTGTAATACGAAATATGGTGACACATTTTTTTTTATAGCGCTCTCCACATTGAATGTATTGATAGGTAAGTGTAAAGTGTCTTCTATCTGCTAGCTCCTTTTTCAGCTACTGTGGACATACCCTTGACTGGAAGCTCCCCTTGCCCAACAACATTACTGTGCCAGTGTTTTCTTTGACATATATATATAATAAAATATTGTTGTGCTAACATTCCAGGTACATTGATTTGTTACTGACCAAAAGGGGGTGGAACAGCAAGGCACAGAAAATCCACTATACATTCTAACATTTAGGCTTTATCTTTTATTAGGTAGTGAGTAAGAGACATAAAAAGAATTGAGTCTGTTTACAGCTGAAATTTAAAAGAGAATTGTGTGAACAAAAACTTGTTCCATAGAGCACTGTGACAAAAGAGGTCCAAGAAAACGTAAAGTGTCATTTCAAATTAGCTCATGTAAGTAGTTGGTATGACACTCTTTTTATTTCTAGCAAAACTTTTATTAATTCTGCATTTAGTACTGTGCCTCCATACATGCCACAGGCCACATTATGAAAGGATCAGCCTGCTGATTTTGATGGCATCATGACAACACGGCAGAATACACAGCAGGTGCCCACATACCAGAAGGCCGTACATAAAAGCCTACAGGATATTAGTAGGTCTCCCCTTCTGTCTGCATTTCCTGGGGAAAAGATTTTCTGTTCAGGTCTCCTCCTTCCCCAGCCTTCCCCTGCTTGTTTCACAAATGTTTAATTACTTACACTGTTACAGAAGGCTCTGGAGAGAGATGGTAGCTCATGAAGCACATTTTCAAAACCAGTGCCCTACTTGAGGAGGAATCTACCCACAACTGGCAATAGCACTACATCTTCTGCAAAAAGAAGGAATGTTGAAACTACGTTTAAAAGACCAAGGCTAAGAGTTTTTAAAGAGAATTTTTACCTTACTACACAATGTTTATTTTTCCAAATAAGTGGAAACATTTTCTAAATTCTGAGTGATAGCACAGGTTTTGAAGGCTGATCTGTTTACTGACTCTTTACTGGGAGCTGTAGAGTAGGGAGCCCTTTAAGATGTCAGCCCCCAGTTATTTAGGTGCCTAAACTTCAAGAACTTACTAATACTCTTCTCTTTTTGGAAACTGGGCAAAAGTAATCCAGCTAGTAACCAGCCCTGACACAACTATTTCACATCTATTTCATGGCTGCGTTAGAGTGAATTAAATATAATCAAAAGCCTACTTCATTTCAAGGCACAAACATTTGCAAATAAACTGGATGAAAAACATACACATAGTATAGAAATTATTTTAATAATTCTAGATAAATAAATGCATCTCTTTGGAATTCTTTGGACACAGACATCCATGGAACCTCTTTCTCTCTTTATATATATATATATATATGTTTATAAAATCTATATGCAGAGAGGTTTAAAAAATGGCAAATACCAATGTATATGGAAGGCTCACTGATGAACTGCAAGTCAAAAGTGCTGTATATTCCCATACTCTATATCTCCTACCTGTCCATGTTAACCACAGGCAGTATTATATAGCATCGACATGGTCAATATTTTGTATTACTACCATTTAATAGAATCTTTTAAATCATTTCCCAATCTAAACTTAAATCATGTTTTTAATTTTTATTCCACCTAAATGTATGGTAGGTATTTCACTTAGCTACTCAGCCGAGTGGTCACAAGTGACTCAGCAACACACTCCATAATACTAATAGATACTTTTCAGCTCCCTGTGGGAAAAATCAGGCAGCAAGAATCAGATTCAAGACATCTATTTTTTTCTCTTTGCTGTTTGTTACCACTTAATGACCCACATGTGAAACTCAATGGTTATATAATTATTTTATATAGTAGATTTTCTGTTTATAAGTTATTTTTCTTACTCTAACATATATACAATATATCTATATATACCCCTGATAAATCCTATTTTAAAGGGACGCAGTCAACCCCTTTAAGCCTCACAGTAGACCTATAAGGCTTTAAGCTGTCCGTACATAATGGTCAGCTACAGAATTTAAGGGTCCCTTCAGCTCCTAAAGGTTGTATTTGTTCCAAACCCACAATGTGCAGTTATCTCATAATATGTATCTTCTGTTGCTGTTTACATTTTATAGGTATACTAAAACATTTTATATCACATCAGTAGGAAATAAAATGAGAGAATAAATCTGTTTCTAAAACTAAGCCTACTGCAAAAAAACCCATTACCTGTATCTACAGACACTCCCACTGGTATGATATAAAAAGAATATGTGCCATTCTCAGAATGAAATTCTAGCTACACTGCAGTCAGGAGGAACTGTATACTGACTTAAATGAAGCCAGGATTTCTCTCTTGATATTAATTTGCTAGGTATGACTATGCGTAACCCATTTGTGTCTTCTCTCTGCTCAACACTGAAGTGTCAGGCCTGTTTCATAACAAGACTGATTTTTTTTGCTATCCACTGGCCTTAAACGTTGATCAATACTGTATGTATTACACATTTTGAATTTACACACACTGTACACATATGTTCTCAATTAAATAAAAGTTTGACCTATTCTGTGCACAGGAATTGAATTTAATTTTTGTTTCCCACTAAATTTTCTTGATCATTTAACTTATCTTAACCATAGATTACCTTCATGCCCATTCTTCTACAGGTGAGGAAAACACATTTTTTTTCTCACCAGAAACAGCTCCACATTATTGTCTTTTTGTTGTTGTTTCCTTTTTGTTTTTTTTTTGTTTTGTTTTGTTTTTTGTGACATACTTTGTTCATTTTAACTTTTGCAACGCAGTTAGAAACCTAGTGGCATAGATAGAGACACAATACTACTGTTTTACAAGACATCTATTGTATCTACTTTTGTTCAGATAAATACCCAGTAACTGTTGATTTGGCAGGAGGATTGGTAAGGTACTACTATTCACAGTGTTTCTTTTCTTTTCCTTCTTCTTCAATCTACAGAATAAAGTATTATATATACATTGGAACGAGTTAATGCCCTTTAGACAAATTTGTAAGTTGTTTCATAAAGCAGGAAAGACATTGCAGGGAAATATGTGCCAAAAAGCACAGTCAAAAGGCTTCATAAGTTTTATATATCACTACAAGTCAATGCTGGAGATCAGTTCTAAAACGATCAATACTTAAGAGGAATGCTCTCATCTGGAGAAAATACTGCCCATTCCCCAATTTAGAATTTGTTCAGTTCTCTTATCAAAAGTCCTGGCTCTTCATATATACTTTAAACTATAAATAAACACTGCATAGTTCAATGTTCTTGGTTTTCTTTTTTTGTTTGTTTTGATTTGAAAAATTATTGCAGTACGATTATTTCTTGTTTGGAGTTCAGTAAGGAGCAAACAGCACAGGAGTATGGGTGGTCCGTATAGGCCCTGGAGCTGGTCGTAGGAGTGCTGGAGGAAGTGCTGAAGTCTGGAAAAGGGTGGCTGCTGGGGCGGTTCGAAGACTGAAGGGGGAATTCACAGCCACAGCAGCAGCTGCTGCTGCAGCTGCTAGTGGATTTGGTAAGATTCTTGGAGTCATCGGCTTTGAAGGTTCCTTTGAAAATACTAATTTTACCTGTGGGAAAGAGAGAAACAAACAAACAGAGAGACATAATTTGTTCGTATTAGCTACATGACAGGAAGCTTGACTTAAGATTATAACTAGGAAATCAACTAAAGGAGGCTTTCTTCCGATTATTGATTCTATGAGCTGTGGGGTTGTGGCAAGAGACACAATCTTACACATTAAACGAGAAGAATTTGGTAAGGGATAAATAGTTTCAGTGTTCCCTTGGTTGTGGGCGCATGCCTTATCTCTGAAACGTTTAATTTAAAATGAGGTGAGAAATCAAAGCAAACCTAAAATGGTGCTGGGTAATCTGCAGACCTTCACTTGTATGCTGTGAGAACTAAATAAAAAAGAATTAGCTATCAAATAAAAGATTTCTATCTGGACAGCTTTGTGACAGAGACCAGAGCAGAGTGAAAACACGTCTTTTTCCCTAGAGGGAAAAACACTAAGAAGGTACAGTTGTTTTCAAATTACATTGAAATTTCTACCTAAAAACAAGATGAAAATCTAGATTATTTTTATTAAGTGTAGACACTAATAACAGAGAAATAAACAAATCTTATTTTGCACCAGTTATGAAAATCTCCTGAATGCATTTCCTGTGTTAAAATAGGTGATGGATTCTATGGATGTGCTGCCTTCTGTCATGTGTCATCTTGCTGTGTATTCAGAAGACTATCTTTAGAAGGAAATGTCATAAATAATTTTTCACAAACATATTGTTCAGTATTATAAACATTGTGAAATATTTAAACAGTATTGTAATGAAAATTTTTGCTTATATCACTTAATGTAGTGCTAAATTACATTTGGCTTTTTAATTTTTTATTTTTTTTTCTTACTGTCACTGAGGCTTTTGCTTTAAATATTTATAAATCACAACTCTCACTCAATACCAAATACAGTTTAGAAAACTATTCATTTAGAGTTTCAAAAAAAGAAATAAATACGCACAAGATTTTTTCCAAACTGAATGAAAATACTCAATACAAGTTCATTATTATTTGATTATATGAGAACCTATCCTTAATATTCATACAAATTAATATCAGAGTAGTCTATACATTTCTACAGATTTTTACAAGATTTTAAGCTTTTAATGAGAAGCCGGGAGCTTGAGTATCTTTGTTCTGATTTTTATAACTCGGAAATGAGGATAGAGACCTCATCAACTGATTAAGAAAATTCCCATCAACTCTGATGAATTCTGCATAGAATATATACCTGAATATATGGAGTTGTGTATAGAATATGAATATATGTACCATTCTGTGGTACATCTCAGTCTAAGTACCGTCACTCATAGAGGAAAAGTTTCTCATCCTTGGATTGAAAGAGATTTCCAAATAATTAACTTGCACTATATCAGTCTGATATCTTCGACTGAATACTGACATTCTGAGAGACTAGTCAGAAAGGAAGGACAAGAAACACCTGAAATGTTCCATCAGTGAGTTTCATCATTACATTATCACTGTATTAAAAAATATACATACACCTGTTGATTCTTTATCAGCCAGATGCATACAGAATTTTTACTTTTCCTAACATGCATTCACAACTTTGCAGGTTTAATGTCCTGGGAAAAAAGAAGACTGAGAGGGGACCTGATCCAGGTTTATAAATATCTGAGGTGTGGGGGACAAAGTGGCAAGGACAGACTCTTTTCAGAAGTGTGTGGAGACAGGACAAGGGGGAACAGACAGAAACTGCAGTACAGTTCCGCACAAATGTGTACAAGAACTTCTTTAAGGTGAGGGTGATGGAGCACTGGCACAGGCTGCCCGGGGGGGTTGTGGAATCTCCTTCTTTGGAGATATTCAAGACCTGCCTGGAAGCCTATCTGCGTGACCTGGTGTAGGGAACCTGCTTTGGTGGGGGGGTTGGACTCGATGACCTCTAGAGGTCCCTTCCAACCCCTATGATTCTATGATTCTATGATTCTCTTAACAGAGGATAAAATAGACACTAGATGCTATGAAAGTCAACAATTTTAACAGCTCCTTGATCAGTGTTACACACAAACTGTCTTCCTGAATGTTTTACTTTTTCCTCCTTCCTTCCATTTTCTTTAGTGAATCTTTTTCAGCCTTATTTTGAATAGTCCATAAAAAAGCTAAATAAATGAATAATAAACAGATAAAGAAAATGAGTGCAAAGTATGAGTGTAAAGAAACAGTAGGGTTCTGATTGTAGTCTAGAATTTCATTCAATGATGTTTTCCATTAGAAATATCTTATTGCAGAAAGTTTGCACTGTCAAATGCCTGGTAGCTTCCTTCTCTCTAGTGTAACGTTCTGTACTTACTTGACATTTGTAACTTGAAAAAATATGAACTAAGTCTCAACATTACAAGAGTTTTTGAACTGTGAAATAGTGCTGTGGGAAATCATAAAGCTTCCTTCTCTGAAGCAGTATAAATTATACTGAAAATATGGCATTGCTGAGCTGTTGGTCTAGAAATGCTAAGATCTTAATCTTAACTTCCGTAAGAAGAAAAACAAGTGATGCTCATTCATTTCTTTTCATGAAGAACAAAGATTTTAGTTGACTTTATATTAAAAGGCTAGGACATCCTTAGAGAAATCAGGAACTTCTATTGAAGTTCAACAGACTTTCAGTTAATTTATCAACATGGTTCTCATCTCAAGATAGCTGTAATAACAGTAACAATATACACAGTATGATGCACATTCATTTCAAATCTCTCTACAAGTAGTAATTAACATACAGGTCAAGATTAAAAGTGTACCCTAAGTTTTACTTACTTAATTTACATTGAAGTAAACCAAGGTATAGTAAATGACTTGAAAAAAGTAATGAAAAGTAAACAAAGTTCTAGAGCTCATAAAAAAAACATTTATATTCAAAGACAAAAATTATAACATCTTTGGCTTGTTGCCATGCAAATCCACATTCCAAGTGACAGGAATTTTGGTAGTTTTTCTATTCAGAACCAAGAAGGACTAAATGTTCTACTGTGGATACTTGCTTGCCTACTTCAAACTCATTCCCTTCCCTTTAAAATCTCTTATTCTTTTTGCTCATCTCTAATCTGACTTGTCTACTGTGTGCACCTGGTACTGAGGCAGCAAGAAAAGGACACATTGATTTCATTTGTCTATTCACAAATTGAATGACCTTGGCTGGAGTTCTCAGAAATCACCATTACATAAATTGTTAAATAGGCAACTGCTTACAAAAACAACAGTAACAAAATAATTATTTTCATCCCCTGGGAAATAATGAATTCCTTAAGGAATAAAAATTCTGACAGAGTAACTTCAATGAATCTGTATACTGCTTTACTAATTATACTTTTTTTATCCCCTTCAGTATAGTTTATTTCTAGTGGATTAGAAAAATCTGTTCCATACTCTTCTCTGACTGTTTCCCTACTAGTGCATTCACCAAAACAATGCAGTGCATTATTTCATAATATCTAGGAAATCTCCATTGCAACTGAACCGTGCATGGATATACTACAAAAAAGGTTCACCTCAAAGAGGACAAATTCTATTCTGTCAAGAACTTATATTCAGCTAACAGAGAACTGTAATCTCAAAGAAAGCTCTGCATTCTACAAGCATTAGAGAAGATGGACAGTGAATAAGGAGTGAATCTGTATAAGGTCAGTAAATCAACACCCTCATCCTGCCAAAATCATCTGTAAATCCTTACAAAACACCATGTCACATAAAACAATCACACAGTTGATCTAACAGAGATAAATATCCTATGCTCCACTATCCCACCCATGATATAAACTGTTTCTTGATTAATGGCAGGATCTTAGCAGGGCTTTTATTAAAAAGTAAACATTTTTTTTTCAGCTTTTGAAGATAGCAAGAGCTCTGTTTCACAGAGTTTATCCCGTTGGTTTGAAATGTGACCAGAACCATCCTGAAACTGAGAGTAATTAAATGAGAGATGGATTTTTGTTTTTAGTATTTCAATCGTTATCTGAATATTTTATAAATGAGGATAGCATAAAAGCTTTATGCTTTATAGAGTTTTAGAGTTATTTCAACACTATTGCACGTAGTGAACACTGGAAAAATGCTTGACATTTGCATGTTTCTCTCCTCACTTGATCTCTAATGACCTTTGAAATAGGCTTCTTTCCTAAGGTTATTCAGAGGAGCTAAAAAAACAAGAACCCACGGGTTCATACACTTCAAAGGAAATAAACTGTCTCCTGTGAGCTTTCATGCACTTATTCAGACACATATATTTCCATTGCTTACACTTTTTTATTTTAAAGATTCTTCCACTCTCATTTTCTAAACTCTCTGTACTCAGCAGGGTTCTGTGAATAACAAAGTGATTGACTTACCCCTAGAGGATGTGTTCCCTTTTGGAGTTTGTTGTATGGGCTGTATTTAGGTTTCGGTGGCTTCCCAGCAGCTCTATCTTTGTGCCTTCTACTGCTTATGTGCTGTTAAAATACATTGGGGAAAAAAAGAGCGATGTTTCCTTAAGAGATCATTTCAGGTTCATCTTGAATGCTTTCCATAACAGCACTATATGACTAATTCAGTAATGATCAAGAATAGGGCCTGTTACAGCTTGAGCATTTCCTTTGTGCACCACACATTAAGACCATGATTTTCAGCAGTGCTCAGTTCAAATCTGCTTCCACTGTGTCAGTGGATTTCTTGCCTTTGTTAACTTCAACAGGACTTGAATTAGGTCAAAGCTAGAAACCTTTAAAAAAAATCTTCCCTATCTCTATAAAGCACCCATCAAATTCAGTCCACTGCTGATTGAGAGTTTTGGAAGAATATTAGTACCACATTGTCAATTAAAAAAGTAAAACAAAAAACAAAACAAAAAACACAGAATTGTTTAAATCCCCAAGAAGCCTAGAGATCCTTTTAAGATTTCAGTTGAAAGATGGTTATGTATCAAAATAAGTGACAGTGAAGTAAAATCACAAAATCCATTATCTTCTTCATAAAATCTATTAGATTTTACAAGAATCACTCTGCACAAACTTTATTGCAGTATTAGATGTAAAAGACCCTTTTCAGAGCTGTGTTTTCACTTTGATTTTTGTTCTCGAGAGAATTCTCACAAAAAAAAGACAAAGAACTGGACTTCTTTTCTAAAAGGAAAAGACAAGCATTGCTATTGTCCATTACAGAATTTATCTTTGTTCTTCTAAAACTCCTAACAAGTATTTAATTCCAAAAGGTATATGGAGTTGAACTGTTTTTCAAATAAAATGTTTTTTTCATCTGATAAAAAACCGAACATAACTTAGTGTAATTGCAATTTAGAGGTCATGCTTCTCAGTTCTGATAAAAATAAAAATAAAAATTCAAATCCTCTCTATTCCGTGTTTCTACATAGGTTATTCATTTTTCAGGGAAATCCTGGCTGCAACTACAAGGACAAATATCAGGTAGTATACTAAATGGAAGGTTTTATTAGCTATTGGCAACAATAATAGTCAAAAGATAGTTGTAACACATTGCAGCTTACAACATCTATTACTCTTTAAAAACATGTTTATACATATATATATATATGTACATACATATATATATGTATAAAATATATCTTTTGAGAAAAATACATTACATGCAGGAGAAAATCGTACTCAAAATTAAACATAGAGCATAAAAGCTGAATATAATGGGAAAACTATAAGCTCCATTTGGATGTGAACTATTAGACTGACACATACTGATTGTGTTGGTACTTTATTACCATGAAAACAAGTAGCCAAGGATTCACACTGTGCAAAGTAGCAAGGTAGCTGAGTACCTGTTTCAGTTGTGTCTCAGAGTTTACGTGCACATCACATATTTCACAGTGAAATGTTTTGTTCTGAAGGCCTGTGTTTCCTTTATTCACAGGTCCTTTGCCTTTAACGCCTGCCCGTGGAAAGGCTTTTATGGTTCCACTTCCATTTCGAGCTTCCAGCATAGTTTTGTGCTTAGTCCCTGGAGACATTAGAAATGGGAAACAGAAATAACTTTGGCAATTTGGTTGCGTTCATTGTTTTGTTTTCTTTTAAGAAAATCATACAAACTTCATGTTGGTGCTACATGCTATCCTTGAAATATGCCTGTGTTTGTCTGTATCAGATTAGTACTTACGTAATGGTATTTCACATGTGATATTTAATTATTAGATTACAGTTCTGTAGGTAATTCACTAGAACAAAGCAGCCACACCAATAAGTACTGGCACAATCAGGTGTCCTGATGTGAAGTTAAATGGGTGTGACTTTTCTCATTAACTCCTGCTGCTAATAAGACCTGAATTGTAGTTGCAAAGAATAATTTAGCTATTAAAGGTGCTGCTGGCTTTTATCTGTAGTCCTTCTGAACGGATTGATAAACAGTATGCATTAGGCAGCTTACACTTAAATCTGTAATTAAATAATTAGTTGTCAAACCTCAGAGTGGCTGAGGTACCTGGCAAAAACCTGGACGTAAACAAAATCATGTGATATGAGAAAACTACACTTGCATTTTTTAAATAAAATAAAGACTGGGCAAAAAACATTTGCATCTACTGCTGTATATTTATTCAGCCCAAACAATTTCTTATACTGTTGACTTCCATGAAGTTTGTCTGTGATGATAATGGATTACTATCACATACAGATTTAGTCTTCCCGTGATAATCGCTATATGCATCACCTTGTGTCTTTTTCCAAGCATGCATCTGTGTGATCACACAGTTTATCAACATAGAAAGAAAAATATGGAGGTTTGCAACTATTCACAGTAATGTTCTGGCTCTCAAAAGGATCAGAAAAATGTTTAAGGTGTAACCTTCATAGGAAGGAAGACATATGGGTAAAACGGGTACAGCTTTATGAACTTTTAATTTTCATGCATTCGAGATCTGTTATACAGCAAACACAGCATTCTAAACCGACTAGACTTTGGTCAAACTTACTATTATTATTATTACTTTTATTACATCAGAAGACTATTTATCATTTTTATGCAAGTATATTTGCACAGTCTCCACATTTCAAACCTGAAACTTTCTTAACTCTGTTCATCCTGCAGTCAGGTAACCATTGACATCTAAAATCTAGACTTTTTCCACTGAACTGTTGTAAATGCTCACTGTGACTATATTAAATTATGAGATATTTTAACTCTGTCTACCACAAAACCAATCAATAAAATGCTTAAAATGGTGACCAAGTATGAAGGGTGATTACTGCTGGCACTTACTGATGTTACTAGCTCTAACAACAATAAAAAGTTTAAAAATTAAGAAAGATAGAAGTAAGCAACTGAATCAACTCTCATGCACCAGTCATTACCAGTTTATGAAGACTGAGAAAAGATATACTACCAAGCTGTTAACAGACAATATGGGGCCAAGAATTCTAACTTTCATCATTGAACTCTGACTGCCTCTGCCTCTTTCAGACTTAATTTGTTAGATTTCAAACAAAACTAATGGCATTCATACTCAGTTTCCTAGCTGGCACAAACAAAAGTATGCAAACTCTGAACACCAAAGGTAATGAAGCATGAGCTGTCATTTAGCTCTACAAGGCCTGGAATCTGCAAAAGCTAAAATGTAAGAAAATGGGTAGCTTGCATGCAATAAAATTCCCTTCTTCCCCCTTTATGAAAGCCTATCTGCCTGTCATTTTTATTCTTTAATAGTTAATGAATTCCGTGTAATTGCCAGCTTTCTGCCACCTCTTTGTCCCCTGCTGCAAGAGATCTAAACTATTCAGGGAAAGATAATTGCAGAGCTCTTAAAACAGAAGGGAAAAAAAAAAGGAAGAAAGCAAGAATTGCTCCATCTCACCACTGTTGTGCGCCTCCAGCTGTGAGGCAGAATTGACAGCGACTTTGCATAGTGAACAGTACAGCAGTCTTTTTGCTTTTTCTTCCTCAGTCTCAACGGAAGGGCATGTTGTGGTGCTAGTGGCTGTGGTGGGGATTTTCTCCACTTTAGAGGTGATCTCCGTTGTCATAACACTGCTCTTCCGGATTTCCACGGTTGTTGTCGTTGATATTGCTGGTGTCCCTGTGGTAACATCTGTGGGAAGAGGGAAACGATGGATGGAAACAAAATAAAAAGTTGTGATCTCTGATGTTTGCTAGCTTGCACCATAACAGTGTAACTGCACAGAGAGCCAGATGCTGGTGACAGCATAACTAAAAGTAATGTAGTAAATCTGACCTTATTCCTTCATTTTATGAGACTACGCCCATGTATCAGGATATCACATAATGTCTCCTCCATTTTGCTAAGACACAGTAAATATAGAATTCATAAACTGAAAAGATAGATCATTAAGACTGTACTGTACAACTGAAGGATAATTCACCAAAAGTGGTTGTGTAAATTACCAGCATAATAGGTAGTAAAAATTTAAATGCAGCACTTCAGATGCATAAACTGCCATGGTTCAGTATAATACCTACAATGATTGATAGGCCAACTAAAGTTTTTATATTCTAATAAAACAAGAATTAAAATAATTCCTTGTTCTTGTTATCTGATAAAATAATAATAATAAAAAAAAAGATACTTCACTTAGTATCAGCCAAAATATTATAGGTAATTATTAATACACAGTATACACTTATCTCTGCATCACTATCTATTATTATATCCTAGTAAATATAGTAATAACAGTAATTAAAAATACAGCATTCTGTATCTAAGAACTTCAGGAACGCTAAAAAGAATTTTGTTTTGAGTACTGATGTTATGTTTAGTAAAACTGTAAGCACACTAGATATCTAAATCTTTTTGGAAATCTAGTGCCTGCATCAGACAATACATGTTTTTTTCTGTAGCTTTCAAATCCAGAAGAGAGAAAACACATGATATTGTGCTATTGTAATGTATAAATGACATTTTGTGTGAGTCCTAAATATTCATGCTCAATATTGTTAGTTATCCCAGCAAGCTCTTCAGATCTCCAGTTGAGTTTGGTACAAGGGGCTTCGTCCTCACAGAGGACACAAAAACAGCTATCAAGTCCTGAATGCTCCAAGAAGCTGATAGCCTAAACTCTTACAGGGTTTTCACAAACATCTGACCATCCCATTTTGGAGCCCAATTACATGGGACACAGATCTCTCTCCCTGAAAAAGGGAATCACAGAATTACAGAATCATAGGATTTGGAAGGAACTCCTGGATATCATCTCGTCCACCCTTCCTGCTAAAGCAGTTCCCTCCAGTAAGCTACATACAATAGTGTCCAGATGGGTCTTTAATATCTCCAGAGAAGGAGACATCACAACTGTTCCAGTTTCATGAATGAAGAGAGAAGAAAAGACAAGGTAACATATTTTGATAGCTAGGTACTTAGCAGGAGACTCATCACTGAACCAATGCAGAAGATAGCAAGTAAGTTACAAGAGAAGAGGAGAGCCGTCCTGCCCTTTAAGATGAAGCTTTGCTATACTGTATTTTGTCATACTAAGCCTTCTGAGTAGCAGCTTATCTCATAAGAAATCTTATTTACTTTACTGAGATACTCCTGTGGTTGGGTACTTTCCAAAATAGACAGTTCACCCATCCTTTGCTGTTAGTGGTGCTCTGCCTGTAATATGTTTTATTTATTGTCATATAATACAATAAAAAATAAGTATTCTTTGGATTACAGATCTCAGTATGCTTTGTGATGCAGGAGGGATACATTAACTGATGCCCATAGAGGTATGTTTCAGGGTAATACTGTTTAACAATTTCATTTATGAAGAGCATGCCTATTAATTTACCAGGCAATAGAAATCTGGGAGAAAAGCAAACACAATAGGAGACAAAATTCAAAACAATTTTAACACACAGGAAAAACTTTCAGAAAATTAGATACTTTTCAGTAAAGACAATTGCAGGAATCCACACTCAGCAGGATTAATGTGATCTTTTAAACAGGATGAAGATGAACAACCCAGTACTGTGGTATTTGGTGTTTTATTTTTCATTTGTTTTGTTTGTTTGTTTATTTTAAGAAAAAGCTTTCAGTAGTGGATAACAAGACAAACACATATCACGCATACCATGGCATTATAAATAACGTCCCTGCCACACAGAAAGTGCAACATAAGGGATTCATGACGTCCTTTTTCTCCTCTAATCAGCACTGGAGGTCCTGCATCCAATCTGGGGACTGCAAATGTCACATAACAATGACTAGCTCTGTTTCTAATTCAGCAGCAATACAAATGTAAACCAACACAAGAAGGGGAGCAAAGGAGGAAGCCAAAACAAAAAAGAAGCTTAGAAAACATGGCCTATTAATATAGAACATGAAGGGTAAACAATGACAAAATATTTTCAGATCTGCAGAAGGTAACTAAAAATAAGAGAATAAACTCTTCTCCCTTATCCCTCCTAATAGGACATAGACTATTGGATTACAGCAAGGGGGACTTAGATTAGACATCAGGAAATTCCTTCTAATATTAAAGCCTGTAATGCCTTAGAATATCCTACCTACAGAGATACTGAAATATTGCCTGCTGGAAGATTTGGAAATGGTTGAGCAAATGTCTGCAGAAACAACCCTGTTAGCAGGAATAATTTACCTCTGAGGAAACTCCTAGCCTTGTCAGTTTCTATACTTTGTGTATTTTGTGATGTTTCTATGTATTCTCTCAAAATGCTTTAGAAATTATTATTTATAAAACCCATAGGCTGTGTTTGTGATGTGAATAGTCTGCCAGGCATTAAAGAATAGAGAAGTTCCTTCTCAAGGTCTACCCAAAGTGTTTTTTTTGGTTTTTTTTTTTTGTTTTTTTTTCTCCTGAGATTGAGTCTGAATGTGGTTCTCAGACTATCAAATACTGTTGCAGAAGCAGTGGTGTCATGTTGCTGAACATTCTGTTCTTATTTTTTTATATTTTACAGAACAACAACAACGTTTCAATAGAAAATAATATTTTGAAATATTAAGCCGTTTGTTGGGAAAGTGATGAGTAAATGAAGCCTTTGTATGTCAGTCCAGAAAATTATTAATTTAACTAGTCACTCCTTTTCCATTTTGGAAAATCCATGCTAATGCTGGCTTTCCTTGCGTTGAAAGTTGCAGCAATTGCATCAAAACCCCACTCTCAGAAGTGCATAACACTGCTTTAACACTTCTGTCTCTCCGTCCTAGGACTCCTGTACAGTAACAACTCCAGCTTTGTACTTTTCTTTGAAAAGGAAGGCAGAATGCAGGCAGCAGTGGAAACGAGAAAGAAAGAGTGAAAGAAAGTTTTAACATTCTCTAAAAATTGATGACAAGGTCGTTGCTCATCCTAATCTTGCAGGAAACTATCTAGATACATACATCAGTCACCATTACCAGCTTTGCAGTGCAAGGCTTTTATGTAAAAATTTAACTAAAAATGGTAAATGTCACCAATATATCCTTCAACTATAAAACCATCATTATTCAGAGTATATATTGTGCTCCTATACCTTCCAAAATACACCCTTTATAAATACATTATATATTTCAGTAATGAAAACACATTAATGACATCAAAACATATACAGGAAAACCATCCACGTTTGCCTTCTAAAAGCTATGACACACTTAGAAATGAAAAGCTATTCCTCCTCATATACACTGCAGAAATTAAAACCACTCTAAAAATTGTCAAGTAAGCTTGAGAAGAGGAAATTCTTATAATCTAACCAGTGTGCGTATCTTTGTGTATAATATTCTATTATGCTGCTTATACATAGTTTAGTGTCCTAAATAGAGTGTGCAGCATTAAAGATATAATGGATTAAGGAAAAAAAAAAAAAGCATCAGGAAGGAAGGCATTGGTACTGATGCCTTGAGGACTGAATCAGCATTTCTAAGCATTACATTATGACAGCGCTTTAAGTGCTACTTCAGTAATAAATTATCTAAAACCAAACTGGAAATTCGATCACAATCAAATAGAAAATTTGTTTCTGGTGATGCAGGCTTACAGAACTGTGCTATTTTCATAACAGTGGCCTCCAGCAAACATTCGTTATTGCAACTGTCACTGCATGACTTTGGTATAGAAGCGGATTGCTAATATTGTGTGGAACTGGATTCCAGCAGAAAAAAAAAAGAGAAGATTTCAGGATTCACAACAATCCACTTATGATCCTCTTATTAATATAGTAACAGAATAAATATTAAAAATAATTTTTAAAAAGTAATTAAAAACTAATCTAGCTCACTGCAAAAAGCAAAGATTCATTTTAACAAGAAGATAAAGCCAGAAAAAAAAACCCCACAAACGTTTAGAGAAAATTGACTCCTTTGGGTTATACAGATAGCATAGTTCCAGAGGAAAAGTGCAAGTATGTGACTAAGGTCCTTTTAAGTAAGCAAGATTAATTTTATGTGCAGCTAAAAAACTCATGATTTTACTTCAGACTGGAAAAACATAAAATTACACCAACTCATGTTTTATTTCTAAGTATGTGAAAGTCTCACTCATCAGTTCCTGCTACTAAGAATTTCTTATCCTAAAACTATAAATAGACCTACAGAGAGAAAAGTGTTCTGACTTCAAACAAATCACAACTATTTATGAGCTTATTTTTACTTCCACAATCTCAAGTGGCACGAATTTAAAAATATCTGATTTAGCACATAACTCATACATTCTGGTTTCATATAAATTCAGCTTTGACTTTTACATAAAAGGATGCAGAATTTGGCCCATAATGCTGACCACAAAGCAAACAAAACCAAAATAAAATTAAAAAATAAATAAATCTTGAAGCATGCTCTTTCTTATGCCAAAAGGAACTCGATACAAAGTATTTCACTGCACTGTAAGACTTCTTATAGTTGCAAAAGTATTGCTATCTGGCTTACTTGTTGAAAAACTTCATCAAGTGAGAAACCACTCAAGTATAGGTGCTTGACACTGACATGTTCAAAAGAGTCTCAACATTTTATTTTCCTTCTTGCTAATGACAAAATCTCTGGCTTCCTGGACTTGGTTTAAAATCCACATGCTACAGGTCCTCTTTGTTAATTACATTTGGAGATAGGATATTAATCCTTTTGAGACTATAAATATAACGGACTATACTATAAACAGAGGTACATCTCAAAAATAACCATGCAATCAAACTTTTTTTGTGCTTGGCTGGCTGTCTGAATTCCTGTTCTTAAACATAAGCATGTGTGCTAGCACATTGGTTGGATCTGGCACTTAATCAAAACACTTTAGGGAACATTGACTCATGTATCAGCACCTCCTCTTTTATACGTAGAGAATACAACTTGCATATTTTGTGGTTGATTGATATTTGGCCTATTACAATACACTGTACAGAAAATTCATACTATGAAGATCCCATTACCTATACTTTTACATTCAAGCTTTTGATTCAATTTATTTTTAAAGATCTATTCTGCCTCAAATAATTATCTGTTATTTTGAGAGTTAGAAATGGATTTTTAAAATTTAGAAAATTCACTTTTTTTTTTTAATACTCTAAATCATGGTTTTTGTTTGTTTGTTTGGTTGGTTGGTTGTTATTGTTGTTGTTTTTCATATAAGTTCTAATACCTTTGACAGCTGTGTACTTCATAACTTCATGGCTAGATTTCCATCAGTGAAGCAACAGTAAATATTGGAGTTCCTGACATTTGTCTGATTTTTTACTTTTTAACAGACTCTGAAAAAACTCTGAAATAATAAACAAAACTGTATATGACTAAAAAGGAATACAACATGAGCATTTTTTATGAGAGCCTTCTTGTTTTTTAAATATCAGATACCCGTTTTCTCTTCCATTTTACTGCCCTAGCTTAGTTAGACAGTATCTTGCTAAAGTTCCTTGTTATTTTGATTTGTTTAGGTCTTCATCATGACTGCTCTTGATACCCAAAAATGAAAGGCCTAGTGTTTCTAATGTAGAGCGCAAGCATTTCTTCAATTAAATAGAACAAGCACTACTGAGAAATAGAAGGACTGTAAAACTTTCCCAGGATCAGCATGAAAGCCAAATACCAGGAATTTTCTTGGTTTGTAACTGGAGAAGCAATGACCTCACTGTTTTGACCAGTCCGTGTTTTTTAACACTTAAATAAATCGCATTATACACAGTATTCTATGCTTAGAAATAAAGGATGAAGGAACAAGTGGCCCTAAAACATGTGGTTACATGTTACTGAGACCTGTACTCCATGCTTCCCCATGACATGCTTTGGTGCAGACCTGATGGGAGCAAGACAGAAAATTGCATGTTTTGTGACAAAAGATGTCCTTTGAGAGAGCAAGAGTGAACAGAAACTTCACATAATTACTCTTTGGATTTTTTTTCTCCATCTAAGATTGAGTCAGCTGAGTCCTAAAATGACCCTCCTTCATTAATTAGCAGTACACAGTCTTCTAACAAAATTATACCACATTTTTCCTAGCTGCTCCCTTGGTTTAAAGCGCAGTTCATTAATCCTGAACAGGATTAATCACAGAGGGACAACTGCATTCCTAGTCAGGTTAATTGCATAGAGCTGGCAGCAGCAGTAACAGCTGGGGGTAAAAGGCCTGTGGAATAGGGAGAAAAAAGGCAAGGAAATGTCATGCTGTGCCTGGATTTTGGACTTTGGGTAAATGTAGCTGACAAAAATCTGCCTGGAAGGAAAGGAGACAATGAGCAGAAACTATTTATTTTCAGGCTATTTTAAGCAACTATTGGTTAAGTCTGGATTTGGGAGCTGAACTGTCTTTTCAGGTCTATTGCATTGATTTTCCCCTTAGTGAGGCAGAAGAATAATGGCCTTCACCAGTATGAGTTAAAGGGTCCATGCATAAGGAGCTTTAGGGGGGAAGTCATGTTGCTCACTGAAGCTATTGTTGTCATTTAATTAATGAGACTCACATAGTGAAAAATTCAATTTTAAATCTGAACAAAATATTTTCTTAAAGGGTGGAGCTTACAGCTGAGTTCAGAGGGTTGTGTGGATTGGTGTCCAAGCAACCCTGCTAAAATAACACATCTTCTATTTAGACACTAACTTCAACATGAAGAGGAGAGATAGATTTCATTTTGATAGCTACAGTTCTATATTGGAGGTAATGTAAAACACTGTTTTTAAGACAACAGATACAACATACACATGATAGTTTGATCACATATTGAAAGAAAGTTTTATTATCCTACACATAAGTCTCCCCATTTAGGCAACATCAAAGGCAATACTGGCAAACTGCCATCAATTTTTTATCTGCACATGCTTCAGCAAGCATTTCCCCACTCTTAAGTGAGAGCAAAACCAATTAAAATATATATATATATATTAATCTTAATCCATAGGTATATGGATATATATATAAATATATATATATATATAAATATATATATAAATATATATATATATAAATATATATATATAAATTAATCTTAATCCATAGGTGCTGCATGGGTAGAAAACAAGGACTTGTAAAACATTTTTTAAGAGCTAAAAATCCACAGAAGAAAAATAAGACATACTGGTCTGATGAATTTTCCTTGTATGTATCTTTTTGCAGCATAGAGACTAACATCAGCACAGCAGTTCCCATCCATATTATTAAAATCTCTTATCTTCTCAAATATATCGGTTGCATTCAAGTTGCCTGTTGTTCCTTGGCAGATACTGAACTCCAGGGATATCTAAGGGATTTAGCTTTGGCCAGAAGTCATCTAGAGACAGCTATAACAGTGGAATTAATGGATGATTGTGTTACTGTGTCCAGGAACATCCCTGGCACAAATGAGAATCATTAGTGTAGACAGTAGTCCAAAATGCATTTTAAAATAGACTCTTTTTTAAAGTAGACTCTGGAGGCAGTGTTTCCCCAGTGAGAGTCCAGGGAGGAACTTTTGTCTGCATCACTAACATTCAATGGCTATTACCTCTCTGCTCAAAGACCCATCAGGGCTTTACCACGAGCCATGTACTTGGAAGAGTGTGTTATGGTTATCAAGACCAGTATGTAATCATGATTTAGACTCATGCCTAGACTCCTTCTACACCCATGTGTCTATGTGGCAGACCTAGAAAAAGGAAGAAGCAACAGAGATGTTGTCTTTCACCTTGCACTATGATCTACAGTGATGGTAGTGACCTTTGAAAGGGGCATCTCCTAAACCCTCAGTTTCTCCAACAGATACAGAAATCAGACACAGTCCAGATTATGCATTACTGAAGATTAAGAAGAATTTTTCACATAACAAGCAGATTGGCATAGTATATTTAAAATTTTATATCAGAAACAATTTGCTATGGCATCTTTCTCTCAACATTCTGTCATCAGAAACCAAGAAGCACAGAGAAGTATTAATCTCTGGCAGAAGGAGAGAAAATATATTGCGTTCATTAATTAAATGGAACAAGGAAAGAATGAGTGACCTGCACAGCAGATTGCATATGATTGCTCTCCATTTTAAGCAAAGTTTTTGTTGGTGGTGTTGTTTGTTTTGGGCTTTTTAATTATTATTATTATTTTTTGAAGCCGCCATTTAAACCTTAAGTTTCAAATCAGATTTACATTCCTAGAACCTAAAAGGAAATTTAAATAACTGTAATCAAATGTAGAATTTCTGAGAATTCTGACTTCTGTCTCCCTTCATAAATATAATACCTCGTGGCTTTCTCTTGTCTCACATCCAGGAATAATTAAAGCTATTCCCTTTACAGCAGCTTACTTCCTTTACTGGAGAGCATTGAGCTAGTTAATCTGTTTTTTTGGCAATAAACTAATGTTGTATCTAAAGCAGGGATTGTCAGAAGCATCTGTCCTATCTGTGATTTTTTCAGTAGAGGGAAGGCAGGGAGAGTAGTGAGAAGATACATTCTTTCAGACATCTATCTTGGGGTGTGCTGCAAATAAAGCCAGTAGCAGATGTGTTCTGATCAGCAATGGCTTTCTTAGAACCATATGCTCTTCTATACCTATTTGAGACAACAAATGCCTAAGTTTTGGAGGAACAAATTTCAAAAGGAATTGATGAGAGAGCAGAATGGGAAGTTCTAGTGTTATTATGTTTATTTTTAGAGTAAATGAATGTTCTGACTCCTCTGCTATCCCACTGTGATTTTTAGTAGCCATCTTCAGTTTGATGCTTTTACAAGGAACATTCCTTTGGCTGGCCACATCATTGTTGGTAACATGTTTCACTAATTGACAGGTGTGTCTCAAGACTAGTAGTATCTAAGTGAATGCCAGAGAGAGGAAATGTCTTCCAATTCTGAGACAGTCTGTGAAAGAATGTTCTACTACATATACCTGCAATTATGATGACTTTCTATTTAACTTGTATCTCCTGCAGGTTCCATCGCCTAAAATAAATATTCTTTATGTTGTCTTACCTGCTCTACATGTTCCCCTCTCCAACTCACCACAGGCCACTTCTGGGCTCATGTATATATCTGAGACATCTACGGAGCAACACCATATAGAGAGAGCAGCACAAATCCAGACTATCCATTTATAAATAAGTTGCTATCACCATAGTCCCTGGCATGAGTTATTAATTTTGTTTTGCTTTTTCTTTTGAAGAATAAAAGCTCTTTTTTGTTTGTTTATTTGTTTGTTTTAACATAACAAAAACCTATTTTTATGCAGCACTAGCAGCCTTCATTGGCTGTCATGGACAGTCTTTACCTTCTGGCAGCCTGCTAGCAACTGAACTACTAGCTTAATTACATTGCGTTGGCAGAAGCAGTATCTTATGTAAACCACAGTGAGGTTGCATATCTGATCCCAGGACTAGGCAAAGAGTGAGAGAAACCTGTCTCCCTCCATTATCTGGTGAGTTACCTTGTAAATTTTGCTTAGTAAGAAGAATCTGAAACAACTCTCAGCAGGAAGGCTATTGGTGCTTTGCTATCTGGGATGTTTATCTAGTCTGTGTCCTAATTGTAGCAGGCAAGCTCTACACAGAAGCAAAATGGAAGAAGAGTTGACCAACACAATATGTATTTTTTGGTGAATTACATAAATTATTTTGCAAATAAGAAAAACGATGAAAATCACAAATATAATGACATCATGACAGACACCATTCCTAGTTTTAAATCTTACAAAATCACAAATATTATTTGATCTAATCACTAGAGATAAAATAACTACAAGTTTTTTTGTTAGAGATAACGAGGTAGCAAAGAAGACCTTAATAAGAGAAGTGACAGAGGAAGAGAGCAGCTTCATATTAATGAAAATTAGTGTCAAATGGAAGCTCAAGATTGCCATGAGAAAATATTTACAGAATCTCAGATTAGGCATTTCATTCTTGCTGTGTTTTGGCCTTCTTTTATGCATGCTCTTGTAATATTCCTATCAAAGACTCATTAAAAAAAAAAAAAAAGAAGTAAACCAATATTAGTAGTGAGATAGTTAATTTTGTTGGACAGTGTTGCTGAAAGCTTGCTTGCTGTGTTGAGTGACAGTAGCTGTGTTGTAAATGGTGTAGTTATTTGGTGATTAGTTGTAACTGAAGAGAGAACTGAAATTTGTTCAGAAGAAATGTCATGGGATGTCATTTGAGTAGAATAGCCCCATGGAACAGGAACAGGGCTGCTAAAAATTTAAAATGGCTATGATTGTAATGGTCAGACTTTTCACATTTTGTTGTCCAATTTGTTGTTGTTTTTTTTTCCCCCACTAATGCATAACTCAGTACCAACAAAGGTGATTTCAGCTTCTCTTCTAAAAATGGCTGCAAATATTACACCACTTACAAGATCATACTCTAACTCTCTCTATTATTTTTTTTTCCTTTCTCGTACAGAACAGTTATTCAGACATCACTCAAACTGACATCATTCAGACCTAGCATTATCTCTTCAAAAAGTGACAAAATATACCTCTCTACATAGAACCTTAATATCCTATAATGCTGGATCTTCAGTTTTCATTCAGTCATATCCTCCTTCTGTGCGCAATATAACAGAGAAAATTGTCCCAGAAAGTCCCAATGACAAAAACAGATAGTTGATAATTACTTTCCTTTAAGAACATTGCATATATGATTGTATTTTTCACATTCGTTTTACAGAGTCTAGAAGAACAGAATAACTCGAGTCTTTCAGCCATAGCAGTATTTGTTAATCAAAAAAAGAAGTTTAAAGTATCACATATTTGATACAATTAGATCACATATTCCATAATCACACCTTCACTTAGTTTATCATAAGTGATTTCTTTAAAATCCATTTTCTCTTCATAAAAAAAATACTGCCAGTACTTCTGCTGTGCCAGAAAATCCTCTCAACAGATCCAATTCTAAGATCTACTGAGGAACAGAAAACACAGAGAATGGTGGCAAATAGTACCAAATGAATCATAGAATCATAGGGGTTGGAAGGGACCTCCAGAGGTCATCGAGTCCAACCCTCTGCCAAAGCAGGTTCCCTACACCAGGTCACACAGGTAGGCGTCCAGGCGGGTCTTGATTATCTCCAGAGAAGAAGATTCCACAACCCCCTGGGCAGCCTGTGCCAGTGAAGCAAACATTACAAAAAATAATCCAGACTAATTTTGCATAGCATCTTGAGGATAGCTGGAGGGTTGTTTTTTTTTCTGTCTGGTCAACTGTTTTTTAGATTTTTTTTTTTTTATTTTTTTTTGGTGGGGGTGTGGGGTTGGGTGAGGTGGTGGAGAAAGCAGGGGAGAGGGGTGGAGTATATTTTACCTTTTATGACCTACTTCTTTTAAATATCTAGCAGATGGTGAAAATCATTATAATTAAGATTTCTTAAATTTCCAAGGAAAACCTTCTGAACTTAAAGAAATACATCAGTTATTTTCATGAAAAACTACAGCATTATGAGCCTAATTCTGCATATTAGCTTTCAAAAATCTTGGAAAGAAACTGTACTGTGACTGCGTTAGTAGAACAGCAGCAGCTGCAAAAACATATTTTGGAATTTCCTTCAGCTCTTGCAGCATCCAGTACAAGAATATTTAGGGATTTCTTTAGCTTTGCAATGCCACATTAGATGCATTCTCAGAATAGTTAGGTTGATCCCTTAACTATATTAAAATAATAATAATAATAACAACAACAACAACCAATGGTTTTACTTAGAATTATTTTATATCACAGCATTTTAGAAAAGTCAAAACAGGATGTGAAAATGACAGCACTGTTGTTCTGAAATAAAATTTCCTCTATGACAGTCCCCAAAATTGCCATGTATACTATGAAATAGAGATTTGGGCCTTTTGGATGATTTCAGTGTTTTCATTTTGGAAAACCTGAAATAATTCACACAAAACATAAAGACTTCTGTCAAATGCTTGCCTAAATAGATTGCTTACATACTATGAGCATTAACTATTTTGCCAGCAGACAGTTTGCTTAGCTTTCCTTCAGAAAACCTTCAGCATCTGTGATCTTGTAAGCTAACTAATTACAGGAGTACTTAAGCTACAGTCTTAGGATGTATATATACACATACACATGCACATGTAAATATATATATATATATATATATATTATTTGTGTGTTTGTGTGTGAGAGAGAGAGAGAGAGAAAGAGATCACAGATTGACCAAAAAAGGGAATAACGGTTCCTCCTTCCCAAAGCCTTTGAACTACACAGTAAATGATAGAATCAGTGCCAAAAGTCTTGATCCATGGCCATGTAGAAAACACATACACTTTTACTACTGTATGATTTTTTTGTGAAATAAAAGATAAAGTTGAAAAAATGCACGAAACAATAAATATAGACCTCAGCTACTGTGAAGCCATTAGCAAATATGCTGCTGTCTATCTTGTCTTCAAAGGACTGCATATTATACATATCTGCCCCTCTTCACAAATTAAGAAATGTGAAATTAGTGTGAAAATATTTATATTAGTGGAACACAAGTATGCCAGATTTATAATGTAGAACATTAAAATGTTTTAATACTCAATTGGAAAATGGAAGTAATTTGCTTCAAAATAAGCCATCCACCAATTTTCCCAGACTGCTATTATACTACACTACCCAAGTCTATTTATTATACACATAGCACACACATATCTGATCTCCTTCATGTCCTGTTAATAGAGAAGGCAAGATCCATAATTGTTTATGCATAAAAAGAACAAAATACACTTCCATCTTTCATTTCCATGACAGGAAAATACACTCAATAAACAAATATCTAATTCTCCAAAAAGGAACAGCAGTGTCAAAAAGAGTAGACAAGATTGAAATGGTTAAATTTAACTATACTATCAGTAAAATTCTGCAGGAACGGGGAGCACATGACTCAGTCATAACAAACACAACTCAGAGATGGCAAGCAGTGCTCCAAAGCTACGTTTTTGTAACCTGTTCTTAAATTTTTCAGACATCTTTAACAAGAAATCAAGGTAAAATTCCAGCAGTTAAACCATGTAGTAATCAAAACAAAACCTTGTCTCCAACTATCCCTTTATATACATGCTAATGAAATATAGTAGAGATGATATTCCAGACTTTCAAATGCAGTAGAAGATAAAAATTTGTGAAAATAAACTATTATTAGAAATAGAGTACTAAGAAAAACACACTTCTCAATTTTGCATAGTAAGGCTAAAAATTAATGGAGGCACAATGAAGCTATTGTTAGCTGTGACAGCAAAGGATTGGAGGTTGTCTTTATAGAAGCAGACCTCAAGGAGATAAATGCTTCTGAGACCCATACCATACTAGGGCTATATTTTAAATATTAAGTTGTAAACCATAGCACTTATGAAGAAAGCTCAAAACCCACTAGAGGTAGGAAATTAAAAATGGAAATCCTGAAATCAAGGAAACTGCAGTTTTCTATTACTTTTTCCTTTGTTATATATAATCGTATGCCCTTTAACTCATGGTTTCTCAATCCTTCCGCTTATGGGAAAAGGCAATAAAAAGAGTATATAACATATGAGCAACCACTTAAAATCAACTTACTGCCTATTTTGATATCTAATCATCATTGTCTTCATCAGACCATAACCTCTTATACTTTATTGACAAAAGGACTTAGCTGTGCCAGGGAAGATGATCTGAGTTAAATTCCCTGCTACTCTTTGCTCTTCTGTATCTAAAGACATAGCCCACAGTAACGGACATTCCAGTTCCATATTAGGTAAGATTGTGGCAATGTACAGGATTTCTTCTAACACGTTGTCTTAGGCAGAATCTCATCTAGCTTTGGAAAAAGCTGTAAAATGATTTCAGCTGCCCAACTTTTTGTGTTGTATAGTTCGTATCACATTTTATATGTCCGTATTCATAGTAAGCATGTAAGCAAGGCTTTAAATGTATCTTTTGCTCTGAAGAAAAAGCCATAACATTTAATCATTTACTACATGAACCAAAGTCCTAGCAAGTAGGTCTTCCTAACACTTTAATCACAGCTTAGTCAAATGCTCAGTTCATCTCTCTACAGGCAATTTTTATCTAATTCTATAAAAATGAATAGGATTGGACTGGAAAGCATCCATATTTGGTAACATCTTTCTTACTATGACTTCAGGCTGTAACAGCTGTTTCAAATGTCAGCAGATAGGGCAGAATTAAAAAGGATAGACAATAGACAAGGGAAATGCAGATATAACCTATGCGTGCCTAATACCAAGAAATCTGCAGATGAATAGTTGGTTATGAAAAATGGAACAAAGTAAATTTTCTTGTAACAGCAAAGACTATGAAAATGTCTTTAAATGGGATTTTGCAAAAGATCTCTTCCAAAAAAATAGCTTTTTTTTTTTTTCTTTCCATTTTCTTCTTGTATGTCAGATTATAATTGCTGGAACTAACCAATTGAATTTAAGAGAGAATGACAATACCTTTAGGCCTAAATTGTGACCTACTTTTTAATATATTTTCTCATACCTGTTAGCAAAGTCCATGTAATTCTTTATATGTGTGTGGTTGGTTTTTTTTGTTTTTTTTTGTTTGTTTGTTGTTTTTTTTTTCCAAAACAAATGTTTCAATGATTTTTGTTTGTTTTTTTTTTGTTTCCCTAAAATAAATAAATAATGCCAGCATCCATACAGTAACAAACCAATCTGCAATCTGCATGCGTGATGGAAGGAAACAAATGGCAAATATTATTTTATTTGCTTTTTCAAACTTCCAAGAGATAATGTTGGCACTGGCAAAAAAAAATTAAATGTATTTGAAAATTATGAAAAATATCTCAGCAATGCTCTTATAAACTGGAAATGTATACTTAGCTCAAAGTTTTATCCTCAAATTTAAAAATATCTATTAATCTTGTCTACATATTCTGTCTTTTCTCCTTTGAGCTATAAAGCTTTAATGCTTTGTTCTTCCAGAATCCCCTCTTTTTCCCTTACCTAACAGCTCAGCAATTTATAGACTGCTGCTTTATGACCAAAACCGTGCACTGTACTGGCTTGTATCACTAGAATCAGCAGCTGCTGTTAAATCACCTGTCAAATTTGCAAAATTCTCACTCAATTTACCCTTAATGTCAGACTTGCACTTTTTTTTGTCCACGTTTCTGTTTACATTGTTTACACAAGGCTTCTGCTGAGACCAATGGACAAATAGCCTGATTTCTATGCATAGATGATCCATTACACGAGCTGCCTCTCCACTGGGTAATGAAGAACAGAGCAAAATTTAAATGCATGTTGATGTTTCACCTTTTGGGTTCCATGAGTCATTGATTCATGTAAGTAGAAGACAGCTTTGGATCTGGAATATCTAAATGAAAAGCTAGCAGTCCTGACAATTGTGCAGATATATTAAAAATTAATTAATTAATGTGCAGTATGCTTATTTGTTTTGGAAATAATTGTATCACTATGCACACATGGAATATAGATCTGCTTGTATGTGCAGTGTGCCAATTTCTATGAAAATATACTCATCCACGTTCATGAGTTGATATCAAAATACTGTGAATCAGATGTTTACAGAATTTAACCAAAAATGATGGTTTTCAATGCAACATGCTAAAATCCTGACCAAAGAAAGAGTTGATGATATCTTATGAGAACAACTATTTCTCACCATGTATCAAAGTTAGATTAACTTTCTGTAAGAGATTTCATAACATACCTCCACAATAATAGAAGTACAGAGATAAAAGAAATGCTTCAGACTTGATCCTCTTACATCCAGGTGGTAAAAGGAGAATTGCATAGTCACTCCTTCATCAGATAACATAAATCTTTCCTTTTGGATGCCATGGCACTTGTGGAAGACTGAAAAACCCATACTATTTTCTCAGCTCTTTCTTCCTTACCCAATAAACACGAATGAATTGAAACGCGAGTCTGCCAAGCAAGATCAGTTAAAAAAAATTCAAGGTGACAAGCCTCTGGTTTGGGTGGCAATTCCAAACACAATTTTTACAGAGAACTTCACAGGAAATTTCATAGCCTATAATTTACTATAGCAAACCCCTACCATCAAGAGCTCTATAGGTCCTCAGGTCAAAGTCACTTTTCATAAGAATGCCCACTCCAGCTGCACAGTTTAGGATGCTGCAGTTAGCCACATATTTATACACACACAATATGATCCTTGTAATATTACAAAAGCAGTTTTACTTTCTGACCAGTACAGTCTGGTGTGCAAAAAAGGAACTTTCCAGGCACTTACAAGGAACAAAGTATACTTTTAATATTTGGAACGTTTACTGTGTTGGTGCTATAAACTTTGTAAGAAAGCATGACACTGTTGCATACAGCAGCTATGTCTGTGAATCAAAGGACACACCTTACTGCTTAGCTTGTTAAAGTATTTAATTTCATGGGAAAAGATATTATTTTTGCTTTAAATGATTGTATTTTCTATTTTTAGTTTAATGGAGAAGCTTGTCTGTTTTCGCAAGTAAATTATTTTTTTTTGTAACTCTGTGTGTTCTTGTCCACCAAAACTTACACCAAATAGTCTGAGTAAAGGCTTCTAAAACTAGAGAATACAGCTTTTTCATTTCTACTCATACCTTCTTAGCACATGTACACAGTACAATTAGACTGGTTAAAATACGAATGTTTAATGTAGCTATAGGTGTTTGCAACATCATGGAAAAATAAAATATTGTTCTAAAAGGTTCAGCCATTAATGTATTGGGAATATTAAGCAAATATGGAAATAGGTGTGCTGCTGGAGTGTAGTGAAAAATCTGGTAGGCTATTTAAGAGAAACAGGCTTTATGAAGAGATTTTGAGAAGCAAGGGATACAGGGGTTATCAGACACATGTGAAGAGACAGATGTTCTAAGAATAGAAGTGAAACAAAAAAGCAGATAGACATCAAAACAGCATGGAAATAGACAAAAGAAACACCTAGAAAGCAATCTGCACAGAAGCTCAAGTCTGTCAGTGTTCCACAGGCAAGGAAACAAAGACAAAAAGAATGATTTTTCATTTCTGATGAAAAGCATTTGATTTCAGAATAAAAAAATGCACACATTTGTACTGACAAAAGATTTCTGCATCACATGTCTATCTTCACTGTTCAGGGAATGAGCACTGCACAATGGCAGAGCCAAAAATGCTGCTCAATATTGTGTCCACTGACAAATCTAAAATAGAAGAACTCAATTTTGAAAACATTTATATTTTCATAAACTTTATAATATAAACTTCATAAAGTCTATTCTGGCTATATTCTTAGATTATTCTATATTGGCACACACTTCACCTGGCTCCAGAATAATGAATCTGACTGAGAAAATATCAATATTATTAATAATCTTCACCCATGAATGTACAATCATTTCTGCAAAAAATATTTTCATGGCCAACATCAAAATATAACACCGAGCATGAGGTACAGCATGATGATTTGGCCTCAGCTTAAAGATGAAGAACAACTTTTTTTTTTGCAAATTCACACAGAAATATGCCTACAATTTTGAAATATCTATTTTTATTTTTTAAATTATACTCTCAGATGATAATTGCAATTTCATTAAGCTAAAATAACATGTATTTCAAACAATAATTGATTAAAACATTTTCTGCAAGATAAGTAACAAACACTGTAAAATTAATTTGGAATGAGTCTATTCAGAATCTCCTCTTACATATCATTATTTAAACAACAACCAATGAAGCCAATACACTCCAATGGAAAGTGTACAGAAATATCTGTGTAAAATAACATAAAAACTAAGTCTTTTGCAACACAGATATCAAAATATGTAAACTTAAGTCTGAAAATTTGCAGAATATGTAGCAGATGGAAAAAAAAAAAAAAAAGTAATACCAAAAAATAAAAAAGAAAAAGAGAATGTCAAAGAATAACAGAAAAATACAGTCGACATTTTGATAATATGAATTGTAGTGGATTGCTCAGTTTCTAAATACCTTTCCTAGAATTCAGGAGCTGAGGAACTTGACTGTTCCATATCTTCTCAATTAGATTAATACTGAAATAAAAAATACCACAACTCCTCTTTCCTCTTGCTCTTAACCTCATCTAAAGGAATAAATGTGCTGAAACTGAATTAAGCAGGAAATGTGTTACAAGAAAACTTCTAAGCTTATTGTAATAAAGTTAGCAGAGGAAATATAGTTCTGTAATTTTAGCAGATTTTCTAGGCAGGATAAAGACCATTACACGATAGGTGTGCATGTGATAAATTTAAAAAGTAGGCTTTTATCTTGTATTTTTTATCATCTAATTCGTTTCTCTGTCTGCTTATCTCTCTCACCCAGATCTGTGTACACCATTCAAAGCTCTGCAGATTCTGCAGAGCAATGATTTGTCAAAAAAAGAAAATCCCCAAGGAGCCACAGCCAGAGATATCTACATCCGTTCTAACAAATGCGCAATAATGAAATTTCTTCACAAAAATAACCAATCTAAAATGCAAGACAGCCAAGCAACAATGCATTTAAGATCCTTGTATCAACATCCTGCTATACAAAGTTCCATATTCTTTCTGCAATAGCAGTTGACACTATCAACGTGAAAGGAAAGCCAAAATAAATCTAAACAGAACAACACAACACAATAACACCACTCTTTCAGTAGGTTGTGTCCCTAGACAGATGTGCAAAACAAACACAGTTCATTCTTTGAATCTAGCAAAATTCTTAGAGAAACAGACTCTAAAAATCAAAACTTAAATTTTTAAGGCCATTTCAAACAAGGCTTAAGTCTAACAGAAAAATTACTTATTCTCCCAACTCTCCTGAGGAACACTCAATTCTGTAATAAAAAGGATTTGTCTGCATAAATATTTTAAAATATTATTCAAATGGAAAAAGAGAGGAACTCAAAACTATAGCTTCAAACTAATCAGTGCTGAACTGAAACTTTAAACAGACAATGATCACAATACTCTGGCTGCAATCTTCCAACTAGTTCTTTATGCACCAAATCTTCCACCCTTCAAATCTTTATCTCTTCAGTATAGAGATAAAGATATGGTATGGGACCATGCCAAAGGCCTTGAACATGTCCAGTTAGACTATATCAGTTGCTCTTTGTCCACTGATGACACCATTCCATTGCAGAAATAGACACTTCCTTTCAAAATCCCAGCTACCATGAGAGGATCCCACCTCATAGTCTCTTTGCATTCATCAGCATAGCTTCTTAGTCCTGACTGCATATTTTCTGAATGAAATTAGTAATAAACTTCAACATTGTCTCAGCTACACATCTGTCAAATTTACTGCTGTAAATCAGTAAAGTTACAATACAGGATGGTGCTTACTATTAACTTTTCATAATGGTGATTCTGACTGTGGGAGTAGCCAACGCTTAACCCACTGAATAATTATGATCACTTCAATCAGTCTTGCTCCATCTGTTTATGAAAAATATAAATAAGTTATTCATATATATAAACATATATATAAAACAAAGAAACAAACAACAAAAAAAACCCACTATCATTTTGGAGATATTTTTACATTTTCACACCATTTTTTTCATCCAAAACTGAAAGTATAATAATTCATGTGGCTTTACGGATGAAATATTCCTCATGTAAGTAAAATCGTATTTACCAACATCTATAATATTCAGACTGTACAAGCTGATCAGGCTCCAACATTCATTACCTGTTTTTTAACATATTTACAAAAATTAGACCATAAGATTTAATGTGCTTTAGTCCTCCCAATCTACTGCATCTTGGAAAAAGAAACATATTTTTGCTTAAAGAGATGTTTTAGTTTTGTTTCAGTTATGCTGGGATTTCTGCACGTGTAAGTTCTCTGAACATGACTCATTCTAGTTTGCCTTTTTGTGAACCTTTAAAATTTTTGTCTTTTTCAACGTCTCAGATTATATATGTGCTCAAAATTGCATGCAGCTGTCCAAACATAATCTTAAAATCCCCTCAGAGTATTAAAATAATTTTCATTGCATTGCACTCTATCTCTTAAAACATTATTATTCTGTTTGGTTTTTTATCTTCACTTATGCATAACACTGAGTTTGATTCCTTGATTGTGTACTGTCACATGCAGATATTACTCTTTATTTATGTCTGACAGGATATGCCTGTTTAATATATATTCTGGCTACTCTAAATCTGCTCATTCACTGTTTCCCTCTATACACTGCCTGAAGATACAAATTACACTTCCCCAATAAGTTTCATAATCAAATGAGTCTTCCAAATTTATTTTCTTTATTTTGTATTAAAGAGATAACATGAATTCTTTATAATAAAAGGAGGTCATTCTTTAATGTTATATGCTTCTCCATAACTACCCCATTTATTTCATTTGCATATTAAGTGATGCTACAAATCAAAGAACTATTATTTTGCTGCACAGTTAATCTAACAACTACCATCCTAGAGCAGGTAACAAATTCATTCTTTCATGCTGACAAAAATTATTTTTGGCTATGCTACTGACATAAGATTTTGGCAAACATAAGTACAATGAATTTAATTAAACAATGCTGGATCTAATATTTTTTTTCCTTCCAAGTATAACTAGTGAGGTAGTTTTTGCACTTAAAATGGAAAAGGAGCATCATGAAATGACTGGAGACAAGCTGCTAAGCAGTTTGATTTGTTATCAACGTCACAAAACCTAAATGGGCCTATTTGAAGATTAAAACTTCTAATACTTAAAAGGCCATTGTGCAAAATATTAGCAATGCTCTTGTGAATAAATGAATTGGGTGATAAAAAGCTTAATCTACATTATCTGTTTAGCTTAAACATAAGAGTTGAAAAAATTAGGACTAATAATTACTTCCTCATGTCAGACTGAAAAGATTACTTGTATTATTTTATTTATTTTTATGAAGACCAAGTAAATCTCTGAAATATAAAAAATATTACTTGAAACATACGTTCTATCAAGGAATAAAGTCCTGTGGTCTGGTAAAATTTCTATTTCATAAATGTAAATGTGGAAAATTTCATTTTATTTTGATTTCCTATGGAACTAGAAGAAACCAAAACTCATAACACATACACATAAAATAAAAGATAGTATATGAAAACACACAACTGTAAATTTTCTATCTGGATAAAGGTTACTAGAGGCATCTAGAAGACAGCTGTGGACTTTAATCTTAAAATAGTAAAAAAGTTTTCATAGTTTTTGTACTTTTAAATTTTTATTTGTATCTATCCAGATTTAATAGTGTAAGAGTCCAAGCAGATCTGTCTCTGACTGACAGATTGAGGACAAGAAGAATAAGGGATGGTGGTAGTGGCAAAACATAGAGCTACAGCAGAGAATACAAAAGGAGAATGAGATATAGCATGCATACACGAGAAAATAGAAGAGCCAAGCACAGTTAAGAGAAGCTTTGATAGATTTTTTTTAGCCTTTCTTTGACAATTCGGTCCAGAAATATCTTTAAAAGTAGGAGAATCGTGGTTCACTGCCCATTGCTTTGTGATAGCTGAAAGCAAAGATTCCAGTCACTATCATTATTAACAGCCTTTTCCAGAAAGGATTTTCAATAGTCCAGAGACAGACAATGAAGTTACCATGATGTAAATGAGACCGTAAGTAATATCAGATCAAGATAAGATCTGATAAAAGGGAAGAGAAAGCATAAAAGAAAGAAGACCTAAGCATCCCTATCTCCTAGGGCCACAGCTGACTAGATGAGTGGATGAAATATGTTTTCTACTTTATTGTTACGTTACCTTCCTTCACCTAAATTGCAGGATCCACATTAGCCCTTTAAAATCATTCGCTCTCTTTCAAAACAAATTACTAGGACTTGTTGATTTGCTCTCCGGTCTCTACACCATGTGCAGTATGGACCCACATTCACTTTTGTCCACATTATTTCATTCAACTCAAATTACTTGTTTGAGAATTACAATAGACATCAAAATTCTGGGATGTGTAAGGATCTTTGCCCTCAAGTGCCTTATCAGAAGTTTAAGGAGATTCTATGCTGCCAATGACATCTACCTTTGCTGTTTTCACTAAAGAAAGAAAAGAATGAACAAACAAAAATGACTGAAAGGAACTGCTACCCTTGTGTCTCAATTAAGTAAACAATCATCCAGATTAAAACCAACTACCTTAGGAGGTAAAAGTAAATATAACATTGATAAATACAATGCAAAGCATGCTCTAATTAACATTAGAAGAATTTTCCTCCTGTGACTTAAAAACTACTTGGCTACATTTCCCCCCAGGCTGCTAGTATTGGTTGAATTAGTGAAATAACTTATACTTGGTAATATTTATATGCCCTGCTAGAAAACTTTCATCATGAAGATAATAGATAGAAGAGTACTCAATTAGTACTTGCTACGAATGCTCTCTTCCCCCTTGGCTAAGAGATCAAAGATGAGTCATTATCTGACCATATTCTAAATGCTTTATTTATCAAATGCAAATGCACAGGGAGAATGATTTCAATTTGTCAAGTCATTTTTGATCCACTTTAGGAAAAAGTCATTACGAATGTCAAAACTACCCATTATGGATGACATTTTGAATTGCACTGCCCTCTAAATGAGCACTAATAGTTTAGAATTCTACCGCCTATATGCAAAGCTATGTGAAATAAATACCAAATGCAATAGAACAGATTTCTTACTAATACATCTAAACTAAACCAAACTAGAAAAAAACTTCAGGTCAGTAGTAGGTAGTATTTCACTTACAAGGTTCTGCAACAAGGATATTTAGTAAGAAACATATATATTCAGATGACAACAGTTGAGATTTGATAAGATTCATATTTGAATCTTTATTCTTCTTCTTCATTCCTTTACTCTGACTCTGTACATAAATTATACAACTAAATTAATATTTATGACAGCCTCCATGGATTTGAGCGCGCAAACATGATTATTTTAAGTGAATCAAAGTGAAGAAGTGTTCAGACACTTTCAGCTGATGAAATCCTAGACAACACACTCCTCTGCAAAAGGAACAACATAGAAAGAAAAGTGGCAGAGAATAGAGTTACTTTCACACGTATGTTAACAAAAACCTGTACAAATTAAGTCTGTTAAACATCTTAAATAAAACTTTGATCAGTTGTGTTAGTGTGTGTATTGATTTTTAGAAAAGTTGATATTTGATGGAAGCTGACATGGGAGTATGAAAGACACTGTAGTTTCATACTTCTCTTAGGATAAAACATAAATAGGAAATTCCAGTTACTATACCATGGAAAACCGATTTGATGTTCTTTTAGAGAAAATTAAACACTGCCTCAAAATTTTCATTTTCAAGGAACTATCATAATTGCTAAATTATTGTATTCCTTTGATTTTTTTTTTTTTTTAATTGATTTGCTTGCTTTACTGGATTACAGAAGAATACTTAAATGGAACACTTGACTTTCTGGATTTACTTTGCTGAAATTTGTAACAAATTACATTCATGAAATATGGAAAAAAATGATGTACTTCCTTACAGTACACTGATAGTACTCAGGAATAATAGTAAACTTATATAATTAATGAAATTTCAACCTTGTAAGCTGTAATTAAGATAGCACTGATGAATGTATTTGTAACAGCAGAAATCCTAAACCTTGGACCTGAGTGGACTAACTTCCCTTACAGAGAGAGGAAAAGAGAAACCTATATTTTTAGAGGTTTCTCTAAGAAAGAAAGAAAGAAAGAAAGATCATCATAAGCAAATTTGTCAGGACCTGTTGAACCAATGCAAGTTTGAAGGTGACAGTTCCCTGGATCCACATAATTACAAAACATTGTATCACCACTGCAAGCAAAAGTCAAAATAGTAGACCATGTGATTTCCTCATGAAAGAAAAAGTTCAATATGCAGCCCTCAGTAGATAAAGTTGTATGCACTGTCTCTTGGGATAGGGAAGAGGTGATCCTTATAGATTTCCTGGAACCAAGATGAACCATCAACTCTGACCACTACTTTTGACGCTGATTAAACTGAAGGCTCAAACTTGAAGAGTCAGGACAGAGAAGAAGACAAAATTTCTTTTACAATACAATAATGCCAGGCCCCATCCCAGTTTGAAGATCATGAAGCCCACTGCCAATCTTGGTTGGATTGTCCTACTACACACACTGTATAGTCCAGATTTGGCACCTTCTGACTTCCATCTGTTTGGGCTAGTGAAAGATGAACTGCATGGGCAACATTTTCCTAGCAATGATGCCATCCTAGCAGCTGTGAAACAATGACTCACTTCTGCTGATGCAGCTTTTTGAGTGCTACATGTAGACTCTTGTTCATCACTGGCAAAAATGCATAGCTAATCATGGTGACTAAGCTGAAAATTTTTTTTGTAGTGAGTATTTGGTCTCTATCAAATAATGTTATTGAGTTATTTCTATCCGACGTGGTTTCTGTAGAAATAAATAGGAGACATTATTTTTGGAGCAGCCCATCTACTTCACAAGCCACCAAAAGCTGAACATCTACAGTGCATATAGGATTAAGAGTTTGAAAGTTCCCACAGCTATTTAAAGATTAGTTTTTTACAATGAAGAGTGATTGCTTGCAAGAAAAACTGTTGCTTTTGGCTTAACTAAGTGTTCCCAGTGCTTCTTATGTCAAGCTAAAGATAGATGAAAATGCTGCGTATGTATATGAGTAGCTTGGGAGGAAAACAGATGTTTTAAATTGGCCTCTGTGAAGCACTGAGATTGCAGATGGGGAATATGCTATTAAAACATAGCCATTATATTACATTACTCTCTCTAGTTTGAAGGAAACAGAGACCTGTTAAGGACTATCTTGTTTGGAGATTCATTTAGGGCAAACATTTGAAGATCCATTGTTAATAAAACATGTTTAGAAAGCATCCCACAGTAATGTACTATATAGCAAGCTAGCCTGTCACAGTTGTGAAAAGAATGAGGCATAGCAGAGTCAGAACTTGACAGGCACTTTTAGTTTTAGAAGCTTGTTCTTTTCAAAAAAGGCTAAAAGGTGTAGATGTATGAAATTAATTATGTATTTCAGGAAGAAAGTAGTGGGAATCATAAAGATAGAAGTTCAAGTTTAGTTCTTACTGGTATCTCAACCTACAGAAATACAGTTACTAATGTCAGAAATAATGTAGGGTAGTGTGGTTTAACACAGAGGATAGCTAAGTACCACGCAGCCATTCAGTCATTCCCCTTCCCTTCAGTGGGATGGGAGAGAGAATCAGAGGAAAAAGAAATCATAGGATCATAGGTTGAGAATAGAAACAAGCAAACAAACAAACAAACAAAAAAAAAAAAAGAAAAAGGAAGAGAGAAAAAATAATGATTCAAAACAAATGATGCACAACATGATTGCCCACCACCCATGAAATGATGACCAGCCAATCCCTGAGAATCGCCTCCCCCAGCCAACTTCCCCCAGTTTTATAGTTATTGCATGATATCACATGGTATGGAGTATCTCTTTGGCACTTGGAATCAAGTTTCATCATTTTGTCTCTTCCCAGCTCCTTGCGCCCCACAGCTCCTTCACTGGCAAGGCAGTATCAGAAGTTGAAATGTGAAATGTCCTTGGCTCTGTGCAGCACTGCTCAGCAACAACTAAAACATCAGAGTGTTATCAATATTGTTTTTCTCCTAAAGCCAGAACATAACGTTAAACAGACTCTATTATGAAAGTCAATTCTGTCCCAGATGAAACCAGGACAGACAGATTTAAATTAAAAAACAGAAGAGTGCTAAAACACCATGAATGTTCCTTGAAGTTACATATATATTAATACAACAAACCTAGCCCAGCTTCAGATATCTAACACCTGAGCAATTCACCCTGAGCTCTGAAAAGAGATAGGAGACTAATAATAAGATTAAATGTCCACTAGAAGAGCAGACTTCATTTCATCCACTATAAACGACATATTTCCATAAAATTAACTCAAATTACCTAATCCTGGGTGACATAAATTCAAGCGGAAGTATACGACAAAATTTATTTGTGTGTCCAATTTTTACATCCCCCTCTTAGTTTCTGAAAAATAGATCTCTGAATCACTACACAGGACTTAGAAGAGCATTAAATGTTTATGTTCCACTCACACGCTACCTTTACTATAGCTATTAACTTAATAGCTCTCAGCTTTATGTCCAGATACACTGATGATCTACATGTTGAAGGACTGAAAGGCACAAACAGCCTGTTGTGAAAATATATTTTTCTTCAGCTTTGCTCAAATTTCAGATAGATATCCAACTATGAGGAGCAATGATACATGGATGAAAGTTATCTGAAAATCTTTTGTGGCATTTCAGTGTGTAGATAAACAATAATAGTCACAAAGTCTTAAGAGGTTGTTGGCTTATTCCCAAGCAGGTTATTTGAGTGTTACACATTGATCATTTTGTTAGCTAAATTGCTGACAAAATATGAAAAAATATTTCAATATTAATTTTAAGAGTTCTGGTTTTTATAACGTTGAGCATCCAGTTTTAGACACTCAGAGACCCTGAGACAGGGACTAGTGAAAAGAAAACCCACATGACAATCCATCTGAAAAGATTTATAACTCACTTTTGAATACAGAGGCCATGCACTCTCATTTTCATTGACTAGGGTCCTTTCCTTCAGTGAAGATCTGTGTACAATATTTGATTTGAGCTCTTCTATGTATGCTGTTAATAATGGCTTTATACAAAATGTATCAACAGTCCTTGGTGTTGAGACTGGCATCTGTGCATCTTTCATCACTACATTAAAATTATATAACTTGATTGTTTAACTAGTTAATTTTTGACCCAATGAATCCCTAATTTCTTAATTCTTTCAAAAAACAAAACAAAACAAAACAACAACAACAAATAAAACACCAAACAAACAGAAAGAGAAAGGCTGATTCTCAATATGCCAAGATTTACATGGGGAACTTTTGTTTTTATTATAAATGGGGCAAGGTTAGTCATCAAGGCAGAACAATGACAATTGGCAACACCACTAACAGCATTAATGTGGCAATTATCTTCAAAGCCACAAGAATTTTTAATCTGATTACATCTCAATAGTCAATATGAGAAGTACCTTTGTCTTTCCTATTTAAAACACTAAAAATAGCGAGTGAATTTTTATCTTCATTACACCTTCCTTAAAATTTTTTGCAGTGATTACATACTTATTAAGAGTCTGAATCAATATTTTCAGCAATAGGGAAAGAAGTTCCAAATAACAACTACAGATGGCAACTATAACTTCACTGTAAAAGAATTTATAATGATGAATTCACAATGATTTAACAAATGTTAAAGCCTATTTTCATGCACAAAATTCTCAGCATAGCAAACCCTGATTTCAATTCCTAATCCAAAATCCACATCAAAATTGAGATCAATGCAAAAATTTCCCCCCCAAAATCCAGATGCATATTTTCATAATGAAAATCAAAATCAAACAAACCTGAATTAAACAACAATAACAAACAAAACACTGGCACAATCCAAGAGCCAGATCAAAAGAAACAGTCACAATATGAACTCATGAATTTTATTTCTGATGTAGTGTCAAAATTGTGCTCTACCTTGCCTAAATTATCATAGATGGCTGAATGGAAGATAGGTATTCTGATGTGTGAAAAAAGAATTTGTGAACTGTGTCAAAAATATATCACATTTAAAAAGCTGAGCAAACTGGTTGTACACTCATTTTCATGAATATTTTTAATTTAGAACTAGACACATGAGCAAAGTACCTGAAAACTCATATCAATGCTCAGCAGCTTGCAGACAAGTACCAAGTGGCCTAATTTTTTAGTTACATTATAGGAAGAAATTGATTTACAGTGGTAGAGTACTTTGCAGTAGCAGCTAATACCACATTTACATGCCTCTATAATTTACTTCACTTATGGCTGTCTCTTATATTAATATTCATTATAAAAGTCCTCTTCTAATATTGCTTGATTTGACAGGAATGCATTAGCTATGACAAATGCTTTATAATGTGCTCAGACAAAATATTAATACAAGCAGAACCTCAGATAATTGCTTACTTAAATACAAAGATTTTCCTTTTTATTTGAGTTTACCCTTTCCTCTCTTCTTCCGCCCCTCAGTAATACAAGTTTGGTAACAACTATACACCAGTAAGAACCTCTCTAAGCTGAGTTTGGCTTACTAGACCACATGAACAAACAGAACTGGATTCAGTCCTTTCAGAAACTTTTAGATACAGATATTGCTATGTTTTCAGTTTAAGAGATACATTTTAAGTGGAGGTAAATCCCTTTCCTTATCTGTGATTTCAATCTTCTTTTATGATAAAAAAAATTCTTTCTCCTTAGGAGATGATTTGTAGATTAATGTCATCACAGTCAGATTTTTTACAAGCATAAAGCAGAAGAACCTGGCAGTCAAGTTTACTAGAGCTACTCAATTGTAGTGAGAGGTGAGTGGAGAAATAGGCTTTTAAGTTTCAGAGGATACATAAAGGCAAGATACTTTCATAGAATACATTGTCATTGTCATAAAATAAATTGCCATTTTCATTTTTCTGCCTTGATGACTAACACTGCCTCATTTATAATAAAATTTCATAAAATACATTTAAATTTTTCAACCATAAAATGTGTCTGTATGGCCACAGGTACAAGGACAAGAGCTACTATAACAAAAAATTTGCAGAACACTGATGCAAACAGGGTAGAATCCATGACTCAGCAATTACACCACAGTCTTAGCTTAGCTTCATAAATATGTTAGTTAATGCACTTGGGCTAAAGAATTGAAAAACAAGTTCTCCTAAAATAGTTACTGTCAGGTTTGTTTGTTTGTTTGCTATAATAGCCACGCTATAAATTTCTCCATTTCTTATGTTTTCTCTGATATTGATACAAATTTATTTTAATAGTCAAAATGAGACGTCTGTTTTCCAGAGATGGGTTTGCCAAGCTCATACTTAAAAAACAGGTGTAGCCTAGATTCTAGTTTCTTTGAAGATAGTCCCCAAGACATCTTGGCATTGAGGAAACATCTCTTTAAACGTCTCACTGGTTCTTCACAAAATTATATTAATATTAATCCAAACCTTTCCATGTACCTAAACACATACTACTAGATTAGAATCTCTAGCTGAGATAAATTCCACTACTAAGATTTTAAAGATTCCCCTTCAACATGTTTTAGATGCTTACTACATTTACAAAACTTTACAAATAGTCTATTTGTGAATACAAATCATGCAATTATGGTATGATGAGCTTTAGCACATCTCTTATGGCTGGAAACTGTGTTTGATGCACATAAGTATGTTTTATCTGAAAATGATAGAAGTTTTTGCAGTAATTACAGTGTAAAAACAATGAAAGAAGATGCACATGACTGTACTGCTAACAAAATCCATCTCAATCAGAACAATTCATTTCCTTAGAGACTCAAAAGAAGAATCTTTATATATTGCACTTTTGCTTCACTAGATTGTAGCCAAGGTGAGTTAAAGAAATACCACAAATTATAAATTTTGAAATATATTTGAAAGCTACATTTTACATGAAATATTTACTTTTGGAGAGAATAGTATAAGTTGCCAAAACATGGCTTTTTTTTCTTTTTTTTTCTTTTTTTTTTATACAAGAAAGAACAATTTGGGGTATCAGTTTCATTATTCTGTCAACTATTAAGTACGATGGAAATGCACCTTTTCACAACTACTCTGTACAACTGCAAACCAGTTTCAATTTCTGAATGCATGGTTTCTTGAGTGATAACCACAACTGAATTAAAATTAAATAAACACGTCTTCACTTGCTGTGAAATGATCAAACATTTAAGTTTCCTAAGGTACATCTCTGGTTAGCATATAAACTCAACTGCCAATACAGTTCTTCAGACACTCAAGTCAGATTGTGGGGAAAAAAAACAAACAACCAAAACCACTTTAAAATAAATTATAATTAATGTTTCAAACAAAGACTTGAAGCAATTAGTAGTACATTATTTTAATTCTTAGTTCTGAAAATGAGTATTATTTTCTGAGATACTTAATAACAGATCCTACCCCTTTGACAAAATATCTTGCCTCTCCATTCAGAGACTGCTCAAGTGTGAAGTAATGACCTTCAAAAAGATAAGCAAGTTCTTCAAACTGGCAGTAAAAGACTCAGTAGATAAGAAGGGTGGGCTCAGCCACTGGAAACCATTCTTTGTCAAACATAAAGCAAGCAATCTTTACAATAGGTGTTGCTCAGAGCATGATGACACACTACCAAAAGAAGATAAATGCACTCCCAAGTATTTAAGGCTGGAAATGTCAGCAATATATCTCATGAGTTCTGTAATGACAGCCATCTTGATTAGATACAGTGTCCACAGTATTTGAGGAAGGTAAAAGCACCAAGCACAGCTCCAGAAAGATCAGGAGTGTGAGAAATATTTTTTCTAACATTCTGTCAATAATTTTCACGTGTGAACTGCATCAAGTAACAAACTGAATAAAATAATACAGGCACATACAAATTATTGCAGAAATTGTGGAATTTGGAATTTTTGAAAATCTCTTTAAAGTACTAGAAAGATCATTACCTGAAGGAAATAAGGAGACAGTGATTTTCAGTCACTTGTTGTTCCTCTAAACTATTACTGATTGACCAAAATGTTGCAAGACATACATGTTTACAGCAACACTGTTAATTAGAATGTTAGAGTGGGCTACCTCATAATTCTCTTAATTTTCTTCTTTGGTTTAAATTTATCCAGGATTTGTTAAAATCCTCAGGACTCCCTTGATAAAGGGAGTGAACTAAAGAGCTCTTTGATTCTATGATCTGAGGACTCTACTGTAAGAAAATAGCTATTTACAAACAGAAATAAGAGAATTTGATAAATATGATAAAAATAAGATTTTATTTTAGGCTTCTGTCTGTATTTTAATAAGTGAAGGTCTACTGGATTAAATTAGGAAATCCTTCTGAATCTCCTAAAATGAGTATTTTATTTATAACTTAAAAATAATCAGAGGTGAAACAAGGAAGACAATTGTAAGTTCTGGTTGAAATAAATGAGAAGAATGCTTAGAAGTATACTATTCAGGAATTAAAACATGGATTTCAATTGTATCAATTAATTCAAATTTTAGTAATGACAGAAAAAGAAAAAAAACTAAATAAAATGTAAGAGTACCAAAAAATAGAGTCCCAAATACATAAAACATCTTTAATTATATAGAGTAAATTTTCTGACACAAATAAGGACACAGCTTTGCACTACAAAGACTTGGTCTATCCAGACAAATCTTTATGAGCAACCAACATTCTTGAAGATTTTATTATCCAATCCTGTGCAAGACATAGAAAGAAAAGGTTTTATGATCTGGGGAGGAATTGCTTCAAGAGTCAATTCTTGTTCTTGATCGCATATTATTTGACTGAAGTCAACTAAATAAGTCTCACATATTAGTAAGTACTACCACATGTGACACATAAAGGACTTCATTACAGAAGTATATGCATATATATATATATAAAATGTATAATATACAAGATGAATAATACGGACTACTAGCATCAAAGAATTTTTTACCAGGAGAATCAGGAGGACAAAGTATTTAAAGTATTCTAACTTAAGACTGAGCATTGCTGAAAAGACTACCATTAATTAATTCCTGAGTCAAACCTAGTTAACTTTGGTCAAATGACTATGCGAACCCCGTATGACATTTGGTATGTAATATAAACCATTTGAGTGCTAAAAACATTTTGGCTTGATTGTAGAATGAAGCTGCATACTTTTCACTTTCACTCTTTGGATACTGCCATATCTCCTAAGTACTAGTCTTAGATTGCTGTTTTCATGCTTTTTTTTATTTTTCGTTTTTTCTTTTTTTAATTTGATTGGATGAAAAAATAAAACATGCTGCTTTAGATTCTACTTGATGAAGTTAAATTCATTTGTCTCATTGTTCACTATTAGATCAAATTAAAATAATCATATTAGATCTCTAATTGTGATTGTATTCTTTGCAAATAATAATGTATTTCATTTTCAGTAACAAATAAATAAATGTTCTTGTGGTGTCCTCAACAAATACTTTTTTCACAAGGTTCTGAGTGAACATCACTACATCAGTGTTTCATGTGTAGCTAAAATTCAGACACATATCCCCAAGTCTTTTTCAATCTTTCATGAAGTTCCTCACCTTTCAAAAACATCCTTTAATATTCTTCCTTGGGAGCAATACATCCTATTAGATTAAGAACAATTGACTGACTAAATTTCCAGTTCAGATAGTGATTATTTACATATGTTTATTAATTACCCAAATCCCTAGATTTTGTGCTATTTTACATTTGTAAAAATGTTCATTTTCCTGCAGGTATCTGATGACGGAGATACGAACCAATTCCAAAATTACTTCACTGTAATGTATCCACAAAATATCATGCATGTTGACTGCATTCCAAGACCCTAAATTAGCAGGCTTATATGCACTTAATATGTTCCATATTCATTCTGCATCATTCCAGTATTTTAGATAACTTTTAACCTCTGTATGTCTTAAAACAGAGCTAACACAAAGCATCAGCATGGGTTTTTCTTTTAATTGATTTAATATATACTCTCATAAAAACAATTTTTGGTAGGAAAGAATGACTTTCTGTCAATTCATATTGTTTTGCATTAATTAATTGATCACATTTACTTGCTTGTTCAATTCCTCCGACAGCTTTTGTTTTATTTTTCCCAAAATTGATGTCACAGTGGTAGATCTACAATTACTTGAATTATCCTCTTTACCTTTCTTGAATATTGACACAATGTTTACTTTCTTCTAGTCCTCTGGATTTTCCAGTGTCTATAATATACAAAACACTGACAGTAATGCAATAAGTTACTTATCTGCTTCTTTTAAAACTTTCAGATGTAACTTTTCCAGAATTGCTGTCTAATTAAACACTTGTGTTTAAATACACTTAATGCTGCCATTAGCAAAAAAGGCATTTAAACATTAATGTTATCATCAAGTTGAAATAAGTAGCCTGCTTTTTATCTTCTCATACTGAATTTATCATATATGGTTCCTTGGTTCTTGTATGTAACTTTTATGAGCCTTTTTATTTCCCTTAAGCCTGGATTTATTCTTGTATTCACTTATTTCCTATAATAATACTCAGTAGCTTTTACGTTCATAGTAACATAAACCGTTTTGACATTAATTTGGTTATGAATATGCCATAACACAAGAGTTTTAATACTAGGAGACTGCTATTTTATTTATCAAGGTGAAATACAGTATGCAGAAAGATGAAATGAGAAATACATAATAACTCTTTCAGGTGTCTGAAATACTAAAAGAATAAGAGAATCTTAATGTATATCTATCCTGAAGTTACACGTGGGGTTTAGCTCAGGCATCTATTGCACGGAAAAGTAAACCAAGTCTAAGCAGCACAGAATTCAGATGCATGAATACCTATTACATGTTTGCTTACCTCCTCAAACAGGCATTGCAGCTACAACTAAGCATTATCTCAAGATAACTTGATCTTTGCTGTTAATACGGATACCTAACTAAGCTTAAGTTTAGCTTATGCTTATTTATATGACTTGCAACTGCAGTACCAGAAAACTTCCAAACAATTAGTTGTTAGATGAATTTTTTTCTGTGTGCTCAATATTTTTATTTATTCATTTATTTATTTATATTTTGTGTGTGCGTGAAATCAAGGGAGAGAATTTTGGGAGGAGTAAAAAAAGGGGAAACAGCAGGAGATGAGGAAGTATTTGTTCCTGCATGATATTTTAGTTTCTTTTATCTTTGTTCTACTGGGACTGAACAAAAAAGAGATTCTTCTAAAGTCTAACACCATTATTATAGTGAGTGGAAGGTAGATCTTAGCAAAAGAATGATTCAGTACAGAAGATTTTCACCTGTGAGACTTCTACAGCAGAAAAAATAATGTATCCCCTAATACTTTATATAAGTTACTTTAAGACAGAATAAACATAATTGTTGCAAAAACAGTTTTTAATATCATTCACATAATCACAGAGCTGCAGAGTTATCTTTGTTGGAAGGGATCTCTGGTGATTATGCAGATTCCCTATAGTAGGTTACACAGGAAAGAATTCAAGCAGTTTTTGCATATCTCCACAGAAGGAGACTCCACAACCTCCCTGGGCAGTCTGTTCCAGTGCTCTGTAACTCTCAAAGTAAAGAAGGTCTTTCTCATTCAAACAGAGCTTCCTTTATTCCAGTTTGTGACTGTTGTCCCTTGTCCTGTCACTGTGCCCCACTGGAAAGAACCTGGCACTATCCCATCCTGACCCATCCTTTAGATATTTATAAGCATTGGTATGGTCTCCTTTCAGTCTTGACTCTTGACTGGAGTCAACAGTCTCAGGTCTCTCAACCTTGCCTTGTAAGGGAGATGTTCCACACTCCTTATCATCTTGGTAGTCCTCTGCTGGATTCTCCAGTATTTTCCTGTTTTTCTTGAACTGAGGACCCATGTGTCCCAGAACTGGGCACATCACTCCAGATGTGGCCTCACCAAAGCAGAGTAGTGGCCACACACTCAGATATCACTGGCCTTCTTGGCCAAAAGGGCACACACAGCTCGTGGTTATAGTAGTTTGGACTGGTACTCAGTTCCAGCCTATATCTGAAAATGCCCACAACATGTACATAAGGTAGTCTGTTTCTAGGATAGTAACTTCTGCTGTGCTGAGTTCTTTTAGTACAAATGGCTAATGAAACGGTACAGGAAAAGCAGATCATAGAATCATAAAAATGCTCATATTGGAAAAGACCTTCAAGATTATCAAGTCCAAACACAACCTAACCATAGCCTAACTCTAACAACCCATCACTAAATCATGTCCCTAAGAACCACACACCCCTGAGCACAAGGTTTTTAAACACACTCAGGGATAGTGACTCGACCACCTCCCTGGGGAGCCTATTCCAGTGCTTAACAACCCTTTGTAAAATTTTTCCTTACATCAAGTCTGAACCTCCCCAGCACATCTTGAGACCATTTACCCTTGCCCTGTCACCTGTCACTAGTGAGAAGAGACTAACCCTGTTCTCACTGCAATTACCTTCCAGGGATTTGAAGAGAGCAATAAGGTCTCCCTTCAGCCTCCTCTTCCCCAGACCAAACAGCCCCAGTTCCTTCAGTCACTCCTCACAGGGTATATTCTCAAAGCCCTTCACAAGCCTTGTTGCCTTTTCTGGACCTGCTCCAGCACCTCAATGTCCCTTCTATATTGAGGTGCCCAAAACTGAACACAATACTTCAGGTGGGGCCCCACCAATGCCAAGTACAGTGGCAGGATTACTTCCCTAGTCCTGCTCACCACACCATTCCTGATACAAACCAGGATGCCATTGGCCTTCTTGGCCACCTGGGTAGACCACGGACAGTAGACTGAATATGAGACAGGTATAGATGCCTCTATATTTGTTAATACATCTATCTGTTCCTTCTCTGGTGGTCTTTAGACCACTCTGAATGGTGCCGTAAGGCCATTGTATAGTAATGGTACCAAATGTTCAACACAGTACATTTACTCATTCTCTCAGTCATGCTTTCTTACTTCTTTGGTTTAGGCATGATAAGAAGATGATAGAAACAAAAACAAGCAAACAAACAAATAACAACAACTAGAATAAAGGAAAAAAATATGAAAAACTACAGTCTAAGTAAGCTCTTAATCTCTGGAGATGAACCTTCCTTTGCCTTAGAAATATATATAAAAAAAAATAATCCAAGAACTAACTAAAACAAACATCAATCCTTATATAATAAACAACCATATATATTTTTTCTATATTGCCCAGTTAACATGTCACCTCAAAGAAAATGTATCACTTAAACAAAGATGTACTCTTATCATTTCCTTGAAACAAAAGCTCATCATCTGAAAAAAAATTCAGACTTGAAAAAAATCAAAAGAATATTTGATCGAGAAGTGTCCACTCAGTTCCAAATCAGCCAATAAACTAGCAAAATAAACATGTATGCAACAGTAAAATTTTTCTGAATCTAATGGTTTACAAAAATGTAATAATGAACCAAGGACTGAAATACCTTGATTTTTCTGAAATCCCAAAGGTGAACCTGTATCAATTTAATTCATAACATAACAAGAACACACCACACGAAGAATGAGCCATTAAGCAGATACTTGCTGTAGTTTTTGATCCAGTTTCTAGAGTAGTAATTATGAATAACTGATGAACAGACACCTGATGAAGAGAATATTATTCCCAAGATATCTAGAAGTTACAACTATGGGGATCAGGAAAAAAAAAAAAAGATACTTCACTGAGACACTATGAAAGACTCTAGTATTTCAACAGAATATGCTTTTTATTTCTATAAACAATAATATTGTTAGTACTGATCTTTTAAACTGATTCAATACACCAATACAGATGTTGTGACTGACAGTAGTTTTTATCATCAGGATTATTCAAGCATAAAATTGTTGTCAAGGCAATCCAAAACAAAAGCAGCTGGGTCCACAGAAAACACATGGTGTTCCTGACAGAACTCTCAGTACATAGATGCAAGAAATGAAAGATTTTATTGCACATTAATGATCAATTGAGGCACATATAAATTACTGTACTTTTTATATCACCATTTACCTACACTTGGAAAGAAAGAAAAGCCCTAGTTTTACATAAAGATCAAAAGAGAAGCTATTGTCTTCAAAATTACCATCAAGCTTTAATGTAAAATTGGTACAACTGCCTGTGCAATGCTGATAACATTTTGTGCTGCAGTTAGCTACAGATTGTCTGAAGTGTGGAAAAGTCAAAGCATGGGTGATTTAAAGTGAAAGACATTGTAACACGGTTGAATATGACTGCGTTTAATTTTCTGAGCACACAATTAAAAGAATTGATAGTGATGAATCAGTAATCTCTAATTTCCAACCAAATGACAAGAGCATCAGAAAATATGAACACCTTTTCCAGACTAAAATTTTCATTTAATGTTTTCATTCAAATAAAATTAGAAAAGAGACCAGTTATGAAAATTGGATGATTGAGAACTAGATTATACTGTTCTAAAGCTGGCTCTGAAATCTGTCTGCACCATGTTAACCACCAAGCAATTACTCCTCATTTATTATTTCACACTTGCAGTAACAGCGTAAGATCTACTGTATACTGTGCAACATGTTATCACCACTACCTATATATCTACAAACAATAGGTAGGTGTAAGGAAACAAGAATTTTTAAGCTTTTATTCCCATTATCTGTAGACTGCTGAGTCAGTCCCCAGAAGTACAGTTAAAGGTTGCAGAAGGGTGATAAAATATGCCATGAGATTATTAGAAAAGGTAGGATACAGAAAGACAATGCATTATATAAGAAGGCACAAAAAAGGTGTAAAAAGGGTAAAATGACTGAAAATAACAGATCTGAAAATAAAAACTATAGATTTGTCATCTATTTCAGCAGAAAGATAAAAAGATGCAATTTAAAATGAAATAGAAAGCTTTGTGTTTCAGTCAGATCCCATCAGTGATCTTTTCCTTATTTTAATTGCATATAAAGTACATTTTATAACAGTAAAGTATATTACATAAATTCAAAGTGATTTGCCTAATGGGAAACTAGTGCAAACCTATTAAAGCTATGTATTAGGAGAATTTAGAGATCTGTATAAGATTACACATTTCTATTCTAGTCCTCTTATTTTGCCTTGAGTCTATCCTTTCTCCTTTTTTTTCCTTTTTCCTCCTTTTACTTTTACTTTTCCTTCTCCCTAACAGTTTCTTAGTTCTCAAACATGTATGAATTGGCAGACTCATGGTCAGTAGCAAAAAGTCCAGCTGGAGGCCAGTCAGCAAGTGGCCCTCAGGGACTGATATTAATGGCAGTACTATTTAAAGTCTTCATTAATGACCCAGTTGCTGAGATAGCACAAGCAAGTTTACAGATAAAACAAAACTGGGATGAGTGCCTGATATACCAGATGGATGTGTTGCTATTCAGAGACCTTGATAGTCTGGAGAAATGGGACAACAGGAGTCCCCTGAAGCTCAGCAAAGGAAAATGTAAAGTACGTCAATTGAGCAGAAATAATCCCAGGCATCAGTCTGCATTGGAGGCTAGAAAGAATCTTTGAGGAGAAAGACTCAGGGTCTGAAAGTACACCAGCTAACAACATGCCACAAAGAAGGCCAGTGGCATCCTGGGCTGCATTAGGAAGAGCATTGCTGAAGGACATGATACTTTCCCTCTACTCAGCACTGGGTGAGAAACATCTGCAGTACTTGGATCTGGAATACTTCATGTAACAGAGACATGAACACATCTGGAGTGGTTTTTGTTTTGTTCCCTCAGAGCACAGAGGTCTCTTAGTAATTAAGACATTCACACATTCATAACATTTTTCTGCATTTTCAAGGGCTGATGACTGGATTTAATACTTAAGATTTCAGACAGCACATAAAATTCAGAAGGTACTCTAAAGACTTTGCTGTAATGATGGCTGCCTTCTTGGATAGATCTATTTGTCCTTCCTCACAGACAAAAAAAAAAGAAAAAAAGAAAGATTCATGCTAAATTCTCTGTTAACAAAAAGAAAATTAAAAAATCTTCAGAACCTAATTTATAATAATCTCATGGAGAACCCATTTATGTTTGGACATACATAATGACTACAAAGATATTATTTTACATGCACATAAGCTTGGACAGTCACTCTAAATCCAAAAATCCAAGCACATACTTGTATACAAGTATATTAACACACAGAGATATATATATTTTTTGTTACCCCTTAATTTAAGAGAATCAAGAAATACTGAAATCTGGTTTTACACTATCACAACGTGAGTTCCCATTTGGAATGGTCACGCCTTCTGTTTTTCTGTTCTAAACAAATACAGATAAGTGCAGATGATAGGAGGATATGAAATAACAGAACAGGTAGCAACGTCCTCTAATGTTAAGAATGTGATTTTCCATTATGTGACTGGCAATATAACTCTTGATTTTATATTCCCTCCAAAGATCTCTCAAGTTCTAGCCTTGTAATTATTCTAAAGGTTCTTTAGGATAGACAAAAAAAGAAAAAAAGAATTTTGGCTTTCACAGAATTAGAAAAATGATCCCATATTTCACATTTTCTCCTTAACACATACAGTCAGAAACCATTTACTAAATGTTTTAAGGAGCCTACTTACATAGTAGATTGCACAGTCTCCAACATTTATTGGTCTTTTTCATGATCTTCATAGCACAGCATAGCATAGATTTCCAGAAGGCATTTCATTTGCTGGGCTGCTAATTATGTACAAAACCAGCGAAGTGAAATCCTGACCAATGTACTATGACTGACATGTAATTCACCATTTAACCACTGCTGTACATGATGTATTGGAGGTGATACAAACATGATCTTATCCTTGACATATTTGGGATCAAGTATTTGTCTTCCACACAGAGCTTTAAAATACTGTAGGAAAAACTATTCCTGCAAATCATCACAAGTGAAGGAAATATAACTTATTTCTATTTATGAATGATCAATTCATGAAATGTATTAATTAGCATAACTATTACTTCAGAAGTGCTTGTTACTATCAGAATATCTGCCTTTTATTGTAATCCTTGAAAACAATGCATGCAGTACAGTATATTCTAATGTCATTGTGGCTTTCAGAAAACACTTTGCTCTTTACTGTTCTGTAAAGTAAATATTCAGGGAGGGAAAGAAAACCTGATTTACAAGGTTTCTAGTCATATTTTGCAGAAAAATTCAGCATTTTGGCAATGCAAAATTGAATATGTATTTTTCTGCATACTTGATCCTATAGAGGATAACTTGTACCAAGGATGTTAGTCACTGTGACCACCATTCACATCAATGCTGACCTGTAACACCTGTATTTCTGTTGAATTGGCTACCTTTTTTATTTTAATGTCAGTGATTGAATAGAAATTTTGTCAGAAGATGAACAGGTGCTTTCAGTATTTTGTCAGAGTCAGACTTTAGGTTATTTGTCAACTAATATTATTTCTTTTCCTCATAGAATGCCACTGAAATCAGTATCTCAAGTACAGAACATGTATTTGTGCATGTACATACGTGTATGTATACATGTAACCTAAAACATTAATTCAAGAAGCTATGTACAGTGTATAAAACTGAATAAATTCCTGCACAGATCACTGTTTTTGTTGGCAACCAGCTTTTTTAAGATTTCTTATTTATGCTGTTACAAATATTGATTTGTAGTACTGACCTTGGATCCAAGACAGTTAATGTATCTTGTCAGGGATATAATCCAAATCCTGATGGAAAAACTGACTGTTTCTGGAAACCTTCTGTAATCCCCCAAACTTATACAGCATCAGAAACATCATTTTGTAATTCAAAGCTAAAATATCTCCTTGTTTTTTCTCATTCTCTCCAGATACTAGATCATATTTTGTAAATAATTCACTCTTTCCATACAACATCCCTCAAACTGTCATGAAGCCCCAACTTTTATGAAGAGGTAGCATCAGAAGAAACCAGAAAATATTTGTATGCCATAGATAATGGAATCAAGTGCACCCTCAGCAAGTTTGCAGATGACACCAAGCTGAGCAGTGCAGTCGATGTGCGGGGGGGGGGAAGGGAAGCCATCCAAAGGAACCTGGACAGGCTGGAGAAGTGGGTCCATGTGAACCTAATGAGGTTCAATGAGGCCAAGTGCAAGGTGTTGCACTTGAGCTGGAGCAATCCCAAGTATTTCTACAGACCGGGGAAGAACTCCTTGAGAGCAGTCCTGAGGAGTACTTGGGGGTCCCGGTGGACAAGAAACTGAACATGAGTCAGCAGTGCAAAGAATTTTTTTGTTTGTTTTTGCAATAATTTGTTAGTGCACAACTATTAACAGTGCTAGTCATGAGTCAGAGATGCTTGAAAATGAGCAGCTTCCAGCATAAGTAGAAAGGTCTTTGATTTTTCACAGCTTTAATTTTTTTTGCAGTTGCTGTTTCTGGTTTGCTTGGCAAACTAGAGTAGAATATGACTAACTACTTGAACTGTGCATCTTCATAGGCGGAATGAGTAATGCAGTCATAACTTGTGAGATACTAGGATACCATTCAGTGAACTTAGAACCTTCCTTTGAAATTTCCAGTAGAATAATACTGCATAAAAATGCAAGCTTAATCAAACCCTGTTGACTTCGCAAAACATTCACATAGATTTTATTTGCCAAGGAGTGCCTTTTACCCACTCAACAATTTAAAAGATATGATTTCATTCTGAAGACTCATTTAAGCAGAATAATTGTAATCAACAACACTTACCTGATTATGTGGAATAGAGGTTATACTGCTATTTTCCAGCTCAAAACCATGCAATAGCCACTTAAAAAATTATGTAATGTTTGAAATTTATGAAAACTAGGTTTAAGCTAACAATGCTTCAGCAAGAGGCTTCTAGAAAGAGTTAGTGCAATTTGCTGTTTTATTTGTGGTCAAAAGAAACATGCCATAAATAATAATTTATAGACAGGTACTGCATAAATGCTATGAGGGTTAGGTCAGTTGATATGTAACAGTTTAGCTGTTATAAAAAATAACCAAAATGTAAGTATTGCATTCTATTCTAAAAGAATGACAAGCCTTTCTTTGTAAAGAGAAATCGATTGCATGACTGTCATACTCTCACCAGCATACTAAAAGTACTAAAAGAAATCAGCACCACACAGAAAAATGGATCAAGCATGAATCAATGCAGCAAGCACGTAACCAAACAGACATGGAATTAAGGAATAAAAGCAAAACAAAGCAACAACAATAACAACAGAAAAAAAAACAACCCACAACAAAGATTGTCGCTTAACCTGGTTTGTCAGAGCTGGTATTGATGGTATTGGTAGTGATGGAAGTGAAGGTAGTCTTTGCGCTGTCCTTGGTAGTAACAGATTTCTGCTTATTTTTCATGGCTTCCAGTGCTTTGAGCTTCTTGGCATGTTTAGTGCCTTTGTAGTGGGCCGCAGCCTGGCTCTACAAAGGAGAACAAAATGAACCATGCAATCAGGCTCATTTCTAAACTGGCATTCTCTGTATTAGTACAAATACAGACTACCTTTCAATAATGGGTACCACTCATATTATCTAAATTATATTTAGAATGATGCTTGAAAAACAACGGAAAAATTACTCAAACTACCCCTATTTGACTAATACAGTGTATTACTGTATAACACATTACTTCCAGAGCAAAAATAAGGAAGTTTTAGTCTAGCATGCTTAAAACACATATCTTCATTATTTTTTCTATCAAGAAAATTTTTGCTTTTGCTCTAAAAAAAATATATTCTCAGGCAATGGGGATTAAAGCACTTTTCACTTTCCCAATTTCTACTAAAAACCAGATATTTAGATAAAGTTTCTTTCTTTTTTTCTTTCAAAGAAGAGTTTACATTTAGCAGTAGTATCAGGAATTGCTCAAATGGAAAGTAGACTGACAGCTAAGAGCAAACAAAAAACCTTGAAACAAATTTCAAACCAAAAGCTACCATGCTCAAATAAAGAAAGCAAAATATAAATCACATTAATCATCCTCTTCAAAGCCCATAATCAAAAATCTAACAGTGTAAGGCAGATGTGGAAATCTCTAACATAAATAAATAAATAATTTTAGTTCACCAGCTACAAAAGGTAGCATTTGAAATTCATAGTCAGGACCATCCAAAGGAGAAACCTTACATAAATCCTGTGAAAGTGCCAAATATGTTTTGAATACCTGATATCATTAAGCTAAAATAGATTTGTACATGCACTGCTATTCTGTATTATATTGAAAGGATGTTCATTATTCTATAATTTAACTGCATAAAAATTTGTTGCATGTATATTCTGGGAGTAGCATTTGAAGAATAAGATTAAGCCTTACAAAAAAAAAAAAAAAAAAAAAACACTTTCAAACACCGGAACTAGTAAGAATATTTTTCTAATATTTAAAGTTTTATAAAAAAGATAGTCTTACTGTTAGCAAAATAATAATTAGACAAATTCTTCATAATTTGACTGCTGAAATTCAAACTTAATTGAAAGCAAATCCTTTTTTACTTGAAGAAGTTTATCGAGAATCTCAGATAATTCTCAAAATTTAACTACCACAGAACCAAACAAATGAAAAGCAGCTATGCTGGATTAGCCTAAGGACACATTAAAGTCAGCATTTTATTTCTGACATGAAAAAATAGCAGATGTTTATTGAATATATAAACTAAATGCACTTTATTGTGTAATCACAAGAGGAAATAAACACGTCAGTTAGTAGTTGCTAACTCAGGGATCAAAGGAATAAAATGACACATTTGCTTGACTCACTAAGCCACTTGTACAGGTAGAGAACTCCCACATTGTCTGGCATCTGCTAATCATTAGACATTTATTTAATGCTGCCTGTGCTGAATTTTGAAAAGTTCTTCTAGTAAATATAACAAATATATATTAATTAATCTCAAGCTTTATGGTTTTCAGCATTCATGAAAAGTCCTGATTCCTTCCAGAAGCCTGAGTTTTGGGAAATTCAAGGTGAGGAGATGAAAAGTGAGAGAATTGATTTAAAACAATAACCACGTATACATGTATGTGTATATACACATAAATATATGTTCTCATTATATATTAAGATGCATCATTCATTTTGGTTGAAAAGCCAATTTCTCCATATTTAAAAAAATGCAAATGCTGTAGTAGGTACCCTTATTGAAAGAACACTGGACAGTGAAGTTATTAATTAAAAACAACTTGAACAGAAATAGCACGATCATGCACCTTCTACAATTCAGAACACATAACATCAAGACATACTGTAAGCCAAATACAAACAATAAAGAGATGTTAATTACTGTTAAACTGAAAGACCAGTGTCAGCTTATGATGATGCATTAAAAATGACATTAAAAAGTACAGCTTTATGATGAGATTGTGTCAACTGCATTTACTGTTTCTGGAGTCAAATTTAATTACCAGACAACTTCAGTTATTGAGTGCAGTTGTTTTCCCTAACTGATGGTGTCACTCTTCAAATAACAGAAAGGTAGTTAGAACATGATCCTAAATACTGGAATACAAACAATGATTTTAGTCTGATATGCAGCTCAATTTTCTTCACAGATTTACTGGAAAAACACCTAGGGTTTATGCATCCTGTATTCACAGAATTTGCTCCAAATTCTCACAGCTACAGCAACATTTACTCAAAGTACTGGATTCACATGGAATGAAAAATAAAGCTTTATGTAGAAATTAGTAAACATTCCAGTGTTCTGAAACACCTGAACATAATTGTTCTGAAATGGAAACACATTGCTACTATATAGTGTTGTCTATTACTTACTTCCTACAGAGTGTTGCCAGCTTATGCAGCTTCTACTTAGAAAAGATCTTTATGCCTTTTATATTTCAAAGTTTAAATCCCTATTCTCTGAGGGAATATGAAGCTATCTGAGTTTGGTAACAGTAGATGGCAGGTTAATGGTAGTTTAGTGTGAGAAGAGAATTATTCCTAAGTATTTAACCCACTCAAAATTAATGTAACTCAACTGGAATCCTAAATAAGAGTCTATTATTCTATTTCCTTGCAAGAGAGAGATAGGGGAAACATGATGAGTGATGTCTGTACCATTTCAAAAAGGTGAGCAGGGGGTCTCCTTCTGAAACACTTCAGAGCTCAACAGTTGCAATAAAATAAAATAAAATAAAATAAAATAAAATAAAATAAAATAAAATAAAATAAAAATAATATATATATATATATAATTGCTCATCTTGATGGAAAATATCTCATTTAAGAAACAGTTGTTTGATCTAAAAACAGACCTGGAACAGATATCCTCTCAAGTAAAAGAGATTCAGGACAATCCCAAGGGAAAAGCTCCTTGGAGAATACTCAGTAATAATACTCATTAATCATAGCTAAACAGTTATCCTAAAAGTTCCCTAGTATTAATTTTTGTTTCTTTTATGATTATTAAAACCAACAACAAAACAAAAACAAAACAAAAAAAAAAAACACCCCACAAATCAGAATATCTTAGGACAGAACTTTTTCTACTTCTATCAGTTTCTAATACAGTGTGTTGCTTCTCACACTGTACCTTTCATGTTTAATACAAAGTACTACCTCTTGCATTGTGAAGACAAGTCTCTGACACCTAACATGTGGCCCAGTCTCAGTCTCATGATGAAACATGAGAAATATGTCAAATACTGCTGATCTGACATTATACTGAACTTTAAGAAACTATATTAACTCTTCAAAAGTTGTCTAACAAGAAAGTAAAATGTATTTTACTACTTTGAATCAGAAATTGAAAACCCATTGATTCTTAACTACATTCCGAGAGCTCCAATCCTGAAAATTAAATGTGGATAAAACTTGTTCTACATGAATTACTTCAAAACCAAGGAAATGACAAGATGTCTAAATGGCAATTCACTTCTCAAGGTTATTTGTAAAGAATACATGTCTATTTCAGTGGTAGAGGTCAGTTTAAGAATCTCTTTTGTAAACAGATAATTTCCTCTACTTCTATGCTCATATGATGATTTATTAGCAACCTTTCTAATCCATATATTCTCCAAACTTCACAAATGTCTAGAATATAAAACTGTATTTACCTATAAAAAGTATATTTATTATGAATTCACAGACACACATATAACATAAAAGAATAATCACTGTAGTCGCAGTAAGAAATAACAGCCAAAATTCAAAATTCAGCTTCATTTTTTTTAATTTTTTTTTTTTTTGCTTAAGTGTATCTTTTTACTTACATTCCTTAGGCACTGGTTCAAGAAAAACATCCCAACTGATTTTATGTGTTGAGATATACAAGTATCTTATCCTATTTTCAGAGAATTTTCAACTTAGCAGTACTGCATCCTCTATATTTTTTTATATCCATCTGGTCCCATCTTATACTACCAATCATCCTACAGATTGGTTTCCTGCCTCTTTCATTCCTTCATGGCAGTACCTTCCTAATAAAATCAAGCTCTAATAAAAGAAATTTTTTAAGTCTAAGTGGTATACTCCATTGATTCTTCAAATAAATTTAATCCAAGTATCTTACATTCTCATCTCAAAATATATTATGAAAGCTGTCCATAATGGTGAATGCCATGTTCCATGTTTTTAGTGTTACTACTGTTAGGAAGCCCCAGACAAAAGCTAAAATGGGTTGAAAGTCTTTCTGTTTGTCTGAGATTTTAGTAGCTCACATCATGTCTCTGTTTTAACCATCCACTGGATACTACCATCATTTCTGCTGTCACTCCCAGTACAACAGTAGCAATTCTGGCTAACACATCAGCAATTGATTTTAGGATCTCCCAAAATAAAAAGCATAGATCTGCAGCTCCTGGTTTGAACCAAAGTTGACAGTGAGCTGCCCACACAGGGAAAGCAGTAACACAGCTACACATGGCAAGAAGAGGGCTTCTGCTCTTTGGTGTATCAAGGGAAATTGTTTATGAGATGCCTGCGCAACACATTATCTTAATCATTAAGTACAGGTAATCTTCCTGAAGTTGGTCTGTCAGTAAATACCTCAAATGTAATATGATATATGCTCTAATCACAAAAGAAATTGATCTAAGACAATTTTTTTTTTTTTTTTTTTGGAACAGGCATCATACTGACATCATATTTTTCTAATGAATCAAAGGTTGTCAGGTTGACTGCCAGTCTGGCTAGGTCCTGGAACAGACCTCTGAAGCATTAAGTACAACTCCCTGCTACAGCATATCCCCCATAGCAGACTGCACAGAATGGCAACCAGGCAGATCCTCCTCAGCCTTCTCTTCTCCAGATCGAAGAGTCCCACGTCTCTCAGCCTTTCCTCATACCCAAGATGCTCCAGGCCCTTTATCACCTTTGTAACCCTCCTCCAAAATCTCTCTAGAAGTTTCCTGTTTGTTTGTTTGTTTGTTTGTTTGTTTGTTTGTTTGTTTGTTTGTTTGTTTTAACTGGGGAGCCCAGAACTGGTCACAGTTATTCACATGTTGTCTCACAACGGAAGAGTACGAGGGGAGGATCACCCCCTCAAGCTGCTGACCATACTCTTTTTAATGTACCCTAGAATACCATTGTCCTTCTTGGTGACAAACACAATCTGCTGGCTCATGGTCTATTGTTCACCACTAGGACACCCAGCTCCTTTTCTGTAGACTTCCTCTCCAGCAGGTCAGTCCATAATGTGTACTGATGCATGCAGTTATTCCTCCCTAGGTGCTGGACTCTGCATTTGCTCTTATTGAACCTCTTAAGGTTCCTCTCTGTCCAACTCTCCAATCTACCAAGGTCTTGCTGAATGGCAGCCCAGCCTTCTGATGTTTCAGCCAATCATTCCAGCTTTGTCTCACCAGCAGACTTGCTCAAACTTGTTGAGAGTGGACTCTGTTCTTTTATCCAAGCCCTTGATGAAGATGCTGAACAAGACCAGACTCAGCATCAATCCCTGGAGAATACTGCTAGTTACAAGCTTCTATCTAGACTTTGTGCCACTGATTACATCACTCTGAGCTATGCCAGACAGCCAGTTGCCTATATAACTCACTGTTCACTTATCTATCTACATTTTCTAAGCTTCTTTACATGGATATTGTGGGAGAGAGTATCAAAAGCCATGCTGAAGTCAAGTTACATAACACCCACTTCTCTCTCCTGATCTACTCAGCTGGTGATGACATCACAGAAGGCTACTACATTATTCAACCATGATTTCTCTACTATCCTACTGATAACCCCACTGTGGTCAAATAAAGTTGAAGTATGCAACTGAGACACTAGTTTACTACCATATACATGCTATATTATCAGAGCTGAATTCTATGGAACACTGAATAAACTGGAGAAAATTACAGAAAGCCTAGCAACCTTGAGACTCCCAACAGTTGGGACTACTGTGAATAACCTGATACAACAAGATGATTGTACAGTCTCTGGAACTGAGATGCATTTGATCTAGTATATAGGTAAGTCTTTATTTGAAGGTATTTTAAAATTTCAAATTTATATGTCATTCAAGGCATACTGTTTTGTTTGCCCAGTAAGCAGAGGCAGAAAATTCAGGATGTACTCATGAGGCCTACCCTCACTTTCCAGAACACAGAGGAACTTCATGGAATTCAGAGCTTTGCAAACTCCCACTACAAGAGACAAACAAGCTAAGCACTCATGCAAGCCTTTGCAGAATAAGAGATTAAGTAAAGATATATAATGTAATTTTTTTCAGGTGATGTCAGTATAATGACATGTTCTATACTGAACAAGAAGAGTACTCTGATTCCTACCTGATATGTGCAAACTGAATCTGCAGTCAATTATAACACAGATAAATGTTACCTACCATCATTTCTTTTTTCTGCTAAGCTTACCTTTATCTTCCAAACTGTGTCATTTCAAATTTTTTCCACTCTATTATCAACATCAGTCTGCAATATGAAGTCACAGACTTAATTATATGGTGGACTGAGATTTAACCATGGTAAATCTTGTAGGAAGAGTTTCAAGACAATATTGAACTTGCCTGATTTTTTACCAGATGACTGGTTAAGTTTAGAATGAAGATGATGGGTAGTCAATATATACACTACTTCGAGTGATTCAAGATAAAATAAACCAGATATTTATTCAGCTTAGTAAATGTAATGTGAATGTTTTTAATTCTAAATCTGGAACTCACATGGAACTGAGAACTTGAGCAAATAATGTATGCCAAAATAATTTTGTAGCAAATTATTAACATGGCTGCAGTTAGATGCTTTCCAGGTCCAGTCTCCATTCTGCTCATAGAAGACAATAAATATATGTAAGATATGTGAAGTTATCCACTGTGAAAAGTCATCGCAGCTACACAAAGTTTGATAATTTAAGCTAAGAACTAAGACTGAGCATTTTACAGATTCTTGAATTCTCTAATTCCAAAAGGAATCCAAGCCTTTCAGGTTTAAGGAATTCCAAGAAGAGGCAATGGGTTTTCTTTCTCAGCCCATAAGTTCTTAGCGCATTTCGACCAATGTTGCACCTATGAAAGTGACCTGTGCGGTAGATTACTAGAAAAATTCTACTGTAGGCTTATTTACAGGGCACTTCTTTGCAAGGAAATACATGTTACATAAAATGAGAAAGAAAAGAAAAAAGAAAAAATGTATCTTTTTTTCTTTAAATAAAGAAAATAATAAAACACATTTCATATAGGAAATTAATACAAATAGAAAATAAATGACTAAGTGGTACTAAAAGTAAATTTGTATTAAAAACTAGTTTTATCTAATTTTCTAATTATAGAGAACTTATACATGACTTAACTGTACTAATTTAAACATTTATCTAGCAGTTTTTCATCCATGACCACCAAAATGTTGGCACGCTCTTGAAATGATAAAGCATTATAATCTGACAGGAAAAAGTTAATTTAACTTCACAGTCATGACCACACCACTTGAAGAAATGCTGATTAATTGTACAACACTTGTATGCAATGAAAGATTTTTTGTCTTCTTATTAGAAAAATGTAGCCATGGACTCTTGATGATAACACTAATGAAGAACAGTTTGTATTATCAATATTAATGAGCTATTCAAATATCTCAATATCTTTGCTTTCTATATTTTTAAAACAATTAAAACAGTTGTCATTTCTGCAAACACATCTAAAAAAATCAAGCGGTTTAAAAAAAAAATACAGAAAGAAGGCCTGTTCAAAGTTTTGTACTGAGCTTAGAACAAAGCACTACTCTCCAGACTTCTAAACAAAAAGGAAACGTGAGAAAGTCTGAAATTTTGTAATTGCATTTGTTGTAAGAACAACAACAACAACAAAAGGATCTACTGAAAAAATGTGAACATGGAATATCTAAATATAGCACAATGCAACCATGCAGTACTAAAAGAAAGTTAACGTATTTACCCCAGTCCCTACAGAATTACTTCTGGGAGAGTTCATTTCTGTAAAAAGCTGTAGATATTTCTGAATCATCTCAATAAAAAGTAAATAAGGATCTTTAACTTGACTACAAATAATGCACTGAGATTGTAGAAAACTCTCAGGCTTATACATGTGATATCTCACTGCTCATAATTCTCAGTATGCCTTGAAACACCTCAAACTCAACATGATGGAGGGCATCCTCTTGAAAATATCCTGCTATCTGGGTACAGAACTCCACAGATCTAGTGGATTTCTATGATGGTGTTGCTCATGAGGTGCCTGGACAGCTTGGCAGTGATCTGGGGAAACCAAGCTTCAGGATACCGCCTAGATTTCTGCTATCACGTAGTTCAGTAGCAATATTGGAGATATTTTACGTTTATACCCTTATGACTTTTAGAACTGAATCTTAAAAAAATAAATAAATCTTTGATATACTACTATATTTACAATATTACTATTAAATTGCATAAGCCAGTAAGCGCTTTTTCCCATGTCTGTATTAACAATTTACTTTTTGCAGACAAGTGCACAAATATGATTAGCTTTTGCAGATTGCTCCTTATTCTGTTACTGGTAACTAATTTTTATATTATTGCAGTGTAAACAGATGCTATTTTCCACTACATATTCAGTGGTAATGAGCTAATTCAATGTGTTAAAAAAACAAAGGATCTTAAAGAATGAGCTATTTACTTCAGTAGTCCAAGCTCCACTGAAATCTATGTTGAAACCAACCATGATAGGAAGTTAATAAATACCTCAAGAAGCTCTGCTGCAAAAGAGTAACTTTGTTTAGTTTATTCTGCATAAATGCAGAACACGTTCTTCTATCCAATCCACTTGCATAATATTGATTGACTTCTTGCCTATTGATTTGAAAGCTATTTTTTCAGTTAAGCTAATATACTTCATTGTTTTTCTCATAAAGAAAGGATATTTTGGGAAATCTTTACAGGAGCTTTACAACTACTTCAGTATTCACTTCTAAGAATTCATTAAACATCAAATTGTAGAAACTATGAACCATGGTGTTTCATTGCCCTTTGAACATTGGAAGGACCTCTTTGCTGAGAGAAAATTAAAAAAATAGCAAACGTTAAGTTTAGACTGTGTGAGTGAAACCCTTGCTCCATTTCAGATGGCAAATATACTGACATCTATTACACTTTGGACTGAAGACTGAAAGCAACTGTGATGCTCCACATGGACCATTTTATCCTAATGAAAAAAAAATTAAAGATCAATAAACGTTCTTTGACTAAGCCATGAAAACAAAAGCATAACAGAAACACAGCATTTGAACAAGAAAAATTAATGCTTTCACAAAAACTTATATTCAACTTCAAATATGCTACTTTATCACTTTCACTACAGTATTTGCCTAGGCAGACCTATCTCATCTAGGTTTGTGCTATGTACTGTTCCTGCTGCTATTTTTATGTCACACATATGTACAGCCTACAAAACAGTGACAAAATGAAAAACTGAGAATATCCAGAACAACTTAACAGAATTGGAGATAACTTGTTTTCTTTCTTTTTTTCTGACTTCTTCAGTCAGTTCTACCTTACACTGCTAGAGACAGTCACATTGTTTGAGTGATCAGCACAGGATTATTTTTCTGCTTCCTTTGTACTAAAGCAAACATGTTTGTGAAAATTATGTATATATATACATGGCTGTACAAACATCACAAGACACCTGCCATCTCACCAGGAACATTACACTAGAAGGTTTCCAGTGCTGAGTACACTTGATAAATACGTATACAACCTGCAGACATCCAGCTATAAAGCTAACAAAGACTCCCATTTTTGTCAAAGAGATATAATCTGTTATCCTGCTTTTTTAACTGGGTTGCAAATAATCTGTGCAGCCGTTTATGGACACTTATAAAGCCATAAAATGTATCAGCTATACTACATTATAGTATCTAGGAAATAAAACATCAGATGAAAGCAGATAACACTTCGTACTCTCACCCTGGGCTGAATCTGTATGACTATCCTTTTATCTTAGAGTAATCTCCTATTTATGATCCTGTACCTAAAATAATAGAACCTTAGAATCATTAAGGCTGCAAAATACATTTATCATCCCATCCAACCATCAACCTGTCACCACCATGCCCACTAACCATGTCCCTCAGTGCCACATCTACACATTTCTTGAACGCCTCCAGGATGGTGACTCAACCAGATCCCTGGGCAGCCTATTCCAGTGCCTGACCACTCTTTCAAAAAATATTTTTTTTCTAATATCCAATCTCAACCTCTCCTCACACAACTTAAGGCCATTCCCTCTGGTCTTATTACCAGTGACATGGGAGAAGAGGCCAACCCCCACCTTTCCCCAATGTTTTTCTTGTAGTGAAGGACCCAAAACTGAACACAGCACTCAAGGTGCACCCTCACCAGTGCCAAGTACCATGGAACATTACCACCTTGTTTCTGCCAACTGCATTAATTCTGATACAAGCCAGGCTGTCATTGGCCATCTTGGCCATCTGAGCACACTGCTGGCTTATGTTCAGCCAGTTATAGAATAATACTCCCAGATTCTTTTCCTCCATGGAGCTTTTCAGTCCCTCTGCCGCAAGCCTATAGCAATGCATGGGGTTGTTTTGACCAAAACACAGGACCTAGCACTTCATCTTGTCAAAGCTCATACAACTGGTCTCAGCCCATTGACCCAGACTATCCAGATTCCTCCGCAGTGCCACAAAATGTTAAAAAAATATATAGAACAATTCAATTTATCTCTAAAAAGTAATAGTTATTCCAACATAAATAAATAAACCTTAGACCAAAAAACCCCAAACAATTTCCTTATAAAAATATCATGGTTGCTAGTTCAAACAGTAGATATGAAAAAGCAAGATCAGGTATCAAATATTGTGTTTGTAAAAAAACAGTTATTTGCTATTACCTACTGGATCATGATAAATTTTACCAGTGGGTCACATTAGTCTGCCCAAGCCAAGAGAGGAACTTTTAAATTTTAAGGGTATTTTCCTGGCTCTCAAGAGTTTAGGGTGACCCTGGTAGCTGGAATCGTGTTGCACCTGGACCTGCACATGCTGTTGTCCTGAGAACATCGTGAACAACCCACTCTCAACTCTGACTGAAGTGCCCTTGTTTGTCACCTACTCAGCCAGTCAAAGCACAAACTGGAGAAATGATCACCACTTAATGATTTACATATCTACTGAATAATAAGATTTTTGAATCACGCATAGCCATACTCACAACTTTATCCCAAAGAAGAGGTAAAATTACAGCATCAGTTACCATACAAGGCTCTCCTGATGAGAACTCTTCAAGAAGTCACACTCTTTAAATGAGATCACTAAGGTAGACAAGGCAGATGCATGAATGACATGCACAATGTGTGACATCTGACAACTTGCAGCACCGTCACATCTACAGAGGAACAGGACATGTAGGCCTAGCTCAGGAGAGTTGTCTTTAATACCAAGGGTCCTACCAAGTCCAGGTAAGATTTAACTTCTAATTCTTTCCTACACTTTCTCATTACAGAGGATTGAAGCTTTAATCTTTAATTCAGTGCTTCTTCAATTTCACTTTACAAATGTAATTTCAGCCTCAATGTTTTTTCCCATCAATCTCTGAAAAAAAATAAACTGTACTGCATTCCAAATACAAACCAGGTTATTAACTTCAAGCTCACAGTTTTAAGATGTATTAGAACCTTCAGGCTTATACATGGTAAATCTAATGGGCTTCCTCAGGCAGACAGTTGGCCAGAGGTATAACTGAGGGGTTTCAGGCTAAACCAAAGGGTTTATTAGTTTGATTATAGTAGCAGGATGATCAGATTTATGCTAACAACAGATTAAATCTACAGTCAAAATATTATTCAGTCGAGCATGAACATGCTTTCAGTCAGGCAAATATAAGTCTATGCCTGCAGGTTCAAGTATCTGGGTCCAAAGCCCCTGGTGTTTTATAGGAGAAACACTCTATCAGACAGACCACAGCATTGGCCCTGCTAGTCTTTTGATTTCACAGCTTATTACTGCAGGAGCCAGCAACAGAATTTATTGTCTTTGGGAATTTTTGTTCCAGATGTGCACAAACCTTTAGTAATATATTAAGTGCTGAGATTTACAGGTGAAAGTAGGCAGGAATTTGAACACTAGAGTAATGAAATAGGCAGCCTTCATCTTCAAAAGTGTTAGCCATGTGTTTTTTTTTGCTGACCTTCACACCTGCCTCGAAGCACTACCCAGCATGGGTGTATTCCAGTGTTGACACCTCTACTATGAAGAAAGGAAGGAATTTTAGAAAATGTCTTCAGATTCGATGTTTAAGATAAAATCACCATCTTACTGATCATTTGTGGTGCTGATGAAGGAGAATTACGTTGCTCCCCATCCAGAAGGCTTCAAGAGCCCTCCCATTCATTCATCACTTGGAAAATGTTTGAACATGCAGTGAAACACTAATGGCCTATGTCTTGTCCTACAAACAATTCACACTTCTATAAACAGCAAACCGAATGTGGTGAGCCTCTATTAGCATCCCAACCAAGTAAAATCCTGGCTTTGAACTTACAGTCCAAATTCACCATTTGTTGTAAATTTAAGCTCTCAATTTTAAAATGTATGTTTAATAATTGGTGGGACTCCATTTGTAGAAAAAATAGGAGTCATGCCTATAAAACAGACAGATTGTTGTAAGAGTAACCACATGGTTTCAAGCTATGAATTAAAATTCATAATCTAATTACTGTAAGTGGTTACACTCTTCACTACGAGTCAGTCACTTAGTACTTTGTTACCTATTTCATGTCAGAAGCAGACACAGTGAATTGCCAAGGTAATTTTATAAAAATATGGCAGTGAGGAAGTGAAATAAGGGAGAATAAAACAGTGAGTGAAAAATTAAATATTTTTGGTTTTCATTTTCCTCTTCAAGGAATATTCAAATCAGCACCTTTTTCATATCTGTATGTTTTCTGAGGGAGAAAATATGCAGTAAATGTTGCTTAAAAAAAACCCTAAATTTAAGGCAGCTACCCATTTAAACTATTCCATAAGTGCTTCCATCTTTATTCTTGACCACAAATTCTGGAAAAGAGCTAACTGATAGACTACAGCCATCTTTGCTTTCATGTAGTTGTAAGTAGTATGTAGAGGAAAAAAAAGTCATTAAGTATTACTTTAGAGAAGGTTTGAACCCTAATTTACACCAACTGGAGGATGTTCAAAAAATCAAGCCTCCTCCCAGTTGCAAATAAAACCTTGTGTTGGCCAGAATAATGTATTTCAGGAGTCTGCCCTCAAGCCTTTTCACTCCTTTGGACTTGGATAGACTTTTTTTGGACTTCATTCATCTCTTTTAATTCAACCAATATGTAGCAATCTCCTATTCTGCATCATCACACTTGCTTTTCAACACTGTTTATTTTTGTCTCTTCTCTTTCTCCCTCTCATGACTTAGAACAATTTGCCCAATGCAGTCAACTACCACGTAAACTGGTAATGTTGAAAGTGTACTTGGACAGTTTTTCCTATTCTCCTTCAAGTAAACTCTTAAAAATGAGTTTCAGAAAGTGTTTTTCCTTTTATTTGTTCATGCTGCTTCTCTCCTTAACTTACATTCTTATTTCTTTTCTGATTTATTAGAAAATAAGCTCTCTATGGAAAATAGCTCACCCTACACATTTGTAAATACAGAAATTTACAGATACACAGACATTACAATACACAGATGTTTAGCTGTAGGTTCCTTGTGTAAATAAGCCATAGTATTCTCCAGGTTCTAAGTAGATTAGTGATTAAAAAATAACACCTCGATTTTTAAGTAATTACTGCAGAATAATTCAGACTATTCCAATAGCATGCTTACTGGGCTATGATTTCCAGAGTGTTTTTGTGAGTAATAATTATTTATCTATATCAGTGAACAGAGAGCAAGTAATAGAAACAAAAATTTGCAGCCCATTTTCTCTTGGGACCTTGCTTTCCTGTCTGAGTGAAGTAGTGTGGACTGACATCTGGAAGTAAACACCCATCACAGCCACAATGATTATTCATCTTAAAATATGTTCACACATGATGGAAAAATAAATTAATAAGAGTCATCAAGGCAAATATGCCTACTTCTTCTTAATGCTAACTTTCAAAAAAATATTATTTTGCCCTCAATTAATTTCTCTTATTTGCTATTGCATTAAGAGAGATAATAAACCAGTTCAGGATTTTCTGCCATAGTTAGGCAAGATCCTTTTAGGCTGTAAGCACTGTCAATTCAGTGTCTGTGCAGAACCTGCAGAAGCCACACAAAAGTCATCTTCCCAACACCAGAAACTTCACTTTTTTTTTTTTTTTTTAATCTCTAAACAGCAAGCACATTCACACACATCAGTGAGAAATCAGCGAAATACCTGCACTGATTTTCTTCCATCATTTGAGTCCAGGAAATAATGTTTCTTACCTACTTATTCTAGACAATGTTATAACAGATTTCTCTCAAGCATGAAATACATATCTTCCAGTGCACAGAATTTCCTCTTACTCTATAATTCTTCATATTAATACTGAATATGCACAATAAAAAAATCAGATCTTTCTTAGAAAGGTGACAGATCTTGTAGCTCAGGTTGAAAGACTCTCTACTTACACAAACGCAATTATCCCTACAAGACAGAAACGAATATGAGGTTATCATTGCTATAGTTCCATTCATCTTAGGCAAGAAAGAGTACCAGACCTTTTATTATCTTGATGCAGTCCTAAATCCTTGCCATCCCTGTTTCTGAATGTAATTGCATCTACTCCTTCTCCAAAATGCCTGTTCTTTCCTTATTTCTTGCCAGTTGTTTTGGCAGTTGCAACTGCAGTAGCACTAGGACAGCTAATAAACCCACAATAATTGAAGGCATTTCTCTGAATCACATGTCCCTTCGGTTCATCTTGTCAGTAATGCCTGTGTCACTAATAAAGACATGTCTCTCACACTCAGAATAGCCTAAATGTACCATTTATAGTGTATTTTATTGAAAATTCATGCATACTTTTGCTACATGATGCGCACTGAATTTCTTAGCTTTATGTGAAATTTCATTCTTAAGGCTTTTTCAAGCTCTAAAGAGATACAAAGTAGTCATGCAATTTTAGAAAATAGTTCTTATGCGCTGTGATTATCTACAATAAAAAAGCAATTAAATGTAGTAAAAATTTTAATTCCACCAATGCCCAAGGTATTAATTACGATCTGTGTTGTCCAGCATCCAGATGATACTGCTCACTTCTTGCTGCTTCTTGGAATATGCTCAGCTTGAAATTTGACTTTATTTTTGTTGTTTATTAATAAGAAAATTCTTGTATGAAAATTCATGTTAGAGAAGAAATTGACAAGCAGTGACAGGTACCTACTGGCAGGCTATTTGACTAGAATTGTACTAATGAAATTTCACCTACTATCTCTATCCATTAACAAAAGAAAATTTTCTGTTATGTCATTACAATAGGAAATGGTCACTGGAAAGGTAATACAGATGTATGCGCACTGTTAAATAAATAAAAAACCTGCAATATACCTATATTAATTACTAAACCATAAAAAGAAATAGGATGTCATTATAAAAGAACTACAGTAATAAGTAAAGTAATAAAAGTCTGTATTTGGCAAACAAGGTATTCAGGCAGACAGGACAAAGAATGAATTTGAGTGAATCCAATTGCAATTTAGTGTTATTATCATCAGAATACACAAAATAAAACTTCTTAGCAAAAACATTTACTGTTTTGTTGTGCTTATTATTTTTGCTGTCTATCATAGACCTATTATATCATGACATTTGGGCATGTTTGCATCACTGTGTAGACTGAAGTAAGAGAGAATAATACTGAAGTGTCTGCATCTAATGAAAATACTTTCTATTGGCATAGTTCACTGTAAAAAATTATATATCACTGTCCAGAAAGTGGCCAACAGGAATAGGAAAATGAGCTACTGTTAATTAAATCTTTTACACATAAATACGTTTGCTAATCAAATCTGTACTACTCCATACTCTCATATTTTCTTTTTCATTTTTACTTTGTTCTTTAGCTTCTGTAGCAAATTTATAGGTTTCTTATACACTGTTGTGATTTCTTTTTCTTAAGGAAAAGATGCTAAAAATAAAAAGTAGTTCCTATGGTTCAAGTAAACTACATCTAGTTACTCTGATAACTAGTTTTAAGTCATATTTAACTTATTTGTAAAATGTGTTCACTCAAGATGAACTGACATTATACTTATGACAACTCACTTATTACAAGGAAGGAAATACGCTTGACACAGAATGCATTAACTGATAGAAGTGCTTTTTTCAGTACAATCTCAACAATATAAACTGCATTTCCTCTAAAGAAAGGAATGATGCCTTTAATTTTTATTAATTCCCTTGTTGCTGTTAAATTTGTTTCACAAACACTGCAAATTGAATTCTAAAGATAAATATAATCCTAGCTAAGTATTAGATCAAGAGCCAACAAAATAGCTTTTTTTCAGAAATTCTGGACTAAATTATACTATGTTCCTCCTAATGATGCATAACTAGTTAATTTCTAATTTATATAGTGATAATTCCTTCATTGTACAAATATTGTGGTAAAGTTACAACACATGACGTTATTTAAAATAGGAAAGCATTCTTCTAATCATGTAGGGAAAGATCAACAGAATTTATTATTTTGTCAAGAAATAGTAAAATCAAAGCAAGCACTGACAAATGCAACAATATTTTAAATGCAAATTAAAATACCTCAGACAAAAGCCTAGAAGGAAGTGATTCTCCCATCGAGGGATGATTTTCACTTGCCTGTAGATGTAACATTATGTGCACTGATGGGCTGATCAGCAGAACAGAACTACTTCCCATCTATAATCAGGAGTGATTGATGGTTGGGACAAAAAAGTTGATTATCATGACAAGTCCACTGATGCAGAGAAAATAGGCTACACTGGGAAAGGATGAAACCTGTTCAGAGACTACCTTCTAAATCCTCCTTTATAAAGGATGAAAAGAAACATTTATATCCATCCAAAAACAGCTAACATAAATGAATTTGGTAAATTCACAATGAATCAGTATCTCCGTTGTTCCACCATGACATGATGAGATCTATATAAATCCCAAACAGAGTAAAATCTTTTATTTTTAAAGTAATAATTTTAGACCAACCCATCCGATGATTGCATAAAAAAGTAGCTGTACACTTTACCAATAAAGCATTTCCTCTGATTTAATACATATTTTAAATTCATGATAAGACTTTTAAAGGCCATAGGGAAGTTCAGTATAAATGCCATATTGAATTCTTTCCTGAAAAGAAGTCAGTGTGCTTTAGGAATTTTAAACTTTTAAAGGGTTCATTTTCAATTGAGATAAAAAAAAAAATAAAAAAATGCATGAGTAGGGGCAATACATCCTCAAAGGTACAGTTAAAAAGTGTACTTTTACTCCAACATAAGGCTCATAAAAGCAGATATTGGGTGGTATTTCCACTCATTCAGTGGATCAGACTCCTAGCTGTTAGCTTATTAAGCACATAGAATAACAACATCTCCAGAGACTGCAAAAGACATGTGAGATAGAAGAAACAAGGAGTTGAGAAAGTCAGGCTTGTAGTTTCTGAAGTGGAATTTGTTCCGGGGCAGTTGTGTTTAAAGGTAATTGTCACAAAATAAAATATTTTCACTACAAGAAATAGCTGTACAGATACATTAAGAGGAATATTTTAAAGGTATTCCAGGGAACACAATCTGACAATAAAGAAAAAATCTCCAGAATTACTGTATTATTTAAAAAATTTACTCTTCTTGGAAGAGTATAAGAAACAAAAGTCAAGCAAAAAAAAAAATACTTTTAACTCATGTTCAGAATTAATTGATAATTTTATGGATTAAAAAAAAAAAGCCACAAACGTTTCAGTTAACTCATTTTGGTGGAGATATTTCCCTTTCACAATGAATTGCACATTTTCTTGGAACCGATTTTGACATATAGCCTGATCTTTTCCTTTCTTACATCCTTACCAGTGCCTAATAAAGTGAGAAGAGAGATTTCACAAGAAATCATTAATAGGTGACTGAAAACAGATAGTATTTCATCATATTTATTGTTTAAATTTTTTGCACCTATTATTAATAATCCAGAATTTCAGATACTCAACTGTATAAATTCTTATCCTGTTTAAATAAACATGTAAGCAAGAAATTAGAATAGACCAAACAAAGCCAGGTGAAGATGGTTCAGAAAAGAGTTTACAACCTTTCCTTCCAAGTGGCGACTCACTTATTGAAAAAGGTTTCTGTTAAGAACTGCCATCACAGTTGTTCTTAAATTTCAGTTGTGTATTACAGTTGACTGATTTACTTCACATTCAGACTAAGGAAGATGACATGAAGAAATAAATACCTTATATGCAAATATGTGTATGCCAAAAAATGGTAAAGCTGAGGTTTCTCTCCTTGCAGCTGAAACGGGCAGTCTTTTGCATAAGTGGACCATGTGAGAAAATTGAGACGAAGAACATTTTCCCACTTTTATACATTCCTATATCTGTTCTAATTTCCTCATTAATATTATGGTATATTTCAGTTTAGAGTTAAAAGCTTTTTCGATACATGGTTGATAAGCAGTATTTATTATATTTGTTCCAACAGTTCTAGTCAAAGACATACAAGAAACCAGTTACCTACTTCTAGTCCAATGCTATTATGTGAAGCTCATTGTCACAATGATCCCCAAACCTTCTAGCAGGCATGAAATATTTCTGATGCTACTGTAACCCAGATAATGTAGCTACGGAACCCAATCAATTAAAACCACTAGTAGCATATATATATTTGCCTGCAGCTCATCTTAGAATACACGTACACACTTGTGACATCAGAAGCAGATTTTAGAAAATGTAGGATCCAGCATACATACCATTTGAGTTCCTCTCCCCTTCCTCCTCCCCTTAAAACTTGTTTTTCAGATACATTCTGATATCCTAATTTAATCTTTTCTTAGGAAAGGAAAACTTCTGACAGTAACACGAATGGATGTGTTCAAACACAGGAGGGAGGTTCCTTTTCTATCATAATTTTTCTTTTAAGTACTCTCACCTCTGCTACTCTTTGCAGTTCTAAAATGATCTAAGCCCAAGCATAAGTTAAATGTTGACCCCAAAGGGCAAATATTAACTTCAGTTCCAGGAGCAGAAACCTTTTAAACCAATTTGTCAGAACACTGCCAGAGCACTAGTCATTAATCTTTTGCAAATTATTAACAGGACTATCAAAGAGAGCTGTTACCTATTTACAGAACATTTCTAGCAAACTCAAGTAATTTTCAAGAGATGTCAAATCTTTTACAGAACTGATTTGTTTTATCAAAGAGAGCGCTCTGAAAATGAAAATAAGCTGGAAGGACAAGAAGAGGTAAGAATGAAGATTTGACAAAGTTGAATGAAATGCTGTATAAAGCAACTGGTCGGTATCATCATTAAATCCTAACACAGCAATAGCTGTTCATCAGATGAATGATTTATCCTCTCCAGGATCATGTTCCTATACTGAATGATGTGCAGCTGGCATACATATTGGACATTTCTCAATAACTTGTGCTTGCGGAGGGAGAGCTGTAAGCATTATACATTGCTTTTTTCCTGAATTTAGAGATTTCCTTTTCAACTACCTCTGCTAAATGTGGCTGGAGAGTGAGTTTTGGAAAGTAAGCGAACCTTGTAGTATGAATATAATGGATGTCAAGTGACTCCATCTCTTTGCATCAGCAATAGACTAACCAGGCAACATTCAGACCATATTTTTGTTTTGTGTTGTTTTATGTAAAGATTGATAGCTTAAAAATATTCCTCATCCCTGCCATCTTTCTATTCTCATGCAATATTTCAGGGGGCAAATACCTCTGGGCTGATCCATGTCCTGCAGCAACAGAGAGATTTCCTAGAAAAAATTGTTTTCATTACAAAAGAGGAGACAGGAACCAAGATCAGTGGACAGTTTGTGCTTATTGCACCATGGCTCTGGAACACCGAATAAGTATTTTCAGTGCATATCAGTTTGTATGCAATGACTAACAGTCAAGGAAATGTCCGAATCCTCAGGATATCAGTCTGGACTAAGTTTAACTCCTCAACATCTTAGAAACTGAATAGGAAGGTGTTGTATCAGTATTACTAATTTCTGTTTTTACATTGTAAATGTGCATAGAAGTACTATACAGAAGGTGAAAATTATGGAGAAAAAAAAATTGACACAACAAAAGGAAAATACCTAGTTTTCTATTAAGCATTTTAAAATTATTTTAAGATACTGTAGGTTACGAGAAAAATTATGATTATTCTGGACTGCTTAATTTAAAAATCAAGTTATTTCATACATAAAAGTTACCCACACACACATTTCAAAATGAAACGGTATTTAAGAGTAAATGGAATTTAAATTTATATATATATACACACACACACACTTTCTTTCAAACTACAAAATAAAAAATTCATATTCTCTAGCACAGCAAAGATCAGGCCTGCACAGGACCTGACTGTAATTTACACTGCTGCCACAGCGTTTAGAACCATGTTCTAGGAAAGAGGAGGTAATACTTCTGAAATGCGCAACCTAGGCCTATAAAAACATAATCCAATGAATTTCCAACTGAACAAAATAATATTCTTTTTTTAATTTATTTTTTAATATGTCATTTATGTAGTGCTGGAGTAAAACATTATGTACTATTTGATTAGAGTTTTCAAATGCCAAAAACATCTTGAATATGTTTTTAACCAGTCCTTTAAGATTTCCACAATGTATTTATATAAATTCCAGACATCTTATGAAAATCTTAGCACTAATAGCTTTTTGTGATTACTTGCTACTTTTTTTCTCAGTGAACATAATAAACCAGTAACTATGGAAAAGCTCAATTCTGACTCACATTCTGGTCTCAACTGAAGGGCATGGGAAATTCCATATTTGAAACCAGTATTTATTTCTAATAACACCGAATTCTGCAACCCAGTAAAGATGGTGCAATATTAAAAGTCGAGTTACTTCCTACACAAAAAAGTTGACCACATACGTTTTAAAATGAAACAATATCTAATTTATTAATTTATTTTTTTTAATTTATTAATTTTTAATTAATGGAATTTAAATAAAAATATCTATCTATCTATCTACCTATCTATGTCCTCCCCTCAGCCGAGACAGTGTAAACAAAACACCCATGAGTGATGGGCGTATGCATGGGGCTGGGCCTCTTAGAGGGAAAGAGTCACTGCCATTATGGCACAGCAGCAGGGGGTGGAGCTGGCTTGGATTGGTCAAGGGGATTCATGCTATGCAACGCTGTGCAGAAAGCTGTAAAGATGCAAGGAATTGGACGATTGGCTTTCTGCAAATCAGGAAAATTATTTTGTATTACAATCCTGAACTTGCCACCTTTCATCGGGTACCAGCCACAGTCCATTTTGATGTCATTCAGAGTCCCAACATGTGTACTCTCTATTCTTTTAGACACATAGTTAATGAAGATGTAGACTAGTAGCAAGTGTGGAACAGATTCCTGCAGATCCTGACTTGTACAGTTCTTCTGTTTTGACAGGAAACAATCAACAGCCACTATCAGAACAATTTTTCAATCTGTTGTACAACTAGCTTTTAACAATTTTACCTGGACCATATTTCCCTACTTACTTTTGATTCCCTGTGACAACCTTATATCAACACTTATTAAAGCCAAAATATATCACATCTACTTATTCTCCATTATCAGTCAGATCAGTTACCCTGTCAAAGGTGGTAATTAGAATGGTTTGATGTGATTTGCTCCTAACAAATTCATGTTGGCTGCTTCTTATCACTTTATTACATTCCCTAGATTAAAAAATGGTGAAAATTTAGTAAGATGGTCTTGTTTATTTGTTTTTCAGTTTGTCTCTTTTTTTCCCAGATCACGGTGTTTGTGTTTAATGAGTTCCTGCATTAGCAGAGTATTTACTCCAACATCTACCTGCAGGGATACCTCATGAACTAACCTACTCAGGTTAGCTGGAATTTATTTTCAGGATGCTTATTGCAAGTGTTTAATATTTATTCAAAACCAGGTATTAACAGTTTTTCTAAATTCACAAAATAGCACTGAACAACTAGAAAAATCTGAAAGGCAACACACACACACTTCCAGCTAAGCACATACCTAAATGTTTTGCCCTGTACTAACTGCACAATGCAAAAGTAAAAGATATACGTAGATCACACTCAATGAAAAATAAATAAAAAATAATTTAAAAGTCACTGATTGAAACAGATTCCACAGAACCTACATCTGCTATTCTAGTGCTATGTTGTTTTTTTTTTCTCCTCAGCACAGAGAGGCTTGGGTTACTTGCACATTCCTGCCTTTTCTCATGTGAGATTTATTTTAAAAAGAAATATTGAACACACAGCTGTCATGAAGATTTACAGATAACTCCTTTAGAAAGAAACTAAATTATTTTAGACTATTGTAGTGCCTTTCTCATTTTTCTCTAAAATGTAATTTTGATACTGTGTAACCAGAAAAAAAACTTCTGTACTGAAAGAAATCTGTATCAAAGGGGAGAAAATTCAGTACTCTCTACAAAAATGAAAATTTCATAGACCAGTTTTACTGTAAACATTTTCATAATACTGTTGTGCTGTGGGTAAATACAGTTTCTATTCATTATTCTCTGGTTAATCCTATCTCCAGCATCTAAGAATAAAGATGCATCTGTAGAACAGACACAAAACTCTAGGTTTATAAACAGAAAAGCTATTTATTTTTCTCAGTATTTTAAATTGTGTTCAACAAAGTATGATGATAATGAAAGGTGGGAACTTTCAGTACATTAAAAGCTTTCCATAATACTAAGAAAAAAAACATCGCAATGTATGACAGCCAGTCATGTAGTTTAATTACCAAAAATTGATAGCTAATAACTTTTTTTCCATAACAATCCTTTCTTTAAGACTTCACATTGAATCTGCACATTTTTTTAACCACAAAAATAAGTGGTGGTTATTTTACCCAAGCAACTGAGGTACTTAGCTGTGCCTATTCCACTCACACTGCATTCTAAACCTGCAGCAGCACCGACTGCATATTATTTCTTGAAAAGCCTCAGCTGAACACTTTGTGAATGTCAGTGGTAATAACTATTCACACTGGAATGAGAAGAGAGTGCAGTAAAAACATCTGCAAATCTCTTCTGGGTGTTTAAGAAAAGAGGCACAGATACCTTCCCAGGTTAATCACTGGGCAACATTTGGAATTCCACCCTCTCCATCCAGCAGAAAGACTAGGGATGCTTTAAAAATTAGGTTAGAACAAATTTCCACTGAACAGCACTGGTAGAGTTCAAGCCTCTTAGACTTGAAGGTGTAAAAGGACAATTAAATATCTGCTTCACAGCTGTTTTTCCAACAGTATTTTTTTTTACTGCAAATAGCCTAAATGAAGAGGTTTCTCCTTAAACTGTGCTTTGTTGTTGCTTTCTAGGTAGTGTAGATACCTCCAAAAATGGCCACTCTCTCTCCCCTCTCTACTTCAGAATCCTTTTTAAGAGCATCAAGGGAAGAACAGCATGGGGGCATTCCAGTCCTCTGAGTCAGAAGTATCAGTGTTCACTAATATTGTGTTTTCTTCAGCATAGAAAATTGTTTATTTCACCTTCTTCTGGAAAATGCCTACATCCTGTCAGCTGGAAAACGTTCTACTCCATGTATTAGTCCAACTTATGCATCTGCTAATGACTAAATCAGCCTAATCACATGTTTAACCTCACTTTTGCCTGTATCTTTTTCTGACTAACAAATGGTATTCCTTATAAAAGATGTTTCATTTTGGTATGAGGTGTTTGGTGTCTTTTGAGGATATATTTAGCCTGATGTGCTCTTTCCAAAGATGCAGCTGAAAACTATGGGAAATAAGACAGGCTGTTCAGTCAGTGGGATCTGCTGTGGCCCAGAAGCCTCCACCATCCCTTAAAAGTGTTGTTTGTCAGAGACCTATTGTGAATGGCTCAATATTTGCAGTCATAGTTCTAGCATTTAACTTCTAAACGGAAGAGTGTAATTTGAATCCGTTAGTTTTTTTGTGAGAATCACAACAGCTCCAGATACTGCATCTCTGTTTGAGAATACTGTCAATTTTATAAGAGAAAGGTGACCATTTAGTCCATGAACTAGGATAACTAGAGTCCAGAGAGAAGGTTAAATACATGATTCCCACTGGTCTGAAAGTCATGACTGAGATCTTGTTAAAATACTTTCTAAGCATTAAAAGCTCAAGGGAATGAAGAGACCTGCATTATTTTAATACTTAGGCAGCCAATCTGTTACAGAATGTTTCAAGGCTCCATTTAAATTTTTGACAAGTTTGTGGCTTTGATTAATAATTTATAAAATGGAAATAAGATATTAACTGATCATAAGGAGCTGCCTACAAAGAAATAGCTGTACAAAAGAGTTCTTTCACTTCTTCATATGACTAGAATGAGGAAGGAGCCTTAAGAATAAAATTGGGTAGGACATCACTTTAAATTCAAACGTTTTTGTTTTGACAAATGTAACTTCCACATATAAATCAACAAAACAGGTAATAACTGAAAGACATTTAGAAGGGGAATATAAGTTGCCACCAGCAATGCCCATGTATTAGAAGATTAGAACAGCAGAAGACAGTGTCTTGCACAATGTCGGATTGTTTCTGCACATACAATTTTGGTGGAGAAGAAAATAAAGTAATTAAATTCCAAGAGGTCTTTCTGTGACAGAACATGTATTCTTTGGCAAGAAATACCACAGAACAGATTCCTTATGTAGTCGCAATGAGTGTTCTCTGTATATTAGAGACCATTTCCAATTCAGATTGTTCTATTTAATTTTTGGAGGAATGAGGGAAAGCAGGGTAGTAGCCAACAAAGAAAAATTACCTTCATCTATTATTATTTTACTGTTAACATCATACTGTCAAGACAGGAGTATTAAAAGACAATTCTGGCTAGAAAGAGGTTTTTGTAAGAACAGAAAATGGAAGGTAAATTTATAAGGAGGCACACCTGAATAACTTCTAATATTTTTAGGAAGAAAAAGCAACTACATCCAGGGCTGCCAGAATAATTAGGACACAGAAAATATTTCAGAGTTACGAGCAAGTAATGGATCAATCAGTTTTCCTATTTTCAGTCCATGCGGCAAAAATGAAGTTGATGAGCTTAAAGAGATATATCCACAGGGAAAATCTGGCCTGGTATATAAACACTATCAAATAATTGTGTTTTTTTGAAGCATCCTACAACCTTTTCATCTGCTTAACCACAAACTGAAATCATAACATTTCATTTAAGGTTAAATTTATGCAAATTATGGCAAATCCTAGAAGATAAGTACATATTTCTAATCTGATACAAAATGATTGACTTACATCAGAATTAAATCTCAGCTGGCAAATGTTGCATGATATGATTTGCTTTCTTCGATGAGGAAGAGGAACCCCAAATGTATGATTTATTACGGCTTTCTGAATTGGGTCCATCTGTAAAGAAAGAATACAGGAAATATAAAAGCTTTTGCTGTTTCACCATATTTTATGTTTACTATATTTGTAAAAGAGATAGCACATCATTCCAAACTATATTCCATACTAAAGAAAAGTATGTTATTAATAATATTTATTTTAAATGCAGTTTTATGAAAAGGTAATGCAGAGAGGAACAAAGAAAAATGCAGTAAGGTTATTTTGAAATGCATATCCTTAGTTCTATGCCAGTCTCTTCCCTTTTGGATTTACCCAGCAGCAGATGCTTGCTAGCCGTCTCTCCTGCAATGTTTAGTGTAAGGCCTTTATTTTACTGGACACTCTCTTGCTCATTTTATTTGATTTATAATTTTCAATTACAATTATATTGTGTTATTTTGCATTCTGATATCTTGTTTAGTAAATTAGCTTTCCTACTCAGATTCTTGCCGCTGTTTTGGTTTTAGGCCCATCTCCCTTTTCCCTTTCCCTTTCCCTCCCCTGGGGGATGGGGGTGGGCCTGTGGGTCCCCTACTCAAACCAGCCTGTAAACCATTAACACATATTTTTATGCCATAGAAATGTTAGTTATTTAAATAAGAATGTTTCAAAAAAATTACTAAGAAAATGATCAATGGAAATGTGAAGGAATAGTAGGTACAAGTAATTAAAAATAACTCAGTATTATGAAAAAAATATATACATATCTACATCAGGAACCAATAAATGATCTATTTTAATAAATGAAATTCTACAAAAAAATAAGAAAATTTCAAACCCTCCAAAGATCATTTTCACAGTGATTTAGACGGAACTATTTTTTTTTTTTTGAGTAAGCTCTACTTTAATGATGAATTTTGACTTTGATGAAAAACATTATTCTGAAAAAAACTCCACCAGAAAATTGATCTGGCAGCGCATGCAAGTCAGGATCCTGTAAAAAAAAAAAAAAAAAAAAAAAGAAAAAAAAGAAAAAAAAAGTACAATTTTGGCAGATCTTAACTAAGGCTACTAAGAAGATTTTACTTAGATGACTGAGATCAGCTTCCCCAGAATTATTGGCCAAAATAATTTGTCTTTTTTCATAAGTTCTGTACAACTATTTTTAAAACCTTGTAAAAGCTTTTCAGCAATTTTGTAAAGCCACTATTTTTTTTTTAATCTTTGAATTTATTTTCTTTAAATGAAACAAATACAACTAAGCAATTGTCTGACAATATCAGACAGTTTAGTTTGTATGTGCCTTGAGAACAAAGCACCTTTTCTATGTCCACGTTTCCATTATTCACTTTTTTGGGTCACTTAGCAAAGGGCTATTCGATAAAGAATCACAGCTTTCTCTCAGAGTAATCAATGGTGCACAGAAGCTGTAATGGTAGACAGTCATGGTCTCTATTGCACTGGGTCCAAAACAGCTCACTAGAGTAATGGTGTGTCATATGACATCTGTTCAGCGTCAGATATGAAGCGGGTCACAGGCTTAAACTAGTTACTACTGAAAAGAAACTCAGATCAATTAAAAAAATCAATTTAAACTACAGAGTTTTATAGAAAGATTTAAAAATATTATTTGTAAAACCACGAGCACAACTGAGTACTAGTCCCACCTAGAAACTAGGCATACCACAATAATACAAAAAAATTCAACAGTGACTAAAATCGTATAATATTGAGTTCTAAAATCTTATAAGACAATGCAAAGACATTCTGCCATAACAAAAACACATGCTTAGGGTACTCATTTTACTTTCTAATCCAATCTTTAACAAAGCCTGTGGCCCAAAAATACTACTGTAGGGGCCTGAAAGACAAAAACCACCTAAGAAAGTAAATAGACAGTAACAGGTTTTCTTTTTTTCAACTGCTCCATTATTCAAGAGGTGACATTCTATGCCAATAGAACTAATATTACCCATACCTTGGGACTTTCAACACGGGAACAAGACTGGATCTTAACCAACACTATTTTATAGCTGTGGAAATTTCAAGAAGTTTAGCTTAAATTTTTAACTTCTGCATTGTTTCTTTGTAGGTATTAAAACAGAGTGAAAGTTCAAGCTTAGATATGCGATTAAATCAATATATGGTAACAACACGTCATGTATTCTTTGATCCAGTGTGCCTGTTTACTTTTGCCTTCTTAACCGCAGTTCTGCAATACTATTAGTTCAGCCTTTGGTTAACTTGTTAAACTCTGACACATTATCTCACAAACACTATAAGAGTGTTTAAAAAATCTGACCTCTAATCTCATAATTTCTCCTCAGTGCCCTGGGAGAACTCAGCTCAGTTACGCTGAGGCCTAGATAACTGAAAACATTAACTTCTTAACTGGATCACCTACTCCAGGATGATATATACTTAGGTTCTGATTACATAGCATATGTTACGTTAAAAGTTCACATTACATTATTCTAACACAGTTCTATCCTTTATCATCAAGTAATTCATTAAAGCAGCTCCTGTCTGTCAATCCAAATACCTTGTGTGTTGATGGGTAGCAAAGTACCCTTTTAGATTTATTTTTTTTTTTAATAGGGCCCAGTTTTTTCTTGACCCATATTTTCTTAGCCCAGTTTTAATTACTTGCCTTTCACATCCCACATCTTTATTCCTTAGAGCTAGTCTTAATGCATTTCCATTAATGCATCAGTCTTCTGGTTCTGTATGACAGAAAAGCATGATATTGACCACAAATTTTAAAGAATTTTCTACTATTTAGTGGAAGGTGGCTTACATAAAGATCTCAGCAACCTCCAAAATGCCACACTGCCATTTAAAATTAACCAACTAAATAGTAGTTAAAGAGTGGCAGAAAAAAATATTACTATAGCTAATAAGCCATAACAAATAAATCTATAGTTGGAATTATCTGTGTTCACAGAAAGAATTCTGGGTTCAAATGGATTTGGATTTCATGTGGAACTAATGCTTAGAGGTTGAGATCAAAACAAATAACTCTTCAGAACTGAAGGAAAAAAAAAAAGTTCAGATGTAGGGTAGTTGGTCTTTTTTGTATTTAATTTTATTTTGGACTTATGGGAAAACGTGGAATTTCTTTCTTAATGCACCACATATTTTCTCTAGTTTATCTACTGATAACAGAAAACCATCTGGACATTCTAAAGATGCAGACTTCTAGATATACTGCTACATGGCCTTATTGTGAACTGGGTGATTTGTGTTTGTGGCTCCATAAGAAGAATTGTTCTGGACAGCCTCCAAGATGATTAAGAAAAGCTGCTTCAAAGAAAAAAATCCCTTCTCTGCCAATTGCTCTTTGATACTGCAAAGCAGAACTAACTTCCAAACAGAACAGATCCTAATAAAAGCTGGGGCAGAATACTGGAATGCTACTTGACAATGTTATTTTTTCCTGAAGAGTTCATTTGGGAAATACTACCAATCCATAAATTTCAAATAAACATCCAAAAGCACCAGATAAGCTTTCAGAAGTTTTATGCAAGAAATGTAAGAGAAGTAAAAGATATAGTATGATAAGCACTAGGATCCCACAGACTCCAGCAGACAAAGGAGAGCCCTGCTCAAAGTCAGAGGAACAAAAAGAAAAAGTTGATTGTGAGGAAAATAGAGAGCAGGGATTTCATGGATGCATAAAGAGGGAAATAATATCACATAGCTGAGATAATCAGTAAGCATAAAGATACTTTAGAGAATCTCTAAGTACTTCTGTGCTCAGAGTGTTCCTGATTACGTGTATAAATTGTACTTTGACTTATGTAAATGATATTTGCTTTCAAAATAAAAGTTAACATAGTAAACTTAATTAAAATCTGCTTTTCACTTATTATTAAAGCACCGTTGCAATCACTGCATTTCTATTTCTTAGATACAACTGATCAAATTTACTCCATTTACAGCAAAGGATTGAGAGCCTTGCAATTACATAGAAGATTATGATTCAGCTGTCAATGCTGCGCAGCAGAGCAAGGTTTGTAAGCTATCCCTTTATTTCCACTCGCCATGTTATTTTCATTACAAGTTACAATGCTAAGAGGATATGTTTTGACATTATGTTGTTGGACTTGGTTTAGTGAGAACTATTAGTGAAAGATGGATGGTTGGACTGGATGATCTTGTAGGTCTTTTCCACCCTTAGTGATTCTATGATTCTATATTTGACGTGTTCACTGTGTTTTCCTTCCTCATTATCCAGCACTCAGCAACTCTTAATATGTAACACAGTCTGCGTCAAACTTTCCTTGTGTACAATCCAGGGATAGCACATCATTCAAGGTTCACTGCAAACCCCAAAATAATTGTTAGCTTGAGCAATGAATATTTCATTCAATTTACTTTTGTTTTCAATACATAAAGTACAGAGCAAAGTTGACTTTTTTTAGTTATAGTTTTTAGTAATAATCATTCAAACTGAAAATTCTGGCAACAATATATTATTTGCTTTCCTTGATCACGTACTATTTTCCCAAAACCATCAGGTTAAGCCTACCATACTTCAGCAAAATCCAGACTAGAACTGAGAGCATGGCAGAATCTTGTTTCTCATTTCATTTTCCAGCATTTATATTACTACTCTCATTTGGTTTTACTTGATTGCTTCAATTTCAAACCCGTAAGCCCAATAGCCCTAGCCACATTCTTTGTTCTTGTGCTTCTCATTGAATGCAAAAGAATTCTGTATTTTCTAGTCTGTAGGTGAATGACGTAGCTTTTGTACAAAGCTTGCAGAATCAAACATCTCCCATAAACCACCAAGTTTGTTAAAATCCACATCATGTAACAATGAAAATCAACAAATAAATGATTTTCTGAATAGTGATTCTTACTGTAGGTCTGCATTTCTACAGGTTAGTTAAATTGTAAGAGCCTAAGCTACACTATTACTGCACTTTCAGACAAACTATTAATGTCTCCACATGTGAGCCGTTATGTGAAGTTCTTAATAGAAAAAATCTTAAGAAAAAAAGACAGTGAGAGCTTATTTAGCTTACTTATTCTCTTATGTCCCAACAAATGGTGAAATTAAGACCATTAGAAACAACTTAAAATCTGTACCAATCATTTGCACAATGCCTTACTAAGTAAAACAGAATATAATTCTTACACAGAGTATATCATTTACACTTTACTACATCATCGACAGAACTTAACCCATTCTTAGGACTGCATGATTGTTGCACTTTTAGTGCAAAACTGTTCAAATGCATAACTGCCTCCTGATTTGTAATTTTGACATATTAGTAACTACTCTTTTGTGTTTCTACTAAAGCTATAGGCATGAAGCTTAGTATATGATTAGCTTTAGTACATTCCCTGAACAATGTAATGTCACTGCCATTTGTAGCTGGAGGATATTTTTATATGGAAATGCTCTGGGCATAATTTGACTACTTCCAAATAACAACTGAGCACTTCTTTCTTCCCTCTGATCTCAGCAGCATTAAGAACTGAAATAATTTCCTTTACAGTCATGCTGATCAATGACAGAGATGCCAAGTTATTATATGACATCACATTCTAGTATACTGTTTTTTATTTATATATATATATAAATTATATCTGATGCTTTCCATTTCACTTAAGATCTATATGATGCATTTTTAATATAGTGGTGTCCAAATCACCAAGAGAACAGTTCAACGACAGCTCAATTATTTGAACTTATGTATATTTGACATCCCGTATTTTCATACGAATTCAAGCCTACTGTTAGCAATAGCAGTCTAGGTCTTACTCTGACATCACTTTACTCTGTAAATAAGAATTCTATAAACTAACTAAAGGTCACAACTGAAAAAGAAGGATGAGACCAGCTTAATGAAAATAAGCACAAAAATGGATGTTCAACAATACTTTGGTTTCCTGTGAAAGTAGACTATGATACCAAATGATTAAAATACTTGTTCTAGATGTTCTACCACAAATGGCTTATCCATTTGTAACCACTTTATTCAGTACTGTCCTACATGAACAGTTACACATTGAACTGGAATCAGCATTGCATATCTCAGTGTCTACTATTTCTGCTCTTACCAATGAATAAGGGTAGAAATATCCTGATGTTTTTGGTGGATATAAAACAGAAATACTATTCAACCTAGTTAAATGTAAAATAATTCATAAGAATTACCTGCAACAATTTTAATATGCGATATTTAAGAAAAGATACTTTTCTAAAACAAACAAACCCCTCTAAAAATTTCCCAATGTAACTTCTTTATGTAATTTGAATAGTAGTTCAGAATGAATTCTAAATACAAGATTTCAACAGGAGAATCAATAAGTAAATGTAAGCATTTTATTTTCTTTCTTAAATGCAACTTGTTAATTGTAGCAGTTGTGTAGTCACCCTTCTAATACAAGTCTCTCACTTTTCTCTTGCTTCATTTATTTTTTTCCTTTCTTCTTGTGGACATTTTCACTTGGCAATGAGGTGCTGAGGCAGCAGCAGCATTTCTGGCAAACTGCTTTAATATAGAGAAACCAGTCGGAGCAAAAGGATTTGCATTCACAGTGGTATTGTGCAGAAATACTGTAACCACATAGCAATTATGCAAATCTGTATACTCTAATAGTCGTTGTCAGTCAAAAGACAAGAATTTGCATATGCTAAGGCTAGTGAGAAATAATCACACAGTGATTATGCTAATCAACCACTAAACAACATGTGAAGTACTGTCAAACTGGAACAAATCTCTGTATGTATGTGCTAAATACAGAAACATCCAGTACTAAAAAAACACTGAAATTGTAGATCAAGTCCTTAAAAACAGGAAATACCTGAATTTAACATTTTTAAGAATACACGTTTAAAATATGCTCTTATTTTTCCTGAAAGACTCTGTCTTTGTTCTGTCCACAAGATGGACAACATTCACTTAATGAGCAATTGTTCAACGTTTTGATTTCTTCAAGTGGTTCAGTGAGTGGCCCTAGACCTCATTTACTGCATAGAGCTGAAATCCTGCTCTCATTGGGAATTTTCAGTCTATCCATCGGCTCTTCTACCGTTTTCATGGACACAGGATGTGAGTACTTCACAAAGAAGTGAAGTACTAATGAGAAAGCTTTGAAAATAAGTTGAAAGATGACAGAAACAAAGGACAAAAGTGTGCTCAGGTTCCAGTTATCCAATTTAGTGAATCTTATAGTATTTTTTATTGTATTGCTTATCATACGTTCACCACACAGTTCCTCAACTCAGAGTAATCTGTGAAGGTGCTACTCAACTCTATATCCAGCCCTACATGTTAGGCTCACAGTTCAAAGAGTCATCCAAGAAAATTTTGAATTATGTGACTTTCCTTGCATCTCTCAGAATAATTCCCCGTGGTGACAATTCAACTGGATCTCTGGCATGGGATAGCCCTCCCTTTTCTTCATTCCCATCTCATTCAGATTTTTTCCTAGTTTCTTTAACAAACAAATTAAGATCATAATGGATAACAGTATTATGAATTACAAAACCATGACTCTTCCCACATATTCATTCAAAGGACACAAAATTCTACTAGGTCTAAAAAATTCTCCCAGAAGAGAGAAAATGAAAGGGAACTAGATGTGGCATGTTCATCATATTTCTCAGTTGTCCAGTGAACAATGCTCAATATTATGACTGCAGCTAAAGAACAGACTAACATGAAATAGACCACCTTGAAATTCAGAGAATAATCTGCAACATTCCTGGTAGATATTAAAAAATTGGTAAGAAAAGAAAGGATAACTTGTTTCTTTCCAACTGCTTACTAAAATGAGAAATGGCATACAGTAGAAACATGATTAAAACCAAAACGTTTTCTTGAAACACAACAAAAAATGTTTTACACTCTCCAAAGATATAAATAAAGGTTAAAACCTATAGTTCACAAAAGCCATTTGTTTTCTAATCCTCAACTAAGAACAAAGCGAAAACAAGCTTATGAGAAAAAGAACACACTAAAAAAAAAAAAAAAGCAAAGGGCATTTTCCTTTTTGTGCTTAAGAAAAGAACTTGGAACAAAAGGTTGGGAGGCATAATGAGGTTACACAACGAATTCCCAATAGGATCATTCAGATGTGAATGAATTTCAGAAAACTGGACCAAATGTTATAATTGGTATTTTATAATAGTGGGTCTTTCTAATCACAACAAAAACAAAAGCAAGATGCATGCCAGACAAGAACTGGCAGAGAGGCTTTTAATTCACTTCTACAAAATTGGGCCCTGAAAGAGAAATTCTTCACAAGAGAGTCCAAAGCAACCACTGCAAATAATTACATGTTTTTCAAAGAAATGACTGTATAAAGATGTGTTTAAGGAAAGGAGAAAATATGTAAGTTACTGAAAACCAATGTAACCTATTTATTTCCATGGGAATTACAACAGATACAAAGAACACAATAACACTAATTGGTAGAGCAAATTTTCAGCTACAAAAGAATTTTTCAGCATAGCCATCACCATTAATATCCACTTTCACCAGCAAGGAACAAGATTCTACATGCCATACTTGTAAAAATATACACAGCTATCCAGAACTTAGCTTACAGTTTGCACTGCTGTTACCACTGTTGAAATTTACCAACCACCACCTCACATGTGCTCACATCAACTGTTCAGTCTCCATAAATGTCAGCAGGTGACATTTTTTCCATGTGGAAGAATTAAATTCTGCACCTTTGCATCATATGCTATTTTGTCAGACAGCCCTTTTGCTACATTTTGTTGCCGTGCAACAGATATCAAAAGAATGTGGGCAGGAAGATTCAACTTCTACTGACATACTACTAATATCTGTTTCCGATCTTGTGGGTTAACATAAAATAAGAGTTATTACTTTTGGAGCAGCCGTCTTAATTCTACAGTATAGCCTCCTACACTTACTTAGACTGTTTCTATAGTATATTATTTATTTATTTTTATCATCGTTACTTCAATGACATCAAAGAAGCCATAAAGACCCAAAAAGCCCAACTGATATTTTCAAACATAATTAAAATACTCTTCCAATTTGTTATTTTTTCAGCATTTCAGAAGACTTCAAAATCCATCCTTGTACCTGATATAAATTTTAGCACTGAGAGAGGTTATAAATACTAAAGTCATACCTGTAGATCCGTAGAAAATAAAAATAAAAGGGACTCCAAGATGCCATTTCATTCATACCTTACACCATACAAGCTAATACTGTTATGGAGAGAGAGTAATTTCACCTTTGGGTTTTAGAAAGAGTGAGAGTGTTGGGAAGCAAAGAGGGGAGGAAAAAAAAAAAAAAAAAAAAAAAAGAATGTGGCCAGCAGTCAAAGGAGGTGATTCTCCCCCTCTACTCTGCCCCGGTGAGACCTCACCTGGAGGTACTGTGACCAGTTCTGGGCACCCTGGTACGAAAAAAGACAGGGATCTCCTCAAAAGAGTCCAGCAGAGGGCTACAAAGATGATAAAGGGCGTGGAACGCCTCTCATATGAGAAAAGGCTGAAAGACCTGGGTGTGTTCAGCTTTGAGAAAGAAAGACTCAGAGAGGATGTGATCCACGTCCATAAATATCTAAGGAGCGAGAGGCAAAGGAACAAGGCTAGATTATTCTCACCAGTGAATGGTGATTGAACAAGGGGAAATGGCCACAAACTGATGCATAGGAAGTTCCACACAACTGTGCACAGGAACTTATTCACAGTGTAGGTGACAGACTACTGGAACAGGCTGCCCAGAGAGGTTGTGGAGTGTCCTTCTCTGGAGATGTTCAAGACCCACCTGGACACCTGTGCAACCTGGGCTAGGGAGCCTGCTTTGGCAAGGGGGTTGGCCTCAATATTTAGAGGTTCCTTCCAACCCCTACTATTCTGTGATTCTGTGAAGTGATCAAACACTGTCATGAAGTGAGGGATAAAATACAGCAGTTTAATCTTGGAGACAAAATTTGTCCAGATTCTCTTCTTATAATTGTTTCAGAGAAAGCACTTAACATTTCAGTTAAAACTTTTACCAAAGATGTCCTGCTTGTTAAACTGCCATACTTCTGACAGATCTGTACTAGAAAATAAATAGAAAATTATTGAATTTCTCTCCTGGTTCTTAAATGAATGTCAGAATCTTGTAGGTGCATTTCACTTGAGGTTGAAGTGCAGAAAATTTTCTGGTACAAATATTAAATCAATCGCTTTTATTTTTTCCTCATTTAGGTCAGTATTGAAAAATTTTCATAAAACACTAATATTTCTTCTGAGAGAAGAAATTACTGTGCCTTTCTTCAGGAAATTCAAGCATACAAACCTTGTGACTCAAGACAGTTTTATTTAAATTGTCAGTAATTATCATCCATAAAGAAAAATACTTTTCTCACAACTTCCCACCTTGGAACTTCAGCGGCACAGTTGAGATGTGCAGCTGAATATACTTTTATATGCAGTAATGATTCAGTATAAAAATAGCTATAAAAATTACTGTGCATAGCTATATCCACAACCCTTATACGTGTCACATGATTAATGTTATTATTATAACACTTTATCTCCTTGCATGGAGAAACATTTTGACTTTTTTCAGCTTGTACAGCTCATTGGTGACATCTCTTATGGATCATAACCTACATTCTCAGTATTGTCAGCTCTAAGTCTTGCCTGAACTTTTGAAACAGGTTGAGAGATTGTTGTGTGCTCAGGAAACTCACTTCCACTAAGAGAGAGTGGAAAAAAGGAAATAAATAGGTGTAAAGGTTGTAAAAGCAAAGAGACCAACACAAACGAGATGTTACAAAAAGAAGGAAAAAGAATGCTCACCCATCTCTGAAGATCTATGCTCACAGAAAAGATACTCCAAAATGAAGGGATCTCCAACAAGAGATCCTTCCTCAGTGGCAGTCAGCCCATAGATGAGGTTTAATTGCTTTCACCTGTGCTCTCAGGGCTGACCAGGTCTTTCCTTCAGGTGCTCATTCAGTGGTTCAGGCTGTGACTCAGCAGTTCCCATACAATAAGAAAATGAAGTATGAAGTAAATTCTGTTGATATATTTGAAAGCTTACGTACCAATGAATGTATGACTTGCTGTGTTTCATAACTGTATTTGTATAACCATTAGACTTCAGTACTAAGTTGAACAGGTCTCTGAGGAAAATGAGAAAAAAGGTGGTCTGAAGGTCTGATTTTTTTCTGACTTGCATTTTATTAAGGTATTGGAAACTAAAATTAAGACCAACTTGATTTCTGCTTCAGTCTCTATAGGAAGAAACAGTGGACAAAGACAGAAAAGAAACAGTTTAGAACAAATAGAGGTTATAATACTATTGACTGCACTCTTTGCCAACTGAAAAGAGTCACATTTTCTTAAAATAAATGCTGGTATAAAAACAAAGTTATACTTCCTATAGGTTAATATGTATTTATATATATAATATATATATATTCTTATACTGGGTGTCCATATTGTATCTCTACTTTTCAGTGATTCTCCACAAAAAAACACTGAGGTTCATTCTGCCTGCTATTAGTTTTGGTGATTGAATCACTAGTGCAATCCAGCACTAAACAGCTGTGGAGAATATAGTTATTGCTCATTCATTACTTGAAGTGCTTTAATTTCTTCCTAGCCATCTCTGAAATGCAATGCATTAAGTAACTCTCAGCATGCTTTTTACTCATTCAGGAAAAGATTAAATATTAGCAGTGTACATTTCCATGCAATTTTACCTTTAAATATTTAGCAGAAATATATATCAAAATTAAAATTTAGGCAAAATTATTGCTGTGAATCCTCATATTTTGCAGATCACTCTAGAACTAAATGAAAAAAAAAAAAAAGGAAAGGAAAACACTTGTTCATTGTGTGCATTCAGAAGTATTAGTTGAAATGCACAAGATATCAGAGAACATTAACACAGCACTTATTCCACTCCTTCCACAAACAGAATCATAGAAACATAGAATCACCAAAGTTGGTGTAGTGCAAATAACCCCCAAAAATAGCACCCAAAAGAAATAGTGCCAAAGACAGTATATTTTTGATGGGCTTAAGTAGATGATATACAGATGATTAATAAGGAAAGAGTGGCTCACCTTTGAAGATGGTTGAGGCTCGCCAATAACTCCACTGGGGGGGGGAACTGCAACCACAGATCCTTCCCTGGTGGTGGTCAGCCCTTAAATGGGGTCTTGGGAGAGGTGGAGTCAAACTCCACCCCTTCCAATCACACTCACTTGTGCCCCTGCAACTGACTCAGTGCTCGCCTCAGGTGATCAATCAGTGGTTCAAGCTGTGATTCAACAGTTCCCATACAGTTGGAAAAGACCTACAAGATCATCCAGTCCAACCTTCCACCTGTCACCAATAGTTCTCACTAAACCACATTCCTCAACACAGTGTTTAAACTTTCCTTAAATACCTCCAGGGTCAGTGACTCCACCACCTCCCTGGGCAGCCTGTTCCAGTGCCTGACCACTCTTTCGGAGAGGTATTATTTCCTAACTTCCAGTCTTGAATTTCCCCTGGTGCAGCTTAAAAGCCATTCCCTCTCATCCTATCACTAGTTACATGAGAGAAGAGGTGGTACCCCAGCTCAATACAACCTCCCTTCAAGTAGTTATAGAGAGCAATAAGGTCTCCCCTGAACCTCCTCTTCTCCAGAACAATCCTCTACTCCAGAACAATCCCAGCTCCCACAGCCGTTCCTTATAAGGCCTGTGCTCCAGACTCCTCATCAGCTTCATTGTCCTTCTTCATTGTCCTTCGGTATGTGGAGATAGTAGAGGCTTTCAGTTCAGTTTCTGGAACTGTTTCAGTTACTTTGCTCCCCTACCTCGTTTTGAAAGAACAATGTAACAGTGGAATATTCATTCACTTCTTCACCATCATGACAGTTCATGACACGGGCTATTTTAATACTAGTGATTTGGCTTGGACCTAGATCACTTCATTCCTTGAATTCTCCTTTTAAAAGTTACCAGATGCTGATCTCTCAGTGATTTTAGATCAAGTAAACACTAAATGGATGCCCTTATCCCAAATCAGCTCCAGTTACATAGGTCATGTATGGATCTTTAACACACAAGGTAGTCATAGCTGAGGACCGTAGTGCAAGTTATATATATAGTCTAGCTTATCAGAAGGACTGCATCCATTGTGGGTGGAAGCCCAAATGAGCAAATAACATGCTGTTGGGAACCAGAAATATAACAAAACTGTAAAAGTGAGAAACCTATACACTGAGCTACTGTAGAAAAGTTGATTATAATTCTTACATATTGTTACCAGAGCCCTGAGCAGAACACCAGCATTGCTCTACCCTATCCATAGTATTCAGTGAAGCTGGAGTGCCAATGAGTATTGTTAATTCAACAGAGTGAAAAGAGTTTTGTGAATATTATGAACTTAAAATAGGGAATCTCATCTAAGTATATATACTTTACAAAGACCACTTACTGGCAGGTAATTAACATATTAAAACTGAGTTATACTGGAACTTTTGGCAAATCCAGTTGTGCTTTAGCACCAGACAATAGAAATATAATTGATACAAAGTCATCTGTGTCTGGAGTACCTCACATAGGTGCTTACCTATGGATGTGAAGACAGTTTTATTGTCTGTCAGCTGCCTAGTTGTTGCCTGAAAATCAAGTATTTAAAATGTATCTGCACTGCCAGTAAAGCTTTTCAGAAAAGGAAATCTACTATAATGATCCAGTTCTAGATTTTGAAGGATTCATTTTACAGCGTATAATTTTATGCCTAAACGTGACTTCTTCCTGCTTTTATGTTAAAAGCCATGCACCACAGATATCTACAAGACAGAATAAGTAAGATCCTAAAAAGATGGTAGGAACTAACATATTCTGGGGAAAAGAAAGAAAAGAAAAAAAAAAAAAAAAAAAGGAAGAATCTAAAAGAACGGTGCAAACCCCAAAGGGTTTGTTTCTATTTGCCTTGTCAGTTACCTGCAGGGCTCTCTCAGCACTGAGATTGTTTTTATTGTCAACACATTGAATTAACTGCAAGTATACAAAAAACATCATACATGAAAAAATCATCTTTTCTCCTGCTACTATGGAGCACTTTTAGCTTCACAGTGTAATAGTATTAGCAGCAAACCCTATCCACCAGCACTTATTCCTGTTTATCTCAACACTCATAGAATGTGTTCAAACCAAGATTTGATCTTGGACCTCCGATTTGAAATTATATCCAGATCTTAATACTTAACATTACTGTACACACTCATATGCCAAGATTAATCATTAGCGACCAGGACCTTTTGAAGCACTTAAAAGGCCAACAAATATTATCCTCATCTTACATACAGGAACTGAGAGCAAGCAATGGTCCAAGGTCAACACAGAAGTCTGTGCCTGTATGTGGATATAAGCTCATCACTTCTTCCACTCATCCCTTCTTCCCAGATCAAAGCAGAACCCTTAGCAAACTCCTCAGTACACATCATGAGGCTCTTGGTTCTTGTACTGAATTACAGTCTCTCTTAGTGGAAGGGAATATTTTACCTGTCAGTTTTTAGGAGCAGCTGCAAGCACAAAAAGTTCTTGTATGGGACAGGATAACTGAAAAACATATTTCCTTCAGGAGCAGCTGCAGACTTCAGTGTTCCAAAGCCTTCTGTTCCCGTGTCTTGCTGTAACTGTTGCAGCCTCTTCAGGCACTACTAAGAAAACTGTATTTATTGTAATCCCCTTGTAATTTTTGAAGCTGATTGCTTCTTCAATGATTCTGCCCACAGCCTGAAGAAAAAGGAAGCCCAGAGACTCAAATACTATAATATCTGTTATAATAAAATAAAATTGCATCTGCTCAGATCTTTCCACAGATGAGAAAGCCTTGTTCTTAAAAAAGGCATCTGTGCAATCATCAATCTGAATTAATTATTAGGAAGATTTTCTTTTTGTTCTTTCGTTCAAAAAATGTTCTATTGATGCTCCACATGAGAAGCTGCAAAGGATACTAAAAGCTGATCTTGAAAACCTAGGAACCCAGCCGTATGTTCTTGAGAGCAATTCTTCAGCGTCCTAGCCATTCCTGGCTTAGAAATGACACTTCTGAAATACCATCTCTCAAGTACCTGCTTTTAGCTATCCATTCAGATGTATGATTATCACCAGTGCAAATGTTCCCTCTTTTTTTTTTTTACTTTTTCTGTCACTTCCTGTCTTTCTTAGTGTTAACCCCAAGTGGAATTTTAACAACTTAAGTAAAGCTACACACTTCTGAAGGTGGGGATTTGTAACATCAGTTTTATACTGCTAAAAGCATACTACCTCTAAAGGCACATAATCAATGAACAGTTTCATTGTCTTTCCCTGACCAAAATAGAAAGAAGACAAGTCAGAAAACTCCACCCAGCAAAACCTGTTGTTATTAGGCAGGTCATATTTCTCAACTGTTAAACATGAACTAAACTAGATAATTTAACTTCCTGGCTGTTGTGTGGAAGACGAGTATTTCATCAAATCTGCTCCTGTCTGAGGTTGATATCTGAATTTGTATTTTAATTTGGTCCCAAACAAGTCCGATTGCTTGTTAGACTTTGACCAGTGCAGCCATGATGTCTGTAACATTAATATTACAATATTTAGGCATTAAATTTCTAATCTCTGAAGCCTCCATAGAATTCAGACACAGCCTATTTGTTGTTGCCTTAATACTCTTTGAGAAGAATATTTTGCTAATACTGGTCTATTACTATGCAAATATCCAGTAAGTCCACCAGACAAAGTGAAACATAAGAACAAAAGACAATAAAAAAAAGAGCAAAACAAAGAAAAAAAAACACATAAAACCAACAGCAATAAGAAATAAATACAGAAATCAGAAATGACTAGAACAAGGCAGATGTTAATTATTAAGAAAGGATGTAAAATTGTTTTTCTGTCAAATATTTCAAAACCTATGATGTTTAGAATGATGTAAATATGTAAGATCAAAGCCACAACTTTAAAGTGGCACATTGTGAGTTCTGTTTCTAAAATTATACTTTTGCTGTCTAAGATTAATCAGGGTAGTTAATGAAGCAAAAAATTACATTTATAATCCAGTCTGAATACAGCTGTACTGCAAGCTAGGATCTAAGTGCCATTAAGGTAAATGGAATTAATGGGCTGTCCCTGGCAATCTTTATATCTATCAGTTACTAATTAACATTCTTCTGTAAAGAGTAATTTATGGGGAAAAATCACATAGAGAAGCAATAACATTAAAACTTGCAACATGCACTATGGTCACAGAGTAGCTGTGCAACTGTAATAGACAATATGTTTTGCTTTTTACAACAGAGAACAAGAAAGAGACAACTGGCACTGCATGAGTAAAATCTTTTATGTTAAGTCATTTATTTTATATGGCAGCAAATTATTATGACAAAAAAGGAACTTTTGTGCAAAATGTTGACTTTGGCTAATAATGGAAGGACCAAGAAGAAGACACAATAAAATCCCAATAGTTAAATTACCTACTAAGAAAAATGAACATAGTGTGTTCTCTTTGTAGATAATGTGGCACTTCCAACATTTGACTCCCAGCTTGATTACGGATTATATGCATCCAATACTTGCAACAGTTTTAAAAGTATTCCTGCCAAACCTTCACCTTAATTTGTCTCTCTTTGATTTTTGACTTTATGGCATAAAAGAGGTGCATTATTTTAGGCACCTTTTAAAATCTTCCTTCTCTTCTTGCCTGTAAACCTGTGCAAAATCACTTCACAAGCCATGAACTAACAGTAGAGAATAAATCTGAGAGTGAACATCATAACTGCCCTTTTCTGGACACATCATATGCCTCGCTTCTTTTGGATGAGAGAGAACAAGCAGAAACAGACGCACAAATAAGTGACCTGTGGCATGAATCTAAATCAAACAGTAATTGTTGCATCTGAAAAAACATTCCTCTCAATAAAGGCAATAGTAGCTAGTTGTTTGGAAACAATATCAAAATACTTAGGCTTACTTATAGCATTAGAAGAAAAAATGTTAGTCATTCTAAAAAAAAAAAAAAACAGCACAACCACCCAGTTTAATTCATATTGGGATCACTGATAACAGTATTATCCCAAGTAAACGTAGAACAAGAATGATTTTAATCTCCCCAGCTCCTGCCCAAAAATGGTACATATCTACCACATGATATATTACTACCAAAAATGGTAATAATGCTATTGCTGATGTTTACATGAGATTCATTAAATAACAAAGCATTCCATACATTTCACACTTATTTCCTACATCAATCACAATGAATTTTGTTTCTAATAGAAATGACAATTGACAGTAATTACCGTTTATTGCCTTCCAATTAAAGTTGTAAATAAAAATTTAGTATAACACATTTTTCAGACAGCCAATGAGATGCCAATGATAAAAGAATATATGAAAATCCTAACTCACATGAACAGCTGTTTTGCACACACTGAAGATAATTAACAGATAAGATTTTTAATTAACTCACAAAGAGTTAGCATAATTTACCACAGAGAGGAAAAAAAGCCCCTGACCCCTTGTAAAATTAATTGTACTGCTATGAAAATGTTTTATATTGGTAAGAATCCTTACTTGTCCTTATAGCACTGAAATAAAATTCTAATAACACTGTACTGTCAATATAATTTCCTTCCTTTGTCACTTCATCATGACCTCCTTCCCAAAATGCAGTCACATGCAGCATTTCTAGACTATGTAATTTTAAACAGTGGTACAGCAGAAGCTTTTTAGAAATCAGTGGTGATTTACAAATATTAGACTTGCAGAGAAAAGAAGAACAAACCCAGTACCAAAAAATACAACAGACTTAGTGAATTTACTGCTTCAAGAGGACAAAGAGAAATTACATAATTTCATTTTTCTGAGGGAATTGAATAAGATTACAGATAAACCCTGTCAGAATGGATTCAACTGCAATGCAGCTCATTTCCATTCAATTCAGAGGCCGTATGGCAGTGGAGCTTGAATCCTCTCACCAGTATTCCTTTACATTTTGTTGACATGCAACAGACAGTAGCAAAGGGACAGTCTGACAAAACGGCATCTGACATGGAAGTGCATGTGAAGCAAAGGTGTGGAATTTAATCGCTCCATACAGAAAAAAATGGCACCCATTGACATTCATCAACACTTGCTGAATATTATGGAGAATGGTGGATGTGAGCAGCATTCCAGCAATGGCAACAGAGATGTGAAAGGCAAGTTATGTTCCAGAGAACGATGCAGATATTTACTAGCACAGCATGCAGGCTGTTGTTCATTGTTGGCAAAAGTGCTATCAAAAAGGATGACCATTTTGAAAAACAGTGTTTTGTAGCTAAGAATTTGCTGTATTATACAGTGCTATTGTGCTACTTGTATCTGTTGTAGGTTCCATGAAAATAAATGAGGCATCACTTTCAGAGCAACCTACATGTCCATGTTAACAGCCAGTGTCACTCCACATAGACAAAGTATGCCCGTGATCTCTCTCCCTATTCTCTTACAAAGCAGTTTCATAGCAGACAAGACACCATCTTTTGATAGCTTAACACCAGCCCATGGTAACACCTACTGTTGTTACTCTCTGACTAGGAACAGTGTTAAAATTACTCCCAGCATCTCCATAAATACCCCTCTGTGAAGACAAGCACCTCATTCTGCACTTTTCTCCAAGTGGATGAGAATGGCCTGCATGCAATGAATCTCATTTTTGCTGCTGCTGTTACACTATACACATCTTCACAAATCACCTCCAGGTGTCCACTGACAAAACCTGATAAAGGGGACTCAAACAGTTCCTTACAGGCAGAGTACAGCTGGTAAACAGGAACACACAAGTGACAATAGATCAAACTTAATTTAGTGCTACTGGATCATTGCTCTACCAATAATTTCTACAAAAAAAAAAAAAAAAAAAGGCAAAAATCTTCTGTGGAGTTAGGAACACAGAGTCATCACACTTCTGGGCTCTGATAGGTTTATCTTCCAGTCCACATTCCCATACAGTCAGTGTATTCAGCCAATACACGTTACAAAGAAAAAGATGAGACCCTTGCCTCAATGAATAGCATACTAAATCAGATGCATAGTGGTAGTAAAGGCAAAATACAGTTGGATCAAAGTCCCACTTCAAAATAGAACAAAGTTATAATTATCTCTTTATTATGTTTTTAATAATAATAATGAAAAGATGTTCTTGTAATAAGTGTTTCATCAAAAGGATTTAGTCTGAGGTTCAGCTAGAATGACTAAGTGAGGACACTCAAAATTCCAGTAATATTTTGGAATGGGAAATGTGAAGCAGCTCTTATAGTATTTATTAGCTATCTCTGAAAGAAAAAGTGTATTGATAAATGATTTTTTTTTGCTATGTCTATCCCTATTTTACCTAACTATTAAACAAATTCTAGTTTTAGAAAAGTCATACAACTTCTATTTGAGGCAACAGCAATACTAAGAAGCTACAGTTGATGCATAGGTAAAGTGCTGTTATAAACAGTACATACCAAAGCAAATTTTTAGTCAAATGTTATCATAGCCTACTTCAGTGTCCACTCCCATTCCCACAAGAGTACTCGCAAATACACAAATGAGTTAAAAATTCTGCTGATCTTTTAAAACTAAAAATGCAGCAAGCAAAATCTAGTTACATACAATATTACCACTTGGAAATGACTCAAAGGCAGTTTACAAATCCAAATCATTATTGCATCCTCAAACTATGTAAGAAAATTCACTACCTCAGAACAATGGAGATAATCAGCTTATATCAGCTGAAATAATGGGTGTTACAATTGAGAGTCTGACCTCATGCTTAAGTCAAGCATCTGACCTGATGCTTAACTTCATTTTTGTGAAACTCTGAAAAGAATGTTTCACATTCTGCCAAGACTGCTGCTGAGTCTAAATCTGCAATAAACAGATACTGCACAGTTCAGAAAAAAATCAAGTAAATCTGTCACTCATTCCCTCATATTCTGAGGAACCTGAATTAAAAAAATTAAATACTAGCAACTTTTTGTCTCTGTTAACCAATCAAAACACAAACAAGGTACATGGGATTCTGCAGAACAAAATCACTCAGTAAAACAACCTTCTGAGTTGTTCAGTAGCTAGGATCTACCCTTGTTTGCAACCAGTTGTTCTTTCAGATCAGCACAGAGCAGTATATCCTTTTCTCTTTGCAGAAGAAAATATAAAAAGAATGTGATTTTCCTGTAGTCCTTGGTAAATTTCTAGCTGTCATTGTCACTTAGGAAAAAAAATGAAGAGTAAATATCTCAACTGCAAATCTATGAAAGCACTGAAAAAGTTTACTGCATGAATTTATATAGCCTACCAAACTCACATCATAGTAAGTTTAAATCTTCTGTGTGTATGGATATCTGAAAAAGGAGAATCTATACAGTGTCTATTACAGTGGCTTCTACTTCTTGCCCTATATATCAGTCCTTAAATAACCCAGTTGCAGGTACAAAGACAACTGGTAGGGTTGGACCAATATAAACATGATAGTACTTTACAATGAGTTGATAACACCATCACACAGGAATAGTCTATGACTGCTCTGAATATCACATCCTGAAAAAAAAATTATATGAATGCACAGCCAAACATATATGTATAACCTCCTGAGTTTAAATGGTGATGTAGTTAAACTGTAGAAAAAAAGTTAATCAAAAGCATTTTATTTTTAATGGCATGTCAAAAGAACACAAATTCTCACAGCAGATGTTGGTGGCCCTGCCTGTCGCAGGGAAGCTGGGACTTGATGATCCATGGTGTCCTTTACAATCCAAGCCATTCTGTGATTCTCTGAATCTATAGTACTTATATAATTTAGATGCCTAAACTAGTAATCCAGGCTTTTGCTACAGTTATGGGAGACAACCACTTCTGCAACTGGTTGATGTCATCACAGCTAAGCATCTCAGATGAAATAGGTTGTATTCTTTCTGCTTTGACTCTGGAAAGAGCTAAATGGTTGCTACACATTGAGCATTTTGCTTTTAGAAATCAATTTAAGTCAGATAAATATCATCCAATATAACTTTATTTCTGCAAGAAAAGACTTGGTTATATCCTCCCACACTGGAGATTGAGCAGCTTACTATGACACAAGACTGAATTGTTAAGCATGTAGAGGTAAGGTAAGAATTGTTTTTCACAGTCCTTTTATATATTGAAATGGCCTCATATCAAATCTCTCAAATCCTACTAACATATTCAAATAACATAATTTTCAACACCGATCTTTTAACTGGCATTATTATTATAGCAGATAACTCTATTTAATGACTGTGTTTCTAACTTCATATAAAAAATATTGTGATTTATTTCAAAATTTATTTTCCTTACTCTGTGCCCCAACTCTTTCTTACTTTTTTTCAGCCAATGGTAAGGAAAGTCTTTGGGAGCCTTTTTGCTTTTCTATCTACTACTACATTTAGGGGAGTCTATTGTCTTGCTTTTTAAATTCTAACACAAATGACAACTTCAGGTCTAATATGCAGTTTGATTTGGAAGCTTGCATTCACCAATCAAATATATTCAATTGCATTATTTGTTTAAATCACTTAAGATCGATTGGAAAGCCAAATCTGAACAAATTCAAAATATTTCTTTAATTAATCACCTACCTAAGAAGGAACCAGTAGAAAGTCATAGAATCATACAATCCTTAGAGTTGGAAGGGACCTTTAAAGGTCATCTAGTCCAACTGCTCTGCAATGAACAGGGAAGAAGTGATGACATCAAAAATCATACTTGAATGGTAAGTTAAGAAAAGCTCAGTAGTTAGAACCATATGCTTCTGAGGAAGACATTGTAATGTGAAAGGTATAGATAAATGGGATAGTTATTAAATTTTACTTGAAGAACTAGGAAATGGAAGCAGTAAATCATTTCAGATAAAATTTTGCAGCAAAGAGTTTTCTGCTTGTTGGTTTTGTTTGTTCATTTTGTTATTTGTTTGGTTTTTAATTTTGATCAAATATGTTCAAGTGTTTGTCTGTGAATTACTGTGGTCTTCCTCTAGAACAGATTAAATCTGAGCCATAAAAGTAAGATTTAACAGTAAGTATAAATATAAATATATATATATGTATTGGTTGGTTGATTGGTTTTGTCTGGATGAAGTAAAGAAACTAATGACTTAGGGACTGAGGTGTAATTTGGCCTTGAGCATAATAATGAATGCAGAAATTTAGTGATGGTATCAAGCAGTCATCATAGATAAGTACACAATTAAACATTTTTGTAAAGTTTGGGAGAAATGTGATAAAATTTGTAACTTAAAAGTACATACTATCTAAGCATAAAACATTCTGATGGCTCAGATGTCTGTTATGTTTATTTCTTGTAGGACTCTCCAGCCATGTTACATTTTCTAAACTTTCTGTGAATATTACTTTATTTTCAAAACACAAAGTGGGGGAAAACCGCCTGAAGAGAAATGAATGCACTATCAATCTATTACAAAAACGGCAAGTAGACTGGAGCATTAAAAGGGAGAAATTTCTTTCCCAAAGTCAGAAGAAACTTGACTAATGCCCTGAGAATTCTGATTAACTGATGGAGATGAACAATCTGCAGAACTAGCAGAGACTCGTTTTGCCAAATTAATGGATTTCTGCCAACCTGCTTAGGTTTTCCATGCCAAAAGAGTCACGAGTACATTACTTTCACTTTCTCCAAGCATGGGACTCGATTGAAAACTAAACAATGAACAGAAACAGATTTAGTAAATAGTCTGTTTGTAATGACAGCCTAAGAGGTTACTGCAGGCATGTCCAACCTGTGGCCTGCATGCAGCCCAGCACAGCTTGCAATGCAGCCCACCCCCTCCTTGTGATTTAAAGGCTGCAGCTCTTCCCTGTGGAGCAATCTTGGGCACGCTCCCATTGCTCAATAACCAAACTGTCAGTGTGCTATTAATGCTGTGTCAGCTGAAATCAGGGCACAGGGAGGGCAGTGCTGCACAGTGCTGACTCAAGTGATGGCAAATAATTGCATGCTTTTTGATACACTGTCTGAACACAGGCTCTGAACAGCAAAGAATATGCAGCCGTGCTTTCGTTTTTGAAAAAGGAGTTTGATAATAGACGTACAGAGTCCTTAGATTGGAAAGCCCCTTTAAGGGTCATTTAGTCCATCCCCCCTGCAATGAACAGGGACATTCACAGCTAGATCAGGGTGCTCAGAGCCCCCCTCCAGCCTGACCTTGAATGTCTCCAGTGATAGGTCTTTCACCACATTTCTCAGCAACCTGCTCCAGTGCCTCACACCCTCACTGTAAAAGACTTGTACCTTATATCCAGCCTAAATTTCCTCTCTGTAAGATTGAAACTGTTTTCCCTTGTCCTGTCACAACAGACCCTGCTGAATAGTCTGTCCACTTCTTTCTTACAGTCCCGCTTGGTAAGTGGCCCAAAGGCCACTATCAAATCTCCCTGGAGCCCTCTCTTCTCCAGGCTGAACAGCTCTAAGCTCTCTGTCTGTTCTCCTAGGGGAGGTGTTACATCATTTCTGTAGCCCTCCTCTGAACACTCTCCAACAGGTCTATGTCACTCCTGTACTGAGGACTCCACGTCTGGATGTAGTACTCCAGATGAGGTTACAGCAGCTCAGAGTAGAGGAGCAGGATCACCTCCCTCAACCTGCTGGACACATTTCTTTGGATGCAGCCCAAAATATGCTTATCTTTCTGGGCTGCAAGGACACATTGCAGGTTCATGTCCAGCTTGCCATCCACCATCCACCCCAGGCCCTTTTCAGCAGGGCTATGCTCAATCCTTTCATCTCGCAGCTTGTATTGGTAGTGGGAGATGCCTCAACTCAGATGCAAGACCTTGCACTTGGCTTTGCTGAACCTCATGAGGTTTTCCTGGGCCCACTACGCAAATCTGTCTATATCTCTCTGGATGGCAACCCCTCCCTTGAGAGTGTCGACTACACCCCATAGCATGGGGTTCCAAGACTGAAAAAAAAAAAGAAAAGTCATCGATTGATGTTTGTGAAACCATTTTCAGTTGACATAAATACACAAACTGCAAACTTTCAAAAGGTATGTATAGAGTTGCCATCAGATTTTTGAGTTAAAATTTTTTTTAAGATTTTTTTAACTCAAAAATCTGATGGCAACTCTATACATCCCTTTTGAAAGTCTGTAGTTTGCAGACTGTCATAATCCTTATCTTAGCAGAGAAAAATAGATGGTGAACTATGCCTGGGCAGGGCAAAACAAGAGGAAACTCTGGTGGAGGTCCATAGCAGTCCTGACGTGCAAAAATATATTTCACAATCCATTCACAATCATATATTCACACACATTTTGAACAATTATTGTCAAGGATGAAGTACAGGAAAAGTAAAACTTCATGAAAAATCTCTGATGATCACCTTGAGACCTCACTAAGAATTGTAAACACTGCCATTGAACCACACTGGTATGTTAGTTTCACAAAACAAGGTCAAATATTCCACTATTTCTATATTTTTTCCTTAAAAAAAATGTATGTTTGAAGATAAATATTTAAAATTGAAATGTTTTATTACTTACATATTAAAGATATTGTATATTGTGTGAGGGGTGCTTTGAAAGTAATGCCTCCTGTTTTATTATGTTGCCCCATAACATCAGAGGTGGATAGTGATGGTATGCAAGCAGAGGCTGAACCTTCCCAATTGTATTCTGATACATTTTATTGATGTGTGTTGATGTGGCAGCAGAGGGGCAGTGTGTTAAAGTGGTGTCTGATATAGAAGTGTATATGAAACAAAGGTGTGTCACTGAATTCCTCCATGAAGACTGCACTCACTGACATTCACCAATACTTGCTGAATGTTTCTGGTGACCAAACAGTGAATGTGAGCACAACAAGGAGGTGGATTTCTGCTGTGTTGATGGTGGGTCACCTTTACTGGTGCAGATGTGTGTGGCATGCAGGCTCTTGTTCATTGCTAGCAAAAATATATGGCTAATGGTGGTGACTGTATTGAAAAAATGTTTTGTAAATAAGAATGTGTTCTATCAAAATTTTATTGTGCTCTTTTTATCTGTTCTTGTTTCCATGGAAATATATGAGGCATTACTTCTGGAGCAACCCATGTGGCCCAAGACGATTTCTATTCACTAAATGCGGCCCACGCAAGCCAAAATGTTGGACATCTTTTGGTTACTGAATCATAGTCATGGTCTAAGTATGCTCTCATGTTGACATGTAACCGTCCAAACAAAGGTAACATATCAATATTTTAGCGGTATTTCCTCTACAAAATTCTTCAGGCAGATTTAAAATTAATCTCCAGCTAGCAACTATTTTACTGATATGGATGAAGGGCTTGTGGTAATTATATTGAAACAAAATAGATAAACATTAAGACCAAATATAAGTTACTCAAAATTGACATCTCATATGTAACATTAAAGTCCTAAGGTTGTATTTTAAAAAACTAATTTAAACCAGAACTTTTGTGGTTTAAGTTCATTAGACAAACTTGAACAGATATTCTTTTGCTCTTCATGCTTTTGTGTTACCAGTTTGAGGGAGAAACACTTAAAAAAAGCTACTTACAACTCAGATAATATGAGGACAAACAAACAAAGAAAAAATAATTCATGGCTTGTTTATAATCTCAGGCTTTGTTCTGCCTGTAAACAGCATTCAAATTAAATTCCCAAACTTCCAATGTGACCCGCAATCTGTTGCCATACAGAAGTTCCTTGTTCAAAAACTACCTGGAGATTGCTACCTATAATATCAGTGATTTTTATTTAAAAAGATTGCCAAGCCATTTAAGAATCACCTCTATAAGCAAGAATTTTCTTCCTCAGAAAAAAATAGTTAAAAATGTGGGGTTTCTTTCTCATTCTACACTATGAATAGACAAGACTACCTAATTGAAATCAATGACTTTTGATACTATCATGAAATAAAAGCCTACTAAGAGAATCATTTTCTAGCATAGCTCCAAATTCTGAAGTAGTGCATACTTACTGCCAGCAGTAGCTGACTAAAAATCTGCTGATTACATAATCATCTTAAATCTCTGAGTAGGTTGAAGACTTAAATGTTTTCTAATGATAGCTAAAGACCAAAGCAGATGATTGCTAATCCTCCACATATTTAAGAGATGTTGCACACTACGAAATATTTACTGCAGTAAAAAGTAGTTTTTTTTTGTTTTTTTTTTTTACTGATTATTCTTGTGTCTAACAAATTTTTGAGATGTTTAATTACCAAACTTTAAGTTGTTCTTGACAACCTTTTTCCTGGTGCTTTCCATTCCATAGAAATGCTGTCTTAAAAGATGTAGAATAAATCCTACAGCACTCTATTCTAGGTCCAGTTAGTATGAAGCAGACATACTAATCAAATCACAGAAGTGAATAAGCAAGGATTAGAATCCTAACACATTTTACACACTGTATTATGTGTTTTCAAGTCAGAGTTGATTAAGGTTGTGTCATTTTTTCATTTAACTAAAAAAAAAAAAAAAAAGCTTAAATTTTATCAAAATTGGCTCTGCATTCTTTTACTTCTTTACAGTGAAAATGAATGCTTTATTAGTATCAGTGTAAATGTCATCAGCTATAGAATTTTGCTTGTTTGCACTTTTACCTGAGCTGCTCAAGTGACACTAAACTTAGCAACTCCCTGTGAGAATTATTTACTCTCAGGGTCAGCATCAACTAAGTGCCAAATTGTTGCAGTATCACAGCAGCTTCTAACAAATACATTGAAGGATTTTTGCAAAAGTTACACTGCTTTGCGAAGAAGCAGCTAAAGTACATAATTCTAAATGAAATATAGCTTTTCCCAGTGGACTGAATGTTAATATCCTGGCAAATAAAAAAAATAATTTTCAGATCCATATTTTTGGTGGAATTAGGGTCATTTGAAACAGATTCCAGCATTCTAGAAACAGCCTATTTGAAGAGAGAGAAGACATTTTTTTATAACATAACAGAGGATACATGCATACTTTGCATTTGGTGAGGTAGACTTCGCCTCTATTTCTTGCTTTGCTTAATAGAAAGGAAAGGCATTTAAAACCAAAAAGATCCACAGAAATTTAAGAACAATTTCTCATAATCAGGGAATCCTTACTGAGGAACAGTTAACAGCTGTGAAACTATGACATTTTAAATATCTGAGGGTTTGTTCTTAAGGAAGGATTTCAGAAGCACAGACTTGCTAATTTCATGCTGGCTTAATTTAGTTTCAGACATTTCCATTAAGTACCATGGTAATTTCTCTACTTTCAAATTTGGAATGAAAATTAAAATTAGGTTTCAAACAAGTATATCTCCATTAAATTAAAAATAAATACAATGGATTTTGAGATAATAAATTTGCTTCATAAAGTATCAGGAGTCACTAGTTTTCTGCAAAAGGCAGGAACTAAAAAAATAGGAATAGTTTCTGCCAGAAATGAAGACATAAGGACTCTGAGTCAAAACTGGATACTTCAAGATGTTTTGCAGTGTTTCCCCAATTAGTGAGTGAACATGTGCGTGGCAAATGCATCTTTCAAATACCTGTTCTGAAATAGTTTTGAAGTCCCGTTGGAAACCTTCTGTTCTTTCTCCCAACTCTCTTCCATCTTATGTTTTCCAGTTCTTTCACCAGCAGTCCTCTCTGCAGTGTTGCTCGTCTCCTAGGCATTGCTCACTCGTTACTTTTTAACTCCAATAACAGCTTTTACTGCTTCCCAGACCTAATGGCACTGTTTAGGAGCGAACTGTTATAATTAACTCAGTCATCATCCCTATGATTAATATTTGTCATCTGAGCAACACCAATAATGTAATGGGTTGGATCCAATAGCTAATCAGTAAATTTTAAACAAAATATGAGTAAAATGATGGACTTCTTCATTCACTTCAAGCTCCCACAGGGAAAGCACTATATAAATCATTCTTAGACTTTTATAGCAAGCCATGGTTCACATAGTCCTATCTCTTACTACTACTCAGGTTGCCCAAGGAAATTTCCCTCTCTCTCTCTGAGTATACTAGGCACCATATGGAGAAGCAAATGAGGACACTCAAGTCACCTCATTCAAAGTTAAAATTAACAAACTTTCCTGCTGATTCAACCTTCTTCAGCAGGGTACCTCATGGAGGGCTATCACAAGCCAAAGCGACACATTTAGCTCAAGAACTTCCTAAAATACACACAGTCTGGAAAGCATAGGTATAGACATTCTCAATTATTTTGTCCTTCCTTAAGTTGTCAGGTAGAGGATAAAGGAAAAGACAATCCTTTGGATTCATCCTGCCTTTTGTTGCCTTATAATCTCACTGAATCATTCCCTGGTATCAATAGCAGTTTTACATGTTGAAACCAAAGGTTTATTCATGCATTGGATCAGCTACTTGACTGTTCTGGTTAGCTCAAGAACAGAAATAACCCAGTAACTTTTCTGTGCTATTTTCAAAATAAAAAATTGGTGGACGTGGTTCCCTGGATTTTTAATACAGTATAGATGTGATGGACTACTGATAAGCCTGGTGAAATATGTGTAGGAGAAAAGGAAATTAAGGCTGAAGGTTTATGCCTTTTCTGGCTTCTTAACAAATGTCTGAGGAACCACGAAGTTTGTGTCTGACCTTTAAAAAATCTTCTTCAAATATTTCCTTCACAGAATTATTTTTTTCAACTGCAGAAACTCTTGCCAGTACCTCTGTTTGTTAGGATCACCATCTCTGCCATTCAGATGTCCTAGGAATTTGACAGTAGCAAACCTACTGAAAGAAACTGCCTCTGGTCAGCTCTTCAACGGGCTTTACACCACCTCCAGCTGTAATTTCAAATATCTCTTTCTTATACATCTTTTTCTTATCTGCAATTTTCATTCAGTTATAGACTACTGTTGTGAGTCATTAACATAGCTTTTACAGTCCACTCTAAACATGACTGTTTTAGAATTTAAATAATTTATTTTTAAATTCTGATTCTTTGTGATCAAAAATTATGTTCAATATGTCATCCAAAACTTTTTACTCATGACATCAGAAAACATTTAGCATTTGAAAAAATATTACAGAAATCCATTCATTTATATTCTTTTAAATAGTTAAGAATTTTATACTCATCTCTGTTATGGAAAATGTACTTAAAAGACAAATACTGCCTTTTTGAGAGATATGGGCTTCTGAACAATTATTTATGAATTGTTCTGATTACTAATTTATTCTATGCAGATATTTACACAGACTTACTATAAGTATTCTGTACAGCCAAAGTATGTCAGAAAAAAACACAACAGTTACATGAGGATTTGGTGTGCTATATTCCAGTTCTACCACACAGGCCCAAATACAGCATTTTGGGATTTTCTTTCTTTACAAACCAAAAGGGGTTAAAAAAAAGGGGGTAAAATAAATTAGGCAAAGTATAAACATTACAGAAATAGTCCTTCTGAGAGTCATCATTAGATGACTGCACGTGTCATTTACTAGCCTAAATTACTGTAAGAGGAGTAGGATAGAGCCTCAAAGATTTTAATTATCATAAAGGATAAAAGAAGGTGTGTTCTAGGACAAATTCTTGAACAACAGCAGAAATGTTATTGCATGCTATGAATATGCAATTAATGAAGTAGTTGTGCTAAGAAATGCTTATAACCTGTAAAACTGCCTGTTTTGCAAGCTCATTCTATTTTCAACAGATATCTGAAAGTTCTAAGAAAAACAAATTGCAGGTTGCTCCAATAATAAAGCCTTAAAATCAGTAAGTACTTTTTCAGCTGGGTTTCCAGGTTAGCAACACAAACATGTCTAAGGCAGGAAATATTCATGTTTTATTTTAAATCTAAGCAAATGCCTATCAAAAGTAGTAGTTGTTTAGAAAGTTATCAACCTATTTCCTCCTTAGGCTGCAGTAATCTAATCATTTATTCAAGTAATTCCTTTTCACATTAATTGCAAATTTTTAAAAACAGATTAATAGCCATGCATATTTAATCTGTAGATTTTAGAAATTATACCTATTATATAATCCATTAAACTTTTATATTATTTGCAGAATAAAATAATCATTATTTTTTCATCTAAGTGCTAATAAAGGGTGTAAACAATAACAGATCAACATTATTTAAAATGCTTTACAAAATTCTTCATCAAATGTAGTTTTACATAATTTCACTCATCAAGAGTTGACAAATCTGAAGATCACTTCATGTAATCTCCTTTTTAAGAATGTTTTGTGTGCAAAGCAAAACTCTGAGGGGCTTTTAGTCCCCAATCCCAAAGTCCAAGGCTTTGCTGTTGCTTTTGCCTTGGATAACATGACTTTCTGACAAAAAGTTATCCCTCTGTGCACTGCCCTCCAGAAAATATTGAAGGGATGAGATAAACCAGTCTATTCCTATGTATTACTAATCATAATTTAAACAGTGAATTATGTTTTTTAAATATTGTTAAGACAAGTAATATTACTTGTCAACATTTACTTTAAATTGACAAGTATTAATAAGTATTTAATATTTCTAATTGTACTTTAATATTGTTAAAACAAGTATTGTAACTGCTTTGCAAGTAAATAAATAAAACCATACCATACAAGAAACAAACCAAAAAAAAGGAGAAATGAAACAGAAAACAAATCTTGCTGTATGACATTTTTAGGAAATGTTGAGTAGTAAATAGGGGTAACTAGTAAACAGTACAGAACCCTTTGCCCAGAGATCATTACCAACCTACAGCAGTGCTCAAAAAAAGTCTTCAACTTGGCACTCTATAACCTCCTGTTTGAACTGTATGGATACAGTATAGTCAAATGCTTATAAAAACAAGGTGTTTTTTCCTCACATGTTTTCAGCGGTGGTTGTGCCAGGCTGCTGGAGTTCGAAGAGTGTTTGGATGGCACTGTCAGATGTGGGGTTTGGGTTCTGGGTGGTTTTGTATGGAGCCAAGAGTTGGGCTCAATTATCCTTGTGGGTTCCTTCCAACTTGTGATATTTTGATTCTGGACTTTAGAATTAGTGGAGATGTGTTAAAAGTCTGTTCATTCTCAAATGACAAGAAGTAGCATGAACTTCTCCAGCCAAAAGATGTTGAGGGACTGGAAAGTAATGCACTGCCAGCAAAATCCATAAGAAACTGTGACATATCACACATACTGCATAATCACATGTGCTACATGCTCAACAAGTGCAATGAGGAGCCCCCAACCTACATCAGTAAAGTGGAAATGAAAACAATCTTCAAGTGGCAATTGTCAGATGACCACCAGCCTTGAGACGCCAAGTCTTGAATGAAGTCACATAGCTGAATCATAGAATCATAGGGGTTGAAGGGACCTCAAGAGATCATCAAGTCCAACCTCCCTGCCAAAGCAGGTTCCCTACACCAGGTTGCACAGGTAGGTGTCCAGATGGGTTTTGAATATCTCCAGAAAAGGAGATTCCACAACCCCCCTGGGCAGCCTGTGCCAGTGCTCTGTCACCCTGATCATAAAGAAGTTCTTGCGCACATTCGTGAATGCCAGAAGAGACAACATCAGAAGGCCAAACACAGGTGATACTACTACTAGCATGCTGGAAGTAAATCAACTGAATAAATTAAAAGATTTACCAGAGGCACAGATTGCTGGTTGTTACAAAAACTGGGAACAGCAATCCAGAAACACCTACGGTCAGCTGATGTATGTCCACATTACGGTTGCAGAGATGAGTTTCAATATAGGTGTAATAATGTTCAGCAAGGGGAGGATACATAAAATGGGCTATTTTAAGGTAATCTTAAAATTTGCTTGCCCAGGAGAATGCACATCCTAGAAACCTGGATTTCCACTGAAAGCAATCACAGAAGATTTGAGCACACTACAAATTTAATTTAAATAAAAATAAAAGTTTTAATAGATTTTTTTTAATAGTATCTATCCATTTATACCCATGAGCAAACTACTGTAAGCTCTCAACAGTGCTTTTGTCTATGTGGTAAAAACTGGCAGCTTGCTCATCAAAATCAGAGGAAGCTGCAAATTCTCTAACTGGAAAATAATCCTAGAGCTGTTCAAATAAGATGGGAAGAAACACAAGCAATCCAAAAAGCAGAGCCAGGAGTGTTCCTAAAATGCAAGATAAACCAAAGAAAAAGATAACAAAAACTTTGTTGATGCCATGATTGGAAGTTCCAGGAGTTCCAGATGGTAGCTGCAAAAAGAGGCCATAAATATTTCAAGAAGTTTGCGAAATGATTAATGTTAGTTTTTTTCTAAGGTTAAATTTAGTAGGATGCTCCTTAAACATGCATCAAGTCTAAAGAAAATAAGAGAAACTACACTGCTAGAGGGCTGAGACATGATTTCCCAGCCACTCTGCAGTGCAATGGGAAATCAGAGCCATGCAATCACTGACAACCAATACCTGAGGGCTGCAGGAACACTCATTTATGCAAAGCCAGAATACGAGCTCTGTTTCCTGTCCATCACACAGAGTATGGGGTGTATAGAGGAATCAAAAGATAGAGTATTCCTGGAGATCTGGATGCACCCTAAATTGACTCAAAACTGGAAAAAAGACTAAGAGCTTAATTTCACCATGTTTTTCAAGCAGTGAGCATTCCTTCTGCATCATAGAATCAGAACTTTAATTGCAGAGCGGAGGTTAAGGATTTAAAAGTACAGTAAATAAATCTAGCTAATTCAAATTACTGAATATTTCATACTGATGTTAACTCATTCCTGTTTTGCAAGCACCAGATAAAAACTGAATTACCAGAATTTACTGTGTTCAATCATTCTTCTTCCCCTGCAGAATTCTTAATTAAATGGCCTGGCCAGTGATGAAGGTGTTATTGTTATAAAGAATTCCTGAACCCAAGCACTATTTTTTGCAATCAAACTAATATTTTCTTGTTAATATTTTGAAAAATATTTGACTAAATATCAATAGAGATATAAAGAAGACTATAGCTGCCTTACAGCTCAATTGCGGTGCTATGGAAAGGAGAAGAGCAAGCCAAAAACCTTGTTTGTTGACACCTGTAAATGAGCAGCCATGCAAAGAATATCCCCAGAAGCAATAATCCCCTCTCTCTCACAAATTAAAAATTTGGTGACGTACAATTCTCTACCCGATAAAGGTCCTTTTCACTGAAATAACATTAAATTAATCAGCACCACAGACTTTATCATTACTGCCAAATTTTTCAACAGAGACAATATTCCATTTTGACTCACGTGAATCTGAGTCCATTGCATTGTCCCCTGATTATTCCTTTCTGGAAACACTGCATTCTGACAGCATGCCGTCACTACTGTAATTTAAAGGATTTTATATGCTGAAAAAAACACCACTGGAAATTACTGAAACATTAGGAAAAAAAAGTCTCATTAAGATCCTCCAATTAAGTTTGAAAACTCAAAGTCATTGCGTAGAGACACTAAAGAGTGGGATGTGTGGTTTATAAATTTCATGCTGATACTTTTCCAAAAATATATAAATTTCATATTTCTTCTCCATTCCTAAGTACCAAAAGCTACATCTTATTCAAAATATCCAGAAAATTGGCTTGTCAGCTATGTAGAACGTATCTTTCTTCCAGATAAAAACTAACACAGGGTGAGAGCCTTAGGAAAAGATCTCAAAAACAGTTTCTGGAAGATTTTTGACAGGTTTTATCTACTTTTCCTGGCATAACTCTTCCCAGAAATAAATGTCAGTAAGCAAGTTTCCTATATTGTCCACTTCTGTCAACTGCCTGAGGAGGAAACTGTTTCTGAACAACTGGGGAGCTCTGCTCCACATGAGGTAACAGTGGTTAACAGCAAGACAGAAACACCCTGACACCAAGACCAGAGCCTATAGAAAAGTGGCTCCCAGTGAAACAAGTGAGCTGTAATTGGTCCCTAATGATACCTACAAGCACAAGCATCACCTCTACAAATAGGGAGTGCAGCCTTTGCACTGCCCTGGAAGCTGCTATTTCACAAGCTGATTTCAGGAAGCAAGGAGAACTACCTTGGCATCCTAACTCAAGCTGCACTACCTTAGCAGCTCCAATCCAAGGTTAACATCCACTATTATCTCCTCCTTTCCCATACGTCAAAGCTCTATCACAGAAAAGTGACACAGGGAGTATTGCACCTGAGTCTACTGGTTTAAAACATCAAGAAATATTAGGAGACTTAACAAAGGTTCCTACAGATGAATCATTGGAAAAAACTTATCTGTGCAGTAACAATTACTTTTCAATCAATATTTAGGTAGAGTTCTAGCAATAATACTGCTCTTCCAAGTCATAATTTGACAGTCAAGAATGTAATCGTGTTTCCGTCCTAAAGATGCTGCTTTGTAAAGCTTTCCACTGGCAACAAGGGGAGATCAGGCCTTATTTTGGAGTTTGGATGGAGATTTTCAAGCAATATCTCTATTTCTTCTTACAAGGATTTACTCAGATCTTCTGCATTATTGTCCTCTTCCACTACAGATCTTGCTGTTATTGGAATCAACTAAGCATGAAATAATATTTCTAGATTTTTTCCAAGAAAATGGTTAGCATATCCCTCAAAGGTTAAATAAGTAAGGAGAGCAACGCACTGTCAGGTTTTCCAGCAGGTAACATCCTGCATTTGTAAGATTCTGTCTGTCAAGGTGCTGAAATACATAATTCTGAGAGCATAATAGCTTAAGAAAAACCTATTTGATGATGCATCTGTGCTTAGAGAATGATAAACGCCAGAGACTAAAAGGTACAATTGAGATCTTAGCGAGTTTTTTTTTTTTTTTTTTTTTTTTTTTTTCCTGCAGGAAAATAACATAGACAGAACTGACACTTGCATTTAGTAAGATGAAATATTTTCTCTTAGTCCAGCTACTCAGATCTCTATTTTCCTACAACTTAATTAGCTTCTAGACTTTGATACTTAGTGAATTTTTTTGCACACATTTGGTTCACAGGCAAGAATACCACATGCATATTCAGACACACACAAATTCTATACAATTGTGGAAGTTTCATATATCTAACAATTGGTTCATAGGAACATATACACTTAAAACTTCTCTCTCTGCAGTTGAAAAGGTAGAATTAAACTGAATGCTTGCCAGGTTATCTCAAATATTTGTCAAAATAGGAAAATAACTTTCTAGTTCTCTGACCACCAGAACGCATCTTAGAAAGCTACATAAACATTGTTTTTAGGCAGATTCTTTCATTCATAAATGTATCTATTTACGTCATACACTTAATTCATTTTTTCATATCAGATAAACTTGCAATAAACTTGTGATTCTTCAGTCTGCACAAAAGTGCACTGTTCACAATTTACATAGCTCTGTTGTTAATTTTTTCAGTACTATTTTTTTTTTTTATGTAGGACTTAAGGATAACCATTTGCTTCACAATTAAGAATATAGCATCTACAGAAGTTTGTCTAACCAGATTGTTAATTGGTATGCTTGCTTTAAGCTTTCCCATATAAATAGATAACGTCTCTCATGAAACTGAATCACACAATCACTGAGTGGTTCAAAGGTTCACAGGTTATCACTGTGTTTCTCAAGCTACTCACTTTTTACTTTCCTCTCAGTGCCCAGAGACATTATCTGGAAAGGTTTGCAAAGCCTGTGTTATCACCTCTATTCTCTGTCCAGATGCCAGTTTCTACTACAGCTTCTTGTTGGTCAGTGCTCTTCTCAAGGGAAAGTTTTTGAAAAGTGTGCTTGGTCTGTAAATAGCCCAAACTCTGGAATTCCTTATTGCTTCCTGGGAAATAGCCCAGCCATGCTGCCAATTAGAATAGTTTATGTGCAAATACAGAAAGGTAAAGAGGAAGTCAGTTTCCCAACACACTATCTATGGCCTTGATGTCTCCAATCAAGGCTAAAGCTCATTTATCCACAACATTAGTGAGAACATCCAGTTCAGGTTTCTGGAGTTCTGGTCATTTACTATCCACTTGCTTAATCTGCTTTAGCCATAAAAATACAAAAGTTTCTCCACTCAGCTGTGAAGTCAATGAATACAGAACATTATTAACAGCTACAATTGTTCATGGGCAGACCATTTTTTGGTTAAACACTTTTCTATCTCACAACTCGCATATTTGAAGACACAGTCGGACATTCTGTTTAAGGTCTAATACGGCCTGCGTGTTACCTTCTCCTTAGGCTGATAATGCCCAGCAGCAGCTGATGCATCCACAAAGATTCATCAGCCTGGAAAGAATTTCTGGAAATATGCAGAACTTCTCAGCTAGCCTACATGTTTAGAGGATACCATTAACCAGCTCTGGTATATGAGCTAAACATAGCAGCATTCAATAATGTACTGTTCAGCAGGAAAATGGGAACATTGAGGATGATGCTGCATGTCAGCACACACAATGAGAAGGCAAAGGTCACATTGCAAGGCAAAGAATCTGAGCAGATGACAGAAGCTCAGATGACAGCATTGTCACACTCGGGACCAACACACTCAGCAAAGGTGGATTTGGCAGATGGCCACACAGCACAGGAAGCAGTGATTTGCATGGGAATGCACTTCAGAACATTGTTAAAAAGGGCTGCTAGTCTTATCCTTGAAACCTAGGCTCAGGTTACTGAAAAATTTAAGGGATGAGGAGTCTCTGAAGTCTAACTACATCATTTATACCAAAAGGAGATACTTCTAAGATGATGCTCAATTATAACAGAGTTTTGATAGGAGTCAGTTTTCATCAAGCAAAATATTTAAGATTGGTTTATTTTGGAGTAATAATCAGATTTTGCCTAGAGTTTCTCCAAAAGTAGTGCCTCCTATTCTATTATGTTGGCCGACACCATCAGAGGCAGATGGTGGTGGTATGGCAGTAGAGGTTAAACCTTCCCACCAGTTGCCATGTGACAGATTGCATCAGAGGAGCAGTCTGACAGAATGACATCTGACATGGAATTGGTTATGAGGCCTAGGTGTGAAACTGAATTCCTCCATGTGGAGAAAACAGTACCTACTGACATTCACCAACATTTGGAGAACGTTTATGGTCATCAAACAGTGGATGTGAGCACAGTGAAGTGGCGGGTGGCGCGTATCAGTAGTGGAGGCAGTGAAGTGGAAGACAAGCTACTTTCTGGATGGCCATGCACAGCAGACACACTGTGAAGTGAAGAGTGTCTCACTCAGTTTATATATCCTAACAGGCTAACAGCAGTAACTATGTTGAAAAGTATTATTTTGTAGCCGAGAATTTGCTCTATCAACTAGTGTTATTGCGCTCTTTGTATCTGTTACAGTTTCCATGGAAATAAATAGGAGGCATTACTTTCAGAGCAACCTACGTGCATTCACATCTAGAATGACTGATTTAAGAAATTCTTGAAGAATAATCTAACCTTGCATAAGCTTAAAGGGTGCACAATTAACATAATAATCTGAAAATAAATACACTAGATTGTATGCCAGAGAAATAGCTCATATACCAGCTAATGCTGTTCTAAGCATGCTTTAATTGCCCTATCAGTTTTACCTTTTATAAAAGTAAATCTTGCTCTTCTGATTTGCAATTTGTAAGTATTTCTTGGGAAACGTGTTGAAGATCGAATGTAGAATCACTCAGAATTTTACACTTACAGAAAGTGTACGCTAGGGAAACTCAGTACATCTTAAAATAAAGTGAGAAACACAAGGTCTAGGACTGGATATAGCCTGCAACTTTATTGCATGTCACTTGGGATCATATCATTTTTTCCTTCTACATTATTTCTGGCTAACACTCAGCTGGGCTCTAATTTATGGTCTACCAGTGTATCTGGAAGAGCTATTTGGCCCTCAGTACTGGGAGAGAATATTCCAGGTTTAATTGAGTACATAAAACTCCACTTTGTGCCCTTTTGAGCCTTCAGTGGAAACCATGTCTCACTGAAGTGGACAGTAACTGTTAGAACTGTACTTACTGCATTGAAGTTGGGAAAGAGATTGACTGCTGCTGCAGTGTCCAGAGGAAACGGAAGAAATGGTTTAATATCCAGTGATGGCTGCAAAGGTGGAGCAGGAGGGCGCACTAGGGCTGGAAGAGCAGGGCTCTGGCATGTACCACCTATATGTAGAAAGAGACAGAAGGCATTCAGCAAGTAATATGATCATAATAACTAACTAAGTAAAAATATGAGAATAAAATAAACAAAAAAAAAATATTTATTTTTCCAACAAAAATCCATGCATTATTGTGAAAAAGTGAAACTGACTCAGTGAGTGTTATTCATAATTGTTTGCCAGTAACTGCAGGTATCCATCTTTCATTATTTAAAATAAACTAATAAACTGTTTATCTCCCTGTATTATCTGAAACAATAGCTCAGTACATCTGACTTCATTTCGAAACCCCAGCTAGTCTCATTCACTTCCAATTTCAGTGCTTTACCCCAGAACCATTACTCAACCGTCCTCAGACAAACTGCTCCAGTGTAAGAAGGACTAGTTGTTTTGCTCAGCAAAAGCTGTTTGCAGACTTTCGATTTCTTTAATTAAACCCTTGGTAAACAAGCTTACATTTTCAAAGTCAGCCTAATCTTGCCAAGCTCAACCTACCTTGCTGCCTTAACAGTTGATAAATACAAATCTAAAATAAGAACAAGTTTAGCAGCCACCAAAATCTGGGGTTTGGAATAGTACTGACAAACACATTATGCTCTCATAAAAGCTGAAGTAAGTTCAAATTGAACAGCACTACCCTTGAAATGCAAAAAATACTAAAGAAATACCCTTGCATACCAATAAGCCAGTACTTTGCTGTGGTCTGTTCTACTTTTTTATTTGCCCCTTGCAGCTGAAAGCTGAGATGGTTCAAACCTGTTCTCTGGTTTCATTATTTTCTGTGTTTTGGTTGCACTCCAAAACATTAATTCTTTTTTAATTAAAGACTATTTGGATCTAAGGAAACTGTTAAAATATGCCAGTGTTCTTTTAATCTGAAAGGCAGGCAGCAGACTGTAAAAACCTGCTGGAAGTATATAAGAAACAATTATAAATAAATAAATAAATATTTAAAGGGAATTTTAACCCGATCATTGAAAAGACACAGGCAGATATGCAAAAAAAAAAAAAAAATCAGCAAACTCTTTTTTCTTTCAAGCATACAGGTGGTCTATCAGATGAATGACATACATTCTTTAAGAGAACTAATATAACGTACTCAGAATGATATACAGAATCTCTCCATATTTGGTCAGCAAATCTGCTAGGAAGGGTTGCAATTTCATGCTTCTAATTGAGGACGAACAACACAAGATTTAATGAACCAGTTGTAGCAGACCATAACAGTATAAATTCAACTGGAGCCAAGTAGCCAAATTTTCAAAGAAAAATAATTAAACAAATATTCCTGATTATAAAATATTGTTGAACAGTCTAGTCTTACTCCCTCTGTATAGTAAAGGCCCCATAAGAACTTCTTTAGTTGCTGGAAAAAAAGTATATTGTTCTCTTTTAAAGTGTTTATAATCACAAAATGAAATTGTCACTCCTAGGGATAAAAACAAAGAATTCTCTTGGTTTCACCTGAGATTGTACAGAAACACAAAGAACTGCCAAGGTGAGCATTTGCCTGACAATAGCAAGGAAATTGAAGCTGATTAAATATCCTCCAACTCACAGATGTGAATACAAACTCGGCTGAGAAATATCATCAATGCTTGGGAAAACAGCACTTTGGGTGTATTATCTCCGTGGTATGAAGGAGAGTGTTCCAGCCTTGCAGATTCAGATTACCTAAAGGAATGGCAAAGCTATCCCATACTCTCAGATATCACACTATGAAGGATGAAGAAGTTCTTCCTGTGATTCTTCCCTGCTGCATGATTAGGCACTCACCCACCTGCTGCTGCCAGCCAATGCTGCAAAAAGTCATCTGGGGACGAGAACACTCTTTAAAAGGAAAAATTCAGCCAGCTTTTCAAGACCTTGGCAGGGGCTCAGAGACTCTGGAACAGTTTAAAATCTACCCCAGTCCTGGCTACAGTGGCACTGAAAATGAGTAAGTTCAGGAGTACAGCTGCTCTTTGATTTTTCAGTAGCGTCCTTTAATGATGGAACATGTGATAGATATGATATTTGTGCTTTCACTTAGAAGAGACTGTAATTTTTATGACACCAAAAATTAGATTCTCTTTGCATTTAATAAGTGCAGAGTTAACAGCAAGAAAAAACCCAAATCAATGGCAGCCACTTTTGTGACTCAGCTTAACTGAAAAACCTTTTCACAACTTTTGGGAATGTCAGTGTTAACTACTTCCCTTCTAATCCATTAGCAGAGAGGTGGAGAGGAATAGAAGCCCAGTGAGATGAGGTTTTGGACAACAAATGTGGAAAAATTCTCACTGTAAAGATGGAAGTAACAAGGGAAGAAATGTAAACAGAAGAAAAACAAAAGAGCCAAAAGAGCAAAACAGAGAAAGAAGTAGATGCACATTAAAACTTGACAGAGAATTCACTTTGTAAATAGGAAGTGACATGTGGGACAACAGCACTCTTAGAAAGGAACATTTGAACAAATAGTATGTGCTTTCTTTGTTATGCAGTGCTGATGAATATCAGGTTGAGGTGAGGAACTACAAAGATTGCTTATGACTATCTTGGTGTTGTGTATGATAAGCTTGTACAAAAGGACTTCCACAACTTTACCTATGGAGTTGAAATGCTGCTGATTATCATTCCAAGGGATGGCACAACACCAGCCTCTTCACAGACTTTCTGTCAGCAAGGGTGGGAGCACAAAAGCACTGATGCCATCCCAAACCACAGATAGACATTGTCCATAAATTGTCTTTGGCATACTGAATTTCAATAACTCATCAGTGCCCGAAGTGACATGCATACAGGGCATGACCCAAGAAACACAAACCCTCAAAATGCAAGGCAATACACATCTATAGTTACATTTGATTAATAGCATGCTACAATTCCTTAAAATAGAAATATACAATGTGAATTTACAAATTCCAATCATACCAGTTATAGTCTAAGACCATTCTAAAGAGAACAAGTCTTTCCAACCCATTCAGAGTTTAAGGATCCTGAAGATTCAAGACATTTGGAAAATTGCGTCAGTGTTTTAATCTTAATTTCCTAGGTAAGAAGCACAGGAATTATACAACTTAAAAGCCTAATAAGCTCAGTATTTTTACGAAATTGGAAATAATAATTTGTTTCTTCAAGTTTCAGACAACACAGTCAAGATAATTTCTTGGTCAGAGGCAGCAATAATATGTGTAAGTACAGTCCAATAACCAGCACAGGGTCATGTTGTGAGTATAGAAAGCTTATGTATGAAAGAGCCACATATAATATGAGGTTCATGCTTTCTGTGATATAATCGACTCAAAAGGTTCTGTTGAAACCACTGATGATTTGAATGTCATCTCTACAAGACATTTCTTGCCTGTACCTTGAATCAAAGGAAGAAGACAGAAATTTTCAGGCGAACATGTGAATCCTTCAGGTTCAATCTTAAACTGTCCATTCTACAAACAATCCTGCAATTATTACAGTGTTTTTTTCTCTGTTTTAACTTGAATAAATACTCTTCCTTCAACCCGCCCCAACTCATATTTGACTTCAGAGACATTGCTTCACTATGGAACTGAAAATAGATTTCAAAATGAGAAATCGTTCCAAAAAGAAGAAACAAATTTATTTAAAAATACTAAGTTTTAATATTATTTTAAAGACATTTTCCCCATAATAAGTAAAAATAATTACTACAAAAGTAGTTCTGAGGAAAAAACTGCTCTGGTGAAATAACATTTTCTACTAAGAAAGTCTCCCACACAAGTTCTTCAGCTAAGTTCACTTGGAAATTCCCATGGATATTCAGAACCATATAGACAGTTATAATTTCTGAATTAAGAAAAGCATAGAGACAAAATATCCACAATGGAAACAAAAGAAAAGAAACTTAGATTGACAGACATAATGTGACATTTTTTTTTTAATGTAAGGAATAATAAATAACATTTTCAGGAGGTTTCTGGGGAAGGAAATCCAGAATCCTGTCTCTCACAGGCCCTAATATGCAGCTTAACAAATTGGCAGTGTCATACTTCTACATATTGTGATTTGGTAATTAAGAAAAATATGCAACACCTTTCCTTACATAGCCTCTCTTCTTAAATGCTATCATTCCCAAATCTCTTAAACTGTTTAGCTTCCAGAAAAACAGTCCAACTATCCATTTCCAATTTTGTAGACACAGTAGTCTAGATAATTTTTATAATGCGTTTGGAATGTGAAGGTATTATGTAAACCAGGCAGAACCTCTAAATTAATACCCCATTAATCTAAACCTTTTTGTAATTCTTCCATCACTATCACCACAATAAACAGCAAGTGAAAAAAAAATCAAATCAAATCACTGTAGAATTCCATTTTTATTCATTCATTACTTTACAATTGTTTCCCTCTGGCCAAGGGTACAATCACCTTCAATACATCAGAAACATCTTAAACCAATATTCAACTTCTCATCCATCCTGGAGTGTATTTCCAGAAATGTAATTTAATTTTTCTTGTGTATGGATATTTCCAAGGTTTTCTCCCCATCTCCCACCTCACCAAATATTTCTATGAAAACTTATTGAAGGCCAAAACAGTGTACACATTCTGTCTTGACAGAAGCTCAGAGTACCTTTCAAATTGATATGATTCAGTGGAAATAGCTGGGAATGCACTGATTTCTAGCTTAAATAGTATTTTTCAGGTAACTTTAAAAGGTAACTTAAAATATTGTGATTATTAATATTATTAATGCAGGATCCTACTATCTGTCAGCATACACACAGTAAGGATTAAAATATATTCTAGAGCACTAGAGCCAAAAGAGGATTTTTATTTGCTCCAATAATTTTAAAGAAATGAAAACTGGTGTGGAGGAAGTTATATTCTGACTTACAAAAGCTAAGAATTTTACATTTGGTTAACTCAATTTTAGCTAGAACTTTAAAATCATTACAAAATTAGTTTGCCTGTGGGTCAAAGAAAAGGCAGTGGGGGCATACCTGAATTTTCTTAATCAAAATAAAGATGTAAGCAATTAAGAATGGTAGGCTATACATGAAAGATAATGAATTTTCTTTCTCAAAAACAGTAGGCACACCATTCATATCTCCACACAATCTGTTAGGATGGGAAATTTAAAGACATTCAAAGATAAAAGAATAATCTTCAGGATGCAGTGCAGACAGTGTGATAGAAATTGCAGATCTGGTTTTAGGAATATTCTAGCTTAGTGATATTTGTAATTTTGTTATAACCTACTTTCAGCACGGTACCCCCTTCCATCATTGTTAAACACTTTACATTTTTGGAACAGCTTCTTCTAGTAAGAATGGCTAGACTGCCATTTTTAAGGTAAATTCAGTTCCATTAAATCAGGTAGAACAGGGTTCACCTAAATACCAAGCTACTTATGAGTACTTATTATATTCAAGTGTTTGAAATATGAACTCATGATACAGAAAGTTAGCTAACATGCAACTGCTGTATTTTATCTACATAAATGGATAAATGTTTTAGTATTGAATCTTTGACTTTAGTAGTTTAGACTTATCCCCATATTATTCTATATGGATGAAAATGAAATATTGTACCACCTGATAAATGCTGTTGAGAATTTATTGATCACAAAATGTATGTCCTACCACTTGCAGTTTCAGAACTGTTTCTTCTGAGTTCTTCTTTGTTGGTGGCGATTATTTGTTTGATTGTTTGCTTTTTTTGTTTGTTTTGTTTTTGTTTCAGAAGAGTAGGGTCTTAAAGTGATTTCAACTGCTGCACTGTTCACAGGACTTTTTCTGAGAGTGCTTTCACCATAAAATACTCTCAAATACACTTAAAACACTATAATATCCACCTTTAAACACAATATTGTTTCATGTGATTCCACTTAGTTTCAGGGAAAAAAATAAATTAAAAAAAACCAACTGCATTAAGCACTTGACACCCACTGTAAAGGAAGAACTCTCAGAACAAAGCTCCATCCATATCAGCTTCTCTCCCACTGGCTTTCCTGAAACAACCTGATGACCAGATACACTATGTGGCAATATAAGCCCTACTTTTAGAAGTTTTGATGCTAGTAAACATAGCAGTAGTTAGTCACTTTGCAGTGGATGAATGTAACACTGTCTCAGCTGGGGAGATCTATAATTAATAGCCTTTTCAGTTTGCTGGCCAAACCTGAAAAGCCTCCCCCCCGCACACATGCAACATTTACAGGAGAAAAGAAAGAAGGAAAGAAAGAACAAGGAAGGTAAGGAAGGAGGAAAGGAGAAAAGGAGAAGAAAAGGAGAAAAGGAGAAAAAAATAAGAAAAGAAGAAAAGGAGAAGGAAAAAGAAATCAAATCACTTAGTCGAAGTATTTCTCGCACCTCAAATGAAGTTTCTTATTTGTTACTTAGATACTTAATCCTTTTTTATCATTTATACTTTGGCAAATTCCAAAAATCCAAAACACACCAATACAGTACACTACTCACTACAAAAATATGTACATGATTCCTAAAACTATTGCAGCTTGGCTCAACTCAGTACCCACTATTTATTTATAGAGTGCATTTTTCTGTACACACTATTCACCTGGAAAATTTGATTCAGCTCTGGTCACTTGCTGCTATTCAAAGTATTATTTTGTCTAGAAACAATATTTGTTCTGTGATTCTTGCAAAGTGAGTTAGCTTATAAAAAGAACTTGTTATTTTTATTATTAGCTTCTATCAGCTTTAGAAGCCTCCAGCAATGCATCACATTTTTTTTTGTTTTTGTTTTTTTAAGTCTTTATTTTCACAAACATAGAATTTTTAAAGATATAAAACTGTATATGCTATCATGAGATTTTTGATTGAAAATGTACCCAAATATAATCTACCTAAAGGAGGAGATTTTAGGTATTTATTTATTTATTTATTTGTAATTGTGTATACCATAAAACTGTTATTACCAATGGAAGACAGGGAAAATACAGGCACAATTTTGCATCAATAATCCTTTAATTTTTGCCCTTTTGATAAATAAACTCAGGTTCCCACTCCCTATTTTTGATATTATTCCCTCCTGTTCTACTGCCATTATCCGTGTGCAATATTGGAAAGGTGTGCCTGACTTACAGACGATAAACACTAGCTTGTCTGAAAAGCAACAAAGCACACAGAATTGTGTTGACCATATCCACAGAAGGAAAAAGGAAGCTCATGTCAAAGCCTCTCTGAACTCCAAATCACACTCCAACCATATACGTAGCCCACAGAAAAGACTCTACTAAATCAAATTGTTTTTATTAAACAAAATCTACCATGAAGCCTTGATCTTAACTTCAACATTTAACACTGCCTAGCAATGAATTCTACTAATGCTCTGCAGGCAACATCTTCTATGGATTATAAATTACATTAGAGCATCAATCAAGCTTTTTATTTTAGCAAGAGGGAGATGACCTATATAATTGAGCTGTTGAGAATCCTTTGAGGTTTTATTACAGTTGATAAGATAAATTTGGATATGTATGTATATATATATATATATCCCATTTGGAAGCCATTAAATCACTGAAAATTTAATGATCCCAAACAAGTGTGCCACTTTTTGTGAAGTTCTGTCTACTTCACTTAGAAGGAAACAAGAAGAAATCTGCCATATTGGCCACACTGCTTATTATCAGCCATCCATTGCAAGCACCAAATACAACAGCTAAGAGGGAGACAGACCAAGACTACTAGCATCATGGCTTTTGAGACAACCAAATGTTCAAGACCTTCAGCATTTGTCCTTTAAGCACGCAAAATCTTTTCTTTTGTATCTGTCTTAAATAATAAAATTAAGTGAAAAATGTCCAGTAACACGTGAAGAAACATTATTTTTCCCCCTACAATTCTGGTAATGATTCTTAAGATGGTCCCATTTATTAAGAAATAAACTAAACTTTTCAGCTACAAAACCAGGACAGATAGCGTAAATCACTTACTCGAGGAAGATCAAGAAAATGAGCCATAGGCCCCTAAATTTTGTGCTATGACCACTTCAGCAGATTTTAGTTTAGTAATGAGACAAACACTTTCAACCAGATTCAAGAGATCTCATGATAGCAAAGATGATGTCGAAGACTTTTCTTTCCTCCTAGACATAATTCTACAGGCATGACAGGTGAATTGATGCACATCTCCAGTAACCATCTCCTTTCCTTTTGGAGAGCTACATATTCCCAGACCTATTCTTAAGTTCCTTCACTGGCTGCACATGTTTTTTGCAACTTCATTCTTTCCTTAGTAAGCAGGTGAATCCAAAGAAATAAAAAGCCCGCCATGCCTGAAGTGGACTAGACGTACACAGTATTATCTCAACACTCTTACCACTAAGCAATGACAGGTCAGAAAAGTTCATCTGGATATCAGAGAGCGTCAGCTTTCTCTTTTTTTTTTCTTCTGACTATAAGATGTTCCTTTTGGCTAACTAATTCTACATAAAGCAACAACCCTTAATGTGATTTCCAGCCTGTATCAAGGATGTTTATATTCATACTCAAACTGAGTGTGCTTTCCAGGGTCAGAGTCCTAAGAGACTGCAACCATGACAATAATAAAAAAAAAAAAATCACAGGAATTAAAATAAATGAATTAAAAATACAAGACTGATGCAAATATTATTAAAAAGAACCAATAATTTTAAAGCTTCACATTTTCTAACATTACAAAATGGTCTTCGACTCAGTATCTTTCCCAGCTTGATTTCTCTAATGTTTATATAAAGTCACTTTTATGGTATAATAAGCACAGATATCCAATGTGTAACAATCAGAAGGATACCATTTTGCAAACAGATTTTCAAATAATTTTTCATTTTTATGATGAATTTATTTGCAAATTTTCAGGTGTCATTTTTCAAAACTGTGCTCTGTAAAATAAATTAACAATGATTAACTTCTGATGTCTCTTCATCAAGTGAAACAAGCGTATAACTGAGACAGCTAATATGAAATGCGTATAGGCTAGTACCATATTCTGGTTTAAGGATAGTGTTATGCAGCAATTATGCCTCTTTGATTTACCCTTGTAAAAGCTCAATATAGCCAAGTTTTATTTATAACTCAGTAGAAGTAGTTTTTACACATTTTAACTGGATAGTGAAAGCATAAGTGAAAATGCCAATATTTCTTGCATGTTTGTGGAGCACCACTTTGTTCTGCTAGTTGTCAAACTAGTGTTGCCTTATTGAAAATAGCTAAATAGACTTGGGAAGTAGCCAAGGATGAGTTAGGAGAACTCAAGTTAGGAGAAGGATGGCAGAATAGCAGTCAAAAAAGTCAAGTCTTCCCAGGTCAAGGCTTGCCCAGGTGGAGAGAGAGGAAGGGAAGCTGGGAGAGAATTGCAGAGAGAAGAGTGATATTCAGCTCTGTACATTCACTTAGCATTGTTCTTACAGATAATACTCAACAGAGATTGTGACATTCTGTAGTCCAGTGAATATATGCTACTGTTGCACAGACTGGGGCAAGATTACCCCCTGAACTGACTTTACAGCATATTTATATGTGCATATGTATATGCCAGCCTATGCATATGTTCATAAAAAAACAAAAGAAAACAAAACAAAAAAAATGGAGAGATATAATTTTCATTGGTCTTTGTCATGAATAAATAAATATGCTTAAACATCAGAAACTATTACTGTCTCAGAATTTTGATTCACACAACTGGCCCCTGAATATGTTTAAAATGATTGTGTTTATGGTGTTTCACCTGTAGACAGAAGGGTGAGTAGTATCATTTCTTGCTGAACATTAATGAAGAGAAAGGATCAGCTGCACAGGATTTATGAACAGATAATGAAATACAGCCACAGATACATTAGACCAAAGTGTGTTTTAAAGAATATACAAAAATCACTATTCCATTCATGGTGGTTTGAGAAATATTTAAGACAATTATCTAAAATATTACATTTTCTGTACATTCATTCCTAAATTAAAAATACTTCAAGTTACTTGACTTAAGAACTTTCCTCATCAATAAAATTCCCACTCTGAAAGAAATACATTAAGTTCTATAAGAAAAGTAAACCAAAAGTGTAACAGAAATATCTTTCACAGTATTCCTTCTCAGAGTGTAAGACCAGAACAAATAAGCAGACCACATGGCCCAATTTTCTCTAAACCCCAACCCATTACTTTTCATAAAACCTCCTCTAGACTTTAATGAAAGTAAACCAGTTCAGCCCTCAGGAGATAGAGCTGTTTGTGGAGAAAAAAAGAAAAACAACAACAACAACAACAAACAAGAGCCTGAGGCTCAGTGACCATGACTTTCTGGAAAAAGAAGCTGATGAAAAATTGAAGTTATTCTACCAGGCAACCCTTGCTTTGTGTTGAGAAGGAAAGCTAAGAAAAAAAAACAGACAGTTCTTTGCAGTCTGTTGTTCCTGCAGAGATGGGAAAAGAGAAGGATAAAATGTGTATTTAACTGCTAAGCTTGAGACCTCCTGAAACAGACTTTTTCACCCCTTTGAAGCACTGAGTCCAGCAGTGACTAATCTCCGGATATTTATCAGTAGACAATAATTAAATAAATTAATAAAATGGCCAATTAAAGTCTAAGGGGAGAAATACCCAAGTACTACCTGAAAACCTGGAAATTTGATTAGAATTATTCCCTTCAGCATTAAGCAATTGAGCTCAATTTACATAATACTGTTGCCATTCTTCATTTATTTGACAAAAGTTGGGGATACAGGTGCTGCTTTGATTGCATTCCTGAGTGCTGAGTTTAGCAAGGGGTAAACCATGTAAGGAAGGAAGGTGCTGATAAATCATAAAGCTTTTAAGGGCAAGAAGTTGACATATTTGGGAGAAGTGGAAAGTGGAAAGGAAGCTAAAGAAAAGAAAGGGCAAGTAAGAAGGCAGCAGACAGAGAAAGAATGGAAATAAAAGAATGGGATAATGGATATCATTGAGAGAAATTTAAATCTTGGTCACAATCAATTAAACAGAAGTTTTATGGAAAATGTATATGCATGCACAGGTCTAGATTTAATAAAGATTAAATAAGACATCAGAAGACATGTATTAAGACATGCCTTAACATACTTTAAAATAAAGTTGTGAAACTGTATTGTTGAGCATTATTGCCAATATAATTTATCACAATCACACGCTACTCTTGCACAATTTAAATATTGTTATTACTGTCTTTATAGAAATAAATGTGCCATATGAAATGCTGAAAAATATCTTCTAGGTGCTAATTCACTGTGTGTCCTGATGAATAAATTTTGCCTTCATGAATGCAGTCATAATCAAGAATATAGCTATTTCACAAAATGGTTTCTGTAGTTAAAAAATGTAAGCAAAAATAGCTACCATGGTACAATACAAAGATTATAAAAAAAATAAAAAAGTTTTATTTGGATCAGTGAAGAAGGCATTAGCTTTCCTGCCTATGACAAAGATCATATGACCGTTTTACACTGTGTTCTGTAAATGCATTGGTCCATATAATAATAGAATTGAATCTAATTTCCAACAAATCAGACCAAGGAACACCGTTAAAGATGACACTGAAAAGTCTTCCTGCAAATATTTTATGGCATGATGAGCTTCACCCTCTCAAATTCTACAGTGCTAGGCTTGAGCATGAGATTTCAGAAACATTGAAATCTGGTCCTTGGTGACAAATCATAAATGTTTGCACTTAAGTCACAACTTTAGCTGCCAAAACAAACAAACAAACAAACAAACAAAATAAAAATGTTCAAATTCCAAAGGCAAAAGAGAGTTTGAAACTAAATTTGACTAACTCTGAGTGCCTAGCACTCCACTATACAAGCAGCTTACCTTCATTATCACTAACGGATCCCAGCCATGATCCTTCCTTAGAAGAGAAAAATATGACAGATTAAGCTATCTTGTATTCACTTTCATGAAGCCATTAATTCTTTCTCTGCCAATTTCAAAACATGTTTATGCCAGTAAAAGTTAAGAATGCTATCTCAGGCTTTGGTGTTTCTCCCTCCAATCACAAAGTTACAAGTTTCCAGACGTAATTTTTCTTTCACAGTATTTTGGCTGATGCTTCTCTTCAGAATGCCACTGATTGTAAATAGAAGAGGGACAGAAAACATATTCAATCTTTATCTGTGATAAAGTTCTTCAGAATTAATCTTTTCTTCAGCTCTGTATGTAAACTACACTCTCATGCCTAGTTATGCCTGCAAATCCTTATAAAAGTTTAAAAAAATGAAAAGAAATTAAGGGCCAAATGTGTTTTAATCGACGGCCCATATTGAAGTCTGCCCTGTAAATTGCCGCAAGGAAGTGTCCTCGTGTTTGGGCTGTTGATTAACTGGTGATACTTACACAATAATCTCTTCTTGGAGGGGTTTAGATTTGTGTAGTTCTATATTAACTTCAAGAAAGAATTTAGCTTGAGTTTCCAGCATCCTACATAAATCCCTCAAGTATATAGCTAGTGTCTTTCTGAGAAAGTGAACAGACTGTTTCTCAAGAAGCTCTAAAAAAATGGTCATTTATAAATAAAGACTATAGAAATTTCAATTTTGGCAAGCCTACACTTGAGAGTTGATTCAGGCAATAAATTTCAGAACTTGAATATGTGGATGTTAGTAAACCATCTCCCCTTTCAATACATGAGAAAATGCTGGCAGATCCTGGTTTTGGACTATGTATGCCTAGAATTTAAAAAAATATATATTTATCAAGAAAGGAAAATTTTCTCCTGTCATAGATGGAGGGAAAGAACCAGTGCTTTTGCCAACAAGACAAAAAGGACAAAATAAATGTTTGTCCTATTTTCCTGAAACACAGACATGACAGGCCCAATTTATCTAATCCATGACATGCTGAATGCTCCAGGCTGCATCCATGGAAATAGATGAAGGCATGTACTCCACTGATTTAATGAATGGGAATCCCTGCCCCTGGCTAATATAAATTGTGCTCATTGGTGGGTAATTCTATTGATTACAGTCCACTTATATTTACATACAAGGTTTCAGTTCAGTAGCATAAATTATTCACAAGAGCCAGGCATAACCTAATAATAATTCATATTTCTTTGGTTGGCTGGTTGTTTTTTTCTATTTCATCCGGATATTCCTTGGGAGCATTTTTTATTATGACATAAAATAATTTCATGAAAAATTCGCATAACTATTCAGAACATTTTCTTTTTGATAAAGAAAATGATTTTTACAGTTCTGACACACATCTTGTCATATGGTTTACAGAGTTTACCACACAGCTGATATGTGTGAAGAGAAGTCTGCAAGACTTATATATCTTCAGTTACTATTTTATAGGGGAGAACTTCTAAAAATAATAAATTAGATAGTGCTTGTTAAAAACGGCAGAAAGGAATCGTCCTCTACATTTATCATTCTGGTGTATATATATCACTGATGGTTAGAATGGCAAAGCATAGTGGAAGAGACAAAAACTACATATCAATATTTCTATATAGACCAGGAACAGCCTAAAACGGGCATATCCAACCTGCAACTCAAGGGCTGCATGCAGCCCAGAACAGCAAGTAATAAGATCTGCCCCTGTGCCAACACGGTGGTGGCTCTTCCCCAACTCCAGGTACACACCCATCACTCAGCAACAATCAAATTATCATTGCGCTATTAACACTGAAACCAGGACAAGGGGAGGGCATAATGCAGGGCTAACTCCAACTTTCACACCTGCCATACATGTTCAGTTGAACTGAAAACCGTGCATACTATGTTACATGCATCATGCCTCTTTTTGATTAAAATGCAGTGGTTACTGAGAACACTGTTTCAATCTATCCAATGCCATCTTTAAAGAAAAAAATAATAAAAAAAAAAACCAAAAACGGAGAGATAAGTCATTTTTTCATTAGACAATAATTTGGCACTAGGTTTAGTTTGCAAGGAAATATGTCAGCTTTCAAAAATTACAATTCAGAAAGACATGCAAAAATGCGCTGCCAAGTTCGATGCATATCAAAGACTGTTTCATAAAGACAGAATAGCAGAACTGAAAAATGTCATCTCAATTGTTTTTTCAAATACAAGTCAAACAGACTGTACTACAAAAGTTTATTAAATAATAGCAAATTTGATTGCAAAAAAAACATCAAAAAACATTAACTGGTGGTGAGATCACTAAGAAGTGCATGGAAAAAATGGTATGTCTTATATGATATGTCTTGATAAAAAAATGATTTTTCTACAATCAATTCGTCTCACCAGATTACAGTGAGGTGAACAGGAAAATCTGTTAAAACTTCGGAGAGTAAAACTACCAATTTCAAATTTTATATTACTTTAGCAATATATGAAAGTACTGATGTTCCTCAAAAGTACAACTGCTAATTATGAGGACCTCGTTTATTTTCTGAAGTAAGGTGACTAAATTGGGGTAAAATTCAAGTCATTTATGGAGAAAAAAAAAAATTGAGCCACAATATAAAGCTTAAAAATAGCTCACAGATTTAGCATTTTGTGTGGATTTGACTGCTCATTTAAATGAGTTAAACTTGCATCCTCAAGGTGAAAATCAACTTATCTGTGCTATGTTTTGAAGCATAAAAGTGTTTAAAATTGAATTACGATAGGCTCAGGTTATGGTAAATAATTTTGTGCGTTTTGATATATTGCCTCAATACACTCCTGTGAACCATGAAAAACATACATCCTTGCTTTCCATCCTGATGAAGGAATTTGAGACTGTTTCAAGATTGACAAAAAAATCTTTCTTTTTTTTTTTTTTTTTGCTATATTTGTGACTCTACTTTCAGAAGATGTAAATGTATTACCTATAAATTTTCAAACTGAACGTATGGCAGTTAGAGAAGGTGATCTTTAGTGGTCATTTCCAACTTTAATGATTCTATGATTCTATAGAGTTTTAATCAGATATTCCACTCAGAAAATGTGATCAGGTCTCTCTACTAGACTTTGACAAGCCTGGCCTTACCAGAGATAAATATCCCCTAGTTTACAGTCGTGCTTTGTTCTTGTCTTTGTTTCTTTTTTTTTTTTTTTGTCAGTACATACATTTGTGAAAAACTATTTTTGACAATGAGGAACAAGAAGAGTAAAATTTCATCAAAAATCTCTTGACAGACTCCTTGAGATCTCACTAAGAATTGCAATTATTTCCATTAAAACCACAGTGATGCACTAGTTTCATAAAAACAAAGTCGAATGTCCTCCTAGTTTTCATAGAATCATAGAACCATAGGGGTTGGAAGGGACCTCAAGAGATCATCGAGTCCAACCCCCTTGCCAAAGCAGGTTCCCTACACCAGGTGACACAGGTAGGTGTCCAGGCAGGTCTTAGTTCCGCTCTCTTTTTTTTTTCTTTCTACATTTTAATAGAAAATATAAAAATTAAAATAACGTATATATGTTACAAAACTTAACTATATTATGTATTTTATATGCAGCCCAAGACAATTCCTCTTCAGTCAATCCAGCCCAGGAAAGCCAAAAGGGCTGACAGCCATGGTTTAAACCTTCTAAAGAAAAGACCTCAAGTAATAATACCCTTCCTGTTCTGTTCTTCAGTCAGTTACAGTTCTGGTCTTATCAAAGTATTCTGCAATACTATAGATCCTGTCTTGGGAACTAAATATTGGAGAAAAAGATTTAAATAACTTCCTAGAGAGTATCCTTTCTCCTCATGCACTCACACTGTTTAGAATATTTACTTAAAATCATAATCTTTGAAAAGCTCACCTTTTGCAAACATAAAACTTAGTTAGACATTCACCAATTTTTCATTCACATTTATTCAGCCTAAAACTCAGCATTTCTTGAACTAAATATGTAAGTGTATCTAGAAACAGGCCTAATATAAAAACAAACTCTCTCAAACACTTCAGCTCATTCAATTCAAAGGTCATCCTTCATCTACTTTATTAAATTTCTTGAGAAAAAAATCAAGCCTTGGGCGTACCATACTTAAACCGCCTTTCCAAAGGAAAAAAAAAAAAAGTCTCAGTTGACATGTTTTACTTTATTTTCAAGCGCCCCTCTGCTATGAATACAAAACAAAACAGAAAACTAACTGGTTCTCCTAAGTGTCACAGTTATTTGAAAGATACTAAAGTAAATATATTTTTTCCAAGGTACTGATACCAGGTTTTGAAACCACGTATCACAAAATACAGTAACAAGAAGAGAAAAACTATGTGCCTGCTTTTCTGATATATCATGTCAATCAGAAGGATCAAAATGATGCAGCTTCATAATGTACACTCTTGCTATATTAATTCCAGATGCTACTGAGTAAGTTGTATGAGGAAGTATTTGCTCTCATCTTTTTGATGTTTTTGTACCACCTTGTACCTTGGTGATTTGGGTTGAAGGTAGAAGCAGAATTTGACTTCTTTGCATTACATTATGTTTCATGCTTCTAATACTCTTTCTTTCTTTTTTTTTTTTTTTTCCAAATTAAAAGAGAATAGTAAAACACTCAATTTAGGCGACATTTATTTAATTGAATTGCATATCAAATACTTCAAGTGATTACTCAATATGATTTTATTACAGGAGATAAGCAAGTCACCACCCTCAAAACGCTAGCACCTTTGAATTTTAATAAATTTGATATATTAGTCTGATCAAAAGTCCCTTATATTATCTGGGAAGCTAAAAGGGCAGGGCACAAAGAGCCTTCAATGGAGCTGTCTGCTAACATTTTCCCACTCAACTGTTGAAGAATGGAAAGAGCCTAACATTCGATAATCATCTTTGCTGTCCATAAGATAGAGGTAACTCTATAACATGTTTCCAAAAAATTAATTATATTAAAACAGTGAAGAGATGAACCAGTTCTTAAATTACTATAAAAATGCAAGGACTTGGAAAGCCACAGACTAACCCCTATCCTGCAAATGATTCAGCATATATTTAGCTATTCAATTCCCTCCCATCAGTTATGAATGATTCTTTTATAATCGATAAGGACAGTAGTGCCTTTCTTATTTGCATGGCTGACTAAATATTAAAAAGGTTCCATAACAATGAGTCTTAAACAAAGAAAATCACTACTATTAAAATTTTTACCAAGGGTTCTCAATTTGAAGGATAAATCAAAGCTTCAAGTACTAGACAACTTTGGTACACCTTATTTTAATAAAGCATAACAAGACCACATAACTCCAAGATGTACCACATTAGAAGAGAAATGTGTCATGGAACAGTTAGTCTTAGGTGAAAATGAAGTAACTCTAAGCATTTCACCTAAGATGTACTGAGGCTTCTGTATTTTATTTATGATGTTATATCTTAAGAAAAAAAAAAAAAAAAAGATTATTCTGCAGACTAAAATATGCCTGTTGGATCTAAGAATGGCATTAAAGGAAGAATAAACTTACTGAAAAAGACAATGCTGGGGAAAAGAGGTCCATCTCTGACCTAATATAACTCCAGTCATAAGGCAGAGTTACCATGGGCATTAGTTTGTGCTATAATACTAAAGAACATCTATTGCTGCTGTTAAATCTGTTAGAGGTATGAATTCATGCAATTTCACACGAAAGCCTCTAAAAAACCTGAAACCAAACGCAGCTTGCCTGTATAAGGGTTGCATTCCAATGCCTATACTCATGCCAGTTTTGCAGATCTGGAATTGCAACTAAACATAAATCACCTGATTCACAGCAGAGTGTTTTGGGTGTGTTAACCTGAAACTCTTGCGAAAATTTTAGCAGGTGCAGGCCAAGTCATGATAAAATTTAAGATCTGTACATCCTTCCTCAGGCCCAAATTACTGATGCTCACACAGTTCTTGTGTCAAAATATCTGCATAAGACTGGCTCCATTCTCTTTCTGCTCTTCAACCTCAAACATCAAGTATGTATAGCTTCACAGTGGGACTGACTTCATTTATGAAACTAAAGAAAGGCATCTAAAAAAAAGATTTTAAAAACCAGTATTTCTGGCTTTTATGTCTTTCTTCATTATAGTCTTCAGACAGCAAAATTGTACTTAAAATGAGTTAAAAAGACAACAGAGCTTTTTGTTGTTACTATATAAATTCTATTACTACCACATTTGAAAAAAAATAATTAAAAATCTGCATTTTATTTCTCCCTTAAATTATCACTTCAGTTCACCTAAGACTGCCAAGTGACTCAGGTATTCAGCTACATTAACATATGCAATTTCAAAGGTGGTAAAAGTAAAACTGATGTCTATCTATGGTCAACCATCAACAGCATTAATAGAGTCATTATTAAGAGCTTAAAGCTGCAGCTGAGGTGGGGACACAAAACAAGGGAACACAGACTTCATATTTACCTTGTTTAACAGCATTGTCTAACGCTGATTTTTGAGGAGAATTACCAAGACTAAAACCAGCCATGCTACTAAGTTATAGACTCAGAGTACCAAGGTTGGTGGAGACCCAAGAACCGCAAGAAGAGACAGAGCAAGATAGTAGTTATAACTATTTCAATTCAATGTACAAAGGTTGAAGCTTAAAAAAAAAAAAAACAACAGCAACAAAAAAAAAAAAACCAAAAAAAAACAAACAGAATACTCTAGAAATCTCTTAAATATTAACCTACAAGAAATACTCCCATCTCTTTCCAGAAATTGTCAGCCCTGGCTTAAGCACACGGATGGCATCTCCATTGTAAAGGAGTGGAAGTAAAATCTGCACCTGCCACTTCAGCCACATAATTACTTTTTTATTTTTGAAGATGCAAAACAGAAAATCAAAGATTGTAAATTCTTTGAATATGTATATTTTACATACATGCAAACACATCTAATAATATATTATAAATGCATAATATGAATTCATGCATATTATAATTACAAAACAAAAATACTCTAACAGGTAAAAATAGGAGTGAGCCAACCTCTCTACAAGGGAGTGTGAGACAAAGACTCCACAGCTATGTCCCTTAAACCCTCTCTTCAAGTTTTTGAAACAAAAGCTTATCTTCACATACTGCTTTTTTAATATATTGTCCTGCCAATTATAACTACTAGAAGGGAAAGCCAAATTCCATATTTTTTATTCCAAATAAGATCTAATTTGGTCTTTGGTCCTATAGAAGAAATATGAGACCTTTCATTTGGGGCTACATCATACTGAAGTAAGATGTAAGGCAATATATGTTTGTAAGCACCTGAGAGAACTAAAAATATACTACTGTGAATGGACCTCATCCTAAACACATACACAAACTTCTTACAAATGTAAATCTAAAAAGGAAAGTCACAATGACAATAAACTCTTATAAAAAATAGAAATTAATATGATCTTAGGAAAGCATGGAGCTGAATTGCTCAGTTAACTCAAGAGTTTCATAGCATCACTGTTGGTCTTGATGACTTGTCCACAGAAATTAGTAATAATAAGGACTACAACTAATTTCAGCTGAGTTGTTTGCTGACTTATGGAAAAAAAAAAAAAAACAAACAAAACAAAAACTGGTGGTTTTAAATAACTTCCCAAAAAACAAGAAAATCAGTATAGCATTCATTGCCTGTTAATCCCTAGGCCAAAGCTCTGGTAAACATAGGATCCAATGGAAACTTCTACCACAGGTCTGAATTTCTCTTCCATCACAGGCAGACATGCAACAGTGCATTTTCCTCTGCAGGTGTATCTTCCCCAAAGTATAGCTCCTTATACAACTTATCAGGGAATTTCAAGTTGTTCAGCCATATCAGCATATGTTCCCACTACATTCAGTATCCCTTCTCACACGGAGACAGAGGATTGTTTGAGCAGACATTGCTAAGTAGGACCTCCCCTTCTGTACTTCCAGCCTGGTCAGAAAGAAATGTATGGCTGATGGGCACACCAGCATTCTCCACTCCAGATATGCTGACCAAACATCTGCCAAAATCTGACTATGCTGTTGATATTAATTTAAGATTTGTAAAGAGCATTTAATTCACATTTGAAGTTATAGGAGATATTAAACAGAACTGTTACAAATGAGTTGTCAGTTGACTTAATTGGACTAGGTTTAACAATATCACCAGCACATTTGAAACTCTTACTTTACTGGGGGCCATGGAAGTTTCTCAACATGTTACGTCCAGAAACTGAAATCGAGTCCTAGCAAATCTATTAATACAGTCCGACACTTTCCACAGTTCATTACAAATAGTAATTACTTTCCAAATACTTCTTCCTTCACTGTGAAGAACAAATCTGTCTCAGTAAAATAACATCAGTGAGGAATGCTCAGTTTTTGCTAAAAGATTCTTTAACTTTTAAGAGAGATTTTTTGGAACTGATAGCAGCTGCCACATATATGTATCAACAGATTTCAAAAACAGCCCTGCTTCTTTCAGACAAAGTAGCAACATTACCTCAAGTTCCATATGTTATTTACTATAATTTGGCTACACAGATGGAAGAACCTGCAAAACCAGAGCTCTGGCTATCACAGGCAACTTGGACAGATTCCTGTAAAGATTAACTTATCTACTGTTGTAAATATTCTCTTCTAACATTGGCAATTTATTACTGTGATCTTCCTAAAATGGTCTAATAATTTAGAATTAGCATTACATCTTTTTATCTTTGTGACTTTGCAGATATTAGCTCAGCAGGAGTCTCTCAAGCAGATATTTGATATAAAACATTCATAATTCATTTGACGACACAGTAAGGTCAAATGGCACTATTTCTGTTTCCAGGCTGGATGAATCTAAAGTGAGCTTTGCACTGCTGAAAACTGCCATAGTTTTTAATATAAAAACTCATTTAATAAATTACAGCAAAGTATCATGTAATTGTTTTGCTTGTGAATATACTTGTGAAGGAGTTTTCCTACTAGAAAAGCACAGAAAGCATAAACAAATCACATGAAAATAGTTAGAACAAGTTGAAGAGTGTTTTAGGGTATCAATTGTTATTGTTCTTTTAATGCTATATATTATATGCCTATCTGAGAGAATTCCATTCTGTGGATTGTTCTAGGCGTATGTGACATCGAATAACTAAAATCAGGATGCTGGACAATGAGTAGTAAGAATTTTCTTCCCAAATACTACCTTCCTAAATTCTACAGAGTCGTCTGCATGTCCACAGCAATGCGTACCCTTGTTCATTTCCTTCACAAGGTTAATTTCAGGCTATCTACATAAATTTTCTTCTCTGCATTCTGATGTCAGTATGTGATGACAATTCTGCTTCCAGTTAGTCACCAAGGGCAAAACAGAGCAGCCTTGCTTGGTCATCTAAGGCTTACTCATGTGGGATGGTGCAGTCAGTACCATTTTCTGCAGCCACAAGGGTTTAACTGCAGCCTGCTTACCTTCCTCCAGCTGCAGAGTTTACATATTTCATTAAGGCTTTCCACAATCACATTTCAGTTGTATCTATACTGTTAAAAAGATTTCAAATCCTACTTCTTTTTTTTTGTTTGTTTGCTTTTGTTTTTCAGTCTTCACTGTTTGTTTTACTACATATATAAATGACTAAACTCATTTACATGACCTCACATACCTGCAGCTTTATTTATTGTGTAGCAGTTTACTTGTTTGACTTTTTTTTTTTTTTACCTTGAAAATCTGTTTATATTTGGAAGGTAATCTGCTGAATGCACTGGTAGAGAATGCAGAACTAAATGTCAAAATGCTAATATGAAGTGTTATTCATCACATGAACATTGATCTGATGATAGGCAGGCATTTCTGCAAGGCAACGTGCTTTCTGTCCATTCTATCCATCATATCTAAAGAGATGCTGATGTCCAGCTGCTGCTGAATTCCCAGGAACCTAAATGGTGGAATGTTTTTTATCACTGAGTAGATTTGTCAGATACACCGAAGCAAAAGGCTTCCACTCAACTGGAATGAAAAAATTAATTCAGGGTCTTTCTTAGTTAAGAAAGAAAGCAAAAGATCATAAAGTGTGGACCAGTGCTGCTAAGAATTAAGCCAATAGAAATTAAATGTATTTTTAGGAGGGTAATGTAAATGCCCAAGCACTGCACAAGAAGTGGAGGGCTAAATAAGCAGTTTTAAAAGGTAGACAGACTGTGGCTAGGACTGGCGAGACAAATGTTAGTAAATGATTACATAATGTCTTGAATGCTAAAAGCACACAAGTATACTAGGGGAAAAAAATTAAAAAAATAAAAATGAAAAAAGAAAAAACAAAACACTGAAATTGCTTTAAAGACTAACTAGCATGGCTGCTATGCCCTCAGATAGAGAAAGCGACAGAAAGGAAAAGGTTTTAAAATATACCATCATACAAACCAATTCATACCCTGATTGGCTTGTTAGAATTTAGGCTTTACAAATACAGTGAAGTTAAGTAGGTTAGATAAACCTTCAAGTATACCTGTTCATTTTCACTTCTCAAAGAAATAAAAATGGCTATTGAAAAGAATAGATGAAGGTTTGAAAGCAATGGTTTTGCTCTGTTTTTTCTTTTCCATTTTTCTTCTGCCACCTAGAAGCAGGCAAGCTCATGTAACCTCCTCTTTTGAAAAATTTGCTGCTTACAGCAGCATTGCATAGTAGAAATAACAGAAAAACAAAAGAGCAGTGTACTCGCCATGCAATAGTCATATATCTGGTAAACAAAATGCTCCTGATATCTGGTTGATTTTGACAGGAGGTGAGTGGACTGTTTTTCACAGGTAAATAGTGGAAAACAACAACAACAACAACAAACCAAGAAAAAAATAACAAAAACAACCAAAACTAATCTGCTAAATATTACACTACAGACAGAGTAGAGCCCCAGGTCACTACTGATATATGACTTGGCTCTACAAGAAGAGCATTAATATTGCTGCAGTGCCAAGACTTGCTTCTTCCCCATCTCCTCCTTCCTTGTGCATTTAACAATTGCAAATCTTGCCAAAGTTCTTTTTCTTTTTTTTTTTTTTTGCCTTTTTTCCCCCCTCCATTCAATATTGATCGCTAACTTAGTGACGGGTAAATGTATTGGAAAACACAGCCATTATCTCTCTCCATCTTCATCAGTTACTATACTCCATAGTAAACAAACTGAGTAAACAAGGTCAACAGGAACAAAAGAAGATGAGAAAAAATTCCTGGCTTTAATTTTGAATGAACTGGACTGTCCACCTACTTTTTCAATTACAGAACAACGGTAAACCAATAAAAGAGACACTCTTAAGTAATACTCAAAGAGAAAATGAAGTCTAATGTGGTATTTTTGTTTCGTTTTGTTTTTTCCTTCATTCTTCAGAGATCAGTTTTTATTATTCAGAGACATTCTTCTAACATAAATCCAATTTTTAGACTAACTTGTTTTCTGATGTAGTTTCTTCTAGGGAAGAAACTGTCAGCTTGCACTGCAAGAAATAGAACACAGTAACAATACGCACCATAATAATATCCACCACAAAAATAAAACAAAACAAATAAACAAAAAAGCCAAAGTCCTCTGAGATTCTAAACGTATGCTGAATTTCAAATGGTCAAACACTTCAAGTTAATCTCACTTCAGTATTTCCTGTAACTGTCTCAGAGATGAAGACACTATATGTTACCAAATCCCAGGAGCTTTTCAAGCTTTACTTGAAAAACAAGTGGTACGTTATGGTTTTAAATCATCAGAAAGTATAAAATATAGTAAACTAATTGGATGGGTATTTGAGCTGATCCCACAGTGATGGGAGAATTCCCCACAATCTCCAAGCAAATGGTTCCATCAGATAGTTGCCTTTTTAATAAATAAATACAATTTATCTAACCCCAACTTTTTAAATTACTTGCAGCCTTTGCCAAAGCAGAAAGAGAGAGAGAGAGAGAGAGAGAGAGAGAGAGAAGGATAGGGAGAAGTTTGTTTAAACACTCTACATAAGGACACAAAATATTTTACCATTTTTTCAAACTTAAAGAAGTACTAAATGGATATAATTTAAGAGCATCAAAAGAGGTAGAAATATATTGTCAGAGATGTTAACATGAGACAATAAATGTTTAATAAGTGAGCTTTCATAAAGTCTCTCTTGCAATTCCAATTTCAAATTACAATTACTTTTTCTTATTTCATATTTGATTCAGATCCTTGCCAACTTCTTTATGCTGTCATACCATAAACAATTAATACTTCAAAGAGAACACATTAATTAGCATTGGTACTAATGAATTGAAAGTAGTGACAAAAGAAGCAAAGAGGTCTAAATGTATAGGAATACATCCATAATGCAATTATATGGAAAAGATTTTTCACTTCTACACAGTCTTTGCAGGAACACACTGCTAAAAGTGGTGAGAAAACTGTCTGACCTACAGAATTTGCCTTGGAGATGCAACACTGTAACACCGAAACAGAGTAAAGATTCTTTCGACTTTAAACCGCAGAAATATGAATTAAATACAAGCTCAGTCATTTCAGGCTTTGATATTTCTAGCCAATCACTCTTGCTGCACTTTCTCTGCATTTTATCAATCATCTATGCAATTTCAGCTGCAAAACTAATCTTTGCAGTATATTACATTTAATAACCATTTTTGAAATCTAAGGCCCTTGTGGCCTTCACTGCATTTCAAGAACTTTCCATGTTCTAATTCCAAATTGAAATATTTCCTTTATTAAGTTCAAATTTATTTCTTCTTTTTAAGGAATCATCCTTATATTTAGCTTCATAAACTTTAAAAAGTTCAGAAACCATTCCTGGAATCTGATCAATGTTTTAGAAATTGCAAGAATTTCTAAGACTACCATCAGATTATGAAACAAAATCCAAATTATATGGAAGGATATTTGCACACAGGCATGAAGAGATAGAAGCCACAGAACTCAGAGATAATTCTACACTCAATTGAATTATTTTAAAATTTTATACAGGAAAAGATTATATGAGCTACTATTTAGGAAAAACAGTTGAAAAGGGAGGGATGCCTCATGTTGAAAAGAAAATTAAAAAAAAAATCTAGTTTCAACTTAATGTTTCATTTCTTAACAGAAGTAAGATGGATGTTGAGAGAAGTGGCAGAAGAAGGGACTCCGCTATCACTCCATTTAAAACATGGATGGACAGATGCACATTCATACACTCCTATGCACACACATTTTTTTGTTAAAAGACCTTCACATGAAGTAACTGTGATCTGTTCTTCACTACTGAAGCCATAAAACATTATTTGCAATTTCGGTTTTGCAGCAACTATGCCACTCATAAAAAGGGTACCACTGGGAGACTGTTTGTTTTTTTAATATGTGAAATGGTGAAATCGTCCTTTATTTTAAATTAACAGCTTTCACAACAGAATCTAAAGGGATATAACCTATTCCAGAACAGTTCCTATAATCTTCAACAGAACTTTTAAAAATTGTTACTATTATGTATATTTGCACTAATCATTATTCAGTGTTTCAAGATAAGAACTTCAGTGCCCATAAAACTGTAAAATTCCAAGTATAAACATAAGGCTCCTGCTGATTTTTAGCTCTTATAAATTGGCTTGCTCAGCTGAATTCTTCTGTCACTTTCAACATCCATTCCATATTTACTACACTTTCTTATTGCAGATGGCTGTTGATAAAAGAGTACAGTTCATAATCCAGTATCTGCATTTCTCAAAACATTTTAAAAGCATAGCCTTATCATCACTGAGTCACCCTGCCTTAAATGAAGACAAACAGAAATGCAGCGAAAGGCCTCTGCAGCGTCTAACTGAAGAGGAGAGCATAATCTCCTAAAAACTAACTGGTGACAACTAAATAATTTCATAAAAACTGCTGAAACAGGTTATTTTTGTTGACTGATTTGTACAATGTGTGTTTTCTTTAAAGAGGTGGTGAGACTTGGGTGTGGGGGGTATTTTTTCTTCCATGACTCATCCATCATGAATCTCTTCTACAAGAAAGTGTTCCAGAAATAAAAAGTGATACTCAGAATAGTAGCATGTATGCAGATGAATTACTACACTCTACAATATTAGCTGGGGGGGGGGGGGGGGGTGTAAGGGGAGAAACAAACAAACAAACAAAAAACACTGAAAGCAGCTAACATGGAAATATAATGGCGCTTTGATTTTTTTATGAGTTGTATTTTATCCCACACAATACTCATTTCTACCCTGATATATTAAATTTCATGTATATTGTGAATGGAAACATTGAGCATAGAAGTTACTTAAACTGGTAATTTGTCCACAAGTGGCAGGGAAAAAACAAATAGAAAAGCAAAACAGGCTTTGGGAGCTTACTGTCACTGTACAAAGGTTCCAGACTCTTTAATTGTTGGTTTTTTTTTGCTGTTGTTTTTTTGTTTGTTTCTTTCTTTCTTTCTTTAGTAAGAACAAGGTATTGGGATGTGGGGAGAGGTAGCCTGGTAGTGTGAAGGACTAGCTTTGTTTCCAACTCTACTGGGGGCTTACTGAGCTCTCAAGAGCAGTGCTTGCTGTCCTATAACTGCAGTATGATCGCAGTGTCTCCTTCAGTGGGTGACCATTACGTACCATGGTGGTGTACAGCACACACCGAAAGCTCTCTCCCCGTCCCCATCCGACTTCGGAAGAGAGGAGGCACTATCTACCCAGCCTTGCCCCAGCAAGGGGTCTGCCACACTTATAGACAAGCCCACCCAATCCAGGAATGGGAGCAATGCATTGCACTGGCAGTGCAGCTGAGCTGAGGCGGTGGTGCCTGTGGAACCTTTTATGGTAGAGGTGGAAGCATACAGTTACATGCACCCGGAGGCCACAACAGAGCCATAATGTGGAGCAGAGACAGAGAAGTTCCCACTGTTACTCCTCTCAAGTCAGCTGAGAATACTCACAAGTGACTTCTACCTTACTCCAAATTACTAGCTCAATGATAAATGCACATAAAAGTTGCACTGGGGGGACGTATTTATGTTTTCAAGTGTAAAACATCTACCTATTAAAGCATGTAACAGATATTTATTATTTTCATTGGCTTTTGGCTTACCCTATAAACATATTACATCATTTTGTAGGATTTTTATTATTATTAAAATTCCACATTTATGCTCAACTCAAGATGATGAATGCAAAACCATGAGACTAAGTAACAAATGTATCCACGGTGACCAAACAGCAGGCTCTAAAGCACAACACGGGGAGTGAAAACTAGCAATTATTGAAGCCACTCCATCAAAATTCCAGTGCAACAGAAAAGAAAGGCGTACGTAATTAGATGGATCACCATTAGTTTAATTATTTGAAGGCTCCACTAGAATAATAGAATATACATTACTTCAGCCGCAAATCTTCCAATCTATGCATTTACAGAGAACAAGGGATCCCATGACTGATTTCAGAATTTAGTAACTTTTCACCCTGATGCTTCCAAAGCTCACTTCATCCACTAATAGTTGCTGCATATGAATAATATTTTCAGAGGACTAGGTTTACTTTCCATTTCTGTACTTCAGTCTTAGTGCAGTATGCACGTTAACCACAACACAATGTTACATCAGCATCAATTAGATACAAGAAAACCCAGAAAAACAAGATGCATAAAAATATGACTTTTTTTTTTCCCTTCCTATTATTTAGGTGGCTCAGTATCAGCAAGCATAAAGAAATAAATACGCCACAATTCTTTACTAATTGAATGGTTGTTTTTTTTTTTCCTCCAGAAAAAATAAAATTCTGATATTGCCTAGATAATAGCTATAGTAATTCCAAGTATGCGTGGACGTATGATGTACACAGTGTAGCTTTCGCTTGGATTTGTGCAATGCTGCTTTGTGCAACCACAGTTACAACAGAGACAGGTGAGATTACAGACATTCTGGTTTCTCACAGGCATACAGGGAAAACACCAAGAACAGCCAGAGGTAATTATCCCTATTAGATCATGTTTCATTATGCAAAAGACAGAAAAGAGAATATTCATTTAAAACTTAATATTAAAGGAAGCTTCAGATTGAACACAGCATGCTGAAAACCTGCCTAGCAGAAACTTTTAGTTCCCAAAAGTGAGATCTCCTACAGTAAAGAGAGAGTACAACCCAGCTTGTTCCAATAAAAATTTTGTTTTACACAATAAATGAGCACATATAACAGCATTATGTGTTTTTGAAAGAAACAACACCAAAATAAGCTTAAATACTTTCATGGGTTTCTGAAAAAGAATAAAATAAAATAAAATTAAATTAAATGCCGTCCAGCTAACATTAATACTCTAACCTATGTAACTTCAGGTAATAGTAACTTCTATCTTACTCACATAAGCAATTGTAAAACTGATTGCAAATAAATAAGAAACCCACGGATCCCATAAAATCATATTAAAAGGTAAAAAAATATATAAAATACAATAATTAAACAGAAACAAACAAAGAAAAAAAAAATATGACCTTACATCACATGTTTTTAATGCTGATGAGATCTAATCCAAATTACTCAAACCTAAAATTGTAGCACTTGGCTATTTTTCCTCAGTCTTTGGAAAATGTAGTAAAGCTAAAACTCTGCAATTTCATCTTCAAAAGGAACTTGGAAGAGTTCTGAGAACTCAGACAATTCCTAGTTTTTGCTGTTTGGGCAGTTTACAACAAAAAAAACATTCTGCTTTCATAAATGATGGGTTTCTCTAGTAAAGATCCCCCCCATTATTTTTAGTTTTATGAAAACAAGGAAAAATAATGCCTAGCATGTCATAGAGAACAACGCTTGTGTGAGAAGGCTCAGAATATTAGGGAAATGCTTCTCGTACAGCTTGAAATGAACTCTTGATTCAATATTTAATGAAACTGAGTAAGCTGCTGAATGTCCCAGAAAACCCCCAACTCCGCTGTGCATTCATTTTATATATTATGCAGTTATAAATTAACACTGAGGCTAGATGGGACTTCAAGCAGTCAGGAGTAGTATCTTTTTCAGAACTGCACTTTGTTTTTTATTTTTTATTTTCTGCTGTTGAGCAGCCTGAACTTGCAGCATTATATTGTAATCATACATTCCAACCCAGTACTGCAGCACTACATTGCTTAGGCATAGCTCTATGCTCCAGCATGTTTTTAGGATATGCAACCAGCCGAGCTGTGAGGTGAGGAAGATTTCCATCAAGCTACAAAACTAAACTCTGCAGAAATATTTAACAGCTCTGATACCTCTGAAGGCTTAAAATAATATGCATTTTGTGTTATGCTAGAAGCAACCTCCACACTGGTGATCTGCATAACACAGAGTATTCAGCGCACAACTGCACGTAAAGCATTATTTCTCCTCCGTGTCTTTGAATTCTTCGAACTAAAAGCTGAATGAAATCCTAACACTAACTGTGCCTCCAAACCAAAATCAGTGCAGCAGTAGCTCACCCATTTCATTAAGTTCGTCTAAAACTTCCCTTGCCTCCCAGTGATTTGTCTTTCCCTCTCAGCAGATGAAACATAAGTTCATTTAAAACAAACCGAGGATGATTTCATCCTATTTAGCTTATTTTTAAATCCTTTAAGACTAAGCGGCAACCCATTCAAACAGAAAATTTCCCAGACAATGGAATCCTTTCAAACTGCACAGCCAATATGATTTCCTAGTTGTCAGTCTTAGGTGTGCGTCGGCATGAAATGTTCTTGAATCAGAAATTTATACGAATCACTCCTATTGATAATACGAGCAGAAGCAGAATTACATCACAGTTAACACTTACCAAAATACATTATGTTTCTCATTAATCATGCAGTCAGGATCCCACCGCTGTGTATTCAGCATTAGCTCCCGCACAGGGCTGACATGTAAAACAGAGCTCTTTCATTCTACATTATGTGGAAATTTCCCAGCATAAGAAGCGTGAGCGAGCAGTGTGCCTCCTCAGGATGAGCGCTTTGCAGGCAGTCTTATCCCTGATACAATCCCTGTCTGATTTAGCATTTACTCCGGCTGCATGCTGCACTGCCCATTCTTACTGTAATCTGACTCCTCCTTCTGATGTCCTTGCTGTGCCTGTGACATCAGGACTAGGAGTACTACAAACAGATCTTTTCTTTACCGAGCTCGCAATGAGGTGCTTTAATATGCTGCTTAACCTAATGCTGGCTTGTAGGAAACAAACAAACAAACAAACAAAAAAAAAAAAAAGCAAAAAAATCTAAAAAAAATTAATAAAAAGCCCTTCTAAAATTGTATAGGTTTTTTTTTCTTTTTTTTTTTTTTTCAGCCATTACACTCAGTGACATAATGTGCTCAATTACATAATAGATGGAAAAGACAAAGTGTACGTTGTTAACTTATTTTTTCTGTGAAGGACAGGCTCCAGGAGAGCCCTGAGTGCCCTGATTTCACAACTGCACAACAAAGATGCTTGGCACTTTGCCACATTACCTTCCCTAGGACTTCTTATTTGCTTTATTTTTTTTTATTTTTTCAATCAATCGCTCCATATCAACAATGATTTTAACCCTAGTGTTGATGAAGTCCAGGCTGTTTCTGTTTTTAAAAAGCAAGAGACAAATACATTGTTCAATTTCTATGGAGTCAAACTGATTTTTAAAACTATGGTTTCTTCACCTCAATAACACAGCGTGAGGACAGGAGATATACAGCAGCAAAGATTTGTAATGGAGTTTACAACCTTTCACCCTCTGGGTCTTCGGTTCCTTCCCAGTCCAGGTTGATAAGTCATTAGCAGCTGGTAGCTATTTTATTGTGCTGTGACAAATGGAGAGGTCCTGAGTTTCTTGTAAATAGGTCCCTGCACAGTCCCTGCTGCTTTAAGAACTAATATATTTGCTGGCAGCTACAGAGGAAGAAAGACCAAACACCTGGGTGCCAAAATACTCTCCACTATCCACACATAATGCCTTGGTGTGGATCTGATATGCACTTGTGTGGCAGTGTGACAAAGGCTATGTGGTCCGCATTTATGTACATGTTATACATAGTCTATGAATCAATAGAGGACATCGGTTTCCTGCTGTCAGTCTGGCATGAATCACTGATAATACACTTAAACTAAATAACAGTAAAAAATAATGGACAGTATGCTGAAGTGTTTATTTCATTATAATAGGATCTAATGGGATGAATGCTTTCATTGTACAGGAAAGAGGATGACAGGTATAATTCATTTAAATCTCCATTTCTTATTTGTAAAAGCTCCACACAGTAACTACAATTTCATGAGGTCCAATCACTTAGGGCAAAATTATCCCACCAATGCAGCAGCCAAGGAATGCTCCAGTTGCAGCAGAACAGTCAACCGCACAAATGTACACTACTGCTACACATACTTCAACAAGAGATCTCCATGCCATTGTGCTCACTGGATTTCATGCAAACTGTGAAAGTCACCAAGATTAAAAAAAACAGGGTGAATTGGGGCATGGATTTAAGCTGCATCCCTCACTGGCAGTTTCACAGTTCTCTGTTTTTCCCAGCACCCATTCTTATTTCAACAGCCCCCATGAGAAAAGGCATGCCTGAAATGAGAGTGACACTCTTCCCAGATAAAATCTAATCTCCTTCACAACCAACAAGCTCAGAGGCTGTAGTGCATACGGCAGAAAGACGAAGATTTCTTTCATGGCTCAAATCAGACAGTGGCAAATTAAGCTGACTAAATCCTAAATCACAGTGAATTATATTTAATATTAGCTAGAAATAGTGGCCTCAGTTTTAACTAGAGAGATTCGTACAGCAGGTATCAGCAGTTATTCATGGAACCTTACTTTCCGCTATTTCATCATTAAAATGCTCACTCCTTATATACAAGGAAGTGCACCTCACTATAAGAAAAAAATTCCAGTTTCCAAGTCTGGTTTAAAATACCTCAGCTGAGCCACTCCAATGACTTCTTAGCAGTAAGTATAAGCTATTAGGAGCCTTCTGCAGCACAAATCATCCCTCCCCTCCCTTCCCAGAGCATAAAAGCTCAGGGAATCAATTCTCTGTGAAACCACCCTCCAGTTCTTTTAGCTGCGAAGCACTTTTGCAGAGCATTGTATGGTGTGCTTCAGTACACTTCTAGCCCTCCCAGACAGGCAGGCATGGTGTTTGGCCATCAGATTGTTTACCATGTTGCAGACAGACTCAGGATTATTTGGCCAGGAGTCAGACCTGCTGAAACGTAGACTACGTCTAGCCTAGGTGCTCCTAAAACCTGGCACATGTTACTAACTTGTGGTGCCAGTTGGCCAGCTGAGAGCCTGGGCGCGGACTACCCATGATTGCATAGACATACCATTAGAAGTCAGGCAGCAATCATGTTGCTTTTAAGTGTCCTTTCATGAGCTGGCTGCTCTGTTAAAGCATCTGCACCAATTCTGCAATGTCCAACGTCAGGCCAGCTACTAAGTGTAATCAGCAAAGGACCAAATCATAGAAGGGCTTAGATTGGAGGGGGGCCTTAAAGATTATCCAGTTTCAGCACCACTGTCACAGTCACGATTGCCAAATAGGAAAACATATTCTTCAGTACCTGGTATATATATATATATATACACACACATACATATATATGTATAAATATTTGCTATTTTAAGATGTAATGCTGGAAAAAGAGCTGCCTCCCTCTCCCATATTGCATTAAAATGTGTTATTACAATAAGCCTATAAACAAAGTCGCTAAATCAAAACTAAGAATGTTGAATTTGTTTGCACTTCATCTATGGAACAAACACAATGGAACAAGGAAAATTACTGGTGGTCTCTCCTGGAAAGTCTTAACAGCTCATGTTCATGTATTCTAGATCAAACTCTGCTTTAATTTACATACATAAAACACCAATAAATTGCAAAAAATACAGTTCCAAATAAAGAACAGATAAACAAATTTATCCCCAGAGTAGGATATTGTCCCTCTCAGCAAAAGCAAGCATTAGCTCAGTAACTGTAAACCAGAATACCTAGTGTTTTAACTCAAGTACTAAAAACTCTGCTGAATGCTACTGCTGCATAGCGAGGAACAACAAACACTTGTGTGAGTCTGGAGATGTGAGTAGACACAGTCTGGGCATGCAGAATCATGCAGAGTGAATGAGCAAATCTGCCCACGATGTCAGCCCACGGTGTAAACTCTCAATCATCAACAAGCTAGCACAGGTTAGCCAGCATTCAGCTTCAGTACAGACTCAGGTCAAGTATAAAATTATCATATTTTCTTTCAACTATAAAAATAAACCCCCCAAACCCTGAAATTCAGCAATAATATAGACATAACATGAAATATATATATATGCTTGCTGTTAAAATAACTACCCCTCCTCCTAATTTCTAAAAGGCTGTTGCTACTTGCTTAAATCAAATCCTTTTTTTTTTTTTCCTCCCACCTAATAACATCTCTGCTGTCCTTTGGCAATCTCACTTTAGTAAAGGGCAAATTTTCCAGAAATGCAGACTACTCCAAAATTCATCACCTTCTTGAAATAAGCAAAAAACAAACTCAGAGCATACACCAGTGTGCGTATAAGTGCAGCATGCATCCTGAATTTCTCCAGAGACAGTAAACCTACAAGGTTACCTCTCACACATGACTTGGACTACAGCCAAAAAGAACATTCTTTGGGAACTGTCGGCAGTATCTATGCTTTCTGATTTTTATCTATCCACTGATTTACACAATGCCTCCTTAGCAAGTATCAAAACCACTAGTAGGCACATCCATTGCAGAGACCAATTAATATTTAATATTAATGCACCCAGTTAATTCCCTAGGATTCCTGGAAAACTCTATTCCAGTCTCGAACTCTCCCAGGGGGCAACTAATATTAGATTTATACTCAGACTCGTACCAGTTGGATTTGATGAATTTCAATTAGTGAGGCTGACCACAAACCTATTCTTCCAAATGCAGTTGCACATCCAGGGACTCCTTGCTGGTAGAAACATTAATAGTTGGCAACAAAATACAACAGTGATACATAGTAAGTTTATGCACCTTGTCTGGTAGGTTCATGCACCCGAAAGGCTTCCAGATCTTCTCCAAATAAATTTTATCTACTGTACAGAGACTGCTGTGACTGCTACTAAGAATAATAATATTTATGGAAACATTTGCTTTGAATGTAAGTGGAGGAAGCAACCCAAATCATGCTTACCAATAACACTTCACACCTACAGGATTCTTGATGATAAAGTAGGGCTAGAACTTCTGAATAATTTAGAAATTAATGTACCACAGATATTTCATTCCTATTAGTACTACAGTAACCAAAGTTCTGAAAAAAAAAAAAAAAAAGAATAAAACCACAATTTTGGTCACAAGTTGTTGGAAAAGTTTCTACTTGTGCGTATTTTTGCGCCTAATGTCAAATATACCCAGTACTTCTACTAGAAATTTGGTTTGTTTTCATTCTGAAGCCATACGGAGTAGTTTAAGGCATACTACACAATAATGCAGATTTGTGATTCGTTTCTAATCTCTTGAGGTTGCACTAAATAATAAGAAGGGAAAGAGCAAGTTACAATTGTATATTTTAAAGTAGCCTTTGAGGCTCGTCTTTGGTTTTGCACTTTCTCCACACGATAAAACTGGCAAGCATGTTTTTTATCTTTGACTCAAAAGTGTCAGTTCTGAAAATCTGAAATATTTGTCACCATGAATAGCACTTAACTGCAGTAGTACCCAAAGGAACTCTGTACTGCCACACGTGAATAAAACTGGAGGAACTTAATTAATCTTCCTGTCACTTCCATGATGCTTTTCATTAGTTTAACCTGGTATCTGATCAACTGCTCCACTCGCTATTGGAAATGGCTAACCAGAAACTCTTACCAAAGCATTTTCAAGAAGTAAACAGAGATTCATCTTTGATTCTGAGAGCCTTTAACAATCTCTGTCATGCAGACTATCATTTTAATAACTATTTTCAGCACTCTTTAAGGAACTGGAATTTTCTACATACAAAGATAAGAATATGTAAATAGCATCAATATGCCTCCTTACAAGTTTAATGCTGGTACATACACCATTTTGTTATTTGACACAGGATGTACATAGCAACTGAAAGGTCATATTTTTCTGAATTTCCTTTACATTAAATAATAATTACATAAATATAAATTAAAAAAAATAAAAAGTAGCTAACAGAAAGCTGCAATATAACAGCAAACCAAACATTAGGCACTATCTTTGATTGTTGTTTAAATGCATGTATGTTTGTAAGCATGTGACCTAAGATGATGATTGCAAATAAATATACAACTGGTACAGAGAGTATTTGGACAAATATATTGACAATAACTTTAAAGAGAAAGATTGTCTTAAAAGCAAACAATATGGTCTAATAATAATTAAAAATTATTTGATTACAAAAAAATTAAAGTAGCAAAAGCCATTAAAAAAAAATTACATTTGTTTCAGTGTTTCAAAACCAGAACTGACACTCTACTGTTTTGCAAAATAACTTTTAATATTTATCACAAAAAACCAGGCAATTTAGTCTCATCATTTATAAGTTTATATTACACAGATTTAAGCTTATAATTCCAGATATTGCACTGAGAATTTCTAGACAGCTTTAATGTTATGGATTCTTTTTAGGTCCTTGAAGTAGAGGACACAATCTGTTCATAAATCAGACCTGCATTTTGCATTCCTGCTTGTGCTATCTTGAATTACTTAAATTTGGTATGTAGCAAAACTGTTAATTAGCCATTTCTTTATTGGATGTGTACATACCTTTTGCTATAAGGTGAATTTGTTTAAAAGAAAACAGTAATCAAAAAATATGCATGCCTATGATTTCTCAAATTATCAGTTGAATGACAAATCTCAAGTAACAAAACCAGATTGTACATAGTGAATTGTCAGTTTCAATTGTCAGTTTAATTTCAGTTAAATTAAAATGCTACAATTCTGTTATTGTGTTTTATTGCATTCTTATTTTCAGCCATTTTCCTTCTCTCAAATATCATAGCAATGTGAGTTAAACGATATCAGTTACATTTTTAAATACCAACCCATCATTACTGATTCTCTAATGCCATGTAGTATGTCCATTTTTGTGGTTTTGTTGTTACTATTTTTTTTTTTTATCTAAAGAAAGCATATCAGTGACATTGGTACCTCAGTTTAGTCTTCAACATAAAACTTATCCAGACCTATTGATTTTAAAAACGTCTTTTGTTTGAGTAGCTGTGGCTTGATATATTAATTTCTTCCAGACATTCTGGTACCTCAGCATACTCATGATGTGTGGAATATCTCAAGCATTTTTCATAATACAGAATAAAAATATTTAACATTTATGATCTTTCAGATCACTCTTAACAATCATACTATCTCCATCTAGTGGCTCATACTATTAGGAATTTTGTTCTTAGTACTTTCTACAAACTTCTTATTGGCAATAGCCTTGACAACAAGAGATATTTCATTTTCTGCTTTTGGCTTCTCCTATAATTTTTTTGTACTTTTTACTTCTAACTTATATGGATTACTATCCATTTCCTCTTTTATCATTTTGCCAAGTTTTTATTATTATTATTGTTATTATTATTTCTTGTTCTTAGCTTGCTTTGCAGCTGAACCAAAACAAGATTTAAGCCAAAGTTTTCCACCTTCAGAACATAAAATTATTTTGTTTGTCACCTAATGACCTGTAGTAACTTAAAGAAGCATATTTTTTTCTCCCAAGACATTTTCTAATAATTTCTTCCCGAATAGTTCTGGTCCTAATTTTACTTTAAGAAGGAACACATTTTAATCTATATTTTGTTTGCTACTAAAGGTCTCTCTCTGCAAGTACTTCTCTCATTCCACTGCGTGAGAGGGTTGTCAATATTTAATCTAAATTAAATGTCAAAATTTTAACCAGCTGCAGTTAGGCAGGAAAAAATATCTCCAGTAACTATTAAGCAGTTTAACTGTGCTTATAGAAAAAGTTACATGATATGTCTCAAATTCATCCTTAATTTCTGAGGGAAAACTACTTTGGCCAACATACTTTAGCAAAGCAAATGGTAGTTGAAGGTGAGAAATGTGCAGTAAGTCAGAAACTGATACACTGTGCAAAAAGGAGGAGGGTTAAGTGACAGCAGAAAAGGTGACAATTTGAGGGTGTAAAAAGATTCAAGTTACAGTAGCGTGCTCATTTTTTTATGAGAAAAGCTTGGCAAGTCTATAATGGCTTTATTCATTTCAAGCTAGAATTTAATTCACGTTTACATGTGTAAGCATTTTGTGGTTCTACACATCAGCTTCATGGTAACATATATATTTTTCTGTAGAAGATTTCAAGCAAAGTGTTATTCAACTCAAGAGTCTGACACCTAGGTTTTTACATCCACATGCTGGTGCCCACCTGTGAGCTGGATGTCACAGCCAATAGAAATCAGATTGACGCAGTAAGTAGAGACAGTAAATAGTTACTCACCTCAACCAGACACACATGGCTACATGTGGTTGGCTGAGTAACTCTCTAGGATCTGTTATACCGACTAGAGTTTCATTGATCTAAATGGGAGCATAGGCACCTGATTCATTTATAGACTCATAGACAAACACCTAACTTTATATGCCCTGATAAGTAGGCTGAAAAGTAGCCAACAAACCTTTTTAAAAGAGTTTGGACCCCTACAGATCAGTCAATTCCATTGAACTTCAGTTCCATATGGGTTCATTGCTGCAACTACCAACTGTGCTCAACAACACTAAGCAGCAATTTAGAACAGAATATGAAGAACACCTGCAAGTGAAACCAGCATGAAATTTATGTAAGAATTGAATTATCTCCTAACAGTTTGGAATTAACTATATCATTAGTTCCTTCAATGCCTGAGAAAATTTCCTGAGATTAATCTGTCTCAATTTTTCATCCAATACAAAACTCAGAGATAAAAAATGTCTTTATTTCTGCAGAAAGTCCCAATCTCAGATGACCCAGCTGGCGTTTCTTACAAAAAATATGTTTCATTGGAATTCCTGTGGATTAAAATGTGCTATTCATGCTTACTAACAGAAACAGAGAGAGAGAAAACGGGAGTATTCCACAAAATAGTGGTATAACTATTTAGCTTTAATAGTGAAAATACCAAGATTTTAAGATCATCCAGGAACAATCAATTTCCTTTGAACTTGAAATGTTCCTGTACTCTTCTCTGATAAGAAAGAGAAAAAGAAGTTACTGTTTTCTAGTACTCTATCAATGATGTTCAAATACATTCCTACCTGGTTTGTAATAATTAACACTAAAAGAGAGTTTTCATCTCTGTTTCTACCTTTTGATCTCACTGAAAGAGCTTCCTGCCATTCTAATTCAGAACGACATTTACAGCAAATAACTCCTGTCTATATCTGTTCCTGACTTTCTTGTTATATCTTTTTCTGTATGGATTCCTTTTGATCTGCTACACTTATGAATTTAATTATCTGGTATTGAAACACACTGCCATCATAGCAACCTATAACTAATTCTATCCAGTTCCCACAGTGGAACAAAAAGACTATTCCAAAGCCAAGCTCTCTCTCCCTCCCCAGCATGCACTTTTCAGCAACCATTTCAATTAAAATACTTTTCAACTGCATTTATTCCAAGATAGTTAGGAAATTAATAATTTGAAAATACAGCTATAGTTCTGTTTCTATATTTATATAATTCACAGACTTCATTTTTAATTATTTTGCCACTCAGCACTTCTGAAAGTAAACCTATCTACTTTGGGCATCTAAATATGGCTGAGAGAAAGAAACTACTGGACTATCCTTACAGAACTTTTTATTCTGTGCATTATATAAACTAACAGTGTATCACAAGACTGATTTACAATGGAATATATATTAACTGAAAAAAATTCCCACGGGTTTTAAATCCCCCATAATTCCTCCTGAGATTAGATATGGGACAACTCTTCCAACTGCCTATAAGTCTGTGTTAAACACCATCTCAGCTCAGGGGGCTTAGAAGAGGAAAAGCTGTTTCCAAAGTTGTATTTCTACCCAACTGAGGAACGGTCAGTATACAGCAGAATGGAAGAAGAACTTTTCACAGAGATGTACAGTATTATTTTCGATTTCTACACCCACTTTAACTGCTGAACCCCTGCAAAAGGGTTTTTTCCTTATAGAAAAAAGAGACTGTGATTTCACACACCTTTGTTGAAAATGTTCTGACTGCTCACAAAGTTGACTGCAACGTAAAAGTAACTTCCAGCTCATCCATGGGTTTCAGTGTTTAGCCAGTTTAGCTTTGTGCAGTAGAAAATTGTACCACAGACAGAAAGGATTTCATGGAAAATAATGAAAGAAATTGAAGGCCTCAAAAAAAAGCAACTCCTCCAGAAAGTCTGCAGTGCCTGCTTTATTCTCCTAAAGATTATTAATGGTGTTCTATAAACAACTGATACTTTCTGTACTGGAACATTTTTTCCATTACCTATCTACTACTTCCTTCCTTGATCACTACCCACCAGAGCATTTCTACAAGTAATAACTCTTACCAAGAGTAACTACCTATACATGAAAATCCACTGAGCCATATTTCATCTTCATTTACATCCATTAAGACCAGTGACCTTAAGAACAAATTCAGGAAGTATTGTGCATGAGTAGTGAAATGATAAAAGCATGTACAAAGATGCATTTAAACACCTATATGTTGTAAGCTATGTGCACACACATACAAATGCAGTGTATCTTGACAATGCCAGATGCTTTTCTGAGGTATAATCAACTGGATGTACAGGTAAATAGCTACACCAGGATTCCCATTTCTCCTCCATTCTTTTTCAGTGCTGTTCAACCAGGAAATACTTTTCACCTCTGAATGTGTGATTAATCATAAATTTTACAATTAGAAGTGGTAAAATTTGCCATCTATTTCTTGATCTTTTTTCCAACATTCAAGAGATATTTAATTAGAAAGAAAAAGGAGACAAATTTTAATGTCAAAATTATAGTACAATAATTATTAGGAATTGTCCTTAGTAATGTGCTAGTGGAATCTTGTTAATTAGTGCTGGGCAAAAAAATTTTGACCTGTTAAATCTTCATCATCTGTGTCTCAAAACTGTTCTAGTTGAGATAGACACCTCTACCTTCTCCATATTTGCTGAATATCTAAACCAATGCTTAGGGAAGGAATGTGATTGAACCCTGGTTTTAGTCAGTGTCTCTGGCGATTAAATTCCACTGCACTCATCAGGTAAACTTAACCAACTGAACTGAGCCAACTGAAAGATGAACAGGTCAGTCCTAGCTGGATGTTAACATTTATTCAACCAATCCATCTTACAGGTGAATCAATGCGTTTCCCTTTTACACAAAGATTGATATCAACGGATCCATAATGTATCCTTCATCTCTGATCATTTTTCTTCATTCTTTCAGGATCAGGGCAGGAACTGGGACTACTATCCCCCTAACCATATGATGACTGCTTTAATAAACCTGTGATATGCTATGAATATTTGGATCTATCTATAAATATAAGCAAACAAAATCTATCTAAGACAAACTAACACAAACACAAGCAAATTTCTAACTTCTCAATAGTTCCCCGGTGTTAGGGAGTCACCAGGTACAGGGAAGTCTGAAGGGTGGTGAGTTCATCTGATTCAAGACTAACAAGGAATTAGAACTGTCCTAGTGAAATGTAGAAGTGAAATACTATGTTCTTGTGTGTAAGTTTTTTTTTTTTCCCTGGGATAAAAAATAATGAAAGCACATTGATATATTATAATTTTTGACTGAAAATTTTACATAAAAGTGATATACAAAGTTCTAATGATAGACATTTTTTGATAAATAATAGAAGGTGTGTGAGATTCTTATATGCCACATGGAGAGAGGCAAACAATACAAATTTATTTATAGTATATATTTATGCACACAATTTATAGTAACTGTCAATAGGATTTAGATAATTTGTAATTTAAAAGCAGAAAATTCAAAATACACTAGTTTAAAACAATAGTCACAGAAGTACGATTTAGAGAGTTTCAGGTAACACTGAGTTCATTTGTTATGTTTTTTTGTTTTGTTTTTGTTTAAGAAGAGAATTACATGAAGTACTACTTAGCAATACACAAACTGCAAACTTAAAGAAGCATTATTTTTTATATATAACATGACAATTTAATCTGTTTCTTTTTCAGTTTGCAGATGAACCAGTTGTTCGGTCCTGGAGATGCATGTGTTACCTCATAATTTTTCAACTGCAGTCTTCTGCCCTTTTATAAAGAGTAATTTAAAACACTGTGTATAATATTTTCTAAGGGAAGGTCAGATCTGAGAGGCTACTAATGGATTAGCCTTTGGGCCTTTTTTCTTTGACTTACATACATTCAAGCCTCCTAGCATTTCTAAAATGGCAAATACAAGAGTAACTTATTGAACAAGAAACACCTATTGTTTTGAAAGGGGGTAGTACAAGAGGTGCATAAAAATTAAAAAAAAAACATTTAATCTATTGAACTTTGATAAAGATAAGTACCACCACTATACATACATATTTTTAAATGTATCAGAGATAACAAATTGTGAGATAATGAGAGCATATTACATGAGTCATCAAAACGCTACACTCTGAGGGAAGTATAATTAGTCATTTCTGATGACTGGCTAAATACTATAAATACCACTTCACTGTCTATCAGGGGTCATGCTGTGAAGTTGTTAAGTAACAAATAACTCCTTTCAAGAGGAGCAAATTGTCTTTAAAACTTCTCCTGTATAAACAATTTCTATCTAGATAGGTATCTTCTTTAATCCTAGTCAAAGGCCTATCAGATGAACAAGCAAAATTAGTCACATTGTCCTCCACCTTGCAAACAGTGAAGCCAACCATGAGAAAGCAGTTCAGACACAACCTGTACTCATCTCTCATATTTCTGAAAGAATATGAACAATATGGCTTAGTACACAGAATCACAGAACTGTAGGGGTTGGAAGGGGCCTCTAGAGATCATTGAAACCAGCCCCCCTTCCAAAGCAGCTCCCTAGCCCATGTTGACAGGTAGTCTTGAAAGTCTCCGGAGAAGGAGACTCCACCACCTCTCTGTGCAGCCTGTGCCAGTACTCCATCACTGTACTGTGAAGTTCCCACACACATTTGTGCAAAACCTCCTATGCTTCAGTTTGTGGCCATTTCCCCTTGTCATATCACCATACACTGCTGAGAAGAGTCCAGTCTCGTCCCTTTGCCTCCTGCACCTTAGATACTTATAGACATCAGGTCCCCTATGAGTTGACTTTTTTTTCCAAGGCTGAACAGCCCCAGGTCTCTCAGCCTTTCCTCATAAGGAAGTTGTCCCACGCCCTTTATCATCTTTGTAGCCCTCCACTGAAGAAAGCACTGATTCTCTTTTTCCTAATTCTGCATTCACTTTTATGGCTGCTGTTTTTGTTTCTTTGTTTTCATGTGTGCACGTTTGCTGTTCCCCCCTCCGCCCCCCCCCCCACACACAAGATACAGAAGGGCAATTTTCTCCTGGTATTGCTCCAATTAGACCACAGAACTTGCTTATAGGTGAATTTGACCAAAACTGAGAGTCAGTTCATAAAGAAATAGTTTTCTTCGTTTTTGCCATTATTTTCAAGAGAGTACTTGGAAACAATTGTTGTCAGCTTTCAAACACAACTTTATAATACTTCTGTGATCTTCAAACACGTTACATTTCCATCCTTATCAGCACATTAAATCACATTGCCAATAATGTCTTTGGGACAAATTTGAATTTTCTTCAAGCTTGAATTTAATTACATTATGTAAACTAGAAAATGTCTTCAATATGCTTTAAGGGAATATCTTATCTTGGCAATTGTTTAATTCTGTTTTGTTTAAAATATTTGCATTTTGATAACTTTATTCTGCTGCATACAGAATTTATTGATCTTTCTGAAGAATCCAATTTCAGTATAGTGCATTGTATTTGTTTTGCCTAAAACTCTGACTGCAGCATATTCTTACACAGTATTAAAGGCAAAAAATAAACTAACAGAACCAAGAACATCAAAACTTTGTTTTATAACAATTATAGTATAGGAAAATACAATTTTTTCCTCCTTCCTCTGGACATAGTACTTACACATCTTGGCACAGAGCAAAATTACATAGTTATGATTTTTTGAAACAGTAATACAGTTGTATACATAGGTTGCTCTGAAAGGAATACCTTCTATTGATTTCCACTAACTACAACAGATACAAAGAATACAATCGCACTATTTGATATAGCAGTTTTTCATCTAAAAAACACTATTTTTCAACATAGTCTCTACCATTACCTATGCATTTTTGTCAGTGATGAACAAGAGCCTGCCTGTCACACTCATAACAGCCTGTAGCAGTGGAGGTGACCCACTCTCACCGCAGCTGAAATGCATCTCCCACCGCCTCACTGTGCTCTCATCCACTTTCTCCATAAATGTACAGCAAGCATTGATGAATATCAATAGGTGCCATTTTTTCCATAACAGGAACTCAGTCTCACACTTTTGTTTCATACATACTTCCACATCAGATACCAGTTTGTCAGACCACTCCTCTGCTGCCATCTACACTAGCAAGTTGTAATGGAATATTGTCGGGAATGTTCAACCTCTACTGTTGTATGACCAACATTCACTTCTGGCATAGGCCAACATAATAAGATGAGATTTCTTTTGGAACAGCTATCATATGAAGTACAGTGAAGAAATGTTTTGTTTTCTTCTTTCTGCATTATGATTGATTTGTTTAATACCTTATTTGACATACTCAGTGTGTGTGTTTGCACCATAAATATATTTTCTGAAGCTCACTTTTCTTTGACTCTCATCTTCTTTCAAATCTTCTACCCAGCAACCCTCTCATTCTTCCTTCTCTCTCACACTCATTCCAATTCAGATACAATCAATGGATTTTTTTCTTTCAGATTTATTTCACTGGACAAATGTAAAAACACTCAATCAAGCCAAGCCTGCCTTCCACCTGCACTTGAATGAAGCTCTTGAAATGCATGAAAGAACAGTTTTAATTAGGAGGACTGTAAACAAGAATTACATAGATCTTCATCATCTGTCTGATATATATGTATATACCTAAGAAAGGCATGCAGATTTTCACTGTTTGTAATTCACAAATTAGAAATGAGGAATGAGATCAGTATGTGAAAAATCTCACATCACAGCTTGATATTAGCAAATGAGTAAGACAACTTTTCCAGCATGTAGCATTCATGGACAACCTTCTTGTAAACACCCACAGAGTTTAAGCAAAAGCATTGACATGAGAAATCTTCTTTAATAACATCCCTATTTATCAAAGGTTGACTCAAAAATATGTTACTGCAAGTAACAGAATCCTGCTAATATCTCAGCTATTTTTCTAAAGGTAATAAATATTTTCTCATTCAACATCCTTGCTAAATTCTCCTACCGTATCTACTGTAAGGGTGGAACTCAGATAAAGAGCAGAAATGAAAGATTATTGCAGTCACAGTGTAGAAATTTTGATTAGCTAGATGTTCCCGTGCTGTAAATAGTGTTCAGCTGCACACCACAGCTGCTCTGGCATAAGCATGTCCTAAAAGGAATTTGGGATTGGCCAAAAAGGGCACTTTCCGCATAATTTTGGATTCTGCTACTTTTCCAACATTTAAAATACAGGCCAGATAATTTTGCAATATTTCTTAGATTTAGAATAAACATACCAGTATGTTTATAAACAGATCTCACTGCAAATATTGACAATCAAGTACTCTTCATACATTAAAAAAACAAACAAACAAAAAAAAAAAACCAAACTTGTTATTATTATTATTATTACTTTCCCTACAAGGTATGTACAAATCTGGTTGCTGCACCAGGTCATCTTATAAAAGATACTCAGTTGAGTATGTAACTACTTGAAAAGACAGAAGAGTTGCAGTTTACTGTCAGAATATAGAAAACAAAGCATCAAAGTGCACAACCTGCTAGGCTTTGGCATGAAGATTTTTTTTCTGTTTCATTATTCAGTGAAAGCAGATAGATACAGGTGTTGACAACGTATGTAGCTTTCTTAAAGTACAGCATAATCCTTTCATTTGTCTGAAGTACATCTGGAATATGAACATAAGAAAGGCTCACAAATCCAGGTGATAATGATCCAGTGCACTAGAATGTCCAACCTTAGGCATTCACTATACTTGCATCTGAGCTATCCCATTGGAGTTCCTTTACAGACAGTGGAGGTAACAGGCAATTAGAAAATCTGGATCAACTGAGCTTAGAGTGAACTCAACAATATGTCAAATGTCTTGGAAGTGTCTATCTTGAACTTCTTTCCTCCCACATTAAAGACAGATTAAATAATCTGGTAGAGTGTGCTTCTGAAATCCAGAAGCCTAAGATTCCTTACCCCTCCAGTTCATTTTGGACTAGTGCGTGTAAACCTGCCAAGGCAAACTTGCATTAACATGTCCTTCAATAAAGCTTGTTCAAATGCACAAGTTACCTCAAGATCTAGTGGCATTCTTTTATTTATTCTCCGTTATCTCTCTCTCTATGTGGGCAAACATTTTTACCATCCTTTATCAGAAGGGGGAAAAAATGCAAAGATTGCTGTTCACACCATAAAGTCACTCATAGAGAACGTACAGAAAGGTTTACCAAAATAATCTATGTAATTTGGACCCAAATAGTGTACTTGAAAATGAACAATGAAATTGTTGATTACAAGGTACATCTGTTTCAACATGACCTCAGAGTGAGAGTACCATCTATTTCTGTCTTTTACAAAGCATAGAGATCCAACAAAGCAATCCACAAAGCTGCACTGGAAGAGGCTGAAAATACAATTTATAAATACAAGCACAAGACAGCCTTCAAAATTCGTATTTGTAATTACTACCCTGCCTAGAACTTTCTTGTCGTTTACACTTTGAAGAAAAAGATGTGGGAGAAGGTCACACACAAGATAACATTTGTCATCTTAAAGACTATATTTCTATGATAAAATAATTTCTCTTATGATATGGTGCAAAGCAATGGACTTCAGTTGTCAAATTATCCTCAGTTTACATGAATCATTCTGGAAATGTGCATTTTTGTTTTCCCCCCTTTCAGGTCAATAACCACTGTTCTTTAAGCTACTTCACATATGTGAAGTTTTGTTTTGTGTTTCTTTGGAAAAAAAAAAGAAATTCTAAATGCCTGGGAAATGCAAGAGAAATACCACACAAGAGAAATGAACCACCTCTTTCTGCTATGGTTACTTGTTATTTGGTAAGATGTAGTCAGGATTGGACTAGTAATTCACTGATATTAGCACTGATTTTTCCTTATGGTCTTTACCCTTCTGCTTGAGAGAAGGTGTTTCTCAGGGGAAGCTTTTCACAAAATATTCTTAAGTTTTCTTACAGAAATGTCATATCCACTCTAGGAAGCCAATGTAAAATTTCATGCTTTGACTTCTCATTCTTAATGCAACAGTAATGCTGATGCTACAACATATTTCTCTGTGCTGGATACACTCCCTGAATAAATATCCATTTTAAATTGGCAAACACTTAGTCATTAAGTATTGATTTCAAAGAAGCCTGTGTGTAGAGATTGCCAAACCATTGGCTGCCATACCTTATCAGCAGTCAGCTCTTTGATTCATTTGATGCCTCATATACATATGCTATCTCTTCAAGAAGATGTAATATATATTGTTCAGGCAGAAAAAGCTACTGAAAATAAGATACCTAAAGAAATAATATTTCCTTATGCTAGGACGTCTCATAAGTATATAATCACAAGATTTTCCTATGTAACTGCACACTGCAAGTCCATTAACTTTATATGTAATATATTTACCTTTCATTCATGAAACTGCAAGAATTCAATTCACATAGAGGATGCGTATAACTCTCTACACCATCTGTAATCTGTTTTAATTTAAAAATCACCTTTGTATTCCTCCACAATGCTGTTGAATCAGACTATGAATGGCTTTTTGTAGCACCTTTAGGAATGTGTCTTTTAACCATGGGACAACAATTTAAAAAATATAATACAATGTTACTAATGTATTAAGAACCAAAGCTATTTCTGGCAAATCAGCTTTAAATATGCTCTTTCTAAATGAGCTAAAAAGAGGATTAGATCAATGTCTCTTCTTGAACTTCCCTTCCCACCATGAATACCCTAACCATGTTTAAAGCCTTAACCCAGGAAATATCATCCTTTATCCTTCTGGAAATTAGATTTGACAACTCATAGTTAAAGGAACTTTTCAAGTCCATCTGTGAGAAACTAAAGTCATTGCTAAAATAATTTGATTGACATGAATAGACTGAAAATATAGATTGCAAAGACATCTCCCAAATAACATTTTTGCCCCTAGTAGACATTATAGACCTCGCTATGGACTTATCAGTATTACCAGACTAATAAACTGGCAATCTGCACTTTTGCGCAGGTGCTTATCAGTTTGGCATAAGAACAGTATCACTTAGGACATTTTGGGTATTAGCAGCTGGTAGAACTTTAGAGCATATATTTTGGCACTACATTTATTTTTTTTTTCCAATTTATAAGTAAGGGAAAAAGTTCCAAATGTGGTAGAAATTACTCAACAATAACATTGCCACTAAGTTCCCTTGGATCAACCTTCCAGAGAATAGTAATTATTTTCTACCATTTTTTTCAGTTTCCTTGTTGTATCTGACACTCAGTGATTAATATAAAATTGTTGGAAAGTGATATGTAGATCTGTAACAAAGTTAAGAGTGGATGCAGATCAACCTAGTTCATGCATTTCCTTGTAGAGTCATGAATAATCAAAGCTGATGGTAACATATTAATATTAGACAGTAGAGATAAATATTAACATAAATCACACATGATGCATTTCACTAGAGAACAGAGAGAGATTAATTTCAGCTCCTGAGAAATACTCAAAAGTCTAGTGAATTTTTTAGCCATGAATGCTTCTATTGATACATGCTAGTGAGATCCAGCTGAGTTCTGATGAGAGCCCAAAACTCTGCTTTCTTGCATCACATCTTCCCCACAATTCTTACTTCCATTGATTTTCATCTCTAATAGTATTACACTTTCATACATGTATGCACAGCTGTAGGTTGATATGAGCAAGTGAAATTTGTCTTTCGTGGGAAGGTAACACATTTTTATCTGGGCACTTTTGTTATTCATTAAAGTGACTTGACTTGACCACCTGCTGGTGGTATATTAGAATATGAATCAGAAGTTTCACTTCAAAAAACACAGTGCCTGCCCATTAGACACATTTTAAGGCTTTAACGTGAAAGCCTGTGCTTTTGCCAGATGTCTTAAAATCATATGCCCGCTTTCAGTCAGTGTATTATCTCAGAATCAGGCTAATCTTCTATGCTACAGAGGGAAAAAGAAAAAAACACCTTTAAAATGCCACCTATTGTGCAATTGCAATGTTCTGGAACAGTACTACACTAGCTGTGACAGAATAATAAGGCTATTTATATCTTCAGTGCTTGATAACTCATAAAACTAAGTTACATCTAAGTAATTTGGGGGGCATTAAAGCTTTTCAGTATCTGCAAAATAAAAGTATGCTAATGAACTAAACATTTTTTTTGTATATATAAATGAACGTTATCTTTCAAACCAGAACCAAATTCCCCAGCTAAATCTCCAAATATAATTTCCTGAGCTTGTGTGAAGTATTCCTTTATGTGTGATTATTATTTTAGTAGCTCTGCTAAGAAAGTAAATCTCCTACATTCATTAAAAACTAATAGTTGCCTTTTAAGCACATTAGTGCAAATATATTTATCCCTATCACACGGAATCAGGCTATGCTTTGCCAATATTAATTACTGGAAAATAGTCTCATTTCTCATTTTTCTTTTTTTTTTTTTTCCAAAGGAAGTTTTGTTTACTTAGTTAATATTTCTTAAATTAAAGCTAAGAGCAACTGTGAAATGTAAATTGAAGTCCGTGTACTATTGCTCATGAATCTATAACAAGCAAAGTTTTTAACTGAGTTTTTATATATTTTTATTTTAAAAAGCAACAGAAAGGTTTTCTTGTGCAAATACACCCAACTTGTCAACCATATATTCATATACACAATTAATAAATATGACCTCAAGCATGTGGGTAAGTTTCATTTTTGTATTTTACCTTTCCAAACTACCTGGTATTTAGCAGTTGGCTCAAAAGAGCAAAATACCTCAATGCTTTATGAATGCATGAAATAGGCTTAACAAACCTCCATGAAAAAGGAAAATAAAACACTAATAAAAGACCTCTTGAAGCAATACAGAGTTCTTAATACCATAATTACCAAACTTGGCCTAAATGTATGATCTAATCTATCTAGAATCTTATCAGCAGTCAGAAATAAACCTCCAAAACATTTAACAACTTGTTCCCCATTATAGAAGGCATTACACTTATAAACAGAAAGAAAATGGAAATGTAGATTCATTGCTAAGGGAGTGTAGATATACGAACAAGAAACCTGAAGGAAAAAAGGTATCTGGATATTGTGTTTATCAGGTAGCACATACATCATGGATGTGATTGCCCTTCATCTTAACATTGCCAAGTTTCACATACTTGAAAGAGGTTTATTAGAAATTACCATTTATGGAAGTCAATTTTATTTATGATTGCTTGTCTATTTTAAGTATCTTTATAAGATTTTTTTTTTTCTAAACCAGATTCTACCATGTTACTCAGATTTGAAACTTTTGAATGAGCTTCCTGCACGTTAGCTCTCAGAATTCAAAGGCATGAGGCAACGAAAGTAAGAGCATCACAAAATGCCCCTTTGGTCACAAATACTATGTTTCATACGAATGTATACAAACACTAATGTGTATATATAACTGCAAGAACTCTCAGAGCTAATAAAAGTTATGGAGCTGCAATTCATAGTTAATGCCAAGTTTGATGCCTAGATTATTGAGATCCTGCACAATCTCTATGAAAAGCTGTGGACACTGAAGAAACCATAAAATTAAGTGCCCTGTTGTACAATCAGTACTCTTGTTAATTTAGAAGACTGATAGCAGTACTGGATTGCTGACAAAGAGGAAAATAGAAGCATGGGCTAATGAGATACAATAAGAATCTGAGAGAAGGGCAAAAGAATAGCTATGTATCTCCCACCAGTACTATGAAACAACTTAGAAGTACCAAGAGGTGATGGCAAGGATCCTGGATAAACAGAGAGAAAATTCTCTCATAAACTGGTCCTTGGAGCAGCCTGGGACAAGACAGGCACCTCTCTCATGCAACTAGCTTAAAGCTCCAAATGTGAGAGCAAGCATCCAACAAACAGAAGTCTTTCAAATAATCCACCTTGGTCCATAGCCACAACATGCCTCAACAATCCTAAGCAATATGAAGAACTTCAGTTTGGTTCTGATATACCCCAAGGCTACAATGACTGTTTTACAGCCTTTTTTTCCAAGTTTTTAAATCAAGAGCATAAACTCCTGCTTTGCCTAAATTTATGATATAATTTTTATTTAGTTAGTTAAATCTATAATATCCACTTAGTATGAAATGTGAATGCTACTCAACCAACAAATACAAGAAACATTACCTGGGTCCATAGCTGACAGAGGAGTGGTAGTGACAAAAACAGGAAAACTGCTATGACCTTGGAAGTCTCAGAAGTGGCAATATATTTCCTGCCAAGCTGCAAGAATTAGTTTCAGCATGGATTTATCAAAGATCTGACTAAAATCTCTGCTAACAAGTATTGCTCCGGCCTATTAGTTATTTGAATATTACATTAAATGCACACGCTGCAAAAACCTTCCAGTATCAGTAAAAATACTTTGTTTTCCTTGCTTCGGAGGGAAGAGATATAGGATTTGCTATCATTCCTTCCAACATACGTTTGTATTTTATTGCTTTTCCCAGTTGACCTGTCTTTACAGCCCCTGTTGCTCTTTCCTGAACTGTAAGTTCAAGATAACATGCCAGCCACGCTGTGCTCTGACTTTATCTCTAGCTTTGATGAGGATTCATGGCATGATAGAAGATACTTGACTTTCATGGTCATTTCCAGGTTTGGAACTAAGCAACTCCTTCTCTGTGAAGTGAGAAGTCCAGACAGTAGTGCTGAGAAGCTCAGGTGAAAGTTAAATAACATTCAATATATTTCACTCTTGTTTTGATTAATTTCTATCGTCATAAAAGGAGAGAGGTCTCTGAGCCTACTCAGTGTTTAAGTCTGCTAGTTTGCAAAGCACAAGCACATCTCTGTGTTTGACACATCCAGTCAACTAACATTACAGCTATCTGGTTTGAGACTCACTTAGGCTAATCTTAGAATTTTAGATGAAAATTTCTTTAGTGTTAGCTGGAGGTAGTAATTTCATAGAATACTGAGTATCCCTACATCTTGGCACGTGGCTTTCAACATCAGTGGAATTTTCTTAAGATTATAAACAGAAGCAAAGGTCTGCTTATATTTGACACATTATAACTAAACTTTAACTCATTATTCTCTATCAATTTATCAGCTATTAGCAACAGCAGCATCTGTACAAAAAGTCCATTAAAATATAAAGGACATGTTAAGGTACATTGGAAGTCAGTTTAAAGAGAATGAAAAATACTTCTGAACTCTCAAAATTATACAGGGCGCCTCAGCTTACTTTAACTGAGAAATACAGGAAGACATTCATCAGTCTAAATGGAAATAGGACAGGACCCCAGGGAAGATTCTAAATCAAAGTTGTATTGAACCCAATGTGAAATCTTCCAGTTCTCTAATAAAATATATATAATATCTGTTCTTAAATAGTATTAAATATTACTATGTTTGTAAAAGTATTTACTGTCACAAAACTTCAGCAAAATCCAGACCACCCCTATGTTACGGAACAAACACATCTTTAACTTTGTTGGAACTATTTCACATTTCATGTTTTTGTCAGTTATTGTCCAACTAATATAGAGTTACAGTAGACATCCACACTGCAGAATTTGCATAATGGGGAGCCATCACTAGAAATCTCGCATACTGTCAGGGGAACTCAGTGCAGGAACTAGAGAGAAACTGCCTGAAGCCTCTTCCTATTTCTGCAGTTCTCAGCATTCTGGGAGGGCTCCTTAGGAAACCTAATTCCAAGTAAATCCTTCTAAAACTCAACTCACAGGATCGTTAATGCATTTGAAATGGGGTCTCAGCTGATCTGCTGGAAACCCTCGCTAAATAACAAAGAATAAAATGCTAGAATTTCAAAACTATTTCATCCAGAAGAGAAAATAAACCATTTTAAATTATGAATATTATCTGTCAACCCTTTTCCTATGAGACCTTTAGATAACTGAAGCAACCAAGAATGTTATAATCATGTTACATGCTTACTGTATAAATGACAGAGGTGATAAATGAAAGTCAGAGCACAGACAGCAATGCAACCGTTTATTTAGAGGATTCAGTTACCGCTTCTATATAGAACTTGATTCACTACTTTTCTGACAGTTTCCTATTGTTGTGGCTCAAAATTTATGGGAAAGAGCTTGGGCTTTACTCTAAATGGATCCAAACTGGTAGACTTCCTGTCACTTAAAAAGCATGCAGTCAAAGTCAGTGTTTAAGCAACAGACAATTATGAATAAATAATGCAAAGCACTTGGAGTGCTTTGTACCAGCTACCAGCGTAGCTGGCAGCTGTAACTTACTGTTTATATACCTGTTGGACTTGACTTGAAGAATATATTAGATTTCACGTGCAGTATAGATGCGCAAAGCAAGTACGAAATTACAGTCATACCTTATGAAAGTTATTGTTATGGAACAATATTTTATAATATTCATCACTTCTGTAGTTACTCTGTTTACTTCATTTAACACTGAAGGCAAAATGAAGCTAGTATTGTGTTAGATAATCTCTACTTACAAGTCGCTTAATGACTTCTCTCTAAGCCAAACCTCAAGATCTCTCTAAATAGAACCAAAACCTAGAATAAACACAATTTTTATCATAAACTGCTGTTGCAGAGTCTTTGAGGTATCATTGTGATTAGCTAAAATATTGTAGTCACATTTGAAAAAACACATCAAAATAGTATTTCATATGCCATCATGTCAGAGAAGCAGGTAGTACTGTCAGCATAGAAACCCCACTCTTTTCTCCCTGCCTGAAAAAAACTGTAGGTAAGCATACATTCATACCATCAATAATTCAGTAGTATTATGAAGACTGGAGATTCAAGCTTTTGTCCATAATATCCTAAATTAAGGAGTATTATTGACAAATTAATCACTTAAAAGTGATAAGTAAAAGAAAATGATAGCGTTGGAACAAAAATGGGTTTTGCCTGTGGTCAATTTGCGTTCATGTCACATTATTTTCTATCTTATTAGATACAGCATACTTTGCCCTTTCTTAACCTATGTGACTGAAATGTGGAAGGCAAAATAATATTAAGTAAATGTTGCCCAACCAAATAGAAATAAAACAACAAATTAGAAATGTAAGTAGCATTCAAATTACTCAAGATCAAAAAAGTGCCGTAAAACATGACATAACATCCTGCTAGTAGCCTGGAAGACACCACTTCCAACTTTTTCTAGACAATACATAAATTTGTGTGAGCCAACAAAAGTTGTGTATGCAGGGTAACACATTTTAAATTTAGATGCCTTGCTCTTTAATTAAAAAAAATGCAAAGAATAACTATTCATTTCCTTATAACCTTGTTTTCTTACATTTCTAATCCTTGTGAGACTCTAAACTGTCCCACTGTAAGATATCAGAGCTCTCTCACCATTTAATTTAATTAGGGAGGAATATGTCCACACAGTAAAGGAAGTAGCAGAAGAAGTGCATTTTCTATAATAACAGATTTCCCAGAGTCTACTGGTGACTGTGTTGTGGATGTAACAAAACAGATCAGATCAGCTACTTTGTAAGACTGGAATTGCACCCACTAAGGCACCACTTCTAGGAGGAAAAGACATTATAACAGGAGCAAGATTGGGTAACAATGTGGGAGGAATGAAAATTATCATGAACCCCATACCGTAACTTTCCTAAAGGAAAAAAGAAAACCTTTCTTTTCAATTTGGTGACATTCATGTCTCAGCTGAAGGAAGTAATTACTTCTCTAGAAGTGCACCTAGAAGGGGAAAATAACATTAAGTCTAATCTAATCATATCTATTTTCTGCAAAGCTTTGGAGTGCTCCTGGCCCTAGTGGCCTCGGTAACCTCTAATCACCAAAACGGTCAGACAGACTGTGTCAAAGGCATATTGTCATACAGGGAAACCTCAAAGAAGCTACTACAGTCCTGAGCAGAAAACCTTTATATTCCTTTACTATATGGGGGAGCACTGAAAAAATCATTTAGTTTTTAACTGAGAACATTTGGTATATGTTTTCAAAAGTTTAACTCCTCTTGACAGTGACAGAACATTAATTTCAATTGAGAAGCACTATCAAATTAAAATACACTAAGGTAAACATAAGTTATTTTTTGATTCACACTTCTGCAGAAAGGGAGTGCTCCACTTTCTTACTGGGACTTAGGCTGCTACCCACTTGTGTCAAGGTGAGAACAAAATCTCAGAGCTACTGTATCACTCCTAAAAGCTCTGAACAGCCTACTTTATGTGGCCCTACTTGAACAGAGGGGTTGGAGCAGATGACCTCCAGGTGTCCTTTCCAAATTCAGCCATTTTTTTATTCTGTTAACTCATTCACTTTTGTCCCATGTTAATTTCAAAATATCATCGCTTTCAGGATAAGATGGAAGAAAAACATATTATATATATATATATATATATAAACGCACAGTCTCCATCCTTGGAGGTTCAGAAGGAGTGGATAAAGGCTTGAGTGACCTAACCTGATCTGACAGCTGACCCTGCTTTCAGCCAGAGGTTGAACTAGAGGTTTTTTAAGGTCTCAGTCAAAATGAATCATTATATGATCCTTAAAAATGTAAAGAAGCAATGGATTTTTTCCACCACCAATCAATGTCATCATCTCATATAACGTTTATTGTGAAATCAGAAAATAATTACAAATTAATAAGGCAGATGTTCCTGGAAATTAAATGAACCATTTTTAAGATGAAAAAGAATCATTAAGGCAGCTACAACTGCTCTTTCTACTCTGTATTTTCATCAAGTCTTCCTTCAAATTATTGTAAATGCCTGGGTAGAAAATTTGTCCTAATTCATGCATGCAAGTCAAATTTCATGCAGAAATTCCTGTAATAGCAGATGAATATTCATCACAAATGTCTTTATGAAGCAATTGTTCACAAGTATCTGTTTACGAACATAAGTTTCAAAGTTTCTTCACCTACTACATTGTGAAATATCCCTGAAACAAGATCTCTTTGTATTGCAGTGATCATTAAGACAGTGGCAGGTTCTTCCTCCATGGAGGAGCTATTGCAAAATATCTTTATTCCCTACAGCACAACTGTAGGCAACTCTTCTACCAACGATATCCCATGTGCAAAATTCCTATTTCTAGCACAATGTTTGTCCGCTTGTAAAGGAGATGTACTGGACAAGTGCCATTATAGTTCATTTCTGAATTTTGACATTGTTTTTCTTTCTACCTAAGCTCTCCTGGCACTCCATCCCCCAACTCTTTCTGACTCTGCCAGGAGACCCTGGGAGCAAAACATCCTGAGGCAAAGCCTCTCAAGAAAAATCCTGTTCCTTTTCACCAAAATCCAAGGGAAGAAGCCTCACAGCCCACCTGAGAATGCACACATCTCACTGCACTACAAAGCAAAAAGAGACAGGTCTAAACAATAGGAAAAAAAAAAATCAGATAGAGCCACGATGTAGTTCCTTCCAATTCAGGCACAAGGCTGTTGATGTGCTATATCAGCCTTGAAAACAAGAAGTCAGGAAGAGAAACCTTGGTCCAGGCCTGGATAAGGTGAGTGTAGTGATGTTGCTATTCAAGGTTTGTTTGTTGTTATTTTCTTTCCTACTGAAAATTAGAAGTCTTTGGGCAAGTGCAACAGCTATAACATAACTGGTTAAGTAAACATCGTTTTGGAACTATCAGCCACACAGCTTTATGGTATGTCCACAGTGGTACTCTCAGGTCTTGTATCCTTCCTTTTTAGCACTGATAATTTTGCACTCCTTGACTCCCATTAAATCTGTTTCCATTCTTTATGGAGATTGGTTTAATAATTTTATAATTAAGTAGCAGATGAAATGCTAAGGGACTTCACACCACCTTATCCACAAGTAAAAATGAAAGCTTTGATGAACAAAGGGGAACTAGTACACAACGAAATTTTAGCCTACTGACACTTTAGCCAAGTGACACAGGAAAAAAAAAGTCACATTGGTTCATCATAGATGAAAAGTATAACAGTAAGATAGCAGATTATACATTTATGCCATCCTGTATAAGTTTCTGCTTTATTTAAGTCATTTATACATTATTCAGTCATACCTCTCCATACATTATTGTTTTATTTACATGATAAAAATGTGTCCTCCAGCTTTCAACTAAGACCAAAATGTGAATATTGGTATAAGCTATAATTAAAATGAGCTATCATTACTACATATTTTTCTATGTGTAAACGGTAGGGATTCAGAGAGAAAAAAAAACAACAACAAAATAAAGTATCAACAGAAAAATTAACTAGTTATTAAGAAGAAATAAATTCGTATTATTTGTAAATTCGAAGTAGCAGATGAAGTTCCCTTTGGAACTAAAGTAAGAATAAGCACCACGTTTTCCTACACCACTGATCAAAACTAATGCCTCTAGATTTGATATTTGCTTCCTTACTATCACATTCAGTGCAAGTTCCTCAACTTCTATGTAATTCAATTTGGCAAACTGGTGGAGTCTTATGATTTTAACTACAGAAATAGAAAAAAAAAAAAAACAAAAAAAAACTTTTAAAAGAACAACTTCAGACTTATTTCTGAAAGTAGTTCCCATTTATGCTATGAAATGCAGTTATCTGACCTTTAGAGATAAATTATTACTGGATATTAGAAACCTTATAAATCGTCATTGCATTTTGCTTATTGAAGCACAAATCAAAACATGGTTTCTGTATTAGGAAAAGTTGATTTCTGAAAGCAAGAATCTGGTCTCAGTATTGAATTATGGCTTGAACTCTGTTGGCTTTTGTTTTACTTAAAGAAGAGAAAAATATAGGCACAAAATATGTCTATTAACTGCCTCAGTGTTATTTTCCAATATGTATGGAGGGGAAAGCTATTACTGGAGAACCATTATTTGCTGAAGGGCAATTCTCCGATCATGATGACTGTCACTTAATATACAAGTCATTCCTACCCAAATAGGAGTCTCTTGTTTATGTAGTAGATGCACAGGCTAATAGAAAAAGAAAAATAGAATTGAGAATTGATATCTCTTTCTCTGCTAGGCAAGTTAGTGAAGACCTCAAACTGAGGAAGGAATCAGCATGGTCTTCTATTATGTGTGAACAAGCATATGTACAGGTCAGAATAATAGAGAACTGACACAGAAGTATCAAAGGTGGGAAGCTTAAAAACACACAATTAAGAAGTAACTTTGCATCTCTTTTTTTTTTGTCTTCTTCTGTGGAAGAAGCATATTTGTCCTTCAAAAAAAAGATAAAAGAACAAAAATAAACAAAACAAAACAAACAAACAAAAACCTCAACAGCTTTAACAGCGCAAGTTTCTGTCTCTGAATAATACCAATGCTCATGTTACTAGAACTGTCTGTAATAACAAGAAATACCTACATTCCCTGTTGTCTCTAAGGTCCATTTAAAATTGACAGAAAATTACTACACAGTCCCTTTCTCTCCCAAGACACCCAGAAGTTTGTTACTGCTTCTTCTCCAAACACATAGCTGAAAGATGGAAAGGAACATAAGGTTCTTTCCTCTCGCCTTCATCATCCAGAGGCTAGCAAAGGTTGTTGAAAAAGTTGTTCAGGAAAAAAGTTGTTCACAAACAAGAAAAATCAACAAAGCACAAACGAATCTAGGTATTATCTATTACATGAAAGAATTTACTCAGCACCTTGCAAAGTTTTGAGACTAGTAAGGCTCAGAAAGGCCTTGAAATCAGTATAGACAAACAGATTTAGATAGATACACATTTAAACAATAAATAATAAACAGTAGAAAGAGAACCACTTACAGGGAATTTCCTCCTGCAGGATATTCTCTTTCAACAAGATTATCTCTCCTTTGAATGCTATGACTATTCACAGTATACGAATGTTTTTATGCTTGTTTTGGCTTTATTTTTTAAATTCATACTGCTCTTGGCTTAGCACACGCTGGTAGATCAAACAAATTTCTGTTCCTATCTAGGACTGATCAGGTGGTTTTGCCCCTTTTCATAATACTGGAATTGGCAAGTAATACTAGCGTCATGACTTTCAGATTTAATTATTGCAACTCATTAAGGAACGCAGCCACAGAGCCTGAAAACATTCCAACTGGTACAGGAGACTGTCTGCTTAGCAACAGGGATACAATGAAGTAGATCACCTGAGTGCTTCTCTCGCTGCGCTTTCTGCCTACTCAGTTAAGAATCCAGTCTGCTTACTTGCGCAAAGACTCCCTAGGGGTTAAAACAGCTACAGGATTTAGTACCCACACAAATCTTCCTCGTAAGACACAAAAAGAACTACTACCACCAAATACCAGTATTGTTTGATTTAGATTTATAAAGCTTCTTGGTATCAGTCACACTTTGATTATAGCAAGGTGTGAAATTGCTGTATTCAGTTGTGAAATCCCTACTTTACTTTCATCCATTCCTCCCCCAAAAGCTCACTGCAAGCCAATTAAGAGTAATTGGCTCAATCAAAGGAAGATGAGGGTTCTTTTTTTTCGGATTCTCCTTGCATTTAATCCAGATTTGTAATGTCTGTCTCCTGTTTAAACATGTTAGCAAACCACTTTTACATTTCCAAGGGAAATACTAATATATTATTAATCATAATTTAGAAGTGCTTTTGTGTCTTTACATGTATGTAAAGCATTAAGTACAATAAATAAAGCCATATATGCCTTTATTTGATATATGATACCTTTCAAGCCTGAATATGAAAATTTCTATTCAGTAAGAAATATGATCACAAGGCAGTAATTTACAAGACCTGCTTAAACACAGATTTATGTTTTTGTTATTATTATTCTAACAGTTAAGTCCTAAATGACAAAGCCACAATGAAGTAAAGGAGTGTCAAAACAGAGATCACAGAGAAAGGACTAAGTAAATCTTATATTACCATTAAAGCCAGTTCTTCTTTCTAATTTGCTAGTCATTTTCCCAGCCCACTCCTCAGAAAATTCCCCATGCTACAGTTGCAAAGATTTTAAAAGCTTATATGTTCTTTACCTTGATGTGTTTTCCTATTTTTATCTTTCAATTCCTGGCCAACTTTAGCTGTCAAGTCGACAAGAAAGCAATAACTCCTTACAAAATTTGGAAACAAATTTATAATAGTGACTGCAGTATTAGAATAACAGCTACTTAAAACAAGGCACTGAGTAAGAAAATTATCCATTCCCATCTCTATGGGAATCCAACCACTCTCTATCTATCTCCAACCACTGCCATTCCCCATGTATACTTATTTGTCCAGAAGCGTTTTGAGTCTGTTCTTGCCCCAGCAGTTTTATCTAACAGGACTATATCATGCTGTCATAAATCAGTTGGGGAAATGGCCACAAACTAATAGGAATAGGAAGTTCTTATGCGTGTGGGAACTTCTTCACAGTGAGGGTGATGGAGCACTGGTACAGGCTGCACAGAGAGGTGTTGGGGTCTCCTTCTCCAGAGACTTTCAAGACCCACCCGGACACCTACCTGTGCAACCTGGGCTAGGGAGCTGCTTTGGCAAGGTGTTGGACTTGATCTCTAGAGGTCCCTTCCAACCCCTACTATTCTGTGAGTACTTTTTCTAATCTCATCTTCATTGTTTCTTTTGAAAAACTGGAAAAAATATTCAGCTGATGCTATGGATAAGCATTTAAATGCTGAATGACTGCACAACTTTCAGGTTTATTCATAACACCATATCAAAAATGTACCCACAACAACTTATTTCTATGGGTGACAAGAAAGGGTGCACAAGAACCTCAGAATAACAGACTCTCCTTCCTCATTCCTATTCCTGTTTTCCAATTGAACAGCTTGTATCAAAATCCTGAGCAGTTAACCTTTGCTCTTAAATCATTTAATATTTATTGCTAGCATTGGGCTTGTCTGAAATCCTAAAAAGGCAGTTTTCAAGTACTTTAAACATGTTTATGTGTATTAAATAGAACTCCAGGACTGTCACATTCTTGTCAAAATTTCATGTCTAGGTAGCTGTTCAGCTTTAATTCAACATCTTTCTGGACATCAAGAACATCATAAAGTGCCAATCCAAATAGAGCTGCTTAAAGCTGATAAGGGAGATATAATATTCACATAAAAATCAAGCTGGAAATCAATAGGAGAGCTTGGATTTAAACTGAGTCATTTTTTATAACTCAGCTGTTAATATTCAGGAAGCATGGAAGCTTACTACAGTGTGCTTAGTTGCGTTAAGCTTTGGACTCTTTTTTTTGCATGAATTTTCCAACTTCACCTGGCTTCCACATAAGAGCAGAGATTATAACTAATTATTTGCTATGGATATAAGGCCAAATTCTCCCTCACACCTGCAGTTCCCTTGTTTTAGCTGAAGTCAGCAACTATAACATCACTGACTTCAGCAGCAGCAACGCAGAAATTCCTCAGGCATGAAAGAATGTCAGAGCTGCTTCTCCCAGCACCACCCTGCAACAGGACCTAGCAGATAGTGACTGATTTATGTATTTCTTCTCCACAATAAATGCTTAGTAATAGGAATGTACTAGACAGCCAGTGCAGTTTAAGGTAAATCAAGGTAGGAAAAATTAGTATCTTGAAAACATTCTTTCCCTTCCTCCTATCAAACTCATAGATATAGGACACAATTAAGAATAAAATTAATTAAATATTTGATTTCCATTACACTATTCAGTAATGAACTCTTACTATTTCACCAGCTCTTCAGAAGTTATCACCTTGAAATTAGTGCATATTGCAAATAACATGAAATTCTTACGTCAGGGTTTTAATGAAATAGAGAGGGGCTTATGTAAGCGTGTCTGATGCTTTCAGCAGTTCAAACATTTGGCTCAAGGATGCTCAAATCTTCAAAGAGCTTTGTACCACTACTATGTTTGCAGTTTCTAACTGACTTGCACAGGTTATCTTGTAATGCAAAACAGGTATTGACTCTCTTTTTCGTAACAACACAGGTGATTAGCAAGTTCTCTTACAGTTTTTCATTCACATATAAAGTAATTGAACTAAAATTACAATTATGCAAGTTCAAAACAATTAATACAACTATAGTTTCCAAGATAGGGGCAATTATTATTATTTTATAGTGTGCAAATCTCTAATAGCCATGTATAAGTTTTCATGGAAAGGAATTCGTGGACTTTTTGAAATTCAAGATAAATGTTACGCAAAGTCTACTCAGGCCACATTGTGGTACTTACTATGTAACCCCATTTCAATTCATTACTTTTACTTTTGATATAATTGAGTCATACTTCAGCACACATAAGGTATTTTATGAAGAATACCTTTTTAAATTTTACGTTTCTAAGTTAAACAAGATACAGGAACACACACATCCTACATGTCACGTGAGTATCACGTCCATCATAAGCAGTTACAATGGTTTCAGTTCACATAACCTAAAAGTCTGTTGTAGATCCATCTCTGAGCATGGATAATCATAAATAACAACAGGAATTCAGAATACAATCTTTAACCATTTCTAAAATAGAATCAGAATTTCCAACTCTATTCCTGCATTTTGTACACTGAGATTTCTGAGATTTCCAGTGCGTAGTTAGTTTTAATTTACTTCTACAACAAACCTTCTCCTGAGATCTACTCAAGCACTGCTGTATAAAGATAAATTTTATTGCTCAAGGAGATCAGTTTGTTCGGTCAATAACAATAACCCAGAAGTGAACCAGAAAACTCAGTGTATGAAACCAAGTTCAGTAACAGCATCACAACAGAAAGTTTTGTATCCAGATAGTTTCTTTCCAAATAACATGCTTAAAAACAGGCAAATAAAGCAAACAATACCTTACATACTATCTAAATCAGATTACCTCACTACATGGCGCAGAGTTACAACAGAAATCACAGGACTCATCAGTGCCCCTATGGGACACTGTATGTTTATTGATTTATGTTTGTAGGTTGAACAGAGCTACATCAAACCTGAAGTGAACTTGTCATTCTATACTGCAAGCATTAATTATTTAAATACCTAACAAAGCACGACACACACACACACAAAGCAATTATAGCCAAGCATTCACTATATGTACCACATCCCGATCATCATCGAGTTCTCATGTCACAGTAAAATAGGACATATATGATAAAAGGTGACTAGTTAAATCCCAAGCTTTGCTACTATATTGGGCCCAAAACATGTTCTGGGACGTGAAACTTTTGTACACTCCCAATTAAGTCTCAAGATGTCTACATGTAAAATAGTTTCCTAACTTTGACTATTGTATGGCTCCAAGTAGCTGTTAACATTAAACTGACTTAAAGAACAGTCAGCTTAGGAATAACAATAAATAGGACAACTTTACCAATACAGCTATTCTTTCTTTCTCTGCAGAATTGAAAGTCAGCACACAAGTCAAGGTAGTAGATAAAACACACAGATAATGGGTTTCTCATAATAGATCTCAAAAGCTCAGGGTTTCTTTAAAAAGTTCCTGGATGCTTATAGCGAGTAGGTGCAACTATTTGGAGGCAGATGAGAAGGAGGATGAAACACTTTTTTTTTTTTTCCTCTATTAGAAATAAATTGGCTGTGAATTGAAGTGATTATATGTTACAGCTGAGGCATATCCAAACTGGTGCTACAGGAAGTTTGAGATACTTGCCAAATGACACCTGAGAAATATGCATTAGACTCAAATATATACAAAGTCATTACACTGTTCAGAGAATTTTCATATGTTATTTATAGAAATATATTTTATTAAGTGAAAAGTAAAATCTGTCACACTGCACAGATTTAAGTCACAGAGCCATATCTGAAGCTTAATCTCTTTTACACACTGTATGCTACCTGCTTGTTCTTAACACTTCCCTAAATCTGATAACGAAAACACATTCGTAACATGATTAATGTCATTGCTCCCTTTCAATTTTCAGTTTTCATGTGTTCACACAATATATTAAGTGGAGCTACAAAACAGTATGGAAACGCATGCACCTAAAGGTAATCCCTCTATGTTTTCCATATTTTTATATATATAGAACAAATAATAAACAAAGCTTTGTCTGTATTGCTTTATATATTACTTATTCCTTTATCAATAATTCTATTATAGTATCACACTGTTTCTGCTAGTTGTTTAACTCATTGCTTCTATGAACATAGAGAAGGATTGTAATCTGAGCAGTATATTTTTGGGCTGTTTCTTAACTGTTGGCAAGTCTATGCTCAAAAGCACTCATGATTCAAACCCATGCCTGCAGCATCTCTCTGAGGATTCACTTGGATTCCCCTCATGGAAATGAGGGTACATAGAAGTGACATCAGTGGGTGCCCATGTTACAGCCATAATGAGCCAGAACAGGACACCCACAGTGGAACCCAAGAGCTTGAAACACTTCTAGGTCTTCTTGATACAGTTTCCTTCGCTTAGGAGCACATGTGCGTATATTTATAATTATTAATTTGGATTTTCACAGAGTCCTTAATATATTGCCAATGTAAATGAACCTTATTTCCCCTATATAGAAATGTATGAAGTATAGAAGCTGATGCAGGGTAATGTTATTCGTTATAAATGTGATTGCAGAGAAAACAAAAAACAAAAACAAAAAAAAACCAACTTTGTCCTTTTACTATATTGTGTATGAATTGGCCTAGCAGAAGATTAAAAAAATGCTTTAAATAAAACTAGGAATTCTGTACATATTTTGTCATAAATACAGTACATATACTTCTTGCATTTTAAAATCCTTTTTTTTTTTCCTAATTACTTTCTCCCTACATTTTGACTTGCTGATGGCATACATATATACACATATACAGACATAGATTAGCTAAAATGAAAAGCATTGCAAATTTCACATGAAAAATTCTCTCCTTCTCCCTTTTATTCCCATGAAATTTAAAACTAAATTTATTCAAAGGAAGGAAAGTGTAAATAGTAACTATCATCCAGAAAATTCTTACTGAACTGGAAGCTTAGAAATCTTTTTGATTAGCCAGTTACTAATTATATACCATGCACAAGCAATCACATCTAACTGTGTGTTCGTATATAATTATGTTATTTTACATACATATATGCATGTGAACATAAATTTCTATTTTTTTAATCTAGAAGCCTGTGAAATGTATCAAGAGGATTCTTGTTTCATCTTTAAAAAAAATTGCATCTTTCCATTAGTCTTTATAATTTACCAGTTGCAAAAGCCATACCTCCTTTCATCAAATTTTCTTGTAAACATGCTGGAAATCTGTATAGTGATCACTTTCTCTCATAAAATCAGTCATGGATTAAATGACTATCCCATCTGAGTAGAAAATATTAGCTATTCAAATGTTAAAATGACCTTCAAGTCAGTTATATTTATCTGCCATTACACCACTTATATACAATTCACTACTTGTTCTCATTTTCTCATTTGAACTTACTCCTGTAAAACTCTTTATCTATGTGTCAATAAAATCATTAATAGTCAGTATTTGCTTGAGTCCCTAATTTTTTTCTCCTTTTCCACTCTTCTTACCAGTTTAGTAAAAAACTGGCATGTGCTATGCTATGGCACCTGTTAGCAGACAACAGGAGTGTACTTCTCAGATTTTATGAAAGTATTTCCTCTCCTCTACTTTCCACCTCCGTCCTCAAAAGACTTTTCTGTTATTCCAGGCTTTTGCTTTCAGGTTTCAAAGAGTAACAGATTACCTGCCTATACAAGCAAGTTCATATAGTTTCAATGGCAGTAAAAAAAAAAATAAAAATAAAAATTAAGTGGGTATAAGATCTTTAAAGAGTTTTGCTCTTCTTAAATAAATATTTAAGAAAATACAGTAAATAACATCAGAATATCATGCTTTATTTACATTCTTCGGTGTAAATCCACGAAATAAAATTACTTTTCCAGACAAGAATAATCATGCATTATCAGTCAAATAGTCTCTTAACATTCCTCTGATTGCTATCTAAAATGAACTAACACTTGCAAATTTTAACACAAGGATATAAACAATTATTCAAGTAACTGTGGAATTGGTTGACAGAACACCAACAAAAACTGACAGCCCTGCTGGTAATTTTGGAGGAAGATGAAGTAGCATACCTCTGTGAAAGCTAAGCTCTTTTCCTCTACCAGGAAGACCAAACCTGTGGTTCAGGCTAAGGTTAACTACCTCCTCAGCGCATTAAATTGCAATTATATGCCAAAGATTAAGTATATAAAATAAATCAAACTCAAGTATTTCAAGTCGTAGTAGATTATTATTTCATTCTCTATTCAAAACAAAAAAATCACATTTATGTAATTATGCTTGAAAAAGTATGCATTCATCCTGAAATAACCATGAAACTGACGGTTTCAAGTCAGGAAAGTTTTTAGTGAATGACTTTCTAATGGGAGTAAACGTTAAGTAAGAAATGATTCTGTAATAAGAATTACCATTAAGTGTATCAAATATCCTGTAATTTTACTTTATGCCATAGATTATTATAATCTCTAATCCCATAAATTCAGTCACATGTAATACATATGCTGATCTGAACAATTAAACACAATACACATTTAGTTTTTTGTTAACTTTGGAGAAAACTTATTTCTAGGTATTAGTTGTCTTTGACAGAAAAAGGTTTCTAACTGCTGTCTGTAGTGAAAAGCATGCAAAGATTTAAGCTAAGCTTGACAGATATGCTCTTAACAGAAAAATAGTACTTATGTTCATTATCGTCCATTATACAATTGTTCTGATGTGTCATGAACTAAGACAAAATCTCCAAAATACACCATACTGAATAATAGCACTATTTTTTTTTAATGTTAAAAATGGTTCTTTCGTCTTGAAAACAAACTGCCTGATGGACAGAGCTATTACTAAGCAAATGAAAGTTTGTGTAGTTTCGTCATCTGATGTAATAAAATGAACAAAGATGCTTGTGACACATCAGGGTCTTATGCTCATCTCTAACTGCCTTCTAATGCACGTATATCCATTGAAATGTGAATGACCCAAGCCACAGAACATCAGACTCATATCAGTGTATTCAACAGAAAAAAAAAATTCTTACCTGAGATTTTCATGTTAGGAAGACTTTTCTCCTTTTCCAAAATGCAAACTCTTTAATTCTTTCATATCATACAAATGTTAGTAGTTAAAGCACTTGAATGAGTAGGATTCAACTCTACTGGGTTAACTACAAATTTAGCAGATTTATGCTTCGGCTTATCATCTCTAACATGGTTGCATAGTATTGCACTTGTTATCTCTGTCATAGTAGCACAGTAGAACTAATTAGTGTTTTTAAATTACTCTAATTCTTAAAATCCCTACTGAGTTCAAATACCAACTTCAAATATAAATTACTATGCACTGATTTAACTGTTCACTTGAAAAAAATCCATCTTCAGTAGGCTGCCTGATGTTGTTTTGTTTGTTGGGTTTTTTTTTAATCTTTCATAAATTATATTTCAGTAATCTGCAGAAGTCTGTAGGAAAAATGCATTATAATTGTAAAGAAAATGAAAAACAAAACAACAATTCTCTCTCATTACAATGCATCTTAGCTAACATGAGTTGTTCATTATCACCTTTATATGATATATTTGATGCTGAGGACAATTATGATAAAACTCCAAATAACAATGACTACACCATAAGCCTTCATAAAATAAGGAAAACCCAAGTTTTACTTTAAAGATAAATGAAAACCAAAATCATAAACTTAGCACATTTTACATTTGGAAGAAGTAATGTTCATCTAGATGTATTTCATTCAACACTTCAATATTATCTAGCGTGATCTAACTATAAAAAAAAGTCCAATATTTCTAGTTCAGGGCATAGCCAAACACATCTCTGATATGTGACATTTAGAATTCCTAAAATTCTGTAAATTTCACAACCATGCCATTAATTCATGATATCATGACACAAGTTAAAGCCATGTTAGAACCCAGCAGCAAACTTTCCTAAATGAAAGGTGAACTGTTGCAGTTTATATCTACTTGAAAGACATAAAACCATCCCTTCAAGCATTGCCAAAGTAAAGATAATCCTTTGGAAATGCTAGAGTCAGTCGCCTATATATATGTTTGGGTTTTTTTTAAACATAAATTATCACATTTAACTACTATCAGTTTCAAAATACAGACCTAATACACAGTGGAGAAGTAGAAACTAAAATCTGCTGCCTCCATTACGCTAATCTTGAAGTTTATTAAAGATACTCAATCTCCTTGCAGGAGTTTATATTAACAAAACATCAGCAATAACTGGGACTGATTGTGATAAAAACACATGGAATAATTTATTTTTCCCAAAGAAAAAACACCAAAAATCCAAAGCCTACCAAAGAATTTAGTCAAGAAAACAATGGAGGAATTAGAGAGCTATGAGGCAAATTAAAAATCAGGAAATCCTTCTCATTTGCTATGCGGTGCTCTTCAGCTCAGTTTTGTTCCCATTTTCCATGAAAAACGTATTTCATATTAACTCTACTAGCCCCTCCCATCACTGGGACTTTACAAATCTGCTGCCTAGAAAGAGAAACAAATGCAGCTCATTCAGGTAGCCTGCATATATATTATCCTACAGATAAAATATAAATACCAACAAGGAAACAGCATTCCCCATCAAAAAAAAAAAAAAAAAAACCGAAACAAACAAACAAAAAAAAAAACAGAAAAAAATCCAGAAAAAAAAAGAAAAACCAGAAAAAAAATGAAAAACCAGAAAAAAAATGAAAAACCAGAAAAAAAATGAAAAACCAGAAAAAAAAAAACCACCAGAAAAAAAAAAAAAACAGAAAAAACAAAACACACCATACATTTAAGTTCCATAAAAAAAGAAATTTCTATTTGTGCATATACCTAGCAATATTAAAAGGCAGCAACTTTTCTGCATTTTTCAGTGCTTTATTATCAAAGCATCTTGCATGCACTTAGAAGATGAAGCTTGTATGACTGACCTTCCATGAACTGTTTGCCAAAAGAATGATTCAACCAAGAATAGCTGGTCAGACCAAAGACCTTCAAATACATTCCTAAGTCAGGCAAGAGTTTTAAAACAAAAACAGTGTGTAAAATGAGAAGATCTTTAATGTCGAAAGATATTTTGCAAGTTACAGGAATATAGCAGGTAAAATGAATTGACACTACATCCCAATATGATGCTCCTGTGGTTCTCTCCTACTTTAACTGCTTCTATTGTAGAAGGAAAATGTGATCCATCTGTTGGATAGATACTTAAGGAAAATAACTCCTTGCAGGAATCACAGACTACTTGCAGGGATGGTATTTAAGGTCCCACAGCTTTCTCTGGTTATGTTGACATAAGATGACACTAAAAAGGAGTAATATCAGCTCAGCAGGAGATACATAAAAGCAAAACATACTTTCTTTTTATCCTTTTCAGTATGCACTAAAAAAATTAAACAGTTATTTTTAGTACCCTTTGTGTGATACATAATGAAGGAAGCAGATTTATACAAACTCATAAAGACAAGATTAGGGCAACAAAAAGAGATTATCCCATTTAATTTAAAGACTTACCACTGCCAGTGGGTAAGGCTATTTCCACAAGGACTAAGGTCATTGCAAAAATGATAATACACACAGATACCTTCAGACAGCCTTCATCAGTTCCAGTCTAAAATAAGTTCCAAAGCTTTAAATTTTATCAGTCACAAAATAGATTGTGAATATCATAGTTCTTATTCTCAAGGTCACTCTTTAGATGCTTTTACTTATTATAAAAGCATAAATTACTTAACATATACACAGTAGGTAAGCATGCCAATATAACAGCATTCCAAATTAGTTTAAAATAATAAACTGATTCATACTTTCTAATTAGTTGGAGCTCAAAACCGTCTCACAAATCTACGGTAGCATTCCTCTGCTTTTTTTTTTTTTTTTTCCTAATAACGATTTCTGCTTCTAAAAAAGTCATCTCTCACTTTACCCACAAAGCATCACCATTTGCCCATCTCCCCCATTGTCACAGTTTTATGATATGGAACTGGTAACAAAAATCATAACATCATGTAGAGCACTGGGAGTTAAAGAGTTAATGCTCCATTTCCATAGATTGTTGATAGTTTCAGGGCACTTTCCACAGGAGAAAAGAACTACAACTCCCAGAAGACTTCACTGTTTCCTACATATTATATCTGCATCACTGAACTAAAACCTAACTAATCAATACTGTTAAAACAGAGATGGTGCTATTTCAGAACAGAAAGATTACTACATTTTTAATGAAGCATTTAAAGCACTCTTAAACCACACAGGCTTGTTGATATCAATATCCATCATTGATATTATGTTAAAACTACAGGAAAATAAAGATTTGTGCCAGTCTTTACATTTAAAATTAAAATATTAACATCAAAGCAGCCAAACAAAAATGTGGCACTTTTTTTTGAAAAGATCAAGAGGTGTATATTTGAGACAAACATTTTTAGATTCTCCAAAAGTCAAATAATGATTAGGTTATTGCTACAAATAAGTGCAGCAATATAAATTTAAATATAAATTAAATTTTAAAATCAGGAAAAAAAAAGTCTCTTTACTGACTTCAACAAAACTTAAATTGTGTGATTATAAACAGGTTTTTAAATTTCGAGCTGACCCTTTTAGTTTTGTCTTTTCGCACACAACTGGTGGTCAGCCTAGCAGATTTGAAACCTCACCTGCCCTCACTTGCTTACTTCAACAGTTTCTCTCTACCAGATTTATGCAGAAGAGAGACTCAAGTCTGCTCTCATCCCAGTGATTACATATATACTTATTTAGCAGGCTTCTTGTCTAGGCTTCTTTTTTAGACAAACAAAAACATTTCTAGTTATAACCAACTCCCCCAGGTTTTTCACCAGACTGAGTTAGACAGCTCTAAAGTTTCCTCTTTACTCTTCCCTTCCACAAAATTCATAAGCTTAAAAGCCTCATTAACAACAACAATAAAAACCCAAACCTTCCAGATGTAAGTATTTGCCAGTTCAAATAGCTAACAGCATGCAGACATCCACCTAACACACACACTAGTACTCTAAACCAAAATATTGAAATCTTTTTCCTCTTTCATGCAGCAGACAGATTTCAGTGCCTCTCTTGAAAAACCTAGTAGCATCACGAACTTTAAATCCATTAACAAAGAAAGCAATTCAGGTTTTATGCTATTGAAGTAATTAAAGTTTACCAGGTCTTGCACCTTGACAGATTGCATTCGGCATTATGACCACTTTTTTGAAGAACTGAATGGAGCCCTCTTCATAAGCAGAAATATAACTCCACAGGTTCAGTGGCTAGGTCTGATTACAGATATATATGATTGCTTTTGGCAACTTATCATAAGGGCATTGATGATAGAGTTGTATTTAATGTCATGCTGAGGATTATATTTCTATTTCAAACTTGAAGATAGAATTTTCTTTTAATATTTAACAAAACACATTTGGAAAACAGATCGATTGGCTATTAGTGTTGCTTATTAAGGTGTTTCCTTTCATGCTTAGGAAATATATTAAAATATAATACACCTTTTAAAAGATTTTCATTAAGATGTCAGTGTTTATCTCAGTCTCAATAGCTAATGAACCACAGTCTACGAATTCCAGACAACCAGACAGTATTTTCATGCAGAGTCTCTGGCAAACATTAACACAAAGCGTTTCATTTTCTAAAGAGAAGCTGAAGAAACTGCATGATTATTTTCAACATTTAATGCTACCTTCTTAGGTGGAAACTTCTTATGCCAGTGGTATCTGACCTTAGATACTTCTCTGTCCTCTGCTTACCCAAATGTCAGCACTGTTTCTCAGCATAAATCAAAGGAAAATTAAAAAGTTTGGATGAAAGATCTTCTAAGCAGAAGAGCTGAGGAGGTTTCCCTCTGATCACTGGTTCTTAAATTCTTCTAACCCCTAACACCCACCCCGCAGACAGCTTTTTTCTTCCTAATTTGAAGTTCTGATTTTGCTTATTGTCACATTCAGTGTTTCCATCAGGAGATGTTGAAAAAATGAAGCGAATGAGACTGTGAACAGAAGATGGTGATGAAGGAAGAGACAAGCAAGGGAAGCAAACGTAACTAGAGTAGACAACTTATTTTTTTTCCTGACATTGGCTTTTCTGGTGATGGGTGGGGAGTTGCTGAAGAAATCACATATCAGATCTATTCAACAAGCAATTCAGCAATCTAAGCTACGCTGTAAGGGACAACAGCTCTTGCATCACAGCTTAGGAAGCAGAAAAAAGATCTCTCTAAAGAACAGTGACTACAATAATAAAATTACACAGAATAACTTAAAGAAAAAGAAAAAAAAGACATCATTCAAACTTAAACCACAGAATACATGCCAGACTTAGCCTTCTTTGCCTAATATTTCTAATGACACATTCAGTAAACTACTTGGCTCCTCAGCTAAATTCTCTGTGTTCTCTGCTAAAGAACATGTTATCAGTAAAGGTTAATAGTCCTTCTAGCTGCAAATCTAATTGTATCTCATGATTGATCATGTACAGAAAGTGCTAATTTTGAGAGCACCAAATTAGTTTGCTGCAGAGCCATCCACGTGGTTATTTTATATTATACTCACTCCTGCATCTAAAATTCTAATGAGATTCACACCATAAAAATTAAGAAAATATAAATATGATTGCTAAAAATTCTCTTTCGGTGGCAATGTTTCCAAAATCTAAATGTAAAATCTAGTCTTGGAAAGGACTGTTCCAGCCTGTAAAGCCATCACCCTCACCAGTTGCTAGATCCATCACAGCTCTAGAGGAACCTGGATACGGGAGGAAGTGGCTGCCATCCATCTGCAGCTTACAAGGAGTCAGGGATAGAGCTGCTGAAACCATCTTCACATAATTTCAGTAAGAAAGCACAGCAGTATAGCCTTGCGCTCAACAGGTAAGCTCTAGCAAAAATATTTACAGGAAAAAAGGGGAAGGAAGAAATAAAAATAGAAAAGAAAAAAATCAAGATTCAGTGTTTACCCTGCATGTATTGTGGTTAACTCAATGCTGTAAAATTTTTCAAACTTAAAATACTATGTTTCAGCAAAAACACTAAATATATGTATTTCAATATTGAGTGAACACATCTGTAACTGCACATCCTTGGTCAAATAAACCTGTAGAGCATAAGTTAAGAACATTCTAAACTTATTTAATCAGATTACAAAAATTCTTCTGATATGTCTTCCAAGACAGTGTCAAAAGTTTGTTCTTTCTATCACATTAAAATTGAATCCTAATTAATGCAATGTGGCCAATGTCAGCATTATTTTTTGTGTTTTCACTCTTTTGACTTCCAAATACATGCATATTTTCTGGTTTTCCTGGCAAAAAACTCTGGTCTTTTTATTGTGCTAGCAAAAGAAACGTTAATTCTATTTCAACAGTTTAGTTTATGCACTTAAAGAGCCAACAAGATGAAACTGTTGTAATGGTTAAAGTAAACAGCTTTCCCTAATGTGTTTAGTAAAGGTCATTGTTTTTTTTCAGATTAAAAAAGTAAAAAATCTGTATGTAGATCTCAAAATTCATTCTCTAGGTTTATAATAAGTCATAAAAATGGTTCTTATGCAATAAATTATATCAATGCCAAAAGAAAATTGCAAAACATGAGCATGCAAGCAATCACTCTAACCACCAAAGCAAAACCATCATCTGCAAGGGAGATACAATTCATGACCCTAGCTGCAAGGCAAATCCTGACAGAGTTCAAGATATACAATTAATGGTATAAAGTGTTTGCAGTCTGTTATGTAGAACCTCCCCTAATATTCAAGCTTTGGTCTGAAAGATGTTAATTCAGTAAACTATTATTAATATTTTTTTTTTTTTACACTACCAACTAACAACTTCTTCCGCAAAATTCACAGATTACATCTGATAGAGGCTAGAAAGGCAGAGATAGATGTTCTGAATAGGTTTTAGCAACGTTAGTTTAACAGCCTTCTCTTTCTCTAATGCCTGAATACATCCTGTAGCATTTGATGAGAAGCTTCAGTCTTCAGTATTCTACACCATAAGGTAATTCAAGCTAAGGAAAGACCATTGATATGAGATAGGGGCAACATGAAATATTAAGTTGCGCTGAAAAGCTAATATGGGTATCAAACAGATACAAGAGATTCCTGAGATAACTCCCAGTGAGGCGTTTGAGCAAGGGAATAAGGAAATATGTACATGGAAAACTTCAAATCGAGATAAACTGTAAGCTGTCGTTCCGAAGGTATCTGAAGAATCAGGTCAACATTCCAAATCATTTCGGCAAATTGAAGACAAGTCCTTAAATCAACAAAACATTTAGTAAAACTTTGGCAGAAGAGAGCAGTCAAATGGAGAATTCAAAGGCATAACTACAAAATGGGGAAAAAATCCACTACTTATTGGTACAGCAGAAAAAGAACCCTACACTTTCATAATGAGAAATATCTGAATGCAGCACTTCATAAAAAGGCAAAGATGCAATTCCTGTAAACTGGAACAAAATCTGCCATTTTCACTGTTGCTGATGGTCTTCATCTGAAAAATAAATGGCTCTACAAACACATTACAAATTATTTTTTTCTCATGAAAACAAGCTAAACAGCTCCAACTCTCTCAACCTATCTTCATAGGAGATGTGCTCCAGCAATTTGATCATCTTCACGGCCCTCTTTCAGACCCAATTTACCATTTCCACATCCTTTTGCTGGGCACTCTTGGCCCAGACAGGGTACTCCAAATAAAAACTCACAGGGGCAGAGTAGAGGGAGACAATCTCCCTCTCCCACCTCTTTTATGACAATAAGATCTAGGTTTAATACCATGAAAGTCTTGCTAATGATTGTGGTAACTAAACACTTCAAAATGACAAAGTAATGTAACCTTGTTCTTAAGAACATGAGACAACTTGAGTACAAGGAGTTAAGCTAAATGATCTATGTAACCGCTCCAAATCTATCCTTAGTGCTGCGAGAAAGCCTGGAAAACAGACTTCTAACACATGCCTGAGTCTATCTGAATTCCTGAAGTTCTTCTATTACATTAAACACACACTAAAAACAAGTTTCCCTTAAAAGCTTATAAGTTTTGCAGGCAGCTAACAATAGGAATAGATGAACACATTGCATATAATGAAACAAACTCTTAAAATATTTGTACTATGCCAATGCTTAGCTTCATGAATGTGAATGCACAGTAGATGAAAAATGATATTCATGAGTACAGTCTTTTATGAAGTATATGTGAGCATTTTTCTTCCAAAGCAACACACACACACACACACACACACACACACGCACACACAAAAGATGGAATCTATCAACAATATATAGGCATGGATAGCTCTAATCATCTAATACATTTTATTTATTTGACTATTTACCATGTATTATGTTTCTATAAACTGTATTATACTGTCTATAACAAGGTAACCATCATACTCTTCAAAACAACAATCTTCAAAAGTCCATCTCATAATGTCAAAAAAATCATCTTTTTTCTAACTCCTTTAGAAAAAAAAAAAAAAGCAGATAAACTACACTAGGTAGCTTCTGTGCAGTCATTTCTACTATCATTCCCAATTGTATTTATATAAGCCAACAGTACATTCTGAAGACCAGGATGCTAAATTTTCATTCTGTCTGGGAAGTGTCTCCTCCCTTTTTTTTATTTTTTATTTTTTAACTTTACTCTTACATGCAAATATATCAGTATTCTAAAACATGTCAAAAATTCACGTCTCATTAAAATTGATGCTAACAAGGTAGACATTTGAAGAGATCTATACCAGATTTTTAAAAAAGCATCACAGACACACATATATAAAGACACATTTTGCTGTCTGCCACCCCTATCATTTCAATGAATACAGTCCTCTAGACATTAAATTGTTTATTTTCATAAACTATTCCTGACTGAATGTAGAGTTATCTAAGTGACAGAACACATTCTCATGAGAAAACAAGCAATCGATTTACTGCTATCTTCATGATCATGTTGCCAGCTCTCTGTTACCTTTGCAGCTGCTGCTGTCCTCAGTTAATTTAGCTGCATTGCATTGAAAACTGTGTATTAACATTGTACAACAAAGTTCAACAGGAAGGGGCTGCTTTTTTATTCTTATGTAGTCCTTGAGAATCTTGACAGGTTTGTCGTTATCACATAAGTGAGTTCTTGCTGTGCAGCCAGTATGGAGGATTTACAGGCTGTGTAAAAATTCCCTTGGTCTCGCCTTCTAGACTGAAGAATATTTCAACTACCATTACTATCTCGCAGTAGTGGTGCAATTAAAAAAAAAATCCAGATAAGAGACTTTATTTTATTTTAATAAATAGGTTCATTAACAATGACAAGAAGTACTAAATAGTACCAAAGCTAATGAAGTATTCTTCTGTATCAGTCTTTAAACCCCATAAAAGAGACTGTTACATCATGAAACACAGACTCAAAATACCTGACCTAAAAAGAAGAGGAATGAGAAAAATTAAAGAAAGGAACATAATCTCTTTCACCTCAGAAGATTTCTATGGTTTGTTGTCCCAGTATTTAAAGATGTAATAAAAACAATGACCCACAAAATACATATATTTTACTATTAACTCTCTCTATTCACAAGAAATAGTGTATGGTAGTGGTATATAAAAATGTTAAGACACACAAAGCAGAATAAAGCCAAGTGGCATCACATGTGATGCAGTAGCCACCAGTTAATGTTGCTTTAAAATCTAAAAAAGATAAATACATGAAATCAAACATTATGCATAAGTGATCAGCTTTCATTGCCAAGTCACGTTTAGTAAGATATTTAAGAAGTCATGTTTTTCAAGCATGCTAGTAAAAACTTTTGGCTAAATTCCTTATTTTAAGCTGTTACTAATAACTTTTTATTCAGATGCTTCCACTACTCTGTAGAAATATGTGAAGAAAGACTAAGGACTCCATATAAGGAATGAGTCTTGAATACAAAGAGGAAATGTGCTCTTGTTAAATAAATACAAATGCAGCTATTTCTTCACTGAACTTTCATCAATCATACCTCTTTAAAATTGTTCTTATTAAAAGTGCATTCTGAAAACTGTACTGAAGGTAATCGGAAAGTAGTTGACTTTATCTCCTAGCATACCAAAGAAATTATAGCAGACCACTATGCATCACCATCAGATTAGACTTTAAGTAGAACGGATAACTTCCTAATCCATAGGACTAGGTTTATGTCAGTGATTTCAAAAGAAGATGCCTTTCCTGAAAAAATTACATTATTTCTTGTTTAATGGTATGACACTGCAAAGACTAGCCTATGAGAAAAACAAACAAACAAGATTAACTTAATTTCCACAGATGCTTCAATAACAAAGAAACAGTTTTTGCATTTTAAATGAGATTGTGATTTTGTAATTCCTTCTTAAATTCATACATCTTCATTGTGTTGCTACTGATGTAGAGGGAATGCATCCAAAAACATTCTCCCCACATTTCAGAAGAGTCACTGGATGTATGTGACACAGTAAGACTTGACAAAAGATTTCTTGTTGTTGCTATTGGTCTCTATATAAGACAACCCCAGTACATTAGTAATAAGACCCTAGGTGTGAGACTGTGACAAGTGCATGCTAAGAGACCTCATAATCACAATACAGTTGTCTATGAGCATTCCAGCTTTGTTGTTTTTCTGAAAAGATTGTTTCTTGACAATTAAAAGTATCAGTTTTGAAAAGGTAAGAATTGAACGAGTAACAGAAATTTCAAGACGGAACCCTTACTTTACTTTAAGGAAAGCCACCAAAAACGTGAAAGGGTGAAGGCTTTAAAAATGCAGAGAAAATAGAGAAAACAACCTTGTTCAATCCAACAGAATAAACCATAGACATGTTAAGAGCAGAGAAGCATGAACTCTTTCCGGTGAGAAAAGCTCAAACGTTTGTGTTTTAATAGAGTATCTATTGTTTCAGTTTAGGTGAAACTTTTCCAATTTAACAGCTTTGCTATGAACGGGTCTTCATTGTAATGAAAGTAAGTCCACATAATCACCAATTGTGTTACCTCTTTTAAAGAAATGCTAGGGAAAAAAAAAAAACAAAAAACAAAAAAGAAACAAACCAAATCAGTTTCTCCACATAGGAACTCTGTATACTTTTTCTACTTTTTTTCTACTTTCTGCACTTAACCTTCACAGCTTTGGTTCTAGGCAAAATTGGCACATTAATTCAACAGAAGACTGCATTTCTGTAAGAAGAGGCAATCTCACTCTCCCATTTCCTAACCTCCCTACTCCGTAAAAGCCTCTACTACTTCCCTTTTCCTGGTGCAAACATTCATCACATCTTACGCCAAGACGGATTAGTGAATTTATAAAAACTGTAAACCGGAAAAGAAAAAAACTATTCATTTTCTACCCAAACACTTCTCTGGCTTATGTCACAACAGGACTGCAGAAAAAGCTGATGTTAGTATGCAATAAGCAGTGGGAATAAATAAGCAAGATCAAGGTGGGACAGTTTCTGCCCACAACAGAATTTGTTTCTATGCTATTTGCCGCACTTTGTGATCTCTCTTTAGTTGGACCCAGATCAGTAGGTGCTGCAATGTAAATGAAGTTTCCAAATTGAGCAGACATTCTCAAAATGCTGTAAAAAATTCCTTGGTGTCCTTACAGAATCTGATAAATCTTTTTTGTCAGCCATACAATCAAGTAACACACTCAAAATTAACAACATCTTCCACTTCCTAGCTGAGATCCTAATAATTACTTTACACCACAAGGAACAACAACAAAAACAACAAAATAAAGATGAAAATTGAAGTTTTAAGGGAACCTGTGGACAAAATGACATATACTTCAGCTTTGATGCTCCTGTATTACTTCTGCAGGATGCAGATTACAACAAGCTGTACAATTCCCCATGACAAGTGCAAGGATGACATAGTGTCTTCAGACACTGAGAAGTGGAACTAAGTATTTCAATGGTAACTAAAAATATATTTGATTTTGCATCTTTGCTGTTTTATATGAAAAGATCATGATTTTTTTTTTAATTGTTAAAAAGAATATGCATTACAGTGGTGAAGAAACTAATAAACAGAATTTTTGAAGAAAGGGAATGACACTGTTAGTCTGCTAATAACCAAGCCTTGTAGTTGTCATTTAAACCATATCCACTTAAAAGTTTTAGTATTTTACTGTTATTGGAAATAGTTTTCTTTCCATGAAGTTAAAAATACAACACATCAGATTCACTCTTTAATTTGCTTGTCTCCTTATTTAAAATAGAAAGATATATTCACTTTTCCTTTGTACAGCGCTTACTCCACTAACACAAAGAACAGCTCATATAACTTCCTAATTTCTGAACAACACTGCCTTTTGTTTTGTTTAATCATCTAGATACCAAAGCCACAGTCATTCCCTGCCATTTAATAAAGGCTGCTTGTAAACAAGCATTGGCTTTCTAAAGAGTTCCACATCTACAAAAATAGTTTGGTGATCATCATTAAAAATATGTCCTGCAGATGACTGCATAATTTAGGTTTCCATTTTGATCTTTTATTACATAACCATTAATTTGTTTACTTTTTTTCCCCTTTTATGGTTTAAAAACAATTCAACACATTGTCAATATCATTAAAGGGCTACATTTTCCCAACAGTGTTTTAAATATTTTCTAATTTTAGTTCAGTGAAGACTTCAGCTCACTTATAAATAATAATAATTTATCCATCTAATTCACAGACTGAGATATTTTTAATAATTTCACAAAACTCAGACAGAAAAGGTGTAATGAACTGACTGATTATGAGTCCCCAGTACAGTTGCCAACAAACAATAGCATCTTTCTCACTTTGAAGCATGACTTCAAAAAAAGCTTCCTATCACTTAAGAAGTTTGTGCAATAATCTCAGGCCAGTTAGACATTAAACAAACCACTGGAATTTCCTCCTTTGCAAGTTTCCCTTCAAGACCTGTTTGCTACAGCACATCACTTACTACAGAGTCTACACAATTTAAAAATAGTAATGTTCAATTCAGAACAACTAAGATACAGATTTCTTCCTGTAACCAGCCCTAAGTGTTTCAAAATAAAAAGAAAAGTCTCAGAAACAAACTATGCCTGCATTTTATGTATGAAGAGTTGTAGTTCACAATGAACCAGAAACTTTCGTGTGCACTTTGGTCAGACAACACCATATTTAATATATATGTATTTGACCTAATTAATTGAAACAGTTTGAACTCACAGCTGACTGGGCCTTAATAAGTCACTACAATGCAAATAGTGGGTGAATTCTGAGGAACACTTTTGTCTCTTGTCTATCCAAACACAATCTGTGCCTAAGGGTAAATAATTTATACAAGTATTTTAAAAGATATTTTTTTAATATGGAAAATCTTGGTGGTTTTGTATTTTTAAATCTAGTCTAATTCATAACAATTTGAGTTTACATATCCTCCATGTGTTCAGCACTTCAGTTTTTTGAACACTGCAACAAAAATGAAACAACTAACTAGAGCACAGGGTAAGAACACCTTTCTGGTTTACAGCTTTATCTTCAAAGAATGTCTGGTATTTGCAAAAGATGTCTGGGCCTAACAGAAAGCACTAAGAGAAGATAAAAAGGTGACTGTTTGGTCTTTGGCAATATACTTCACGTTGCAGAATCTGCTGATCACAATTTGTCAAAGGCTTATCAACTCTGCAGACAAATATAGAAGTAAATTTGCTCTTCTGAATAAAACAGAACTTTGGATAGTCCCTCTGTTCAAGTGACCTAGTTGTTTAGCAGGTTTCTACCGTGATTTCATAGTACTTAGGATACACATTTTCCATTTACAGCTTACCTGGTTCACCAGCAACATAGTTTATCCAATTGAATTTGATTTCCTTACTTCCTTGTTTGTTTACAGTTTCTCTTCCTTCTGTTCAGAAAATGCAAGCTCAGTTTTACAGCACAAAAGAGTTGGGCAAAACATAATTACTGAATACTTCCTGCGTTGGAAACAAACTCATCATGGAAAATACTTTCTATACCTCCAGATTTTTCTAGAGGAAGGAGAGGTTTTTATTTCCTCTCTCTAGAAAGAGTAGCATTCATTAGCTCAGTCGGGAAAACCCCCAGAAATTATTTAGTTTGGGCTCAAAGTCACAGCCTACTCCTAAGTCTGCTGATGAAAAAATGAGGTCTTCATTGTCTTATTTTTTATTCTTTAAATCTTTTCAATCATTTAACATGATTTACTTTCTGGCCATACCCATTAAGAGATTAAAATGAAATATAAATCCATATAGAATTTCAGATATTAAATATTTTCTACCTAACTTGAGAATAGTGGACTCAGGCCTTGAGCCAGCGAGAAGGCTGAAACAAATAAGAAAACAGAAGCCTTTGTTGGCATCAGATGAAACTATCACGCAAGGAAGAGAGAAGATCACTTGAAATCCTATAGCAAACGGAATTTTTATCATTTTCTCACAGCTAAAAACAGCAAAGGAACAAATGAATTCTTATTTGTAGTGGCTCTCCTTACAGACTTGATGTCTTTTGTTTAGAATTTGAAATTTTGATAAATTCTTAAAATTTAACTCAACGTAGGGAACTTGCCTAAATTGGCAGTCTAGAATCACATTTTTCTCAAGCTCATCTCCTGTTAGAGTTTACTTATTAGAACAAAGGCTTTTTTTTTTTTTTTAAGCTAGAAGGGTGCAGTTTCAGGCACACTGTCAGGTTTTAATATTACTTCAATTGTTTTGTTAGAGAACTGGCCTTCTGATAAAAGACTTGTGAAGCAAAGATCAAAACAATATTGAATATAGTGCTAGTACTGATGTCCCATACATCCACTATGGAACAAAGACCAAAATGATATTGAGAAGTAAATCAATTGTCCTTAAAAGAAAGGAGATAAAGTACCAGCTGCATTAAGCTGGTTTGACTTGTAATTTTTCATTGTATGTGAATATGGAGAAACTGTAGCCAAGGTATGCAGGCTAATGAATTGATCTGCACCAGGGGAATACTAATTTTTATTTGGACTCTTCAGCTCTACAGCTGCTTCTCACCTAATTCTAATAAAAATGAACTCTTCATCTGAGCTATTAGGAAAAAAAAAAAAAAAGAAATCAGTTTTGAAAGAACTCTACAGAAGCCAGATATATTATTTACTTTATATTTTACTGAATTTTATAGTTCATTGAAGAGCCATTCCAAGAGCAAATGAACCCGAAAGTAAGAAGAGGTCATAACACGGTCTGAAAATTGAATTTTTCATAGTTAATAGCATACTCTAGGTAGTAAAGCTTTTAACTGCCTCCCTGGGTGCATGCACACACACAGATAAACACTGAGTGGTTACTTTGAAATCAGTGAAACATTCAGGAACTCTCCATATCTATATTTATACTAACTTTATTTATATCTAGTAAAGTTGTAATTTCCGTTCCTCTACCATTTTGCCACTCTGCATCATAAAATTCCATTTAAAAGGTTTCAAGTAGCTGACAGCAGTATATGCTTTTCAGAACAAACTAATAAGAACCAAATAAAATTTGCCCATGATTTATCAGAACAAATTTTTGAGAATAAAATCCTTGGGTTCAAAAACATAGAATGATCAAAATACACTTTTCTCTGACCTCAGTTCAAAATGGCTTTACTGGTTAGTCATTCCTATTTAAGCTCTTTAATAGACTGAACTCTACCTTAATTTTCATTGAATTTGCTCTGACACTACCTTTCATATAAATATGGGCTTCCTTGAAGAACATTCACAAAGATACAACACAAACTCAGTTGCCAATGGCAATACACGTGCAAAAAATATAACCCTAATTGAGCGAGATTATATTCTATATACACAAAATGACAAGGTGCTCAGGGAACATATTTTAATTATCAAAATGAGAAGCATGAAATAAATAATTGAAAATACAAAATATTTGAACTAAAATGCTGAAAAATTAAGAAAGGAAAGACCTTTCCCTCTGTAAACATCTAGCAGTTTCTATGTTCTCACTGCTAGAAGCAGGGATATTCTGGGCTGTTTCATCTTAGGAAAAAAAGTAAAGAAAATTTGCTATTTTGATGTTTAAGAAACCTGTATCTGCTGTGACAAATACAATACATGTTTTTATTCTCATCTACTTCAAGTACTTGAAATCAAAACTACCTCACGAAGTCAATTTAAATTCTTAAAATGCAAACTGAGTTGTGTAATTCAACCACCTCTCTGAACCACAGTTGACCTAAACTGTCCTTTGAAAAAGGTAAATAAAAACAGGAGATGTAACTTCAAAAAAAGACCACATCTTCTAATTTATGTAGAAATAACAAATGTTTCCATTTCATTATTCAATAAAGTATTCATCATACAAGCCCTCATTTCATCATGTTATCTGAATTACAGCATTCTCTCTCCCTATTGGACTGCTGGCATGAAATAACAATGTCAGCCTGAACTCTACTGAATTTAGTTTTCTGGTCATGTTATCAAAAACTTGTCTGAGTACACAGCCTGACAAAGAGAAGAATGACAAATCAAGTAACCCACAAGGGAGAACAAAGCTTCAGTAGCTTCTTGCCTGTCAACTAGTTATATGATGATGGCAAACAGCATCACACCGGGAACTTCTCTAGACATTTGAACCACATCAGATTAACTCAAGATCACATTGAAAAGCCTCAGAGGTTTCAAAAGATTGAAAGTCATACAAGCAACTCTATCCAGATTAGAAGTTTAGCACTGTCATGAAAAATGAAACGATGATAGCCAAAGACTTAAAAACAAGTCCAATTTTTTAATAATCTTTGAATTACACTCATCTACAGGTCAAGTAGTGCGCAAACTTACATAATCCAGTATTAAAAAAAAATAAATAAATCAGGTTTCCTAATTTCTGACCTTTCTTTTCCACGTTATGTGGAAGGAACATACACAAACTATAAAGGAAGTATGTCAGAAGTTCGGCATACCTGAAAAGTCAACCACAGCAAAATCAACCCCTCTGAGCTTATTTTCTTTGAAAATTAAGATATTTTTCTTTCAAAGCATTCATGGAATATGGGCTCCCTCCAGTGGCACAATTAACATTTAAAAATCTTCACACTTGTTTATATGCTTGATTATATGGCCTACTCAACCTATATAAATCCCTTTTTTCTTTATAATTTATAAATCCATAGTATTATTAATATTGATATAATAATATATTATTTATAAATGTATAATATTTTTTCTTTATAATTTACACAGCTTTATTTTTTCATTCCTTTTTTCCAACTGTATAAGGTATACGACAATATTTGTCATCACTTTATTAAACACCATACAAAATTTACTGCGAGTTAATGAAACATTCAAATATTTTAAGTTTTAAAACAAAATATTTCCTCCAAAGATTTTAATTCCTCAGTGCAAGCTCTTTCTTTGTAAGAAGAAAATACATGCACTGGGAAACTTACTCTAAATCTCACAAGGTACATTTAAAAATGTACTATACAGTGACAAAATGTATGATTGGCACCTCAGATGGATACACTACATTTTGACAGAACAATTTTTTTTCTGGAAGAGTAAGACACCTCAACTTCAGCCCATCTTTGCTCTGTGCCTGCCCATCCCAGAATGCAAGATACTAATTCATGCTTAGTTACATATGAACTAAAAGTGCAATGATTAACGTACACAAGTATTCTTGCCTATAATATTAAATATAACATAGCTTACAAGAATAATGCTTTGTCACCAGTACTTTCACTTCCCTCACTATGAAATGCTCCCAATTGCAAGCTCCACAGCAACATGACTGTATTTTGCTTTCCAGTTTAATCTATATTATTTCTTGTTCCCTCTGTACTGAATAACATAACAAATGACCCAAGAGAGTGACTGGGGAGAACCACAAAGTAGTTAACTCACAAACTAGGAAGTCACTTAGGCATATGATTAATTTGAAACCTATTGTTTAGTTTTCTTCTGGAAGAAGGAACTTCATTTTGCTTGAAGATAGCATCTGCTCAGAAGAGGCACTAGATTTTTAAAAAACAAAAGAATCGGAGCAGATAATTAAAACTCATAATAAGACTCCAATAGAAGTGAATCATTAAGTCATAAAAAGTGGTATTAGTCTGTAGGGATTTTGCTGACTCTCCAAGGAATTCTATCCTTGGAAAGAAACCCACATGGGGTTTTCTCTTTTTATACAAGGTAACAGGCAGAATGAATGCACAACTATTTTAACTATCCTTCCACAAAAATAAATAGAAATTTTATCCTCTCCTCATCACATCATCAAATTAAAAAGTAATAATAATAATAATAATAATAATAATAATAAAGGGAATACCAGCACAGTGCAGTAGCTGAAGGAGAGAGAGAAGGAAATAAACTATGGACATGAAAAGCAAGATGCAAGTAGCACTCATCTTGCCAAAAATCTCAAGAATCATATGTTCAGGCAACATAGCATTCCTTGGGAGGTAACATCACCTCAATTGTGACTTGTTCTACTGGATTGTTAAGAGGGGAAAAAAAAAAAAAAAAAAAAAAAAGCATTTTCTAAATCTAAATGGGAAGAAGAAATAGACATTTTATGCTCTGTAAAAAGATGTGTGTGCTGAATCTGTGTAGCTGAACAATGAACCAGTTCAAATGCTATCATATTTCAATTCAACTGTCATATTTCAATATAACTAAGTACATTAATTCTTCTATCAACGTATGATACACAATTTAATGTGGAAGGAAACTTCTCATTGATGCACAACTCTCATTTCCTATTTGTTATTTCACAAGATCATGCTTTCAAACATTCAGCAGAATATCAATATTGCAGCCAAAATGTTTTTCTTCTTCAATACTCATGTATGGAATATGACTCTCAAAGATGAATTCATAGTCAGCCTAACAGGGAACATAAAACCATCGATTGGAGGCATCTCAGAGGCCCTGTAAGCACAGTTTCATCAGCCTTAAATCAGTATGTGTGACTTGGGAGTGTTAGCAGTTTGCTAAACAGGCATTTGAGATGCAGAAGCAGCTGTTTTAAGCTATCTGCATGCATTGAATGAATGTATTAAGCTGACAGAGAAAAGCTTTTCATGATGCCCTCTTTCACTAGGATTTTTTCTTGTCCTTTGCCCATTAGAGTATATCCAGAAATGAACTCACCACCCTTTGAAGTCAATGCAAGAATACCATTCACATTATCAAGAATCAGACTGACTCTAAGAAAGGAGTCAGATACAAGAGCTGACATTTATTGGATGATGCTCTCAAAATTTGTCATGAACACAAAGCTGATTATAGACACTGACAGAAGTAAATATAATAAACAAATAATCCTTTCCACTATAAAACCAGATTTGAAAATGCTTTCAATAGAATGCTCTACGCTACTACCTACATGAGATACAGTCAAGTAAAAAAGCAAAGATCCCCAGAAACTCCATCAGTTTCAACAAAACAGCCTACTAGAGCTGTAGGTTGTTTTGCACCGTTTCTCAGAAGGACGAGCAAGTGGAAGCTTATGAAAGCCTGAGTGAAAACAAAACTTGGTATTAACAACAAATAGAAAATACAGTGATGTTGCTCCTTCATATTATGGAAAACACTCTTTAGATTTAAGAACAGCAAGGACTTTTAACAGAACAAGCACAAGACGGCAGCAGAATTCTGGCACAGGGTTATACAAAAGGCCCTGAGACTATAAATCACAAATGGTCCATTATGGATCACTAAAGGAATGTAACCTTGGCAGCTGGCTAGAACAGGTTTTAGGACAGAACAAAGAAGAACAGAACAAAGAGAACAAAGAATTCGTATATGACATACCTAATATATCCCACACATTAAAATAACAAGAAGCTACAATACGGTCACATAATGTACAAGAATAGGAACAAAAGAAGAACAGTAAGGGAGAAATTACTCTAGCTTTATCTCCTACAGTAAAAACATCATGTTCAATTATTGGTCATTCCACATCATTCAGCAGAGGATATACTCCATTTTTTCACTTGCCACTCATCACACTGCTTCTGCAGCTCTGTGGTTATTAACTGAATGTCACAGCAAAACATATATGTTAAGTAAATTTGAACTTTAAAAAGTAGTCTGTGTGAATGTATCAATTTCCTTTCCATACCTCCTCCATAATAAGTTGATTGAATCCCCAGTAACACACTGAACTGCAGACTAAACTTCAGCAAAATAAAATATTAATAAAGACACAAACATTTTCATTCACTTGCAAAATATTCAGCAATGACATAAACTTTTCCTTGAGTCCTTAGTTTCCATTGCTGTGAGTGAGATATGAGTTGCATCAGTTATCAGTCCCCCACTGGGACTCCATAACATACCCTTGAAAGAAGACCAGTTTACAGGGGACTTCTATACAGGAAATAATGCCCTGAAAGTACACTTCCAATTTCTTGATAATGCTGCCTAAGTATTTAGTGGTCTATGGACTCAGAATGTAGAGTGCTACAATAAGATTTCATTTCCTGCAGTTTCTTACTACTTTCCTGAAGCTTGATCAGAAAGCTTAAGCAGGAAGGAAGCAATGATGTCATGCAGCTATAGCAGACATTGAGTTCCCGTGATCAGGTATAATGCAACAAAAAGCACAACAAGATAGCAGAGCAGGAAGATGCTAGGCCTCAGCAGGTGAGGTTCCACTTGTGCAACAGCAGTAGGCACAGAAATAAAGGAAAGAAGCTGCCTACCTTCAGAAGGCCCTAAGGTCCTCAGGTAGCCAGGCATCTCCAGGAAGCGATGCCCTCACCTCCACTGCTGATCCTTAAATGATGTGTGGGAAGGGGAAAATTCTGATTCCACCCCTTCCTGAGGCTCAGGTGCATTGCATGTGCCTGAGCTCCCCTGGGTTGGCCCTGCCTTCCTACCAGGTGCTCAGTCACTGTTACAAGCCGTGACTTAGCATTTCCACTACACCAGGAAAAATAACAATAATAATAATAATAATAATCACAGAATCCTAGGGAGAGATAGGAAAAAACACATTCACCTTTGCAATCAATATTATAGAAAATTATTGGTCAAATAATGTAAAATTCTAAAAGGCTAAACCATTTTACAGACTACAGCATTATTTGTATGCTGAAAAGAATAAATGCACTAAGTGCTTCAGAAAAAAAAAAATAGACATTTATATGAATTCCATACTTGTTTTCTTGGCAAAATTTTGGGGTTATTCTTTTGAAATGAATGTCAAACTGAATGAACTCTGTACTAAAATTCAGTTTTACCTATATGAAATATCCTCATGAATGTGTATTGAATTTTTGAATTGTTTCAGTTACTTTCCAAAGCATGGTGATCTAGAACAAAAATGTTCAACCATTACCTATTATACTGATGGCTCAAGCAGTAAAGTAAGCAGAAGACATTTCCTCCTCAATAGGAATAAACCGAACACAAACTGCTAATCAAAAGTGCACACAATTTAGAAGATGTTTTCATGTAATACTAAATTTCATCTTCAGTAAGAATTACTGAGTTTGTAAATTCCTATTGTTCATGAATTAAAATCCAAAATTAACACCTTCTTACTAAGTCACAGAAGTTCAGACAAAGATCAAAAGTAATTGAAACTATTTTTGGTTTTGGTTCTGTAAAATTTTGAAAGTTAAAAACCAATTCTGTACTTTGTTCTTCATATTAAAGCTACTGACATATTGCATGAATTGAGTGCCTTTTAGACCAGAGAGAATAGGACTCCATACAGCCAAGTGATTACTGTTATCACTAAGGGATATCTAGTTCAAGTCAAATGAACATTTAGGAGGCATAATGGATTGGCTTTCAAACTGGAATTACAGGTGCTCTACTACAAAGAATACTTTGCTTTTAAGGATTATAACACTCCTCTCAAATTCAAGTTCCTATGAGCTGATTAAGAATTTCCACAGTAAATAATCTAAGAGCAGCTTTAGCAAGTGATTTAAAGAACGACGTTTTTCAGAAGCTCAGTCAGGTGTCTTTCTAAAAATACACAAAACATATTACATCAGGCCTTCCAGGAGTAAGAGCAAAGAAACAATTAGATATTGAATTCTCAGAGCATGTGTGTGAGGTATGCTTCTACTTGTTCTGTTGCTCTGGACACTTGGGGGTACAATGCAGAAAAAGTGCCTATATGAGTTCATTTTGCCCGTACTCTACCTAGCTAGAAGCTATGTGACTGCATTATAACCCGATTCAGTACATCTCGCATGATACCTTGGGCTTTACTGCTATGTAAACTATGGCTGTGTGACTCATGGCTGACTATAAATAAGCAGAACAAATTTCTGTTTATCTGCATTAACAAACTTTGCAGTGACATACTTCTCAGCACAAATCTCCATCAACTTTGATGTAGCACACCATACTTGCGAAGTAAGATGATATGAAGGGATAGCATTTCAAGAAAGAATATAGGTCACTGATTTTACTGCCTTTTCATCATCTCAGGGTTATTATCTTTTCACTAGTTAGGGCATAAAATTTTACAGTTCATGTAAATTTCAATTTATTTATATAATCACACATTAAAATATATTTATTTTCTGTGATATTTTCAGAGTAAAAGATGTACATTTTTGAATACACAAGAAATATTCTGAAACAGATTTTCTATAGGTTTAACCAACTTCAGTCAATACTTTTAATATTTTTAAGTTATAATCTTGAAAATGCAGTAAGTCAATTCTAATAGTTACTACAGCTTGTATTTCAATTTGTCTAATGAGGTGTGTGCTACCCCACAAGCTCCCTCTTTGAATGTAAATTAGTACGTGTTATAATTTTCATTTAAAAAAATGCAAATGACATTGGTGATCTGTGAAAGCTGCCCATCAATCCAAGTTTAAACCTCAAATATTTGGCTTTCTGCACAGAGATTAGAACTCTTACTTGATGGGGATTCAGTTTTTTCTTTGAACACAATATAAGTTCATTGTAGACTCATACCTCATAATGATCCATCCGTTAAGATTTTCTCCCCAGTAGCTCTTAAAAATAAGACAGGATTTATGGGTGGGTTATTTTTATTCATAGCCACATTAATGTGAGTCCTAAACTAATCAATTTGCATTATGTAGCCTTTTATGGCTTTTGCACAGATTTACAGCTTGGTTGCTTTATCTAGTCTCATGCCTATGAGACAGCTGTTAGGCATTTAGCTAATCTAATTCTAATCCCTGGGGGGATTCTGATTTGTCCACTGAAAAGTAGATACATGAACCCCAGTTTAATACCTTAAGAACTTATGCCACTCCCTTTTTATTTATTTATATATTTATGATTCAGGATTCAGAATTTATTGCAAAATGTTCATTAAATTTGTCTGAATAATCAGAGTATAACAGCTATTGGCTAATGTTTGGTTCTAAATTTAATTTCCTCATGGGTATGTTTAACATCTCATATCTTTAAAGCCTATCATCCAGATTTCAAGGATTAGTAAGCAAATATTTTTTCATGTATTAAATCTACATAAAGCTAGAAGACACTTCCTGTACAGTGGTTTTGTTTCTTCTGCCACTTATTTTTTTCTCTTATCTTCTTTTTATGACACTTAAAGAAATGAGAGAAGATTAAACATTTCCTTGTTTGATTGTGTTCCTGCCAACTGATCGTGTCAACAAAAGAGCATTCAGCTTTCTCATTAAAATTCACAGTCCCTAGATGACTAAACTTAATTGGCAAGAAATCAAGGAACATAATTGTTTTAATTATGAGCATTTCTAAAAACAGTGTATTATGATGAAAGCCATCTATTTATATTGTGCTATTTCATTATGATTTTACTTTCAGCAGAAATTGATATTTTATCTTGCTGTTAAAAAGGTAGTAAAGTAAAAACCTGACAAAAATGTAACATCTTAATCTGCTGAACACTAACAAACTCTAACATGACTATTTTCATGTTGGAAGTGAATTAAGATTCTTATAATTAAATGTGTTTTCCCTAATGCTATTTATATACCTGAGTACAGGGCAGTTTATTTAAATAACAGGCCAAGATGAATTACTAGTTATATCATAATCAATAGAAATTCTACTTTTGTCCTTCAACAAAGACCTCACTTTAATAACAAAAATCACAAACTGTAATTGATAAAGATTACAGGCCAGTGTAAAATTTTGATCCCTCTTAAATTATTGTTATCTTTTGCCCCAGCTAGCTAAGCCACAGCCTAGCCTTAACCAAATCACACTCCTACTAAATAATTAAGTTGAACTGACCCCACGCATCTTTACTAATTTTTACTAATGTACACAACGAAGGCTGATATTATTCTCTCACCTCCTCAGACATGCACCCTGCTAAGACTTGCTTACTTTTAGACAGGAATTTACCAGGAAGTGTGAAAAAGAGAGAAGACAATTTTAATGCCTCTGTGGCACTAGTACAGGTCAGAGCATCAATTCCACATTGTGTTAGGAAGCTGGGCATTCACTGGCACCCAAATGCATCTGCACTAATTTGACCCTTGAAAAATAGGCCTAAAAAGATGGTGAAACACATGAAATAAACCATGAACATTAGTCTAATTCCTTACCTCCCTGCAGAGTTATGCTTTTTAGTTTGTTTTCACATCCAATTTCTGAGGGAACAAGACTCTCATGCAAAGGGCAGCAGTAGCCTAGAACAAAGTTTGTTTTGCAAGCTATTTCATGACTTTTTTCCCCTACAAATCTAGGCCAAGCCTTCTTCCTGCTTCAGATTCAGTTCAGAAAAATAACTGACCTTAAGGCAGCTGAACAAGAGTCAGGTGGCGCTCAGTGTTGACGAAACAAATTTAGAATGCACTCTCCCTACGTCTTGAATACATTAGCTTTGCAGATCAACAGATGCTCAGGATTTCACCAGGATTACTAAATATTCCTCTACCTGCTTCCACTACTAGGGTGGATTTCTTACACCTGTGAAGATTGTCACTGGATCTATCACTGGACCATGAGAGTCTAATGTATTTCCTGGCAAGACACAGGGCCAGCTAAGCAACATATGTTCATCCTGTCCTGCTATTATTTGCTAACCAGATGGTATTCAAAGAACACGAGTCACTGATGTTCTCTGTTCAGCCATCTGTCTTGGAATTCTTAGAGATCAAAAAGAGTATACTTTGCTTCTCTAAAGATTAGGATTCAGTGAAATACAAGGTGTGGCAAAGTAATGGTAAGCTATACACCAAACAAGCAAGAACTCACCTAGTAAAGAAAGCTTCCAATTCTGTTCTTATTTCCCTGCAATTTGTAGTAGAGCTGTTTTGCAGTATTAAGTAGCATTCTTAGATCAGCTGGATTTTGTTTGTATTAGGTTGTTACTTACAAGCTTACACTGCTGCATCTGGGCAAAAATCAAATGAAGTGAAGGAACCAATACTATTTTTGAAGTAGACCAGCATGATTGTTAATTCAGCCACTTAAAAATTTAATCTTAGCTTTAATTGTTCTTTTTAACAGATTAATATTTTAAAATAGCAAAAAGCCTGTGTTGAATTGTGTTCCCAAAAATGAACAAATTGATGTAATTCAGCTGAGCTTTAATCTCTCAGCACTATATCTTTCAAAGCAACTTTATTTATTCTTCTTTCCCTATTTCATTGGATCTGAAATAAATCTATGGCAAGAGAACCTAGCAAACATATGATACTTTTAAAACACTACCTCAGCATTTTCTTTGATCATTTCTATTGATTCCATTTATAGACTCCATCAAATATTCTTTTCTTATATTTTGAAATATTACTCTGTCTTTACGACAATTAGATCAAGACAAGCTGAATATCTGAATCTTCATTTATTTGTCTTAAATTTTGTTTCATTATGCTAAGACACTTTTCCACACTTTTCATTTAATTTTCTTATATTAAGATTTTTTTTCCCCTCTTATTAGGAAAGTTGTGGCATACAATCCACCAAAAATGACAGCAGATAACAGACAGAATTTCTACTAGTTTGTCAATGTGAGCACTACGATATCAGAAAATTAAATGTTAGGATGGACAACTGAGATCATTGACTTAATTTTTCCTGACCCTGAAGAATGTCTTTTCATTATTTAATGCAGGCTTGAAAATCCAGCGCACAGTCACAGTAAGGAAAAGATTTCATTCTTGTGAGTTTACATAGTATCAGTGAAAGGTTCAAGTGGATATTTACATTCAAAGGGTACTTCTAGCTTGCAGTGCAGTGAAAGGAGACATCTGTACTTTTTTCTCACAACAAGAAGATTACAGGTGTTGAAAAAGTGAAGCACCAACGAAAGTGTGGCTTGCATATGACATAACAAGGAAGTAAGTTATTTTAATCTTTAAATGAGATGGCGTGGTCATTGAAACACTCTGTAGATGTAACAAGCACCTATTATGCTTATATGTGCACATTTAAGTATGCCGTTACTCAAGATGTTCCAGTACCATTTCTAGAAATAACAATGATAAATGATGCGTCTTTGCTGACAGCTGAAGAAGACAGACAAATATTTGTTTATAAGATGTTCTGTGTTTGCACAACCTGTGGTACCATGTTATACATCAAATACTTTGACCTGAGCTGAATATAGTGTGATCTAAAAATAACATTTATTCTACCTGACACCTTAGTAAATCTGTATTTTGTACTGTAAGAAAACCAACAGCAGTTTTGCTACTCACCAGAATCTAGAGAAAAGCAGTTATTCAACTGTGGTTAGTATTAACCCTTAGGAAAGACTGTAATTCATTTTAGAGTACACTTGGCATTTGCAGAGAAAACTGTCTCAGAAACTATTACTACCAAGGACACAAAACATCCCAACAAGTAAAACTAGTGAGCGTATGGAAGAGTCACATTGCTCCGCTGTTGCAGAACTGGTCACAAAATATCCACCTAAGGCTGAAAATAAAATGGAAGTGAGGTTGCAATGGGAAGTGAAGAAGAGAAAGTTTGGGTTAAATATTATAGATTAACTCAATATTTATCTTGAATGAGTATATACTCAGTGGCTGAAATTATTTTTAAATATTTAAACTTAAATAGATTTTGCTTCAATAGAGAAGGTGACAGAAGGAGATTCAAGAATAATTTAAATGAATTAAAGAGAGACATTATATGAGATGTACAGAAATTATTTAAAGCTCATATATGCAATCCACTGAGTATTCAAACTGAACTAAAAATACTTCAGTGATGCAACTAGTTTATATGATTACCTAAAGCTTATGCAAAATACACAGCTGTACTTGAGGATAAAAAATAAGCTGGAAAATGTCAAGGCAGCCTCTGTCAGATAATTGTAGGTCTGTTGCTTAACAAGTAGAATGCAAAATTCAGGGCACCAAATTAAAGTAAATCATATGCTTTTGAGTTTGAAAAGCTGTATAAAGTTTTGATGTTATCACAAGAGAAAAAGAGCACTTTTACTTCATTAGTACAATGTATACCTACCATTAACAACAAAAGGAATACTAACCACATATTTCAAATACAACAGAAAAAATGTGAAGGCACAATGCATTTTTTCTGTGAAAGGACAGATAATTTTCTAGTATATAAAATTGAGATTTTTTTAATACTCTCATGATGAATCTTTTCTAAAAATATAAGTAATGAGTGCTAAGACAAGTGAACCATAGTAAAATCCTGTTTTAAGAATCCTGTTTTACAAAATACAATAAAATTTTGATTGTGACAGTCTTTTCTATTTCAGCCAAACCCTAAATTTTTTCTTCCATAAATGTAAATCATGTAAGTCAATATAAAATTTTAATGGAATGAATGTTTAAAAAAAGTTGTAAATTCAGAAGCACAAGACCTGTAAGAACGCAGGAATCACACATTATCACAGAACTGTAGGGGCTGGAAGAGACATTTAGGGATAATTTTGTCCAACTTCCATCTAAAGCAGGTTCCCTACAGCAGTTTGCACAAGTAGGTATGAAGGAGTGTCTTGAATATCTCCAGAGAAGGAGTCTCCACAACCTGTCTGGGCAGCCTGTTTCAGTGCTTTGTTACTCTGACAGTGAAGAAGTTCTTCCTTGCAGTAGAATGGAACTTCTTGTGTTCCAGTTCATAGCGTTGCAGTTAAATGAGGATGTATTGATTTATAGAATTAACAGTTTACTATTCTAATTGCATTTATTTAGATAATCAGTATTAACACTACTAAGAAATAAATTGTGACTATGCTTGCCTAGTTTTGGCAAACAGAAACATTTGTGTTGTTGCCCATGTCAGTAGGAAGAGATGCATAGCTGGCAGGTATATAAAAAGGTGTTTTGAGAGTACCCCTTGTGTTCCAACTACTTATTTCGTAGAAAGAATGATGGTAGTAACTCAGTCCTACAAATATGGCTTACATTAGGAATTACTGTGATTTTTTTATGATACAGAAAGTATCAAAGCTATTGACTCAATATAGATTCTGAAAAAGCTGCAGGGTCAAGTCTTCCTTTAATATCACATTCCACAGAAACTGAAGATTTAATGGTATGGCATTCTCCATAAAAAGACAGAACAAAGCTTTCCTAGTCAAGCCAAGAAACCGCATATTTAAAAGAGGAGATAAAATACAACACTTGTGTTTCTTGAGAATATCTTCCTAAGCTTCGACAATTTTAATTGTGACTACTCCTTGGTATTTTAAAGCTTTCCAGCTTCTTACCTTTTTGCTGAATAGAATAATAGGATAATCTCTATAAACAGAAAGACAAAATCTTAGTATAAATAGCCACATAAGAAGATCAACTCAAAAAATTACATAAGAATTAGTGATTCATATCCAAAGAGAAAAAAAAAAAATACAGCTGTTCCTCTTCTGGGTGTCATAATTAGAGCCACAAAAAGGGTATTTCAATTTTTATATATGTTATTCAGAAGACAGTGGGATTTTATCCATTCAGAGTAGCCTTACCCACCTTTTGACAAGTTGATAATCAATTTGGTATTATGAAAAGAAGATATTGAGGCTGTTACTTTTTATCAGCAACATCAGATAATGTCATGTCATAAATGATTAATGTCACTCTTTCCACAGTTTTAGTTTGCACCACAGAATGCAGTCAACAACTCTGTGATGAAGAAAGTGTATTTCATAAGACATTTTTTTACCTTCTTCACTGTGCCAAGCGCAGATCAATCCATTTGGCTTCTTACGTAGTTATATATTCCCTTTCATGTCTCCATAGTACCCCACTGCAGGGCTTATGTCTACCTAAGCTAGTAGTTATTTAACTATTTGGCCTATTAAAACCAGATGTTTTCAAATTTCCACTTGCACAGATACCTGGCTCCCAGTTTACTTCAAAGCATTTTGATTCAGAATGACAGAAATTACTACCATAGCCTTAATATATACAGAATACTATGAGTTTTCAAATACAGTGAGGGATTATTTTTGCAACTTATATAACAAGAATACTGTTACTGTTGCAGTATATCATTAAATAAACTGATCTGTATGTATTATGACCAAGACTAGGCAGTCTCAAAGTAGAGTCAGAATATTAAGGAATTAGTAAAATGTATGGCACTTGCAAAAAAGTAAAGACAAAGCCACAGAATAACAAAGTAGCTTATCATGAAAAAAAAAAATACAGATATGTGAGAGCTTCTCCAAAAATGTTTTGTTGCCACGTGATGGATGGCAGCAGAGAGTCAGTCTGACAAAATGGTGTCTGACGTGGGAGTGCATATGATGCAGAGGGGTGTGTCACTGAATTCCTCCATGTGGAAAAAAATTGCACCAATTGACATTCATTGATGTTTGCTGAATTTTTCTGAAAAACAGTGGATGTGAGCATGGTGAAGACAGTGTGTGGTACATTTTTGTCAGGATCTACTGAACTAATACAAGGATGCAAATGACCGTTGAACAGATCACATCATTATTTCTATATGAGGTGTGGTTTCATCACTAAGAGTCAGTGTCAAAACAGCTGTCCATGGACTAGTGACATGAATTTCCCATCAAAGAAAGTTCGAGACATAGCCCTCAGTGAATAAAGTGAAGTGTACTGTCTTTTGGGATAGGAAAGGAGTGATTCTTCTTGATTTCTTGGAACCTGGACAAACCATCAACTCTGACTGCTACACTGCAAAGCTAACTAAGCTGAAGGTTCAAAATTCCAAAGTCAAGGAAGAAGACAATCTTTCCCTTTATCTTGCAACGCCATAATGCCAGGCCCCATACCATTCTGAAGACCTTGGACCACATTGCAAATCTTGGCTAGACTGTCCTATCACACCTACCATATAGTCTGGATGTGGTGCCTTCTGAATTCCATCTCTTTGGAACAATGAAGGATGAACAACGTGGACAAAATTTTCCTAGCAACAATACTGTCATAGCAGTTGTGAAACAGCGGGAAATTTCTGCTGATGCAGACTTTAAAACTGTGTCATGCAGGCTCTTCTTCATCACTGGTGAAAATGTATAGCTAATGGTGGTATCTATGCTGAAAAAATGTTTTGTAGATAAGAATTTTCTCTATGAAATAGTGCCATTGTGTTCACTGTAACTGTTGCAGTTTCCATGGCAATAAATAGGAGGCATTACTTCTGGAGTAACTTACATAGTTATCTATGCATTACAACCACACTTTCTGGAAAATCCCTATACAGTTTGTACAAATCCATGGAAAGGAAACATATGGATTTCTGGTGGCTACTTTTTCTTTTTGCTAAAAATTGTAAAGAAATAAGAACTGAATCATTTACTTTTTACTGGGAGCTACAAATTTAACATAAGAAGGGGAAAAAAATAACACACCTTCCTACACCAAAGACTAGTAATAAACAAAATGTAGGAAAACCCTTGAAACATTTGTGGATGTACAAATATCCAATACTACTTTAAATTCTTGTTTATATACTTTTATAGAACGATAGACAACTAGTAGTGTGTCAGTATTTTGAATGTACATATTCCTCCATAATACTGAGAATTAAGAACATTAAAAGTCTTTTCAAATAGTTGAAGAGTTACTGCATAACAACCATTAGTTGTCAGACAGAAACAAGCAACATAAGTACTAGGTCAGCCATGCAATGATTGTATTTATAACACTGAATTCTACTGAATTCAATGAACATGAGAATGCTATAGGATTAACTTACACCTATTTTTTTTTTTATATACAAGCCCTTTTCCACCTAAAGTAATGATCAGAGAATATTTTGAAGATATGCATTTGATAGACATATATTATATGCATATACTTTAATAATGACGTCAGCAGTTTCAGATCTGACTGTAAATCCAGGAAGATAAAGAGGAGACATTCTCAGGGAAATAAGGCTGGTAATAAATTTGTAGTCTATTCAGTGTATTATGTGGTGCAATATATTCAGAATCCTCCATGATTATGAGCTGGATAAGTAACTATCGCCACTCTCCACAGATAAGCACTGGTTTTCTATAAGATTTTCTGCTCCTAAATTTTCCCTTTGAATTTGCCTACTTAGAAGTTGAGTACTCTAACGACCACAGAAATTTTCAGACATATATGTCAACTTTTATTCCATTGCCATTTCCAAACTTTAAACTGTGAGACCATCTGGTACAATTTTTTTTAACAATGATCAATGGCTTTGACTAACAGTAACTTCAGAGGCCTTGTGTCAGTTAAAAGAATAATTGCAGAAGTTCTCTTTAGAATCACTGATTTGAGAATGCTTGAGAAATGATCTATCTTAGTAAGGCACCTCATTCAGAACGTAAGCAGAATGGGTTGAAATTCTTTGGGTTTTTATTTCTTCTATCTGAAATGCTCGCGTTTGGTATGACACTGAAACCAAAGCTCAGGAAATAACTTAATCACACGCTTTTGTTAGAAAATAAAACTAACAAAAGATGAAATTGATTAAATTTTAGAAAATCAATGGAAAATTAAGGATATTCAAAGTAATTTATGCATATGTCTCTTCATACAGTAAATGTCAGCTTAGGAAAAATTTTTGTTGCTAGGAGACTCTAAATGCCTATCTGACAAATATACTTCTGGTGTTTTAAAAAGAAAATGGTTGATTAAAGAACAAATCATTAGTATACCTAAGAGCTAATTCAGAAAACAGGTTGATTCAAGAGTGGTAACTGACAGAAATCTGGCCTGATAGGAAGCTAGCTTCTGTCTAAGTTTTCTTTGGAGTAGATTCTCCACCTTTCTCCAGTAAGCTTCCAGTTGATCATAGAAAAAGGTCATGCTCTTCTCCTCCCACACTCTTCTCACTTTTTTTTTTTTTTTTTTTTACAGGGCATAAACTTATTCTACGAAGTAAAATATCAGAACCTAAAAAGAAATTTTGAGACTTCTTATACAGCTGTACTGGTGATCTTTATCTACCTCAGAACCAAAAGAAGGTAACATCTGTGCTTTCAGCTTACCATCCTTATCCTGTGTAGTCCTGAGTACCTTTGTTACTAAAACAATTTGATATTAACCAAGAGATTATTTCCCAGAGCATATCACTGTTTAAAACCAAGAAGTATGTAGTAATAGGATTCAGTTCTGTGAACCTGATCTGGAATCCAGATCCCACTAACAGATATATATCTAGGTTATGGAAAGATAGGTATTAAGACGGCTGACACAAAAAATCCCCTTTCACTCTAGTCCAATTACATTAATGTTTTTTAAGATGCTAATTTTTAATGTACACTCTGTGTGATAACATATACACCACTGCTTACTAAAACTCAACTAATAGGCAGTAACTCAATAAGCCATAGGGGTGCTATTAATCTTAATCATCTTCCCATACCTTGTATAAATTTTCAGATCAGGTACAGCCACTCAGCTTTTAAAAGGCCAGCCTATATAAGAAGTATAAGAAATTTCTGCTGTCTCATGGAACTGGAATTTTTTGTTGTTGAAGTCAATGAAAAGAGATTAGTGAAAACCAACAAAATGCATATTAAATACATAAATTGCCACAGATGTTTGTTAACCACTTGAGTGGTCTAGACACTTGCCAACTTCACAAACAGAAGCATTCACTAATGATCTCAATACATTAATCCTTTTTCATTTACTCTTATTGATGTAAAGGGTACTTCAAAAGAGGTTAGAGATTTACACAGGTGATTCATCTAAGAAGTGCTGATCAAAGTCAGTCTTATTCTATGATTATGGCACAGAGACTGAAGTGACTTTTTTTGTTAATGGAAACTATTCCATTTCTATGCTTTATAAGAACTATAAAACATAACTATATAATGACACAAAAGATGAACTTTGATAAAAGGGATATCAGTTCTAATATGAACAGATATAAAGAGCACGACAAATTGACCATAAAATTCAGTCCCTTCAGGGCATTAGGTTAGATCAACTTCACAAAAAATCATTGCATTATACTGTATTACTCTTGGTCAGCATAAGTAAAAATAGCATAGATTGTACTGTTCCACTGCATCCTCTCTTCATAGAAAGAAAACTGATCAATCACTTATCAAGACTGAACAATATAAATCTGCTGATTTCAATAGGGTATTTTTGAAAGATTTTTGAATAGTACAAGTGACTTAGATGCAGACTCTCTGTCTGGGCACAAAGGAACTCACATATCAGAAACACTAAAGACTTATCACAGCTAAACACCTAGATAAAATCTTTGAAGTAAGCCTGTGAGAGAAGCAACTGCTGATCTGGGAATGCATCTACATCTGTAATACATCTCAACATCATATTGCTTTGAATTAAAGTTCTCAACTGTTCCCATGAAATCAACTAACAAGACGTGTCACATGTAACTGTGTTATTCTACAAAGAGAAGTTTCCTGTGTAACTTCACTGAGCTAAATGAAAACAGTTACTCTTAGCCAGCTATTGGTTCTTGCTAATATACATCTAAATCACGACATTCATAATCTTCACATGAAATAAATTAATATATATATATGGACACGTATTTGCAATATATATCATCTTATCGTCTATGAAAAGGACTCAGCTCCATGAGGGAGATATGTGACAGCTTTGATTTTGTGAAAAGCATTCCCATTTTTTGCAGTATTAATGCTTTTACATTCTCATTATTATTTGTGCTGTTTCAATAAAGTGATAAAAGAAGTGAGAGCAGCCTGATCGAAAATGTTCAGTATGAGGCTATTAGTGCTATTCCACAGTCTGTGGAAGTAAAGGAGAAACAGCAACTGCTCTTAAAAGCATTTTTTGAGGAAGGAAAAGAAGACAATGCTTTAGCTGGACTTCAAAATAAATCATGGAAAAAGTTGGCTTATTGAAAACATCCATAAACATTCTTTTCCCTGTACTACTGGGAAAAGCAGGCCAGGAGGGTCTCTACAACAGGAGCATCAGTACAGATAAACTCATTTCACCATTACTGGGAACATCAAAAGTTACATAAATTGAAGCTGTAGAGAGAAGTTTCTTGCTCCTAACAAAAGAGATAACATCCCAATGACATGCTGCAGAATTTTTTTTGCAACATTTTCTTCCCATCACAGTAGGGTGAAATGTTCCAAAGTAAATGAAAACAACTGAGAAAACTCAATATTTACAACTCTGTACGATACTTCACAACACATCAGTCATCAGGCATATACCAGCATCAGTTATTGAGGATTCCACTATATCTCTCTCATAATACATTCCTTGTTTAAAGGTTTTGTGATACACCAAGTTTCACTCATATATTTGACACCTCCAAAGACAGTAAAAAACAAAACATCACACTGTGAAAAAATTTTTTCAAGTTTTCTTAACCAGGTAAATTTTATGGTTTTGAACAATATAAACAAAAGTTACCATCATTTCTCTACAGTAGTGTTCTTTCAGTAACCTATGTCATCTCTGCATTGACAAAAATGTCTTCTGATCACCATTTAACATCTACTCCTTAGAAGCCAACTCCCTAGTTAAAGTATGCAACTCAAGAAAAGTAGTTCTTGCAAGAGTATTCATCAATCCAGATAGATAACTCTTGACAAACATAAGGTTGAAATCTCAGCATGCTCATGTCGTAGAATGAAAAAATGCTCAACAAACTCCCTTTGAAAGCATTCTAATACACTGTGCTTCTCTTATTGTCATGGTTTTATGATTTTTGGTATTGGCATTACACATCATAACAACATGTAGTGCATTAAGAGTTAAATAGTTAATACTCCAACTCCATAGATCATTGATAATTCTGAGTATACCTGTCTCAGAAGAGAAGAACTACATTCCCCAGAGGACTTTGCGATGCTTTGCATTTTTATGTATTTTCCGCTCAGAGGGAAAAGATAAAAACTGTCTGCGGTCACAGGACACTCTCTTTCCTTCGGGATCGACTCAGCAGTGGGTGCTCGCTGCCGTATCGCCTTCAGCATTAGCGTAAGGCCTTCGGTTTAACGGACACTCTCTCTTGCTCATTTTATTCGATTTATTAGCTTCAATTCCAATTATATTGTATTATCTTGTGTTATTTTGCTTTCTGATATCTTATTTAGTAAATTAGCTTTCCTCCTCAGATCGTTGCCACTGTTTTTTTTCTAGGCCCATCTCCCTTTTTCCTTTTCCCTTTCCCCCTTCTCCTTTCCTGGGGCGTGGGTCTGCAGGTCCCCCACACCAATCGTCACGGAACCGGGCAGACCCAGCCCGGTAAACCGTTGAATCCATTAATCAAGACAGTTTTATTTACATCTATTTCAAAGAAACGTCACCCCGCACAAGCATGTGCTTCAGCACATCCTGGGTAACACAGGAAAGGTCTACCCTCTGCTTTTTCTCCAAGTAGGCTGCTGTCAAAACAGCTCCAATCCAGAACCTGCATAATCGGTTTGCCACACTGAGACATAGTTTGTTGGTCACAGCACACGCTGTGCTTTCAGACCAAAGATGCCTCAACTCTGATTAGTCTGTAGAGCAGAAAGAACTGGAGTTCATCTGTATCCCTCCGCACTGAAATATTCACTTACAGCATAGATGGTCCTGCAGATGCTGCCTATGCTTTTAGCAGGTGTTGTGGCATCCCAAAGAATTTTCAAATCATAGTAAGAAACACCTACTTGTGCTATTGTATAATAGGCCTTTACAATGTGGAACTAAGCTCTTATCTTTCCAGTGTATTTGGATTCCTAACTCCACTCCAGGTATTTCTGAGCCAAGTCTTACCTTTGAGAGATCCATTTCATCTCACTGAAATACCACTCTCAGGATATGATCTTAAAAAAAAAAAAATTATTTTTATTAAGGAACTTTACAATCCATCTTAAGGAATTCTACGATCCATCTTCAATATCTGTGCAAGGGTTCAGGCAAGCTTCCTACCTCACTAAGACTCTTTCAGTGTTCCATAGTTCTTTGTCCTCATTAAAAGCTCATTTGTTTCCTCTTCTGATTTATAATGTGGTTCATATTCATTCCTTCTGTGGGAGTTTCTGTGACTCTCTAGCTTTCCTCTCCAGGGTTCCATCCAATTAGGACAAGGAATATTAGAAACTCTTTCACAAGTTACTTGGCAATGTTTTTCCCTTAAAGGGTGTCATATCCTGAGAAGATAACTTAGTTCACACTATAATGAGTACTATGTTACAGGGAGAAGAAAAATCCTATACACATATTTCAAAAATTAACAGTAGGTATCAATAGAAGCTATAGCATCAAGAATTAATTTGGAGTGATGTTAAGTAAAGTTAATCTCTTCTAATCATTTGAATAGAGTAAATGAAGCAGCAATACTTCATTATTTGTTATGTAAAATGAAGGGTTTATCCGATGCAATGTAGCTTGGAGCTACACTGTCAAAATAACAAATAGCTCCAAAATAATAGATGCCATCTTTTTGGCATGTAGATACTGAAGGAGAGCCTGGCTTCTTCTATGTGTAACTAGACACTTAATTCTCTTATGAAAATATAGTCTAAAAGATTTGCTTGCATTTAAATAAGCTAACCCTGTTCAGTATTCCTTATTTGCTCTTTTAATCATGAAAATGGTTATCAAACTCAATGGGAGTTTGAGTGAATAAAGAATGCTGATCAGAGTCCTTGGAGACCATAAAAACAGACTCTGCAAAGAATTATTGCAGGTTATGCTGAAAAGCTAAGTGAAAAGATTTTTTTCTATAATTATAAAATGTCTTATAATCAAACATATGCAGCAAGAACATTCAAAAGAAAAAAAAAAGCTCACATAATTGCTAGTAACAGAAAAAATGCATCTATCAATTTTCTTACTTTAAAATGCTATTTTCAAAGCAGTACAACGCATTTTTTTTTAAGTTAAATGCATTCCAAATTGTTTGACAGAGGAAGATGGAATACATCAGAATAACACTGCAACATTTTTGAGTTTAAGCACCTCTGTGCTTCCACTTTTTCTACAGAACATGGCTCAAAAACATCAATTTTGGATTACTACAGCTTTTATTTTCCGGTTTATACACTCTAAATGGAGTACTGAACAAAGACAATGTGACAAATTCACTATTCACACATTTTGAATTTGATATTGACAGCAGTGGTACAATAATTTTATGCCATGGTTATCATGGATAAAATTTTTCAATAAATTACAAAATTGCCTATCATGTAAACAGCATAAATGCACCCTTCAAAAGGGACTAAAAAACTTTATCATATTAAATTTCAAAAAAATATATTCATGCATTATGTTTATGTATGTTTGTACACATATACCATTCAGAAGTGTTCTGATTATTATGTCAGAGAACAAAATTTTAGAGTTGTCTGAATTTAGTCAGCTAACTGTGACTTCCCACATGCCAGGACTGAATGGACTTTCAATTTGCTAAGCAGCTCTATTTTCCAAATCAGTGCTGATCTATTGAAGCCAACAAAAATAAATTACCAGATCCAATATGGGAACGGATATTACTTTCTAGACAAATCTAACTAAATAAATAAATAAAGAAAGAACACACAAAATGTATGAAGTTATAAATTCCTTCTGAGACTTAAATGTTTCCATAACTACTTTAACTAAGGAGTTTTACTTCCCTATACAACTTCTTATGAGTAAGGGCCATTTTTAGGTTATGATCTATGCTAGATTGCAGTGAATCATGTGTCTTTCTTATTTAAATGACACAAATAGAATCCAAGTAAAGCATTAAGCAGCTACTATAGTCTTCTGAGAGCAGAAAAACTGCAGCTGATAATTTGTAGTCATGTGCATGCAAATAAAAATAATACAGAGTATAATTTGTTCCTTGATTAATGAGATCACATACTGCCAATGCTTTAAGCCACAGCTCTTGGGCAACTGGGATTTAAAAGAGCAGGGTTGCTGACAAGTGTGACCGGAGGTAATGTGATTTCTATAAATATGAAATAGTGCTGAACTACATCTATCAGCAGCAATCTCTGCTTGGATATTTCAAAATGTCCAAGAGTATATTAGTGACTGTCCAGAAAACAAACAGAAACCAATGAAACTTGGCATTAAAAAAATTAAAAAATAAGAATAATAATAAAAAAAACACAAAACAACAAAAAAATATTAAATCAGATACTACTGTTTATTTAACCAAGAACTACTTCATTCATATTAAACTCCTGGTCTATCAGGAAGAAAATAATTGTTCTGCTTACCCTCGCTAAAAGAGATAATTCCTACAGAATTGTAGCTGCTGAGTTACCAGTATTTTTCCTATGTCTTTACTGTATCCTTCATATCCCAGTAGAGAAGTTTAATTGTGTGCTGGCAGACAAAAGGAAAGGAAACAAACATGCACAATGCAGCAAATAACAAAAATATTAAAGAAGATTACATTTGCTGCTGATGAACAGAATGATTAAAATTTCAGAGAGATAGCATCCAGTAATCCTTTAATGACTATTAGCACTTATAATCAGGTTCATTCTTCTATATGTACGCCCTGCATGTGTCCTTTGGACACAGATTTTAAATTGTATGATTCACTCTCTAGAAAGACTATTCTCCAAGACTAAAATATATTCATTATCCATTCTGCATTATCCACAACAATTTTTATGAGACCAGGGATTTGGAGAAAATGCTAACAGTAACAATGGCTTGGTACTAACTTAAAAAAAAAAATAAAAAATGATATCCTGCATACACATTGCATAAATGCACTCATTACCAGCCACACAAAACTCTCCATTGAAAGTACCTGCATATACAGTTAAATTAAAATCAGGAGCAAATAGTTATTGTGCTAAGGAAAGTATAAAGTCATTTGCAAAACTTTGGGATTTTCTCAACAAATGTGCTTAGCTTTCATTCAAGTAAATAGTCCTAAAGAAACATAAAGTAAATGCATTTAATGGCAATTTAAGCAGAGAAGCTTAGTGCAATATGTTGGTCAAAGTCTCAAAGACTGATACATTTTGTTGCACACAGAAGTACAAAGAAATCATTAAATGTTATTACATTTTATGACAGGAGGTATGGTTGTGTTGAAAATTCAATCAGGTTTCTTTCTCAGTTTAATAACGAGAATTTTAACATGTTCCTGCTGAAATACAGTGAGTACAGCATTCCATTCAGCAAACAGACCAAAGATAGATTCTAATTCACTGGCTGGCTGAGAACAACTGAAATTATCTAAACTGTTACACGATACTTATTTTCCTCTGCACACCATACAGAATAAATTAAGAAAAATAACATTAAAAATTGATCGATCAGAAATGACACTTTGTTTTCTTTCTTTTTTTCTTTTTTCCTAATTCTTGTGCTCTTCTTTTTATAGTCTCACACATTAACTTACCCAACAGCATTGCACTCACTGCTAATGAAAAGAAAGCAGGTAGTACAAATCTTCTTAAGCCTCCCATGGCAAGAAAACTATTATAGAAATGAATAGAAGAAAGTCTCTGGAGCCTTTCCCTTGCCTGCTTGTTTTACAAAAGACAGTTAAGATCACACTGAGAAGTGTCAAAGCTGAATAAGCCACTAGCAATTTGGTTTATACCCTTTGGGTAGTTAGTCCTTCATAGATGATGGTTCGACTTTGTCCAAAAGACAGAATGTGAGGAATAATGCAGAATCTACAAGAGGCTGTAGCCAGGCTTAAACATGCAAACAAAGGAACAGTTTGCTTCTCAAGGTTTGCAAGGGAGGGCTTGTCACAGGACATTAATTCAAGCAAGACAATGTTACATCAAATTCATGCATCTAAACACAGTTAATCTGCAGCTTTTCACATTGTGATCTAAGAGGGGTTCAGCTGCAGCATACTGGAGCCTGTGGTTTCAACACCGCTTAAGAATACAAGAGCTCTCTCCTCTACCCTTTCAGATTAAAACATATGTTTGGCATCTAAAAACCATGTGGCAAAACATTTTTCCAAAGCTTTATTATACTATATTATATATTTATTATATTATTATATATATATAATATATATATAATATATATTTTATATTTTTATATATATATATATTTATTATATTATATTATGGAATCTAATACTGCACATACCCTTTGATATAGCTGCACTCAATGGAAAGTAGGTCTAAAATGATAAAATGCAGAGAATATTCGCTAAAGTTATCAGAAACAGAAGGGGGAGAGCTTAACAAAAACTAGGCAACATTTGATTTTAGTGGCTGCTTCAGGAGATAAGTAGGAGTTGTGGTGAATCTGTATTTTTTTCCACAACCTTGCATTCTCTGAAGATAGTGATAAAATGAAACAGAAATTGTCGTTTCTCTTCAGCATTTCACAGTGTGGAAACACAAGCTTTCTATATCCTCTTGAGCTACATCCTTAGATCAATGATAATTAACAAAAATACTTAATCATTTGCTGCAATGCATGAGGATTTCCTTTATTAAGAGGACTTTACTTCCTATCCATAAAAATAACGGCTCTTTACTCCAAAACCAAAGTAAATAAGTAAATGCAAATATGAATTAATTTATATGCTACGTATATAGTCTCAAGTTGAAAATGCTGTTAATAACCCCATTCCATCCCCTAACTTTTCAGAGATACTTATGCTTCCTTGTATTCCTGCTTTTGAACCCACTACCAATGAAGAGATGTAACCTTGCCAGCCCAACCAATTATAAACTGGCAAGTAAAGCAAAGCATATAGAAATTTGGCTAGCATTAAGTGATCTGGACCAAAGATGATACTTTGAAATATAGTCTCTTCTTTTTCTTTTCAATTTGCCATAAAATGTACTAAAAATTTCCTGGGTTTACTCTAGGCACTGTCCCTTTCTTTTCATGCTCCTTTCTCCTGTTACATAACTCTAAGCTATTTCTGTAACACTCACATTCCTTTTTATTGATGCTGTGTGACTGCTTGTGCAAATATTCATGGCACTCTACACAATGCTCCATTTCTATTCATTCTTAGTCGTTTCTATATAACAGTCCTGTGCCTTTATCTGCCACAGTACCTTGCCATCATTTCGTGCATTTATAGAAAAGGAACAGGAGAAGTAATTGAGTCAGGCAAGGAAAGTATTCTTCTCTAATCTATCATTGATCGCTCTGTGGGACTCTTTACAATACGCAGCTTCTTGTAAAATTCTGATGTCATTCCTGCATTTTTCATTTTTAGACAATTGTGTTACCTACGACAAAGCTCAAAAGCAGAAATAAATGATAGTTTCTCCAGTTTTCAAGAGCAACAACATTACATAGTTGCTAGTCAGGTTGAGAGAGGGGGCTGCAGTCTGAATGCTTATCCAAATTTTGGTCAAAATACCAGTTACTGCAAGAATATTTTCTGATGACAGCTGCAGGATTGCAAATAAGAAAGCTTGTCATCATAAATCAGAGCCATTGGAGTAATTAAATTTCAGTAATAGTAATTAAGTTTTAGTCCTTCTTTAATATCTTCATAATAGAGGATGGGTGGCAGAGCTCATTGCAAAGGAAGTTGAACTTTATTACTACAGCATACTACACAGGGGAGGAAACTCCAACACCTTTGTACTGTTAAAATAACAATTCACTTTAAGCTATCCAAGTCAAATTAGTCACTTGCAATCATATTTTCATGGAGCTTCAGTAATACAAATTGCCCTTTGTACTGCTTTTCGCAGTGCCCATGGTGAACAAGCTACCTATAGAACACATATTCACAGGAGACATTTGCTAATAAAATGGTTGAAGAAAATAAAGAAGTAAATCAAGCTAGTTTAATATACAAAATATAATGGAATCGACAATATTTTGTACTCCAAGTGTTGTTACATAAATAAAATATTAATTAAGGTTTCAGAAAAATAATATTCAAAAATACATACTTCGACACTAATTTATTCCACTGATCTGTTATTAATCCGGATGTAGATTGCAAGTGAAGTTTTAGACATTACTGGATCATATTCATAGGATACTTGGAGTCCTTCAAGGATATTTTAATTCATCAAAAATCTTTTGGCTTAGGGTTAGGAGTGGACATTATTTTTAGGACAAAAAAACACACAAAAAAACATGAAACTCTAGAAAATGATATTTCCCTAATGCAATCCTAGAAACAATCTGATTAATGGATAAACTAATTCATGGAGATCTTCTATATGGCTTTGTGCATGTTATAGCTTCTAGCTTTCCAAAAGGACTGCAGTGACACTCCAATAAAGACTCACTCTTCCAAAGAAAACAAAGAACTATAAACAGCCAAGATAACTTAATGTTCTTTCCATTCACCTTCCTAGCATATTGCATTCACATTTTAAATAATTCCTTTGCACACTGAAGAACTAAAATTTACTTCTTAGCAGTAATTTTGCTGCAATTCAAAGGTTGCAAATCCAGAATTCATCAACTGAAACTTTGCAAAGGTGTTAAGTACACTTACTGAAACTCACAGTAAACCATGAGACAGTGACTAGCCAATCTTGCTCTTCATACTATTAATGGTTCTCCATTATTTGTCCATTATTATATATTCGTGATTTGACCAAATTTTTTAGTAGGCCTATACACTGGAAAAATATATATTTAATAAGATTATCAAACAGAAAGGCAAAGAACTCCAAATATTGAACTGTATCAAATAGGGTGAGAGTATAAAAATAATGAAAGCTCCTATTCTCTTTAAGCATATTTACCTGAAGTTACCCAAAAAACTCTTCAGTAATCCAGTGATGCTAAACAGGAACTCAGTGTGAAAAGATCTCCTGCTTTAAAAATGCTAATAATTTCCAAGGACTTCAAGCTGGAAGACCATTTTACAAGAAGGACCTCATAGGGGATGTATTAAATCTTTCTGTATGTGCAGAACAGAAATTCTGTTAATTTTCAGAATTTCTTCAAAATATATATTTTAAATACTAGTCCAAAGAAGAAAATTAGAGACCATTAATGGTAGACAGATAAAACCTAGTTCTCCAGTGAAGATTTCAAGAAAACATCATCTATTTGAAATTCTTAATAATCTTCCAAGCAGAAAAAATTAAATGAATAAATAGAATTTCCAGTCATTAGTATCGAACTAGTACTATATATTTTTCAAATGCTATCATTAATTAAACTGTTTTGATAATTAAGATTGTAGAGCAAAACGGCCTGGCTTCTGGTAGGAGACAAAAGATGTTCTCTTGGGTTTTATCAACCATGAGCTGCTGTTAAACTAGCCAGGCAGGTGGAACTGGTAAAGATGCCACATGTTTTTCTTAATCACCAAGTCTCTTGTGCAAAGTTTGGCCCAAGATTTACACATATCTTCTCTGTTCTTTCTCCCTCTTGCAAGATTTTACTTTTTTTAAGTGTCAGAAAAGATGCACCAATCATTTCAGATCACAAGGATTGTTACATGACTGAAATAATCTTATTTTTTCTAAAAACTTACCTGCTTTCTTGCATTCTGATTGACTATAAATGTCTGCACAAGTTAATTTTGAAATAAACACATAATATGCCATTCCCTTTACTGTGATTGCCTGAAACCTATCATTAGTCAATCAAAGGGTGAGAATCTGCATAATCACTTTGAGGTGTTTTTCAGTAACTGCTCTATGAATATTTATTTTTCCTTCACTATTCAAATTTCACAAACATATTTCTGAAGCTCTGATTGAACCTGTTGTTAAGAATTTTAAAGTTTTCATCCACGATGCCATACAAAGTTTCTTATTCCTCAAAAAGTAAAAGTTCTAGAACAAGGAACACAGTATAATAAAAAGAAAAAGATGATTTTTTTATTTTTTTATTTTTTTAAGGCACCTTCAGAGTGTTTACATACTGAAATATTAGCAGATTTTGTGGGCCTGGTCTTGGTCTTGATTACAAAGGATAAATAACAACTATAATGTCTGCACAGCAGCCATTGGTGCACGTGAAAGAATACAACGTGTCTTACGCTATCCTAAGGCTGACTCTTCTTCATATTAACAACAAAATAAACTAGTATCTGTTACCAAAAGAAAGTAGAATCCTTAATATTCAACTGGAGCATGTCAAATCAATAAGAAAATGCCATTCTAAATTCTCTTTTTACAGAGAAACATTTTCTAAAAATATCTGAGGTAACCTTCTGTTCCAAAATGTATACAGGCTTTACCAATGACTTCTGCAGAAAGACAGTTATATCCTTTCACCTCCTTTACTTTCTGCAAATCAGCTACCTAAATGGCACAGAGCAACTGTAAAATTATGATAACATTCTAAATTTAATAGAGTGTTTAAGACCGCAGTTCTTGGTATTTCTATCTAATAGAAACTTCATTTCTAATGCCTTTCAGTCAGCAATTGCAAGTAATTTTCATGAATGTGGACATATGAAGTAGTTAAAAGCATTATTTTAATATTACATGGTTATATGTATTTGGCAAAATTTCTATTATCTTGAGTGCAAATAATTAAAGCATAAATAACATCAAATTCACATACAATCTTTAGTTTGGTATTGCCTTAAACATTTTTTCAGTTAGACTGTTACAGTTAGTGGTAGAAGAAGTAGGTGGGAAACCCTGAATATTAATGCCACTGCTGACGTTCATAGTGAAAAAGCTGATAAGCCACCAGGATTAACAGCTCCAGTCCTCTTTTACAGACAATTCCTACTATATCCAGTAATGAAAACATTAACAGTTGAAAATGTGTGAATCTGGGCATTTCCTTACCAATCCATAAGTATGTGAAGCACTGCATATATGGAAAAGCCATGGCAATCTTGAATAGAGCAGTAATATCCCAAACCTGGTAATTGTGATACTCAGTAGAAACAGCTTCCAAATGGTAATATGACATAAATGATATTACTTTTAAGATAAATGTAACGACAAGCATATTCTCAGTTGTATGAGATGTTCTGATTTCAGATCTAAGAACAAGCATAATCTATTTTTCTGAAACACCCATGGACAGTGACATAAGAATTTACAAGAGCATTTGAGCTTAGTGTTACAACACATACATACTTCCATACTAACAGCAGAAAATTTATCTGCTTGTACTCATGCTGAGTAGCAAATGTAGGTGACATATCAACATCCCTCTGACTTGTCCGTTGATGAAAAAAATGATTAAGTTCAAAGTTTTCTAAATACGAGCATAGAACTGGAATTTATATATCAGCCTTATGCTAAAGTTGTCTTAGGAGAGCAGAGATGGGCCCAGGAGCATGATAAGTCAGTACATGATTAGGTTGATATATTCAAAAATAGTGCTTTACAGGAATCTTCATTTAAAAGAAGTTTTAGCTGATTTGCAAGTAAGTCAGTAGCATTTAATAAACACCCCACACCCTACCTTTCATTGGAACTGATGGCAAAAGGCTCTGACCTATATGCAGATTGGAACCATAAAATGCCATTAAATCCAGAAGTTAAAGGCATTGCTTCTCTAATAGATACATTACTGAAACTCATGACAACAGGAGAAACACAAAGCTCATTTATTTTCTGAAATTATATTAGAATCGATTTTCAATCTAGATTGGACTGTTCAGCACAACACTTCTCACTGTGGAAGTGTGATGAGCCTAAAAGTGAAGTTAAACTGGTATTTTAAGCTTGAAAAAATAATTATTTATTTACATTTAGAACACACATAAACACACACACAAAAAATTGAATTACATTTTCTTAAACAGGAAACCTTTTTAACAACTTAATTGCACTAAAAATGCAGTTACAATTTCATGTCATGTCTTAAGTTTCTCTGTAAAACAAACAAACAAACAAACAAACAAAAAAACTATATATTATCCCCAGTAATACCTGGTCAGTACTGGTAAATATAATTAAAAAAACATTTTAGCAGAGGTTCTGCAAGATACATCATAGCTTTTACACACTTGGGCACAATGACTATAGTTTTACTTGTAATATCAATGTCCTAGTGTAAAAATCATTTATCTCCACGTGAAACAATCTCAGACAGAAAGTGTTGCTTATGCACATGGAAACTACACTCAACCACAGATGAGGAGGTAGAGGTGGGAAAGTGGAAGAAAAGAAGAGTAAACTTTCTAACAAATATATTTAAAGAAAAAAATGTGAGATAGGACTGATGTCCAAAACAGTGCTGTCCTAGCCTTCCTTATCTGCTACCTTTATCAATAACATTCTCTCACAAATAGTGCTATTACACATTTTCTGAAAAACTTTCCAAATTAAAAATATGAACCAGTCAATTTCTTGGAAGTACCCCTGTAGGTCCTATGCCACATATGTCAGCCTTGTGAGGATAACTCAGCAAACCAAGAGCACCTCTGGAATGACATAAGGCACCTATGTTAGTGGAGAAATTGCTCCATGTTTCAAAGTCCTAAAATTTTGGCAATGCAACAACCCAAACTAAGTCTCAAGTCTAGAGAAACACAGTTAGCAACTTTATCTTAAGCATCATCTAGTTTTCTAGTGAAAATGTGATTTACCAAAGGCTGTCTAACATTCAGTAGAAAAATAAAATTTGTTTCCAATTCCTCAAACTTGTTTTCAGAAAGTATACTATTATATAACTGATATTTAATACTACTCAGAAAAAAAAATTGTTACATTTGGATAAACATAATTGGGCACACAGAGCCAGAGGCTGAATAATATCAGAGTTAAAGTCATTTGAGGTATTAAAGAGCAACACTGGTAAACTGATAAACCGAAGGCCTTACGCTAACGCTGAAGGCGATACGGCAGCGAGCACCCACTGCTGAGTCGATCCCGAAGGAAAGAGAGTGTCCCGTGACCGCAGAGGGTTTTTATCTTTTCCCTCTGAGCGGAAAATACGTAAAAATGTAAAGCATCGCAAAGTCCTCTGGGGAATGTAGTTCTCCTCTTCTGAGACAGGTATACCCGGAAATATCAATGATCTATGGAGTTGAAGTATTAACTCTTTAACTCTTAATGCACTACATGTTGTTATGATGTGGAATACCAATACCAAAAAATCATAAAACCATGACAACTGGTACAGTTAAAAACCCTTAGACATTACAAATTCTGTTTTTTACCAGATTATACTTATTAAAACTATTTAAGGAAGAAGATGTGATAAAACTTATTTATATATCTCTCAGTGCAAAATCCTACTACCTCATAAAAGAACAGGAAGTAACACAGCACCAAAACATGAATATTGTAGTGTATAAAATTCAAAGACAGCAATAAATAGATAGATAGATAGATAGATAGATAGATAGATAGATAGATAGATAGATAGATAGATAGATAGATAGATAGATAAGAGACAGGTCAGTTGCTTTCACATAACCTTTTCTGATTTCATGGAAGATTATACTCTGTGACACTTAAAAACAAATATAAAGCTCTTCAAAATGCATACATTAACCACATATTACGTGACAAGTAAATAGAGGTGAGTGTTATCTTTATTCCTGTATATGAGTGTCAGAGTTTTCCTTTCAATCTCTACCTGTAGAAAATCTCCTGACTTACAAGGTAAATTATACGACGGTGCATGTTAAAAGAGTAAAAGTAACATTTAGACCCTGTGCAAATAAAATTAAAAAGAACATGGAAAATTTTTCTTTTCCCAGGTAACTAGTTGAAGTCAATTTGCTTTCTTTTAAAGAAGGAGGAACAAGACGTCAGAGGTGTTATGACTTCCTGTTACAGTTACAAAAAAACATAGAATCACATCAGATGTTCTTTACATTCCCACATTATCTGTGATCATTGCACGGTTTCATAACCTCATCTAATCTACCAAAGTCAGTGGCAGCCTATTTAATTCATCTTATTGCATCCTCTAGTCAGACTTTTTCTGAACTTGAATTCAAATGTTCAGTTATTTTTATGTTTTTAACGTAAAAGAATATGTACTCTGGAAAGCAACAAAAACTAGGAATTAAGTAGCAGTTTTGTCAACAGCATTGTCATGGTCTTCTAGCACTTAGAAGGCAACTAGAAACATTAAGTCATTTTTTATTTTTATCCCTTCACCAGATACACTTTTTTATAAAAGGTATAACTTCAGATTTTCTATGTTTTTATATTGCTATGATTATGTATTCCTTATTTAGAAAACAGAGATTCAAACAACTCTTATGGAAAAAGTCTATTAGAATATGGTTTTCAGACCATCTCAGAAGATAAAAACAAGACTCCTCTGTCCCTTTCTGTGGTGTGAAATTTTGCAAATTGCAATCAGGAGTCAGACTGGCTGCAGAAAGCTCATATTCCTTCAGGATTAAATCTATAAAGTATCAAGGATGAAAAATACAAAAGTCTTGATAGTGCAGTAAATCCTTCTCTTGAGGAAGTTGGGTTAGTATCTTCACATTCATTGAAGTTACTAACTATAGTGTTGTACCATTCAAAATCTTTAAGCAGGTCGGTGAGTAATCAGGAGTAAATCTGTAAATAAGGACAGTCTATGTCCTGAATATTATATACTATAATTTGAGACACAGCATGAAGTGAAACTGAGAGGGACCACTATGATAGCATGAGGAGTGGAAAGAACTGGTCTGAATGTGACCAGATTGCACTGTACCGTAAATACATGTTCGTAGCCTGCAAATATTTGAAGCAAAAACTCAACTGTTATTCTCAAAAACATACTACAAGCAAGCCTTTCTGTTCTCAGTAGGGCATTCATTTTAGACATCCCTTTGTCAGCCAGCTTCTTTCTAAGCTCCAAAGTTCCTGAGGAGAGAGAGGACAAAGCAACTGTCCTGTAGCATAATGCCTGAGGTGACTGTTCAAGTTGAAGAAGCCTGTGTAACAACATGTAAAAGAAAATACCAACATCTAAGGTGAGTTTTTACGCAAATGGAACAGGTAAATAAGATATAGGAGTAGATACAGAATAATCATACTTAGAAAATAATCTCAAAAACGAAGACAAAGAGCATGAGCAGGAATGAGAATAGGAAAGCAGATTCATGATTAAAATGGCATCCAAAGGTTAAAAGAAAGGATATGAATACTTTAACTGAAGAAGAAAGTGCTGTAACACTAAATAAGAAGATAATTAGGAATACATGTAGACACAGAAATAAAGACCAAGAATTAGAAACTTTAAATCTGGAAATGATAGAAATGAGTAGTCTCAAAGAATACAGAGAAAACAGTCTTGTAGGTATAGAGAATGTGTTGACAGAAACAGATTTCTAAGCAGCATGTTGGTTCTCATGCAGTTCCATTAGAGAGATTATTTAGGCTCTGTTTAATGTAAGAGAGTATAAAAGGAGACAATGGTTTAATGTATTTTTCATGAACTTATGGACTAAGCCAAAATTTCATATTTAACTTCTGCATGAAATACACAAGATCCATACTTAGAAAAACGCTAGGATGCAATGCATTTGTCACAGGGGGTGGTTTCTCCTAGGAGATCTTAGAACACTCCTCCCAGAACTTTTCCTTCACTTAATGAATCATTACTGAAGTATCTCAACAGAAAATGACAGCTTTGGACCACGGAGCTTACATGGCTCATAATTTAGAATCTTTATTTTCTGCAGCTCTCAGTCCTTTTGGAAACACTAGCTTTAATATGTAATGTCTTCGTAATAAGGTGAATAAGTTTTTCTCCATAGAGCTAGATCATTTAGAACACTAGGTTATTCAAGGAATAAAGTTACAAGCTGCTGATTATTGCAGATTTTATTTTCAACAGGAACTTCATAATTTTTATGCTAGTACGTGTCTCTCTCTTTCACTACAACACTATTTGTTCCCACTAATAATTTACATCTGTGCATGTGTGGTACATGTATATATTCAACAAACATTTATGTTCTAAACTAACTAAGACAGCTGAGATGCATCAGCCTTCATCATGTTTAAACAAGCTTGTTATTTAAAGAGGTACAAGATAAGTTCCTGAGCCTCCCTTTCAAAGTTTTATATCATGTCCAGTATCACAGATTTGACCAATAGTTTAACTTGTGGAAAAAAATAGTATTTTAATTACTCAATCTAGTCCAGCAAGTAAACTGTGAAAGAGTTGATTTTATGATACAGATTAAAGTATCAAAACACCAATGTTATATTTTTACAGTTTTCAATTAATATGTAAAACAGTCAAGGTAAAACAAAACAAATAAACAAAAAAAAAACAACAAAGAAACAAAGAAGCAAACAATAAAAAACCTCTATTATTATGAAGATGTAGGTACACCCTGTTTTATAATTTATACACTAAAATAGACATCTTCTTGAATGCTTTCTGCACATGTCCATGGTAGATACGATCCTTTCCATACAAACTTATTAGGCAAAGCAGAATTTATTTAGAGAGTGTATTATTTATTAGAGCTCATATAGTTGGAAAAAATCATTAAGCATTATAGGATGTAGGAGTTCATTTTTCTGTAAGTGACAGTACTGATTTGGAAAAGACTACAGCAAATCAATCTAATTATATAACAAGCAAAGTAAATACAATTATAAATTACTCTGTATGCTTCATTACACAAGACAGAGTTAACCATCCCTAATTTTCACCATTGTGGTTATAATTAATCCTCAAGTCCCAATTATCTTGGAGGAAGATATTAATGTCTCTAACCCATGACTATTTTAAGAACATGTATATAAATGTCATCTACCTCCTTTGCATCTTGAATTATCACCCTTTGAATAAACTATTAAAATATATGCCATTCTTGAATTTGAGCATTTTTTGGGCAAACTTGTACTTGCAGCTGTACACATGACTTAATTATATGCAAAAGAGTGTTTATGCATAGATTCTCAATTATCATCCTATAAATAGTATCATACTAATGGGCTATTTTGCAATGCCTCCTCATTTATGCAAGGTATTCAGCGGTAAGAAAAACACAGAAGCTCGTGGAACACATATTTCTATCACTGCAGTGGTTTTGGTTAGTACTATTTAAAGTAAAATAAATTTTTCATGGGAAGATGAAGTAAAATATCATATTTAGAGCCACTTCTAAGGTACATTTGATTAGGTTGATTCATTTCCTTGCAATTAAAAAAAAATCTTCAGTTTTTAATACCGCCAATAGTATTTTCTATTAAAAAAGGACAATAATAATTTGAATGAGAACGTTCAAGTTGGAAAATCACACAATCACCAAATTTGAGTAGTTGAAATGGTCCTCTAGAGATCATTGAATCCAACTGTTAAAGAAGTTTCCCTACAGTAGGACACACAAGAAAATGTCCAGACTGGTTAGTCTGGAGAATTCTAACTAAAATAATTTGGTTAGAACTTTTGCACTTTCAAGCATAATTAAAAAACAAACAGAATTCTACATGGTGCAAAGTCGGTCAAGAACAATAAAAAAAACCTCCATTGTCTGGCAGAAAATTAGTTTCAATACTTCATAAAAACTAAGAGCTTTTATAACAAGATGCAGAATGGAATAAAATATAGGTCTTTCTGGCAAGATAAGGGAACATTGCTACTTTGACTTCTTCTCCCTGAAAATAGACTTGCTGTCAGCAAGCAGACTGTCATATGTAAATGCACATACTTACATTTAAGCATGTATGAAGATTTTAAAATGTTACATATAAAAATAATACATCTAAACAAACTGTATACCAGAGGTATGAAAGAAGTCAGAAATGTTAAGCAGGAGAAATAGTGATATTCTTCTGGGAAAATATTGTGTCATATAATTTCACTTTTTTTTTTTTTTTAATTAGCATATAGCTTATTTGACAAAAAACAAAACAAATAAACTACAACAAAAACAACAAAACACACTCTTTTTAAGTTACAGATAATCTATTTCATTTTTGAGAATGGGTTTCTTAAGGTTTAAATTATCATCTGCTTTGTAGCTTTTTTCTTTTTGAAGGAACTACTCTGTGCATTTATTATGACCACAAAATGGGACCTCTTTTGCCTTCCAATATTCAAATTGACTGTATAATTTGAGGCTGTAGAGAGCTTCAGCATCAATATAGTTTTTAAAAACATTTCAGAGAACATTATATATCAACCATATTTTTTGTAAGAAATTATTTCCCACACTATGAAAGATGTAAACAGCTGCATATACTAGCTATTGATTTTCACAGACAATTAAATCTGCCATTCTAGTTACAATAAATATTATTTTTCATCCACCAAAAAATGACAGTGAAACAGCTGTAATAGGTTCAGTAGAAATATTTAAGAATTATTTTAACTTTACTAAGTATTTTAATGTACATTATTATTCTCAACATGGTTATTGTAAAAAAACCTCTCCCAGATTTGCTTGTTACTTATTCTATCATGTCTAAATCCCTTCCTGAAAAAAGTTACCGAGGGTTACTCATTTGTACTTTTCTTCTTCTTGTGTTTTCCTCCTACATTTCACCTGGTTGTACACTTTTTAATGACATTAAACCACTACATCTTGAATGAAGAGACAGAGCAAAAAACTATACGACATTGTCCCTAAGGTATCAGCATAAGGTAAGGAAAAGTTAAGACTTATTCATTGCTATCACATCAGAAATAGGATCTCTTTCAGATTGTTTCTAATAATAATTCATTTACTTCACTCTATCAGCTAAATTTTCTCTTTCCATCACATAGCAGAATGTGAGCTTTTTTAGTTCTGTTTTCTTGCTTTTTACTTTTCTTTTCTTTTAATAATGTTAAACTCTCAAAAAGCTAATGGTATGTATTCTACAGATCAGTACAGAGATTCAGTGTTCACATGGCAATGTGATGATAAGGAAATATCCTTTAGTTGGTTTGATTTAGCATGCCAGTAATCTCACAGGACTGTTGGAGCCAGTCCAAAGGAAGGACAGGTCAGAGGGCTGGAGCACCTCTCCTACAAACACAGATTGAGAGAGGTGGAGCTATTCAATCTGGAGAAAGTGACTCCAGGGAGCCCTTGCTGGAGACTTTCAGTACCTAATGGGGGTCTACAGGACAACTTCAGAGGGATTCTTTTTAACATTCAACTCCACTCACTTTGCTGTGTCTTTTGGGAGCAGTCTTATTGTTACATATTTTTAAAAGGTTATATAATCCTTCAAATGGCATCTTGAAGTCATCTCCAGCAATGCCCTGAACTCCAGAGCAGGACTCAGGCTTTGCTTCAGTCATGGTTAACAGACCAAATAACTTGATATCTTTCATGGCTCAGATTTATTTACTGCCTATCATCTATACTTTTCAAGAGTTAGACTGAAAATGAAGAAAAACTTCATTTAAAGTGTAGGAGGATGATTTGCACAAAAATAGTTGCACAAACAGGCTTCATGGTATCCCAAAGCATCTCACTGCTGCAGTGGTCATGTGGCTTTGCCAAACATCTCCCTGAGCTTGCTTGCCTGTAAATCTGCCTTACTTCTTGCCAGTAAAACTCCATGTTATGCTTATCAAGAGCTCTTGTATTTCTAATAATAGTTTCTGTATGTCATTATAATTCAAACATATCATTCTTAAAAGCACATTTTTTGTTAAAACTTCAGTCATATACTACCATTTCATTTTTGGAGATCTGCTCTGTCCTTTTCTAAGACACCATAGGTATTTTTAAGAGGCTGTCACAGAAACCACCATGTGTAAGTATTTCTGTTTGTTTTGTTTTAAATAAAAGTTAAAATATAAACACACTAATCTTTGCTACTTTTTATAGGTAAAAAAAATCAAGTTCTTTCATCATAAAATACATTAATTGAAAAAGGTTATGCATATATATATACGTGTAAACTTCTACAGAAAGACCTTCACAAGCCAAAATACGTAGTTCATTACACACACGTTGAATATATATTTTAAACAAAGTATTTACATCTACAATCATATAACATACACTATGGACCACCAGCACAGTAAAAGAATACAGTAAGCATACATATTTACATCTATCTGTTTCTATTACCACATCAAAAATGTGCATAGAAATATGACCCAGAGAATCAAAAAATGTTCTATAGGAAGAGTTACTCTTTCAGCATGGTGTGTACATGAGTAATGTGCCTACAATTATTTCTGAATACCCAATTGTAAAAGCCTATCTGAGGTAGTATCAGCAGAACAGGGAGGTTAACATTGAATTTAGTAATATTTCTAAAACATTAATATTTGGAACCCATTAATACTCTTAATTTTTACTTTAGACATTTAAATAAAATCACGCAAGTACTATTGTAAAAAAAAATCATAATCAATTAAAATATATGAGTAATTGCATACAAGCACTGATAAATAAAGTCATAATGATTTAAAAATTGAGTCCAATATGAGTCTAGTCTTTGTTTCTTTTACAATGTCGGTAATTGTCTTTAATGAAAGATACACAAGCAACATATCTTTAATGACATATTCTGCATGGTTGCAAATTATCTTAATTCCTCTGATTCTAAGGGAAATAATCAATATGTACTAGCCAATATCTGACCTTTTGTCTTTGAAAGTTAGAAGCTATATTAAGACTTTAAGGGATTCCAATCCGAAGAAAAAGAAAACAAGTCAAAAATGTGTTCCCTGGACACAATGCAAACAATGTACATATCAATAACTTCTTTTTTTTTTTTCACATACAGTATTTATTTCTACATTTTTTAAGAGGAAAATATGTGTATAAGGCAAGGATAAAAAATTAAAAACAAAGGAAGAAAAAAAAAAAGGAAGTAAATTAAATTGAACATTTCTTTTCCCAAATCATACTAAGAAAGATTTAATGGGTACTGCAACCATTATTTTATTTATTCTCACTAGTAACTCTTGTAATTTATGATGGATTTCATTTTGTCTTTTCCTTGCTTATAAAATAAACACTTTTAAGCAGAAAACATCTTACTAGACATTACAGTGGTAAAACATTTCTGAAAATACAATTACCTGTAACTGGCTAAACATTGTGAAAGAATAGATGCAACAGCAACATTACAAGAAGAAAAAGATACTAAGTATTTCTGCTACTATTTTACTCTTTGTTTCTGTCATACCATCACTCTAGTGACATCAGCAGTGAAAACGTTCTTCATATCAAACAAAGCATCAGTAAGAAGAACAGATGTTTGCTCAGAACATCCCACTAAAACAGGCCCCAAGATAGATTATTTCCTTAACTTCACCAAAACAAAACAAAAAAAGTTTTGTGAATATTAATATTCATTTGACTAATTGATGTAGAAAGCAGTCATTTAGAAAAGAGAATGCTTTCTAAAATCAGCTCATGACACTGAAGAAAAAAAAAATCATAAAACTATCTCAATGTCCACAAGAGCAAAAAAACTGCAAAAATAGCAAAACCACTGAATGGGATTTATATTTTGAAAAACATAAAATAAACAGATAATTTGTTTCAACCTCCTGTAAATGTGAAATGGTTCTCATTTCTACATGCACAGCTATAAATATACTCAGATACATTAAATATGGATAGATGCTTTTTATACACAGAGTACCTCTCTTATGGAAGAAGAAATAATGGTTTAAAATGTTTTATATTGATAAGAAGAGAGAGGAAAAGGTTTAAAGGTTTTTAATATTTAATCTTTCATTCTGACACTTACATTGCCCAAAGCACCTGACAAACTATAACTAGCATGGTTCAATCAATCAGTGTTGTTGAAGCTTGGTATTAGAAATCCCACTGCAAGCAAACTGTCAGACTGTATAGAATATGTCGTTGTTTCCCAATGCATTTCTTCATGATTAGAAAACATCCCTTTCAACAAAGATTTTGATTCTGATTTTAAATAAAACACAAAAATCTGAATTATTTCCCAGGAGTGAATTTAGATGACAAATTACACTTTGTATTTCCATTTATTACATTGCAATTGTTAGAATTTGTTTCCTTTTAGTACTGTACCAATTGAACTTGACAGTTTTGTCAGGTGAAATACATACTCAGACATCTACGTCTGCCTTTCAGGTTTCTTGAAATTTAAATTACCATAATATATTTTATTATAAGCAATAATTTTGTCTTAGTGATTTTTTTTTACTTTGCTTTTAAAATTCTAATCGCAACTTCTGTTCAGCTATATTTTATTACACTGAAAATAAAAACATACCTCTGAAACTATTGTACAGCAACATTTCAACAAGTAATGATTCAAACAGACTCATTAGATTTCCAACAGGGTCAGCTTTTCCCCTGTCTCTTTCCAAGAACTTAGAGCAATTGGCTAACAAGTAAAAATTTTACAAGGAATATCTTGAGAAGTCGTAAGCAGAAAAATTGTTTAGAGTACATCACTATTACTACTTTAGAAATCTATAAGTTCCCTTCTTGAAAAAAAAATTTGTGACATCCACTGTACTTCTTATTTGAAAGAATTAAACATTAGAGAAACATTCATTTTACTTTTAAGACGATCCTGATAAACTCAGAATAAACAATATCATGGCTGGATAGCCTCAAGTAATTTCTCTCATCAAACCCTTTTTAGTTTTCTTGCTAAAAAAGATCTATAGCATTAAAAAAAAATGACTAAATCAAGTACAATACTAATAACCAGATAAAAAATAAATAATAAAAAAAGGAGTATCAGGGAAAAAAATACTCATTAATCTACATAATTTATATGGTGATCCATGAAGGAGAAGATACTGGAACAACAGAGATAATACTGGCAAGGTAGAATCAAATGTACCATTATGAATTTATTCAGCAGCATTATAATAGCATACACTATTACAATTATAATTATTGAAATTGGGGAAAAACAAAACAAAACGAAACACCCTCTGTTCTGTTTTTAAGTGTATAAAGAATTTACCAAACTAAATTTTAGAAAGTGTTTCAGATCAGATTACTTATTTGATCTGGAATGTAACATCACGTATTAGATGTCTGTGGTGAAAGAAAAGAAAATATAGAAATAAATTCACATAACTGCTAGAAGAAAGATAGATTATCTCCTCCCCATGTATGAAGAGTTACAAAGAAGTTGCCCTCAGCTTCTTCCATGAAGGCTGCCCTCCCTTGATCAGAAGTGTGGTCTCTGGAGCAACAAAAGGAAAAAGAGGAAATCATTGTATAACACATTGTACCATTCCTCATTGTGGAGCTTTGAGAGGACCAGTTTTATTTTAGGTAGCCTTTTCTCATGACATGAGAAATACCTTTTCTTTGGCTGCTAGCTCAGAAAATAAGAACAATGGGTCACTTCTATTCCAGCTGCTTTTAAAATATAATAATTAACTAGAATTTAATAAAAAGAATTATAAATATGTGCATGCATGTGACACAATTGCTTCATGGAATATCCTGAGTCAGAATGGACACACAAGGATCATCAAGACCAACTCTTGGATTTCCATAGGACCACACAAAAATCAGACAACTTATCTGAGACCACTGTAAAAAAACTTGAACTATAGCAGCATGAAGATGTGACCACTGCACTGGAGAGTTTGTACCATGCCCAGCACCCTCTGGTGAAGAATTTTTTCCTGATATCCAGCCTGAATCTCCCATGCTACAGCTTCATGACATTATATATCTATCAAGTCACTGAAAAATAACATGTCAAAGATGGCACAAGCCATAATGTAAAAGCAATACATAGATTACATTTCCAAATACATTACATTCACTACTCATGGAAGACTGAAAAAAAATATATATAGAAATCATATTTTTAGAGGTCTGATAAAATTAAAAATTATTTATTCATACAGCTGTCATGATTCACCTTTCCAAGTATTTCAGTTTTCAAACATTTTATAGAATCATAACATGGTTTAGGTTGGAAGGGACCTTTAAGATCACCTAGTTCCTATCCCCTGCTTACAGGTAAGGGGGATTCGCAATCCTGCTGGGCAACCTGTTCCAGTGTCTCACCAGCCTCACAGTAAAGAATTTCTTCCTGATATCTAGTCTAAATCTACCCTCTTCGAAATTAAATCTATTTCCCCTTGTCTTGCAACTAGCTGCTCTTTTCATAAATAAAAAGTCTCCCCCTAGCTTTTCTGTAGGCCCTCTTCAGGTACTGGAAGGCCACTATAATGCCTCCTCAGAGTCTTCTCCAAGCTGAAGTGCCCCAGCTCACTCAGCCTGTCCTGATAAGGGAGCTGCTCCAGCCCTCTGGTCATCTTCATTGCCCCCCTCTGGACCTGCTCCAACAACTCCATGTCCTTCTTGTGCTGGGGACTCCAGAACTGGACACAGTACACCAGGTGGGGTCTCATGAGAGCAGAGCAGAGGGACAGAATTCTCTCCCTCAACCTACTGGTCAGACCTCTCCCGAGACAACCCAGAATAAAGTTAAAAATAATACAGTTAAAAATAAAATTAAACAATGCATTATCATAAAAACAAAATGCTGTAAGTACTGTATGAATGGAACAGAGAACATCAAGAGCAGTTAAACTTCCTTAGGGCTCTACTGCAAGCATGTTCTCATGTTATATGCATCTTTGATATAATAAAATCCACAGCTAAACAAAAAATTGGGTGAATACATCATATGCATGGGACATTTACAAGTAATCTGTATACTATACAAACAAGTGTTAAATTGATTGTCTTTAATCTGGTTTTGTCTGATGTAAAATCAATGTGTTTTCTGCATTGTTGAATAGATTATTGAGATTCCAATAACACTATAGTAAAGACAGTACAATCAAAGCATTTCAGGTTACCTTCTACAATCTACTTGCAATTTTATTTTGCTGAAAGCCATTTCAGAAAATCACTGTAATCTCTGTAAAACCTTGCTGATGATAAAGTCAATAAAAGAACATACAACTTGACATCTAGCACATCATACAGCCAAGAAACCTAAAACCAGACAACCATTTATTTCAGTCCTAAAGATCTTCATTACTGGAGATATCTGGTATAAATAAATGTGCTTCTGGAATTTCTATTACATTTGAAAATTAAATACATATAGTATATATATGAGAACTGACTCACAATTAATGTCTCCTATTTACTATGTTGGTCCACAATGTCAGAGGCAGATGTTGGTACTACAGCAGTACAGGTGTCATGGTTTTACGATTTTTTTAATGTTATTCCACATCATAACAGAATGTAGTGCACTGGGAGTTAAAGAGTTAATGCTCTTGTACCTGGTTCTCAGAAGAGAACAACAACGTGTCCTAGAGGACTTTGTGTTCCCGTTTACCACTCAGAGGGAAAGACAAAACTGCATGCAAGTCCAGAGATCGTCTTTTTTTTTTTTTTTTTGCTGCTCATCTGCAGTGGGAGCTTCATAGCTGTAGCTCCTTCATCTTTAGAGTAAGACCTTCAGTTTCAGACACTCTCTTTCATTTTATTTGATTTATTAGCTTCAATTCTGATTATATTGTATTATTTTGCTTTCCAATATCTTATTTAGTAAATTAGCTTTCCTCCTCAGATTGTTGCTGCTGTTTTGTTTTTAGGCCTATCTCACTGCCCTTTTCCCCTTATCTCTTTCCCAGGGCATGGGTCTGTGGGTCCCCAGACTCATTAGTCACAGAACTGGGCCAAACCAGCTGGTAAAACATTTTGCAAGAGAGATAAAGCTCCAATAGATTTCTACTAACAAACTACAGACAAAGTCTGACAGCAGCACAACATGTTCAAATTCCTCATAGAAATAATGAAAAATACTGTAATGACAGATATTCTACCAACCCAGATGAAAATGAAAGTGAACTTTTATTTTGGTCACAGATATTCAAATTAATGTAGCACTGTAAAAAGTGATTTTAAAACGATAAATTTTACATAGAAGAAGGAAAAATATTTTTTTCTCCCAAAAGGCATACATGAATCAAGTAAATGGATAAATAACCAAGGATAAAGATTTAACTTCTAACAGAGAGCAAATTTCACCTTTGTAGACAGAATTATACTAAATCATTGGTCCTACGTATCAAAGGGAATCGGCAAAACTTCTCATGAAGAAGGTTCTATTATAAAAATTGTTTCCTGTCTTAATTTTAGTGTGAGAGTTCCATTCTTATTATACAGCTTTCAACCCGCAACAGATGTTGGCTCAACTTAGTCCAAAAACTAAACCTCTAATTCATAACAGAGCTGACAGTTTTCCATTTATGAACCTATAAAAGGTTAATTTCTCTAGATTTCATATTACAATGGAAACATGACAGAAGAACACTGACACTGAGAAAACACAGAACATTTCGCTTCTGCAGGTGCTTTGAAAGACTGATCAGATAATAAAAGTGGAAATTTTTTCACTAACAAAAAAGAAGTCTCTGGGGAAAAGGCCAATCCATTATTATAGTTTCTAGCTTGCACTGCTTGAACAATAACGCATGAATTATTATGCATTCCACACCAACAGGAAGAAAACATTTTTGGTGCTCATGTACAACGTTTTCGAAGTTCTACGGGTTGAAGGACTAAAGAGGTTAACAACTTAAAGATATTTGGGCTGGGAAAACACATTAAAACAGTACAGTCATGTGTTTAAAGATTTTTGAAAGAATCAGAGATGCTGACGGAGCAATACATAAAAAAGTAAATTCTGTGTGAGACAACTCACCCTGAGAAAGACAAAACAATGGAGCAGAGAAAGACTACAGCAAGACTGAGAACAGTACCAAGAGAAAATCAGGAAAATTAGGGTTATTTAAAATGGTAAAAGCATACAGACACAAGCTCATGAAGAAAGCATTTAAAATGTAACAGCATGTACAGATATTCAAGCAATCTGGGGTTCATGATATCACAATTTTCAGTAATATGCCAATAACTGTAAAACAGGTATTTCCTGAGAAACATTTGACACCTCATACAAAGGCTTAGCCAAACATGGAGAGCAGTGTTAAATATAGAACACACACCTCCAAAAACTTCATGTCAGTATACCTGTTTAAAGGAAAGAGTTTTATCTTTTTCAAACACTCAGAATGTTTCATGTCTTTATTTACCGCATTCCCAGCTACGTTATAACAGAATATGACTCACCTGCCGCAGGCAACTAGTGTCTGACAAGCAACATTTCTGCCACTCATTTTTTCTGACAAAAGAAACCTTTTTCTTTTTTTCTCCTAATTACCATGTCAAGCAGAAGAGTTCATACTGATACCACAAAATATGGATGTCTGAGGCAAAAGAGCCATATGTGATCTGGGCAGTTCAACTTCATACTTAACCTCCTACTTCCTCCCTAATTTAAGGTTGTCTTGCTAAATGGCAATACAGAATGCTGTTTTCTCTTTCTATAGCTTTTGCATTGGTTTCATTAATTTTAGACACCGAAAATGCCTGCATACATGACTGTAACCATGGGTTCCTTCCATAGCCAATGGATGAGCTTATTAATTCAATTTGCTATCAACACTATGTCATAAAAGAGGTGAATGATGCCTTTAACATTGCTGATTGCACTAATCAGGGCTACACCTTTCAAAGGAGAACTGAGCTTAAGGAATTCTTCACTGTTTATCTAGCTAGGAGAACGCTGTTACACATCCCTGACAGAACTCTCAGCCGTGAGCTAGTCCTTAGTAAGCACATGTTGAAATGGTTTACTTCAAAGTACAACTTTAGGTATTTTTTTCACAAGCAAGCAATCATTTCTGTCACCCTAAGGGACTCCAGGAAATTCCATCAACATTTAAAACTGGCTACAGAAAAAATAAGTACTCTCAGATCTGCATACTTTTTTTCAAACTGGAACTTCTGACATTTTTTTCTTAAACCAAGAGCTACCAGAACTATCACTGAGAATTTGTCATTGCAAGGCAAAACTGACAGAACAGCTTCCTACCATCTGTCCTGTGCATTATTTGTTGGATCTAACACTTTTTGTTACAATAATGATGTAAATCCAGCATCAGTACTGGTGCTCCCAACACTAATACCTGAGGATAGACCAGCTATCAGTGTAGCCTACATTAGAGAAAGGTAGACTGAAGGGTTTCAGTCTTAAATTCTACACCACAAAGTTACATAGGAGAATGCCCTTTTTCTAAGCGATTGATAGTTACATACTGTTTAGTGTCTGGAATGCTTAACTGATCAGATTACTTGGCTCTGAATTGCAGTTATACAACAGCCCATTTGGTATACTAAGGACTGACAGTGCAGATCTCGAGCAGACTGCTTTTTCCCCTATCTTTTGAGCTTTCATTTAATAATGACCTTTGCTAAGACAACTTCACCACTTTTCCATAAGCTTCTTGAGGCAAAGACTAACATAGTTCATAGATATAGCCCCTAATGACTGTGACAGTAATAATCGCCAATTGGGAATATCCTCTGCATGCCAGGGTGCCTGGGCTCAGCTGTGAGCAGCCTCCTGCTGAGAGCTTAGAAAAGACAAAAAAACAGGTGAGCAGTTCTGGCAGCAGGTTCTTTAAAATAAGGTAAGCGAGTAATCTATGAATGATGATATTTAAGTGTAAAGGTATTAGCATCCCACTCAACATTTCTGTTTGCCTAGTGCAGCTGGGCTAAGAAGCTGGATTCAAAGCAAACTGCAAGTGGGCAAGCAATTTATACCAACTGCTCTTGCAAACCTCAGTTCAGCTCACCATACTACTATCATGGAAGAGAGCAGGAAAGATAACTGTGATCTGATTCATATCTTTAAGCCTCAGGTAATAGTTTTCAGATCAGTTGCCCCCAGGAGAGTAAAATAATGAGAGAGGAGGTCTGAGTAACTAAACATTATTGACCTAGCACTTATTACTAAAATAATTATCAGCCCTGGCAGGTATAATGGGGGAAATCTGTGGCAGGGTCAGTGAGTCATCATCTGCGAATGAAAGTGTTGCACCATACAGGAATGGGCAATCCTTATGAAAACAGAAAAAGTCAGTTAGATACCCCAGGGAATAATCAGCAATGAAAACACTCAATTCAATATTCTAGTAAATGAAGATATGAGTAATACTGCTATGGGTTACAAGGAGTTCTTTTCTAACAATGCTAACTTTTTTTTCTAATGGAAATTCATTCTTTACAGATTGCTCTGCTCTGCCATTCTCTCTTTCTGAAAAGCAGGAATTAACACCGAGATCTTCTTAAAACCAACTCTGGTCTTGAAAACTTTCTTTTAATACAATACATTTAATGCATTCATTGTCAGAGCAGACCATTTAGTAAAACATTAATAAACCCTCCACCAGAATCAATCTGTTGAACTGAATTTGCTCTGCAGGGGTTCATGATATTCTTCAGTCACAATCAGTCATAATGTTGCTTGTTATTCCTTAAAATGTTTAGGATGACTAGAACATTAATAATACTAATTTTATCACTGATTTTAAATCATTTGTTGTTCCAAAAATATATGGGGTGACAGAAAATATTTTTTTTATTCAAGTAAAAGTAAATCAAATGGCTTACTAATAAAACCTAATCTAATACGTTTCATTAAAAAAAAAAATTACTGAACTTGTATGAACAGTAAACGCTCAAGCCCAGTTTGGATGGGACCTTGGACAGGCTGATCTAGTATTAAGCTCAATGATGCTTAAGATTCTTTCCAATCTAAGCCATTTTATAATTCTGTGATTCTGTGAATAAATATCATATTAGAGAATCAACATCTCTGTGTGCAAGATTCATGTACAAAAAGAGTTGAAGATCAAACAACTATTTTACTCACAAGGGCATATGAATGGGAGGATTGACCATTTCTAGAAAACACATATACATTTAGATTTAGTTTTTGTAGCAAACAGTAACTAACAAGGCATATAAAAATTATCAAACAATTATGAACAAGCAGCAGTTACCTAAATGCAGTATACTACTGGTAAAGTAAAACATTTAATTAATCAGAAAAATGGACCAAGAATTTCTAGGAGGATTTGGCCTTCTGCAGAAGAAGTTTAGATTTTAGCACAAGCAATTACCTGAAGCTCAATAGCTTTGGTATCCAGTTACCACATAGTGAATATTTCCACATCTTTCGAAACAAACAGCAGATGTTCCAACCACAGAAATGGTGTACATTAATAATGAAACACAATTCATGTCATATTGTACCCAAGGACACAGAAATCTTTTGATTAATCAAGTACTTTCATAGCAGCTGTAGAAAAGACAGGCTAAGAGACTTCACCAAGTTGTACAGTCACAAAATAGTCTAATTTATTAAGGTTTGGTGGGAAACGCTGACCAAGTAATAAACTAAATTTTAAAGTAATACATTTTCAGAAGCTGTTATTAGGGAAAAAAAATAATGATAAGAGAAAGCTGTTGATTTAGCAACAAACTAAAATCTGTTCTTAAATTTAATAACATATTTCATAGCCTATCATTGTATTACTAATTATAGTCAATAATTCATTTGAGAATATACACTATTGTTAATCACATATAGATTTTAGCTACATAGTACTGAATTCCAATGTTAAAGTGAATGTTTAATCCCAGTTCCCCTATCAGAAATGGTACCAGAAACAATAGTTGCAGTTATACACCAGTGAAGAATGGTGTTATAAATTGACCAGACTAGTACTAAATGTTGTTAAATGGGTGATCTCAAATTCTTTGATGCCTTAAACAGTCAATAACCAGGATATACAATTTGATTTGGATTTATCTGACTAAATACAAAAATGCCATGGACACAAGTGGTTGTTTTTTCAAGCTACATGAATTCTCTACGTCAATGAAAATATTAAACAGACTTCCATTCTATGTTTCCTGATTTCTAAGGTTCTTTTCATTTACATATGCCTTTCCAAACCTGTAATTAAAAAGGTTTTATGGGAATGAAGTAGCTAATGGGTGGTCACCACAGTAGAAGTGAAGTGAAGTGAACAGTAGAGTGAAGGACAAAGCAGAAATCCAGAAAACAAAATAGCTATCAATACAAGGAAATCAAAAACACGAGCTGCATCACTAAACCCAAGTCACACCTACAGCACTTCATCAAGACTGATGATGCCCATAATCAAAAATGTTCCATTCCCATTTAGAATCCTTATAACCTTAACATCCGTGAAGGAGCAAATGCATAATGAAAGCAAAGATCATATTCATAGGTTGTGCCTAATGTGACTCAAAAGATGTGTTTTTGTACAGTGAATTACTCTTTTAATGTATTTTTCTTTCCAATTTACTATGGTAGAAGCTGTTAAAGTAATGGCAGACGTGTTAGCACACAAAAAGACTCGCGGCAAGGAAGAGCATACAAAATTGTTTTATATTTATCATACTTATTTAGATAGTCATTTTAAAATTTATCTCATTCCATACTTTTGTGTTTAGGGACATAAATGCCATCCTGTCAATACTTTAAAATAAAACCAGTGGCATTCAGTAACTTATGTTAACAATCTTTAGTAAAGGTCTAGGGCTCAAGTGTCTAACAAGAAGGTAATAATACCTAATACCACTTATAGGTCACATAATATGGCAGTTTATTTTAGCTCTGCTGAGCAATAGTATGGGACAGCTAATACCATTTTCTGTCTGCTTAGTCATAGTTACAGAATTCCTAGCACTACCAAAGCTGGTTTTCAAATCTTTAAGGTTTTACAAGACCAGACTGTGTTTTCTTTCTCCTTACATGTATAAGCAAGCCTTGTATGTTAATGAAACCTCTTTAAAATTGAAGTTTCATCATAAATATGTAATTTGTTTTTTCAGAGAACTTTAAAGACTTCCAGTGTAACTATGCATTTTAGTTATGTATGTGGAAAATAATAAAATAAAATAAAATAAAATAAAATAAAATAAAATAAAATAAAATAAAATAAAATAAAATAAAATAAAATAAAACAAATAAAATAATAAAAAAAAAAAAACAGGAGCCAATTATCTCCAGTAAATCTTGTCTGAACTGTGAATATCCCACACTCAGAAGGCATATTTGCAGACAGTGAAATGATGAGTAAGTAGCATGCCTGCAGAAGTATCTCTGCACAACTAAGAATCACACAGTACACAAACACTTATCAAGGTGTATTGGATGGAAAAGGTAAGATGCACTTCCCAATCTGTTATTTTTGACAGTTTGAAGAGCTATCCAGTGAATGTCACAAGTTGCCTGAACTTTTCTGATACCTTTAGTACAGAGTGATAATCATGACTTAGGTTCAATCAGATGTTTACTTGAGGATTTGAAATTGAAAAGCACTGTATTACAAGCAGTTGAAAGATTTGCCCTGAAGGGCAAACATTGTGTTACAGTCTGTAGCCCTGTCTGGAAATCTGCCAAATCTTAAGAAGAATAGACTTCAAATGAACAGAACTTTAGTAAACATGGTGAAAGGTTTTCGTTCATATTTTACTGAGGGAATGAACAAAAGTTTGAGTTGAACCAAAAAATCCTGAAGTAGTACATATGTCAACAGCAGGAAGCATTTCAAGATAGATCAAGCATGACAGATAAAGTTTTCAAGAACCATTAGTGATTTGGGGGTACTTCATTTTCTGAATGCCCAACAAACATCAGTTAGAAAAAAACTGTTTTTTGGAAAGATGTGGCACTTTCTTTTCCAGCTGGATGATTTTCCTTTAATGAATAATTTACATCAGAGTAGCATTTGTTAAATAATGAATACAAAGGTAAAAATGAATAACTGAAGTATAAAGGATTCATTTCATGCAAAAAACAGCATTCCAATATTCTGACACTGACTTCTCAAGGAGTCTCAGATTTCAATAACCTTAAAATAGGGAAAGAGAAGTAATGACCGTACCGGATGTCTGGTGCTCAGATGTATCTCTGAAGAAACATAGCACTGTTTGGAAATGTCAGAAACTTTAGTTCAAACAAATCCTGATCTATTTAGTTAATCTAGATTGACAAAAGAGTTCCATGACCACAGAACTGCAACGTGCTGTGAAAGAGGATCTCCACACAAACCAAAACACTGAAATAACCTTGTTAAAATGGTTAAGCTGTATAGTGATGAGAACTTTGATATGAGCTCACCACTGGAGTAAAGAATCATTTTCACTTGTTCTCTTGAGAAGAAAAATATTTAAACATGAATTAAAAAATAATAATAATAAATAAAAAAGAACCACCAAAAAAACCCATAAAGTTTCAGAAGAAGAGATCAGTACATAACTTGGAATCTAACTGAAAAGTTAATTTTCCACAGACTAGGAGGTTTCAGTTCAGGAAAAACAATGAAAATATGCCACTAAATCTTGGTGCATCTCAAGAGAATTATCCATTGTATAATGAGCTGAGGGCTCAAATAGTCATTTTTCTGCACAGCATGCATTTCTGTTTATTTAGGCAACAAAGGAAGTGGGTTTGGCTTGACTATCTGAAAGATATTTAAGATTGCCAGGGTTTTGTGGTTTGTTGTAGGTATCCAAATCATAACATCACTGGTAGTTAAAGAGTCAGTGCTGTAGTTCTGTGGATTGTCGATAGCTCCAGGTACCCGGTCTCAGAAGAGAAGAGTGTGCAACAACACTCACAAGATCTGAGTTTCTGTTTTCCAGTCGGCGGAAAGATAAAACTTACTGGGATTCATGAGACTGTCTCACTTTGCCCACTTTGCTCTGTGTGCTCCCTGACCATCTCACCTACAGCATTGGAGCAAGGACTTCAGTTTCAGAAACTCCCGTTTCATTTGATTTATTAGCTTCTGTTGCAATAATACAGTATTATGTTGCAGTACCTCACATTCCACTATACTTAGTAAATTAAGTTTTTCCCTTAGCTTGTTGATCCTGTTTTCCTCATCTAGGCCAGTTTCCCTACATTTTCCCTTCCAGCCCCTCCCCCTTCCCAAGGCATGGGTTTGTGGGTCCCTTCATCCCGTCACAGAACTAGGCTGAACCTGGCCATACCATGACAAAGATGTTGGTTTGAATAGATGACAAGCTTTTTTATGATCTTACACATCCGCAAATGAACTGGAATTTATCAAAATACTCCAGCATGGCTTGATGTTTATTATTGTTTAGCAAACTTCTACACTACTGAACAAAGTTTGAAGTGAGACATTATGAACATAATTAAAAAAAAAAAAATTGTAATACCACATAAACTTAATTTTAAAACAGGTAGATGAAAAGCATCATGCTTTTTTAATACAGTATAGTGCCCTGCACCTATATAGCACTTAGTGCACTGGCTCAACCATCAAATAAAGCCCTGGTCATTTCTTATTCCAGTGAAAGAAAAAGAGACTTTCCACATGTTGAGATTTCTTGACTAAGGCAGAAGGATATTATATAGAAATGATTATTCCTGAAATTCAACTGTAGTGTCCTCACACACTGTTGAAAACTTAATATTTGATGACAGTCAGAAAACTCAGCAGAGAATGTAGCTGACATTTTCTTTCAGCAGCACACTGAGAAATTATGGAAACTGAATTTGAAAGACCAATCACAGAGACTGCAGTGCCTTGGAGGGAAAGAAGAAAAGCGTTCATGGTATAGCTGTCAGAGAAAACTATCTCCTGATCTTTATGTGTTTAGACTGCTGAACACCAAGGGTAAGATCAAATACCTGACGTTACGCACACAAGTGGAGGATTAAAACAGTTCATATCTAGTTTAAATACTGCTTCTCTCAAAGTCTTAGCATTTATTAAAAATTGCAGCTTTCTTGTTCACTTCACTAGAACACATACTAAGAAAAATTTACTCAGGCTATTTCCAAATGATTCCCTTCTCTATAATTCTTAGTACACCTCATTTTTATGTCAAGTGTGCCCTTGTGTGCATGAAGTTTTTGTTCTGCAAATTAAAGTTGCTGTGGGCTGTAGCTACAGGCCTGGTTTCTACATTCTTCCTCTAATCCCTCAGTTAGAGATGTCTTCTCTAATCTCAGAAAATTTACACTCCAACCAACAGTCCCTCAAAACTGTATTGTCAGCCTTTTGGAGATAAATTCTGAAATTCCCTTCCCTTTGATTTCATTTTTTTATATACTGTACTGTGCACAGTAATACCTGTCTCTTCGCAACAAACTGAAAAGAAAATTGCATTCTCAGTTCTTCTTTTAAAGAGTCAGTGACCATCAGTGACACCGTAACACAGAATGCTCCTTCCTTGGGAACTATTAGTGTACTCCACCTTTAATCACGTGAAGAGTATTCACGCGCATAAGCAAGTTAGGCCTAAATTTGCTATATCCAGAGGATCCCATCACCTGTGCAAATGTGAAAAAGATTTATTTGTCTTTTATATGTGATACATTTTTAACATAATATTATTTTCAAAAAGTTTACACAGCAGTCAACATTGAAGGCAAGACTACTCAAATACAATCTGTTCAATAAATGTTTTTTTTACCTCATTCAGATGTCAAAAATGCAGTGGTTTCTGATAAGGCTCATATACAAGTGCAAACCTTTAAAAGCAGACTATTGCTGAGTAGAAATCAAACTAGCTACTCACATTTAAAATATTATCTTCAGAAACAAAACTAAGAACTATCCACACAGGTATGGGAACAGATGGACAGAAGCAACTGTAAAACAACTGCAGTTATCAACAATTTTAATTACACTGTTTAATGTTGCTGCCACTAAAACGTGATTTTGAATAAAAAGATCTGAATGCATAACTATTTCAACCCCTATGCCATGTAAGTAACTTGGGAGCCTAAGTCATTATGAACTTAGGAAAAAACAGTCTGAAGTTCAATTAAGTTTATTGACTAGGATACCTAAGAAATAGGACAGATCTCTCAATTTTTGTAAAGCATTTCGAAAAATTCAGTGTTCCCATAGAACTAGTGAAATAGATGAGCTTTATATAGCATACGCTTCAGATTAAATATGTTTTAATGTTTCTAAAATAATATAATCATACATTTGCATTTTATCCATCAGAAAGAAAGTATCTTTATCTTCACTATAATTTCAAGTTAGAATTTCTACTTTTCAGTTAAATCAATAAAAAGTTACGATATACTATACAAGAAAATTAGACCAATTCTTAAGGAGTTATAATTAAATTCAGACTGTAAAATAGTAACATGAATGTGCTCTCCCTGGTGCATACACTTCATGTTCCTCCACACCTATCCAGAATTATCCCAGGTTCTTCAGCTTCCCCGCTATTTCATGCTTAATTCTTACATGAGTCATGGGTCAAATTAGGAAAAGTATGGAAAAGTGAAATAACATATTGTGTCTGAATGTCCCTTTGCTACTGTGAGGCATGGATCTTTCAGGCATGATGGAAGTACCCGAAGAAAACACCCCTAAGGGTTACAAAAAAGGGACTTTATTTACAGTTAGAACTGGCTCCTACATAAGTCACTGAATACATCTTTATAAATGCAAGACAGAGGATGACTCACTATAAAGGATGCTACTCTCAAATCATAGAAGCGGGTATTCATTTTCTTCTGCAGTACAGAATACCTGGTCAACTTTCAGCAGAACAGTTTACAGTCAGTTATTAATTGGCCATAATATATAAAAGTTTGTAAGAAATAGTATTTTGAAAACAAAAAGAGAAAACAATAAAGTTAGAATATTGAGTTTTTCTGAAAATCCTATTGTGCAATTACTTGTATGTCTAGGCATCTTCTACGCTTTTCCTAAATAGCACCAGAAATCAGAGGGTTATTGTGAAGAGGTCTATAATCACAAAAGGATTAGGATATTTAACACTCACTACTACAAGCATCCAGGATACTACTTATTATATTATATGAGAAAAGCTTTCTCTTCCGAACATAATGTGTTAGAAATCTGACTGTTCACTACTTTCAACACAAGTATTTGGTGGCCTCAAAGGCAGCAGCAGCATAATTAAATGAAAGAAAATGGTTACTCTAGCAGTGTGTAATTAAACTGAAAATTCTGGCCAACAAATGCTCCGCATGCTTAAACATGATGGGTGTTCAAAGAGAGGCTGAACAGAACAGGAGGAAAAAGATCTATGGCACATTCTAAACAACACCAAACCACCTCTTGTTATGACAGTCTCTGAGCTGCAGTATATTACAGGTTGAAAGAGTATATATGCTTACAATGGTTTCCTAGGCTTTGTTTTCACTGAGAAAAAGAATACTTGAGTCTCCTCTCCTAAAGCAATATCTACGTTCATTTACAAGGTGAATAGCAAAATAACTAAGACACGTAAATATCTTTTTCACTTGGTAAAACTAATCTTCTCCTTTACATTCCTATTTTTTACATCAAAGAGAAATCCTTAGGTACTCTTTTTATTTGAATTAATCAAAGTACTGTCACGTGTTTCCTGGCATGCTTGCAATAAACACACTAAAAAAATAGGATACCAGATAAAATTAATCATTTCAGTAATTGAAGGTGAATTATCTCAGCACTGAATTCATTGCCAGCAATGGACACAGCAGGAAAAAACAGTGTGAAAGGATTTTAACGGAGTTTAGAAAAGTGCAAACAGCTGTATGCACCCAGAACAAATTCTGTTGTGTTTTGAAATACAAGGAGTAGAGTACCTTCAGTGTCACAGCATATAATTAATATAATGCAGAGTGAGGGGAAAAAAAAGAAGATAAATGTTAGGAAAATGCTGCAGAAACTTATGATTTTGTACAACCATTTTTCAAAGGCATGAAAGATATTGCCAAAAAGAAACTGAAATGAAGAAGAGGATACTACAACATTTTAGATGATTGATTTTGACTTCAGTTTGATATCAGATACAGGCACATTCATATAAATATGACAGATTTTGTGGTTGCAAAGGTCATATGGAATTATTTGATAGCTTAATGTTCAGACTTCCTTGTGCAACTGTAATAGAATGCTACTTATATTTGGACCTCTACAGGTCAGTTCCACTCTAGAAAACTGATGCAAGCAGGTTGCAACTAATGAAAGTTATCACCTTTTAAAAATAGCAAAATAAAAAACAGAAGAATTTTACAGAAGAAGTCTGTTTAATGGAGGGACACCGTGGGAGGATTAACAGATTAGCCTGTAGTTCTGTAATTCTCAGAATGTTAGTGAGTATCCAAAAGGTATCAAAAATAATCTAGAAGTGCAAAACAAGAATGTGCAAATGTATGATTGTTTTAGCGGTAATGTTCTTAAGAGCTGAGATTCACTTGTATGAAGAAAAAATGTGCAAGAAGAAAAAAAAAAGAATGTATAAGGTGCTAATTAGTATAGATGCTTTTCCAAAGTCCTCTATCGCAAATAGAAAAATTAAAAATAATATAAAAAACCCTAAGATTTCATTTTAACCATGGTCAAATAATGATTGCTTCAAAGTTGCATAAGTGAATGCTCTTATATTTTGTCGTTTAGAATAGTTTTTTTTTGAAAGCTCACTATCTCAAAATGTGTTTAATATATCTCTAGTGGACATAGTCCTTCCAATGTTTGACTGCAAAAATGTCTTTGAGGAAGGAGGTTCCTCAATTCATCCTTCAGAGGCAGATTATCCTCATCATACCTGATGCACGGGTGACATCAGTCTTAAAATCTGTATTTTGTAGAAGAGCATAACAGCAAAAAGAACTGGAAAATAAGACCTGATCTTGTTTTGGTTGAAATGGAAGTTAACCTACAGATTTGAACTTAAACCAAAATAAAGTTCTATAGATTCACCATGGTTGGAAAAGACCTCTCTCCAGTTGTCCAGATATCACCAGTGTTTCCCACTAATCCAGTTCTCTCAGTACAGCACAACCTCATCTTAAACTAGTGGGCACATTTAGAGAGGAAAATGAAAGACAGTCCATGGGGTATATCCACCAGGACACTTTCTGCACGTAATTTTTCTGAAAGGTAATATCATGTCTACCCTCTACTGTTGAACTAAGGTCTCTGAGAAATAAAAGGGGTGAGACCAACTGAAACTCAATCTCATGGCACTGCTCAGGGGTTCCACACTAAATGTCTTTCAAGCAGATCATTTTTACCCTTTAGTTTCCATAAAATATAAACAATTCCTTAAGAAAATGTAAATTCTCTGCTCTTGCAAGAAAAGAGTGTAGTAGCTAAAAGCCAAACGTGATGATTTCACAAGAACTTATTTCCACGCTCCTCATACACAGTTTCTATCAATATAATTAGACATTTTTAGCTTGTTTGTTGATTTATATATATATATAAATTTCTTTAAGTGAAATGAACAATTTCTATTGCTTGTATGCTATTAGTGATGTACCCTCCTAAGCATGCCAGCAAGTGGGATGCCAATTTAGGGACTACCTCGCTTGGAGACTAAGTTGAAAAGAAAATTAGTGTTCAGAAGATGTGCAAAACTACATGTTAATCTGAACAGGCTGCTTTTCAGTTTGATGTTGATTTGTGTCTCAGGGACATCCTCGGAGGCTAAGTTAAAGGCAGTGCTGAACTATGCAGTAACTGGAAAGTAGCATAGTCTGGATTCACCTCCTTGAAAGCTTTCAGAAAGCCTTTGTTCTTTTTAACAGCATATTCGTTCACCATCTCAGTGTTGAAAAACCATTGAACAAGACATTTGCGCACGGGTGTAACAGAGTTTAGCACAAGCCAGGGCAAAATGACCTCAAGTGGAAAAAGGTATTTTTATCGAATTTGAAGCTTGTGTAAATTGCTCCAAAAGTAATGCCTCCTATTTGTTTCTGTGGAAACTACCACAGATAAGAAGAGCACAATAACACTCTTTGATAGAGCACATTCTCAGTTACAAAACAGCACTTCTCAACATAGTCACCACCATTATCTATGCATTTTCATCATGCATACCACTCACATAAAAAATGCATTTCAGCAGCAGAAATGACTCACTGTTGCAGTCACTGCTGCTGAAATGCATCACCCACTGCCTCACTTTCTGGTCTCCATAAATGTTCAGCGACTCATGGATATCCATGAGTGCCATTTTTCTGCATGGAGGAATTCAATAACACACTTTTCCTACAGATGCACTTATATGTTAGACACCATTTTCTCAGACTGTACCTCTGCTGCCGTCAGTCATACAGCAACAAAATGTAATGAAATATTGTCAGGAAGGTTCAGTCTCATACCACCACCATCTGCCTCTGGCATTGTGGGCCAACATAACAAAGCAGGAGGTATTACTTTTGAAGCAGCCTTTGTAGATCCTTCCCTCCATATTTTGAGATTTCTTTACCAAATCATTAATGACATTTTGTTTCCACTTATAATTAAACTATACTACAGGCTAAAACAAGGCTTGTAACAGCAATCACATAGTTTTTAGGATAACTCAAGCCATGACCAAGCTGACAGCAAGGCAAGGATGACCAGAAGCCCAAAACACTGCATACATGTACTGCTTAACTTCTGTGATATGCTGGATTTTTCATTCGTATGTATTCCAAAATTAAAAGGCTGCTTTCAAGGATACCCCTCAAATGTTACTCTCTTCCTCTTCTCACTATGTCACAGATACATGCTGCCAATCAATATTTCTGAAAAGCAATTCTTCAAGGATATTAAATGCTAAAATTTGCATAATAGCTACCTACAGTACAGATCATGACTAGGTCAAGGTGCCTTTGCGCTAAAAATGTATACACACATCAGAAAATATGGTGGTGCATGCGTCAAGGAACTGACAGCCTGAAAGACAGACCTAACTGGTAACAAAAATTCAAGCAGCAGAAAAAGAAAAAACAATGAATTAGAGACTCAAGATAATTTGAGTTGCCCTATAAACCTAGAGGAGAACACAAATACAAGAAATACAATATTTGCTTATGATAATAGCAAAGAAAGTCACATTTTGTTTTACAGTTGCTCACTAATCAATTATTAGACATAATCTCAAAGTGACAAAGACAAAGCACTTGAAAACATACCTCACCAGGATTTTCCAGGGTTAATGCACAGAAGGAACCAGGCGCATGTGTGCTTGAGGGACGGGACAAAATATCAGTCTTGACAAATTTGTTCTAAACCTTCTCACACAGTTATCTATGAGTAACTCTGAATCTCACTTGTGTAAAAACAAAATTCTAAACAGACTTTGGTGACAGCTGGGTTTGTCTACCAGCACTGAGTTTTGTTACCTATTAATCAGTTTGATGAATTGAATTATTTATTGTGAGCATCTGGGGACATTTGAAAAATGGTTTTCCCAACTTTGTGGCTTATCTTTTCGGACTGTATGCTGTTAACGTAGCTTATTCATATTTCTCTGCACAAAGCCTCTGAGAACCATTCCTTTCTACCATACGTGTTTGTGTACTATTGACAAATGCAATTCTAAAATCCCCAAACCATTATGATGTGCATCGTCGTTGGCTACTCAGAGTTATATATCTCAACAGTGTAACATTGTGAAAATGCTGAGGCTACTTTGGGTATTTTGTCTAGAAAAGAAAAACATTCTCAACAGATAATTTTCTTTTTTTCTTCCAGATTTCTGAAGGCTTCAATAATACACTTTATGGCCATCTTAAAATGCTGTGCTTCTAGCATGACATTTTCCTTTAGGTACTGTTATCTCGGCTTTGGGATAAATAGCAGGATAACAATTACTATGTTCATAAGAAAGTCTAGCTTCAAACAGGGAAAACTAGCATTTCTGAACCTAAGAGTCTGGGGATCTCTGCAACACTGATCTCTCATAATCACACAACAACTAGTATACAGAATCAATACATGTTTCTGTTTTAAAATTATATTCTTGAATGTCACCATGTGGCCTGAGTACTGTGTACCCTCATGACACTCTCAGACACAATTTGTGTTCCCACTGCCTCCCATCCCATGAAACTCTAGAAAGGGAGAGGAGATGTAAAACAAACCTGAGAGTTGATTAGAACCTCTCAGGCAGAGACATCTGCTAAACAGGATTTGCTGCCACCCAGAGAGGAAAATGCCCGGGCTACTAGTCTGCTCCCATCTATTTTGATTTCGTTTCTGACTCCACCTGGTTCCCAAAACCTGGAAAGAAGTGATGATAGAGGGCTTTCTCCTGGACATTCTTGCCATGCAGAGAGACAGCATTTTCCCCACAGGCCTTGTCACTTGGCCTGGGTAGAGTGTGACTTGTCAGATTAAATCAAAAGCAGTGCCATTAATCACAAGATGGAGACAAGCCAACACATGTGAGAGAGGTCAGTGGCTGAACAAGGAAGAAAATGAAAGTACTGCTGGACAGTTAAAGGAGAAAGCAAGAAATTCTGGACCTGGACAAACCTACAGCAAGCATCTAATTTCACAGGTGATTATCTGAAGTGCTGTTTTGCTTTAGTGCAGGCACCTTCTCTTTTATTTCTATTTAATTATGTTGATTTTGTTTTCTTATACTTAGCTATAGAAATGACACAGTGCTCAAGTAACTTAAATTTTTAAATGAAATAATTTTTTATTGGTACATCAATATAAAAAGACAATCTACCAGATCCTGGACCTCAAGACGTCATTCCTTAAAAAAGAAATCGTTCTTCACCCCCACAGTAAGGGATATTTAGTTACAGCTTAGTGATACATGCAGGTTTCAGCACCCATTTTTCTGTTTCCTGGAATACCAGGGGGCCAAATTATCCACTGGCACAACTTCAACAAAGACAAGCAGATGACTCCGACAGAGAAGATATGGGTACAGCGTGCCAAGTTCTTTCCATCACTGAGCCACAAACAGTGCAGATCATTATGCTGCTTCCCAAAAGTTTCTCTCCAACTAACTCAGAATTTAAAAGGAAAAAAAGCATCTAAAATAATCAGTTCTGCAGTGGCTCCTCTGTTCAATTAGACAAGAGATGAGGAGATGGTTCTTTTTGTATGGTAAGATGTGTTAATTATTTCCTGTGTGTTTCTGCCTGTATCGTTTGTCAGCAATCTTTGACTGTTCTTCTTTAATAAGCAGTGAAAAATCAGTCATCGTTATTTCAAGTATATGTATTTTTTTTTTCCTGCACAAAACATTGTAAACATACGAAGATTACTGTTGAGGTTTGTAAGCTTAAAAACAAATAAACAACAAACCCAGAATTTTTAGGTATGTTAAATAGGAGCTGGAAATTGTTAGCAATACACTCAGCTATGGTTGCTCTAAAAATACATTGGACTGACAAAGTAGTTTACTCGTAATTTATAAACAACGAAGTATGAGAGTCACCTGTTCTCTGAAATGTGAGTAGCCTTGAGAGAAAGCTCACAGTTCTGCCAAAAACATAAACAGCCTTTGAAAGCTGCTTGTTAAAAAAGGGTAAAAGGACATTTGGAAATAAATCTTTATAGACAGACTACTTCAGACAGCCATGTACAACTGCTGTAATGTATTTATAGAAGGTTGCTTCATGGTCACAGAAATACTAAGTATATTAACCATTGGTAAAGCTTTGCCCTGATGCTTTAGGTCAAATGAGCTGTCAAATATGGGTCTGCAATATTTAGACACACACACCAGCAGAAAATCAGCATTTTGGTTACTGTGTGAAAACTAAAAATAAAATCAAAAAGAGTGGATAGAATGCAAGAGCTTATTTCTCCCTGCTCTTCCTATGCCTCTCACTCCCTGAAACTATTTGTGCTAGAAATAACCACTAAAGCCTTCCTTTCATCTTTGCTTCAGAGAAAGAAGAGACAGAAGATATTAAAACTTCCTGACAAAAAAGATAAGGCAGTAGTCAGGGAAATAGGTCAAGATTTGGAAGACAGAGGATCATGACAGTAGTCTATCATGGACCTCTTCTGAGTTCCTTATTGATCTACTTATGGGCAGATCCAGAAAGATATTTAAGTGCCTGTCTCTCTGTGAAATCAATGAGATTTGAGTATCAGGATTCCTCTGAGGAATCCTACTCCTCTTTTTTATTGTACCTCACTTCCTTACCTGTTAAAAAGAAGAGAGACCACTTTTCTTCTCCACTCACATGCAATGAATCTGAATACTTATGGACTGTAAGAGCTTGGATACAGTACATCAGATAAACTCCCAACAAAATAATTTGTGCTGAATCAGATCTCCTATCTTTCACACACACACACAAAACACTACATAATAAAGAAATCATTACACTTGTGTGATCTCTCCTTAAAAACTCAAGTATAAGGAAAAAAATATACTATCTGGAAGAAATCAAACTTTATTTGGTCAGACTTTCACACATTCGAGACTTCCCCACTGAAACGGATGAAAACAAGGCAACTGTTTTCCCTTCTCGCTTTGGAAAAATGTTCATCTTTATTCTCCTCATAATTTTGAGGGGGAAAAAAAAAGCCTGTTATTAATAATGTTTAGCAGAATTTATTAAGAGGAAAAAACAAACAAGAACAACAAATAATCTCCAGCTATAGAATAGTACAGTCAGCAAGGTTGGAAAAGATCTTTAAGATCATCCAGTCCATCTAACTACCACCAATATTTTCCCCTCTAAACCATGTCCCTTAGTAGAACATCTAAACATTGCTTGAACACCTCCAAGGATGGTGACTCCACCACCTCCCTGGGCAGCCTGTTCCAGTGCTTGACCACTCTTTTGGAAAATAAATGGTTCTTAATATCCAACCTCAATCACCCCTTGAGGCCATTCCCTCTAGTCCTATTCGCTAGTTATATGGGAGAAGAGACTGACCCCCATCTCACCACAATTTCCTTTCAGGTAGCTATAGAGAGCAATAACATTTGCCCTGATCCTCCCCTTTTCCAGGCTAAACAGACCCGATTCCTTCAGTCACTCCTCATAAGGCCTGTGCTTCAGAGACATCACCAGCTTCGTTGCCCTTCTCTGGACACATTCAAGGGCCTGTATTCTTTCTTGTAGTGAGGGGCTATATGGTATTCTCCATTTAAAAAATCCATTCAAGTAACTGCTACACTGCCATTTTGGTTCAGATACTAAAAAACCTTACTCTTGACTTCATTCTGCATAAGCTATATGTTTTCTTCCACAATTTCTGAAAAGGAAAAAAAGAAAAAAAAACCCACAGAAAAATTATATTTCTACATGTTACTATTTCCGTTTTTCATGGAGTTAAGGCTTCCTTTTCTAAGCAAAACAGAAATGTTTGGATTTCTTCAGTGTTAACATTGCAAGTATATTCAGATATATATTCATGTTCTTGATTCCCTTTACTTGTATTCCTCTTGGAATACACTGAAACTTGCAGGTAAACCCTTGACATAAGGTCATAAAACTGAGAGGTCAAACCAGTAGAAACGATGCACTACAAAGTAAATGTCATTCCTTTGCTTTCTGAAGATTATGCTGGTAGGTATGGCAATCTCCTCTGCCATTATTCCTGTGCTATTCCCCTACCCTTCCCCCCACCCTTACAAGTCTTCAAATATTTGACGAATTTGTCTAAAAGTGAAGCTGCGCATAGTAATGCGAAAGTGCAAGAGCTAACTCTATGCTGAGAGTTGTACCATTAAACAGCAAGAAAGACTGGTAAGGTTTTAACAGCGAAGAAAAGAATTTTCTCTGAACCACCCCAAAATGCTTCTCAGCAAGAATATTCTGACAAAATTTCTTTTTTTACTCTCATATACACCTACCATGGAGACATTCAAATCTCAACAATCAGGTTTTCTCTTCTGGTGTGATCCCAAAATTGCTCACACATACTTCCTAGGACTGATAACAACCAAGAGAGAAATCTCAGACTGAATGCTATTTATATATATAATTCTAATAAACTGAAAGCAATTTTAATAATTTTTGTATTGCATTATGACAATAAACTATGCTGCATTGTAATACAGAATTAAAAAAAAATTAAAATTCTGATAGGCTTACACTCAACTTTGAACTCAAAAATCTTTTTTCCAATCTTGCACTTTCATTCAATCACTGCTATGTTTGGACATATTCCGTGCAAAACACATGAAGAATGCATCCTGTGTTATTCATTCTTTTCACATTATAGCATCATCTCTTGTATTTGCATATAAAACATCAAATGTGTTTAGTCCTTTGTGGAATTAGAAAGGCTGTACAAATATTCTGCCTCCCGTTGGCTGTTTCTACTCAAGCTGTGCTAGTGATGACAGACTGTTTGAAGTCACTATGGCTCTGGGAGAAACAGACTGTCTTTATAGAAAAGCCAGCATTTCAGGGGAAAAAAGAGAAAGGACTTTTTTTTCTTGATTGGAGCCCAATTAGAAAATTAATTTCTGATTTGAATAGGCAAGTTCTTCTCTGCTCTCATAAAAAAACAGGTTTTTAATACAAATAACCAGTAGGTACTTCCACAGTGCTGGTAAAGCTAGCTGTGCAATAAGCCAATGAAAGGTAGCTTTCAATTTAAATCAATCTAAAAAAATGCAAAATTAAACTATATGACCTTTTCTTTGAATATTAGACATCAGTCTAATAAATAATCTGTCAGGGGCCATCTATTCAAAATCTGTTGATTTAAAGTGAAAGCTTTAAGGTATTTTCCAAAGCATTATCCAATTCTGTTCTAAAGATAATTTTTTGTCACTTCTCTCTACTTCTATCACAAAACTAAGTACATTTCAGTTTTATCTGACTTTACAAAGTGTACATTATCTTCACATCTCAGTCATTCATGGTTAGAAGTATGATGTTAAAGGCTCTTCTGAACTTCTTTCAAAAAGAACTTATGCTGCTCAGATCAAATCACCAACTGAAATATTATCTCCTCACTTTACTTTTCTGTACCATTCTGTTTAGAAAAGATCAAAAATTCAAAGCCATTGCTCAGCTCCAGGAGTACCACAGCAAGCTGCACACAGCACAGGCTGATCGAAGTGCAAATCCCATGTGCTCCACAGACACTATCAAGTCAAGACAATCTCCCTCTTTGTGAACAGTCTTTATCTACAATACTGCTGAGGGGACAGGAGACAACTAAGACAACGATTGTACCTCTGCAATCCACATTTGCAATGTATCATAGTCAGAGGGTGTTGTGCTATTCAGGATGAAAGTCAAGCTAAAAAGGCATATGCAAAACTGAAGAGCTTGAGTTGAAATACAGACCCAAAGAAAAAATACTCGAGGACAGTGTAAGTCAAAGATTCTTTGGTAAAATTAGCAACACTTTCCAGTCATAAAAGAAATTGCATAAAAAAAAATATACTAGCATAAAAAATGGTTACACACATGCTCTAACACCAACATGTAAGAACACAAACATTTATTCTAAAACCAATGCAAGCCCAGCAAAATCACCGTGAGTGATCTCAGAATAATTCTGCCTTCCCCCCTTCACTACAAAAGCAGATGTATCAGCAAGCCCAAGAAAACCACTAGCAACTCCTCTCCTTACTCCCTCCCATTCATACTCCCCTCTCCAAAGACAAATGAAACTACATGGTGACACACTGGAACAAGTTGCTCAAAGAGATTGTGGATGCCCCAACCCCTTCAGACATTCAAGGCTCTGGGCAGCCTGGTCCCATGGTTGGAGACCCTGCCCACAGCAAGGGTGCTGAAGCTAGATGACTTTTAAGGCCCTTTTCAACCCAGGCCACTCTGATTCTACATGGGAAATCTTTCTGGAAAACAGAAGTTGAATGATTTGCTTCCACAAGAAATAGGGAAAGCAGAGGTTCTCCAGGGTCTTGCCTTTTTGGTCTCCTACTGTGATTCACAGTTGCCACGTGAGCAAGAATAATTCGGAGCTTTTTCATTACACAGCTTCAACCATTTTCAAAGGGTTGTGACTAAACTTTACAGGGCAAGAGCTTGCTAACCTCAGCAGAGAAACCAAATGTATAGTGGTTTGAGGATAAAATTCTTCCTTATATTCTGTTCTGATTATCACTAAGCTGAGTTTTCAGGCAGTAAGAGAGATTACAAACTCCTGCTGTCAGAGTTTTCTCTTACAGTAGATAAATAAGATTCCAGAGCTCTCAGCCTGGCACCCCTTGCCAGCATTAAATTTATTTTTTGGAAAGTTGTAATAAATGTAACATGATCAGATACTAAGTCAATAATCCATGTTTTTGTCTCCTCTTGTCCAAACTGCTATCAAATAGCTGATTATGAGAAGTACAATTTTAACCCTTACATTCCAAATAAGAATAACCATGTGGACAGCACTGGCACAGGCTGCTCAGGGGGGTTGTGGAATCTCCTTCTCTGGAGATATTCGAGATTCTGTGATTCTATGATTCTATGACATGTGAATAGTCAGGTCTGAAATGCAGCCTATTATCCTATTCTCTTGCCATTCTAATTCTACTAACTACATTTATTTTTCATGTTTCTTACCAAAGGGGAAATACAACCCATGGGAAACAACATAAACATTGATTTCCTTGCAAAATTCTTTGGATTTGTTTTTGAAAACCATTAACTATTTTGCACTGTATGATAAATTTTTTTAAGACTGCCCTTTTTTCTTATTTCTGCAGATTTATCATGCTTAAATAAAATACAAGTAGTCATGTTGTCAAGACGTGGTAGTGGTAAAGAGAAATGAAGAAGAGGTTAGCAATTCCAGAAGATGTATCCTCTGTCTTTTGCTACCTCTTCTTTAAGAACATTGCAGCTTTCTGCCCTGTTAAAAGTATGGGAGATTGAAGTCAGTCAATAAGAAAGAGTAAACAAAAGAAACATCTAAACTAGGAGAACAATTTGCAAAGGCCAGTAACAAACACAGATGTGCCTGGAGCGTCCACAGCTGTCACCCGCTCCCCACAGAGGAGCACAACTCTCAGTAGCTCCCTGCAGATTCTTCATTACATGGGGAGAAGAAGCGGCCAAAGCCTCAAGGTCTTGTGAAGACCTCTACAGCCACACAGAAATGAAGTACAAGGTGCTGTAAAGGTATGTAAATGTTCTCCTTTAATCCTATCCTGATTTCTAGTGGTGCCCTCTATCTACTCCTCAAGGAAATCCAGCCATAGATCACCTCTTGCCTTATCAACTGCAATCACAGGCTGCACCAACCTAGGAAAATCAAATAGAAGGCTATCTGGTTCCCAGTCAAGCTCACTATGCCTTCGTTTTGATATCTTCAATTTTTTAAGCTGGATCTAGGTCTGAATTAACACTGGAACAATTTTGTTGTCATAATAGCTAAAAAATCAAAGAGTCAATTAATATTTTTATACCACAAATTGAACATGGTAAAATGTGATTTGTTTTTCAAAAGCTAATGAACCTGTAATTCAGAATGTCTTCATTTTTACTGTAGATTTCCAGATGGAAAATTATATACATATTAAAATATGTGCAAGAATCTGATAAAGGTAAAAACTATGTGTTTTGATCTGGTGAGTCTCACTGAGCATGGACTTCAAAAATGCCTAAGCATGTCTATTACAAATGATGTAATGATGAAAAAGTGATGTAAAAAGACCAAAAAATCGACGTTTTTATTTCATTTTGAAATATGATTACTGTTATCCTATCTGTTTATGCCTCTGAGTAAGGTAAAGGCCCTGCGGAAAAGCAAGAGAAAATGGGCTAATGAAATTAAGTAGTAGTATTAGATGGTGCCATGCCATGTGAGAGCAAAGTACCAGTAATCAGCAGCTGGCCTTTATGGATGTCTCAGGCTGATATATTTCAGTTTTTTTTAATTATTTTTCAGCATGTCAAAGACCAAAAGACAGTAAGAGCTTTCAATACTGCCAAATACTTTATTCTATAATGACAGTGAATATGGAGTCCTCTACTTGCTTCTTACCCATGCAGCACGTAGTAACACATGGTTCTGAGACTCTTCATTCACATTTACGCTAAGACTTCTTGTAAAAGGAAGCGACAACCAGTGCAGCAACAGTAAGTCACCACTTTTTCTGATTTATTGCTAGCTCCTCCTAAAAAAATTCATGCAAATAAGTGATAACTTCAGAAATATTTTTATAATAGATCAGCTGGTATGGTTTTATAATGATTAATTCTCAGGGCTTATTTGACTGACTTTTTGTATTTTTACATCATTAGTAGGCTTTAATTGTTGTTTATGAGCAGGCATACATCGAGTTAAAATGAAATACTAGTACCAAAACTAAAATTAGACCAGAGAATTTACATCTGACTTAAACTGATTATTATTTCTGGCATTAAAGTTAAGTGAAAAGATTATTACGCTCTTACATGTCATTATAAGTAATAAAAGCAGGCTTCTAACTAGAGTCCTACATGTAACTATTAAAGTGGAAAAAAATACTAAGCATTCCCTGTTTTCTAGACATGCAATGAATATCAATTGTTAAAGCAAGTAAAAAGGCCTAATACATTACTTGAGAGCATCCCTATCCCTTTACTGAACTATAATTTCCGCATTATAAATGAACAGCGATATACTAAAAATCATGAACATTTACAATGTACCCTGTCACTTACTCCAGACACCAATCTTTTGGTACTCTACAGATGGTCTTCATGGAATAGTTAGCAAACATAACCACCGAAACTATAAGAAAATGAAAAATCTCAGAGCAATTTAAAAACAGATGGACCTATAATTTTCCTGACATAAGATCATCCAGGGTACAGATGTCTGTCACTATAATCATTAAATAAGCAATAAAGATGTAAAAGAATACAAAAATATTTGAGTTAGACATTTACTTTTATTTAGAATTGATTCTGTACCTTTTCACAAGCCAATAAGAGAAGTAAAAATTGAGATACTCTCACTTGAGGTATCATCCTTCCCATTGTTGAGTAGATTCCTTTATAACTAGACTAAAACAGATGAATATTTTCTTCCTAGAAATACAGCTCAATTTTAAATAATTCTTGTTTATGCTAATATTTGGTTACAAAAATACTTCATAGTTTATTCTACTTGGCAAATGTTAGCAATGCAAAGGCATTGAAATGAATTAATATGCCAACAACAACAACCAAGCATAAAAAATTATGCTTTGTACTAAGTAATCCCTAAACTCAATTAAATGGTTATCTCAGAAAAACTGTTTTACTCCATGCAACTTGCAGTTCTGCTGAAGGCACTCTGAAAGACTTATCATAATATAGAGTCTACATATATTACATAGAAGTAAAACTGCTATCACACATCAATATATTGGTGTATACCGAAGTAGAAAATATGAGAATCATATAGGACAGGAAAGGATGAATACAAGTCTTCCCATATCACATTTGACTCTGCAGTAATATCGAACCTATTATGTGTCCTTTCTCTTTGGTGTAAGTGAGCAAACCTAAACTCTGACAGTTGCAGAGTATTTCCTGAATTTGGACTTCAGAATGGAAAGCTCCTCAGTCTTCTGACAGCAAAAAATATACCCACTGAATTAAAACCTGTTTGTCTATACAAGCCAGAATTTGTTAAACTTTGATGTCGGCAATAAAGGTCTTAAAAATTAACCCAGATTTATTTGTAAAATGCAAAGAATTTATAAAACTCCCCCAAATCCCATGAAAACAAAGGGGTTCTGCTGGCAACTGCAAATAAATAAATAAATACGTACATACATAAATACATAACTACTTTTCCAGTCTAGACGTGGGTATAAGAACTCAAACCTGAATGAAGTAAAACTTTGATTAACAGAGAAAGTATTTTATCCCCACTTGTTTTTTGTTACTTTGATTTTTTTTTTTTTTTTGAGTTGTATTTTTTTTCCACCCAAATCATTAGGAAGCCATTTATCGGGAAGCAATTATAGTTTTGATATGTCACACAACTAAGTGGATATTACACAATTCCAAGAAATTATTTTACCAGTACCTCCTAATAATCAGGTGAAGCAGAGAAATGTCCAGCTGACCAGGAGAAATAAACAACATCACTTGCGTGAAACAAAAATGTTGTGTAGTATAATGAGGAATTTACATATATACCTCCAATTGTTGAGGAGAAAACTACCTTACATTTGAGCAGTACAATGGACTACATTGTTTCTAAAAATTATCACTTTGTTTCCTCTTTTAAAGCACCCACCACACTCTAGTTACAGTCAACAGTTCACACTAATTTTAAAAATATAGCTGACTTTCCGCATTGCACAAGAATCTTGACGGAAGGCAAAGATGTGACCTTCTGCATAACATCCTTTCTGAAAATATAACTGCTTCCACAGACATGGTGTGAAGCGCTGCTAGTCACGATCTTGGTTTCAACACCATACCACAAATTCCCACTTTCCTATCAGAGGCACTCACACTGTTTTCTTTTAAGTAGAATAAAACAGTTGTGACATTAAATCCCTTCATGCTTAAAACAAACACACACAAAACATTTTTCACCTCTCTAGTTCCTCTCTGGCAAAAACTGCTAAGCCACGTGGCTCTACACACAAACTGCTATCTACAGGCTGTTCTTCCTGGATGACACATTAGGCACGGTGATCCACCATGAGTCTTACAGTCATACTGAACAATTCATCCCACATCCCTGCAACTAATTACTGACATACTAGAATTGATAGCTTTCTAAACTATTCTAATCTATTTTCTCTAAATAGGTTAAGTAGAGATAAAAAGTCTTCCAAAAAAGAGTTTTTTAAAGGTAGCAAATTGTGAAACAGTGGTCATATCATTTTTACCCTTTAAAAGAGTACTTTGTATGTCCAAACTCCACAAAGAATAAGCTATCAAATTTAAAAGGACAGCTGAAAATGTCCTGTCTGATTTGCTTAAGTTCTCACTGACACATCCGATTTTCTGAAGTTGTCACTGAAATTCATCAGCAATCCTGACATCATTCTCCTATGATTTAAACATCTCTGTAGTAGCTCTAACAAAAAACCTCTTGGGTATTCTGTCTCAACAGAGACATATGGTAGGCAATTCTGAAATGCAATTTTTCCATCAAGCCAGTTTCTCATATTCCCAATGTAATAGCAGTCCACAGAAATGAAAAGAAAAAAATTGTACATGGGGACTCTGGAGGGAAAACATGTAAAGAATCAGACGCCAGAAAATAAACAAAAACCCACGTCCCCAACTCTCATTAAATTATACCTAGAATCAGAAAAGAATTAACAAGAAGCTTAAACTTAATATAAGGTAATTCCACAAAACCCCGAGTATGTCCAGCTGTGAGGCAGGCATTATCTATGCTGGGTTCCTCCAGCATCTCCTGCAGTGATCCCCAGCCACTCATACTGGCAGCAGTCTCACAGTCCTTTGCCCTCCAGGAGTACCGAACCACAGGATGCACACTGTGCCCGGTGTAAATCCATATCTTGCCCTGTTCACTCCATATGCAATCATAAGTTTTCAGTTTTCTAAACAATATGCTAACCCTTCTCTGACTGGCTTGTATCAGATGGCTTGAAAACAGGCAGTGAATTTGCGTAAACTAGGGTCAGAAAAACAGATCTAGAAGACTGCAATGTAATTTAATGTAATTAAAAAAATCAATCAGCTAGTCTACAAAAAGAAATACCAAAATAATATCCTACCAGACAAACATTCAGTAGCATAATTTAGATTTTTCAAACAATTACCTTAAATATTTCCTCCTCTGCCAAAATTAACACAATAAGCACATTCAGAAAACTAACTAGCTAGGCACACGCTACTGTGGAAAGGAGTAAAGCGTGATGCCATGCACTTTCCATACTGTGGAAAGGAGCAAAGCGTGATGCCATGCACTACAAAAGCAGATGTTGTGTGTCACCTCTTGAGAGATGATAAAATGATTCTTGTGCTTTCATGACAGTTTCCTTAGTCTGCAAAAGGGCTGGGAAACTGATGGCATGGATAAGATCATATTATTACATTAGAAACTAGTACAAATAACATAACTTCCAATATGAATCTACAGATCTCATCTTCACCCCACAGTGTAGAACAGAATGAGTAAAATTGCAGATCAAGCAGAATTCATATCAAAAAAAGAAATACTAATAAATGCAACTCTGTTAGGGTTAAATCCTGTGACAAGTCAGCATCTACACTATCTTCCCAATGGGATCATGAATTTTCGTGTTGACAGCCAGAGCTCAAATCTATCTTCAAACTTTAAAAATCCATTACTACTCCCCAGCGATAAATTGGTAATTGAAACAGCTGGGTTGGTGCACAAATAACACTCTGATGTTAGATAGCCTCCCAGCTCTCAAAAACATGGAAGCCTTAAAGCTTCAGCACTTCAACTTATTCTCCAGAGACATGATACAGGAAATCACCATGAAAAAAAAAATGGTGCTAACTTCAATTGCTTCTCAGCAAAACTCTTTCAAGCCCCACAGTATGAAAATTGCTTGCACTTGGTGCTCTTTCAGCAGCCACTCAGGGGTTTAGGGACATGTTATTAGGTTTAATTTGCCCATGTGGAAAAACGACTGCACCTGCTACCATAATTTAAAGTTATGGTGGCAGATTTTTACTTTCTGCATTTTAACACTATTTGCCCATGTTTAGAGTGAGCTAGGAAAGGTAAAAATCATTATTTTATTTTGACAACTAAACTTGGAAAACAAAGGGGGATTTAATGTCTTCTTTTCATCGCTTTCTTTCCAGTAAATGTAAATTCCTTCCTCATCTTGACAGTTTAAGATAAACCAATTAAACATATGTGCTTAAATAATTTCAGTGTTCAGCAACACAAAACAGGAAATATTTCAAAATTATATCCTTACACTAATTATCATTTTATTAATGCACAAGTTGTACCAATACTAAATTGCTGAAAACTCTCTGCATACTTACATTTGTTCATATCTCTAAAGAAGTAAAAAGTAGCTTACCTCAGTTTTGAAATGAAGTAAGCATAAGACACATTTCTAAAAGTATGTTTCTTCTTTTAGCCTGTTTATGCAACTGATTTCAAAATCTGTAATACATGCTGCAGTGCCCTCTCATGGATACAAAACGCTTAACAAGAGCTACTACCAAACCTGCGTCATCACATCATTTCACCTGATTCTTAAGAGTTAATTGAAAAGCCAAGACAAGGGAAGATTTCAGGAAAGCAGTTGACTGCTAATTGTAATCATTCATTTCTTGCATCCACATCCATTACTGAACTCACAGAATTTTAGGTAAATTAGTGTTCAAAAGTGATCTATGATATCAGTATCAAATCCATCATCAGAACTCTTAAGCTATTCTATTGAGTTGTCTTCAAATCAAGACCCAGATATTCTACAGTCTCTTTTATTTCACACTCATGCACAGTGCAACAAAACAGAGAACACAGAAGTCCTATTCTTTGCTGAGAGACACTCCAGTGTCTCTTCCAGAAACATATAGCTACAGTCACTTTGGAGAAAATATGAAATTTATCTTTTGAAAATTCATCTTCTTAAAGTATTGGAAGAAATAACCCATAATCCCAATGAGAAAACAGATTGTATTTATCAAAACTGTGAAAACAGTTATGATGGATAAAAAATGCATCCAAGTGATTAAATATCATTTTATCTAGAGAAGGATAATCTATAAGTAGAAATTTTTAGAAACCTGTATGAGAAAAAATAAGCAACAATGACAAAATAGATAAAATATTCGTGTAATGGGCTAATACCTTTGAGTTAAATGTAATGCTTAATATTTCTACAACATGAACAAACCTGTAGTTGTATAAAAGATTGCAAATCTGGAGTAATTAGAAGACAAACACTGGTCTGGCCCCTTTTTTTTAGGCTGCATACATTGTATTCGTCATCAAGCACAACAAATATCTGCAGAATGAGATCACTTTTTAAAAAAAACACCCAATAAAAGTGTTCAAATTCAGTTTCAGCAATACTGTAATAGTAGATTTGTTAGAAGACAAACACCATGGGAATTTGAAATTAGTCAGTTTCTACTGAACTTATTTTAGGAAGAAAGTGTTTCAAAATGCCAAACCATTCAGCACAATAAAGGAGCTCTGAAGTTATTGCAAAACACCAAAAATCAAACAAAACGCTTTATGAAGCAACTATACAGACTGGATCAAAACAATAAACCACCAATAAATCATAGATGATGAAGTACTTTTCTGTAATTTGTAACTATTGCATTTTTATTATCAGGAAAAATAGAGCGGTACTGGAGGTATAAAAAAAGTGATCTGCCTTTCAATTGCATGGCAATTACTTAGATCACATTATCTATTCTCAGTACTTAAAGCTAACCCTCATTACATGATGAACTGGATATGTTTTCAATATTCTGTTTTGCTACTTTGGACGTTAAAACTTTCTAAAATGATAGCAGAAATAGATCTAATTACTCCGCTGTTTAAGGGGAGGATACATGGGATTGTATGAATTTTAAGCCATTTGAATTGGCTGTGAAATGACAGACAGCTGCAAAGATACGGGATATTTTGGCTCCAACACGGTCAGCATGTAACACCTGCAAATTTAGGTTTTTGTTTTTTTTTTTAATCATGTTACACACTTAAAGCAACACATGCATACAGATATGCCCCATTTGTGTGAACCTACATATACTCATTGTGAAATACTGCAATGTTTAGAAAAAATTGTCAAAATACAATTCACTGTTGATCCAATACTGAATACAATATTCACTGTAAACACTAAAAATGACAGTTTGGACCAAAGGGTCAATCACTTTCATTCTTACAATCAGTTAAAAATAGAGGGAAAAAAAATAAAAAACAATAAGAAGAAAAAAGAACCATCACCAACACATGCCTAAGCCTGTTTTTCACACAGACAAGAAGCTTCTAATGTCATATTTGCTTTCAAGAAATATTGTACTAGTTTATCAGAGACACAGAAACTGAACTGCCTATGACTTTCTAGTTAAGTGTGCACATGAAAAAGAGAATTATGTATTATGCCAGGCTGGAAGGGACCCAAATGGACCCTCTTGGTGCAGACCCTTTACTTCCCTAACCCCCAGCTGCCTGTCCCTTGACACAGCTCCATGCCGTTTCCTCGGGCCCTATTGCTGTCACAGAGAGCAGAGCACAGAGCTGCCCAATGGCTCCCTGTGAGGAGCTGCAGCCATCATGAGGCCTCCCCTCAGCTCCTCTGCTCTGGGATGAACAAACCCAGGCACCTTGGCTGCTTCTCATACATATTCCTCTCTAGATCGTTCACTGTCATTGTAGCCCTTTGGATACTCTCTAATATGTTAATATTTTAACATGGTGCCTAAACCTGCATCCTGTGCTTCAGGTGAAGGCATACAGCACAGAGCATAGCAGGCCAAACCCTTCCGTCACCCAACTGGCAGTGCTGGGACTACTGCAGGGTACTGCTGAGGCTGCCAGAGCACACTGCTGTCTTATATTCAACTTGCCATCAAGAATTTGACATCATAACCATTTGAAGTCTTAGTACACTAAAGAAATGGCTGCAAAGAATTTATTGTCTCAAACTTGAAATGAAGAAAATATTATTAACGTTCAGTTGTGACTATTTAAAAAATATTTCATGATTTTATTTTATACACTTAAATACAAAACCTGACAGCAGAAAATAAAATGTAAAATAAGTAAAAGGTAGTGAAAATTTTAAGGCTTCAATTTAATTTTAAGTTCAGCAGTCAAAATCAGAATCATGACAGGGTCTCTTTCTCATGAAGAAAACCAATCATTCTTGGAAACAGGCTCAGATAACATGGAATCATAGAATCATTTGAGTTGGAAGGGACCTTTAAAGGACAACCAGTCCAACTCCTTACAATGAGCAGGGACACCTACAGCTAGATTAGGGTGCTCAGAGCCTAATCCAGCCTGATTTTGAATGTCTACAGGGATAAGGGCATCCATCATCTCTCTGGGCAACTTGTTCCAGTGCCTCACTATACTTACTGAAAAACACTTTTTCTTTATATCTTGTCTAAATCTTTTAGTTTGAAACCATTTCTCCTTGTCCTACACTGCCAAAAGTTCACACGGATTAAAACAAATCATACCAGTTTAGTGAAAATGCATACAGAATTTTAATCTGATTTGCAAGACTGTAGATTTGGGGCATAGGAGGGAGCAAAGGGAAAGAGTAAAAGACATATTAGCTCAAGCAGGTGCGAATCCTGCTTTTTAAGAATCTGCCACAAAGTATTTTCTCAGAAGCAGCACATACAAGACCATTATTTTGTTCTCTTGATGTCGGAGATCAGTTTTCCAACACTGGACTAGCAACCTGCTACAGATACTGGAGCTCAGCTGGTTCTCCATAAGCCATGAATTTGTAATGAAAACATTTCCCACAAACAGACAGGAAACCAGAGAAGACATCAAATTCCTTGTAAGTGACATACGAGTTTGTTGTGCATGAACAAAGTCTCAGTTTTTACTCTGCCTAGGTTTTGCATTCAATTAAGTCTGGACATGAAGCTAAGGAAAACAGTACTGTTTCTTTAAAGCACCGGTCAGCTTGCACTTACTAAGTGTTGAATTTAATTAAAAATCAAATGAACTTGAATTCTAAGCAACAAAATATCACATGTATCAGATATACTTAGGAGAATACAAACAATTTGTACAGTTCTCCAGATTTACTGCCAATTCCCTTATTGGTGTCTCTTCAAAACTGAACTTCATAGAAAAATGTATTCCCTCAGAACTACTGTCTTTAAATAATGGTAGCACTCACAGTAAACATGATTCTGTGGCATAAAGAAAAACTTTGAAAACACATTTACTTGCACGGAGCATGTGATATCTTGGCAAAACCTCTGAAGTGTTCCATGGAAAGAAAGTATTAAGTGACAAGTGACTTCTTGTAAACCATGACCTCGCCTTCACATGCGGTTCATGCTGAAGGTGTTACGAAAAACAGCCAGAGAATTAATTTCAACAGGGAGTTCTTACCTTTCAAAATCAGTCTCTGAGTTTAATTCATAGCCTGTTCTCTTTTCTGTAATGCATTTTACATAGATTGCTGTGATAGATTAAGAAATGTTCTGGAAATGTTAGCAGATAACTAGTTTAACTCTCAAATAAGGAGCTCTTGTTACTCCAGTTTTATACTATATACAGCCTCTGGGAATTTCGACACTATTTCTGTTAGCTACACAAGAAAAGCAATTCTTGAATACATACTTTTGAGAAGGTAGATCCAAAATGTATTAACAGAGATATTATAGCATAGCGAAACCTGAAATGTACCCTACATTTCATAAGTCTTTTCTTAAAACACTGATGATACAAGAATATTAATAAGAAGTCATAGAGATATAACAGGAACAACAAACTATAAGCATGGAATAAAACTTGCTGGAAGATTAAAATGCCTGCAGAATGAGAAATTCTCACACACATCTGTGAATCAATTTCTACAAACCTTTCAGTGTTATTACACCAAAGTCATTGCTAGTGAGCAAAATAAAACACTCATTCAACTACTATATTTAAGTCTTACATCAACCTTGAAATTTAGAGAGGCAAGAAATAACATCTTATCCTAAAAAACATATTCTGGAAGAAATAATCCAGGACAGACCTCTGAGGAACAGTGCAAAAAAAAAAAAAAAAATACAAGGACTACCATGAAATCATGCACTCAGAACTCCTGATAAGAAGTCTCTGGTGACACTAGTTGTCAGCAGGCTTTACCAGGAAAGGCTTCCATGTAATCAGGAATAATACTGGCCAAGAATTATAAGCATATGGGTCATCAAAGATTCTCTTTCTAGGGGCTTAACATTCTAGCTCTTCAAATATAAAGCTGAGCCAAGACAGCACTTTGAAGCTGCTACCTTTTACCCTAATAATGCATCTACTCTTCTGCAATTAGACTGCTGCTGCAATTAGTGGAACTAATTAATGGCTGGGGGGACGGTTTCTGTTTATTTGTATTGGTAAACAGCTTTAAATTACTTAAATACATTTAAATTCAAGTAATAACACTTCAACATTCTTTTTCCATTTCATCCGTATTTTCTGCCAGAAAAAAAAAAAAAAAAAGGATTTCTCTCTCGTTTTGTCATAGATTTGTTGGCTTTAGGTGACAAAAAAGCAGATGACTTTATCTTCAAAGAAATGTAGTGCTAAATTTCAGACTATCAAGCTTCTTTTGATCCTTTCAAATGATAGGACAAGAAAACAGAACTGTTAAGCACTTCAGCTGTCAAAAAATGCTGGATTTGTATTTCATTTTAATGTAGTCTGGCTGGTGTCTTCCTATAATACATCTGTAAATCCAGAAGAAATTCAGCTCAGGCTAGAAGCAGCACTGCAAGTTAGCATCTAATACAAGAAATGCTACATAGCTACATTTAAAAACGAACAAACAAACAAGCACTGCTCAGTGTTTGCATTCACAAAGTGTAACTATGATTATAGTAAGAAAGGTGTTAACATTCAAAAGTACATTCAACAAAGTATTCAGCCACAACAGCTGTATGGATTTCTGAGAGACACATACCCTCCTACAATGAAAACAGCCAGTAAGGCTTCAGAGAAAGAACTCTCATTATTTTCTCTCTTGGCAAGCATTCATAATAAGAAAATAAATAAATAAAAAATAAGTACCAAATCTAGAAGTTTAGTAGCAGTGGCAATAGAAAAATAGTAGAGGCAGTTTTCTCAGCCAAAATAGTACAATGCCTACAAGAGTTGTTGCTGCATCCTACAGAAATGGATGTAAAACACAATCTCCTGTCCTGAACAGTTTGAAATGCTGCTATTTAAACCATTAATTTATCAGAGTATACAACGTAGAGAATTTATTTTGAAAACCCCAAAGAAATCTTATTTGTTTGGATTTTTATGGGTTTGTTCATCCACATTACTAGGATTGGCTCAGAATTAATCTAACTCAGTGAGAATGCTGAAGGTAGCAGTACAACAGCCCAGCTGTCAAGATAATATAGAAACCTATAATGGAAAATAAATCCCTGCAATTTATTTTTTTTGGAAAATACACACTCAGTGTTATATCCTGTTCTCCATTAAAAGTACTGTATGCTAAAAAGAGAGCTTATCTCCAAATATGTGCCTTAACTTAGACTGCATTGCGGGGGAGTTGGACTAGATGACCTTTAAAGGTCTCTTCCAACTCTATGGATTCTATGATTCTACACCCCTGTAAAGTCTATTCAGAAAATGATTGTCACATTTTTTTCCTTTCCAGAGTAAGACTTTTCAAAGTCATGAACTACTTATGAAGTCCTGAAGAAAAAAATACTATCACCATCAGATTATTTGTAAACAGTAGTCTGGCCAAGCAGCTAGACAGAAAGGAAAAAGGGTCAATAACCCTATTGGTAGACCTTCCAAATCTGCTTACAGGATTGAGAAAAGATGGGATATTTTATTCACAACATTTATTATTAAATACTTCACTCAGCATCAACTCTGCTTGGAACTCAAGGTCTAATGCAAGATACACAATCATCACGAACTGAAGAAGATTTTTAATTAAAACATCTGTATTATTCCTTATTATAGTATAAATAATAAAGACAGTGGGTAAAATACCTAAAAATACAACTTGATAAAAGAATAAAAATCTTCATTGTTACTTGCATTTAATGGTATTCATGAGCTTTCGCATGTAGCAGAGTGAATGACTTGTTTTTTCAGCTTGAGTAAACATCAGGAACTACACTCGAGGAAAGGAAGTAGTCACTGAGAATATTTTTATTTGAAGTCCTTATATTCTTACTTTATATTCTGTGGTTCTGATGGACTTTTACCTCAGACTAAAATCTCACTGAGACATCTGACCAATCAGTGATTTGAAAGAAAATTACAATTTCAGGCCAAATATATAATATTACTCCAAAAACAACATTAAGTTAACTGTTTTTAGAAAACAAAAAAAGTTTTTTTTATGTTTTTCACTTAACATTAGTTGAAGATATCTGCACAACAGACGAATTCACAATGGGCAAATTTACTTCAATTTCCTCTTCATGGGTATATAATCTGCAGGAATAACCTCTAATTATTAGAAGCCATGTCTATTTTATGTTTGTATACTCTTTTCTTTATTTAGAAAGCTTTCCTAATAACTAGTTAAATACGACAGTACTACCAAACACATTACACACCACTGAAGCAAAAGCCATTAAAATACATCCAGATTTACAAACCTTTCAATAAATACAGCTTTGGCAGTAAAGCATTTATTTGATTTGCCAGAAAATCACACTCTCATATAATGAAAATAAAGTAAGGGAACTTTGCATTAACACAAATTGTTGTTAAGCTATTGCCAGAAATACCACTAGAAGATTTTGTTAATTTTAAAATACTATAATAGATCACAGACCAAGTACCTTATCTTCAAACACTTCAGTGGCATTTGGAATAGAGTTACTGAGAATTTTATGAACAACATTTTCTGATAGACAAATATTTACTAATGGAAAAAAAAAAAAAAGACACTGTAAAAATCAGAAACAAAGGAAGTAAATGAAATTGTCATGCTCCAACAGCTGGTATCAGATGCTTGTGGAAATACATCTACTGAAGAATTGTATTAATAGTAGCTGCAGATGGTTTTTAAATCCATCCATCCGTTACAGTTAAGTGGGCTAGACAAAAGTGACGAAAGGAGCAACTCTAAAAGACACTGGTAGTCACAGAAGATTATGTGCAATAACAAATAAATCCTAGAAGACCAGCACTGTGTGGCTGATAGAAATGAGTGGAACCGCAGCTTATTGACAAGAGCTTGAGTATTTGACCATAATTTCTTGGCTTGTACTCTTCTCTGCCTGATATGTTCAACTCTATTCAAGATGACTAAAATAATTTATGAATTTGGCAGGTACTGCAAACTTGCGTAACTTCTAGTTCATAACCCTATCTTTACATCTTATAAATTATGCATTATGAGAAATGATGCAGCTGTAAATTTCCATCCTTATTCTCTGTAGACGTATTTGTTGTATTATGCTATTATGCTTAAATAATATACATAGTATAACATAACATTTCTGCTCAGATTATTCTGTTGTCCTGTGAGGACTGAAATGAATACTGATCCTCAGCTAAAATAATGCCTTGAAATGGATGAGGGGAGGAGATAGTTCATTTGTTTAAAACAAATGAATAAGAAAATAGAAATTAAGGAAAACTAAAATTTGCAGAAAAATAAGCTTGTACAGTCATGCAGGTCACTTCACAAACTATACCTATGTCAAGATATGAAGAAAGAAAACAGATTGATTTTCCATTTTCTATACTAAATCTTTAAATATAGAAGTACAACCTTCATAATTTATAGACAGCAGCTCTCCTGAGCTAAAATATATTTTTTAATTTGATCGGTGATGTATGGAGAAAGAAAAAGATATATCATGCTTCCTCCAAATAGAATTTCAGTTCCTTGGTCTGATGATTCTGTTAAATAGTTTAATGCCAAAATATATGAAATGATGCTATTTTTATTATTACAATTATATGCATTTGTAATATTCAGCAATTTATTTTTACATTTCAACAAATACAGGAAAGATTGTAACATTAGGAGTCCCAGAAAACTAAGGAAAATGCAATCAGCTGAGGGAGAGAACCTTCTGGGATACCATCCATGTGATCATAGACATAAAAACATGCCATCAGAAAAAATACTTTCACACAGCATAAACCTCTGTGACTTGCAATTAAATGTTCTTTCAAGCAAGGGTCTTTCACAGGCCTTTCTTCATTCTCTTTATCCCTGTGATCAACTCTGCTAAGAATTCTTTCTACTAAGCACGCTTAGTCATTATGGCAATGTGCAGCAATCTCCAGCAAACAAGAGCTTGCTGTGACCAAACAACTCACTGGTTTTGAAGAGTCATCATTAAACACTGTTACTAAAGAACAGATTTCTAACTTTGAAAAACTCCTCCTTTGCCCAGGCCAATATGAAGCTGCCTTGTTTAAATAATTTACAGTTTAATCAATGAAGGGATCTTAAGTCATATTTTCCTTGTTTCAGAAACATTATGGATCCTCTATAACTGTTTATCCAAATTTATAAGTGAACAAAGTTAGACAGTCCACAATACATAACTTTACTGATGCAGAAACACATTCAGAACAAAGCCAGAGCTTTGATTCCTCACTAAAGAAACAAAAATATATAAATAAAAGCAAGTTATAAGACTCACAGCTATTCTCTTCCAAGCACCAGGGTTTCCTGTTAATTTGCTGAGGCAATAATTCACTAAGTAGTTGAATAACAATGGATCATATTTTAATCTTAAATTATACATGCTAGCTTTTGTTTGGGGGTTGGACTAAATGATCTCTAGAGGACCCTTCCAACACCTACAGTTCTGTGATTCTGTGATAAAAACAAACTAAAAAGTCAAACCCGGAACTGGATCAAATTATCAATTCATTTCCGTTTCTCTGTTTGTGCTACTGTACGGTACCAAGACTGATTCACCTCTTTCCCTCACAGTACTTTGTGGCCCACCACCACAATTTCTTTTACTCTTAATAAAACTGAAATTAATATTGAGATGCGCAAAAGAAAATTACAGAAGGTGAAGATGCAGTGTCATTATAGCTATTTAAAAAACTGCATTTTCTTTCACATCATGTTAATAATTTATTACCACATCTCTCTTATAAAAATGGTCCATTTAGCAAACAAACCCCTCAAAGCATCTACTAGGCATCGCAGAACATGCTAGTTTGCCTTATGTGTTCATAGGACAGTGGGAATATTTCACCATTCACCAAGTACCCGGTCCCACACTTTGGCCATAATGACTCCAGGCAAAGATACAGGCTTGGAAGAGAGTGGATGGAAGACTGTGGAAGAAATGGACCTGGAGGGGTTGGCTGATGCTCAGCTAACCAGTGTGCCCAGGTAGCCAAAAAGTCCAAAGGCATCCTAGCTTTATCAGAAGTAGAGCAGGCAGAAGGACCATGGAGGTGATTGTTCTCCTGTACTCAGCTCAAGTGAGGCTGCACCTCAAGTACTGTGTTCAATTTGGGCTTCTCTCTACAAGACACTGAGGCTCTACAGCATGTCCAGAGAAGGCAGCTGAGGGAACTTGGATTATTTAGGCTGGAGGAGGTTCAGGGGAAACCTTGTAGCTCTCAACAACTACCTGAAAGAAGGTTGTGGTGAGGTGGGGGCCACGTAACTAGCAGCAGGAGTCGAAGGAATAGACTCATGTTGCCTCAACATGTGGTTCAGATTGGATATTAGGAAGTGTTTTCTTTTCCAAAAGTGTAGTCAGACACTGGAACAGATTGCCCAGGGGGGTGGAGAAGTCACCATCCCTGGAGATGTTCAAGCAATGTTATATGTTCTACTAAGGAACATGTTTTAGAGGGGAAATACTGGTGGCAAATGGACAGTAGGACTAGATGACCTTGTCCGTCTTTTCCAACCTTGGTGATTCTGCTATCTAAAAATCTAATCTACAGTTTTAATAAGGAGCGTGAAAAAGTGCTGAGAACATTTGAAGAAAATCCAGCTATGTTCCAAATCCTCACATACTACAGACATATTCAAATATGACCTACTAAAAGCCTGAAAAACCTAAGACACATTGGTGTCCTTAAGTTAGAAAAAATCTTTTATTGTGGATGTTTCTTTCCTTTCACTCACCCCCAAATAAATGCTTTCCTATACATTGTCTTCAACAAGAATAAATAGAGGCTCAACTCAGGCTGAAATAGAAACCAAATATTACTGGTCTTGAATCTATTTTCTTCCAAAGTTCCTGTGGTAGAGCCCATTAGGAGTACATGAAAGCAGATAGCTCAAAGCCTGCATAGTTATTCCTGGATTTAAATACAGATTAGAAATGAATGGCCTGTGGATAAATGCCTGTGAAAAACCTAGAGGAGAGTAAGTGCTTGGGAGATTAAGAGATTTACTGTAACCTCTGTCAAACCTGAACATTTAAAGGGCAGGATTTTTTCATTTTTCAATCAGTACATTTAAAGGGGCAGAAGTTTATACATTACCTCGGCAATTAATTAGAAGTCCTCTGAGTGTGCTCTTGTGCATATGCATACATCTTATAAATCAGTAAGTGCCCATTCTTAATAGAGTATTCTTATTACAGATAAATAAAAATGTTAGAATTTTTTTCTGAAATAGATCTTTTGCTAGTCCTCCGTATTTATGCTTCAGAACTCTTTCTGAACTTAGAGTAAACAGCTGTCACTTCTTAGAAGAACAACACATCATCAGTGAAGATTTCATACACAATTTGATTTTATAACTCTCCTCTTTTCCTCTTTGCTCTGTCATTTCAATTATTTATGATGCATGGGAAATATAAACCTAGACATGGTGAGGAACTTCTATGACAAACCCAATAAATTTTATCTATCATCTTGTTGTCAAATTCTTCCCTTTAATGCAGGAAGACTACAAGAACATGGAAGCATTCATATTTACAAACAACAAACTTCTGTCTCACAGGTCAAATATAAAAAGTCGTATGGCTGAAGATCCTGTTCTTCAAATAAGCCCATGCCATGCAGGCAACAGAATATATTGGGTCCATTTATTGCATGGCTAATCCTTCTGCTCATACTTTGCTTGAACGATGAACATTGAAGAACTACTTCACAAGCAGATCTTCAAAGTGGAAATCTGATGGTGCAGATTTTTTCATCTTTCCTTGATCTCGAGCGCTGTGTATCAGAAATGGTATCCAAAACTATGAGACTACTGTCATTCTCTCCTATGAGAGTCACCACTTTGCCTACACTTCATCTGTCCCTGTCTCACATTGCTTGCTTTCAAACTACAGCCAAGGGCAATATTCCCATAAATACCTTTGATACAGTAAATCCCTAAGGATTCTACCAGTGGGATTCATGTGAAAAATAAACACAATCATATTCTTACACATCTGATACCACAACACGAAAGGCATTTCAAAAATCACAGGTCAAGTCCCAAAGTATTTACTCAGGACAGACTCTTCCCGAGTTTGGCAGTAACTTCAGAGACCTTCAACTGCCATATAAATGATAGAGCCATGACTTTTTTACTTTTTTTCTAGTAAAAAAACAAGGATTTTAGGATTTAACATGGATGTGGGAAAATCATGTTTGATAAAATAACAACTGTTGAAAAATTAAACAACAACAACAAAAATCTTCCTTATTTGATCTTCACAAAGAAGAAAAAGAAGTTATAAACTTCTGAGCAATTCTGTAAACATCTTGAAAAAATGACTGCAAACACTTGCAGTATAGATAGGCTAATGAGAAAATAAGCTTCTGAGGGAATTAGTTTTTTGCAATTCAGTTTGTTACAAAATAATGTACCATTAACTAGCATCACCACTAAAGAAAAAGAAAGAAAATAAATGGTTTCAACTACAGGTAATATTTTTCTTATTCCTTCACAATATTGACAGCTCCACGTAACAGTATTCAAGAAAAAAAAAAAAAAAAAAGGAAGGAAGGAAGGAGAGAAAGCTACAGCCCTTCCAATGAAGCATTAGCTTCTACAAAATGAAATCAGTACACTTGGTACTTCTTTGTTGTTGTTTTTGTTTTTTTTTTTTAACCCCCTCCATTTAATACCTTCCACGCCACAAAATAAACTTTTTTTAAAATTTTGGATTTTAGCAATATAAAAACTATGATGGAGAAATAGAGTTCCTTGAAAGTTATTTCTTCATATTAAGAACATGCTCTAATTTTTATTTAATTTGTGCAGTATGGAAACACTATTTTTAAACTGTAGATTAAAAATAAAGCAGAAAATCATGTGAAATCAAAAGGAATCCAAGAAATGGCACAGTTTAACTTCTAAGCCTATACCTGCTCAAAAATCAAACAATTCTCAGACAAGCATCTCACTGTAGTTTTCCTTTGTCAGTTATTTTCCTAAGGTTTCTTTAGGAAGAGAAATGATAAAGTGGCACGGAAGTGTTTCACTTTTACTTTGCAACAGAAGAAAATTCTAAGTTTTGCAGTGTAATTTCCACCAACCTGGCAAATCTTGGCAGAAGGAGCCCATCATGTGAGTAGAAAGTATGTGCTCCAGTCATTCAAGTGAATACAAAGTATAAATTCTATGAAACTCCATGGTTATGTCTTTAATGGCTTCAAGATGGTCAGGAATCGAAAAAATATTTTATATTCTTTCAGATTTTCAATTACTTTCGATTACATCCTCCCTGTTGTTTGTTCCAATAATTCTCTACATTTGTATTTACCTCTACTAGTTGATCCTATCTTATAAAAAAAAAGAACTTTAATGCCTGACCTTCCCAACAAATCATGAAAAAGCAGTGATCTAGCACTATCTGAATTTTACTACTGCCTTGTTAGTCTCCTCTTTCCTCAGCGTTGATCTCCTTTTATCTTGCATAAAAGGAAGCTTCTTCAGAAGTTCACACTACTGTTCATAGGGGGGCTACAAAGGGCATTTTACTACCAAAGAGAGCTTCTACATGGGAACCAAGGCCTTCTGAAGTTTTCTATGACATTTCCATGACTCTAACCTCACAAACTATTACTGTAAAATGGTATAGTAGGAAGCTGTTGTTGGCCTGATTATTGCCCTCAATATAGGTAATATCCTGGTTTTGCCTTAGGGTTCCTTTGTGTCACAGTGGGTGGTAGCTGACCTGACACAGTGTCAAGAGAAAAGGAGTCTTTGGCATCTCACTTTGTACAAAAAATTGCACACATTTCAAAACCTAAATTGTATTTTACATACATATTCCTGTCTGCTTTGATCTCAAGAATGTTGCGAAATATTTTATGAAGCAGATATCATGTGATTATTGTTTTTCTCATTTTCAGAAACTGCACTGTGTGCTCCCCATTCCTGCCATGATGTGTTTGTAGATGACACTTCAGACACTGCATTTTAATGGCATTTCATCTATCTCAGGCAAACTACAGAGCATGGAAAATTCTGTCAGAACACATTAAATAGAAACCCTTCGTGTATCCAGAAACAGTAAGCCAAGATGACAACTCTTTACAGGGAACTTCGGGGAGAAGCTAATCTTAGAGAAAGGGATATATGTTTTACTAAAATACAATAGAATTATTTTAATAGTAAAGGACAGTGTATGTACTGCTTCACACAAATTGTTTTTCAGTGGGAATGAAAGTGTGTTAAATTTTAGTAATCCTGTCAACAATTCATAGACATCTGTCAAAAGCAGTAACACTTATTGTTGCCTAGTACAGGTTTCCATCAGTCATAATGTAAATGAATATTAAAGTGCAAGAGAGTTTCTTGTGAGTACTGAATGGAAAGATTAAAGATATAAAGGAGAGAAATTTAAATTGTACTGTTTAAAAGCAGGTCATCAAGATTACAAAATTTGCAGTATTAGTTAAAAAAAAAAAAAAAAAGAACAACCATATTAGAAGAAATACAATTCAGATCTCCTGATCAGTTAAGGACGTGGAAGCCCAATTTCTATTATAAAATATCATCAGCATGACATCTGACTAGAGAAAATGAACACGTACAGTTTGGAAAAATCACTTTCAAGGAGAAATTATTAGAGCACTTCAGGGAAAAATAAAAAGTCCACAGCAATTTTAAAAGAATACAAACTAACAGACACTAACTATCATATAGAATTGATTCTAAGCACACACAAGTGTGCTTAAAAAGCACAACACAGAATATTTCTTTTAAAATAGTACAATATTTCCACACAGATTGTCTGTATATGTAATCACTGTACTCAGAAACACACATTCAAATACAATTTGAGCCCTATAGTACTCCTTTAACATGGTCATTATGTTTTGCCGAATGGGCTCTATGTGGCAGAGAAAGAACAGAAGTTCTCCTGAAAACAGATTTAGATTTTGTACATTAGATCAGACCTATAGTCCAGACTAATCTATAGTCCATATTACCAGCCTGTATTAGAGGAAAAGTAATTTTTAACTATTTACAGATGCAACCAGTTTCTGACAGATGAAATTGAGGGAAACTATCAAAATAAACTCTTCCAGACAGTGAAAATGCAGTGTTTTCTTGTTGAACTGTACCAAGGCTTCTATGCCAGCTATAATCTTCACTGTTTTTTAATTAGCTATAGCATACTGCTTATTTCCATCTGAAGTTGCACAATCTTTAATTAGCAATATTTCTATGATCAGAGTTCTTGAAACAATTTATTTCAGAGTGATAAGACTTTTAATGACAATGCTGCCAGTTTAGTTATCATATACTCTTCAAAGCTTATCAGGTTCAGCATCTTTTCCTTTCTCCCCCAAAGCACATTTCACCAAATAACTGCAGTTAATGATAATGCTTTTTTTTTTTTTTTTTTTTTTCCCTTAATATTTCAAGCTTGTTACTTGGGACTAATTTGTTAGTAATAAACGGTACTACTGTCACTAGATGATAATGTATATTTAAAGTAGAATTCTATGTATTTTCCTCAATGTACAAAATCACTCATCAATTAATTTCATCATAATATCTCAATATTTGTGAGAAAAAAAGAAAAACAAACAAATAGACCAAATAGACCAAAGACGCTCTCGAATAAACTGGGATATACCAGAACCTATAATCAGCCTACTAGACTGTGAAAGGTTAAAGCACTAGGAACCTAACAGTTTGGACAGTTTTAATCTAATGATTAATTCTACTAATCCATCTAGTTTTAAATCTCACCAGTTTGGGTACAACAATCCCACACTGAAAGCCATTCTAAAGTTAAGGAAAAAGTGATATCCTTTTGTTCACAGAGACTGTCACTTCCTCACTAAAAGTAATCAAGCTGATCTTAGACAGTCTGCATTATTCCCAAACACCACCGTGTGCTTGCAAATGGTTTTCACAAAGTTTTGTTCAATAAACTTCCTAGCAACTGATAATTGATTAACTTTTTTTCTCCCCTCCCTTTTTCTAGAGATGAGAGCACCATTTGCTTCTTTCTAGGTATCCCTATTCTCTATTTCTTTTATATCAATCCCTTTAAAATGCATTATCTAGCGTACCACTGAAAATTTTGTTAGCATAGTATCGTACAAAAAATTTTTTTCAGGTTTGAACTTAATGTCCTATAGGTGTGAAGTCAGAGATTAGTCCAGGAAGTTGAACTGCTTCTTTTATAGACATTTAATTTTTAATACTTCACATAGCAAAGACATTTCAGAATATCAGGTATCACTACTGAGCTGCGGGATATTTCAATCTGAATTTGATTGCATTTGTCTATGCTTCTTGTTTTACCTATCTTTAGTGAAAATAAGGCTGCCATTTTATTATTTGAACTCTTTTCTCTAAGGAAAAAATTAACAGCAAAGATTACATATTTCTTTTCTATGGCAAGAAGAGAAAAAGATAGCACTGAAATTGGAAACAGCTATGCATATGAACGCATCTATATTCTACAATGCAAAAGTTTCTTTTGACAAGTAACATGACTGAAAAAGGTGAGGGGAGTAAAATTAAAAGCAGCCAGAACCAGGGCTACATAATCATTGATTTTCTTCAGTTTGGTAATGAAACCAAAAGATGCAATAATTGTGAAAAAATTATATATTACAGATGAACTGGGGATGTGACTCTCCTGCCAACAAGAAGAGATAAGCTATTAATTTTTCCCAATATTATATCCTGGAACAGGTTCAACAGAAGAAAATTAATAGCGCTCCATTTCTGAATGATCTGTAATAAAATTGCTAAACAGCTGCACTCAAATGCCAGAGAAATTATTTTGACATTTCCAATTTTAATTTCCTTGCATTTAGCAGTATCTATCCAATGAAATTATTACAGCTTGCGGAGCATTTGATCTTAAAACTACAGTTCTTTTTCTTTCTTCTGCAGCACTGTGTTTTCTAGTGCAAAGGGAGACTGTTCTTTTAGTTTCTAAGTCTAATAACCATTTTGCTACTAGAGTTAGCAAAACCAAACACTCCACTAAAAATGATTTTTACATTAAAAAGGTCACACTAATATTATATTCCATATGCTATATGCTATCTTTATTCAGGAGGGTTTCATTTACATTATGTTACTCTGAAATAAAAAGTCTATAAAAGAATTTTAAGAGTTTTAATTTTGATGACAAAGCTAAGATTTAGTTTATTAAATGAGATGCTTACTTTCCGTTGCTTACAATCAATGCACCTTCCCAATTCTCTGGTTTCATATACAAAAAGCTTATAGAAATATTGCCAAGATTTTTCTTTTTTGGCTGCACAGACACTCCAACCAGGCTAACATATAAGCACCAATGTGAGAGACAAAGAAAAGATATCACAGATAAACTCATACATCAACAGTGTGAATTGTAGATTAGAATTAGTGTTTACTTGAAAACGTAAACTGAAATAATATAAATATGTGTATGCTAACACTTAATTCCTCAACAGTGTGAGAAACTTGCCTCATTCTCAGGAACTTGACAGGAAAAAGTGATTCTTTTCACAGGAGCTAGCTTTAAAATTCTGGGCTTGACACTCCCTCCACTGTGAAACATGTCAGAGGGATACGGCTATCAAAAAGATCATATTTTGAATCAGAGGAATAAAAGATCATAAATAAAAAGTTAACATTAGTAAAACATATGTGTCACTTGATTAATGCTTTTTCTTGTAGCTATACTAAAGAAAACTCCAGAATTCTGCTTAAATTCTGCTCTAAGCAAAAAAAAAAAAAAGTAAAAAAGCACACCTGAGAAATACAGAATTACACTTTTACAACCTTAGTGAGGAATATATATTTTGTATCAAGAAAAGTATCTGAATAAAGGAAAAGCTAGCTATGGAGAAATTAATACCAGGAATGTTGATAAATTTAGTGTGTTAGCATGACTCAATAGAAGATTTGTTGCCTACCAGATGCCAGTGCTGAGAAAAAAAACAAAACAAAACAAAAAAAAAACAACCACATCATATTGAAGGAAGACAAGTTACTGAGAAAGTCTGGAAGGAAGCCCTGGTCATCATAACCTAAACTGGACTTCATGATATAAGCATAAATAAATGGACATCTTACAAAACTAGATTCAACAATTTGTTAGCTGTACTACTGAGCAGAGATAAATGACAGCATACTCCCATTCTCAGAAATGAGACTGGTGCCACACTCAGGGAGAAGTAAAGAACGGCAGACAAGCATCACAGCACAGTTCAGAAACAACACAAATGAAGCAGAAGATCATTACTGGATTAACTGAGCTTTATAGTGATAATTTAGTCTTACTGTTATTCTTGCTGTAGTATAAAACAAATTGAGACAACACAGACTTGCAAATGAGTATACAAAGCAGATCAAATAGATGAGATATGTAGAATAATCAAGCATGAAGTCACATAGCAAAAACTTAAATATATATAAGAATAAATAAAAAAAAAATGTAATGATAAAAGACATAAAGAGAGCAAGTTGCACTAGGGAAAATTCAGGCTGGAAGTTAGAAAATACTACTTCACCAAGAGTGGTCAGGGGCTGGAATGGGCTGCCCAGTGAGGTGGTGGAGTCACCAGCCCTTGAGGTATTCAAGGAACATTTAGACATTGTATTGAGGAGCATGGTTTAGAGAGAACAATTGGTGATAGGTGGACGGTTGGACTGGATGATCTTGTAGGTCTTATCCAACCTTGTTGTTTCTATGATTCTATGAAAAGGAGGCTATGTTGACCTTAGGCAGAGATGCAAAAAGACTAAGATAAGATGACAGTGCTCCTGCTTTTGACAAATATGTATTTCAAGCACAGGTTTGATAACTAACAGTGCAGTTATTTCACAAAATAGAAGAACAAGGGTTGTACAAAACCCTGAAGACACAAGACCATGAATGATTAAGAAGAATGAACTAACTGAGAGAATACGCTTGGGAACATACTGAATGAGAACTGAGTATGTGAGAACTGTGAGTATGGTAGAACAGAGCAAGCAGTCACATATCGGGTGAAGAATGGTCTCCATGATTTTCAGTCTGTAACTGACGTATAGCAACAATCTTTGTGTAGTATTGAAAATGCCTTTAAAGTACCTCAGCCCTCACTGCTTTAGCAAAGCAATGAGAAACCCCACTCAGGCTTACCTGAAGCCAGCAAAGAACTACTGAAGAACTTGTTTCAACTGTTTGACATATACTCATAGACAATGCAATAAACAGTCCTTTGTATAGAGGCAATTTGATAAGCATCTTTCTTTAGACTGAAAGAGGATGTACTACACAGATGGTGATATTAAAATTCTTAAGTATACTTGCAGAACAATAAGGAACTTCAAAAAATACTTCAAATAATTGGCAAGAAAATTTTACTACTCTGTTGGATTTCAAAGAATTAAAAATCTCTTTTTTTGTTGTTTTTATTATTTTCAATATATATTTTTCTGTAGTATTGTTTAGTGTACCAGTTAACATATGCACTAAGTCATGTATATTGCTTAATTGCTATGAACTTCTTCTCAATGAATCCAAAATGGTGTTTTTGAGGCTGCTATAACATATATTGTATGTATAACATACAAAGTACACATGGCATTATTCTAAGAGCACTGGTGAAACTCTTCCCAGTCTCCCCAAACCTTGCTACAATTCTAGAGTTTACCCACAGTCAGTCTGTATTAAAATTCAGCAATCTCTCTCCATATTTATTTGAAACAGCTGACTGCTGCCTGAAGTAAGTTCAGAGAGGTTATTGATACATCTGTGAACAGTTTCTCCATAATTGCCACACATTATTTTCTTTCAGCAAGACCTGGAAAGGCTGGAGAATTGCACTGAGAGGAACCTAATGAGGTTCAACAAGGGCGAGATATCCTATGTCTAGAGAGGAATAACCACTTGCATCAGCAAACGTTATGAGATGTCCTGCTGGAAAAGAGCTCTGCAGAAAAGGACTTGAGTGTCCCAGGGGACAACAGGTTGACCATGAGCCAGCAGTGTGCCCTTATGGCTAAGAAGGACAATGGTATCATGAGGTGCACTAAAAAGAGTATGGTCAGTGGGTCAAGGGGTGTGATCCTCCCCTTCTACTCCATTGTGGTGAGGCCATAACTGGAGTACTATGCCTCAGTCCAAAAAAAGAGAAAAAACTTCTGGAGAGAATCCAGTGGAAGGCCACAGAGTTGATTAAAGGCCTGTGATACTCAATTCAAATGGACCCTACTGTGCTTATCAGGGAAGAACAAACAAGTGGCTGGTGTGAACTGACACTTTCTTAAACTGTACCAATACTGCTCAATACAACATTGTTATGAACTATTATGCCAAACCAGATGAATTATTTTATGTTTTAATTAAAAAAATTCTACAAACAGAAAGTGCTATAAAAGCATATCTTGCTAACAAAAATGACTTTGAAGCAGAAGGTGTATTAATATTTCATTAACTGGAATAGAAATATGATGAAAACAGACAAGTGCATCAAAATAAGATGAAAGATTTACATCTGGGAGAAGCAGAAGTTACTAAGCACTATCCACAGTCCATCCTAATTTTCCAGAGATCTGTAGTACTTGGGAGGCATTGTAGCTCCCAGGAAGAGCTTGCTGTGCTTCTTTACTACACTCATCTCTGACCCTGAAACTAAGACTTAAAACTTGGGGTTAACTCATACTGTATAACTAGCCATGGGGATATGAATTATAATACAATACAGAAATATAAAAATATAATTTTAAAATAACTAACCACAGAAAGGAAATCTGTCTGCTATGGTGCAGCTCCTTGTTTTATCTTCAGCAGAACTTGGTGCGTGACTTCCAGTGACTTCTCACATTAATCTGACAACACTTGTTTCCCAGAAAGTTAGTGGAAAATCTCTTCCTATGAAGGATGATTTAATTTTTCTGAAGTTTTCCTCCATTCTTCACTGCTGTACCCTTTCTCTGAAAGGAAGACTAATGCAATGGATAGAAGAGGTGACATTTCCCTGAACGATGTAGTTTGGTAGTTTACCACAAAGTAAGATTCTATCTTCCTTAAATGTGTCACTTTTCATAACCAAAGAAGAGACATGATACGCAAAAGGTAGCAGCATTACAGAACTAGAAAAGAACTATCAACAGGGAAGTGCAAGGAAGGAGTATTTCATGTGAATCTTCTGGATTTATTATTTTTTTTTTAAACTAGGTTTTTGGATGCAAAGGAAATGCTGTGAAAGATCAAATATTCTCCTGATTTGTGTACTAATATTTACTGAATTAATATTACAGAATTATCATCTCAACAAATGAGTGTGATTTAAAATATAGTCTGATAAGCAGATTTTACTCTCAGCATAAGTGTATAAGTCAAATTATTATTCATTCTTAAGTAACATCTGGTATTGAATTGAAACATTTGTTTTTTTATAATTAGTAAGGTATAAATAGTACTTCATTATTTAATCTGATCTTTTCCCTTTCTTTATATTGTGTGCACACTATCCTTATTCACAAAGCAGTAAGTGTCTGTTAAGTTTCACTGAAAAAAGCCACAGGCAGCTTTCATTTAAGAAGTAATTGAAACATACTAAAAATGGACAGTTGTTCATCAAGATTGTGAAATAAAAGAGTAAATAACCACAGACCTACGGAAACTTATGACAAATATTTAACTGTGTTTCAGAAGAATGTTTCAGAGAACATTTTTTAAAGTTAAGAGAGTTTCATGAATTTTGTGACATTTCTTGTCTCTTTCACTACTTTTCACATAATATCTAACATAACTGTTTCAGCTTTCGTCCTAACCAAGCCTCATTCAGTCATGATGATTCAGTAATTTACACTACAGGAAGCACAGTGAAAATTATGGTTTACATCAGATTTTACAAATATCAACTTTCTCAATGGCCCTGCTATACTTCTGCATCCCAGTTAGTCCTATTCTATCAGTAGAACTCTGAGTCCTGCTGGTCAGGATAAATTATTTCCCACAAAGCTCATCTCCTGTCAAAATGTCCAGACTAGTTTTATAAGAAGTGAAACAACTTTGGTGGACTAGATTGGAAATGCATTTTAGCCACTTTTAATCGTAAAACTTACTCAAATTTGCTACCAAATTGCCTGTCACCTTGCTACTGTGTGTATGAGAACTGACAGAAAAAAATAAAAATGACCAGGAAAAACAAATGTTTTGCTAGATGTACTGAACAAAGTGTGAAATATATTTTTAAGTACCATATAAAGCAATTATTAAGAGAAAGAAACACTGAAAATTGTATTAATCTCAAACACATGGAGTTCAGACAGGCAGAGAATCCACCATACCCTATCAAGTCATTCCATATCAATGCACCAAGTCATAACACAGGATACCCTTACTGCTATGCCACTTAATTTCTGTGACTTTTCATGATGTGCTGTTCTGAGGCTGCAGTGTCACAGAAAAGCACTGAGTGAGTCTCAGATTGCAAATCTGCCAATCTGAAAAACAAATCAATAACAAAACTTTAATTTAGAGTATGTATGGTTTTTCAAACTCAATATTGATAATAACATAGCATCAAAGTGATGCTGATTTCACATCCATAATGAATAGTGCTCTTTAAATGCATATTTGTAAATGTTAGAGTCTTTGCTTAAGCAATTTACTTTATTAAATTACACAGAAGTTGTTCAATTATATGTTCTGTCACTTAGAGCCAGCAGATAAAAGCTACTTCACACAGTTTGAGGATGATGGCTATAGCATGATAGCTGTATTTACATTGTCAGATGCTAATGCAGTTGAATACTACCTCCCATTAGCAGTCTGCTGAAAGGAGTTTGGGAACGAAACACAGAATTTTGCTTCATATAAATCAATACTCCATTTCTATTACCTTTCCCATCTCTGTGGGATTAATTCAGAGATGAAACAAAGCACAGAACAGTCACACAAATACTTTTTTCCAAATTTTTCAAATATGTAGCCATCCCAGAGAGCATCCAACTTTGCAAAGACGTACAATCCACAATACAGCCCATAAATTTAAAAATGAACCTTCTTGTGCATAGTGTAAGCACTTCTATCATTCAACCTGAGATAAAGGAAACTATTTTAGAAGATTTTAGAATAGTCTCATAAAGTAGAAGTTTTCTTCATTTGTGTACATATGATAAACTGAAATGGTCAATTCATAATACTTCAGGCACAGTCAAATGACACTCAAGCTTGCTAGGATCTCGTCAACAAAATCCGAAAAGCAGTGCTCATATTTTACATATACTAGTTTTGATAAAGCCCATTACAGTGGACAGCCTTTCAAGTTGTGATTCCCACTTCAATTAAAATAAGAGATCTTAAACGATGAGTCTCAGTCCAAATAATTATCAGTTCAGTTCAAAAATTTAGCTTAATTTTCAAGAAGGTATATATAACTATTGATCTCTATTTCACTTGTAATCTTCAGTTTAAAGACTACTAAATCTCGAAGTTTTGTGATACATAAAAATCACTTCCTTCTTTTCTTCTCTTCTGGTGATACTCAAAGATTCCCCAGATTTTGGATAACCACCCACAAATAACTGCACTTTGAAACAGAGCTGTGTTTGAAACAGACTTTGAAATTGTCTGTTATGTTCTTATTTCAAACAGATGCAGCCCTGCCTGAGCTAGGGATACTTTGTAAAAAGGAAATAAGAAATATGTTTGCTATGCTACTGCTTTGATATTCCCTAGAATAGAAATGTTGTCTCATGATTAACACCTTTTGACACTAATTTCAGTGTTTCGTTACTAGATCTTTCATTGTCAAGGAATAAAGGAAAAAAATGAATTGTAGAAAACAATACATTTTCATTATCAAAACTGTTGTGCTGGTAACAAAGATAATACAGTTTTGCCTTATCTGAAGATAGCAATAACTTTAGACTGTTTTCTTGTTTGTGTGTTTTTAGAAAAACACATTTGTGGATAATCATGTTCTACCTTTAATGATCTAGGAAATTAATCTTTCTTTATGCACTCACACAGCTCCTATTAATGTTAGTGGCATTCCTTCTAAGCTTGAGCAATGAACATCACTAAATATTATACTCTGCTGTCCTGACACTTAAAGGCAAAATTATGTATGTTGTTCAGTGCCATAGCTTTTTAGTTTGCTTAGTTTTGTTTTATCAGTTTGTTTTAAGGAAGCAAGCAACATCACATACAAAGCTAAGCATCCACATGCAATGAATTTTGGCAACATATCCGTATTACACTCAACAAGTTATCATACTCTTAATATCGGGACAAAGCACAGAAAACTTAAAACTCTTAAGTCCTGTCTGAAGATCACTGCTAAGCATATGCTACTACAGATGGGCAAGAAAAAAAAAAAAAAAAAAAAAAAAAAAAACCTCGTGACACAAAAAGTTAAAGGTGCGTGTAGGTCTGAAGAAATGGTCTGCAATTCCTAAGTACATCCTATTAAGAGTCTCATTTCAATGATGTGACACTTGTCAAGAGCCAAGTGATCTGATCTACTGCTGTTCAGAAAGCCTCAAACATGATTTTCTTAGAAGCATAAAACTCACTCTGGTGATAGAAAACCACATACCACACACTAAAATATATTTTTTCCAAAGCCATCAACAAAATAGATTCAAATAAAAATAAATTTAGTTCCCATTTCCCTTTGACTTTATGATCTTTAAACAGATTTATGGTAGACATGCGTTAAAAAGACTTATGGTAGGTATGGAGTAAAATCTGAATGACAAAATTAAAGTAGAGCAACATTGAGAACATATTTGTTTTGTGTATTTTTGGGTGTTTTTTTGATTGAATGTTTGTTGTTTGTTTTTTTTTCCTCCACAATTCATTTGGCAACTGCCTTTGATTAAAATCAAACACACCCCTACATACTGTAGATTTTCTACCAGACATTGAAACATGGAATATCACAGATTATGCTGAAAATCATCAAAATGCAAATTGAATGACAAAGAATCTGAACTAACAGTACCATATAAACAAAATCTAGAATCAAAATACTAAGAACAAAAACAAGAGTATACACATTAGCTATTTGTCACACATTCATGTTAGGGACCCCAAGTACTCCCTAAGTCACTGTCAGTCTTTGCATTAAGATCAAAGGATTTGGTTGAATGAAAGAAATGTTTATGCTCCTGATATATCATCTCTACTGTACATTGCTGTGTATCTCAAATCATCAATAATAGGAGTTTTTTTTAACAGCATTACACACTTTGAGACAAGGTTGTCTGTGGTACAAGATAACAAGGACACAACTAAGTCCATTCTGCTAGAAGTATTTCTTACTGCTTTGTTTGAACCCAGTTTTTAACAACTAGTATATATATACACACACATCTTTACACTATATTTTAAGGCATCTTTTAATTATTAATGTTTCAATATTTAAGACTCAGCATTTCATGTCCAAGTTCATCAGCTTTCTTGCACCTAATCTATTTCTTCTTGCCCTGAGAACCGCAATAGAAAGATATATTTTCCAACTGAGAAATAATGAATTCAAGGATATTGTCAATTTGCTATTTATAAGAGTAACGCCAATTTTGCAAGTATATTTAACTGCCCACATCTCCTATAAACAAAATGGAGAAACATATGCAGATTACATAAAGCCAAATACATATAGAGAGAGAGATTAATGCTTACCATTATCACTTTTGAGATTTCCATTGCTGAGCTGTTTTAACCTCTTCTGATGGGATTTGCCATTGTAGTGGATTTGTGCCTGAGCAGCAGAATTCAGCTGAATGTTACAAACATTGCACAAAGTGAAATTGGTCTGCTTCTTTTCTCTTTCCTTCTTTTCTTCAGTGCTATCAGCTGTTAATTCTTTCTCACTATCCCTGTCTGGGATGGATGCAAAAGCCAAATTGTATGAATGATTAGAAGCTGGTAAGTCAGGGCTCCAGGGCTTCTTCATATTTTCTGTGAAGAAAGAACATAATAGAGAAAATTAGTGAGGAAAAAGGCCAAATCTTTTTTTTTTTTTTTTTAGTTTAATGCGGTTTAATACTAAATTTCTGCTTACATATTTTACATAGCAGAAACATGAACAAAAAGTAACTTCAGGGCTATTCTTATGATTATTTTTAAAAACTTAGGATACTATTAAAACAGAATCACAGAATTGTTGGGGCTGGAAATAACCTATAGAGATCATTGAGTCTAACCTCCCTGACAAAGCAGCTCCCTAGACCAGGTTGCACAGAGAAGGAGACTCCACAACCCCTCTGGGTAGCCTGTGCCAGTGCTCCATCATCTTTACTGTGAAGAAGTTCTTAGACACATTTGCACTGAACTTCCTATTCTCCATGTTATGGTCATTTCCCCTTGTCCTATCACCACACACCCCTGAAAAGAGTCCACCCCAGTCCCTTTGCCTCTGGCACCATAGATATTTATAGATGTGGCTCAGATCCCTTCTGACTCTTCTTTGTTCAAGGCTGAACAGACCCAGGTCTCTCCGTCTTTTCTCATGAGAGTTGTTTCGCACCCTTTATCATCTTCGTAGCCCTCTGCTAGACTCTTTAAAGGAAATCCCTGTCTTTATAGTATCAAGGAACCCAGAACAGGATGCAATACTCCAGGTGAGGCCTCAAATCTGTCAATGAAATCAACTTCTTACACAGTTTCCCGCCCCCCCCCCCCCCCCCCCCATCTTAAACATGTGTTAGTTTGCTGTACCTATATGCTGTTTTCAAAATTTTCTCAGTAAGTCTAAAAGTTCACATCTTCACTATCATCGACAGTGGCTGCAATACTATAATTGGATGGAAAGTACCACAATAGCAGGGTGGAAAATTCTTTGGCTAGAGCAAACAAGAAAGACTCCAAATGCAGGAGCCAAAGACACAGAAATGAAGGAAAGGAGATGCTTACCATTAGAAGGCCTCAGGTAGGCAGGGATCTCCAGCAAGAGATGCCCTCACCTCCACTGCCAACCCTTAAATGAGGTTTGGGAAGGGGAGGAGTCAGGCCCTGCCTTCCCATCAGGTACTCAGTGGGAAACTGAATTGGGTTTACACAGCAGGGTTTTGATCAGCGGCAGAGGGGAAGAGTGGCTGTTGCAGGAAAGGCCTTTGAACAGAAACCAGGAGCTGCCCTGAGCCAGGCTCCAAAACAGACTTAGTGCTGGACAGAACTCAGCTCACCATCAGTTTCCTGATGTCTCTAGAAAAAACATTCTTAAGAAAGGGAAAAACTTTAGCCATTTTAAGAGAGGAGTGAGAAAAACTTTTGTGAAAACAACCCTACATACACAGAATTAAGTGAAAGAGGAGGGCAGGATGTGCTCCGTGCACTGAGTCAGGGATTCCACTGCAGCCTGTGAATAAGGCTGGCCCCCTGCAATGGGGTACAAACTAAAAGCAGATATCCATGCTGCAAGCCATACAAGACCCCAAAATAGAGCAAATAGATGTAGCCTTAAGGAAGCTGCATCCTGTGGAGAGCCCCCAGCCAGAGCTGTAGCCAGTGGAAGAGCCCAGTGAGGCAAGAGATCTGGTGGAACTGCCCGTGGGGTCTTGTGCTGAACCAGTCTGCTCCTGAAGAGTGGAACCTGTATTATGGAACCAAGTTGGGGCACTGCTTGAAGAGCAGCAACATATGGGAATGATAGAAAGTCTATCTGTTTAAAAGACTGTACTCTATGGGAGAGACCTCACATTATAGCAGGAAAAGTTATGAGGAGTAAGTAGAAGCAGAATCAAAATTCTAGTAACTAATTGACCGCCATTTCCCCTCTCCCTGTGATGCTGTGGGGAGGGTCTGGGGAGTGTCAAAAAGATGAGAATGAAGGATTGAATGTGTGGGAAAAGATGAGAAAGGCAGAAGGCATTTTCATATTCCTCATCCTCATTTCTTACCATCCTATTCTAGTTTAATCATGAATAAATTAAATTAATTTTCACCAAGACTATTTTGCCTGTAACAGTAATGGGCATGTTACTGACAGTAATAAGATCTTCCTATCTTTATGTCAACCCTCAAGATTTTCCATCTTACTTTCCCTGTCCTGCTGAAGACAGGGAGTGAATGAACAGCAGCGTGGGGACTGGGCTGCCAACCAAGTTCAACCTATCACAGAAACACAAGAGTTATTACAGCAGAAATATTTTATTCCTCTTCCTAGGACTAAATCCAGATGTATAATATTTTGATTTCTTAAATATAAACTATATAGGGTAGTTAAAATTCTGTGTGGCTGACAGCCTATGGTTATGTTCATTACATACACTTCAACATGCAAATGTTGTAACTTTTTAATTTTTTTTTTAAGTCATAGCACTCAGAAATGCAAGACAGATTTTTCAGTTTGCCTAAATAGATAAATAGGGTGTGGGAGATACAGTCTCAGCTTCCTATGTTTTTATATTTTGATGTGTTAAATTAATAGAAGAAAAAATAAAATCCCTACATTTTAGTTAGCTTAATTGTACAGACTTTGCTCTTAAATTTATTACTTAAGTTAGGTATTTAGCAAGCTCTGAGCATTCTCTCTCCATGTCCTTAGAATGATTTCAAGACAGACTCTAATAACAGTATAACTTGTCTGGCTCAAAAAAGTACAAAGATAAATAATAAACATGCGCCATTACTTTCTTTTCTTAACCTTCCAGGATTGCAAGTTAAGGATAAACTGAAGAATTTAGATTCAGCTAGTACCAAATTGTAACTACCTCAGAAATGAGGTAGAACTTCAAGTGAGGTCAATGAGCTTCCATGATTAAAGGTGAGCAGAAACTGCATATAAATGCACTGTGCTCAGAAAACCTGATTTACTATTCAAGGATTACAAAATGCTATAACAACTTAGCATCTTGATGAGATCTTTATATAGCATATAAATATTTAAACTACTTTGTTCTCCCAGACTTAATGAATAAATGAAGATCTAGCCAAATAATCTAATCTGTATTCTGAAGGAGGGAAAAAAAAAAAAAAAAAACAGCTGCAAACTTAAATACAACACTATATGGTCTCTAAATGACAAATAATTTAATCTAGAGACAAGAAAAAACCTTACAGCAGCACAAAAAAATGGACTATAGACTTTCTAATCCCAGCTCCCATATAAAGTTCAGCATCTAAAAATTAGTTTAAACAAGCCTTCAGATTCATATCTGATTATACAGGAATAGTGCAAATCATTCTTGAGAGAACTTCAGTTGTTGGAAGTTTCATGTGATTAGCAGTTAGTCAAAACTTTTGCTATTCTCTGATGAATTACAACACATTTACAGAATTGGAATCAAATAATGGAGGTAAATGTATCTAAGGATGCAAATCTATGACATACTGATATAAAAAAAAAATGGTTTCAAAGCAAGTTTTCACATTTTATCACAAATGAAATAATATTATGTTCTTTTGAGCTAAATGAAGTTATTTTCACTTAACACTAGAGTTGTAAAAGTGTTGACTGATTTCTGAAAAGAGGTCTGCATCTGCTGTAAATGGAAACCATTTCAGTCAGCATTATTATTTCTATTCTGATCATAGTCAACTTAATTATTTAGAATTTTAGCTGTGTGAAACAATAAATGAGAAAGCAGACTAAACATTCTAAAACAAAAATTCAAGAGAAAAACAGCAAAGAAGTAGTTATTACATCAAATTTATTATATTAAAAATAATTATAGTAACTTTTGTAACTTCAGTTATCCAGTAAGAAGCTTAGGAGGAAAGCTGAAACAACTCTAGAGCAGATCTACAGCTTGTTTCTCCTGGTAAAGTGAAGTAACAATAATGCGTCCGGGGATATTGTTTACTCCAAGAAGAGTCAATAATTCATCCATAAAAAATAATTTAATTAAGAAATTCAATCTTTAATGAAAGGATTAAAATATTAATATGATAGCACTACTTTTAATGAGTTGTTCTAAATAACTTTCCAGGCATCCTAGTTTATAAACATTCTGTGCATTAATATACATCTTTTTGCATTGAAAGTATTCCCCACTAGAGAGCAGTATGAATTTAAAATTTCAATGCATCTCTAGTCCTATAGTGCTAGCCATATAGATTTGAGATTACTATAATAAAATAGATCTTCTAACCAAGATGTAAAGCTCCATGTAAATACAATCTAGTAAATTAAACAAACAATTCCTTTTGAAACACTAATGTAGATAAGCAGACTAGTAAGTCATATTAGCATTTTATAACTTCACTCTAATAGTCCAGTCAACACAGCCTAATCAGAAATCCTTCTTTTTCTATGAAAAAAAAAATATATATTTATATATATTTATATATATCAGTCACAACTGGTTCTGAACAGAATACTCACAAACATGAAGACAAAAAATTTTGGAAAAAAATCTCTCCTGCCATTATGTTAGAGAGTTTCTCTTGACTGAACTGGTTACATATTACACAAACACTCAGCAGTTTTGCAGATTACCTCCCTCTCTCAAAGCCTCTTCCCCTTCCCCCCATCCCCTCCTCATCCACCACGAAAGTTGACTTCTCAGCCTTTAGGACCCCTAAAGAGGACAACAGTGAAAAAGAAGTGAATGAGCAACATAACCAAGAACTCAAAATTTCAAGCCAATTTAAATAGCACTGAGGATAAATGCTTACATTTATTTTCCCTGGAGTTCTGAACTCAATTTTGGCTCAATGATGCTTACCAGTAAAATGAACTTTGCATGACATTATAGCTTTGTGAAGTAGAAAACCGTCCCTTATGGAAAACAAACACAACTACATTGTGTGATGTTTACTAGCTTCACTAACATAGTTATTGCCTGGAGATTTCCACTAAGTGCTTAAATGTAAGGGATTAGAAATTATAGCCTTCCCATTAAGCTACCCTTACCTTCTTAACTGTAATACAAAATCACACTTTCTACTCATGGATATGGAAGGAAAACTTTACCCACTTGTATTAAAAATGATTGTTTTCTGAACAACCTTGTCACATGACTGTGTAAATAAGTGAACCCAATGTACTTGACTATTAAGGAACTAACAGAGAATATGGATCCTAGAGTAAAAATGTTACTAGGAGACTGCTGGCAAGTCAGTTTTACTTAACACTGACCACTTGCCATTGATTAATAAGATGATACATAGTAAAAAATCTCTTCCTGGTTTCTTCCCAGAAGCTGTCACAAGAGCCTTTTCAGATTTTTGAAAGGACTGAACTTCTGCAGGTAATAAGAAAACATGGATAGCCTAGCCAAACTGCCATTGGGAACAGGCTCAAGCACTTCTTGTCAGAGTTTGATAACATGAAAACAAAAGATATCTGGACCTATTTTTTTTTTTTTTTTTTTGCTGTACTACTGATTCTCAGGAATACAGCCTATGTAAAGCTTCCTCTAATGAAATGCATTAGTTGTATTTAATGCGGTCCTGGACATACAAGAAGATATATGGTTCTAACCTTTGTACCGTTTATACATTCATCTGATTCCTCTCTGCATTTTGTGAGACAACGAGACCCCAGTCAAAGATTATAAACCAAGAATAACAGATATTAACTACTTTCAAAGAAACCTTAGGGAAGAGAGAGAGAGAGGGAGGGATCACTTTCTAATTATTGCTTTGCCAGTTTTCGAGTCCTTGGGGAATGTCACCAGCATGCTACAGAACACTCACCTCCCTTCCTCCCAGAAATAAATGGAATCTTCACATCTTTTCAAATACCACAAACATGACGTAAGGTCTTTCAGAGGATAGGATGCTACTGATTGATGGCAGTCATGGTAGCAGGGTCACCTTTATGTCAAATAGTATCACTCTAATTTTCAGATTTTAAGAATCTCTTTCACACGACCTGTCAATACATGCAATAGGATCCTTCTCAAAACTGGATCCATCAGCTACACTCTCAATTGTTACTCAAAAATTCCTGTCTGCATTGGGTGCCTAAGGCTCCTGCATCAAGAGGACAGTGGCAGTTAATTTTTTTTTGCATCCTCTAGGTTGAGCTCACTGAGCAAAATGTTAAAATTTACCCTAGAAGTTTGTTACTGGGAGAAGCTTAAAATGAATGTATTGTCTCAGAAAAAGGAAAATAAAATAGCTTTTGCTTCTTGCACCCTACTGTCACTGAATGATGTGGTCCTGACACTGCGGTTATCTGATTTTTAGATCAGAGCTGCATCTGCTCCTAGATTTTAGGGCCCAGAGTGATTTAGGTCATGGTCTATATTATATTATGGGTTTCTGCTGTGGCAGTTACAAACATAAAAGGACAACAATGGGAAAAAGGTGAAAGAGCACGCGTGGTGAAAGCACAGCCCATCTGAAACACAGCTCCCTCCTAAATGACCCAAGTAACCTTCAGAATATGCTGCAGGACTCATCTGTTTACTCTGGGTGGATGAATGAATGTCATTTCAGTGAAAGAGCTGCTGGGGAATGGGAACTCATTAGAGCTGGAATGTCTTTTCTAAAATAACTGGTTGATTTTTCAGGACCTCCTTTGTTCTGAGTCTTTCAAATAGACAGATACCAATAGTGTAGATGCAACAAGAGATGAAGTGAAAGTAAGGAAAATATGCATCAAGTAATTTTACATTATTGGTCAACATTCCTGTATGATTTTTCAAGACTGCAAGAACAACCACCACCTTCTAGAAAAAGAGGAGGAGTTTGTTGGGTCACACACATAAAAGCTAAATTGTCAGAAAGTGATAAAACTTTGGACAGAAGTTAGTATTTCTCATTGCTCTCTGTCTCTTATCATTTTCATCACTTTTGAAGTCACTGTTTACCAAATTTTCTCTTTACAAAATAATGTATATGAGGTAGCTTAAGATTAAAAAAATAAAATGCATCAGAAAGAGAAAAACCTTGTTTTTCCCAATTGTTATTTCTCCTTATGCACTCTGCTCCTCCCAATCCAACCACTACCACTGCCATATGACTTCAGTGATCCATGTGAATAATAAGAAAATCATGATCATCATCATCTTCTCAGGTGATTCTTACAAAGTTTAAAATGAACAAAATCACTTGGGCAAGAACTGCATCAGTAAGAGAAATAAAGGCAGTTTTCACCTGCATGTTTATTACTTATAGCAGGAAGGTAAGACAAAATGGAAGAAAATAGTTTATTTTAGGCTTGGAGGTCTTTATACTTTAACGTCTATGTCATGGGACTTTTCCCAAGAAATGCATCTCTGCAAACTGGAACCTGGAAGAACAGATTTTTATCCATCTGAAGCATCTTGAGCAATAGCGCAGAAAATAAAAGCCTAAGCTTTTGTTCTGTTTTGTCGGCAGAGCACTTAAATCTTTCAGGAAAGGCTGCATTTCAATACTGCAGCAAATTAACCGACTGCAGCCTATCTCCGGTCACAGCCATGCGCACTGTGAGTTCCAAAAGGAACTCACACATGAAATAATCAAAAAATAAATAAATAAACAAAACAACTTCATTTCTTGGTTCAGCAGTTCCCTCATGCCAGAAACAACCAACAGACATCTCATAGTCTCAAAATATACTGCAGTCATTTTTTTAATTGAGTTCTATAAAAAGAGCTAAGCACTAATCAACACCATATGTTATTCAATTAGCTAGTAATACATATCTATTTCTCAAGCCTGTGCTAACATAATGGAGCACTTTGGGTGGTTTGGAACTATTTAAAGGCCAAGTAATTAATTTGCAAACATCAGCTTCTAAAAAGCTGAGAAGTGCTACTGTGGTGACTTACTTACATCTCTATAGCCAGAGCCAAGCCATTAAACATTCTCATTTGCTTTTTATTCAAGCCTCTGTTTCCACAACGATCATTTCTGAGAAAGACTTGTGTCTAGAATGAGGACAAAAGAATACTGGCCCAGTGATGCTCCTGGAACCCAGACACTGCAGGGAGTATCTTGTGAAGCAGGTAAAGAAAACTGCATGCATTACCTTACCCCCCCCTCCTACAGTGAAAGCTCATATGCAAGGTTCTAGGTAGAAATTAAAATAGCAAAAGACATATCTAGAAAAGTTACGAAGGGCTCTTCCTACAGAGAAAACCTGTTGTTGCTATGCACCCAGACATTTGTTATCTTTCCTGTATTCTGAATTCCCACATTAAGGAATTCCACCTGCACCTTCACACTCATATCAAACAGCAGTCTAAGTTGGCCAGGATCAAAAAGAAAGGACAGAAGGCTCCAATTGCAACTCAAACTGTCTCTACTGGACAAAACATTATTTTTGTCTTGATTTCTGATAAGATTGGTAGTGGGTATAGATTTTAGATTTCAGGCGAAAAAATGTTAATTTTTCAGGTTAATAAATCTGAACAACACAAATTAGATTGTTTAGTAGAGTCCAGAGACAGATGTAAAAATCAATGTACATGCAACACACCTTTGTCTACAGAACTACAGAAAATTTGTAGCTATTGAGATCATTTTTTAATTCCATAAATATCTGTAAAATAACTTGTTTTGGTCTTGCTGGATAAATTTCCTGATGTGAAATTATACAGGATACATGGACGGACTACATACTGTAATAAATGTAATAAATATGCCACTTTAAAGTTGTTTAATTTTTCTTGTACCTAAATGTCAAATATTTTTATCTCAGCAGAAAGAGAGTATATGTACAGCTGACTGAGCACAGTGAGCAACTCACTTCACAGCAATGTCAGAAGTTCATGGTTTGTAATTGCTTATCAAAACAAAACAATACAGAACTTCAGACTTATTTATTTATTTTGCAGGATAACTTCTCAAAAATGCCAGATTTCTGTTTCTATGATTAGAACTCTCATACCTTTTCAGGCCCTAGGAAATCTGAATTTTCATCCTAAATAAAAACAGTCAAAAGTTAGACATTTACGTCACCACTTTTTTGTTATACTCTTGTTTGAGTGAAATCTTTGTGGATGGGTTATAAACAAGAGTCCTTCAAAACAAAAAGGATCATAGAAGGGCAAGACAGAAGTTTTAATACTTTAGTCAATTACCTTTTGTTCTCTAGATCAAACAAAATACTGTAAATTTTGTCTCTCTGCAAATGCACTTTTACAAATAGCAGTGTTAATGAATGATAAGGAGTTTGGTCTTATATTTGAAAATTATCATTTATACTTTCATAAAATTAATTCATTTTCCAGCTTATCTGTATGTTATCAAGCTCTGGTACAAATGTGAGAATTCTTATTATTGTTATTTTTAAGTTTTATAGCTTCACTACACCCACTGGGCCATTTAATATTGCGATTAATGGAGATCCGATTATTTTCCAAGCTATGCAAATGTGTCAAGGTGAACATCTGCTTTGTTTAGAAAGGTTAGCAAATGGCCTTGCAAGCACAACTGGAAATTACTGTAATTTATATTATCCTCATGTCTTTGGACTGCATTATCTTTAACAAAAACGACACATTTAGTACAGCATTCATGGCAAAATGGACAGAATTTCAAATCATGAGATTCAGTTTAGTTGAGAAGTATAAAATATAGGGTATACCCCAGAAAGCATATTCTTTTCATAGTGCCTTGAAAACTAAAGTCTTCTTTAAATTATTCCTGACCAGTATAATGTTCTTTCATGTCAATTACACTTCTACCTGAAGATCTTCATCAATGCTAAAGACAAAGATAGACATATAGCAAACTAGACTATCTTTGTTTTGTACTGGGAACAAATCTGAACACAAAATGGGACATCTGTCTTTTTTACATTTCCCTAACAGAGCGCTCTACAGAAGCAGCTAATGTCTTCCATTACAAACACACAAGGCCAGCACGGGGCTTCAGATATGCAGCTTGTAAAAACCCTGTATGATATTGCTGATTTTATAAGATATTCTGCAGTATCTTCCAAAACGTAGACCATTACCAGAGAAGCGCCGGAGCTTACTGAACATATTAATTAAAGGCAGTGCCTTATTATTAGTAAAATAGAAGTGTAGAACAGGAAATATTTTTCAGTTTCAGGATTTATTTTTTTTAAACATTTACATTTTTCACATTCCTAAATGCTAGTAATTAAAAGGCATCATTGCATACCTGTAAAACCCCTCAGCACAACTGGAAGATACATTTTTTTCCTAAAAAACATATTTCTTAGAATGAATTGTGAGTATTATGGGCATAAGCACACATACACAGATACAAAATGGGATAGATGATGCTTTCCAGCCTTCTCTGGAAGACCTTCACAGCAATATATCTCATATTGCAATCAGCAGCAGATGCTCACAGCAGACCCAGAACTGCTGCTCTTGGGAAGCCTGAGCACTTTGCTCAGCCACTGTGATCTGCAAAAACTACTACTGCTGAGTTTGTAAAATATTTCCATCTTGTCTAGCTCTGCTGGCCATCTGCAATCTCTCTTGACCTGTCTGGGTGTGCTGAGGCAGTTGAAAACTTCTGAGAAGTCATGCATGGCAAAATTTAAAGCTCTGTAAGAATTACCATGTTTCTCCCTTCAGCCATGCTGATTCAGATGAGGCAGTTTATAAATTCTATTAAGCCTCAGGACAATTTTATAAAATCCCTAAGACTCACTCAACTATTTTCTTTATTTTTTTCCCCAAATAGTAGTTCAAATGTGCACTAAAATATTCTTTTGCATTAGAGGTCATTTAAGACTACTAGATAAGCTATATATGAAATTTCCAGAATTAACTCATTTTCAAACATCATTTTATTATGAAGGATTAGTAGTCTTTACAATATTCATTGCCTCAATATCTTATGGCATTTTATTTAAAAATTATCCTCTCCAATTAAAGCTGTAATCTAAAAAATGGCACCTCTCTGGATATACTCACAAGATTTCAATTTAAATGAGCATTTTAAGAGAAGTGGTAAATATCACTGAACCTTAGCCAATAACAGAACTTTGCAATATGGTGCTTGTTTCATTAAAAAACAGCAAGATAAACATATTTCTGTATAGGTGCAAGTCAGGGCACCTGAAGGCAGTGGAACAGCTGGTATAAAAATTCTTCAAGAAAAGCAGAATCAGATAACTGTTTTTCACCTACCTAAGAATTCATACAGTAATTTCAGCATCTCAGCAGTCCTCATGAATTTCTGCTGCTCTTGCTATGCATTATAGAACCTGTCACTTTTAAAATTTATTGTACTTTTTACAGCATTGGTTAAAGAACACTTAAAACACATTTAGTGTTTGATATACCCTTACTCTAGAAGAATAGAAATGAGTTCTCTTTTATTAATTTAGATCTGTACTACTAAACTATTCACAGTAGCAGTCTCAGGGAATTTTCATGAGATTACCTACATGAATAAGAACTTACATGACAAAAGGTTTGAAGGATTGCATTCTCATCAGAAAAGGGAAATATAACAAAAAAGAAGGCAGATTACAATAGTTAGAACTTCATTTCTAATTGTATGACTCAAGGCTGCAATATATTTACTAATAATTCAATGGATGTCTCACTGAGCAGCTGTCTTTTGTGTGTGCGTTTCCAAAAAAAGTGTGTAGGGTAGAATGAAAATAATAAATAAATAAACAAATAAATAAATAAAACAATTACACCTTATGTCAAATTATTATTTCTACTGTAATTTTTGATACTGTAATGCTTGTTTCTTCCCTGAAAAAAAAAATATTTAATATAAGAAAAAAAGGCCAAGTTATGGGTAACTAAGACAAAAAAGCCCACACATTTCTCTATTTATATTCATTTATTTGTAACTCAGTTTAGTGTAAGTCCATTTGAAATCTGTCACATTCTTATTTTGGTTGTCACAGGCACATAGGAAAAGTAAACACTGAGCATAAGCAATGCCATTGAAAAAAAACAAACTGAAAAGTGACCTTCCCCTAAGCCACTGCACATAAGAGATTACCCCATCCTACCTCTCATCTCCCTCATTTAGACAAAATCATCATTATTTTACTTGTCATTATTTAAATCAGACCCAATAATGTCATTTGTAATCAACACTCACTGTCGGGAAGCAACTGTGAATGGCTTACCTTGCAATATAACAGTGTTATCTACTTCAGCATGCTCTTACAGTACACATCTAGAACTAACACTCACTCACCACCATCAGTTGCTGTTCACAAATCACTTGATTATTGATCACTGCACTTATCACTCTTCATTGACTGAACCTCATTTCACATTACCGCTCTCCCGCTGCTTCAGCAAATTCTGAATCTTCTACTGCAATGAGAATTCACGTACAATCCAAGGCACTGGTCCCTCAAACTGGTTATTTCTAACTGTATCAAACTTTTTGCAGTTATTTTATTAAAGAAAAAAGAAATAATAATCAATTGTCTGTTACACTTTCAAATTCTTCATCCCAGAATAGGCAATGAGAAGGTTTGGTTTTCCCCTTGCAATGCAGTCTAGTTTCTAACTACAGTATTTTATTTCTGTCCTGACAAATAACAGCAATCCTTTTATGTAATAAGTTCAAAAACAACAGGAAAGTTCCATTTGATTCATGTATTCATGTTTATATAAACTATATATATATTCAACATATGTATATATTTACAAATACATAATAATGTTGAGGCTTTTTAAGAGAGTTACCAATAGGGTTGTGAAAGAGTCTTGTACAGAACATTCTTGTCTTGAAGTTTGTTCAGCAGCACCTGTTCAACACACCTTTCTTGACATACCTTTGTGGTTAACAGCTACTCGTGTTGGTTTAGCAACCAGAAAGAAACAGTCTTTGGCTATTGTCTACTGAGTTCTCAGGGCAGAACAAGCTGACCTGTGATAGCCATCTCAAAAGGAATGATGACCACCATGGAAACAGAGCACATGCATGACACTGCCACATGGCAATTGCATAACTGTGGACATGCCATTGCCTCGATAACCAAAACAGTAGGTAAGAATATGAAGAGGATAAATACCCAAACAGTTCAGAGGTGGAGCTCTTCCACTGATGTGCAGCCATTGGGATCAGTGAAATGTCACTGAGTGATGTGCAGCTCCCTACAGACCAATGGAATGCCACTGGATTCATGGTGGCAACTATGCCCGCTAGAGTTCTTCTCTTTACTAATGCTACCTTCCCCATCTTCCCAAAATTCCTTAACTGCTTAGAATTTGTAATAAACCTATAAGACAACATTTGACACTGCTTGTGTCTTAATCCCACTCCAGGAATATATATCAAACCTTCCCTCCAGCAATTAGAGCAAGACAGATCATTTGGAAGATAATTTTGAATCAAAACCACTGGAAATTCTTCCAAGCCTTCTTATAAGCAAAGTAGCAACAGTGTTTCAGCTTGTCTCACATTAATTGAAATATTCATGATAAAGAACAATGAATGACTCTTTGGTTTTTAGCCCATAAAATGTTAAGTCAAATTTTGAATTTTATTCTGTAAAAGAATATGTTCATAATTCAGATAATATGTACAGCCTGCACTTATGCAGCAAAATAAACTTTCCACATTTAAAAAAAAAACAAAGTTGTCATGGATTTAAGGACATAAGAAGGTCAGTGGATTTTCTGAAAGCAAACCTACCAGACGCAGAAGCATCCTATTGACAATGTATGAAGCAAAAAAAAACAACCAACCAACCAACCAAACAAACAAAAAAAAGCAGACAGCAGCCTGGATAGGGGTTTAACAGTATTTTGTTCGCTGTTTAAAGGGATAACTTTAGAAGACTACTCCATTTTCTATTACCTGGGAATTAAATAGAGCTCAGTATCATAAGTATCTCAGACCATGATCATTCCATCTAGTGATTTGTATTCATGAAAAACAATAAATTCCAGAAAAGCCCAAAGCACAGAAGTATATGCTTTGATAGAGGTTAGACGTTGCAATTTTATGAATCACATTCTAGATAGAGAGCAAGCAAAAGGTGAAAACTCTTCTGTCTGAAAAGAAATTTAGCAAAAAATTGCTAAACAAGCGCTATGACTATTATTCAATTTAAAAAAATCATTTTTAGGCTATTTATAACGTTTTAATTGTATTGTTGTAATGTTTGTACTATTTTTACTTTCTTCTAAAGGGATAAAATTTTCAACTATTGCCTAAATTAAGAACTAAAATCAAAACAAAAGCTTATAATCAGTGGAATTTGTGGAATTTCTCCCTGCAAGACTTGTTATTCTGTGACAGGTAAGCATTTCCCTTGTTACTGATTGTCTCTTTGCTATGTTAATAATCTTTCTAAATTATGCCATCTGTCAAATATCTTGACTGCCAACACCATTTGGTATTATTTATTTTCTTTTCCACCCCACAAGGTAGATACGTGTCAGATGACTCCAAAGATGTATCACATAACTGAAGAATTAGTTGTAGATGAATAATAGAGAGTATAGGCACTTGACAGGAAATATTTTCTTATAAGAAATATAGTCCAAAATTAGGTAGCCGTTCTTTTTATTTATTTTTTCTTTCTATTGTCTCCTTATTTATTCTCTGTGTGGTTAAATCCAAAAATGCATTCTTTCACCTGTTCTGAATGCACCTGTTCTCAAAATTTATCTCTGAAACCAGCTGAGGGTTATTCTCCCCTTCCTGTGCTAATGTAGAAAAAGTATAAAGAGCTAACCAGTCTTCACAGGCCCCGGTTAAGAACAGAATTTGTTTCAGCCTAGGTAGTCCTAATAAGGAGGAGAGTAATCCTAGTATTAGAAAAGTTGAAGTGTTGCAGGAACACAGAGGTAGTGAGCCATGTAAAAGGACTAGTGATGTGTGGTACTCAGTGTCATGGTTTTATGATTTTTGGTATTGGTATTCCACATCATAACAACATGTAGTGCCTTAAGAGTTAAAGAGTTAATACTCCAACTCCATAGCTCATTGGTATTTCCGGGTATACCTGTCTCAGAAGAGAAAAACTACATTCCCCAGAGGACTTTGCGATGCTTTGCATTTTTACGTATTTTCCGCTCAGAGAGAAAAGATAAAAACTCTCTGCGGTCACAGGACATTCTCTTTTCTTCGGGATCGACTCAACAGTGGGTGCTCGCTGCCGTATCGCCTTCAGCATTAGCATAAGGCCTTCGGTTTATCAGACACTCTCTCTTGCTCATTTTATTTATTAGCTTCAATTCCAATTATATTGTATTATCTTGTGTTGTTTTGCTTTCTGATATCTTATTTAGTAAATTAACTTTCCTCCTCAGATCGTTGCTGCTGTTTTGTTTCTAGGCCCATCTCCCTTTTTTTCCTTTTCCCTTTCCCCCTTCCCCTTTCCTGGGGCATGGGTCTGTGGGTCCCCCACACCAATCATCACGGAACTGGGCCGATCCAGCCTGGTAAACCGTTGAAACTCATGCTCTTATCTACCTTGCATCCCTCACACACCATGCACCATTCTGCCCTAGGCATTCAGCTAAAAGCAGATGGATTTGCAGATGAATCATTCCCTGACCTCCTTCCAGTCGTTGCCATTGTACACTAAACTCAGCTTCCAATTACATCAATACCATCTACCAAAAACCAAGACAACATCACCTCCAACAAACAGTCTTCTTCCTAGTATTAACAGCGCCATGTGGAGTTCCCCTGATGTGAACTACATCCAGCTGTCAATAGAATGTTATTGTTGTAAACTGAGTTTTATTTCTTCTCCAATTAAGAATTTGAATTAGGCTCATCTTAACTGCATTTCCAGCAAGTGCTGTCCAAGCTCTGCATAAATCAATACCACCATTGTGCCACCATCATCTTCTACAGAAATAGCAGCTTTCTGCTTCTAGACGTGCTGTTTCAAACATGGTTGCTATACAAAAGATAGTGAAAAGTTTTACTGAAATAGGTATGAAAAGAAGAGAGAAAGAGATGTATTTGCATCAGCTCTGATTAGGAAGCTACTAATTTATTATTATTTTTTTTTATAATAAATAGAGGTGAGAAACAAGAAACCATGTGCAGGGTGCATTTATAATGATTAACTCACTCTAAAAGTTAATTTAGTTCTTAACCAAAATTTGGCAGTCAAATTTTACTAGATACATGGAAATCTCCAGATCAACAAGGAAAACTTCTGAACTGGTGAACATCAACTATTTGCAGAAGTCCCAACTTAAGAGTGTTGAGTTTATATGGCTCCAGAGTTCATTTAGCTTTGATTTCCATGGGTTAACACATTCAGAGTTTGGATTTGATTTACAAATTCTCTCCAAATTGAAAACAGATAAAAAGAGAAGAGAGGAAGAGAATAAGAATCACAAACCTTGGTGAAGTCTGAATGGCTTTGTGTCATATTGCAAAGCAACTCATTTGCTTTAACATTATTGAACTCTTCAATAAGGTTGCTCAGAAAGAGCAAGAAGAAAATTGATTTAAATATTTTAAATAGGCTGATAAAAAAAGGATCTGAAATGATTCAAGTCATATTGTTCTAATTTTATAGGCATCCAATATCACAGTAAACAACATTTCTTCAAAATCAGCACTTAGCACTCACAAAACTTCTATGCATTGTGCTGAACACAGCGTATTGTAGCAGGAAGTTTCAAGGACAGATATTTCATCCTGTGCTTTGGCACTGCAGACTTAAATATCCCAAACAATAAGGGATCTTTTTCTGCCTTTTTGGAAGATAATCCCACAGTCATTCACCACGTAATGCTAGGTTCGCCTTTTTAGATCAACTAAAATTAATTATGGAGGGTACATACTATAAATGACTAATTTTAAGTATATTCAACTATACTTTACAGGAAAATAATTCATATACAAGCATGACACGAGTTGTCCTGTAATGAAGAGTTTGGTTGATTGATTCATTACCCAAATTCCTTCTTATTCTACTGAAAATGAAAGTCATTGGACATGCATGTTGCATTGTTCACCCCTCTTATTGCTATTTTTTTTAGAAAATTTTAAGTCATATTAAAGCGATCCACAAAATACAACTATGTCATCTTGCCAGAAAACACATTTGGAAAAGGAGTATAACACTTATATTAGCACAATATTTTCTGTGGTGTATCACACTCAATATCTTTTTAGGAAAATCAGTGATTGCATATAGCATTAAATCAAAGACCCACTCTAGTGTAAAACAGCAATTTGTCTTCAATTTTCCACTTAGTAATTCAAAAACTCTTTTGACTATCAACTGCTGACAATTTTTTTGCTGGCTAAAACTTGGTTAGAATAATAAGAAAAAAGCCATTAGCATGTTAATAACTTGGTCTCTCTCAGGGATAGTTAGTTGAACCTCTATCAGAAAAAAAGTAGCTTCTTTTTCATCCCTAGTCTTACTTGTAAAGTGATTATAATTTACCACAGTTTCCTGGTTTCCTTCACTTCAATTTATAGAGAAGATTTCCCAATGAGCAGAGTACAGTCCTGTCATACTTTCAACAAGATCAGCTCACAGAAATGTGTTCACACCCGTAAAGATGTGAAAAGACAAGAATTTCCACACACAGATAAGAAAATGCAGTCATTAAATCAAAACTGCAAGAGGATATTATGTGGGCAAATTATTGTCTGCATTTTAATACAGGTAGATGGAAGTAGCCTTCTATGCTCTCTATATACACTATAATCAAAGCAATTTATACATCAAAATTCATGCTGATTCCAGAAGAGAAATGAAGTACAGGAAGCTACTAAGCATGATTTAGTAGCATTTTTAAGTTCTTACCCCAAAACCAAGTCGAGTATCTCATGGGTTGTTTTTTTTTAACCTTTTCAATATAAAAGGTTAAGATGCGAACAGGATGAAAATTTATGCCCATACATTTATATAAAACAGATATTGTTCAAATACATGCAATCCTGCATGGCACTTTTTTACATAGAAATTAAAGGTTTTGTTACTGCTGCCACTTTGTGCTATTAATAAACGGACCAAGAAGATTATACATAATAGAAGAATTTGGACATTTAGAATAAATAACAGTAATTTTAATATGTAAATTATTTGAATTAAGAATTAGATATAAATGCATAATTTTTATGAAAATTTCTAACAATGAATAGTTTCATATAATCTCTCTTTTTTTGATATTATAAATAAATTTTCTGTGATCTATTTTAGATTAAATTAGGGATTCACAAGATACTTTCAATAGCATAAACAACATTCTAGCTGTTGCATTACTATCTATTGCAAACAGTATAGTGTACCTGTTTTAGAAAAAGTACCAATACATAAAAAATAATAATATTTGAAATAAAGAACACACATTTGCTGCTGTGGCTCATGCTAGTCTATGGCCTTGCCCTACAGTTGATTTCTGTATTCATGTGTTTTGTTTAGTTTACTTAACATACTGGATCCGGCAATAGAGGTTTAGTATCTCACATTTATCTTACAAGAAACAGAATTGTCTCTTGCAAATCCAACAGAAGTATTAAATATTAAGCATAAATGTACACTTTTATATCAGCTAATAAAAAACAGTATTTAAAAAGAGAAACAAAAAGAACTGAGGATTATATTAGATATGAAATGAATTGACCCAGTTAATAAATCATGCTCATTTGTTGGTTTTTTTTAAATGACCTAACTTGCATAGAAAAATTAACTAGAAACAAAGGAATAACCTAACATGCTTTGCCCTGCAAAAGAATGTACAGTTATGCAGTACAGAGGTGTACACATAATCTACATTCTCACTGTAGCCTGTTTACAATGCTACTATCACTTGTTCAAAGCCCTGATAGACTCAGTGTTCAGAAAGAACCATAGAGCTGAGCCAAGCTACCACATTGTCATGGAGGACCTTCAGCACAGCCCTATAATGAGAAATGAGGCAGGAGTTTGAAAGGGAATAGAGATTTACGAGGAGTTCTCCATAGTGATAAACGTTGCTATTACCTAGGATGCACAAATAAGCTTCAACCAGCCTCAGCTTATGTTTATTCAGTGAAAATAGAATTAGTAAGACTCATAGCGCTATTACAACCTAGTGTCTACATGTTGACTTGAGAACTAGAGGACAAAAATATTTCTTTGCTTGCTCTATGACTACAGCAGCATTTTCAGGGGCTGAGCTCTTCTTCCAATAAAAACTTGCCTATATTCCTTTAACAAAGGAAATACTATGGTTTCATTTAAATTCTTTGTTGCTGCATCCACTAACAGTAGACGGGGGGGGGGGGAAGAATGTTGGGACTCATTATGTGATCATGACAAAGTCAAACAACATGTAACACTATTAGAGTAAAAACATTATGAGAATGTTGGCTGCTGGCAATGAAGCTCTAGAATAGTTAAAAAAAAAATAAGCTAACAAAATGCAAATACAGTCTATGGCAGGTAGGAGAGTGGAAAAAAAAAAGCTAAGGAATTACAGATGGTCAAGATTAATTTCAATGTGCTGAAAAATAGCAGAGCAAGTAATCAGATTTTACACCTAAAAACGTCAAGAAATTGAGAAACAGACAACAAGAAAGTGTCAAAAACCATCATGCTAAAACAACCTCAACACATCTTATGATGCTGTAAAATGCCTTCTGGCCACTAACTGTTAAGAAAAGAAAGCTTTTTTGACAGTTTCCCATCGTTTTCCCCAGATAAGTTAAAAAAAAAATGTAAATGAAATATCTATGATATGAATGAACATAAATGTTATGAGAAAACAGCGACTAAGTTATAAGTGCCAGTGATTTGTCCAAATGAGAAAGATGTTTTAACCGGCCCTGCTGGGATGTGTTCTCTGCCTGATGTTGTCCATAAGTTACACTAAGAACTAGATGATAGAATGTAAAATATAAATATTAAACCAGCAGATGATATTAAACAGGAAGAGACAGAAAGCACATAAGAGGCCAAGATTAAATTTGAAACTAAATTGACAATGTGGAGAAAAGCCCCATTATAAAGATCCCATAAGGCAGGAATATAAATAATTACTTACAAGATAGGGAGAAAAAAAGATTAATCTGCAGTTTTCATGTAAAGGATACAAATGTTAGAAACGATGAAAAAATAAATGCATAATAAGCACGCTAAATTATTGGTACTGTCTGAAAGAAAATCAATCTGACATGACTGACACAAAATATAGTCAGAAACATATGTTTTGTTTTGCGGTGTTTATGCCTTTTTTTTCCCCTCTCCCTGTATCTGTTCCAAAAGAGCATTTGTTCTTTGTTCTTCTCTGTGGAACAATGAATATAGTTGAAGGAATTCCTTAGATCATAGCACAAAAGGTTTTCATCTATTTCTGTTCCTGCTAAGGGTCTCTTAAGCCTCCTTTCTTCATACTTCTGTCAAAGATAACTAGAACTAGATTGTATCATGGGCTATATCTTGAATGTATATGCAGTTACAAATGCTTCCTGCCATACTACTAGAACGGTGCTTTCATTTTCTAGAATTGAAAAACAGATTTATTTGCCTTTTATCTTGATGTTCAGTCACTCAACAGACATACATTTTTAACTCAAACTATCCTTCTTATCTTTCCAATTACATTTAGGTAGGCAGTACACCTACCATTGCACCAAAAACAGAATGTGGAGAAACAGCACTTGTTTCCAGAGTATATGGAAGCAGAATTGCTCTCAAATCTTCTATTCAAGGACTGCGTCACTCTAATAGAATCCCGATGCAAGGATTTTTGACACTGAGGGTGAGAAAATTAAAATAGAACAACAATTTAAAATGTTGCTGTTAACTGTAAAAGAGGTATTCTTTTCATGCAATGTGTTTATTTTTTTTTCCCAAGGATTTTCCCAGCAAGGAGCCCTCACCTTCCTCCTATATCTTAACAGAAAATGCTTTCACCACAGCTGTATATAAAAATTACACACAGGAAGTCAGCACTGATAAAGGTATTGTCACACTGAGCCTCCATACGCCCCAGCTCCAGCAGAAGGATGGAATGAAAAAAACTGTAGAGAAAAAAAACTATTCAAAGAAATTGAATAAACAAAAACATAAGAGTGACGTGTTCTGTGCACTGCTGCTTATCTTCCACAGAGAAATCCCTTTTTATCTCCTTTATGTTGACCTGAAGAATGCCTGTAGTACTCTATACAAGAAGAATATTGTCTGAACTATAGCAAAGGACATGAAACCAAACAGGGAAATTTGCTGAAACATAAATTCGACGACTAAGTTGAATTGATCTGTTTCAAAAATTTAGAATATCTACAGGTATATACAAACAAAAAAGCCAAGTCACATCCCTGTTTTGGTGATGACCTATCTCCCGTTTAGAACTTTTAAAGCTATAGATAGTCTTAATGTGAAAGGTAGGAAAAAAAAAATGGAAGCCAAATCAGAATTGTTTTTTATTTACTTGAAGCCAGACTTCCAATGTAATTGCCAACAAATTAACTTACATCAACATAATTGAAATGCATTTGGTGTTTCCAGTGAGTATGCTTTATCCTCCCAGTCTTTTTATGAAAAACTTGCCACAGAAAAAGGACTGTAGTTGGACAACTAGGAAATAATATTCAGAGTGGAATAAAACATACTTCCAAACCGGCTTTTAGATACTGGTACATTTCCTTAAATCTCTCCACTTTGAAAAAGGCTTATGAAATACATAAAGCATTTATTTTACTGCTAGTTACAGTAATTATAGGTATTTTGGCCATTAACAAGGAAGTACGTTTAACAACATATTAATTGGAAAGTTGAGTAAGCTTAATGCAGACAGAACTTTTCCAATAAGAGTGATGAACAACAGTGGAGTAAAATTCCTGTCAAAATGTTTCTTTAAACAGATAGAACATACCAATTAAAAAACCTAAAGTATTAAGTCTCATTAAGTCTCAGTTTGTTTGTACCAGAACATTTATTTGAAGCAATTAAAAACACTATATTAAATCTAGAATTTTTTTCACTACGAACATACAATTCATCTGAAGGTTTCCTCAAGAATATAACTTTCAACACGTAATTAAGATTTTCAGTTTGAAAGTATTATGTTCCAAAATGCTGAATAGGGCTATTTTCTCAGGAGAATATTAATATGACTGTTGTTGTCTTCCAATAAAATTAATGAAAACTTACAGAAAATAATTAACTTTACTAAATATGCTTGAATGAAATATATAGATAAAATAGACTTCGCATTAAGCAAAAATAGTTCAGATGGTTAAAGGTGATGAGTTCAATGACCTTCAAGATCTATTGAATTTTATCTCCAACTCCCAATTTTTAAATAGGTACTAAAAATAAAGAAGCTTGAGCACAGTAAATCATGAACAAGAAATAACTGAATAAAAGGCAAAGAAGAGAATGAGCTATCCCACACATCCACCCAACCAAACACTACCAATCTTACTCAGTATTTTGAACAGTTTCTGGGCTTTGCTTGTATATTGACTAGCAGAAAGATGGTTAATGGTGGTATCAGATAACAAGTTTAGTATTTAGTAGAATCTTTCTTAAATCTTAACTAGCTTAATTTAAATATCTATTTACACTTTGCAAATATGTTTTTTGCTTCCTTATGGATGTTTATACATTAAAGTCACTGATGTTTTACCATAATTTCTTCAAGAATGTGCAAAGTCAAGCTGAAGGAAAAAGAAGAATCAGTAATTAATTCTTAATGAGGTCTCTCCACAAACTAATTCTCAAGAATTTCACTAATGTAGACTCAAAAAATAAATGCTTTTTATCCTAACATACAAATTCCAAGATCTCCTTGTTCTTCAAAGAACCTGGCTTCTCACTATTTCTGCTTGTTTTCAAGAAAAAAAAACAAAACTTATGATATTTAGATTTCCTTCTGTAATGCTCTGTCATGCTCTAACTAGTCATTAGCAAACAGACACTTATTAGCACCATTAGCCATGTTACTTGCATGTCAACACAGCCAGTCAGTGAAACAAAATCATCCCTTTCCTTGTCTCTGATTCTACCATTCACAAATACAACAAAATTGAAAAATGTCAGCATCTATACTCTCACTCTTCACTGATTTCAAAAGAACTGATATACACAACATATTCATAAAGTTTTCCTTGAGAATTTAGAGGAATAATAATAAAAAAATAAAAATGGAAAATATGCAAATATTCACAAGTACATGAGTCATTTGCCATGGAGGATTCATCTCAACTTATGCAATCTGAACAGCTGTCTTAAGGAATCTCTTATATGAGATAAGCATCAATAGCCATTCTAAGTATCTTATCTTATATAAAGTACTGAATAGTGAACATGGATTGGGTCATATCCCTTTAGCATTAGGAAACTGAGCCACCTATGGGTTTTGGATATCTCATTACTTAGAATCACAAAAGAGCCTGGTAGAAACTGTTACTTTATCTTCACAGCGGATAAAAAAAATTCGTATCCATAGTATTACTCTATTTTACACATCTTCACTTGAATCAATCAGTTTTAAAAAAGGCCACGTTACCTATGAAGTCCCTGAGATCCAGAACTAATCATGCCAAAACAGAAAAGAAACGTGTATTTGGATTTTAGTTTTTTTCTTTTTTTCTCTGGTAAAGAGAGAAACAAACAAGCAAACAAAAAATAAAAAAGGAAATCTTGACAATCTAATAAACAAACATCAGTGGTTCTCTTGAAATTGTTTGCACATTCATACATTAATTGTATACTGGTATTATGTTCACAAAAATAAGATAATTAAAGACAAATTTTAACAAGGTGGTATACATGTATCTGAGGATTGGGGTAAGTATAGTAATGTAGCTGCAACACCTTTCAAGGATACTGTAGACTCTGAATATTTCCCCCTTTCTTTGTCCAATAGCTCAAACCTCCTTCCACACAAAATACCACTATTCTACATGGCAGCATTCTTAAGCTGCTTACATACTCACACGTCAGGAGAGCAATTGGGAAGATTACCTTGTGTTGAGAATGCCAAGACTGATTTTTGCAAATAAACTAACATAGCTTTAGTAGTCAAACAATGGGAACATCTCAAAATAGGTATAGTAAATGAAACTGAATCACAACAGATGATTTCACACCTTGGTGAAAAATCATTAACATTTATTTCCAGAAGAAATTTTTGAACAGGTGCATTTTCTAGTTACCTCTGGATTAAGCAATTCTCCAATGGAAATTCAGAAATAAAGAATATCTGAAAATAAGCTTACACTGTTCAAGAGAAAACTAGAATTGGAAATGCAATTAATTTCCTATTCAATTTATTTATTAACTACACAAATACTACTGTATTTGAATGTGAAACCTTCCTAGTTCACTTACACAACATGAGTGATATAGGTTGATAAAGCGCATCTCAAATTACACTACATAATACGTAAGCTGAATAAATAAATCATAAAGGATATCAGGGAGATAAGGGGGTCAGAAAAGAAAAGAGAAACAGTTTGTTAAAGCTGCTTCATTTGTATCTAACAATTGCAATAACTAATTCAACCTGGTTGAATTTTCAGTGCATTTTTGAAATGCCATTTATACTTGAGCACAGCACTGTATTCAGTTCTCTCCTCAACATGAAACTGTTAAGTATAGTCATGTGACAGCCACACATTACTGCTCAAAGGGGAAATCAACACTAGCAGAACAGAAAGGAGGAAAGAGAAATATTACTCATGCACACAACATGATCTCATGTTTCATTTATCTTATTTTAAGAAGCAAGCTACAGAAATTGATGTGGTTTCCAATTTGACCCTTCTCTTCCTCTTCCTAATCCTATTTAAAATAATCATAATTCCAAAGATTCAGAATGACAACAGTGTTCTTCAGTGGTCCGCGACCCTAAAGCTGTCACGCAGCAGAACCAGCGCTGAGATAAAATACAGGCCCTTCAAAGGCATTCCATACAATTCCATCACATCTTTTTTTTGTAATAAATGCAGCCAATACTATCGGGGAAAAAATATATATACAGCATTGTCTCCATATATAAACACACTTACAAAAAAATAATAAACCAGTATTACTCAACAATACTGCCCTCTGTTGCTGCACGTATCGTGCAAAGGATAGGTAGGGAAGGAAAGAATGAGAGAGCACTCATATGCAAAACAAACAAAAAAACCTAAAACTATTCTATATTATTGTATATATATACACATTATAGTTCCTTATATTTCCTTCCTTTGTCTAAACTATGTACTGGACATCATATACAGAAGAAGAAAAAATCATAAAGTAGAGAGTATTGATTGTAATGCTCGAATTTCCAAAAGGAATTAATATAAAACTCTTCCATAAAGGAAACCAGTTTAGGAAAATTCAGTATATGGTTATCTACAAATCAATACACCCAGAAATCCCAATATTAGCTGAACAGGGAATAGTTATTAAAAACATAATTAGTGTTCAGATCTACAATAGGATGGCAACACAACCTTATAGAACCATGTGTAACACCATAAATGTGATGTCAGTTCTTACTAATTAATGTGTGAGACAATAAATAATATTAATTAAATATTAAATATAAATAAATATTGTAGAAGTGTCAGATTAAAGTCTTTATATCTTAAGAATCTTCTTCTCACCCTCCACCATCATGTTCCTATTCGTCGCTCGTTAATAGCTCATAAACACGAGCAGCTTTAAATCTAGAAATAAGATATTGTTACTTCTGAAACTGGAAAAGATCATTCATATGTAAAGAAGTAAAATAGAAGATGCAGAAATGCAAAAACAACATTTACAAAGTATCCAGTATTCAGCTGATTCTAGGATAAAAACCATAATCTTAATATTGTAACTGGAGCTATCAATACAGTTACTTGGAATCTACAGAAAATATTGGGAAAACAAATTTTGAGAAGGTCAAAACCAAGAAATCAGGGCATAGGAATGGTGCATCAGTGCTCATCTATGCCTATCCTTTTCCTTTCTGGTTCAACGGCCTTCAAATCAGAATTCTCATGCCACTATGAAAACACAAAGCAAACACTGCATTCCTGGGAGGTCCAGAAAATGATAAATTACTGGAAGAGGCAGTAATCAACCACAGCTTTTCAATGCCTCTATCTTTTTTTTTTTTTGCATCTTGCAGGATACAAAACATACAGGAGCCCAAGCCAACATGGTAGACAGTGGGCTCCAGCAAGTCAACTCCTCTCCAAGCTCACCCAAGGATTTGCAGACAAGATGCTCTCCTACAGCATAGCTGCCTGTGCTATGTTAGATACTCGGTGGCCACTCCACTTAGCCCGTTTACCAGCTTCATGGAGGAATTCAGAAGCTACAGACTACATAACAGTAATTTCCAAAATACGCAGTGAAAAATAGCTAAGAAAAACTACAGAAATAAAATATATATTAAATCATTTTCAAAAATAGCATGACAAGAAATGCTGGCAAAGTTATATGTCGACAAAATGAACTATAGATCCATACCATTATACAAAAACAACACAAAGATGCCCTTCCATGTACCAGCATTTTGATACTAAAAGTACGAACTTGAAAATGATCCAAAAATATTTGCTAAACCACACCAGCCTATATGAAATTCTCAATAACTCTGCACAAGAATTGGCAGGTAACTCTGTTGATAAAGTTAATACAGATGGGATTCCTATCACTAGGCATTTTTCTGGATTCTGAATTAGCACTCACATAAGAAACCTGAAGATAGTGAGTATCAGAATAACTAGAAATTAGAATTCCTATTTCTAGTCTTGAAATGTAAAAAAACATTTTCATAAATGAAATTATTCTACTTCCATTCAAAACAAATACTTCACGATAACATTGCTAATTTTATGCAAGTACAACAAGAACTTTATTTCCAAACTCCTTTTCTAGTTTTGCATTCAAATTGTAAAATACTTATTTTGATCTCAATAAAATAGTTTCATTTTTCAGAAACATGGCTAAGACACTCAAATTCTATGAAGTTGTGATCCCTGACCTTTAAGAGCAAACCATTCAGATGATCTAACAGAAGAGCTTACAGCAAAAATAGGGAAAGCAGGCAGAAACCTACAGTCAGATCTGTCTTTTGCAACAAATTTATGTACAATGTCCTTCCAGCACCGCACGAGAACTCATTACTGCCTTGATTATAGGTTTAAAATAAAGCATACTTCTGACTTCAGTCCAGAAATTTCAAAACAACTTGGCATTTGCTACAGTCAGCTCCATTTGCAGTCATTCGGATGAATGTCCAACTCAGCCATATTAGATTTTTGACACTTAAAATTTCACTAGTGGAGGATGACTATTTATATTTAAATAAGCTTACAGAGCATACTCCAGAGTTGGCACACTTGACAGTCTACCTTATAAAAATAAAAGGTAGAAAGGGTATTTAACTTTCAGCTGCTTAGTGTTACTGCATAAGACTGTTTGCAGAGCTCCTCTGACAGATTTTGTTACAGCTTGTAATAGGGGATTACCAGACTGTTCTTTCTAATTTATGTAAAAAACACTCAGTTGCACACCAATATCAATCAGAAAAATAAACTTTGACTCTGACACATATAAGGCTATTTCATGATTGAAACTGACACAGAGAACCGCTGTAATCAGCTAATAATCATTCAAAATTACCTCCAGGAAAATCTCTCTAGCTTCAGTATTTAGATTAAGTGTCAAGTCTCAGCCTGAACTTCTAATGAAGAAGGCAGCTTCACTTACAACAAATCTCTGTTAAGTTGACAAGAGTTAATGTACCTGGCAGCTCCACAGCACATGGCAGGTTTAGGTGCAGAATGCTGATGACGCTGGAGCTTTGTGGCACCAGCAAAAGTCATTAGGTGAAAGAACTTTCAGATGAGTCACTTCTGTAAATTATTAAAAGAAATCACCCTTAGGATGTTTTAGCTCAAGAACGAAATTTACTTGGAGGATGCTTGAAAAAGCTCATTTTCATTTGATTTTGATCTATGTGATTATAGTACATTATTCACCATATCCTGGATTGCTTTTACAATTTCTGTATACAGATAACTCCAAATACTTGGTGTGAAAGAAGAACCTTTCTGTCAATTTTGAATAACTCTCAAGCCAACTGAACACCACGTTGAATTGCAAAGCAGAGAATAGTTGAACAATCTTTGACTGCAGCTGCATCTGCTGTATAAACCTATAATATCTATATACAGTAGCACAAAAAATGCCTGAAAGCAAACAATGAAGGATGCCTAACCTTGTTTCAAGTAAAATCAAAACATTTCCTTGCCAGCTGACCTGCAGAGAAACCTGTGGAGATGCCATCTTGAAGGGGAAGATCAACCAAAATACTGCAAGGCATTGCATTAAACTCAACTGTTCATTCCAGGTATGAGAGAGTCCCTTGTAACAATGCATCTGTGGACTCTTACCAACTGCCTGATGATCCTTCCTCCCACTGCCCACTGAAAGACTTTTTAATACTAGCACTAAAGGATTTTTTTTTGTACATATGGCACGCCCCTAAAAGAACACTGCTGTTCTGAAGTCACACTGTGTCCTATGCCAATTAAAAGGTTGTTTATTTGTGAAATAAACAAAGCCTCTGAGAATGCAAATGCACCATGTTTCTTGTATTCAATGCATTTTTGCTCCTACTTTAGCTAAGTGAAAATCCAAAGAATTTATTTTGTTTTGAAAAATTATTTGGATCTGTAGATGTCTGTCTTCCTGGACCTGCAGTGCTTCAAGAAAACTAAGCATAGACTCAGACCATATTCCCACATTTGTGCAGAAACACTGGCTGAAGAGGTTTTTAATACACATTTCCTGAGGAAAAGTTTCATATTGTTTTCCCAACGTAGATAATTTAGAATGTCTGCTGCTTTAGATTAAATAAAAGTAGCTACTAATTCTATTAGTTAATCTCGCCTAGAAAAAAATGCCACTACTTCAGGTGAAAAACCACTGCTGCAGCAGCCCCCCAGCAGAAATGCAGAATACATATGACAGTCGTACTCAGTCATACATGATGTGAACTATGTCAAAAGAATGCATATCCTGTGGAGAAAAAATTAAAATAATCCTCTTCATCCTGCTTGGTTTGCACTGAAGGTCCAAAGGCTGGTCTTCTCTACGCTGGGGGTCCTGAACAATTTCAGTCCCTGACATTTTCTTCACTCAGGTTAAAATCATCTTTGAAGAAGAACGATATCTAATTGAAGCATATATCAGTTTGTCCCCAAACTTATTTCACTGAACTTACATTTAACTACTGCTGGGAAACTTATGACACAATATTTGCAAATTCAGAGCTGTGCGAGACAGACAGTGATCCAAACAGAGAAAAGAACCTTCAACGTTTAGTAAGACAAGCACTTAAATAAAAAAAATAATACACCTCATGTAAAAAAGTGGACAAGTTATGACCGTTATGGGAATCATTATTCTGAATTTCCTGACTTGTGTGTGTAAATTTTAGCAATAATTTTGAGTAAATGTAGCTCCTTACATTTAATGCAACCATGTTTATTTAAAAAAAAAAAAAAAAAAAAAAAACAGAAAAATGTCACCACAGTGACAAAACATTCTCTGAGATACACTCTGGGTAAGTAAATGTCAAGCAGCAGGAGAGATTTAAGTTACACAATATCACAGATGTGCACTACAGAGAAAAACATTTTTTGCCTTGCACCAATCACAAGTCTTCCTTTTGGGAAGGAATTTGTTGGTTCTTTTTATAGCAAAGATGATTTTTCTGTGTATTGCTCAAGACATTCAGTGGAAATCCATAAATAACTAAAAAGCAAATGCAGAAACCATTGATAAATACTCATCTTCAAAATAAAAGGAAATATTATTCAAAGAAAAAAGAAAATGACCACAGTGATGATTTAGATAAATCACACAGGATGCTAACTAATGCTTTTCAGGCAAAGTCCTCAATGCCTTTATGTCTCTTTAGCATCACTAGAACATGAGAAAGACACAAACACCCAGACACAATCTGCTGGGCTGCCTGCCTGCCAAATAGTCCTTGTACTGGAACTCTGCAAAGAGATCAGTATCAATAACCCCATGCACTGTGTTACTCATACCTGCATATTTGCTGCACAGCCAGAATGGATTTCTAAACATTTCTCTTAAGAGAGCACCCATAAGATCTTAAGAATTTCCTTCCCACTGCTTGTATGACTTTGCAGGATAAAACTGAAGGGCAAGGCAGTAATATAACTGGGCAAAGAATGTCAGAGGAAAAAGAAAAAAGACACTCCATTAAACTCTTGCACTAAGCATTACTTAAAAGCAGGGATTGTAGAAATGGAACTGGTGAAAACACCTGCATTCTCAAATAAAAGCCATACTCTTTGAAACATATTTATGTTTACCATCCAATGTACAGCTTTGACTCCAAAAATATATCTACAAAATAATAAACAATAAATTTTTGAAACACTAGTGGCATAAAACCCAGTACTTACAGGGAGCTTACAAACAGAGGCATGATAGATTTTTTTAGGTCTGAGAGGACAAAGGAGAATAGTTTTAAACTAAAAGAGAGAGGATTTAGATTAGATGTCATGAAGAAATTTTTCGCTCAGAGAGTGGCAAGGTCCTGGAACAGATTGCTCAGAGAATCTGTGGATACTCCATCCCTAGAGGTGTTCAAGGCCAGGCTGGATGTGGCTGTGGGCAGCGTGCTTGGTGTATGGCAGCCCTGCCCATCACAGGGTGAACTTTAGGTCTCAGCCAACACATTCAGCAATACCATGAACCCAGAATATATTTCTTCATATATTCACATAATCTCCTGGAATGTTATCACTGCTACAAAGGCAGAAATAAGCATATCAGCTTCCTACCATAGCATACTATTTTAAACTGAACCACTTTGTATTGTTATTGGCTGTGATGCACATATTTTTTGACATTTTAAATATGTATATACATAAACTTTTCATGAACACGGTACTATTTTAAAATAAAATCTATGGTGGAAAAAAAAAAAGAAAAAAAAAAACAAAAACACTCTATTCTACCTGCAATTCTGCTGATTGATTGGAAGTACACAAAAGACAATATGGGTCCACCTAGCAGGTCTAGAGCAAAAGGGATGATTGGAAGCGTGGCAGAGTTAAAACATAGCAAGTGTCTAGAATATAAACCTAAAATATACTCTCAGAATCTATTGGTTTGTGTATTCCTGAGGTCAAAGTGATGAGTCTCTTTTCTTGCTTTGTTTTCATAATTGTTTTTTTTTTTTTTTAACAGTACTTCGCTTTTTGTTTAAGCCAACTACATAGATCACTCCAAAAGTAATGCTTCCTATTTATTCAAACAGAAACAACAGATGCAAAGAGCATTATAGCAGTATTTGATAGAGCAAATCCTTGGCTACAAAACACTGCTTTTCAACACAGTCACCGCTATTAGCTATGTACTTTCACCAGCAAGAACCTGCACGCTGCTCTCATCAAAAACTGCACCAGCAGAAGCACCCAATTGCCACTGTCACCACTGGTGAAACACAACACCTCACTGCGCTCACATCCACTCCATAAATATCCATCATCAGTGAATGTCAATGGGTGCAATTTTTTTTCCACATGGAGAAGTTCAGTTCCACACCTTTGTTTCATCTGCACTTCCACGTCAGACACCATTCTTTCAGGTTGCCCTTCTGCTACTATCTGTCATACAGCAACAAAATTTAACAGAATATTTGTGGGAAAAGTTCAACCTCTTCTGCCTTTCACCTCTGGCTGTGAGCCAACAAAATAAAATAGGAGGCATTACTTTCAGAGCAGCCATCATACTTGGTACTTCTATTTATTTCCTTTTGTTGATTACTTTGAAAAAGGTGAACATTTCTTCCCTATTCATTCTTATCATGTTTCTTACAAACGTCAAGAGTAAGAAAGCAAGCTCCTTTTTTTTTCTGGGGACAGAGCTATAGACCTTACATAGGAAACACCGTACATTCTTGATCATATGTGATGTCCTCTTTCAAACCCACTCCATGTTGACTACACAATTTGAGTAATGGAAGACAGATCTGGAACATATCCTGAAAATGCATAATATGGAATCATTCATGTCACAGTGATCTTACAGAATAACAGAATTGTAGGGGTTGGAAGGGACCTCTGGGACCTGTAATCCAACACCCTGCTAAAATAAGTTTCCCAGAATAGGTTGCTCAGGAAAGCATCTATGTATGTCTTGACTGTCTCCAGAAGTGGCACTACAATGCTATTGGGCAGTTTGTCCTGGTGCTGTCAAACCCAGAGTAAAGACAGTCTTCCTCATAATTTTTCTATGGAGCTTCCTGTGTTCCAGTTTTTGTCCATTTCCCCTTGTCCTACCACTCACAGTAATTTCTGACTCAGTATTGACTTGAGGTTTTCAGTTCACATCTCCTGGAGCTGTAGAGAATATCACAAGAAAGAGCCTTAAAAGTTTCTGTGGAAAATACTAAAATTTGACAAATCATTGTTTGCTACTGCCTAACAAAATAACAGGAAAAAAAAGATTTTTTTGATATTTATATGAATCTTCTTGATTAATTTCATGACATGCATGAACAAGACATTCAACATTTCTTATTATTTGCTTAGTCTCATGGAATAATGTACTAAAAATTACCAATACACAGTTTATAGATGTTTTGTAAAAGGACAGTTCAAGAATACCACCAGTTAATTTCTTGAAAAGTTCAGTGGTTAAACGCTTAACAGCTACTGTTTTTTCTTTTCTAAAATTTAATGGAATTGTGTATGTGCAGGGAACATGCGGAGTTCCAATAAGCAGGAGCAATATGTATCTCCAATTCATATTGCAGTAGCTCTACCTGAACATTTAATATCCTGGCAGTATGAATGCAGAGAGACAGAGAGGATGCTGCGTAACAATCAGTAAAGTTCTCTGTGGTACTAGTGTGAGTGATATTCAAAAAATATACTGCCAAAATACTAAAAATATTGCACTATAGCTTACTACAGCTTACTACTTACTTACTTACATACTCATTTGTTAAATCTGTACTGCAAGGAGAAAAGCTTTCCAGAGGATGTCGAAGAAGAGAAAAACGGATTAAGAGAACATTAGACAAGTGTTTTAAAAATGATGACAGCACTTCAGAATGATAAGTAGACTAGTGAGGGACACCAAGGTGGTATGATGTCATGCAGGAACCTGGAAGTGTCAACTTCTAAATACAACTCCTATAAACAGCATAGATTCAGCTCTCTCTGTTATGGAAACTCAAACTTGCTTCTCAAATCTAATTTTATTTCTAGTCTATGGATTGCTGTTTTCATTATTGCTATCATTCTTCCTTCTCCACATTTTCTGTTTCTTTCCACTCCATCTTTTATTCATGGTATTAAAACATTTATTTTTAATGAACACAAAGACAAAAATACAGTCCCACCTCCTATCTGATTTAATATCTAGTATTTTCCTAGAATATAGTATGAAAAAGAAGAAAATGAAAAACTGTTAAATAGGATCAATCCTGTTGAAAGCAGGTCATATTGTAATAGCTAAGAGAGAAGAGAGGGGAAAAAAAGGTATTTTGCTTCTTGCTCACACAAAATGTTTTTTAATTTCATAGTAACCATTAGATTCATTTCAAAATATATTTTCACACTATTTCACTATTTCACACTATATACTGTGCAATTAAAAAATCACCTTATTTCCTATGCATGAACTTCTTAAGTTTTTATATACATACACATATAAAATAAGGACCCACTATCAAATAGCCATTAAAAGTTACCTGAAGAATGAATATTTTTTAATTTGATCATGGATTGTCAATTTCACCACATCTGCTCAAGAAATCTTAGATTTACTGAAGAGATGGAAATAAAAAAATCCAGGGTCTGAACCAGGCATAAAATTTACATGTTCTTAACTTTCACAATTAATAATAGTCAATCTGAGCTTTGAACTGTTTGCCTAAGAGACTCAAACGAAGATAGAAAGCTAAATTATATAAAAGTATTATACATGATGATTAGATGCCTTCCAGTGAACTGATCATGCAAACTCATACTTGCACTTTAAAAACAAATCCATCGGTTTTACCAAATGAACTAATAAATTTTTTAGAATGTCATATTCAAGAGAAAACTCTCAAAGAACTTTCAGCACAAAAATGAACATAATGAAGGCATAAAGGAAAACACTGATAGAGTGCATATGTGCCTAGAACATCAACAAGCAGAGAAATAGCTGCAAGCCTGGAAATAAAACCACAAATTAAAAACAAAAAAGAGAAAGCAAAAAATAACATGAAAAAAGAAGAAGACGATTTACCAGGAGGAGAAAGGAAAGTCAAGGGTTATTTAATAAAGTCAATCAAAATGAAATCTGGAGCTAACTAACAGCAGAGTTATTTAATGAAATTACCAGGAAATCTCTAAGAATCCCAGAGGCATTTTGATGACACATATTTAAAAATGGCTGGTGTTGCTGAAGGAAGCAGTTGGAATAAGTTCTTACCACAACAGCCTCGGTCCAAGTCACATTAAAAAAAACACTTGCAGACTTTCCATTACAGGGACTCCACTGCAAGGTGAAGACAGATACAAGATATGCACTACATGAATGGCCATGAAGTCAGCAACCGCTAGAAGTAAGTCTCCAGCAAGCACGCAGCATTCTAGGCTGCATCAATGTGTGACACCACAGCCCCAACTAGAGAGGACACCAGTGTCCAGGAAGAGGGAAGAGCTGTTCGGTCTCCCAAATGCACATAACCACTCATCTGTGTCACTGTGTTTCCATGCCCTCATCTGATACAAAAGAGAAAATCACCCACACTGATACATGCTGAAGGAGCTCAGCTAAAATAAGATCATCTGGGCTCCATCTGGGTACTTCTGTATCCCTCAGAATGAGCTAGCTGCAATTCACTGCACTTCATGTTTGCAATAAACACTGCAAATATTCACTGCACTTATGAATGATACAAATCCATAAAAATATCTCTAATCATTCTGACATCACCCAAAACTAAATCCTGGACACAAGTTTGGAAGAATCATCCCTTTTCTCTAGTAGAAGTTTGAGAGATTGGATGCATACATTAAAATGCAGACTTGACCTTGCTCAGGAAAACCTCTTAGAACACTCATAGATTGAACTTCTTCATATTAACAGGGCAGGGGCAGTGATACTCTCCAACCAGAGAAGGCAACTGGCTTCCTCCCTGCCAAAGATAGCCTAGCTATAAGCTGTGACAAGTGCCATCTCCCTACATCTGGCATTGACTTCTGAGGGTTTCCACTCAGTTACTTTCAGCCTAAGTGCAGAAGGCTACCCAAAGCCACTCAGAGGAAAAGCTTGGGAAAAGGTCAATACACAAAAGATTGGTTGTTCTATTGTTGTTGTCATTTTGTTTTGTTTTTGTGGGCCTTTGGCTTATAGCTGAGTGACACGGGTCCACAATTATGTTAGTCACTCTTGTCTATTTTCCAGAGCTCTGTTTCTCAAGTTACATCTCACTCAGCATCTCAGCATTTTAGCTCTTTGTTCCACATCCTTAGAGAATTTTAACACCTTTGGTGAGAGTCAGCCTTAATGCTATAGCATTATTATTTATTACATAAATTGCATAATATTTCACTATTTGCTTTACTTATAATGTCATTACTGCATGCAGGAAGGTAATTGATTAGGAGAAACATACTTCTCCCCAGATAATGCAGTTTAGAAGTATGCATTTAGATGGCAATCTAGTAACATGCCAACTGAGATGGGAAAAAAAGGACAGAAAATAATTCATAGACTAATACTCTTATTTTTAGGTCTATTTTGGGGGTATTTAGTGGTTACAATTTAAGAAGCAGTCAAGATATATAAAGCAATAAATTCTATGCAATGAAACCTTTATCAATGTATAATTTAGCCATGAAAGGAGAACCCATCATATCTCCCTGGTTTTGGTAACAATCAGACCAATGAACAAAATATTTTATTCTGTAATTGCCCAGCATCAGTAAGTTCATATTACAACATCAGTGATAGCACACAGCCTCACAAGAGAGGACGAAAGCAGAATGAAAAGTTTTTCATCTTTGTTCAGTGGGAAGATTAAGTTGTTGCTAATGAAAAAAAAATTCCCCTCACCCCAAAGTCCTTGACTGACCAATGAAGCAGCGATGACACAGCCTTCAGGCTCTGCAAGTTTTCACCGACATGGCTACTGCCTTTCCCATGATGATGAGATCAGCTCCAGGTTTCCCCCTCTGTGCTGAGGGACACAGCCTAGAGACTAACAACTTCCTTCATTCCTCATCTAGGGCTCTCTTGAAAAGGCAAGACAATCCAGACTAGCCAATTAGAAGAAGTCTTTAATTGCCATGATGATACAGTTGCCTGAACCGTGCTGTGCTTCTGCTTTCCTCTGTGTTACAATAAAATGTCAGCTCTTTTCAGAAACTCCCAGGAGAAATTTGAGGTCTGCCTGCTTGCTAATGGGTCATCTTAAGCATGCATGCAGCTGAATAGAATGGTATCTATTTTAATAGCAAATGTTAATAATCTAATTACTTTGATTCACAGTTCAGGGCTGCATTCAATTTGTGGTTAAATCTACCATCTCCCTCAGATACACAATGAGCCACTCCAAATTAATATTTAAAAACAAAATATTCAACTTGGCAACCTTTAGAACCTCATTTTCACTCACTTATCACTATAAACAGAATGTTTTAATTCTGCTCTTCACTTCACTAGTAATTAGTAAATACACATTAACAGCCATCCCTCTCCAAAGCATAAAATGTCTTCTGAATGAAAAGTTTCAAGCACAAAAAGCACAAAAGCATTATCTTGCACACACTGCCGATAAAAATTGTGGTTATCAAATGAAATGTTTGTAATGGCTGTCATCCTTTTTCCTATCTGTTTTTCCCTTATAAAAAATAAAAAAGAAAAAAGAAAAAATAAGCATTCTCATCAATTTTCCCAAAGGAGAACAGAGAAGCCAACACTACATAGTTGAGCACCCAATACAAAAAAAAAAAAAAAGAAGAAAAAAATGTTTTCTTCGAAAAAGCTCATATACACTACAAGTAAGCAAAGTAGAAAACATTTGCATAGATTTTACTTAAAATCCAAGAACTATCAGCTTGGCAGCGTGATTGCAGAAGTGGTGGGACCTATGACATTCACTCTGAATAGACACAGAGCAGCGTACTATAAAAAAATGCTGTCTTTTGTCTCAGAAAAGCCACTATCAATGTGATTTCTCTTTAAATAGACAGGACTTGATTTGGAGAGAAATTATCACAGGCAGCTGCCTCAGGCACAAATTCCTACAGCTTTAGACTGGGCTGTGTAATGAACTCCCAGACTTTCACATAGCTCTTTCAAGATACAAATCAATAGAACCCCAACTAAATAGCCTATTAGTCTAAGAGGACCGATCCAAACACATGGCATCCTGCTTCTTCTATCTTGGCCTATCACTAAAACCTGTGACACTGGAAATAAATGGGCATTTTTAGCAGATTTCTCCACATATCTTTCTCTACTGATGAAACATCTTGGGCTTTCCACAAGAAAACAACAAAACTACTCCCTTCATTTATCTACAGAGAATGAGTGCTCTCAGCTCTGCTCTGTGGAGATGTAGAAAGCCAGCAGGAATGAGACTCTACTCCACTTGCAGCTGTGTGGAAGAGCTGAGAAAGGGCAATGGCTCTGCTACAAGATGGCTGAGAAGGGAGCACAACCCTGTAACTGGAGATCAGCACTTCACACCAGAGAGGCAAATCCTCCTGCTTAAACAGTATATGTATACAGCAGCAGCACGCCAGTTAACTGAGAAGATCTTTTGATTTTGAATGAGGTTTTATGAAAGTAATGTACTACAGTTTGCTCCAGTTCTGAAGATATATAGGAAGTCAGACTGTAGACAAACTAACAGGCTCTCCAGTTTCTACATTACTCTTTGCTAGTCAGTATAGCCATTTTCAGATTTTGCTGGAGCTAGACTGTGTTCCGCTCTCCAGCAGGCTGCCATTTTGCCAACAGCAGCTGTGTCAGCAGATCTCCAAGGGCCATGTGAGGACTGACCACGGCCAAGCCCCAACTGCACTCTTGAGCCCTCCCAGCAATTTCCTGCTCCTCCAGAAGAACACAGAACACAGTTTAGCACTAACAGTACAGCTCAAATCACTGCCTTCAGACCTCCGGAGTATCTATAAAGCATCTCTAAACAGCATTTCCATACCTAAGAACTGAGGAAAATGTTTTCATATTTGTATCTACTTCTTCACGTAAGAAGGTAATATCTTTGCTGGAATATTGTTAAACACCACATGCAGGAGTCCTTGAAATTTAAAACCTGTAACTTATTTATATTTCATTTTTATTTACAGGCTTCTCATGCCGCAAACAGTTGAAACAATGCAAACAGACCATCTTCTTGCAGTCATTTCCCTTCCTGTGTTCCCAAATACCTACTAAATAAGACATTCTACAAAAAACAAGTCATAGGTAAATTTATTTTGTAGATTGGGATCATGCTAAATAATTACTAACAAAAATGTATTATTTAGCTCCAGACTATCTTGCTGCATTAGAATTAAATGGTAACTATTTGTTCCTTCAGCGGTGACAAGATCCACTGGGCTGATGTCAGCATCATTTTGAATGCCATTACTGCAGTCTCTGAAGGAAACTCATAGCTAGACCTTGTACTTTGGAAGAATTTGTTTCCAATTCAGTGAAAGTCTCATGTTTATTTGGGCATCACCCCATAGGAAATATCTTGCTTATTGTAGAAAACTAGTAGCATATTAGTGTCATTAAAAGCTACTCCCTTACTAAGGGATTATGGTATTCCCTTTTCTGTAGTAACATTTATCACCACATATCATTTGTGCATCAATAAACAGGCATATTAACTGTAAAGAGAACACCAGTAAGAAGCATACCCTCTTTTGAGTGCTTGCAAAAGAGCCATGTGATCTGGTGTGTTCAGCGTTGAGGTTTTTGCTGTTTTGTTTTTTTTTGTTGTTGTTTGTTTGCTTGTTTTTAATTCTCATCTTTACAGGAATACCCATGAAAGAGTAACAAGGGAGCACAGAAGTCTGAATCCCAGATGCTATTCTTTTTATATGGATACCAGAAGTGCCAACACTGCACACTTTTACTAACGGGCAGAAGAAATGGAAGAAATATAAGGAAATACTGTTTGTTTTTCCATGGTCAGTGACACTGAAGTTAAAATGTACAGAACTTGCCACACTACAGGCGCTACTGAATCATACTGGGAATATCCATGCTGTATCTTTCCTTCCAAGGAGAGTGCCTGCAGCCTCAGCCATTTTGGCAGCATATTTCCACAATGTCTTACTCCATCTGTGAGTATTAGCACCACAATCTGGCCCTGTGTTTGTAGTTTCCAGGGCTAATTGAGCATATATAAAGACACACACCTCCCTGTCTTACTGATGTCATCCTGGTTTTTTTCCTTTCTCTCTTAATGACAATACTTAAGATGGAAATATTTTAACAATGCATCCAAAACACACTGCAAACTAAATATTCATGGAATCAAACAAACATGTCCAGAGGAATATTCTTATAGAGATTCATAGCAAAAGACAGCTTGCATTCAGTGCCTGGTAATATACAATTTCTGCAAACAGAACACTTCTTGGACAGTCCTTGGTGAAACCACAATCTCTATCCCCATCTTCCCCTACATTTGCCCTTGCACAGACTGATCCCCAAAGTCCTTAGGTTTTAAGTCTGCCATAAAACTAAAGCAGACAAATTTTACTCCACAGTAACCCGTTATGGATATTAAGGCAATGAATGCAATTAAAGTTAATGAATCCAAAGTAAAAGGGTTTATCAGACATTGAGCAGAAGAAGACCAGGTTCCTTACAGAAATTCATGAAGAGTGATTCTGTGATGGCAAAACAACTCCCAGTTAGTGAAATATAAATACGCTCTGATATTGTGAACCTCAGATCAAAGCACAAGTTGGGATCACCCTCCTACATAGGATCACATAATATAAAAAATGGAATTAAACCTGAGCTCACCAAGTATTACAATGCATCCTTATATTCTGCAAGCCCATTCACTGGAAAAGGCCTGTGAACAGCACAATATATAATTTTAACTACTTTAAGCAGAGGCAGCTGAAACTCCTACAACTTGAAAATTAAAGCTCCTGCACTTTGAAGTTGTTTTGTTTTTTGTATCTTTCTCCCTCCCGATATCTAGAGTCCAAGTTCATACTGGAGCTAGAAGAAAGCACACAAAAAGCAATAGTCACAATATTTAGCACTCTGATACCTGGCTTTTCACACTTTTAATGAGTACACAGGAAGTGTTGTGCGTTTTAGTCGAAGGCACATTTTTTACTACTGTTAATATTAAAACTATCTGAAGCAGATAGGAATACATCCATTCCCCTAATCAATATATAGAGTTAAGCAAAAGGGAACACATGCTATCCTGATCATGCCTCCAACCTCTGACTACCAATGTCCCGTTCACATTTGGACCAATATTCATCCAGTCACCACTGAAAACATTGCCAAGCAGAAGATAAGTGAAGAGACGGAGCCAGGTAATTGCTGAAGACACACAACTACTTCAGTGAAAATTAAGTATTGATCAAATAATAATTAAAATACTGCTTTATATTTTTAAAGTTGAAGCAAAAAATAATTACTATAATTAAGTCCATTCTGTTCTCTATTTTACCAAGTTCTCTGGCAAAAGCAAATTTGGCTCCTTCATCCTCAATACATTGCTCATCTGATTTTGGTTTCATTAACATATACAACATTACAAATGGAAGCGTGTAGACAGCACTCTAGTTTATTTCTGTCTCTGGATTTAAACAGAGCCATCAAGGCCTAGCAAAGATATCGCTAAAAATTTGTGACACATAGCAAGCATTACTAATGAATAAAACTACATATAAGCATCAGACAATCTCCAACATATAAGCACTAGACAATCTTTAACTGTTAGCACAAGGGCTCAAACACATCTCTTCCTAACTTCGGTTTTAATTGAGTCCAGGCCTTAAGTTTCTTGCAGCAAGTGAACAATCATAAGTGAAATTTAAGTACCCAAGTAGTGGCAAAACACTGTCCAGCTACCACTAGGAAACAAATAGCTAAAGTGAGGGAAGAAAAAAACAAAGTAATCATGTTTTGGCAACTTCATTAGGGGAAAGAATTTCAGAATAAATGGAAAAAGGAAATATGAGACAGCCAGCAGTGCTCATTGTGGAGATTAAAGGATCAGTTCCATCGCTCAATGTAGCAGAGCCCATCAACAATGCAAAGAACAAGCTTATGACACCAGTGACAAGACTTGACATGTTGTCACCCTCTAGGTGACAATTTTTCATACAGGCAAAATGAAGCCCTTAAGAACATTAATGGGAAGTATGGATCACTGGAAGCTTCCAGACACAAAACTTACGGAAATAAGATTTTCCAAAGTCAGAATATATAAACACCCCCCCCCCCCCCTATAAAAATGAAAGCCCACTGAAATCCCAGAGGAAAATCCAATTAAATCCCAAAGGTGAGAATACAAGTGATCAGATAAGCAATAGGGACGCTGCTTTCCCACTTTCACTCTTGTCTAAGTACAGAGCTCAGTAGACACCAGGGACAACAAGTCCAGCAGCAGGTCCTGCAGCATCTGCTTCTCTGCATTTTTACCTCTTACGCACTTCTGGAGAGGCTGCATGAAACCAGTGGCAGCAAGCAGATCTTCCTGCCTTCCCACCCTCAAAAAACATTGTAACTTAACCTCAAAAAAATTAAACATATGTCATATTATATTTTCCTTAAGTGATTAGTATACTACTAATCAAATTGAGAAGCTGATTAGCAAATTGAATATCTGATTAGCTCCTTCCATAAAGGAAAGAATTAGATATTAATCAAAGCTTGTAAGAAGATAAGCACTGCCATCCTCACACTCAAACCAAGCACCTGCATTTCACAAGGGGAAAAATAATGATTATTAAAACCAATGAACTGGAGCTTCTTGATTAGTTCCAGGCACTTTTTTTCCTCATCTAATCAAGGTAATTATACAACAAATCTTCAAACATGTATGCTGTATTTAACAAAGCGGGTCTGATATATTTATAAAGGCTGCTCCCTCACCAATCCTCCAGCCAGCTAGTATCTTATTCAGTCAGATGATCCACTAATACAAAATTCCATTCCAACAGCTGCTGACTGCCTTACTGATCTTAGCATCAACAAGTCACTCACGCTGTCTCACCAGGACTGAGAAAAAAGCATCTGTTGAAGTCAAGACAAATTCTTGGCAGAACTCAGCAAGAGGACAGCTTTCAGCTGATTAGCTGTGCCCTCATAATTAAAGAGCCGTCACAGTCATGGGAATTATTTCAAGCTCTTTTACAAGTTAGATTAATCAATAACAAATTTAAAATGCATTCTACCCAGAGTAGTTCCAATAGAGGTTTAGACTGAATATATATAGTGCTTTAAAGTAAGTACACTGTACTTTTTTTTTCTTGTTTGACTATAATTGTCTTCAGAAAAATGCATATGACAGCTTAGTACAAATTATGCCATAGTATGAATTCCAAGGTATAAATTCATACTCAGAAAAGAATTGAAAAAATAATAATAATTCTTTATCTACATCCAGGCATGTATTTTGACTACCATTGTCATCCTCTGTATCAGCTACTGGATGAAACACATTGGCCACTGTTAATGTGTGAGACACACACTGCTATGTGTCTCCCACCAAAATAATCCCAAGAAATACATTTTAAATCCCATTTAATCAGCTGAGCTATCCAAGAAAACAAGCGTTGGTTCCTACAGCTATTATCAAGATTATAATCTTGACTGCAGTTAACACCGATACGTGATCACTCATCAGTCTTCTGATGTAGTGGCATAAGCACATTTTTTTCCTGAGTGGCTCAAAGAATTACTGTGAGAATCTTTATTAAATATATCTTGACTGGACTCTTAAAGCTAAGGGTGGTAGAATCTTTTCCATCTTGGATGACAAAAATACAGGATTCACTAGGAAGTAGATCTAATACCATAAGAAACATTACTGCATTTGTATTCAGCTTTGACAGTAACATCAACATCTGAACACAAATCTGTTGAATTGCAAATGATACTTTTTATGCATTGTGTTTAATACATAATTTTATACATAAGGCATAAAAAATTCATTCAAAATCACTGACAAATTATCAGAATCACAAATCTTTACATAGCCTTTGACTATCTGGGTATTTCTCTAGGCATGAAATTGTTATGTTCTGCTTTTGTAACAGACTTTCAAATTTCTTTCAAAAGAGGGGGAAAAAACACCACCCAAGTGGTGTCTACCACTCTTTAAACGTGTTACCCATGCTGCATCAAAATCCATAGCTACATATACACTGGCTATGCAGTGACTCAAGGACAGAAGCTGCAATTTTCAGTACCAAAATTTTGGAGTCTTTACTGCAAGGACAGAATAAATATCTCATCATCCAGTGGTGACGAACAAGAATGCGTAGTTTCCATTCATATATTTTATCATCAAAAATACACTATTATTTAGAGATACAAATATGGAACTCTTCAAATATGGTCATTTTCACTCACATACTGGAACTATTCTTATTTTATATAATCAGGCAGTAGCAGATTTTGCATTCTGCCTTCTGAAATTTGCCTGTTTTTATTCCTAAAGCAACGTACTGTGGAACTGCTGCGTCTAGGAATTCTGAAGGCTACTGGAACAGTTGGTGAGATACTGCAAGTCAAATTAACCAGAGGCATAAAAAAGCTCATGGGGAGCAGCAAATGCAAGATTTCTCCACTATCTTCTTATATTACAAACAAATAGAACTTCAGTACCTACGCTCATAAAACACAAGGACATTTCCTCTTACTCTCTCTTTAAGAGGACCCACAGCAGGTTACATATTTACTGACACTTCCCCAAACACTTAATGTAGTCGGCCCTGGGTTTGATGCAATGCCTCCCAGATGTCCTTTTCAGAATGTGGGTTTCTGCATCTGTAAACTAATTGTCCCCGTTGTGTAAAGTAGCCCAAGTATGGTTCACATTCAAAACTTGTTCTCTTTGTTGTTGCTGAACAGACTCAGCATACTGCACAATGTTCAGATGAAGGATTCACAAGGAACATTGGATGACTGGTACCCCACTGGGGCTCACAGGAAAACAAGTTTCCCACTTCAGGAGGCTAATGCTTAGAGAAGATTTTAAATAAATACATTCCAAAGTTGTTTCATAGCTGTGCATTTCCTCAGCTCCAGAAGAAAACTGAGAGGCCAGAGCAGACCTTGGTATCTAACTGTGCTACAAAAAGCAAGCTTTTGCTTAGCTCCCAAAAAGAAAAAGAAAGAGAGAGAGGGGGAGGGAGAATACAAACAATTACAACTGAATATTTAAAAGTATTACAAAAAACTTGGTTTATGTTCCTTCAAGCTGTTATAAGAGCACTTCAGTAAGAAAAGAGATTAGCATGCCACCTGATAACAATCCAAATTTCACAGAGCTTTTGCATGGGAATACTGAAAACAGCAACTTTTGAGGAAGGTTGAGTCTTTTCCTCCCTTCCCAGTGGAGGGCAATAAACACGTGAGGAGAAGCTGCTTCTTATTTTCTCACCTTTCTCCCCTAATAAACAAATTTGTTTAACTCACAACAATTAGAACATCCAGACTGGTTACTTGCTGCAGCTTACAGCATACTTCCCTACAAGTCCCAGAGTGGATTCCTAATAGGAGAGATCTATCATCTATCTCAGATCTCATACTAAATATTTAACAAGGAGATCCATTGACGTGAAGAGGAAAAACGTTGATTAAAGAATCATTAAAGCATCATTAATTTTTAGCACAATCTGCCCTCGGAAATTCACTTCATTCCAAGAAACAGAAGCAGGCTTCATTCCCTTAACTATTATCTGCTATTCCTTGAGACATGGAATTTGCTTCTTTCACTCACTGCTTTAATGCCATTTTATTCACTCTTTTCAAGAATAGAGGTAGGTTTCCAGTTTCCATGCTTGGGAGTAAAACCACTGCAAGGACATCTTACCAGCTCTCATTCAGCAGCAACATCTTTAAATTGTTTCAGTCTTTTCAGTATCTTAGACTGAAACACAAAGATAACAATGTAAATGTCATCACTGTTAACTTTAATTGCCCATCATTTCTGCAGCAACATCCAGCTAATAGGCTTATTCAACTGCTCTAGAAATGTGCTACAGTACTTTTCTCTATATACAGACACGCATTTTGATGCACCAAGAGTTCAATATACAGATTTTATTTAAATCTGAAGAGCCATACTTGTAGAACAGGATCACTGCACTGAGAAAAGTCTGGGTGATCTGCAGACTCGTAGACACTGTGTATCAGCATATCACAGAATCGTCTGATTGGAAGTGATGTTTTAACTAGGAAAAATGCATAATAAAATGGATGCACCATATTTGAAATGGATGGTCTAAATAATTCTGGCTTGCTTTTGTGCCGCTTCAACCAACAATATGTCTATGTGCAGAGACTTCTAGCAAAGGCAGCAGATAAGGGAATGCTCCTAAATACTGTTTTATTCCCTATATTCTTATATTCTTCTTCTTATTCTTATATTATTCTTATTATTATTATTATTCTATATTCTTATATTCTTATTCTTATTCTTATATTATTATCCCTATATTTATTCCCTACCAGAAGGGCTAAGTATTAATGATGCATAAATGTTTCCAGAAACAAAATCTGAAGAGCTTGGAGTCCATATGTTATCAGCAGAATGACACTACAGAACATAAATTTGGCTTTATTTGTGTGTTTATGGGTGGAACAGATGACTCCACACCTATTTAATGTTTTATTAGAATTTTTTCATACTATAAAATCTGTCTAAGGCTATATGCTTCTGTTGCCTAAGCCTCCCAGTAAAGTTACCGCATTGTTTCTCCATGTTCTTGTAGCTTTGCTCATCGCCAGCCCAATTATAAATATATGTATACACCTACCCACCACCAAAAGAACTTCAAATTGTGTCTTAAATGACACTCACCTTGAAAGTACAATGCTAAGACAAACAGAAAGTTCAAGTATTCTCTTCATGAGATTAACCCCCAACTGTTATTCAGTGAAGTGATAATATATACCAGAGCCTGATAGGCTGAAAGAAGTCAGTATGGAATAAGAAAGGCACAAGAGGCTTCAGTAGGAGAATGAACTCCAGCTGCCTCCTCTTACATGACCGGCTTTATTTCTGGTTTGGTGTATCTATGCATTTCAACAATGTTTAGAAAAAAGAAAAACATCATATTGGGCATGAAACATAATTAATCTTATCTGCCTGAAAATAAATTATAAAGAATCACTAGTTCTTGTAGTTATTCAATTAACTCAAACTAAAACAACTCCCCCAGAAACACAAAATAGAACCCATGACATTCTAAGATAAATACACAGAAGGCACCATTATTCTGCCCATTCAGGAGAAAAGAAACTGCTGAGAACTATGAAATTTCTAACTCCATTTAATGTTTACTTATAATCTATTTTTCATTAGGTTGTTGTCTTAAAAGCACTGAAATCTGCAGCTCTTGGGTAAATCAAAGATTGCCAGGTCACCTGGATGAGATCACAAGTGTAGACTTGCAGTTTGAAAGAAAGAAGGCAGGGCTCACACTGCATCATCAAAAATTATTAGGTTCGGTTCTTTATCTACTTCAAAACATTGCTGAAATTTGTTTGGTTGTTTTCAAGTTATTGGGTGAAATAAAGTTTATTAAAGTATTATTAAAAACTGCATCTGAGAAATTACAATTTTTTTCTTTTTCCCTATGTAGCTCTCATTCCCAAAGGGTTTTTTTAATTTACTATAATCTGACTTGGGATGGTACTTACTGGTAAGTTAGCACTCACACACTGACACCAAGAAGTGAAGATTGTGCCCACTGGCAGCAATGCGCACAGGAATCTCATCCAGAATCAAGGCCTACAGGAGGGAGCAGCACAAACAGCCATGTAAAAGCTGAAATTTTGCAATGATTTCAGCTAGAATCAGATGGAAATCCACAGTGCAGACTCACTATATGGCAGCAGGCTGCCAATAAATCCAGTTGGAAATGAGAGAGAAGACATAACACAGAATAAAAAAGGAGAACATGCTCAGAAATCTTTGCAAAGGATGCTTAGAAGAATAAAACTGGGGAAAATGTTCCAGGAGAAAACAAAGAGATAGTATTATCAGTTATGATAAGTGAAACTGCATCAAGCAAACCTCTTTATCCTTCTGAAGTATCATGGGATGTGGTGAGATCATAGCAGTACTATGCCAAAAGAAAATAAGCAGTGAGATGCTCACGTCACACTTCCCCAGTGGGACGTGTGCCACACAGAGGCAACACTGTGCTGGAAGCCAGGCTGTACGCTGAGGAGAAACAAGAAACATTTGGTCCACAATTACCTAGAACTGAAACTCGGAACATATCCAGTTTTCCCTGTGCATGGATGTGGAAGGCAAATATCTCCCTCCTCTTCTCTGGTCCATAGTATTGCCACAAGGACATTAGTAACCTTAATTAGTCATCCATCTTGCACTACACTTGAAAACCACTTTTAAAACTTTCAAGTGTTTTATAAGAAAGCCACCAATTTAATAGACCAAATAAAACCTGGCTATTAACTCTAGGTCACGTTATATAACTAACCATAATTAATCTAAACTCTGACTATAGATTTGAGTGCTTATATAAATAACGTTTTCAAATTTGTGTTTTACAGAAATGCTAATAGAATGCAAGCAGAAATGAGAGTACAACAGAACATCACACAGAACTGAAAGCATAGAGCAGCATAGGCAGCCCAGCTAACTGACTTGGAAAACAATTTCAGGAGAGCTGAGCAAGGTCTGCATTAGTTCCAGGCTTCTCCCTTTAGCACTCATCCAGGTAATTCACATTTTTCTAAGTGAGTATTTCTTTTGATTTGGATCTGGTTACTTTCCACTACTCATTCACACATAGTTAAAAGACTACAGAGATAGATCAGCTATTGTGTACCAGCAGGTTATATTTGACAAAATTTATGCAAATTTTATGCATCAAAATATCATTTCCCTAATCATTTATTAGTACCTTATAACTATATAGCTATTTGCTTTTTTTTTTTTTTAGAGGAAGAAGGGGACATTATCAAACTACATAATTTCTGAAAGCAACGGCTCCTATTTATTTCTATGGAAACAAAAACAGATATAAAGAGCACAATAACACTGTTTGATAGAGCAAATTCTCAGCTACACACACTATTTTTCAACATAGTCACCATCATTAGCTGTGCATTTTTATCAGCAATGAGAAAAAGTCTGCAAGCCACGTTCATAAAATTCTACACTAATGGAGGGGTCCCACTGAGGTGGCTGCTGCTGAAAATGACTCACTGTGCTCACATGCCCTGTTTGATCTCCATAAATGTTCAGCAAGTACTGATGAATGTCAATGGTTGCCATTTCTTCCGGATGAAGTAATTCAGTTCCACACCTTTCCTTCATACGAATTTCCATGTTAGACAAAATTTTGACTGCCCCTCTGGTGTCATCTGTCATACAGCAACAAAAAATTGAATGTTGTTGGGAAGATTCAGCCTCTACTGCCCTACCAACAACAACCACCTCTGATGTTGTAGGCCAACATCATAAAATAGGAGGCATTACATTCAGAGTATCCAGCTAAAAAAATGTAACGAACAAAACCTTTGCTCACAAAGAGATAATGGATTCAACTTGTGCAGCCCAAAAATAGCTTGAGTTTCATGAGCCTTGAAGTTGTCCCAGTGTATTGAGATGTTTTCACTCTACTACCCAACTGCCATGAAGTTGATCAAGAGGGCTGGAGCATCTCCTCTGTAGGGACAGGCTGAGAGAGCTGGGGCTTTTCAGCCTGGAGAAGAAAAGGCTCCTAGGAAACCTTATTAGCAGCGTTTGAGTACCTGAAGGGGGCCTATGGGAAAGCTAGAAAGGGACTATTTATAAGGGCATGTAGCAACAGGATGAGGAGAAATGGTTTTAAACTGGAAGAGTGTAGGTTAGAAGTCAGGAGGAAATTTTTGCTGTGAGGGTGAGACACTGGAACAGGTTACCAAGTGAGACTCCCTGGAAGCACTCAAGGCCAAGTAGGATGGCGCTTTGAGCAACCTGGTCTAGAAGGAGGAGTCCCTGCCTATAGCAGGGGGTCTGGGACTGGATGATCTTAAAGGTACCTTCCAACCTGAACTGTTCAATGATTCTATGATTCCATGTACATGCATGCAGAATCTTAGTTGTACATCCTTCAAGTTCATCCCTTGTAACAAATGTATAGTCAAAACTTCAGATAGCGTGAAACGCTTTTACGCAGTGTAAGATCAAAAGTCAGCTACATTACATAGAGAGAAAATGTTAGATAATTAACATATTTCTAGCGTGTTTACTGACTGAAAGGTGGTCCAACTTGCTTAATCTTGCTGGGAGAAGTAAAATGAAAAAAAAAAAAAAGAAAAGCGAAAATGGAAGGATTGTTTTAAATATTGACAAACTATGGGTGTCTCTGGATACTACATCTTAAATAAAAATATTTTCTAGACCATTCATACTACATGTTATGATGAGAAACAGACCATTTAAACAATTTACTCTTATTTCCATGAAATAGTGAATGAGGCCATAAGATTTAAATCCTATATCCTCAAGAGACTTTCAAAATAGCAGTAATATGAGCAATAGCACCTATTACACTGGTATATAAGAAAAGTGGATAAACAAAGGCATTTGTGACAGGGTTTTCCTATCTTGCAAATTACATGTGTAACAAGAAAATTCAAAGGCAAGTATAGAGTACAAAACAATACAATATTGAAAAGAAGAGAAAAAGAAAACTATGCTGAAACATTATGTTAACAACACTATATTAAATTGTAGATTCATTCAAAGGAAATAGAATTTATTATCTCTATTTTCATGAAGTTCAAGTACATTGGCTCTGAGATTAAAATCTCAAGTTTTTAAAAGATTACCAGCTAAAAGTGTATAGACAAATTTATCAGTTAAATCTTTTCCATCCATTGCTGAGAATAGAACAAAAATAGCAGCTTTCTTCCTAAATTACACAGATTTATGGTTGGGACTAAATTGTCAGATCAATTTGTATAATTTATCAGGTCTAGACTATGTACAAATTGCACACACAGATAGGACACGTGTTTGGAGAACATAGCATTTTAACTTCTATACTTGAAAACTGTAGGAATCCTTACATATTCAAAACAATTTCTTAAGAATATGTAGCTCAGCTATTATTTTTAAAATTATTATTATAATTATATTCTTATATATTTTTATATATATTTTATATATATATTTTATATATAAATAATATATATAATTATATTATAATATAAAAATATTATTATTAAAAGGTACAAAAAAATTTACTGCACTATTAGAATTTCTAACTCATTTAAAGCAGTTATAATTCCCATTGACTCTGATAACTACCTTCTGGATGTACTTGGAATATTAGGGATGCAAGCTTACAAGTAGAATAACTTATAACAAAAATATCTTGAATCTCTAAATGGATTTCCAAAATCATTTTGATTCTTGAACATATACAGTACAAAGTATGCACAATAGCATGGCATTAAAGTTTGCTGATATCTATTTAGATTGGTGTATAAGGTATAATCTGATCCCACTACTTTCAAGTGAGAAAGTAATCCCACAAATATGCAGTATCAATATTTTTCAGTGGATTACTATTCTATTGTGTGCTCTCTAAAGAATATCCTAAATTATTTTATAGCTCTGTTTAGACAAGGCTGAGACTGCATTGTAAAATACATACATTTCATAGAAAAGTCATTTAGACGTAATAGTCATTGTTTTTATAAAATATAAAATTAAATCTATTAGATCAACCTTATGAGACAGAAAATTCAAGAAGATATCTGAAGAAATTTTTATGTTTGCTTTTCCAGTATTAAAAAGATCTTCATGGGAGACAACAATATGTACATTTTGATTTACTGCTTGTCTTTCTTCTCTTTCTGTGATACTATTTTCCTACTATGTCTTTAGTTTTAGTTCTGTTATTTAAAAAACACACATTCCCAACCTAACCAGCAAAACAGGCACTTTATTTTTTTTTTCAAAACACAACCTAAATGCATTGCAGCTCACAGAAGGATGTTAATATACAGTGTGAAAGTTCAGCAAATATCAATAATATATATTACGTTAATGCACTTAATATTTTTTTTCTCTTTAAAAATTGATTTATCCTAATTTTGATCCATGCATCTGTCTTCAGGGGGCTTCATGTATAAACATCGTACACAGAGAAACTGAGGAGATCTATCTCTGTAACCTATTGAAACAGCACTTCAATGCACTTATGTTTAGAAATAAAAATCTGTCGATACTACAAAATGCATAAAAGTTATTTGAACCTCATTTTAATGTTACAGTCAAAAGTTAATAAATAACCGTAATAATAAACAGAAGGAAAAAAAAGGGCTGTCACATTTAAATGTCATACCAAGAAGAGGCTAGTTAAAACACTGCACTATTCCACAGCAGACATTAAAATGTAATTCACTTTTGGAATACATACAAGAGCCTCAAAAGATTAATAATGGGAGGTTAAGGGTACAATTTTTCACTCCTAATAATATGTCAGCCATACAAAGTAAACAGTATTGCAACATGAAGCCCACTGTAATAGCGTATTAAAGAGTCAGCTACAAAGTGCAGCTAATTCAGGCAGTAAAATTGATACTTTGGTGCCATTTTGTTTTGAATACAGATTGTCGAACATCAGTGTCCTAGTCCCAAAGTCCTGAGAATAACCAGCTTTCTCAGCACCTCCTTTCTAAGCTTAAATTCACTCTCCTGAACAGCATCACTGAAATCAGTGAGTCTTGCCCCAGTGTTCGTTTTTTGTTTTGTTTTGTTTCATTTTGTTTTATTTTTTGGCAAGCCATCACTCCCTGACTCCACCCCAGGAGCTTGAATATAAACAGTGTTTCAGAATTAGCCATTTTTCGAAGGAAAAGTAGGAAAAGAAATCAGATGGATTTTAACAGGGTTAAAGCATGTTTTTTCTTTCCTTGTATTCTTTACATTTGCCTGCAATAGGATAAGAACATCATTATTTTTTGCTCATGCCTATTTTCTTCTGCTACAGAGAAAGCCTACGTAGCTGACTTGACCCTGAACTGCCAAAAGGGTGGTTGAAATGTCCTCTCTCTGTCTTTACAGCATTCAGAAACCTTTATAATCTCCAGCTATTGAGGAGGTTAGAAAAGGACAAGCCATATGAGTATGCTAAGAGCTGAAACAGCATTTGTACAGATACTATCTTTTCTAAAGTCAGCAGATAGAGAGATACTTAGGGAAACTAAAGCTCCTTGACGCTCAGAGCCTTATTTAGACTTGAAAAACCATCAAGGTAAGTAAAAATCTGAAAATAATTGGTTAACATAATTAGGTTAGTTCCAAAACAATTAAACAACCTTAAGAAAAGGGGAGCCAAATATCTGTCCAAGAGAATAAGTTTTTGGAGGGAAAAGAATCAGGAATTAGTAGTATATTTCCCAAGCAGGAGAAATAAATAGCTAGCACCTAGAGAAGAGTTGAGAGTTATAAAGACATGTTTCTCAGAAAAACAATAATCTATTGTAACACCAGTGTCTTCATGGCAGTTAGTGTCTAATAGGATCTTACTTTAAGCTCCTGAATTTTTTTAAAGGTCTTTTTTTCAGTTTAAAAAGAAGAAAAAAGAGTTCCCCTCTTAGATATTATGTCCATTAGTGCAAGTTTATTCTGGTGTAGGCTACTAATTCCATTTGATTTCTCCCGCAGAAACAGAACTCACACTGAATATATGCTGAAAACTGCATGTGTAGAATTGACAAAAAACAATGAGTCTATTGCAAGAGTTCATGTATAACTGCAGATGCAGAAACATGTTACAATTGATAGTCCAAAAGGTTTTCATGTTAGGGTGAGCCTGACGAAAGTGGGGAAATGTGTGGCTGACATAAGACTAATGGAACTTGAAGAGATTAAGATGAGGAAAGGAGCAATCTGTTTTAGAAGACCTGGTAGTCAATGATACATTGTATGTGCAAACAGCACATCACAATACCCTCACAAAGCAAACAAACAAATAAAAATCATACCAAGTACTTTCTTTCACGTAACCACAATGCATGTCGATCAGGTTCCCCTTTTGAGGACATGACCTTTGTTTCCTGAGGTTCACCCTTAGACTGGTGACACAGATGTTACGTCTCCTCAGATAACATACAGATAATGTGACAGCCTCAGCTTCCTACTGGTCTAAAAATGTGCTTTTTGCTCATTTTATTACACAACTGTCCCAAAAGCCCTCAAAGCTAAATCCTAAATGTATCAACACATTATATGGATATTAAAGTACTTGCAGCCAGAACAATTTTCATAGTGTAGCACATAAAATGGTGTGGGTAAGTGGCTATTGTCTTATATTTCAATATACCAGAAATGCTGTGTATCAAGCTTACCTCACAAATGACAAAAATATTCTAAGTTTGTATTTTTCCTCCTCTACAATCTAATTACAATTCCACTAGCATTTTATTCAGAGAAATATTATTACAATGCCTAGGAATTAAAAAAAAAATAATAAGGGTCAAACAATGAAAAGAATTATAATAATTTACTCTTATTCTATTATTTAGATTCCTGGCATCCCTTAGTGCTAGAAAGTTCTTCTATTTAACTGATGTAGAAAACATTATTGGTATGAAATATGCTTCTTTTTTTAAAAAATATCAGTCTGGATAGTATACTTTCATACTTTCCTACTTAAATAAAAGGTACAACTGATACAAGTGTCTTGGCAGTTACAGTTATTTTCATGAGGATGATCGTATTGTTTCACTGCTGAGAAACTCTTAGGATAAAAACATACAGCTAACCTCCTAACATTCTGGGCAAACATTCTGCCAAGTCATAGATTCTCTAAAACACATAAGTAATATGCGGTGTCCAAAGTCACATATACATCATAATCAAAACCAACCAAAACAACAGTACAGACTCAAAGCAGAAAAGTATAGAATATTCATGCTTTCACAAAATGCAGAAAAAAGTTGGAAAATCCACCATCCCCGATGATTTTAAGGCAGAGATTAATTGCTTCCATGTTTCCAACTAAATAAATTATTTGTATATTCTCAAATCAAAAAGTATGGTGCTTATTGCAAAGAAGATATAAACATACAGGCCATGTACCTACAGTCTTTCATATTATTGTAGACCAATTAAGGTTGGAAAGATCTTTAGGATCACGTAGTCCAACCATTCACCTACCAACAATCCTGACCACTAAACCGTGTCCTTAAGTATCTTCCTCATATTTTCATGCCTAATTATCTATTCCTGTGATTGACAGTTCTGATACTCTTAGTTGAATGCTGATTTTTATGAAACCTTGTTTTCCAAAAGGTGACAGAACATTAAAGCAAAATTATCTTTGTCCTAATCACAAATCTCAGCATGGAAGAGCCTCTTCATTCTCAGTATTATTTTATATAGAAACAAAACTCTTTTAACAAAATTTGGTCTACTGATTTTCAGTAAGCTTTGAAAAAAAAAAAAAAAAGATTTTTTGAGCTTATATAGAGCTGCTAGCCCATTTTGAATAAAATATCATCTGGACAATTCCTATAATAGAGGACTCTGATGAATGCACCCCTGCTGAAATCTCAGATTTCAGACACCATGTGATTTTTGTAGGCCTTACAAACACAAGAAAGACAAGCCAAAGTTCAGTATTGCAGACTCTAGCCTGTCTTTGCACTAGTTTTGCAGAGGAAAACTTCAAAATAGCTGCACATTGGGCACAAACAGCACGGTTTCAGTAGCAGGGGGCTGCAGCACTACAAAAACAGCAGAGACCACCCATCACTCCAAGCATTTCCATCAGTCACTGCAGCCCAGTCCACACAGGAGGTTTAAATTGAGGCTAGAGAAAGGTGTTGACTTGGTTTTCTCATCAACACCCAAATCCACAATCAGAAGTGTCAGTCGATAAAAAATTAAATTCAGCTAAGAGGTCCTAGTCCAGACCATTTTGCCTGCAACAAGCTACAACGCCAAGGTGACTCAGAGATTATTTCTTACAGCTTCATACTAAATAGAAAAATAATAGGTTTCAGCCTTTTTGACTTAGTGCTTGTACAGAGCACCACTGGTGTAATTACAGCAGCATATATTTAATGGCCTGAGTAAATTCAAACAGATAACAGCAACACACAGTTAGGTTATTCTTTTATATATTTTCAAGCTAAATAGCACTGACAGAAAGTTTGTCAAAACACATTTCCCCAGATGGACCAGAATTAGGTACATATTGTCGCCCTACTCAGGAAGCACAGACAATTTAATGACTTCAGGCACAAATCACAGAATCTTTACTTCATTTCAGATGTTCTCACATATTAAATGTGTTTTCCTCTGTGTCACAAACACATAAATTGTGCCATTTAAAATAGGAAAGTAAAATACAGAAATTCCTACCTTCCAAGCCTGAAAAGCTCTGGTAATTACTAAAGGTGGGAGGTTTACCTTAAGTTTCAGATCAAGTTTCAAGAAAAAATGAACTGAACTTGTAATTTCTTGCTTTCTGTTCAGTGACCTAATTCTAGCACATAGATGCTTCATGTTTATCAGAAAAAAATTGTCACACTCCTTTGGAGCAGGTAAGATAACGTCCAAAATGTTGTAGTTCTTAGATCCCCAAATAAGACAACTAATTAGAAACAGTTCAATGCATTTAGCTTTTACGTATTTAAAATTTTCATACTAGGAGATTTATAATATTATTTTATTATCTGGAAAAATAGGGAAAAGAAAAAAAAAAACAAATACCTAAACAGACAAAACATAAAGCCAACAACTCTTGCATTATGGATTCTTTGGGGAAAATGTTTGTTTCTGAATCTGGAACTCCAGCCATGCTGGTCTTAATCAAACATATCAATCAACTTAATGAACTAACCGAAGGATTATAACCAGCAAAATCAATTGTGATGCACACTTATGCGAGGTTACCATTTTTTATTATTATTCTTTTTCCCAAAATTATTTTTCTCAAAATTTCATCTATTTTTTAATGCTAATTTTCTAACAACTCGTGACATTTTGCCTATACACTAGGTTTTTGAAGAAGTTGTTACCATATGTTCATCAATAATTAGAATGATATTTTTTACATGCATATATATATGTGTGTGTGGCAAAAAAAAGTACCAAAGTAGAAAATGTATGTAAGACACAAAGTATCCACAAAATATTTTGGTTTTTTTCTTACAACATAGACTTCTTCAAGATCAGATTATTATACATCAAATTTCAAGAACAGCCTGCAACAACAAAAAGCCTTTTCCACCCAGCACTGTGCTGCTCAAATTAAATGCTGAGCCTTAGGATGAATCAGAAAACTTTAGCATGGCACTCACCTAGTAAACTCAAGTTCTTGCAAAGCAGTTCCGTTCCAACAGTACATACCATTATTGGCCATCATTAATGCTGTTAGGTAGCTTGTATTGTTATGCGAATGTATTGTGTTTTATGATCTATGAAACATTTATGAGAACAAGGAAGTCCTTGGGAGTTAAGAATCAAAAAGTTTATCTTCCAAAATTTTCCAAGACCAACATCATCAGCTGCCAGTACTTAGAGGCTGATCAGCAGGAAGGAGTTCACAGGTGAAATTAACATTCTAAATCTGTTACCATCGTTGGGAACACAACTTAAGCCTCTTCGATAAAATGCTTTCATTTTCATAGTTTTCACCACCAGTCTCACTACATGGGAGCTGTTTCTTAAATTTGTAATATTCTATTCTTCTTGACATGCTGGTAAATGGTGATGTGTTGATGAGTCAGCTCCCAAAGCTGATCTCACAGAGGCAGCAGCCACCTGCTTATGTTTTCCAGTTGTGTTTAAACACTAAGTATTCATTAGCCTGTTCGGTAAATTTGAGCCAAGATAAAGCAAATCCTGGTCTTCCGCACTTCACAGCCTTGCTAAATACCATGCACTAACACGAAGGAGCAGAGAGCTAGTCTAAGCCAGTCTCTGAAAATTCAGCTCACTTCAAAGAACCAGTTATCTGCAAGATTGAACTAACCATTAACCCATAAAACTAAAAGCAAACTGGACATGACAAGGCTGGATGTGGTGAGCAAGTGCTGTTTCTGTAATTCATGCCTCCTGCATTTAACTTATCACATCTACAATAACATCTGAAACCCTTTCTAAATCAAGGATTGGAGGTGAGCAGTTGAATTTATTCTATGGATGCTACAAACAACCAAAAAGGCCGTTTCTGGAGGGATGTCCAGATGGTAGGTGAATCTGGGTCAGCATTGCATCATATGTTCCCTGTTGGAAGCTAGAGGGTAGAAAAATGATTCCTTCCTGTAAGTAAGAAGATGGATATTCTGTCTTTGTACAAGGAAATTATTAGGAATGGATGTTGCTTGGAGGAATCTGAATGTCAGGGAGAACTCTTTCACATTAAAAAAATATATATATATATTAATTGATTGTAAACAAAAAAATTTAAAACCACAATACAGCTAAGTTGTAACTTCTCATATAGTATAAATAAGTTAATAAATCATGACATTAAAGGACAGAAAGCATCACCCGTTTCCTATCTGGATATCTGTGAGCATTCAGTTTTCTCTAACTGGTCTCCTGACCTCATTTCAGAGCATAGTTCATGGTTTTCTGGAGATATTCATTATCAAGAGATCCCTCTTCAGAAGAGGAGTTTATTTCTGTGTTTGTCCAGCTGGCATTCTTTTACGATTTTTCCTTTTCCAGGTACTTATCTCTACCAACCTTCTTTCCCAGCTTTCTGCTGGCTTTTACTCTAGAGATTAAGGCCACATCTGCCTGCCCTCTTTCCCTCCTTTCATAGATATCTCAGATCCTCAGCAACTATTTAAGACTTTCTCCATAATGGCCATGTTATATGGAAAAAAAACACAGTTTCAATAAAAATCTCCATAAAACGTCAATAAATTGTGAAGGTTCTCATCCTCCCAAATGGTACCCATATTACATTTCTATCTCATGTTACTTGCATATGGGTGATCATAAAGTCTTTGCTCACAAAGTGCTTATACAATATCTGACATTCGAGATAGAGAGAGTAGGTAGCAGACTTACAGACCCAGCTCCACAGAACATCAGCATGTTACCTTGAGGCATGCCTTCAAAAGACAGTTATTTGCAAAAAATAAAGTTTGGGAAGGGAAAACAAAACGTAGATACTGATCAATATTCCAGGAGTCATTATTCACACAGTACTGTATATTTGAAGCAGCCAAAGTGAATTGTCCTTCTAGCTGCCTGTCCTGTATTTGCTTCCCAAACATTCATCCCCATTCCCTTTCTGATAATTCTCACAGACTATCAGAAAAAAAAATAGGACACTTTACCTCCTAAGAGTATCTTTTCCTGCAATTGCATCAGGTGTCCATTCATCATTCAAAGAAATACCAAATTCCAGAAAGGACTGCCATAATGCTGGCCATGCTCATCTTGAACATCTTCAGTTTTGTTTCCACCTGCTCCAAACTTTGTAAATTATCCTGACCAAGGCTATTGCTTTGATCATCATTAGCAAAATTCACCCTGCTTTGCAAATGCAAATAAAGCAAAATTGTATAGTGAATGCAACCAGAAATCAAAGTTAAAATAAAACACAGATTGAAGTCATGGTTCTAGAAGGCCCATACATGAGAATCAAGAAAGTTTAGTAACATCTCCCTCTCCTGACAGTTGCTGCCCACTTCTTCCTTCTCCACTGCTGTCCCAGAGCTACCTTACACGCCTGTAGAATGCAGAAGCTGCCGTCAGGGCAGGCACGAGACTGATTGCTAGCAGCTGATTATCTTTGTTCCACTTGATTACTTCCATGTGTCCTGAATTGTATAGCAGTGGTACAGGCTGTAAAAAGCAAAGGCTGGCAGAAAAAGAAGTCAGGTCTTCTCACCAACTGCCAGTCCTCAAGCTGTGCTACAAAGTAGCTTTCAAGTAATGTGAGTAGCCACACTGTCACCTAGGGAACTGATATTTTAAACACTGGCCGTGGGTATCATGGGTAGCCCTGCTACCGGTTTCACAGTGCTCTTTTGAAACACTGTGTAATTCTCACACCAGTCTCTGTTTCAGAGAATCATCAAAAATGTCACAGTGTAGCTAACATAGTTCTGATTCCCCAGAGCGTTAGAACCACTAATTCCCTCGGAGATTCCATTTGATCTTTGGTTTTCCAACCATCACTGTGCTGCACCGTTATTTCACTAACACAAATGCTACATCGTCTTTCCTCCTTTGGGTTAGACACACGCACTGTCTGCCATTCCCCAAAGAGTTGCTGCAGTCTGATATATCACAGTACTGACCTTACTGCCTCTTCACTGGGTTTCTCTTTCCTTGCAACAAGAAAAACATCAGCAACAATTCAACGTCTAAGAGCGCTCTTAGTGCCCATTTGTCCTTGTCTTTGATGACAGAAAGGGCTCACTGTCCACTCATTACTAGTTTTGTGTTAACTGGTTTACTGAATGTTGCAGATCTTCTAAAACTTTATGTCCCCTAATAGTTTCTTCTATAGGAGATAATTCATGTAATTGTTTTAATAACTCATTTAATTTTTTGATCTTTACCTTTGAAAACTGCCCTCGGTTTTTTCATCAACACAAATATAAATTAGATAAATTCTATTCACAAATTTGTAACAACTTCGTATTACATATCTCACAAAAAAAAATATATATATATATAACATTTCTACTTGGAGAATCATATAATCTGTTATGGAAACTCTAACTAAAAATTGGTACTGGAATACTTTCCAATCAGGATATTCATTTGTTTCTTGTTTTCAATCAAGGGAAAATTAAAACAGCACCCCTCTACTGCTTAACTCTGTCTGTCATTAGGATATTTGTCAAATGCTTCTTGCAGCTGTAGAACTAGATTGATTGTTATTGTTGACCACCTCTTCCTCTGCTTTCCTTCACCAGTTAAATATTTCATCCTCTTCTTATATCCTTTTAAACTCACTGTGTTCAATTTCATGCAGACTCAGATACAGAATGCCTTTAGAAGAAAAACTTTACTTATCTAAAAATTAAACCTTTCTCTAGTTGGAGGCCCCAGGGAATCATGGTGGGACTGGTCTTGTTCAACATCTTCATCAGTAAAGTGAATGAACGGATGGAGTGCATAATACAAAGCTGGGAGTAGTGACTGAAACACTAGAAGGCTGTGCTGTTAATTTAGCAAGTCTTGAGCATGCTGGAGAGCTGAGCAGAGAGGAACTTGATGAGGTTCCATGGGGCAAGTGTAGAGTCCTGCACAAGGGAAGGAATAACTACATGCATCTCTGAACAGGTTTAGGGGTTACCTGGCTGGAAAGGAGCTCTGCAGAGAAGGACCTGGGTGTCCTGGTGGATAACAGGTTGGCCAGGAGTCAGCAGGGTGCCCTCATGGCCAAGAAGGCCCATAATATCCTGGGGTGCATTAAAAAATGCATGGCCAGCATGTTGAGGGAGGTGGTCTTCCCCCTCTACTCTGCATTGGTGTGTACAGTTCTGGGCTCTCCAGTTCAAGAAAGATAGGAAACTTCTAGAGAGCATCCAGTGGAGGGCCACAAAAACAGTGAGAGTTCTGGAGCACCTCTCTCATGAGGAAAGGCTGAGAGACCTGTGAATCTTCGGCCTGGAGAAGACCAAAGCGGGATCTTGCCAATTCTTATTAATACCTACTGAACAGGAGACAAGTGGATACAGGCTACTTTCAGAGGTGCCCAGTGACAGAACAAGGGGCAACAGGCACAAGCTGGAACACAGGAATTTCCACCTGAACACAAGAAAAAAATTCTTTACTTTGAGAGTAACAGAACACTGGAACAGGCTGCCCAGAGATGCTGTGGAGTTACTTTTTTTGGAAATATTCAGTAAACGCCTGGACACCTTCCTGTGTAACCTGCACTAGGGAATGTGCTTTAGTAAGAGAGTTGGACTGGATATTCCTCTGATATCCCCGTGATTCTGGTCAGATACACTGCAATTCCCTCCTACCAGAAGGTTCTCTTTCGGCTCGTGCTCAGTTGGACATTACTATACACTCATAGGAGCAGTTGAGTCTGAGTATTCACCTCCAACAAGCAACATATGTGTTGTTCTACACCTACTTCACACAACTTGGCTATCAAGGCATATAAAATTAAGTGCAGGAGAAGATATATGCTCTCAAGCCAAAAAGCTTGCAAAAGGGAAAAGTAGCATTAATAAGGAAATCTTAACACTTATTTACTGCAGGGAACTTCTCAATATCTTTCTCAGAGTTCAGTAATTACAGTGATAACCCAAAGGAAAGAAGAATGCAACAATCAGGGATTGACATAAGAAAAGGATTATTATCTTTTGTAAGTATAAAAGACTCAGTACTGAGGCAGTGAATTGTTCCCATTCAGGGCAAGATTTTGAAGTAATACAGCCACAACTACTGATCCACCAGCACTGACCTCCCAAGCAGGAGATCAGTAATGTAGACTGTCACTACTCTGTGCAGTCTGCAGTACCTCACAAATCAGATTCTCCCTTCCTATCAGCATTTTCCATAGAGCTCTCTAGGTCATGTTCTTAAAACCAGAACAGGACATCTACTCACAGCCCCATCAGCAGCTTCAGAATACATCAGTCATTACTGGCACTTGTATTTGTATCATACAATTCAATTTTGGTTTTGATTAGCATAGCTGGGGAGATGGATCATTTAGAAGAACTCTTCAATCAGTAGTTTTGCCAATAAAGTTTACAGTGTTTCTACGAACTCTAAGGGTTATTTTCCTGAGGTTACTGGCAACAGAAAGCAGAGGAAACAAAAATAAAATTATGGTGCTAAGATACACACATGGGGAAAAAAAAAAAAAATTTATTTAAGAAAATTAACATTAGGACTATATTTTAATGGCAGATAATTTATGTAAGTACAGAAATCCTTAGTGTGCCAGAGAAAATTTGAATAAGTGTGTGACAGGAATGCCACATAGAAGAAATAAGAGGCAAGAGATGGAACAGGAGAAGGAACTACATATAAATTCTTGCCTTATACAATAAAGCTTGTATTTCTCCTTCTATTATTCATTACAGAAGGATCTGTGGCAAACAGGTTATGCTGAAGTAACATCAGAATATCTAATATAAAAATGAAAGAGGAGATGTGACAAAACAAATGTTTTCAAGATTCAGAAAAAAAAATCTTTATTAAATGGAAAGGGAATGGTAATATTTTACCATTTGAACATAACTGTTTAATTCTGTAGTCTCAGATTAACTTAACATAACCTAGGCACATATTTAAGTATGTGCATGTCCCCAGCCTTCTATATTTTGAATGTTTGTGATATAATAACTTGCATAGCACAATTTTTGAGTCTGAAAATTATCCAGAGGGTTCTTTAAAAAGGCAAAGAAAGATTTTTCCATTTTGTTTGGAAGCAAAATCAATTTAGAAGTTACACAGCTAAAATATCATGTATACAAAACAGCAAAGAGAATCACAAGTGGACTTCTGATAAACATAGCTACTACACATATTTTCATTCATTAACTCTAGGGTTTTTACTGACATCATTATAGTCATTGAAGAATGGCTTTATTCAGGAAGAAGAACAAGGATTCACACCACGGATATCTATTATTCAAGGTCTTCCTTGAAATTAGGATGCTATCAGCCTCTGGGAAAAGAAAATAATTAATCAAGTTGACATAAAATTGCTTTCCAAAACACTTAGAAGTAGGTCAACAAATAAGTGAGGAAGGTTCTTGCAAAGTTCTTGCCTTTTTCAGGAAGAAAAAACAAAACCTTACTTGTGACAGGTGCCCCTGAACAGTCTGAAAGTAGGCAGTTTTAAGCACTGGTTATTCACACTTTTCATATAAAATTTTACCTCACCAGAGGAATAAGGAGAGAAACGACAGTTCTATCTTGACTTTCACATCAAGATAATTACAGCCATCCCATCTCTGTCAAATCTGATTATAAACCAGGGATCAGCAGGCAGGAGATTAAAAGCTCAGCTGAGTATATGCAACAAATGAAATTGATGGGACCTGCCCAAACTGTGTCAGTTTTACAGAAACAGGCAGATTGACAGACTACTGGAATTACAGATATGAGCATTCTCATTCTCACTCTGGCTTTGAAATGCAAATGAAAGCTGCTGGAATTGTTGAACAGCAAGTGCTAACCTTTTTATATATAGTGGATGTCTCCTCCCGCTAACAAGATTTATGGAGCACAAGATCAGCATTATATTAAACTGAGATCCTTGCTGATCCTTAGGTTTTTTTTTTCTTTTCTGTTCACATGGGATATTTTTTCTTCATGTGCAATTTATGCATTCATTTCTATTCTGAAAGAGAAGGAAGTAATTGTTGCTGCATGTTCTGTTATGTACTTAAAATATTACATGAACACTATGACCAATTGAGCACTTACCTACCTGCTTTAGAGAAGCCACAGCCCTAAAGGAAGAAGTGGCCATGCCAGCTCTAAAAGCAGCAAGAAATCCTGGAAGTGGATGGTTGTATGCACAATCTCTATCAGATAGATGATTGAAGGGTTAAAGAACAAGATCTCACAGCTTAAGAGGGAAGTGTTATGTTTGCTTTTCTGTTTGATTATTTTTTTCCTCCAAAGTTGTCTTTCCTACCATCACTTAATTAAACAAATGCAAGGCATTCTGCTCTTTTTCAGCTGCCACTATTTGATTTATTTCACCAGACACTTTTTACTGACTTTACTGTTTACCATGCTAATATGTTCTGACCATAAAGTGATGCAAGCTAGAAATGGATGTCCTTCAATTGCCTGATGCTCTGTAATACCATTCTAAACACATATAAATATATCACAGAGCAGCAAGTCATCTCAGCCTCTATAAGCAAACAAAGTGATGCATTCTAAATCCCTCCTTTCAACAGAGGCACCTTAGAGGAGAGGCAGACACACACAGAGGCACTCCATGCAGTACTTAATGCTAATCTGGAAGTTACATGGACCCAAATCTGTGCCCAGTGCACAGAAGAAAGAGCACTGTTTATAATACTGTGCAAGTGAGTCTCTCCCAGAAATGTGCTGTGTGTAGGAGTAGTGGATCACTGGGACCAAGCAAGTTTAATTTAATTCTCCATGAACTGCAAATGCAATCTCACTTTCTTCACTCTAGGAAAAGCAGCAAGACTATCCTCCCACTGTGGATTTACTAAAGTGATTTTATTTATTTATTTATAATGAATGGAATAAAGAGAAAAATAAATGATATGCAGAGTAAAATGCTACTGCTTATACTTTTTTCCCCCCAATTATACTGTCTAAAATGGAGAATTCACTTGACATTTTCAAATAATTTCTCTTCTTTCAGCTATCACAAAAGATTTTTTTTTTGAGAAAACTTTCCACATCTTCCCCATCTTCCCACCTTTTCTTTTATGAGTATTTCTTCTTTTTATGGCCTAAATTCTTCACCTGAAGTCAAACCCTCTGTTTATGGCATCACAGCGGTTGCTGTGGAGGTGATTATGATCTACAAAGCCAAAAGGGATGAGTTACAAATTGGAATGAACAATGGCATCTCACTAAGTCTGTTTAAAGTAGTAGTAGATTAAAAAAATGCAGCATGTACATTGAAAACAAGCACATTAAATTTGTAAATGACTGTTTCCAATTGACTTTCATTATCACAACTGTTTCAGATATTCAGTTATGTTATTATAATAGTTTTAAAGATGAAGTGTTAAACTATACATATGGAAACAAGCATATAACATGAACAGACATTGCTAATGCAGATGGCAGCAGAGTCTTAACCATACTCTTCAGTAGAGCCTGCTGCAATTGCTAAATTCTTCTGTAGCAGAAACACACAACAAACTGTGGTAGCATAGACAGGCGCTATTTTCTGATCATGAAAGTACTTAACATCATCTTGCACACGGTATGATTCCCTCTGCCAGATTCCAGACTCAGAATGAGTTATGACTAGAGAACACAGATTCCTGAAAAAGCTATTAGTTCACCTTAATTCCTTCTGCTACAAGGATTAGTTTCATGTACATCTTCTCTAACATACACACATTTAAAAATACAACTGTTCAAGTGCAGGTGCTAATTCTCAAGAAATGTGTTATATGTTAGAAACAGGAGAAATCTGTCTTGTCATTTGCATCACAGTCAGACACTGTCAAATTTTCACAACCTTGGTGGCAGAAACAATCCCTACTTTTGCTCTACATTTGGAAAAACAGAAATGATTGATATTAAGTGGATTAGTTTCCAAACCTTGCCTTTAACGTTGACACCTGAAGCATTACTGGAAGCATATATCCTATAACTCCTTGTAGTCTTAACAACCATGTGTGAAGAACATTAGAGTAGATGACAAATTAGAGAAACTAGAAAGGCATACATACCCTCCACATTTGATTATTTTTTTTCCTGGAGTACAGTTTAGCGCAGGTCAAGAAGTGATTCCAAGTTAATTGAATGTCAAGGTCCAAGGAAAGCCATGAAGGTTTCTGAATCAAAACTGTACTGAACTACTGAACTGTAACGTACTCAGACACACATTAAAAACAAAAATGTGCGAAGAGCAATGGGATAATGTTAAAATTAGGTATCAAATAAAAGCAGTAATGCAAACAAGAAAATAAAAATGAGACTTTAATGATTGTAGAATTCAATCATATTGTTCTAAAATTTTCTTAAACATAGAAAGTTATTCTCTAAACAATGTTTCAACATAAGTGCCTTGTGAGTGCCATGGCCAGTATAGCCCGTGCACAACTATAGGAGCATTAACTAATTAATTATATTATCCCTATAAATTCAGCTATTTATATAAGCAGGAAAATGGCTGTTAACACCAGAAAATGTTTCCTTGGAAAGAAAAAACAATACTTTCTATTCCAAGAAAATACATTCCCACAAGGTCATCATGACTACACATAGACTCTGTTGCACAACAGTATCCTAAACAGAAACGGCATAGGGAAGCACTGAAATTCATTGACTCTCAAAAGAAATACCAGGACTTAACGACAAAGTGAAGCTGCAGTTTTTAAAGCAGACTTATCAAGACAGACATAAGGACTGAAAAAAGAAGTACATGGAGCCTTTGTGCAGGGACCCCAAAGCTGGGGGGAGAACTAGCAACCTAAATCCAACAGAATCACAGAATTTTTTTAGTTGGAAGGGATCTTTAACAGCCATCTAGTCCAACTTCCCTGCAATGAATGGGTAGCTACATTGGGTTGCTTAGAGCCTTGTCCAGCCTGGCCTTAAATGTATCCTGGGATGGGGTGTCCACTCTGTGGACCATCGTGTTTCTAGACTCCTCACAAAAGAAGCCAGAAGCAGACCCCAAGAAGTCCTTGAAAGATTTCTGATATTCACAGACATGCTCAGTGAGCACTGGGCTAGTAGCTCTAGGGTTGCTGTAAGGCTACTTCCTTGATCTTGGCTGGAGAGTTCAGAAAGTGCAGTTAGAACACTGAAATACAGGATGTTCGATTAATGAATTATTTATTCATTTATTTATTATCTGATTTGGACCAGGAGGTTTGATGATTCATAGAAATACACTGAACTTCCACAGATTTGTGGGTAGCAGCCTAGCAAGTCTAGGGCCAAGATTTCTAATAACAGAACCCAGTAAATGGCATTGGTTACAGAGCATGGTGCAGGAACACAGTCAGACAACACTTAAACAGATACAACACTAGATATTTCCTTTAACACTACTGAAGAATGCTGCACACACCAGAGATTGGTGATCTTTCTCTAGAAGAGAACAAAAGATGAAAATGAATATTGATCAGGAGTTCTAAATCAAGCCAGATGCATTCAGGAGTAATCTTCAACATATTTAAGGAAGAGATTAAGAAAAACTGAGCAGTCTAGAAACTGAAACCCTTGTTCCTGTCAAAAATAAAACAACACAAAACAAAGCAACCACAAAAACAACATAGCAGAGCATTAAGTTTCAGGCTCTTTCCTTAATGACCAGGGACTTCTGTGCTGTAACTGCACAGTGAAGCTTCAATTACTCAAGCTGTCAAGACCTTTCTTGTCACAGAACTTTACCTGTACTTCTTAGTTATGCAATAGAGTGCCTCAAGACCTGATAACTGGCACACTTCTCTGTATTTATCAAAAAGTCAATGTGTTTCTAGATGTACTCTACCATGGGACTGCAAGCTTAAGAATACCTGCTGCTGTTCTTATGCAGAAAGTCATGCATATAAGCAAATTCTTTGTTTTCCATCCTTTCAGAAGCATCCTAGAACAGGGCAGTTTTTATTACATTTTGCAAATTTTGCTTCAGATCATCTGTAGTATCATTTTAGCACCACTTCATTTTCATCCAATTTCTACAGAACCATGGCTATCATGTAGAGCTTCCTCTTTTAAAGTTTTTAGGCTTGATTTTGAATTCGAGCTTGTGAAATAAAGTAACAGATATTATCAGATTCTGTACTTTCTTCTTCCTTGGATGTCTTCAAGACTGGAGGAAGCAACTTGTTCTGATGTCACAGCTGACCTGAAACTCCATTAGTATATTCCAGACTGAATTACCCTATTCATTTTTCAGTTTCCACTAGATACACCGAACAGAATCAGAGTAAAACAGATGCAAATATTTTAACTTGTTTTTAAAAAAAAAGTAATACAGCATTGTGACACCTTACTGGTAGAGAATTTTACAATCTTCCTCTTTTCACATAGTGACTAAAAGTGTACATCTACCACCAAATTGACTGTATGGTGCTACAGGAATAAGATACAGCAAAAAATGCTGGCTGTACTCCAGAGCTCATCTTCAGCTTTATCCCTTCCTGCAATTGCTTAGAGTTATTCAGAACCCTGCAAATTCTTCGGGTACCACTTAATCACCGCTTCTGTAATATCATTTGTCTGTGTCAGCCCCCAGAAGAGCTGCAAAACAAAAAAAACTCCAGAAAACAAGGTCTGGACTGCTATGTAAATACAGCAAGTGGCCACATCCCACATGCTCAAGTCATTCAAAGTTCAGAAACTCACTCTGGTCACTACAGTTTTTGCAGCGCAATGTTTTTCCTGCCTTCATATTTGTAAAGTAAAAAAAAAAAAAAAAAAAAGAGAGAATGTAAAGCGACTGAGGTGGGATTAATCTCAGTCAGCCTAGTGATTAGGAAAGAAAACAAAAACTGTACAGACAAAACACAAAACATGCTTCTATTGTGATCATAAAATCACTAGACTTCAGTGAACAATAACCAGACTCCCGCTGCAAAATTATTAAAAGCAGTGATATGCTCTTTTTTGCTTTGTTTGGACTTCGCATGGTAAGCCAAAGTTCTGGGGCAATTAAGGCTGCACCCAGCTGTACCGTTAACATAAACAACTGACCAGGCCCTCGGGCTACTTCAGTGTTAACTGAAATCAATACCTGGGAGCAGTGTGGCATAGAGAACCTACAGAACTACAACGTCAACCAGACTGAAAAAGGGAAAGACCGTGTTTCCCTAAAGCATTTATTGTGTTCTAAAGATCTCTTTCATCCAGCTCTAAAATGGATTTTCTAAGTGTCTCTTGAAATGCAAAATAGCTAGGAGGCCAAAAATGCATATCTCTAGCTTGAAAAGAAAATTAAAATTAAAAAATAAAATAAGATTGCATTCCAGTACCTTACTTAACTTATATATATACCTTATATATAATATATCTTATATATATATATATATATATATATATATATATATATATATATATATAATATATATAATATATATCTTATATATATATATATATACTTATATACCAACTTAAGCTTGAACAGAGCAAAGCATATATTAATGAAGCCAACTCTAGGTTATCAGGATGTCTTATGCTCAAAAATAATACAGAAGCCTAGAAACATTCTGCCCAGCACAGTGATTCATCTGTTCTGTGATCCAGGCTGATGTGAATGCATCACAAGGATGCCTTGATCTTTCTGAATACAGCTTCAGATCACAGAACCTCCTCCCGGTTGCCTCCAAATAATTATCATCATGCCCATTTCTTGACTAGCAACAACTATGACCTCTCACATGAAACAACAGTGACTATCAGCCAAAAAGAAGAAATTGGTGAAGACACGCAATGCACTGTATGTGACTTTTCTCAATCCAGCTTCTAGAGAGAAGTATCTGTTCTCAACTTCCCATTCCTCCCCCTTGCTACAAATGCCAGCAGTTTAGACAGCTCTAGTTTCAGAGCAGTAAGAATTGATCTAAATACTGGAATGGTTTATAGAGCCAAGCTCAGTGCAGTCATTGACAATAACAAGTCTTTTTATCCTCACTTTTTTTCCACAGGCTTTCAGGTTCATTATCACAAACTAACAGTTCTGCTTTAATCTGCCCTCAGGAGAAGTTTCTGCTCCCTAATTTCTCTTCTTCTTTTCCGCTTTTCAATACTATTTAGAGTAGCACAACATCAACAACTCTTAAAGAATATTGGCCATAGACAGCATACAAAAATACTCTGAGACATGACAGCACACAAGACAAAACCATCTTAAAAAGAACCCGTACATTTCACAGTTTTTTTTAACTTTCATTTAGTAAGCAGAAGCTTCAGCATTTGTTAATCCTTCACAACACTATTTCATTTTTTTTTTTTAATAATATCAACAACAACACAGTGTTAAGACTACATACTATTAAACAAGGTAAAGTACTATCAGTTTAAAACCTTTTTAACAAAAGGGCATTTCTTTGCAAAGTACTCTACGGAAGCAGCAACCACAGTGCCATCTGCAAGCCCACTCACATGGCAAGAGATGGGAGTTTGCATCTGCTGGTGCAGATGCTGCCACGTGAAACCTTCATTTTACACCACGTCACTTGCCTGTTCTAGCAAAATCACTACATTCAAAGAATGCCACAATAGTTTTGTTTCTTTTTTTTTTTATTTAACTCTTCAATATTTTAAACACCTCAAATTTACAAGCCATCAGCAAGTCCAGAACATATCAGAATGAACCTACATAAACAACATTCCTAGTTTAACTGTCATGTGTGTACATGTATTACTGCCCTGCAATGATTTTGTATGAATGGAAATACTACGATTTCGTATATAAGAAGACAGAATATAAAACTGCTGCCTTGGATTTTTATGAGAAAGAAGTAGAATCCTAGGAGAATAAAGATATTCCAGGTTTTGTGATGGCTTATCCTGCTGCTGCTCAGAACAGCACTGGGTCAAGTCCAGCCCAAATACATATGGGAAAGCAGTCGGGAGTTGCCACAGTTCCAATCATTATGGCGAGGTAATGAAACAAATTCAGTGCATAAACAGACATTCCAACTTCAGTTAATGGACAAGATGATTCATTGTTATAATATGGCAAAGCTAAATGGAAAGACAAAGACAGAGACACTAGACTGAGGACTAAGACTGGAAACTTCCAGATGTGAGTATAAAATACCCCTGAGCCAGAGTTAGTCAAAATATGAAATGCTTCAGAATGTACTAAAATGAGATAGCTTCTATAGTTCTGTCAGAGTAATCATTTCATCTAGCTCACAATTGAAACGACAAGATTTAAATTATCACACGAGTGGTTTCTTTCCCATTCTATAGCACGCTTCATATTTCCCAGTAAAGTGATTTGTGACCTCTGTCTGATTAAAACTCTACAAATCTTCTTTTTTTTAAAAAAATAAAAATAAAAAAAAATACTGGATACGGATGAAGAGGAAGTCTTTGGTTTCTTAACTGCATTTTCTGCACAGAAATTGGATTTAAATGATCATCATAAAATTGCATTTGCACTCGTCTAGATTCTAGATGGTGAGTTTGTTATTCTGTTGTAAAGTCAGACTCTGAATAATCTATTGCTTTGTAGTTACAGTTATTTATAATTACACAAGTTGCAATGCTAAGATTTTATTAGTGTCATAAACAAATGCTTCCATGAACAAGGGGTAAAATGCCACATACAGTTACAAAGCAGGTATTTAGAGATTTTATCATGTACATTTCTGGCCAAGAAGAATGTTGCCTTTTTTTTTTTTTTTTTTTAATACAATAATGTCAGTGTGAACTAATTTGAAAAAAAAAAACAACTACAGAAGCAAAATATTTTTCAAGTATCAAAATACGTCATTTTAGTTACTGAGGAGCCCAAGCGTCACTGGAAGAAAGGAAAATGCACAATCCTACTTTGGTTGCCCAAAGCCCAAGCCAACCTGACCTTGAACACCTCCAGGGATGGGGTCATCCACAGCTTCTCTGTGCAACCTGTTCTATTGCTTCACACCCCCGCTATATCAAATCTATATACCCTATCCTCCCTATATCAAATCAGAATCTATTCTCTTTTGATTTAATGCCATTACCCCTTGTCCTGTCATTACATGCCCTCCCCAGATCAGCCAACACACTCAAGTCCTTTTCCTTGGTGCTGTTCTCAATCCATTTTCCACCCAGCTAGTATTTGTGTGGAATTGCCCTGACTCAGGTGCAAATCCTTGCACTTGTCAAATGCCTGAGATTCATACAGGCCCACCTCTCAAGTCTGTCAATGACCCCCTGGATGGGATCCTTCCTTCCAGTACGTTGACCACATCACATAGTTTTGTGTCATCTGCAAACTTGATGAGGGTGCACTCAATTCTACTGTTCCAGTTGATGCCAAAGATGTTAAACAGCATCAGTCCCAATACCCACACCAGTCAGCACTGGACATTAGATCTCTTGAATGTGACCATCCAGCCAATTCCTTATCCCCCAGGTGACCCATCCATCAAGTTCAAGTCTCTTCAACATAGAAAGATGTTGTCATATGGGACAAGAATGTCATATGGGATAGGGTCAAATGCTTTGCACAAGTCCAGGTAGATGATGTAATTCACTCTTCTCTCATCTGTCAATGCTTCAGCACTGTTGAAGGCCACCAAATTTGTCAGGCAGAATTTGCCCTTAGTGGAGTTGTGCTTTTCACCAATCATCTCTTTCTCTCCCCCCATGTGCCTTAACACAGTTTCCAGGAAGATCTGTTTCTATGATCTTGTGGAATCTCTACATGCTCCCTGACTAAAGTAACAAGACCCCAGAAGAAGCTAAGGCATCTGAGTGTTAGTAGATCCAAGTAGAAATAATGTCCATGTTCACACTTCATGAATATTTAGGTGAGTAAAAATGGTTTAAAATTTAAAGTTTACCTGCAGATTCTTCCAGCTGGGCATGGAAAACATCATTACTTGCTTTAAGAACTTCTATTCTGTTATATTAAGCGGACATATAACACCTACATGAATTTCAGACATTTACTTTTACAAATACAACAATAAGCCACAGGCAAAAAGCGAGGTGGAGAGAACTACGCCTCCAGCACAACAGAAGATTTGGTTATGACTGCCTGAACACAACCAGGAACATTATTTCCCAGGAGACAGGGAAGGAAGAAAGAAACAAGCTGACAGCACACTGAATATTTCAGGAAAAATGTGTGAAGATAAGACCATCTGAAATTGGAAAGCTTGTAGGACTCATTTATCTGCTATCAATTGTAGTCCTATCCAGTGCAGTCACAGTCAGAAGTTGTTAGCATACATGTATACATCCAAGCATGTCCATCAGAAAAACCATGACCTGTAGCTTCCTCTTGTACCTCCTTCCTCCATCTCTATGTTCCACTGGTTCAACACAGGGTAGTCTAGTTCTCTGGAGTAATAGTATGCTGAAGTCATTCAAGGACAGTTTGGATGTGGCCTTGGGCAACCTGATCTGATGGCAATATTGCCCAAGACAAGGGGATTAAAAGTAGTTGATCTTCAAGGTCCTTTCCAACCTAAGCCATTCTGTGATTCTATGATTCTTTCCTTGCTACATTTCTGACACTTTCAGAAGAAACAACACCAAACAGAAGGGGCAACAATAGCTTATATCTTGTTTTGTGACAACTCTAGATAGGTTAAGTCTACAATTAGCTGAAGCAGATGGGAAAAAAGGGGTTAGTGTTGATGTAGCATACTTTTTTTTTTTTTTTTGAGTTTACCTGGACATGATCCAACATATTGGCACAACATCAACAGATAATACTGTGCTCACTGAAGCACAGAAAACTTCTATACCCAAGCCTAAATTTGGCACATGTTGTGAGCAATTATATATACATACATATATATACATATACATATTAAAAAGTAATTATTTACTGTCTAAAACTGCACTAATGTGAACACATAGTCCTACACATACATTCAACACTACTTACTTACATACTCTTCCCTATAGTAATTTAGTACTAAGGATGCAGAATTACTGGTTTACTACAAAACTTTCATGTAGCTTTAAATATGCATATAAAGTATTGCTTTCTCCTCAGCAGATATTTCTGGTGATGCCAGATAACAGACACTTTTTCACTGCTTTTAGTCACGAGCTTTCCATACCTACTCTTCAAGGAAGGAGATGCCCAATGTATATATGCATACCAAAGTTTTGTTGAATAGTAAAGAAAGCCACTACGTAATGTAAACTGGTTTTCATACACTACTACTTATCTTCTGCTTAGAGAGGATTTGTAGAACTCTGGCTGCAGCCACCCATCTGCATTTTCAAGCTCTTGGAAGATTCTATAGATAAGAGGCTATTGCTAATCCAACACTAAATAATTTTAAAGCAGCCTTTTTACAAGATCATTAATATATATCATCTTATCAGGATCTTGATCTTTCTGTGTTGACAAAGACTTCTTGTTTACAGTCTAGGCAAGTCCTACAGTACGGTGCTTTTCATTTTCCATAGCATCATACCATGTAAAACAAGGTCTTCTGTACATGAGATCACAGAGAAAATCTCACATTTATCTTTTGTGTTTCTGAAAAGAACAGAAAAGTCTCAGGTCACGATGCCATAAATCTATGTTTTGATTATGAAAAGGCATTGATTTACTTGCAACTGCTAAGATAAAGATGTAATTAGTAAAACACTCAATAAGCACACTTGATCTCAAATAGCTGTGCATCAGAATAAATCAACAGTTATATTTACTCACATCAAAGGTGAGAAGAACGTCAAAGCTGCTAAATACTTGTAACTTGATGCAGTCCAAAGGCAAGCTTGCTAACATGTTCTCAGCTCAGTGTGCCTGGAGCACCCAGCCAGCCGTAGGTGATGACTGAGTAAATGTATCTTAATCCAAACATGCACTGAAATGCCGTGCTTGTTCTTCATCAGGTGTCAATCCTAGCAGTGTCACTGAGATCCACAGAGCTATGCCACATTTTGCCAACATGGGTTGGCAGCCAACTGAAATGAGTTTTGCAGCAAAAAGAATAGGAATGAACAGTTGTGTTGTTCTTTTTTGTTTGTTTGTTTGTTTTGTTTTTGTTTTTTGTCTTATTTCCTAAAAATTAAATTATTTCATATTCCTGCTGCCTCCCTGCCCTGTTGTAAAACATGAATATTTCTTGTTCATTCTGATAATCGCATGCATGCATGAATGAATGACAGGATGCAGTTAAAACTGCTTACAGCTCACACACCGCAATTTTACTTTTCGGTATATCCTGTGACTCCCTGAATCTTTACCTTAAACATTCGGTAAATTTTCCACTCCAGTGCAAAGTATTATTACCTGATAAATAAATTAAATAAATCAATGTCTGGAGTCCATTCCTGGAAAATGAAGTGTTTCTAAAACTTTGAAATTTTAAGAGGCACATCAAAGTAATACTGCACTTCCCCATCACCACCTTTCCGGAAGATCTCACTACAGTACACACACACACAGAGTAGTAGGGACACACGGGTTAGTTTTGTTTTTGCCTTACATCTGCAGCTGTTAACAGATAGCAAATGATCTTGTAAATAAGCCCACCTTGCAAAGACAGCATTGCAGAAAGAGCGATCATCCTTACATACCCTCCAAAAATAATTAGGATGCAAAATACATGTGCTTCAGTGTCATTTGGTGCTCCATGTTGCTACAGTAATTACTTCGATGAGAATTTATGATACTTTACAAAACACTTAAAGCAACAGACTGGAGCACTCTGCACCTTTTTGTTACTCTGAATCAGAACCAACTTCTCTCCCCTAGGTAACTAATTTACACTGCAGCTATTTTGATGCCATTCTCATCAGAACAGCATACCATACACAAGTTACACTGTAACTTGGCTATTAGGGCAAAGTTTCTGGCAGAAGGGGTTTCCATATGGCCTAACACCTGCGCCGGGCTGTCTGCGGGGCGCACACTGTCTCTCCCGGGGTCAGTGTCAGAGCTCCCGTGGGCTCCAGGACACCTCGTTTCTGCCTGTGAAATAACCCACAATAACGAGTCTCAGAGGTGCCAACTCTCTCCTTTCAGTGATTCCCCGCTACACGCAGAAAGAGCAACATAAAGATTTACAACCGTTAGCAGCTATTTTTATTCCCTAGCTGGGTAGCACCTCCTCTCCTGCACAGTCATTTTCCTTCAGAGTTCTGGAGATACCCACGGACAAAACCTCGTCTCGGACTTTCAGACTGTTTCTTTCAGAAAGAGAAGCAGCCCCCACGCATAGCCCCGGGTTCGCCTTGGCAGCAGCTCAGCTCGGTGTCACCTCCAGGCCCCGGGCGGAGCCGTGCGCTTTGAGGAGGACACGAAGTTCGCGAGTGGGCTGAGCAGCACGCGTGGCCGCGGACACTGCCTTTCAGGATCGGGTGAGCTATGGTCGGTGCTGCTCAGAGCCGGCAACGAGCATCTCGTTCTCCTAGCAAACTGATGGGGGAACGGGCGCGGGCAGGGAGAGTGTTTTTCACAGCACCTCTCGAGCATTAAGACGAGGCGCGGGCAAGCCAAGAAAGATTTCTAGGACTCTTCCCAGCTTCGCTGTCGCTCTGCGGTCCGAAAGAGCCCTCCACAACAATTAAAGAAGCCGCTATCGCAGCGAGATGTCGAAACGCACTCGAGCGGCGTTCCACACCCCCAACGCCCGCCGAGCCCGGGACGCGTCGCGGAGTTGGGGCGCTCGCAGCCCTCACGCATCGGCGGGGCAGGAGGAGCCGCAGCCCCCGCCCTGAACGCCCCCTCCGGGCTCTCCCATCCCGCCCCGCGGTGCCCCTTACCGTGCTGCGGCCGGGGCTTGCCGCCCGGCGCCTTCTCCTTCCTGCCGCTCCGCATCCGCCAGCACGCCGCCCCTCTGCCCAACGCGCCGGCCATGCCGCGGGCGGGGCGGCCCCGCGCAGCGCCGGGCCCGGCGGGGACAGCGCGGGGCGGAGATGGGGCGCGGGACCCGGCGGAGCGGGGCGGGAGCGGAGCGGGGACAGCGGTCCCGCCTCCCCCGGCCCCGGCGTCAGGCGGCGGCCACGGGCAGCGCCGCCCCCGCCCCGCGCCCCCCGCCCCGCTCAGCCTGCGTGGGCTGTGGGGCTGCCGGGGCCGGGCGGCTTGGGAAATGATTGTGCTCTACGCGAACCCCCGCTCGCCCCCCCCCCCCCCCCCCCCCCCCAGAGAAACGTGTACGTTACCTCCTGCCATCAAAATCACTGTTTCCGCACTGTCCCTACTCCGGTGCGATGAGTAACTCAACCTGAGATTCCCACCTCCCACACGTGGGACGGGGAGGCAGTCTCCCGCCCGCGCGCACCGCCTCGGTCCCGGCCGCTCCGGAGGGAATCGCCCGACCCTCGCCCAAAAGAGGCACCCGCGGCCCTTCCGTGAGGGGCTGCGGGCAGTGCGAGGGGCAAAGCGCCCTGTTCTCACAGTCAGACGCAACGATTCAAAAGTTACGGGCGCAGTGTTGAAATATTAACAGTTTTACAGGCAAGAAGAAGTAGTTTAGAACGCTGCTTTAAGTCCCGAGGGTCTGGCAGTGCAGTGCGTTCTGCAAGTACAAATGATGCGTGCGACTCGTGCTTGCAATCTTGCTAATAAATCCACCCGTGTGTCAAGTTCTTGCAGCCGCCGCTACAGCTCCAGAAAGGTACTGCACAGTCGCTTTTTTGATTTTTCATTCTCGCATACCTATATGTCATCGTCACCCCCACGAGGCACGGCGCTCTGTCAGTGGGGATGCTTTGAAAAGCAAAGACCTGGCATGCAGGATTTGCACTGATTCTTCTGTTGGGAGGAAAGGAGAAGAGCCTATGTCCCGTAGCTCTTCTCTGTTCCCCTGTGTCTCCGTTCCCCTAACTTCAATAAACTTAAGGAGAAAAATAATGAGGCTTCCTTGGTATCGTAGCTTTGAAACTTATTCTTTGGAGACTCAATCAAATCAAGTTACTATTTAGAAACTAAAAAAATAGAGGGCTCCTCTTTAGCTTTGCAACTTCACCAGCCAAAGTTCAAAGGAGCCATAGTCCACGTGGTAAAAACACTTCTGTCCTCCAGCCTGAAGTTAAATGGTCCGCCTTTTGAACAGTGCCTTTTGAGCAGTGCCCACTGCCCACCAGCTGCCCCCCAAGTGCCCTCTGCCCCACCTTTGGGACACAGCTGAGGTGTGGGGCAAAGTCAGAGCAGGGGATGCTGTGCACACTGCAATACAGAGGTTTCCATCAGTGCCAAGAGTGATTCATGCGAGCAAGGAACGCTGACCTTGACCTGACGCGTACACATGCAGCCCGTGGTGATGAATGTAACAGAATAAATGGTGGATATAAGTGCTTACTCCCTCTGTAGAGCTGTTCTCGTTCAGTTCTGTTGCACTGTAACACGAGTAATAACTCATTTGCTTGCCCTCATAATATCACATTCAGAAAACTGCTATTCTTCTCTGCCTGAAGGCTCTGGAATAAATATACTCCCCAAACAATTGATTTTAATCAAATATATTTCTATCACTTGATTCAGTTTCTGTTATTGATAATGACTACACAAGTGGTTGTGTGGGCATTGTCTGATTGCTGCTCCACATTTGGATGGTTTTTACAGCAGATATATTTTGTTAGGCATACTTCTAAAAATGTATTTACACAGGGGAGGGGGAGAGAAAAACAAGTGAAAATACATCTCCTCACACAAAGAGTCTGAAACTACTACAGACATTAGTTGAGATGCAAATTAAGAATAGAGTGTAAAATATTTTGTAGAGTGTACTCATTTAAAATGATATAAAATATATATCACATATAAAACAGAAGTAGCATGGAAAAGGAAAACTTCACAGTAGCTGGAGGCAGGATTAGTATTCCAGAACAGGTTTAATAAGTAGAGGAAATTAAAACCCCTGACCTGCTTACATTTAGAATCACAGAATCACGGAATGGTTTGGATTGGAAAGGACCTTAAAGATCATCGAGTTCGTGGGTTTTGTGCAAAGAGATATGTTTGCAGAAACTTCCACAAATGAAAACAAAACAAACAAACAAACAAAAAACCATATTCACAGTCCCTTCCTGGAAGACTGATTTTTCTACATTCAACATTTAATAACTTTCCTTATTTATTTATTTTTATCAAGGAAAGAAGAAAGTCACAAGGGCCTTCTTAAATATTATTGCACAGTGTAGCAGCTGTGATTTAAAGGACTGTCACACTTACTCGTCATAGGCAACTAAAGGCACAGTGGAGAACACGAGCAGCGTCTGTTGAAAGGGAAAGGTACAGAAATCATAAAATGATAATACTGAAATGTTGTATGATACCTCTATGGCTCATACTTTCAGTCCCCAAGTGTAGCATCATAAATTGCATGCTAATGTTTGTTTGTCCTTGTGTTCCCAGCTCATCTAATGTACAGCTGTTTCCATGTATTAACGTGGGTTTGTTTTCCCACTGGTGAAGGAGTATTTGGTTGTCATATCTCTCTGTTAAATGACTCTCTGTTCTTTGCAAAGATGCATTAAACAGACTGGAGTTTAGAACACATATTCTAAACGGTGTCTACACTGAACTGGCTTACACAGACCTTCACAAAAAGGAGCATTACCATGCTCGCTTTTCTGCTGAGGCATTTGTTGTTTCACCTAAGAATAATATGGAAGAGTTCCCTACAGTGCTGTTTCTCAGCACTGAATTATTACACTTGTTTCCTTCTATCAGCCTGAGTTCATGACCCCATATCTTGGAGCAGTAAGGCATCAGCTCAGTCAGCAGTAGCAATCCAACTGGAAAGACTGCCTTCTGAGAGACCCGCCACATTTCTGTCCCAGATCATCTTACAGCCCCAAACTTGCTGGCAACATGCTTGTAATTTGCCACTAACAGTAATCCCTTCTCACTGCCTTTTGGTACTGGAGAAAAGTAAGTTCTCCTTATGCAGCTAAATAGAAAAGAACTAGATGGGACAGAAAAGCAATTCACATGCTGATACCAATTCCTTATAAAGCACTGCTTCACATCCATGGGGAGCCTATGCCCTTCCAGTAGGTGCCTCCAGGTTATATGCTGGTGATTTTGTACAAGCCTGACAGAAAGCAGAATAGCCACAGGCAGAGTTTTGCTGGGCTAACTTATCTGCCTGCAGCTGCTCTCCTCACCTTTGTGGTTGTGCTGCGATAAGGCACTGCTGTGGGTCAGCCTGCATGCTCTCCTCCTTGTCCCAGTGCTGGAGGAATCAGAAAGGCAGTCAATGGCTTTGGTACCTGCTTAAGGAGGGAGTTTATAAAAGTGAAGAAAATCAGCTTTCCACACAGGTAAATAGTGATAGGACAAAGGCTTTAAACTAAAGGAAAAGAGATTAAGATTAGATGTCAGGGGGAAGTTTTTTACTGAGAGAGTGGAGAGGTGCTGGAACAGGTTGTCCAGAGAGGTTGTGGATGCCCTGTTCCTAGAGGTGTCTAAAGCTGGGTTGGATGGGGTACTGGGTAATCTGATCTAATACCCAATCTAGTGGTTGGCAACTCTGCCTGTGGCAGGGGGACTGGAACTTGACGATCCTTAAGGTCCCTTCCAACTCAAGCTATTCTATGATTCTATGAAGGCAAGGTGGAGAGCAAGGACCAGGCTATGATGCCTCTTGCCTTGGGGACAGCAGTGTCCAACCACAACTGTATGTTCCTCAGTACAACCTTTCCAAGTCTCATTTCTTCTACATGCACAGAGCGTGGCACCGTGACACCAAATCCAGCAAAGGTAGCCATGATCCACACCAGCTCCAAAGCATGAGAGCCACTACTGACTTGACTGTTTGAAGACAGCTTCAAGCCCAACCTCAACCAAGTCATATTCCACACATCCTATGCTCTTAACTGTTCCATGGACCTGAGGGTGGGTTTAGAGAGTGAGATATCCATCGTAAAAGGGAATGTACAACAGAGTCAGGATGTCGTACTGAAAATTTGACTGAAAATACAGCCACTATAGTTCTATTCTCAATAAAGTAGAAAAACGACTTACTTCTGTATCTACGTAGTTTAATTTCCGGGCAATGTATTCACGAAATTCGAATTACACTAGAGTTCCCAGAATCTTCCTTTTATTCTCACCCCTAGAAAGTAGGAAAAATAACATGTAACTGGGAAATAATGATGCACTGAAGCAACGTTTCTGCTTTCTGTGCCTTTTCCTTCAGTTATTATACCCAAGAGCAGAAAACTTGTTTTCCTGCAAGGGGAGTGAAAAGATGCATTTTCAGTGGAGAGGACAGAAGATGGAAATCACAAGCTGCACCTACCTTCTTCATACACATAGAGTTTGATCTAGTAAAAAGAAAGCAAGGGTCTGCCCCCAAAGTCTAGGGTACTGGGTAGGGGCAGAACTGATACTTCATGCAGATATGGAGATTCAGAAATTCCACAGGAGACAGCTTTGACCTTAAAGCATTTCAGATTCTACTCTGTAAGCTCAGGTTTGACATGATCACATTACATGTTGAATGTCAAAAGTCCATTTTGTTCAAAGTTTTACTCAAAATCTGATCAGAGGGAGCTACTTGAATCCCAGTCGTGGCACTGAGATGTTGCCAGGGGACAGAAGTGCACCACCCATTGTTAGCTCATAGACAAACTAGGTTTCTGAATGAAGTAATCATTGCAAAAACAGGTATAAAGAGGATTTACTGTTCTTTCTGGTCAGGTAAGTTTTGTTGACTGAAACCAAAAGTAGTATAAAAGAAATTACTGTTTTCAAAGTTGTGAGGTTACTGAAGGGCTGCCTCATAGTCCCCGATGAAATGAAGTGCTGCTCAAGAGCTAGATCAGAAGACACATGGCCTTTAGGATGTGCAAGAGAGGATCCCAAGAGGGCACACTGCTCTCAGGTATTTATCAGTGCTTCTGCGTTGAATATCTTTGAGAAATGGGTTTTTAGATAAATATAGAGCAAATGCATGCCCAAGGATCTCTGAAAGAAGAATTAGAAGGTCAGTCACAAAGGGCTACATTCAGCTCCTAATTACTCCAGCCACAGAAAATAAGAACAAAATAGCTGCGATGAGAAAGTTCAAGCAGATCTTCCTTTCTTCTTCTCTTTTTCAAAACGAACTAGATTTTCCTTGAAACTTCTGAATCCCTCAGCAAACAATATTTTTTACATGCTTTGTGTGATCTGCAAACCAACAGATTGTTTCCTGTGCTAGTTACTGATATTTCTCTGTTTAAGTTGATCTCTGTTAGAATTGTTACCCTGTTCCTGTGTCATAGATGAATTTGCTGTGATTTATATATTAAAAAAAAAAAAAGTAAGAAATCAGAAGTAATATAAATCAAAATCAACTTAACATGATCCAAGTGATGGAGTTTATACCAAAAATTCAGTTTGTACACTTGCAAATAGAAATGTAAATTTTATATCCTAACTAGAAGAAAGTACTGCAGCAGGAATTCGCTCTGCAAAAAAGAACCTATGAGTCCTTTTCCACCCGTCACCTTCTTCAGGGTTCAGCAAGTCAGACACAGCCTTCGTTTCTATTTGCAGCTCTGCAGGAAGCTGCAGAAAACCTATTGCCAGGGGCTGCAGAAGGAACGCACTGAACGAGCTATTACCTCCCCTGGCTGTGCATTTCCCTGCCAACAGCTGCTACATCTGTAGTGTCCCTCCGGCACAAGGTAGGATGCAGCAGCCTGCTGAAACCCTTACACAGGCTTCATGCTACTAGTGACTGCAGATGGTTTGTTTGCTTTTTGTTTCTGTAGTGGTAATTCAGGGACTGGCTCTCTGTTCCAGTTGAGTTGCGCTGGAAGATGGCAGCTGGGATTGAGCCCTGACTGTAGCCACTAAAAGCACATCAGACACAAGCAATGCAACATTCTTGCTCACTAGCACAGCAACGTAGTTGGACTCACGCAGTTGCAGAGATCTAATCACCTATTAAAATGACTACAACTGCGTTGTATGGCATTTCCTTGGCTTTTAGTCATAAAACTCTTGCCCTACATGTTTTTTTATAAAATGCGCTGGTGTGAAGCCGCATGCAGTAAGGCAGAATTGCAATTTTTAATGTTTCAAAATTACATAATTTTGCCTTTTTTTTTTTTCCTTCTACTTCAACAAGCATGTCACTATTGGCAGAAATCTTATATATTCAAAGTAAATATAGGCAGGTACATAACAACCACTCTAGTACGATTTTATGAAAGCATTCTGTGTGTATCTGTATAAATCAGTGAAGAATATGGAACCAAAACCGTCTGAAACAAAATAAGGAAATTCCTTTGGAATTAGGTGTACAGGAAATCCCTGATCATTTGCATGAGTTCTTTTTCCTCTGGCTGTTTCTCCACTAGTCATCATAAAACAAAATTTCTTTAAATCTTATATTGTCTTCATCCTCCCTGAAGCTTATGTGATGTCTTCCCTGGTCTCTAATGGAATCAATTCTGTTCAGGTTTATTCTTTCTTTTATTTTTGTATCCATACAGAGTTCAGAGATTGCTGAAAGCCAAGGGAATGGCGTGAGTCCTGCTACACTCAACGGCTGAATTCCAGCGAGTTGCCATGGGTGAGGCACCACCTTGCAGAGCACACTAATGTGCTCATGGTTTACTGCAGTATTTCTGCTTCGCACACTTATCTCGCTCCTTCCTCCTTTGAGAGAACTATGTCAATTCAATGGCTCACAGTGCTTAACCTCTTTGAAACCTATTTACACCAAATAACAGAATTTTTGCAGTTCTGCTCTTTTGGCTTGCAATAGACAGAGTTGAGAGGTTAGCAGGGAGCAAAGCAATGTGTCTTTTTTCCCTGTGAAAACTCTCTTCCTACTACAGAGAACAGAAACATAATCTCCTCCCAGAGTGATAAATAGATGATGGAAATGTTCAATTACAATGCATGCTGGGTCATGTGTTACCTGGCTGATCATCACATCCCATGGGTGGCAGTGCCCAGGATGCCACACAGTATGAGATAGAGCTGCTGTCAACACTTCTTCACTGCTGCATTTGTACAACCAGGCACCATTCCGATGGCTGCATTTTTGGCCGTATGTTATGTGATCTTTCAGCCTTGGTGGTTAAGCATTGCAATGGAACTGCAAGAACATGGAAAAGAAAAACAGTGTTTGTGTTCTGTGTGGGCAACAGGGATAGGAAACAAGAAGTAGATTCTCTTTTGCCCAGTGCAAAGCTTAACTATGTAACAGCACTCTCAGAAGTGTGCTGTGTTGTTGATTATGGGAAAGCAGCAATGTTGCTTAGGCCTGTTACAACCAGGCTTTGCCTTTCCTATAGAGATAAAAATATAATTTAATAGATGATGTTTCTTGAGGTTCCAATACAGATTTTTCAAGCAGAGATGTAATACTCGCAAGTCTATGGAATGTGGATAGGGGCATGCTACTGTGTAAGAGATATGCAGTCTGGAAGCACATGGCTTCTAAAAACGGACAAAACACAAGCAGAGCTGCTAATAATGATGTTTGTATTTCTATTTTTCCTCCCCTAGCTACAGTAAAACTAAACCATACACATGACTGCTCCAAATCTATCTCTGCAAAGTCTATTTCCACTTTTTATTTTTCAGCATAAATATGTTGCATTTTCCAGGATTTCATAACCTTCTACCTCTCAGGAGCATCCTCTATATGGGTAAAATTTGTTTTTATATATTTGATATTTCATCTCCCTTTCAGTTATTAGTTGTTTCATGCCAATATTAAAAAGAAATGCATTTTTTCCTGTCAATAATCAGGTATTTAAAACTTGCAAGGCAGTTATTCTTGATATGGTGTGATCTCACAGAATACCTGTGGCATTAGTTTGATTTAGCAACAGAGAAGATAATATGAGGTTACTCCAGACTTCAAAATAGCAGAAGAATGAAAAATGAAGTAATGATTTCTGCAGAAAGTTGCCAAACCTGAAGATGTAAAGCACACACAGGAGATTTTATTTTATTTCTGAATACAAGGCTATACTTCTGTTTTCAGAACTCAAATTCAATACAGATTTGGGCACAGCTGCACAAAAACATGAGAAATAAATATTGATATTCAGGTCTACATGCTTAGAGTCCCTCTTCACTTCTCAAAGTACTCTGTACAGAGCTGCTCTAAGAGAAAATGTGCCTGAATACTAAATACCACATCAGTTTGTTAGAACAATGCAGCAACCTTGTCAGAATTAGGTGCCATTTGGCACTACAGTCAAGCCTTCCACTCATACTTAACCATCAGCATTAAGTATTTATTCACTTAAAAGAAACATAAAATGATTCTTCTTATTTTGCTCTATAATTACCTTATATGCAATGGAAAATAGAACAGAAGATGTGTGGACCTCTACAGCCGATAAAGTCAATGGACTTCAAAAGGACTGGGAATTTTATTACCCAGAAATTTCAAAAATAGTTTAGCTTTCCAATATTAAGTTTAGGTCTTCATTAGATTAAAGTTCAAAAAATACTGATCTGATTCTGAGAACTTTTCATCTTAAATACTGATTATAGTAAATCTTGTGTGAACTGCAGGTGCTGAATAATGCCTAGGTAGAGGTTTTTTTTTGTTCTGATAAGATGGAAGTACACCAAAAGCTCTTACAAACATTAGAGTTCAATTTAATGATGACTATCATTACTTCAGAGAATAGAACTTTCCTAACATTTTTACTAGAATTACATTTTCTATCTCACAACTGGTCGAAAATTTAGGTACTATAAAAAGCCTAGTAAAAATATGCTAAACCCAGTACATGAAATATTAGGTAGTTCCCATGCTTTGTAGTGGATTAATATTTTCTATATCCAAACATCAAAGGAACACAAACTCTGTTTGGATCAAAGCTCATGTTACCCCATTTGATTTCCATTCTTGTGTCTGTCAGTGGGAAATGTGTCTCAGGAAAAACAAAGGATGAAATCTAATAATACAAATCTATTATTACAATAACCTAAAACTGGGAAATAAAAAGTCTACATTTTAAGTGTTTCATTTCTGAAAGAGAAACAATAATGTCATGTTATGTGTGTCAATGGGAAGATCAGTCTCAGAGGCCGATTCAGAAGGAGCTCTATTGAGAATTAGAAAACTAGCAATCTATAAAGCTCTCTAGGGACTGCTGAAATTAAAATACAGAAATAATTCAGGGAGCAGAAAGAAAAATACTGCCTCTAATTCCTTCAATAACATAAGTATGTTGACTATGTATCATAAAACAGTTTTTACATCTTGTAATACAATCTAGAATCAGCTGAAACATCACAAGCATGTTTCTCAGAAGAGTGTATAGGGCTGACAGCTACTGCTCACTCATGAAAGAAATATTGATTTAATACTGAAACAGCAGAAAAGGGGCTAGAATTAGATTTTGTCAGTTCCCAAACAAGCACTCCACCCACTACGCTGCCATGTGAAGGGGAGGTTTACTTTCTCAGTTTTATTTTAATTAAACTAAAAATAGTGGTTCACATTATATCGTGTGGCAGCCAACCCTTAATGGCTCAATAGACATCCACCTAAGAGTTACTGCTAAACTGCTTTACTTGGGGTATTTAAGCAGAGATACTAACGGTCTGAGTCTGAGCTGTTTAGGTATGAGCCAGGTGCTAAGCTGGGTGCCTGCTCTCTCTAAATTCCTTATTTTGCCTGTCTTCCAATGAAAACTCAGAAGAACTTCAGGATTTTCAGCTCAGCCCTGTAAGTACTTATCCCTGCAAGCAAGTGATTTGCAGGAACAGTCCCTTAAGTTTTTGTGTTCTGAGTTCAACATGACAAAAAATTTTATAGACTATTCTGTGTTTTTGAAATCATGCTTAATGCAGACTTAGTGCTAACAGTTTTTAAATAATTTCCTTCAATATTAGACATAACAGTGCAGTGGAGGTTTGAAATAGAACTCGCTTCCTTGGTTAAATATTATCCCACTGCCTTTCTGAACTACAAACTATAAAAGAAAGATCCAAAGTATATGCTTAAGCATGCATGCAGTCCCATTAACTTCAACGAGCATGAGAAAACCAAATGAGGGTTTATGTTTCTTTAGCTATTATTTTAAGAATATTCAGATGAACTGAACAATAAAACATTTCTTTAGAGAGATGCATTGGAGAGATAGTGCTAAATCACAGTTTTTCAGTAGAGGAATTTTCAACTTGCTTAATCAAAAATGTTGCATCTTCAGAGATATTGGAATTGCTCAAATGACATGGATTTATTAGAAGCTGTTGAAGGTTTCATGAAGTTGAAATGAAAACAAAAAAACAAACACAACCTTCACAACTATGTCTTGACATATAAAGCGCTTCACATTTCATTTTTGGCAGTTTAAATTCTCTTCATTATTTGGGACCATTTAAAGCACTGAGAGAACAGATACAAACAGATTTCAGTCCAAAAATTTTCATAGATTCATACTAAAATTTGGCAACTATTGTTTAAAGCAACTTGTCACTCTGGCGAAAAAATAAAATAAAAATCAGTTCTCCATTCACAAGGGAATATGGCATCACACAATCAGTCCTCTACCTAATCCTTCAAACCCACATACAGAAAAAGTCTATAATCCAATTACTTGAAAATATCACATAAACCTGCCAAAGGTACTGAGACACATGCAAGTGAGAAAATATTACAATTTTGTGTGCTGATATATAATGACATACCTGCTTGAAATTTGTGAAAATATTGTACCGTATTTCATACAAATCACAAACTAATAACACAGGTCTCAAAATAGTTGGATTAGATACAACTTTTGTAACTGCTGGATCTTTCATCCATTGAGAAGACCATGCAAGAACAAATTGAATATTCAATCTATTAGCCTTAATCACTAAATAACAAAAGATCCAGCAGTTGGCTCCTGGTCGATGGAAGTAACATTTCCCAAAAATCAAGCTGATCATTTTTACTGCATGTGTTATATCTAATTACAAATTAATCCTTGCTTTGTTAAAGAGTTGTGGATAAAACCCAGTTTCTTATTATCTACTCCAGAACAGTCTCTAACCAAAACAATTTTTGCGTCAAAGTGGCAAAACGAAGTGTATATTTTGCAGTTAGACACATAACAAATCCATAGTTCAACCAAAGCCAACTGCAAATTACTGATAATGAAAATGTAGCTTTTTAACAGTAGGAAAAATGTTTCTGGTAACTTACCCTAAGCAAAATGATTTTAATAAATATGATTTTTTGAATTATTTTTCCCCTCACCAGCTCACTTGAGCTTGGAAACCTCAGGCTGTTCCTGACAGTTTGACTTCAGTGATTCATTCTAACCAAGCTTTATGTGTTTTCTATTCCATGGTACTGTGCCATTTTGAGAGCACATATTGTATTTTTGTTAATAAAATAAGATGCATAAAGTAATTCAGTCATATGGAATTACTCAGTGCCCCTTACGTCTTATTAAAAAAAAAAAGTTAAAACAAACCAAGCAAAAAAAAAAGAGAGAGGGCTGTTTCAAGAAAGCAATTAAATTGAGTTAATTGACATTATTCTGGATTCAAAGCATTCTCTGGCTCCAAGTCCCGCATTTAATAAAGTATTTGTTTGCACAATCCATCTGTGCATAAGTGTTTAAGAGAAAAAAAAAAGAAGACAAACAAAGCTTTTAATAGATCCATTATCAAATAGGTAAGTTGACATTTGTCTTCGATAAGTCAATTACAGATGAATCTCCTTAGTACATTAACACATTTCCCCATAAATTTCCCATGGGCACATGAGGCATTTTTTACTGCACTTTTTGTCTTACACCCAAACCTGTCACTAACTGTGCAATCAACAGCCAGGGAAATAGCAATGCCCACAGCTTCTCCTAGAACAAAGTTTCCCTTCATCTTCCATTGACGCAACCTAATGTCACAGCAGAAATTGATATCCTCTGACACATGGCTGAGAAAGATCAAGCTCCTATTTTAGCCAAATGCAAGACTGCTTCATCTTTTCAGTTATGTGGTACTTCATTCTGCCATATCCATGTGCAGCAAGACCTATGTGATAGTGTTCTTGAGGTTTATACACTTGCATAGAACATGCACAAGGCACCCAGGAGTACACATTTAAGTGGCAAAGTAGGGTTGCTTCTAATGTTTTCCACAGAGTCATAGGAGCTCACAACTTCAGATTTTTACACACACTTTCAATTCCCCAAGCATCTATTACTTTGCTTGTCTTCTCTCTTGGAATTTGTGTGGTAACATTCTCAGGTAGATGGTGAAATGATCTAGATAAAATTTGTAATTTATAAATTCTTCTCCACTGTTGGGCAACCAACTTTCAACAAAATATGGCTGGCTATATGTTATATTTTCTGTTGGAAAGGCAATTCTGTTTAGCCTTGACTCAGCTAACTCTGCTATTATCTTTAAGCTAAAGGACTTTTTCAGCAAAGAAAACACTGCTATGTTATTATAGCAGAGACAAATAATATTTTATGAATAGATTTAGAGTGATCTATCTGATGCAAAGTGTTTATAGGCTTATACAAGGTCTATATGCTTTTAATATATAATAAATTGCACAGCAAAGTTAGTACTGATTTCCTTCTGAAAAAATAATTTTGCTGCAGAATATAGAATGTATTTATTGGAGGTGGCTTCTTTTAACAGGAAATGAGATTTAATATGGTTTGGATAGTTTTCTACTTGTTATAGATACCTTGTGTAGGTAGATGAGCTACAACTGGGCTGAGCTGGCTTCACTCATGCTAACCAGCAGCAGCAATGAGTGTGAGACCCAGCATAGCAGTGTATGAGCTGGATGAAGGCTGGAAGTGTACAGCAGTGCTTTGGAGCTAGTGAGCATGCTGCTGAAATGCTGCCCTGTACATCTTTAATCAGACAAACCCACAGATGTCTAGGTTTGCAAAAACCTCTGCTGCCCAGAGCTGACGTGTCCTTATAGAACACAGATAATTTAATTCTCCCACTCCCACTGCCTGTAACATAAAAGCAAAAGCAGTCATATGCAAGCAGTACAAAACTTACGAGTAGAGAATGAGAAAGCAGAGAAAAGTGGAAGCACTGACTGTTTAATCAAAACAAAAGAAAACAAAAACTGTTTAACCAAACCAAATAAATGTGATAACCGATTTTTTAGAAATTTTATGTGAAAATCTGTATTTAGTCTGTCTTTTCCAGTAGGTCCTTCTTTGCAACTTAGATGTTTATTATTAAATGTTTTCATTTTTTTTGTTTTGTTTTTTCTGCATAATTGTCATCTTAGACTAAAATATGATCCTTTGAATATGCATTGCCAAACTACACAACTGAAGTACTTGATAATGCATACATAGCAATGACAATTAGTGCACTGAAAGTTAAGTGAAAATACTAAAATGCTACCTACTTCCATAAAGAATGGTCATCTTACAACTGCACAAATGAATATATAGACAATTCCCTTTATATAAAGTATACTGCTAAATGTCACAAAGACTGTCTGTGCACATACATATACATTCACAAACGAATAACAATTTGAAATGTTAGCAATTTCTTTACATACCAATCTTTTTGCACTTCTCCATTGATGTATTCTAAATAGAATGAACATAATTTGTAAGGAGCACAGCGAGAAACTCTACTAGGGCTTTTGAAATGATGTATGATGCACACCCTTTAGGCTATATTCTCCTTTGAATAAAAGCTCAATAACACTGAAGTTTTCACTTCAAAACAAGAATATTATGCTTAGGTAAATTACATCTATGTTAAAAGGTGGGCCCCTGGCATTTTTATTTCAAAATTTTATACAGAAAAAAAAACATGTTCAACTGTGTTAACACCAGTTCGGGCTACAGATTGCAAATCTGTGTTAGTTCAGTATTTTCAAAGTAAATTTGAAAAGCCTTAACAAGCAAACTTCTTTGAATTTTTCTTGACTTACAAAATCCTACTTCTGCTCTGATGTAGAAAAAAATTGGCCAGATTTGTCTCTATCTTCATTACCCTGAGACCAAAGCAAATTACATCACAGGCAAACTGAGCTCACATTGATCAATTCCACAACAAATGATCTATGCATGCTTTAATGTGCACAATCCAAACTGACTGTTCTACTTCAGTGTCAACGTGTGAATCTAACTCTGCTATGGTCATAAAATCAAAGAATAAACCTACAAACCTATATAACAGCAAATCTGCTGTAGAACTGAGTTTGGAATACATGGCCTAATTTAAAGCAGAAATCTCATTGATTTCAGACTCATGGCCCAAAGGCAAAAATTCCAGTGCTGTTGCCAATGAAAGCAGTGGCAGAACTCCCACTGGGTACAATGTGAGTTGGTTGGTTTTTATATCACTTTTGCATTAGAAAGACATTGAGTGAAATACCCCTACTACTGTCAATAGGATTCTTGTGACTCACTAAGAAAGGACCAGGATTTCATTTCTTAAGTCTGCAAAACTTAAGACAGGTAATTATTGACCCTGGAATGATACTCCTGACTGCAACCAACATTTTTCAGAATTTTTTCCCTTTTTTAAAAGTTTTGCATTTTCTGAGTGCTACTACGGCTCATTCCTTGAGGTCTCTTCCAACCCCTATGATTCTATGATTCTATGATTTTTACCTTGAATATTTTATTTATTTTTCTCTTTAAACTTCTTTTCTCTTTTCAAGTTCAACTCTTCTCAACCCAGTGCTCAAAGCAGCCTGGTTTTGGAGTCACATAGGGATCCCAGTATGTATGCAAGGGATTTAAGATACTGAAACTTCCCTGTATTTCATTGTTCAATAAACCAAATTGTGATATTTTTTACATATCTCCACATGTGAAATTCACCAGTTTTTGATTAGTTAAAGAAGTAATAGTAAGCTACTGTTATGAGAAGTATTAACAATTTTTAGCAACTCTGGAAGTACCTTCTGTCCACACATATCAGTAAGCTATTTCCTCAATATCCCTGTTCAATTCTACATCAATGACAGAATTAAACAAAAACTGTTTCTAAGGATCCCCCCAAACAGTGCTAGAGAAAAACAAAGATACAGCTGTAATATTAAGGCCAATCTCTGCTTCCAGAAACTTTTCATTATTCCATTACTAAAATTCTTGGTAACACAGAATAACTTGGCATAGACTAACACATAGACATAAGCTCCACAATCAGACAAGAAACATTATATAGACAGCGGTGGATGATTATAGCTTACCAAGTGATGATTAATCATTAGTTGTGTGGTGTGTTAATAATCTCTCTTTTTTAAGAATCTAGGGGTGAAAATATGTATATATCTAATTTAAGAAATCATTAAAAGATTTTTTGATCCTGAGACATCTTTTCTGATGTTCAAATGACATATGCTGTAAATTCTTCTCTATTAATTAATATACATGCTTTGATCAGTGAGTAATGTTTGTCTGCTTAAGAGATTTTAACACATTATTCCATTTAATATAGAATAATTTTATAGAACAAAATCCAGGAATAGCCATTTTCTTACAACTACCTTGTTTCAGTTTTACACTTATTTAGAAATGATAGGAATTACAAAATTGTAAAACCTTTTCTGAGAGGTTACAGTTTAGTTAGAAACTTCTGGTTATCTGAAGACAAATGCAAAGTCAGAGAGGTGTCACGAAATCACCTCAGATCTGAACACTATGATAAGATTATTGTTTCCTTGCTTTTAGAGTAGACTTTTACTGTAAATCCAGTGCAACAGTTTTAGATTATATAAAATCAGTTTTTATTTAGATTTTTTGTCCCCAAGTCATCACCTCTTATCTCCGATGCCTCTATGAAGCAATAGATCACAGGAAAAAAATACAGTCTCAATAGGAGATAAAGGAAATAAAAATACACAGTAAAGAAATAATAACAAAATACATTTTTGAAAATGTAGGCTCTGTCAGTATTAACCCCTTTTTTTTTTTTTTTTTTTCAACATGTAAGAAAAGAGAAAGCAGAGAGGCCACAGAAGAGTCTTAATAGAGGGGATGAAAGCAAGTGGTGGCACAAAATGTTGAACCTTAAGCCTGGAACTCCAAGCTATCTCTTCTCACCAAGCCTAGATAAACTCTAGTGCAGTGTTTTTCTACAAGCATAATGGAAAATTGCTGCTTTTACTATTGGAGGTGATCTATAAATTATGTTTTCCTGGCATACTAAGTAGGCAGAACTAAAAGCTTTGTTGACTTGTAGATTAACTCTTGCACTACACATTATGAGTTAATGGGACAGACATTTTATAGCCTATAGTTGGTATTTTTATGTAGTATACTGCATGTAGAGAGGTTTATATCTTCTATTAAGAGGATTAAATTCTTTGTGGGTGAACAATACCTTTAAAAAGCTGTTGATGTAGGAAAAGCATCATGTACTGGGCAAGATATTTAAACCTTAGTGAACATTTTTTATCAGTGGTTTAATACTTCTGCATAGCAATAAAGCTGGAAATAAAGTGAAATTCTGAATCTGAGCAGAGTAGAAACAATCTCTTTTCCTCTAGATCCCAGCACAACACCAAATGTCAATGTCACCTACACAGTTTGAATACCATGCTCAAGCCTGACTGTAAACAGACAGTTTAATTCATCTCTAATGTAAGTGCTGAAATCACTGGAAATATGCCTGATTACATTAGGTTTGTTTGGATTTTTTTAGCTACTAGGTCTTAAAGTATTTATTATCAGCTGCATAAAATACACCATTTAAGAACATATGGCTTGGCAAAACATCACCCTTTGCTTTAGTGTTTCTGGAGTTTGAGTTAAAAGAGTCTTTATAAACTGCTGAAGGAATGAAATAGCTGAAGACTAAAATTGCAAGAACAGCTTGAGATAAGAAAGCGTGCTTGCAAGGGATGTGTTTTTAAAGGCAGTCAGAGTACTATTAAAAAAAGTGGTAATGGAAGCAGCAGCAAGTCAAGCATTTACATACCAGTTAATGCCTGCCCGGGTAGCTCATGGTTCTCCACACACAGAATTACTGAATATATTGCTTTGATTTCTATTCTTCAGTCTCTGTGGCAAAGCTGCCCCTGCATGGACGCATCTCCATTCGCCACTATTTCATCCTTGCAGATGAAAAAGTACACTCTCATGTGAGTAGTTAGGTGTTGGGAAAAAAGTTGCAAACAATCTAATTTTAAAAGGATAAGTAATGAACCTGAATCTCAACTTCCGTTACAACAGTTATTTGATAAGCTCGAACTAAGATTCAGAGGGACAGTAGAAAGGACAGTCACTGCAAGGATATAATTTAGTGCTTAGAAAGGAACTATGAAGAATATCACAGCTATAATTCAGGCTAATGTTTCATTTCATTTAAAAAGAGAGTCATTACAAAATGCTTTGAAGCATAAGAGTGTCTGTCCATTGGACTTTCTGGCTAGTCCAGGAAGGGAAGATCTCAAAGAGTTTAATAGAAAGTTATGTAAAGACCCAGCCTTCAAGATAAAAATAGACAATGTACTATGAAGAAAATTATCATCTTTTCTGGTGCCCTTGGGTTTTGCCCTGCAAGTGCTTACTCACATAAGAAATCCTAATGTTTCCAAACCCCACTTACTTTCTAATTAGAGTATTATTACTTACATGAGTAAGCATTTGCAGGATAAGTGCTTCTGCAAGCAATCTGAGAGAGGCCAGTAAGTGATGGAGCACTGGAATGGAATGATCCATTTAGCTACTCAGGAAGCCTGAGTATGTCTGAGTTGTGCCCTGCAGGCAGTAAATTACCTTTCTGTGAGTAAACAGGACCTATAATCAGCTAAGAGCCTGACATAAGAACAGCATTTCCTTGTGCAATTAGTGTAAAACAAAATAAATAAAGAAATAGCAAGCTGTAGGTGTCTGACAGCACATGGGGTGATCAGAAAGTCTCAAGAAGATAAACTTCAGTCAAGATGTGGATGATGATGAAGTCTAGATTTAGGGGCAGGAGAGAAGCCCAAAATAAAGAGCAAAGTGTACTATATCCTGTCACCCCAGAAGTGAGAATGCTGTAGCTTCCCTTTCTAGTAAATCTACATCTACCTTCAATAGTCCTGCATCTTTATCCTATTCAAAACTATTTTGGATGAAGAGCAAACTGATATAAAGCAAACTATGCAAAATGCCAGAATTTTGCACCAGGTAGGTTTATATGCTCCAAGAAAACAAGGGGTAGAAGAAACAGTAAAAACACATAAGGTTCCAATGATGTTAGATGGCCAGTGTGACTTCATTTCTAGACAGCAATTTTTGCATCAAATCCATTTCCTACACGCAAGCATCTGACATAACTTGAAACATCTTCTGATATCAAAGACATCTGATCAGTGATGGCAAAAATGAGACAACACCCCTAAGAGCCCTGCCTCTGGTATCTCTGTAACTCTTGTGGAGCCAGGTACTGAACACTCTACTGGTGTGGCTTTTCAAGTGTGGAGGAGAGGGTTCTTAGGATACTCTAAAATATACATATAGTAGGAAGAGTCTTTCTTCATAATTTACAACTCTACGTATGGAAGGATTTAAGTATTACATTTAAAACCAACAAGAGGAGAATCCACTGTGTTATAAAAATGCTCACACATAATGAAAAGAAAGAAAGAAAAAAATGAAAAAAGAACGTTGTCTAGCTTTGAGCTCTGCTAGTTCAAAGACATATGGGTTGTTCCTCATGGAGAGCTGAAACAGCAAACCAAAAAACCTTTGTATACTGGCAAGAAAAGTCAACGACCATTTGCAGAGCAAACAACAGGCAAAGCACAAGCTAAATAAGTTTGTTGCAGAACAGTTTCTCTTCATTTATGCAAGAACAAATTATTTTGCCATTGTACTGTTGTTGTACAACAAAATAGTTCCACCTTCAACATGAGCATGCTAGCTGCATCATTTTTCATCTCTTCATTGCAAAACTCCCAAGAACAAGGTGTTCCTTGTATGCGATGGACCCTCTCAGGAAATGCTAACATACCTAAAACAATTCAACTCGTATTAATTTTCAGTATCCTTTGTACTGGAAAAAAAACTGGTATTCACATTAAGGTTTTTAACAGTAAGTTACGCGATAGATTATGATGATTATTCTAATATGCAAGAAAATTCTCAAAGTGTACTACACTGGGTATACAGCTTTAGATGTGAAATTAGGAATTTCAGAAGACAGGTGCAGAAACAGTGCCACTTTGAAGATTTTCTTCTATATTGGATACACAAGGGACGTATGAATTCAAGCAAGTGGAAAGATACACAGCCTCATTTTTCCTTCAGAATATCATTTTCTAGACTTCTTCTACCTTCCTGTTCTTCATGTTATATTCCTCCCTTATCGTGTATACCTGAAGATATCATCCCCTTTATTACTCTTTGATCAATTTAGGGATGATTAAATTCAGACAATAGTCACCCTTGCAGTTTTCTGGATCTATTCTTGATGAGGAAGCACATGAGTCAAGTAAGTGGAAAGTCCTTTGTGCGATCCCTCAGAAGTTTATCTCAATCTTCTCCTGTGATGCAAAGCTCAGACATTGATTTCACATCTGAAAAAGGAATATTATTTTCTCTGTCAAAAATATATGGAATTTCAAACATCTGAGCAGCTTTTATTGAGACTGATTCTTACCGAGGAAGCTATTCACAAGACCAATCAATATTCATTCTTTGGCTTAGTAAGCATCTCTTACAAGTAGCAAGTTGACTGGGAGAACTTCAGCAAATTGCTGTCTCCCACTCACCGTCTAGGATACATAAAAGACTCACTTCAGCAATACTAAGTGTCTGAGGAGAAACCCAGGTGCCACATTTAACATGAGATCTGGAGCTGTCATCCTATACAGAGCTAAGGTTGTATATTCTGTCTCTCTTCTCATCCCTTCAAACTGCACCTCCAACACGAAATGACGCAGGGAAAGCGATCATGCCCTCCCGCAGATGCCAGTAATTCAACGTACAAGCTTCTGTCTAGCAGCACATAGGGAAAAGGCATGAGTTCCAACCTCATTCATGGATAAAACTTGATGTCAGTGAATTTTAGAGAAGTCTGTAGTGAGATGGTTATGCTGCAAGGTGGCATAGTTTTTTAAAAAGTTAAACTTGCAAAAATGAGTTTCACTTTCTTACTCAGTAGAAGCGAGATGACAAAAGCAATGTCTCTCATTACTTATGTCATTGTTATTCTGCTCACATAGTTATAAGTAAATAGCCCAGCTTATTCAGAAAATACAACTGATTATCCACTCTGTTACGCAGAGTATCTTTATGTGCAGCTAGCAGACTGCTGCTGTTTTTTTGTTTTGTTTTTATTTTTAATAAAATGTGGAACAAGACACTGGAAGGCATTTTTGAAAAAAAAATCATGTGATTAACATAAAAAATCTTCTACAAGCTCAGAGAAGTCAATGGATTCAAACTAGATCTGGATAAGTCCCAGTGCTCTCTATCATTCGCAAAGATAATTAACGTATTTGCAAGTCTGGCTCCAATTCTCCAGCTGACATCAATTATGTCAATAATTTCCTGAGGATTAACCTCTATAATACACACACACGCTATATATATGTGTGTGTATATATATCATATGTATTATATATATATATATAGTTGTCAAAATATAGAGGAGCTCACTAAATATTTTCCAGATGTATAGTTCTTAAATGTTGTATAACTAGCCTACTTTGTTAAATATGTCACTAGAGTTAGCTTGCTGCTCAACTAATACGTATTCAAAGGAACCAAATCTCTATTAATACAGGAGATGTTGCAGCTTCAGCAAAGAAAACTGATCTATTAAGAAGGTTTTTTTACAGATGACTTTCAACAAGCCTTGGGGGCTGCTAAGTCTGGCAAAAATGAACATGTCAGATTTCATTGAAAATCACAGCCTGGCTAAAATGGGATTTTGAAAGATGAGCCACCTGCTTTATTAATAACAACATCACAAGATATTTTTAGTTTATTTTACAGACACAAAACTGCTTTCCACAGATCATTTTAAAACGTGAACAAAAGTTCAAAAACAAATGGAGCTATTTCTTAAGGACCTTCCTCCTTCTTGTCATCATAAACTTCATAAATGTAAGACTTTTACAGCAGAGATTTCCCCTTCCTTCTGTTTTGGCTCCAGGGAAAATCTACAGAAAAATAAAACTAAATCTACAATATGAGAGAATCAAAACCATAAAATGTGAACTGCATTACTGAAGAGAATGCTGAAAGACTAGAAACAAATCTCACTGAGGGCAAGACGACAGGTACATTCACTTTTCCACAGACCACTTTAAAAAATAAAAAAAAGCACATTGCACAGAAGAGGTAAGTAGTAGAGGTTCACAGGCAAAAAGTCACTATTTCAGACAGTGTGATACCTGGTAATCTGTACTCCAGCCTTACAGCCCTATGGAGACCTATAAGTCAGTGATGGTGTACAGTCCACTATAGGGAAGTCTGCAGTGCTTCAATACAGCACATAGCATCTCTTATTAGAGAATATCAAGGACCATGGCATCTGAGGTACTGAGGACCACATGAACATTGGAGAAAAGGACAAAAAAGAATCTACAGAATGGAACAAAGTAGAGAATGATTTGGGTAGGAAGGAGCCTGAAAGTCCACCTAGTTCCAACTACCTGCCATGAGCAGGGACATCTCCTTCTAAATCAGGATGTCCAAAGCACTGTACAACTTGACCTTAAACAGTGCTAGGGACAGGATATTTATAACTTCTCTGGGCAACCTGTTTCGGTGATTCATCATCCACATAGTGAAGAATTTCTTCCTAATGTCTAATCCAAATCTACTCTCTTTTATTTTGAAGCCATTATCCCTTGCCATCTTACTATTTTCCTTGATTAAGGGTCCCTTTGCAGCTTCCTTGTGAGCCCACTTTAGGTACTAGAAAGCTACTAGATCATCCCAGGTATCCCTCAATTGTTCTTTCTGAAATTTCTGACCTGAATTTGACACTGTCTTTCAACACCACTGGGATCCAATTTGCTTTATACAACAAGCCCTTTACCCTCCACTCTAGACAGCTGCCTCCCATTTGGACCAAAGTAGTTATTTACCACTGTCTAGCTACAGCAATAGCTTCATACTGGATAAAAGAGGAATATATATTATATTCAACTGAAACGCAGAGGGGAATTCGCCAGCAGTTGTCACTGAGGCTGTATCAAATGGACTCTAACTGAGGAAACTCAAAGTGTAAATTGCTATTCCTGCATTTTGTTGTTTTTTTTCTATATCCTGTTGAAAACATATTGGGAATCTGTGTAGCTGTAACTACTAGCTGGCACCCTTGAGGGACAGAGCAGAACAGCTTTGAGAAAAAGCACAATGGAGAATCCTGGTTCTACTGTTGATATTTGGATAAGGTAGTCCTTGTTACGGAATATATATCACAGCAGTCTTTACACATTCAAAAAATCTGGACAAAACCCAAAGCATTTATTTTACATCAATCAAAAATGTTCAAGTCCCAGCAAACTAGGATTTCCAGCTACTGCCTTATTAGAACAATAACAGACTAGCAAAGAAATATATTCTGTCTACTTTTCCCAATCCTTTTTTTTTTTAGTTTTCAATTTCTAACCAGCAGAAATATTAGTTACTGTATAAAATATTTCCTTGTAATTCAGCAATAACTTCTACCAACACATAATACCCATTATGAATGCATATGTACTTATGTATGCAGTTATGTACATATGCATAATTGCTGAAGTACTAATCAAATAAATACAATCACTAACAATAAAAGAGAAGGAAAGAAAGCAATACAGGAAAAAGCAATGCAATACAAGGTTTTCCATACTAGTCTGCTTTCCCAACAGAGAAATAAGCTGTGCTCTGTGAGTAATGTTCATTCATCTATCTGCCTTTCATAGTATAAATATTAGATAAGAGCATTTTTATTTTGTTCATCCAAAACAGCCATCTCAACCTCTGACAACAATACTGTGAATAAGATACAGTGCAGTCGCCACTTGGAGTTCTATGTTTTATGAGAAATGTTGGATTTTTATTGTGAGTGAGGTACCATCCAAACTGATCAAATTGCACTCAAGTAGATTGTCAGTTTAGCAGAAGAAAAGTAATCTCATCATCCTCGGAACACACTCCAGCAATACATTACAGCAGTTTGGGTTTCCACTTCAGTCAGTGCTGGCTGTCAACAGTGGCACTAATTAATTGAAGTCCAGCAGCATTTTGACTGATACCAACTTAAACCCAGCAGGACCTGCACAGATGTAGAACTGCTTTTAAATTTGATGTGTGGAATTAGAGGATGGGAGGCTGCTTATTTTTGTTTGATGATTGCCAATTCAACAAAACTGCTTTATAAAGACAGAAAGATTCCTATAGAGCTTGCTCAGGACAGGCAGATTTCAAACACTCCTGTTTGCATCCATCATCCCCTGTAGATATTCAGGTTGTCCAGCTGGCCGCTTTCTAGATGGCATATCCTGCCTCCTTCATGGAAAAAAAATCAAAATTTTAATGAAACTGAAGCACATAAAAATGCTCTGTAGAGAGAGTTGTATTTCTGCTTATAGGTATCACACTGTACCATAAAATTGAACACATCCAGACTTTTAATTACTATTAAGCTTGTGCTAGTTCAGGATGTAAAATGAGCTGGATGATGATTCAGCATGAGTAGTAACAGAAGAGACAGAAGCTGGGATGAAAGTCCTTTTCTTTCTAATTTCCACTTTGTACAACTGTACTGAGACCTGGCAAGAAGCATTCTGGCAACACAGCCCACTCAAACTGTTTATGATCTTTGCCTCTGGCTCCTCTCATCATTCCTGTCTTAACTGGATAACTTCCTTTGCCTGAAAAATCAGACATCTTTTTTCCCTACCTCTTCAACTTTTCAGCCCTGGTTTCTGATGCTTCCTTGCATTTCCCATTTGATTCTTCATACTAGCTGCTTCCTTAGGCTGCTCTGTCCTCATCTATTATTTCCTGCTGCATTATTACTCTGCCTTATTTTTTCCCCATACACAGCAAAAAACAGGCTGTTTTGTGCACTGTCAGCTATTAATGTATGTCATCAGGTCTTACACTATCATCTTCCCTACCTTAGCAGCTGACACCCTAAGCATCAGGTTCACAGACCACTAATGTAGCTTGGCAACCACAATTTGGGAACCTCTGGTGTAGACAGTAGATGAGTTCATCAACAGTCACAAACAAACAATAAGAAACCCCTTCTTTTAACCATCTCAAGAGATTCTCAAAGTGGTGGCTGCTCTCGGAACCACTTTCCCATTATCCCTTTAACAGTCCCAGTACTTTATGGGTACTGAGATGCTACTCATCTGAGAAAAGTCTGACTATAAAGGAAACAAGTTTTTAGCTCCTTCACTTAAAATTTAGAAAAACAAACAATAAATTACACAAAACAAGACATGGGATCCTATCTTCTTCAGCTGGCACATATTTCATCTTCTTATTCACACCTGGATTGCTAATGGCTCCTAGAGTTGGCACTGCTTGCCAGTTTGCCTGTTCCTTTATTTCCCATGTTACACTAATGCTATACTTTTTCCCAGTTTCAGAGAGAGAATGCAAAAAAGGATTTTCTAGTTGAAACATCCTTTTTTTATGTTTCCTTGACAGTAAACAACATTTTACACAGTATTCAAAGATCACTGATACTGTTGTTACTAAATCAACATGACTAGTAAAAATGCAGGGAAAAGTATAAAAAAAAAAAAAAAAAAAAGCCAAGACGTATTTTGCAGAGATAATAGTTTCTTATTTTATAAGTTCAGCCACAGCTGTGAAACGTACCACATGCAGAGCTGAAAGCTAAGACAGATTACTGTATCTGTTACTATGCTATTGAAAATAACTTAAACAAATACAAGAAAAAATATTTTGAATAGTCACAGGCAGTGATGAGACAAAAAGATATAAGCAAATATCTTATTAAACACTGAATTTACATGAACTAAAACTGCATTCTTATTTTTGGATTTGAAGTGACTACCATCCTCAAATCAAGCACTCTTATTGCACATGTCCAGTGTTTTAACTGATGACATGCTCCCCTCAATCCCTTTACTTATCTTTCTTCAATATATCTCATCAGAAAATTTGCCCATACGCATTTCAAACTCACTATAGCCAAGACTGATGACTAAGACATGATGACCTTGAAGGTCTATCATAACCTAGATGATTCTGTGATTCTATGAAGAAATGTGGATGGGTGTCATAAAAATACTGATCAAAGTCTGATTTAAATAATGTTTCTTGTCAAACAGGTGGTGCCTTACACTACAGACACTGTAGTATATAGGAACAATAAAAATACTGTCAGGCTGACATATTCACAAGTAAATCTACCTTTGAAAAAGTAAGCAGAATGACTAGAAGGAGAGCCTGCTGATTTAACTGACTCCTTCATGTTTTAAGGATACATTCCTGTTTTGCTCCTGCGTACTGATCTATTTTAATCTGGTCTGAGAGAACTCTTATTACTTCTAAAAAGAAATTAGCAGTAAGCATCTTATTTCTTTCCTAACAGCAACTGCAACTCAGTTTGTTCAGCTTACTGGGAAAAATCAGGAGAAATGAGGCATCACTAACAATCTAATTAAGGTAGACAGTGGTATAGAGAACAAGGACCAATAAATATAGGTTTCATTGGGAATTTAATTATTGGAGATCAAGACCTATTTTGCAGAAAACACTGTGTACCAATATACATATGGAAAAAATTAAATAAATGGAATACAATGAAACATAGGCGAACTTAATGCAAGGAATGATAACAGTAAGAAGGAAAGGAATTTCCTATTCTGGCAGTAATTATTTAAGTCCTTTGTTGTTTTTGTTTTTTACCCTCAAAACAGATCTTTCTTCTCATGATATCCAAAGACTCCTAAACAATTCTGTATCATCTGTTACTATTTTGTATGGTAACCGCTGAGTCACATCCTGAACCACTGATTGAGCACCTGGAGAAAAGACCTGGTCAGCCCTGGGAGCACAGGTGAAACCAGGCTCCACTGCCCCTGAGAAACTATCGCTTGTTGGAGATCCCTTTGTGGAGTTTTTCCTGCTAGCCTAGATCATCAGAGATGGGCAAGGGTTCAATTTTCTTCTTTCTTTGTAACATCCTCTCATCGTGTTGGTCCTGTTGTCATTGCATATTAAAATGAACTTTATGATGTTAATTAAAGTGATGGGGAGTGCTCTCTGAAAACCTACAGGCAAAAATAACTGTATACAGAGTAATTTCAGCATCTGGTTGCTTCAAAAAATATCAAAACAATGCAGGCAATCTGCTCCCAATATGTTAATTAGTTTTTGCATAGGAAAAATTACTCATGATAGATTTAAAGATACACAAAGTGGCACAGAGAGAAATGGATAGACACATCATCCAGCTGTGGAAAATAGGGAACTAATTTGGGCACTGCATTCTCTTTTGTAGGAGACAAGTGCTGTAAGCTGTATCACATGCAAAAAGTTAGAAATCTGAAGTGGCAAACCAAAGTTTTCAATTTTCCTTTCTTTAAAAAAAAAAAAAAAGCAAAAAAAAAAAAAGTACAGATAGTTGTACTGCATACTCATGTGAAGAAAGATCTCATCTCCTGTACTCAGAACACCCCATTGTATTAGCGGAGAAGAGCTGCAGTTGTGGCATTTTGAATGCTCAACTAATTCAGACATCATGGTGAAGCTAAGGACAGCTCAATATCAAAGATCAGCACACAGTAATCAAAGCTCTTTTGTAGGAGCAGGGGAACTACAGCAGTCACTGACATGTATCCCAGTTAGACAAATGATAATGAAAGCTGATGTGATGGGATTGCCTCATACAAGCGTATTGTTCTGTGCGAGTCCCATCCCCTGAATAAATATGTTCAAGGAAACCTAAAAATTGAGAATTTCAATCAACTATCATTGCAGCAACAAAGAGCCCATTAAAACACATACTGAGAGAATAAAAGGATAAATGAAGGCAGGCACCAGGGATTGTTTTTTTAATCATAAAATAAAATAAACTTACTCTAAATATCACATTCTTTGGTATTCCTCCCCATCACAAAAATCTCAGACATTTGGGCATTTCTCATGTAACAATAATTTTGCTACTCAGACATATCCAGAATGCTTTCCATAGCTTGACATGCTTCCTCTTACTGCCTTCACTGCCTCCTCCTGGGTTCTGGAATTAATAGCAGGAAGGTTTTATTGCCCATTTGAAGTTACATGTTTGCATTAATGTTATTGTTGACAGGGATTCCTCAGCCATACATACCTTACAAGATGTGAGGTAGACTTGATTCTTAATTTTTATGCGACAATAAAGTTAAAGCAAATTCTGCGATGTTGCATAATATTAAGATAGAAAAGTGTATGATTATAAATACCTGGGCAATAGCCACGAAGCGTGGTAAAGGCATCCTACAATAAACAGTAGGCATGTCCAGTGAAGGAAAAGCAAATTCTGTCCCCCAGGATTCTTACACAACTCTGTAGCCATGCAGGTTTTTGAAGAAAATAGAAGTCCTCTATCAGATTAATCTTTTTCTATTTTAAAAAGTGTACTATATGTAAAAATCTTGAATATCTTGCTTTTCCAAGGAAAAAAGTTTTCAAAATAATAGATGATATTTTGGCAAAACTATGGGAGAAAATTACTACTTCATCTGCTCCAAACCAAATGATTGATGAATGATTTTTTATTTTTTTGTCAAAAACAATTGTTATTTTTATATTAAACTTTTATTCACAGCTTGGCAGTTGCTGAGCTTTGGCATTTCTCCACCTGTCAAATATCACTAAAACCAAAACCTTTGGCTTAGCTTTCTGTTATATTAATAAATTACTTAAGGAGTAATCAAACTTGCACTCAACCTATAAGAAGGTATTAGCTGCATACTAAAAGAGATAGTAAAAGCCATGCTTTTGTTATTGTAATACTGACCTACTAAGTGAGAAGTACAATTTGATTAATGAGTAAGTGCTCCTGAAGTATTATGCCCCCGAATGTAGCTGCCTAATATTGACAAGGAATCCTTGCTGCTCATCAGCTTTAAGACTGAAGAAGTGAACAACTTCATGGAATCACAGAATGGCTTGGCTTGGAAGGGACCATAAAGATAATCCAGTTCCAACCCTTCTGACATGAGTAGAATTGCCACTCATTAGACCAGGCTGCCCAGGGTCCCATCCAACTTGACCCTAAACACCCACAAGGATGGGGCACCCACAGCTTCTCTGGGCAACCTGTTCTAGTGCAGTCCCCTCTCTCACCCTACTGGCTTCCCTCCTTTTGGTGCAGCCCAGGATAGTGTTAGACTTCTGGGCTGCAAATGCACACTGCTAGCATGTTCATCTCTTCGTCTGCTAGGACCCTCAAATCCTTCTCTGTAGGCAAGTTGTCAAGGTATTCCTCTCCAAGTCAGTCTGCATATCTGGGGGTGCCCAGAACCAAGTGCAATACCTTGCAATTGGTCTCATTAGAACCCATTCCATTCATGTAGGCCAAAAGCTTGCCAAAGTCCATCTGGATTATGTTTTCCTTCTATTGTGTCAACTGCACCACTCTGCTCAGTGTAATCATCAAACTTGCTGAAGGTACACTCAATTTCATTATCTATGTCCTTGAAAAAGATGTTAAAGAGTACTCGTCTCAAGATGGACTCTAGGGGATACCTCACAGGACCAACTTTCACCAGTACATGAATTCATTAACCTCTGGCTGTAACAGTCCAACTTCTATGGTTTTCATCACTTTGATTCATGCATACTTTTATTTCATATATTACATAACCCAGTTTCTTGCCAACTTCCAGAGACTGCAGAGACACAGTCAAAAAACAAGGCATATGGAATTTAAACTGTTCCAGCACTCACTTGCTTTTCAAGGGTTCATAAACACCTCTCCTGCCTTGTATCCAGATCTACATGTCATCCAGCAGTAGCAGCAATGTGTCTGTCCCTCATGAGTGCATATATTTAAAGGAAATATGGAGGCTAAATGTCATTCAAGGAATGATGGATGGCTCCAGCTCTACAAGGGAAATACTTTTCACTACCCAGAATAGGAAAGCAGAAGTACATGTCTTGTGTATACCTTTAGAGACTTGATGTTAGTTGGCTTGAACTGTCAGACACTCCTTCAGTACAAGATTCAGGCTAGAATTTGCAGATAGAATAAAAGAAGGTAGATGTTTCCTTCTACCTTATCTTTTATCAGATGAAGACTACTACTTGACGTTAAGATTGAAGATGAAGTAAAATCTTGTCCACAGTAGACACACATTCATTAACAACACACTTTAATCTAGTTTTAAACTACTAAAATTGATTGAACTAGGTGGGATTTATACAACACACTTTGTGCACAGAATCTAGTTGCCTTATACTATTTTTATACTGTGATCTATTTAAGCCTTTCTATCCCAAGGAAACTGCTAATAAAGATCATGGTAAATGAATGTGTCTCACTTGTATACTACACGGACAAGTCCATTTAACACACACACACATCTGTATCTATTTGTGTAACTGAATACGTATTGTGAAGATTGACAGAAAAACTGTCTAATAACACTTAAAATTTAATAAAAAGTTTATTCATCTATAGCTTGCACCTTCAGAAAGTGTTTGGAGATTTCCTTTTGCATTGATATTCCATGCTACGTTATGTACACAACTGACATCTAGTTTAAAATTGGAAGAAGAGATTATGAATAATGTGAGACGGTTCAGATAACTTAAGAGTATGTACATTCTTATAAGACATTACAAAGAGTTGTTTGCATATATGTCAAGATGTTTTGAATAGAGCATTTTAATAAAATCTGAATCCTTATGAGAAGGATTGTCTGCAAAAAGTTCCAGTTCTTTATATGTAAGTAAAACAGATATGAAAAAGAAGTTATCTACTTAACTACTATTAACAATGGGAAATAACACTAAACGCAAAAGCGCTTCAATCTTCAACATAATCTGCATAACCAAGATGTTTGATTTTTGGCTTTGCTTGTTCTGGAAATGTAGATTGCCTTCACACTTTGTGATATCTTACAGAAAAAAAAGTGGGCACATTTCAATCTTGTTTTAAACAAGATCTATGAATAATCTCTGGATTCATCCTTCTAGATCAGAAATAAATCTTGCCATTTCTCCCAAAATAGTCCAGGATGCATCATCAAGGTCTCTACGACTGCATTTCACTCACAGCTTCAGTCTGACTGCAGTTTTCCCCACTCAAGTCCTTCCTGTCAGCACCTAGTTCCAATCAAGCTACCATTTCCAAAAGCAAACACACATACACATATATATTTAAGTCAGTATTCGTTCCATCTTCTCCCTATCCATAGTTTACTGTGGTATTTGATTTTTGTCTCTGGCCTGTTTATCACTTGTATACTTCCACAACAGGCTCTTGTGTATTGTGTCAGACATACTTTTCTACAGAAAAAAAATAGCCCTCAAAACCTTTGTACATAAAAGTCTTATTGATATGCATGCACTCATTTTGCTCATCACTATATTCAGTTTCTTAATGAGATTAAAACATTTATCAGATTTTGTTAGAACTAATTGAAGCTGACTTTGTTTAGAAGAGTTTGATCTAGACACTAGCCTACATAGCACGAGTTGCTTCTTCTGTTTCCAGTTTGTTCTTCCACTAGCATAAATAATGGACAAGAAATATTTACAATATGCTTAGTAGACCACAGAAGTATTTCAAATCTCTTACTTTTTTGCCTCAATAAAATACTCTAAAACCTTAATGTAGTTATCAGGAGTTTGACGTAGAACTCCATTTTAAAGTCTTTTAAACAAAAAACTAACATTTTTTAACCTGTTTTCTTTTTTTCCTTTGATAAAACCCATGCTAAGAATTCTTTTTTATACTTTAAGCTAACTACTTTCTGAATTATACTGAGGTATGTACAGACAGTTTATATATTAACGGAAAACAATGTAATTAAGGTTTATAGAATATAATTTGATTTTTCAGGATTTGATTGTTTTAAATTAAGACAGAAGAAAAAATGGCCTAGTAAATATGAATTCAGTGTAAGGAAAGGAAATAAGAGATTAAAATAATCATATGGGCCTAATTTCAATTCTGTAAGAGTTCTTTTATAACACAGAATTGAAAGAAACATTTCTGTGAAAATGGGAATTAAGGACTACCACTGTGTTTTGAATAGACTTACTTAATATTTATTCTAGTTGCTGTTAAAAATGTAAATGAAACTCAAAGGATGCTCTTTTAGATTGCTCCTGGTAGTTTTTTTTTTTTTTTTCAGGGAAAAAGCTCAAAATATCATATAGAATGGTTGATTGGACAGATACAACCCAAGCATAATTTATCTGTTAATAACTTGCCTTCTTTTTCTGTTATTTAGAAAGTGCTTTGAAAAAATACCAGCACTGTGTGTATAAGGTGGGGTCATTTTTACTATGGTCATATAGAAAAATGTAAGAATTCAGAATCACTCTGATTCCTTTGTAATTACAACATTCTAATGTTGTTTAAATGCCTGGGAAGTTGAAATGGTATGAATGTCCATAGTAATTAGATTAAGACAACTCACTGAGATTCAGGCAAATCATGTGATATTAGCATTTCTGGTCACTTTGCACAGTAAAAGAAAGAAAATTAGGAGGGATAATCTATGAGCACTGTGGAAATCAGAATTTTATTTACTAAGAATTTGTATTTCCAGCCCACCTTCAGATTTTCCATTAGCTGCAGCCAGTGACCATAAGGAGACGTAAGCCATATTCAACATCTACATGTGAAAATTCATAATGGCAAACTATGAGACAAAATTTTCAAGAAAAAAAAAAAGGCAATTGAGACAGTTACAACAAAAAGACAAGATCCAAAATGCTCTTCCTACCTTTCTGCATGGTGACAGTTTGCAGGAGAAAATATCTGTAGCTTGGAAACTTGCCCACATTTGTTTTAAAGGAAAGTAACTTCAGTTTGCATTTCATAAGATTCTTCAAGTGACATCCACACATTTAGCATCACCAGATGCTGCTATGTTCCAGCTGAAATAAGCAAAAATTAGAAACGTAGTACTGTTTCTCCATTTACCTGAACAAATACTTTGTAAAAACATATACAGCTGAAAGTACGTTTGTTCTGAAAGCACAGGAGTACCAAATAAAGAAATAACACATTTAACTTTTCTCTGAAGAATTATCATTTACTTAGAAAGGCAAGGGAATATCCTCCAGCATGTCTGAATGCAGCAACTAAATTCTATTCCATTGTTTCATATTAATATAGCAGAGTCTACAAAAGTACATTACAAAATATCAAAACAGGTTCTACTAAGATTAATGGCAAAATTCCCAACACATTAGTACAGTTGGATTTCACTCATATTCAGAAAATCAGTATTTAAATTACACGTGATTTTCAAAAGAATAAAATTATACCCAGCAGTTAAATGCTGCTCCGTTTGTCCCTCAGATGAAAAAAACAATGAACTCAATGAATGTTATGGTGCTTATTTCCAGAAGTCTACACAGGAAAGGCATGCAATCATCTCTTAGTTCTGTTCTCTCTTAACCTAAGCATTTCAAGGTTTATCAAACACAAGTACAATTTCCATTTTTCTGACCGTTCCAAATCAACATTCAGCACGCATCAACTGGGCTTCTTTCAGATGTAGTCAGATGTTCAGAAGAGCTTAGCTTCTGTTTTGCCACCAAAACAAATGAAATTATCAGCATAGACTCCACATATGAGATATAGACTTCTTTGAAAAATTTGTGCGCAAGTGTCATGGTTTTAATTGCTCAGTGCTAGGCTGTTCTGAATATTTGACCTTCATTGCCCATGCCTCTGCCTGCCATCTTCCCCCCTGTAATAATCCCCTCTATTTCATCTGCAGGGTTATCAGAATAATATAGGGAGAAGACAGATGTAGCCCAATCATTTAACTTCTTAGCAGTCATCTCTGCTGCTGACTTCTCCATCCCAGATGAATATTTAAATTATTAATGATGAAAAAAAATAGAAAAGACCTGAGCTAGCTTGTCTATTCCTGTGAACTTCTTAAGATGGACTTGGTCTAAAGAAATGGCTTCAGGTTTCTGATGTAAATTCATATTTTGATGGATTTTGTATGGAATGCCAACAACAGATGGAAATAAACACATGCCTTCACACTGAAATTCAGATGGGCACTCAGCTGTTTACTAGACATTGAATTCAGTGATGCCACAGAAGCGGATGTTTGGTTTTTGTTTGCTTTTTGTCTTATTATATGCAGTGACTTCTACATGTATTTCATTCTCTGTCCCTGTAACAATTATGTAAGTACAGTATTAATAAATATAGAGCATATTTAGACAAATCAGAGACCAGAAAGAAAATAAGTTAACTTATGGGAATATGCTTTGCAGAACCTGAGAGTGTGCAAAAAAGTAAAATACAAGAATTTTGCCCTTCTTCAATTATACTGAGTCACGTTCGCTAGGAAAGTCAGGTTCAAAAAGCATATTTTTAGACTTTGGTTGGAACTTGTCATCTACTTTGTGGCTGGCAACAAACAGATTTTCTAAGCTTTTATGCTGTTCACAATTCTCTTCGCATGTCTTGCTTTGACACTCCACCTATTTTAAAACTGTTAACACTCTCATTTTCAGTCTTATTTTAATCTTGTATTAATGCAAAACAACTGCTCAGTCTGTAATCAAACCATGCTTTGAGGATTTGTTTATTTTCATGGAAAAGGAGAAAAGAGAATCGATTTTCCCTTGGGGTTGTCCATTACCATTCTAGATTTTGTTCCACAAATGAATTTAAAACAAAAGAAGAGTTGTACACAAAACCATACTCCCTCTATGCATTGCTAGGCCGTTAATGGCCTGTCAGCGAAGTATTGAAAAGGAAATCACTTTTTCTCAAGCTGCCTTTAAAATATTATCTCTGAACCTCCATTTGCGTTCAATTCTTTTTCAAATGTTCCTGTAAGGGTTTTGCCATAGTTGTTGCTCATGATAACAGCATGAAATGAATTAGCACAGTAGTGTAAAATCTGCTAGCTTTTCCAGATTATTTACTATATTGTAGTGTGGAGGAACAAATGAAGCTTCATATCTGTTTGCCTCAATAAGAACAAACCAAGCAAGTGGAAACAAGTGACTGTGAAATAGCTGCAAGCGACTTCCGGTCTGCTGGGTGAAATGCTATTATTCCTGATATCAAGAGTATTTTTACGCATCTTACCATCAGCTGCAGTGGTCTAAGTATTGCACATCTCTACACCCTTCAAAGAATTCCTCAGCCAAAGCACACGTTTAATCCTAACACCCCCTAAATCAACTCTTGAAATTGTTCTCACCTTATTATCAAAGGAGTATCTTAACAGCACTGACCTTGTTCAACAAGGTGTTAAGAGGGGAGAATGGGAATTATTCGACACAGTTAACACATTCTGACTTTCTCTCCATGGAGATCAGTTCAAAATACTCAGGTTAGTTTTCCCTCTTTAATCCCCAAATAAAGAAAAAATAAATAAATAAAAAGGAAAATCAGTAAGGATTCATCTTCCTCTGTGCAAGTCTACATCTCCCTGTCCCCCAGAATTCGTCAACTTGATAGAGAATATTTAATGGATAACTGCACAGTGCATATTCCATTGCTAGGTGTGGAGAAAAAAAGCCTTTCTAACTCTCCATATAGATGAGCAGTTTCATTAGCTTAACAGTAATATTAAAAAAAAAAAAAAGCATGCACACGCACCTCTAGAAATGTCCAGCCAGAGACAAAAAACAATACTCAAAACATATGAAAGAAAATATAATGAAAAAAGGACAGTTCCAGGTTATCCAATTATTATTTTTCAAGGGTGTTTTCAACATGGCTATTCCAGCTTCTTTGACAAATATTCATTCCACCCCTTCTTCCCCAGTCCCTCATTGTGACTGTTCTCATTGTTTGAGACTTGAGAAGAATTTCAAATGAAGGAGTTACATTTTCAATACATCAAACATAATCTAACACATTCAAAAGTGATGGGGCTCATAGTAAATTACATGTTGCAAAGCCTCATCAGCTGAAGCTATTACTCTGTTTCTTCAAGCCATTTTAAAAGAGCCAAGAAACTGATGCTATTTACATCATATATATAAATAACATGCGTCTCATATTTATATAAGATGTGCATGATGAGGGAACATTTCTGCAAATGTTCGTTTGAATTTTAACTTGAATTCACATCAGCAGTGATTACACAATGGAGAAAGCGATTGTAACCAACTCTTTCTGAATTCTTCCCCTTTAGGACTTCAATGAGTATCTGCATGATTTTGCCACAGTAACAGGCTCGTGATCAGAAATGCAGTATTTACAAAGGACAATATTTCAAGAATCATTTCAGGACTGCCCCTGAAGATAAAGTGATCTAAAGACAAAATCATTGGATTGTGAAAAATAAAAAAGGAAATAAAGAAAAAGATTTTTTATGAGATTTGTTAAATACTTTGATTTAACTTAAAAAGCATGTGTACGTGTTAGCATTGTAAAAAAATTCAAGTGTTGTTCAACAGATTTCTGAAACGTTCAGACACAGGAGTACTTACCAGTCAATGTCTTCGATCCCATAGGAAACAAGATATACAAGGGCATAAGTTCATTTTATGGACATTAGTACAACCACTGAAGGGAAGTATTTTTGCAAGGAACTTCAGTTAATTTCATAAACATATTGCAGTGAATTATATAGCATAGCAGGCTTAGTACAGGACTGCTTCACACTGCAAGTGAGAAACATTTACAAAATCCCATGCAAGAGAAAACACTGTCCACCTACAGAAATTTTAAAGCACCTTATACCCAGTAAATCTTATCTGCCTCATGCTACTTTACAAGTTGTAGTACATGGTTTCTTGCAGGATGACCCTAATTGCCAAATCCTTTACCAGAGGCCTCAAGAACAATCAGGTAGCATATCAGAAGGAAAAAGTAAGTGTGAATTTCCTATGTGAGGTCTCTGGAAGAAGAGGAGAAAAACAATATAGAGAAATGCTCATTCATTCAGAAAGTGAGAATAACACAATCTACTGATGGTAGATGAGGAGGATGGATGGAATTCTAGGTGCTTATATTTACATGTTCATTATTCAGTTCATAAAATAAATTACAGTTTCTTGAAACAGTTAGCACATATGAACAATGTGGCATATTTAAGAAAATTGTAACTCTCCCTAAGAAATTTTAACATAAAGAGGGCATTTAAAGTTTGCTCTGTCACTCAGCGCAGGTGTTTATAGTTACATTCTGCAATACAGTATTGTGCCATGTTAGAACAGCCCACCAGAAATATTACACAGTATGTCTCCCTCAAATCCTAACTGGATAAAAATAGTTTGCCTACCTCTACACATTTGTTACATTTCTGTTTTCTTGTTAGTGTGGAAGCTGTAATTAAACTTCAGTCTTCTGATATGCTTTTTACTAATAAAGTCAGACAACATTAGCAAGGACTCATGAATAAATCACAATGGCTGAAGAACAAAAACACTTCAAAACTTGTAGGGACTTTTCAAAGGTATTCAGTGCATCCCAAGAGGCTGGCAATGTCACAGGCATTCCAAAACCTATCACAAAATTAATGAATGAAATCTCTTCCTCATTCACGTTAAACAGTTGGAAATGTGAACTCTGAAACCTAGCAAAATGAAAGTCAGTATTTCAATCGTGGCTAGTATTTTTGATATTGTAATTTGCATTGAACAAAGCCTGATTTTCTAGAGATAGAAAGCCCTGTTGGCCCACAGTGAAAAAACAAACAGGCAAATAAAGCAGTTTTTGCAAACACTGTCCTTAGATAGCTTTTCTAAATAAGAGCAGCACACCATTAAAATACAGTGAAGAAAAGCTGTTCATAGTCCTGTGGCTAAACCCCAAGACAATCAGTGTCAAAAGCAGATCAGTATAGTGGCTTTTCACAGTTTACATGCATAACACAGTCTTGAAGATGGCTTTGCACTTTTTGTGCAAGACATTTGCTGAAACAGAACTGAGTCTCTAGCATTCCGGATCTGAATGTAAGGTAGCAATGCAGCATGCCCTGGAGCCATTAAACGTTCATCTCTGGATGTCCAAGGAGAAACAGAAGAGAAGAGGGAAAAAAAAAAAAAAAAAAACACATGACTAAACTAATATTAACTTTGTATGCAAACTGTTCTCTGTGTGTATGAAGAGGGAAGCAACTTTAATCATGCCAAGAAAAGAGAAGGAAGCAAGACTGAAATGTGCTCAATTCACTCAGGCCAAACAAGCAGCGATTCCAAGTAAACGAACAGATTCTGAGGGCTCTTTGCAGATGAAAATTGGCAATGGGCACCAAGCCATTCTTGTAATGAGTCAGCACTGAATTCAGTAACACAGCCAGCACTTCGCCACTCTTGAGTAATAAGCTTTGTTTGGGGAACGTCAGCTCAATATATTATAAATAGACTAAATTTGATTTTCCACTACAGTGACAAATTATATGCAGTCTTAAGAAAACTTCCTTTGTTGCTAATGTACATATGTTCATATTTCCTATATTTGCAGTTCAAGAAAGGCAGTGATCAGAACTGTTTGATAATGAACAAGGGAATTTATAAAATAGCAAAAACAATGCTCCATATTGAATACTCCAGATATGTCTGAATGCTTGTTTTCCATTATACTAGGAAATTGATCCTAACATTTAAAATATGCTCTAATATTTAAAACACAACTTAAAAAAAAGCACAATATGAAAAAACATTTAAAAATTTAAAATATCCTAACTTTAGGCAAGATAGATGAGCTAAGCTAAAATGCAGAGCAATCAATAGATCATTTACATATATTTTGACACACTATCAGAGCTATAAATAAATGAAATGGACTTATTTAATAGCCTGGCTACCACCAGAAGCAAAATAGTGATTTCTTTAAAGTGTTATTTAATAGAAAAGGAACGCACTGGCATTCCTTACATACTTACACGAACTCTTATTAAGAATGCTGACTGGTATAATGACATGCCAGCTTAAAACTGCATTTTCTACTTGTCATCTGACTATCAGCTTTCCTCCTCTAATCCAGTTCTTCAGCTTTGTAAAACTTAAGTATTTGGTTTAGATAAAAAACTAACAAGAAATCTTTTGCTTTTTTCCACTGTAGTAGTTCTTCTTACTTGAGCCTGCCTGCATAATTGAAACTCTCCAACGGAACCAAAATTAGTGATTAAGAACAGAAATATAGTCTTCAAAATAATTCTGTCAAGCTAAATAACAGATGCTGGCTTTCTTGGCAGGAGCCTCTCCAGTTCTACCTGAAAGAGCTCCAGATACGTGAGGCCTCTGTGCCAGTGCTCCAGCTAACTTCTGCTGCTGTACCTACTCTCTGTCTCTTGAGGCTACACGGACTGCAAAGCTATTGCGTGGATAACCTTGGTACAAACATCAGAAATCCCAGAATTTAAAGAACAGCTTTTTAGGGGCAGAGAAGCAGCTGCCCAAATGATCTTCTATAATCCTGCCTCATCTACAGGAATAGGGAGAGACATAATTGGAGGTAAATGAATGAAATTAATGTATGAGGGAGTCCTGTTCTTTTTATTCTTTTGTCCCTTTTTATAAAAAAAAAAATCACCTAAGAAAAAGAAGCTTCATGGAGAAGAAAACAGAGAAGGGAAAAGTCCTCAAGAACAAAATAAGGGATTGCATCTCACTGTTAACACTAGTGAAAGAATCTACCTTTTATTTAAAAAGTCATATGGCTTTGTGGATGACTGTTAACTTGAAGCAGGAAAATGGAAATTACAGACTGATACTAACCTACAGAAGTATTAGTGAAAAGTGCTTTTTGCTCAAAAGAAGAGACCTTTAAACACAACCTCAAAGGCAGTTAAAAATGATGACATAACTGTCACCATGAAATGCAATTGCTGTGTTCTGCAGTATATCAGCATAACTGAGTATTTTTACCTTAAATTAAGCTGCAGTTCATTTATGAGTAATTATGAGCTTACACTACAGCAAAGATAAAGGCTTGAATTAAAAAGGGCATTTCCAAAATCAAAGTTCCATAGTCTTCAAAATCCTGGACATGCAGTATCTGGTGTGATTCTGTATTATGAGTCATATGAGTCCCACTTGGACACAGCTCATTTGAGCACTATACACATGCATTGCATAAGCACACTTACTTTCTCAGCACAGGTATGGCAGATGTCTTCTGGATGTACAGAAGTGCTGATGGTGAAGCATATGGAAGCGTGTTAGGTCAAAGACACCAGTGCAAGTAATGGAGCTTGGATGTCCTTATAAACTACAGGGTGGGGGTCTATTACCTCTAAAGTATATAGAGTTACTTACAGATATTAAATGTATTCCCCAGCAGTATGTAGTTTAGATTTAATTTACAATTAGACATATTCTGCAGTGAAGGTGTTTTTATAGACTATGAAGAATCGCAAGAATACTGGAAGAGTAGCTTGGGTAATAAAAGTAATATTCAACCAATTCCTGGAATTAACATTACAACCCTCTCAAACACTTCTCTTCTTCAGCTTCAAGAACACACAGAATCAGTGTATCAGGACGAATCAACTCAAATGCCAGTACAATCACCGCAGGGAACTGTCTCCATCATTGCAACACAATGTATTTGCCTGGGCATATTATACAAACTAGCTATCACACTACATTTAGCAGAAGGGACTGCCAAATTACTGTTTAATTCAGTGCAGATACAGATCTGGGCAGCCTATTAAGATCTTCATTTTGACTTCTGGTCTGCTTTAAAGCGACAACTCAAATCTGCTCTCATATAACCATTAAATAATGGGATATTAATAATGCAGTTTACACATTTCATGCCAACCTAAATTTTAAGCATTTTGCAAGATGCAATGAAGAATTAAATACATTATAAATATATATAATAGAATGATAAATTAGGAGGTTAGAGAAAAGTAATTAAGCATGCAAGTTTTGAACCGTCCTTACCCTCCATAAATTGGCAAACACTGCTACAGGAAAATGCAATAGTATAGTCATTTTCACACCTCACCCACCAACAAGAATATATAAATAATCATAGGTATTTGTGAGTTTTTTTTGTTTGTTTTTAATTTGTATATTTCATACACTGTCTCCTTCCAAGTCTTGAGAGCAGAAGCTGAAATGAAAGCAAGAGTATTAAAAAGAATGATCAAAAATTGAGATGACACAAGACCTGAAATCCAGACTTCTCGTGTTGAAATCTGAAACCTTGATAAACCTTCTCATATAGTTAAGTGAGAGACAAAATACTGAATTTCCCAAAAACTGAAGAGAGAAAGAAATAAGAGAGAATCTGTGGGCTGGAAGCCATTCTACAATTCAGGCCACTTCCAGCAACATACAGGCAAGTTTGAATGCAAACAACTTGTAAACAACACTTAAAACACAAAACCAAGTCTTGATTAGAAACTGAAGCAAGAAACGTTAATTGTGTTAGAATATATTCTGAATTCTTTCCAAGTCTATTTGGTATCACAGGAAAAGTTCCCTTATTTCCAACAGACATGTATAAAAACATTCCCCAGGCTGGGCTACCATAGGAGAATATCAGACAAGGGTATTCAGAAGAATAACAGTTGGTCCTTAGGGGTGTGATCAAGTAGGACTAGCAACTGTCCATAACTACCCTTCAAACTTCTCTCCTGCTTCAGTTTGGCATTGACTCATAAGCCTTAAAATCTACATTCTAAAATTTCCTATTGAAAAGCTGCTATAACATCTAATTAAGTCCTTCAACACCTTGCAGCAGTTCTTTCTTTCTCCTCTAAAATGTGTCCAAACAGCATTTCCCATTTCTGAATCTGTTCTCCACTTGAAACTTAATGAGAAATTTGGAGAACCCTTCATTTATGAAGAAATACTAACCTTCATGCTCAGTAACGATCAGGTTAGGAGCCTCAGAGTCAGTTTTCACAGAGATCAAGATTTGCTCCATATTACATATAATGTAAAGATAGTTATTTTAAGAAGAAAGCATATAGCAAAGATATCAATGACTACTGGCTATGGTTCTTATTAACACAGTAGATGCTTAATCAAAAATGAATCTTTAAAACCTATGTAAATAAGATTGTAGTGTTCTTGCTGTACTAGACAAGCTCTTTTTAATATTGCAGAAATGCACTATGACTACAAGTGTCATGAAAAACCTTCTTACAATGCCAAGATTTGGATACATAAGCTTTCACCACTCTAACTGAATGAAAAATCACTTAATAAATCACTAAAATAGACTCTCAGAAAGCTGTATTTCAAAACTGTCGTGTGTAAAGGCCCCAGTCAAAAATGCATAGATAGTTTTTCTACTCTTGAATCTGTACTAGTGAGGTTAACAATTCATTTATTGCATTTTAAAACATCTCAGTTCTTAAGTTTGTTGGGAGTGTTTTCCATTCTCTGAACTGGCAGACTTTCAGGCCAAATAACATTCATATCTGAATTCACAGCACTAAATTTCGAACCTAATAGGGCTTTGGAGATGTATTTTCAGCTTTCAAAGGTAGCAATTCTTACAAGAAATTAAAGTATACTGCATTAATGTCATTATCATACAACCCCCTTATATTTTATTCCTTGTGCACTTAAAACAACTTTCATTTTCATAAAATATTTATATAGGTTAGGTGCAATTGTTAGCACAATGTGAAATATTAAAATAGGATGGAAATCCCAAGGCGATATAAACAGGCTGGGTATGCCAAGCTTATGTTTAAAATGTATGTGGTGAATAACACCATAAAAGAACTGTATTTGTTGCCTCTTTTAGAGCAGGATTTTCATGCTTTTTCTATGTGTTATTTGTTATAGAAATCTGGGCAGAATACTGATACTGCATCGAGATCTTGAAAATAAAATACTGATGTAAAGAACTGCAGAAAAATAAGTCAAAACCTCTATATAACACAAAGGTCGACTCATCACTAGTGGTATAAAGAGCTCCTGTATGAGTCCTTTGAATTCATAACTTTCCATAATTGACTGGTATCTCCTAATTTCTACCCACCACACTGTAGCATTATCACTCTGGAAGTACTATCTCTTGTCAAGTGAGCTTCACGAAGGGGTTATCTCATATTTGATAGACAAGCAAGAAAAGCACTGGAGATGAAACAATGTAAACTGAAAACAAACAAACAACAACAAAACACCAAGAAGAAACAAACTGCATGCTGAGGTCAGAACAGGATATAGGTCTTTAGTACTTCCTGATGCTTTGGCTTGCAGTGCTCAATAGAGATAAAACTATGGCAGACTACATTGCTCCAAGGGTGTACAGATGAGTAGGCAGCTTAAAAATAATCTCAAAACTTTCACCCAAAATGTGCACTAATACCTCTTAAGCTGTTCAGAAACATTCTTATTCATTTTGGCTTACTATCAGATAATTTTTTGTAGTCCATGATACAAAGTTCTCAGTGCCTATTTGGAGAGAGCAAGGTATCCTAGTTCCTACTCAGAAGAAGGAGATAAAACTTCAACTTTGAGAAGTGTTTCTAAAATGAACAAGGGTTCTGTCCAGGAACACTCTGCACATTGTTACCTGTGTCACCTTCCTAAGGCACTCAAAAGCCATCTTTTATATCTTGTCATGCACCATCTCATTGGTGTTTTCTCCCTTCTGACTGTCAGTGCCTTCCATAGGTGCATTCCACTGTCTCTAAGGAATGGCACTTGATCCCAAATTTCACTCACAGTCAACTCTGATCCTCCTTTGCATCCCCATTGGAAAATGGAAGTACAATGTATTATCTAGATTTTTCATCTATAACTTGTTCATTTTCATTTATGTGCTTATCTGTGGCATGAACACAGAATATGCAAGCCTGACATTCGTCTAGAAGTTTGATTAATAAAGAACATCCAGCACGATCCAGTACTCAGGAACACATCACTGATAGCTAACTGGATAGATATAGACACACAGAAATAATTTGTTCTGACAAAGTTTGATTTGTAATATAGAAAGCAATGCCACTTTTTCAGCCATACAGGATCCATTTTCAGAGCTAAGTAATGTTGCAGGAATCCCCTCAGTCCCATATTTTAATCTACATATCATACTCTATAGCAATCTTGATAACTTCTTGACACATCTGGATATCATAGAACCAAAGAGTTTGAGTTGGAGGGAACCCTTAAAGACCATCTAGTCCAACTCCCCTGCAATGAACAGGGACACTCACAGGCAGATCAGGGTGCTCAGAGCCCTGTCTAGTGTGACCCTGAATTCCTCCAGGCACCATGCTTTCCACCACTTTCCCAGGAAATGTTTTCTTCTGCCTCACAACACTTACTGTAGAAAAGCTTCTTCTTTAAGTCCAATCTAATTATTCCCTATTTTAGTTTGAAACCCTTTCCCCTTTTCCTATCACAACAGATCTGCTAAAAAGAATAAATAAAAGCCCCTTTCTTTCCTATAGTCCCATCCCACCCGCCCTCCCACCTTTAAATACTGAAGGGACACACTTAGGTCTCCCCAGAGCCTCCCATTCTCCAGACTGAACAGCACCAGTTCTACCTGCCTGTTTTCATAGGAGAGGTGTCACATCCCTTGGCCCTTTGTGGCCCTCCTCTGGATACACTCCAACAGGTCTGTGCCTGTCCTGTACTGAGGACTACATATCTGGATGCAGTAGTCTAGCTGAGGTCTTAACAGCACAGAGTAGAAGGATGGATACAGTTGGCTTTCTGGGCTGCAAAGGTACATTGCTGGCTCACATCCAACAACCCATCCACCAGTATCTCCAAGTCCTTTTTCAGCAGGGCTATGCTCTATGCCTGCATTCCCCGGCTTGTACTGGGGAACAGTACTTCCCTCCAAACTTGGCAATGAATCTTTCTAGGAAATTTTTGTTAACTTCACAGATAGACAAATAAGGACAATTTCACTAATAAGATACATGACGTTCCTGTAAGAATAACACTATATATAAAGAAAGCAAAATCCAAACTGATTAAGGAAACGGAGAAGTCAAAAGATATTACATGTCTATCTAGAGAAAGTGCCATTGGCAGTTCCCAGCTGTGAAACACTTCTGGTTGCCAACAAAGTCTGAAAGACATCCTGAAATGGTGGACTATGGCACTGCACAAAATCAAGCTCATGTTCAAGTTCCTGAAAGACATTAAAAAAAAATCTCCAGAGACCTCCCACACAACTGGAGTAGTAATGGTAGTGGTGCTGGTGCCAAGACTCTGAAATCCTAAATTCCAGCCCCGTACTCTCACACAGACTGAGGGAAGCTTATTAAAGCCTTTTCAATTCTCTAAGTCCTAGCTACGGCTTTACTTCCTAGGTCTGTTACATGGACAAATTGAAGTGAGACTTTTAGAAACTTCAAGGAATGCAAAGGCTTATAAAAACATGACAGTGTATCAACCCAGGAGAGAAACAGCTCAGAGAAGTTTCATTTGTTCACTAGCTAACATGAAAGCCCTGAAAAAAACAGTAATTTATAGATACTCCTTGTCCTGCAAACTGCTCCTCCATAGTCCCATGTACTACACTGGACTCCACTAATACTTCACCTGTAATGTACAAAGATTGGCTTATAATAAACTCACTGCACAAAGAGCACACCCAACTGACAAGAGGTGACTCATATCAACTTGCAGGACACAGTGACCTACCCAGTCTGATTCAGGCTCCAGTTCAGACACAGTGCATCCCTCTTCCCTGTGACTTATCCTGTTGTCTTCTACAGGCACATCCACAAAGTAACAGTTTGAGCACACTGACAGCTGAAAGAACCTGCTTGGGAAGGATGAAAGATTCAGTCCAGAACATCTGAGCCGCAGGTGTACACAAACCCTATCTCACACACTACACATTTCAAGAGATAGAATTCTGCTATATGTTTCAAAAAGCATAAGAAGTACCTATGCTTGTCCTTCAGTTTTCAAGTACTTGCTGCCTGCAGCATCTATACAGGTATAGAAATGCTTTAGGATCATGATTTTACACTTCAGTGCTGGGTAAGATTTTGCCTGCTTGCATACTGTTTCTGTTTTCACTACATGGAATTCCTCCTTCTTGAGGTGGAAGACACCACTAGCCAGCCTTGACGTGTGTCTGTAACACCACGTACACGGTACACAGGGACAGTCACTCAGGAGCAAGTCACAAGGGTGCTCACACTGTGTGCCACTCCACAGCACTGAAGACTATCTCAGGCTGCAAACTATCTTCTCTATACCTATCTCAGCATTCACTTACTGGTCAGCCACAGCAGCAGAGCAGTGAAACTCTTGACATCACACTGCCACAACCAATCTAGTTGTCTTTGACACTGTAGTGATTAGGTAATAAACATGTACGTGTAGGTGGCTAGAGAGCTTCAAATTCAATAAGCCCTTGAGAAAAATTGCTTTGCATCCATGTGAGAAAATTAACAAGGAGACCAAACAAACTTCAGGACTAATATTTAGTGAATACTAAGCACCCTGAGAGGAGGTAACAGCCAGATCAATAATAAGACTTGAGAATAGCGGTGGAGATGACATTGCAATTTGCCAGTCAGATAGCAGGATAAAACCCATCAGCCCAAACAAACCAAAACCAACAAGAAAACACTCAAACTGCTGAAAACTCTATACACAAAGGAGGCATAGAGAATCCATTGGGAAGGCATTGCACCACATTTGTTAAATAGTGATACAGACAGTAAGGCCAATAAAATATAACCATGCTTAAGAAACTGATAAACTATTTCCAGTGGAAAAGTTATTAAATTATCCAGAAGAAGCCAGACTCCTAGCGGGAAGGAAAGAGACAAGAGCAGCTCAGCCTACAGCTAGAAAGTGTAATTTACAGCTGAGATAGAACAGCAAAAACAAGAGAATAATATCACTGAAGCTCCAGGGAAGCCCACAGCAAAAGTTGTTCAGCCTGAACTGAAGAACAAAGAGAAAGGAAAGATTCATAGCATATTACTAAAAATTCATGCAGCCTTAGTTGAAATCACTAACAGTAAGTCACTGGAAAAAAAAAAAAAACAGAATTACAGCAGAAATATAAAAAAAAATTTTTTTATAAAAAAAAGGCTTAAACATTGAAGTATGTCATTCAGAATAACTCAGAAAAACATTATGCATTTAATACACTGTCATATACTCCCTTGGCTCCTTTTGAAGCTGAGTTTGTTATTCACTATTCCAAAAGTTAAGATATCCCATGTCATAGCCATGTGAGCCTTCCCAAAGCCCTACCCAGTCAACAACCTCCCCGCTACCAGCATCTCATTACTACTGTCATGGTTTTATGATTTTTGGTATTGGTATTCCACATCCTAACAACATGTAGTGCATTAAGAGTTAAAGAGTTAATACTCCAACTCCATAGATCATTGATATTTCCGGGTATACCTGTCTCAGAAGAGAAGAACTACATTCCCCAGAGGACTTTGCGATGCTTTGTATTTTTACGTATTTTCCGCTCAGAGGGAAAAGATAAAAACCCTCTGCGGTCACAGGACACTTTCTTTCCTTCAGGATCGACTCAGCGGTGGGTGCTCGCTGCCGTATCGCCTTCAGTTTTAGCGTAAGGCCTTCGGTTTATCGGACACTCTCTCTCTTGCTCATTTTATTTGATTTATTAGCTTCAATTCCAGTTATATTGTATTATCTTGTGTTATTTTGCTTTCTGATATCTTATTTAGTAAATTAGCTTTCCTCCTCAGATCGCTGCCGCTGTTTTGTTTCTAGGCCCATCTCCCTTTTCCCTTTCCCCCTTCCCCTTTCCTGGGGCATGGGTCTGCGGGTCCCCCACACCAATCGTCACGGAACCGGGCCGATCCAGCCCGGTAAACCGTTGACAACTACTATTGACCTCTCCCCATGCTTTCTTTTTAATGCCTGAAGCTATCAAAGCTACGAAAAAGACTCCCAAATATTACTGATTATGTTGTTAAAAAAAAGAAAAGATTTCCTCTAGTTGACTCACAGGAAAAAAGTGAAAATATAATGAGATTGGGGATAGGAAGTCCAGACTAAGACAGCCTGTTCTCACTCTCAAAATTATAAGGCAGTGAAGGATACAAGAACTATGAACTAAAGGAAAAGAGAAAACACTATATCTTTCATGAGTACTCAAACACCTTCTCAGAAGAGGTTATGTTTGTATAATACCACCCTGGCCTAGAGATCTCTAAATGTTACTGTAATTCAGAAAGAGTGAGAAGCAGTAAACTGCTTGTGTACTCATCAGGCTGCCTAAGTCCCTCAAGAAACAACTCCTGGCTGTTTCCTTATCTGAGCAAACTCATAAAAAGAACCCTGTTGAGATATTTTAAACACTTCTTTCAGGAACTACAAAAGAACAAACATAAAACCCAAACATACACTGTGAAGAAGTATGTGAAAACTGACAAAGGAGAAAAACTAAACAGAATTATTTCAGTCCCCTAAGCAACGTCTGAATTCTGGGTAAATCTCCAGGGGTGTTTATTTGTAGAAGGCATGTCTCACCACCCATTTCCTAGCAGATGATAAAAAGCAGCTTTTCTCTGCAGATGTTAAGATGATATACATAAAAATAGAATATATTATACGTAATATAAAAACTACATATATATAAAATATATCAAAGAGCCTAGAATAAAAGGGGGCAGAAATCCAGGGGGCTGTTGAATTCCTCAATTCAGCAAAATTTTTGAAGTTTCCAAGGACTGGGATTGGCCATGACACAGCTTAGTCATTGTCTACAAAATATTCACTTAGAACAACACAACTCCCCCCATGCTTAAGCAGGGTTTTTCCTCAAATTCTAATGAAATCAGCACCCAAGAGTAGTGGATATTTGCTTGTCAGTGAGTTATTTCTTTGTCTAAAGTCTTCTGAGAAAGAAGCCGTTTTTAGCAATAAGGAATACTCCAAGAACACAAAGCACTTGCAAGTCTAGTTTGACTCTTAAAGATCATTCCTGCTGTGCCACTGAAATTGGTGGCATTGCTGTAACTGACATTTCCTGGTCACCTGCTGCTTCTGCAAATATGTGCAAGATTTTAAGTTTTGGGAGCTTGCTTAAGACACTGTGTAGGCTTGAGATTCCAACAAAAATAATTATCAATGTAATGCAAAAAGTTATTGAAAGGAAATCAGCATTTAATATGCTAGATTTCAAGCAATACATCTTTAGCCTAACTGAATAGGTCTGCATAAACTTGAGCCAGTTCTTGGTCTACATGCTCCTTACCATTGATAACGATCATAAACCTCTGCTCTATAAGAGAAAAAGAAGAGGTGCTTCTGAGGAGTAATTGTCCTGTATGAGACAGTTCTTCAGTTGCCTCAAGCATGCAGGAAGATTCCAGCAGTAGCTTCTCACTAGTTTTCATCAACTGAAGGAAGTCAGACTGCACTATTGCCCATCTAATATCCCTTAATGTTTAGTGTGCAATAAGCGTTGAGACAACCAGGTTAGTTCAGTAGCTATTCCTACTGTGAAGAAGCATGTATGAAGTATACTCAACATTAGCTTTTCTATTATCAGTACTAAATCTGCCACCACCTTTTCTAGGCAACTCTTTCTGATGTCATATAGTATAAGTTACTTAAAATCTTGAACTCCTTTTGACAAATAAAACGAGGCTTTTGGTGATCCCATGTCTCTAAGGCAATCAAAAGAGCCACATTCCTGTAGTTACTTAATTGCATAGGCACCTCCACTGTGGACTGTACAGTCCCTAAGACAGTTTGATAAAATTGCTTACACTCAAAGCACCATGACTCCTCAGGGACCTGAATATTTATCTGCTGCAGTCTAAACATTAGACATAAAGACATTACTTCCCTGCTTTGGTCTCTGTAGGATCTAATTGTTTAAGATAACTCACAGCATGCCCACTGCATAAAGACCACCTGCAGTCCAACACTAAGCACAGCAGTTAGGGAAACTTCATTAAAATCATAATTACTTTAGAACTCTCTTTTCACTAGAGTCTTCACACAGGAATCAAAAGACCTAAAATAAGAACTTCTCAGCCTGATCCTAAACTACACAAAGTGCTTTCTTCTGGGAGAGGAAGAAAAGTATTTGAACATTTATCTTTTTTACTTAATGGTATTAATAGGAATATCTAAAACTGGTCAGATGAACTGTATGTTAGAAGAGCCTCCTCCTTTAGTGTACAGCAGGGGAATCTAGACAACTAGTTACAATTCCAGGTAATCATTTACATCCTAGATATTTGAACTCAATTGTGGCAACTTGTCACCCTCTGTACTTTTGACAGTAGCACATATACTTTCCCTTGCATAGTTTTCAACAGCACCTACGATCACGTAGGTGGTATAGCTATTCTGGTGAGGTCCAGGTAACAGCACATCATTTGCTGGAGGCAGCACACCAGCCTAAATTGAAGAGAACATTGTGGATTTTGTAAATGCTCACCCTAAACTTCACTTCTACTCTGTCCTTGCAAAGGCAAAGATTGTACTACTTAACTCATTCCATAAAATCCTTTGAGATCTTATGAAGAAACACCCAATAGAAGTGCAAAGAAGCAATGTCATTATGACCCTTTCAAGTATAAATTACAGCTGCTTAACAAAAAGTTCCTAATCTTTTTAAACACCTTTATATCTGTCCCCAATTGTAAATCCTGCTCTCGAACTGTCTTCAGTTTATAACCAACTGACCTTTCTAAGGTGTCATTTTAAGCCCACTGTCAATGAGCTGAAGAAAGTAAATTAGGCACTTAAAAAGGAAGAAAAAAGTGCAGAGAAGGAGAAAACTGAGCTGCAGAACACTATCATTTTCTGCCCTGTTAGTATTTGCATCCAAGAACATTTTTCATGTTTGGACTTCTTCCCTGTGTGTTGTCACTTTGTTGGCTCTTTTTGCAAGTGTTTGGGAATTAGAGATGGGCTAAAGACTTGAAATTTCTGCTGAGTAAAAGGCAAATCTATGCTTGCTGCCTAGACCAAGGATATAACTGTATATTGGAGCTAGCTCAGGCAAAACTTGCAGGGTCAACAACAGTGTTTCAGCAAAAAGCGCTCATTTTTCAAGTCACAAAAAATAGGCTGATCACCATAAAGACATCAGTCTTGTAGAATCATTTCACAAATTGGTACTCTGATTATGTTGTCATACCACATGCTATTACTAATATCTTCCTACCTACTTTTTTTTTTTTTAAACCTCCCTCCAAAATAGAAAGGTCTAAGTATCCAGGAGAGTTTTCCTTTCAAACAAGGAATTTTAATTGCGTTTATAAGCACTTTTACACTCCCAAGTGAGAGAAGCAGTGTGCTTTATCAAGGAATTAAATCTCAACATACCTATTATAACATAGGTTTAGGTTGTCTGTGTCAGGTTGGATTACTCCAGGCTGCAAATTTTCACTACATAGGCTGACCTCCTGACACACAGCAGTTCAAGCTCAGACAGGAACTGTAACTTTCTCCTAAGATTCACCCTAAGAAGCCATTCTCTGACAGAGATGTCCCTGAAGCAGATGTCAAACCTGATGCTGTAAAGACTTCAAATTTCCAGTTTACTTTCCTAAATAAACTTGTTGTATTCAATTAGTGAAACAAAATAATTGTAACTGATTAAAAAACAACTACAAAAATAAAAAGAATGAAAGAATCTAACACAGTGAGTCCTTCAATGCAAGCTGCACTCATTTTTTGGCTGGTTTGCTCTTTAAATTCAATTGATGTCAACTCGCAAGTCCTTTCCAGTCCAAACTGTTACAAACTGGGTTCATTTTCCTTTTTTGAACCTGCAACAGATCCATTTATAGTCAATGCATCTGAGCAACAGTACAAAACCTCTCCTGTGTACTTCCTGTTTGACTTAAACCCAGGCACCACTTTCAAGGGACAGTCAGATCCATTTACCCAAGAAGTATCTAAAGAAGTCTGACTACCCAACTACCAAAACGTGGGAGCTTTCATGTCCTGTCTGTGCAAAGGCACACAAAAAAAGGCACTCTCAGATATGAAATTTGTTTACAGACAGCAGTTCATGATCAGAGAAAGAAGATTTGAGTATAGGAGCAAGGGGAGCCATTTTACCTTATAAGCAACAACATGCAAACTAATAAAAGGTGCAACAACATTCAATCTTTCAAATGGTGTCAGAATCATGACCAAAGCTCATGACAAACAGCAACTCCACTGAAACCAATTTGTTTTATTTCTCATTTCCCCAAACCATATCCTGCTGCAGCATCTCATCAGTATATATGTGAAATATTTCTATGAACATCTTTCCAAGAAAGTAGTATGTTAAACGTTTCATGAAAGAACCATTTTGAACCACAAACCATTGTGGAGTTTACTAGTTAGGATATCATTCAGTGATATAATAGAGAATTTTGCTGTTCTGTACAGCCTAGAAGCCTTCATTTGGTTAAAATTTGTGCTTAACTGCCCTGAGAGTGGTCATTATGTTGAAGACCCCAAGCTACCTTTCCAAAAGATTGGACATATTATGTTTGCTCACACTGACAAAAACTATGGTGCTTTCAAGAGCATCATATCCCCTCTTGCATTGCTAGGTGGTGACATCCACTGCTGCAGTTGACAACAGTGACTTTTAAATATCTTTGGTCTCTTATCATTAGAAGCAATAGAAACTGTATCTCTGGTTTCTTAAATCAGTTACAGAACAGCTGCAACATTTTAGTTCCAGGAACTTTCCTTTGAATGGGCTGCATTCTTCATTTTATGTGGATTCTCAAGTGACAAATCAAGGAGGAGGGAAAGCAGCCAAGATAACACAATGAGAAAGTAAGTATATACCAAGAAGGACTTCCAGAAAAATTCTTGTTTACAAGTGGCTTCAGATACAGCAATTACTTACAGATGAGTTTTCTGGAATGTGACATCCTCTGGTGGATGTTTTCAAACTAAAAGAGGAAAGATTTAGGTTAGATGTTAAGAAGAAATTTTTTACTCATAGGGTGGTGAGGCACCAGCATAGTCTGCCCAAAGAAGTTGTGGATTCCCTATCCCCAGAGGTACTGAAGGACAGGGTTGGATGGAACTCTGGGCAGCCTAATCTAGCTGTTGGCAATCCCACCCACAGCATAGAGGTTGGAACTGGATTATTTTTAGTGTCCCCTCCAACCCAAGCCATTTTATTTTTCTGGCAGAAAGTTTTTTCAGAGCAATGTTCCAAAAGTACAACACATGGATCACTGCTGCATGGTTCACAACGGAACTTTTAAAAGTGTCTGTTTCTGAGAGACAGAGCTACACCGATTAAAAGGTCTGTGTCCACAAGACTAAAATGAGAACTTACATCTGAATGCTGCAGGAAGCAATGCCAGCAGCCAAAGTCAACAGTGACACATGGAAGAGTCATCCCAGAAGAGTCTGGACAATGCCTCAGTCATACATTCAGATCCCGTATCCTTCCCCAGCTACACCCATTACTAAGCTTGGCAATGAGAACCTGTTGCAAGACCCATTACAGGAGTACTTATGTCACCATTTAAAGAGTGAGTTTCTGTTTCTGCAAGAACTCAAAAAGAAAGGCAATAGTGACTTGCTGTGTGGACAAGAAACTGGACTGAGGAACTTTATTTTACTCTGTTTCAAACTGCCCACCCCTCCCCCCTCCCCCAGATAAACTTATTATTTGTACCTGCCTGGTAAAAATTCGGAATTCCTAACTTAGGTGGTATGTAGGATCCATAAACCTTTCAGTGCAGATCATGTTTCTTTTCTAGTACAGAAGAACAATTTATTAGCAGAAGAGTTGGACTCCACTATCAAGTGCTGGCACATACACCTTTTAATGTGTAAACAATACTCCTCTGCTCCCTTTGTGCCAGTGCTTATTACTAAAATGCCTTCACACACACAGCCTTTCATTTGCTAAGATTCCCAAAATACTGTTAGGAGCCCCATTTGGGATGCCTTCCTCACTTTGCCAGCACTGAATGCCTAGACTGGAAACATGAGAGACAAACATGATACAAAAGCAAAAATATTTGAATCATAAGGTACTTACAAAATGGCTGATTTTTCAGACATTTTCACCCTTAACAAGCTGCACATAACGTGTAAAAATGACTCAACCTATACTTGCCTAATCAGGTTTAATCACATGAAATTTGGCCTCCAACAACTGTCACTGGGCTGAATCAATACAAGGACTCCTCAGTCATGCAATCTGTTATTGTTTCTTTATCCTTGTAAGCATTAGATTCACAAATCCCTCCTCCCCCTTCATTTCCACTAATAGTGGTACAACAGCTTTGGCATGCTTAAGATCTTCACAGGATGAGAAAACTTTTGAACCTATGACTGAGTTCCTTGAGCCTGCTAGAGACAGCAGCAGTTCAGCGTTATTGCACGGTACTTCTCTGAAAGCAGTCCAAGCCATATCTTGAACTCAGATCAGCCATTCTTTATTGCAAGTAACATCACAACAAAAAAAAAAAATTCAGGCAAATTAAACTTGGAATACATTCAGTATATCATACTTCACATAATAAAAATGACACAACTAGGGGTAAGATGCACTATGTATACAGTCAACACAACCTACTGTTGGGCTACAAAAATAGGAGAGAAATCAAGGAAGCTATAAGAAAGAAAAAAAATGAAGGGGATTTAAATAACATCGCACTTATTCTTAATAATGATTTTTAAAATAACGTTGCAAAAAAAAGTCTATAAAAAAGATCGTGGGCCATCAGAATTTTACTACCATAGAAAAGGAAATAGGATTTTTATGCTTCTAATTTTAAATATATCACAAGAGTGTTGTTTTCTTATTTCCTGCTTCATTCCAGCATGCCAATGTATACCTGAGCGTGCAGTCAGAATGCAGTGCTGTCATGCTGCATTACCCTATTACATGTGTACTGTATTAGACGTGACATCTTGTCTCTGCAAGTTAAAGATATCACTACATATTGTTCCCCATAATTATGCTGCTGTTTGATATCACTACAGAAGAAAATGAAAACTATACATTGCAGAATTATTTCTGACATTCCCATAATTACATAGATATGTACACAACACAGAGAAACAATCTGTGTTAATATAACCTGAAAACAAATATTTTCTCAAGAATAAAGAGCACAAATATGCTTGCAAGAGGTTCATAGGCTATCCAATAAAACAATGACTTAACCGAGAGACCTACTGGTAAGAGGGAGACAAAGAGACATACAATTTACAACAGCATGCATTTCTTTTACATAGTGATATAAAGGTTAAACCAAAAATAACTTCTCAACTTTCCTAAGTTCTTTGAAAAAATGTAACTGTAGCAAAATCCAACTGTTTTAATACTTGCCCCAACTGAACACTACAGATATTCTGTAATAGCTGCATAATAATTAATGATTGCATGTCATCCCTTGTCCATAAATAATGAATTAAAATTCTTATTTTTCCTCCAAAATTATTCATATATGAGGGAACAAAAGAAAAACATAGGCAAAAAATAGTCTCCTAAGTTCATTCTTCACATTCAAATCAAAATTAAGGAAGCATTTCTTGGGAAAGAAATCTGCAGATAAAGGTAAGGAAGAAAGAAATCATATTAAAAACATAATTACTTTCATTACAGCCCTACTACTCTTAAAATACAACTCAGGCTCAAGTAAGTCCTAGTTTCATTGGGATCTGCGTGTATCTTATTTATCTATTGCCACAAAATTAGTTACTACAGAATCACGCAATACAAAACCGTCTTCAGTGATCACTGATAATACAGCTCCGTAAAACTGAAGTCAACATAGTTCTCATTAATAATTGCAACGGGAGAAGAACTAATTTTGAGAGTGACAAATGACAGCAGCCAGGCTCATAGCATGCAGTTCTGCTTTGTACAAGCCATCTTCTTGGAAGAAAAAAAAAAAAAAAAAAAAGAAAACGAAACCACTTTCAAGGTTCTGCCCTGCTTCTAGCAAGCAAGTTAGCAGAGCTTAGCCAAGAGCTAGAGATGGCTATCTCACAATGATATTTTACATTCTCTAAAATCAATAGCAATTCAGCTGCAAAAGTACAATCCAGTTATGTGCTATCATCTCCTATTATTACTATTATTTCTTAAGAGTGTCTAATGTTTGCTGATTTTTCTGTTTGACGTCTTGCTAAAAGAATAATCAAGGGAGTTGTAGATGACAGAAAAAAAAATGAGTCCCTGCAGCATTGCTCTGCATCTGAAATAGGACAAACACAGACTGCTAAATCCCAGGACATGCTTTTCTTTTCACTGAACATTTTTTCCTGGATTGGTGGAAAAAACAGTAAGGAATCCATTTTAAATTAATGAGAGGAGATACTTCAGACATCTTCCCACTTTCTGAGTTTGAAATGGCTTTATTTATTAACATAATTTCTAAGTCGTCACTACATCATAACTTTTACATCATTTATTTGTATTTATGATATGTCAGGTTATGTCAAACAGTAGCACCTACCTAAGGTATTAAAAACAGCCCATCCTGCTAAAAAAGAAATAAACAAAAACCTTTTTTTGGTGGATATGAACTGCAAACATCCTTAAAAAGTTGCATACCAAAGGAAAAAAAAAGTTTTGCCTGCCCTCCAGCCTTCACAAATGTATTGTTCTGCACTGTATGGACATGAACATAGAACGCCAAATAAATGACTAGCTGAAAAGTAGGAAAGCAGTCCTAAAGATAATCAGTATCAACAGTAAGTTTTGTTTATTTTATGAATTGAATTGCTAGAGGAAGACCCGAAGGATGTAACTACCAGTACAAATGATTTTAAAGCACAAGGAATGCCTTGCAGGGAGGATGTTGAATGACAGCTGTGGTTTTGAGCTGCAGTTTCAAGAGAAGCTAGATAAACTGATGGGAGATATGACTGTCCCACACAGTGACCCTGCCTTCCATCAGAGTAAAGCCATTACCAGCCACCTGCAGGGCACTTAACACGATACCCACTCCACACACACAAGACTCTGAGCAACTACAATAGTAATTCATACGATAACAGTTTTTGTCAGTTAACGTGCATTCTACTTATCTAACAATTGTAAATTCTGCCAGAGGCGATGCTTGGATCTGGTTCTCCCACCACAATATCTGAACAACTTCCTGGTTCAGAACATATTCTTCTTCATTAGAAATGAAGAAATCCCAACTAGATTATGCTCTGTGTGTGTAAATACTCACATTCTTTCAATTTTGATTCATCCTTGGATACCTCCCTACTTGACACAGTCACTAATAACCACAAGCCCAGAACCTCAGCCTCAAGTAGGGGGTCACATTTAATAAACCTCAAGGTTCTGTTAAACTCAGCATTATGTCTAGCTATCAAGTTAGACACAAAAATCTAACTTGTTTCTCCCTGTGAAGGTAGGGCTAGGATCAGACTCACCCAATGCTCCAAAGAAGACAGTCTCCAAGTAGAAATGTTTCCCTTACAGCTATCAGCCCTTAAATGAGCCAGGGTCTATATTTTCTGGTTGAGTAGGTGAATTGCCTCCACCTGCGCTCCTTGGTCTGACTACACCCTTTCTACAGCTGCTTAATTACTGGTTCAGGCTGTGACCCAGCAATTCCCACACATTGTATCACTGGTGAACGTTTTCAGTCACAACAAGCAAGGGATACTGTTGCTAGCAGTTAGAGGCAAAGTAAAAGAATTGCACCAACAATTCAAAGTAAATTATTTTGATATTTTCAAATATTTTATAGTTGTGAATTATCTGCATACATGTCCAACTTTTCACATGCTCATTTAATAATTACTGAAATAATTTCAGCAAACAGTTAACGTGAAACAAGTTTTTCCATTCAGAAAATTCCCTTCTACCAGTCAGGAAAGACTTTCATGAAATCTAGTTCACTGTGAAATCAATGACAAAGCTCTCATTAACTTTGTGGAGCTGAGATTCATTATTGCATACTTTGTCTATTCCTTGCTTATCCATAATTAACTTCTACTGAAATTTGCCTTACACAAGACCTACTTAATTGACTGCGCTCCTCAACTAATGTTAATAGCCAAACATGCTCAACCTGTAAAACATACAGACACACAATTTTAAACATTTTCAGCAAATTTCTCAACACCAAAGATTAATATTTGTCTTTCTAGAAGTTTATTATCTTCTCTCCAGAGTATTCCCCTTAGTAAAAGCCTAAGTAGTTGAATGCTTACATGATGAATATGAGTGATCACTGTACTAGTGAGTAGTGAGATTCTGCTGACCAGACCATGAAGAGATTACACAGATATCTATCTAAAGCTTTTAAAGCTGTGCTGATTCATTGCAGTAGGCTGTAATAACCATACATGAGAGATGAAAGAATTATATATGGTCTTTAGGGATTGGTTAATGGAGATCTATAATGGAGGAGACCTGTAAAAGAATCTTTGGAACAGCCAAGCTCAGGGAAGAGAATAAGGTTAAACAAAATAAAATAAATGTTTAATCCCAGAGATGAAAGAGAATTCTGGATTTACTATGGATGTGTTTTTGCTCATCTAACACTAATTTTTTGTTTAAAGGGTAGGTATCAGATTTAATTCAGGCATTTCTGTGAGGCCAGTGGACAGAAAGAAGAGTCTTTGGAATACAATTTTTTTGTATTTTTTGTCATAAGAAAAAAAAAAAAAAAAAAAAAGCATGGGTTGGAAATAAATAAGTAAACCCAGAAGCCATCAGAAAGTAACAAGAGCAGGTCTGCTTTCTAATAGCGTTTGAATCAGTAGGGATCAGGGGTCCCCAAAGAGGCCATCAGGGCGTGACCCATCACCCTCAGCTTGCCAGAAGCAGACCCTAAGGTGGTGGTCAAGTGAGAGTCCAGATCATAATGTAACTAAACGGAGATGAGGCAGGTCCAAGATAAAGCAGCTTAAGATAAAACCAGGAAGTCTATTCACAGACTGAGGTTTGGATCAAGGTGTCTATAGCCAAGCATGAAACTGGCTGTGAGTGCTCCTCAGGCCAGCACTTGTCCAGGATAGATCAGAGCAAGGGGCCAAAGATGCAGGGTCTGACCTTAATGCTTCTGAGCCAGGGTCAGGGTGTGGATTAAAAGTTCTGTATGAGGCTGATCAGGGTCATTAAGGCATATTAATACACTTAAGAACCTGACACAAATCTAATCTTCCTCAGATATAGAAAGACAGTAAGGGACCTAAGTGCAATTCACAGATGTAGGTAGCATTTATCTCCTATGATTTCAATATATCCTTTAAGCAAACCCCATTGTTAAAAATATTCTCAACCTTTAGAATTAGTTTATACTTGCTTGTTGCGCTGTATTAAGCTTTCTGATGGAACCGTTCCACATTTCTCCTTCCATTTCCGGATGCTCATTTTTAGCTATGCATTAAATCAGTCTGGAGACTCAACTCCTTTTCTGCCTACTCCAAGTCTGAGGTACTGTGGAGAAATTGGCTCAGATGTTAATCAAGTCATTCTATTATAGTTAAACAGGGCAAGACTTTATTGATCAGATGCCTTTCTTGACTTTGAACTGAATTACACAAGAAAAAATACTCACATTGCTTCCTTTTAATTATCATTTCTTGTTTTTCCTACTTGACATGAATTTTCTGTTCTGAATCTTTCAGTATAGGCTGAACCATTTTAGTATGTAATAGAATATTTCAGAATTTTTCCTTTTCTTGGTCTAAAAAAGCAAAGGCTCAACTAATTCCTTTCCTGGGAAAAGCCACTGGTTTTTCAAAGCCCAAACATGTCTCCAAACTCCTCTAAGATCCGTTCCTTCTAACAGCCAAAATTTTACTCCACACTTTTTGACCAGCCAAGTGCTAGCTTTGTTTTCCTATCCCTATATTTCCAGCAGGTTTAGAGTCTTTCCATGTATTAATAGAATATTATGCTGCTAGTAACAGATTTAAAAACAATAAGATTACTTCAAACAGTGGTGAAACACAGAGTCTAGTATCATCCAAAAATTTCTATGCTGTCTCTTTTAATATTTCTTTCCCAACATCAACAATAGGATGTTTACAATCAAACACAGAGATCATCAAACCTTCATCTCAAGGAGGCATTCAAATTCAGTTAGTTACATACAGTTTGAACACCTAAGCCATTCCTGTTCTGTTTAATGCCCTCTTGTAAGTATGGTTTAAAATAAGTTTATTCAATTAAGTATTATAATGACTCCTAAGCATATCAGGAGGAGGAAGCAAGAGTTGTCAATGATGTTTTTAAGATTAGGAACTTCAAATGAATTTCACTTCCGTAAGTATAAAGTGCACTGAAAAAAAAACAGCATTAAACCATTCTAAATACACCTGAGGTACATTTTAACTGTAAGGGAAAACAACTTTACTCAACCAAAACCTATTTATTTATTTATTTATTTATTTATTTATTTATTTATTTATTTATTTATTAAAGAAAAAGCATAGTAACTAAGACACCTCAGAGAAGAATACCTACAAGTTACAAATTTTATTGGTATTTGAAGGAATTTCTATGCTTTTGAGCTGGTGTCATCAGGGAACCACATTCTCTCAAAGGAATACAAGGCACAGAGTGAAGGATTATTTGTCTTCATTTTTCCCTGTTAGACTGGTGCAACATCAGGTACTGTAGGGACAGATAATAGATCTTAAAGATTAATCTATTCTCATCATATGTCCAGTTTTTAACTCAGATGAGGGAAGAGTCAGGAATATGCTCGTCTCATCTCTTTTGAGGTACAGATCCTACAGATTACCAGTGGTGTAGTGGATCAACGGTACAATCCTGCAACTGTTAAAGTCACTAGGAGTTCATATCAGCATAGCATCAGGTGCAAATGCAAAAAGAATGAATGAGGTCCAGATGTTTTTCATACAAAACACACTGGTATTTTCAAAAGCAGCAATGTTTCATGATGAGTTTATAAACACTGTACAGTCTATATTACATGAAGGAATTTACCCAAGATCAAAGCAATTTCCACATAGTCTTTTCTCAATAAAATCTAATGAGCTTTCAGAGAGTAAAAAAAAAGAAAAAGAGAAAAGGTCAACATGAAGTTACAGTGCTAGGCCTGATCACGACTCCATTTCCTCAGCAGAATCAAACACTGATACCATTAACACCAAATCAACGCAGCCAAAATTTTTGTCCTGAAGCATTTTCTTTTGTCATTGTTAACTACAGAAATATTAACAGCAACCAGTGCAGAATAAAAACAGAGGTTTCTTAAATGCTGCTTCCCCTTGGGCTGTTCCCTTGAGGATCAGTAGGAAGACAGGGGTTTGTAAAACAAACTGACTCCTACAAAACTAATTATAGTTAAATACAGCCTCAAAAAATAATTTATCTTAATCACCACAGAGGTGAACCACAGTAGCTGTTGTCACTGTTGGTATGCAGTGGCCACAGCCTCACTGTGCTCACATCCACTGTCTGCTCTCTATAAACATTCAGCAAGTTTAAAGGAATGTCAATGGGTGCAACTTCCTCTGCATGGAGGAGTTCAATTCCACCCCTTTGCTTCAGAGACTCTTCCATGTCAGACACTATTTTGTCAGACTGCCCCTCTGCTGCCACCTGTCACACATCAACAAAATCTAATGGAATATTGTCAGGAAGGTTCAACCTCTACTTCTGGACCACCAACATACATCTCTGATGTTGTGGGACAACACAATAAAAGAAGAGGCATTATTTTCAGAGCTGCCCTCATGCATTGTAACATCATATCTTGCAGCAAAGCAAGAAGAATGCAAGCAGAAAACCACAGGGGTGCTGCTTCTCAAGGGTGAAACACTGAGCAAGGAGGATACAGACATCCTGGGCTGTGCTTGTAGCACTCAGGCTTGCTACAGGATTTGTGCCAGGGGTAAGACAAGTCAGTAATACCCTGTGGCCTGTTTCCCAGGTACACAACAGGATTATTTCATCCTTTTTCTCAAGTATGTTCTGCCTCTCGCAGTCATAGGCTGTATCTCAGTAGAACTGTTCTTGCCACAGGAACCTCTCTTCAATGTTCTGCCTTAATGGGCTCCTTGGGGACCTCCGAGTATTAATAGCAGATCAGCAACCAGAAATCAATGGGCAAAGAAGATGTATATGTGCCATGAGACAAGAGTCACTCAAGACAGTGAAGCTCAGAACCCCAAGAGTTTGGTGAATCTAAGGCCCTTATCACATACTAGAATCAATCAATCAGTAGTAGCATCACTCCAACCATGCCCAGAGAAGCAGTGAGATTCTGTACACAGACAAAAACAACAGGGTTACACATGAACCTGCTGACACAAGGGACTGGACCCCTATGGAGTTTCTCAAGATCTACATAGGAGCCCTGGCTGTGTCTGGACTGCTGTCCATATCTGAGAAAGTGTGAAGCATGGTTGGTCTCCTGCTGCTCTTCCAGCTGTGTCTAGGTGTGTGTTGTGCAACGGAGCAAGTGAACACAGCATGTGAATGGCTGTCTGTTAGCTACAACAACAAAATTATAAAGGGTGCACTAAAATACTGACTGTGATGTGTACCCCTAAAAGCAATCAATTTTCAGAGGAAATGTACAGCAATTTACCAGGTACTTTTGAACTGTGGCACAACATGGTCATAATCTTTTTAAGACCTCAAGAAACTACTTATTATTATTACTGACAGCAGCAGAAAATGGTTACAGATCAGGAAAGGAAAGTCTTCACTTTATTTTACTATTTCGATTTATACCAACTCAGTATTGGTTCTAATTTTCTTCACTTGTAAACAAGCATTTGTTCTGAGCTTTTATAGCATGGCATCGAAATGCAGTAAGCTAGCTAGTATCATGATGCAGACAAATAGAACAGAACTGGGCTGCACAAGCATTTCCAAATTAATGAATTATGCAATTTCCAACCTTATTGCTCCTTTACCACAGAGCTTGAGTCAGTATAGTTGAAATAAAGACATTCCTTCTTTCCTAAAAAAAAAAAAATAAATCAAAGAAAATCACATTAGGGATATTTTATGTAACACCTATTAAACGAAGTCAAGGTTTTTATTTATTTATTTATAATTTACTGCATTGATTCCAAGGACTGGAGCAAATAAATCATAAAATTAAATCAAATAAGATAGCAGCCTGTGCACGTCCTTGGATTGTCCTGAGATATCCTGGCAAGATCAGTAAGGGAAGTGAGATTAACAGAAGGAGCAGCTGGAATTTTGGAGGTAGATCTGAAACCTTTTTCATCTACAGAATTACATGCTGATTTATCCAGTTCACTAGTCCATATATCTGAAATCAGGAAATAACTAAGATTCACATTCTCATTTGACACTTCATGCTTCAGGTGCACTCACATGTTTAAATTAGTTTGCAGTCAACTGTAGCTAATGTGAATTTATTTAACAAAACATTTTCACTTTTGTAATCCAGTTGAAAGTTGGTGTTTCTGACGGAAGTTCTTAAACTAAACAGAAGACAAATAAGTACACCAGGTGCTCATGATTCAAGAAAGAATAATTTAATAGGATTAAAAATGATAGCTGTCAGAGGACAAGGTATATCTTAAAAAAAAAAAAGTGGGATTCTTTGATTTAATTCCAGATTTTATATGTCATCACCCTTCTCCCTTTTCCCCGGTCTTATGCCATTCATAAACTATAGCAGGATATTCAGCTCTGAACTCAAACATGACTTCAATTTTCAGTCCTTCACATTTAGGTCAAAGGATTAAGCTAATGCAAAATCACGGCAGAGGAATTAAATAGAAAGGAATTTTAACGTGTAGCATTACAGCTCCCTACTTTCTTTTCTTTATTCACAAAATAAACAGCTAATATCAATACTAACAAATGCCTGCAGTGTTACTCATCTCCAGTAGGGGCTGGAATTTCTTGATTTCTTTACACTTGCAGCCATATATTCTGTCAAGCGGTGTTCTTCTCATGTGTAATACTCATATGGATTTGATTATAATTATAGATGATACTGTCTAAACCTAAAGTAACATTTTTCAGGAATGGATTTTAAAGCATATCAGAAAGACAGATAGAACTTTTCTAAAAAGGAAAATAGATTCAGAGGGGGGAGTGATTCATCATCTCTCTTCACCTTACCAGTCCAGAGCCCAAATTAGCACACTGTGCACAAAGTTTCACCGTAGCAGCTAATCTGTTATCTATTGTTTTTTAAGTCAAAGAGAAAACACTTTGACATTGGAAAGAGTTAAATATTTTGTTTTGCTCTGACAGAAAAAAAAAAATTTTGTGTCCCTGTGGACCAACTTGAGGTAAGAGATTGCCTAGCTAAGAGCAACGGCATCTTTTAACCACCAGACAGACTATCTGATGAGGGTTTCCATCCCACTCTATCTAAAAGTAAATTGGAAGAGAAATCAGGAGGCCACAGCAGCTCAGAGAGAAGACAGCCTGGAAAAAAACAGACAGAGAGAAATAAAATAACATGATTTGAAACAGAACTGGGCAATATGAATCATAGACACAGCTGAGAAAACAGGACCATCCACAAGGTTAATTTCCTAAACAAGCAGAGTCAACCTACAACCCTCTTCAAGGGAACACCTGAGCTCCTGTGCTGACTGTATTCTTGTGGAGTTTGCTGAGATCAAGGTCTGGTGCCGGAGCTTCTGACATACAGTGTTACTGGAGCAGATTACCAGTGTTACTGCCTGGATTCTCAAAATACGCTTTTCTTTTTTTATCATAAAAGTACACAGATCTCAACAGTGGGGCCACAAAGTTGTCCAGGCTCTGACCAGTCCAAAAAGACAAGTCAGGAGTCAGTTACCAGATGCATAAACCAATAACTCAGATTAAGGGTACAATTACCCATTAGGTATCATGGGCCACCCAGACCTGACCCACAACAGCAATGGACTACACAAGACCACACACATTGGGCCTCATGAGAGCAAAGTTAAAACATGCTTGACTGACACAAATCTGGAATTCTGAAAGTTTTCAAGTTAAGGTTAAAATTCATGCAGCAAGCTGAACTCATTGGTTTGGTTTGTCCAGTACATTCATACCTCCCAGCAGGCAGATCAACCTTAATAGCAGGAGCGCAGAGTGCAGCTCAGCAACATCCCATAAACCTGGAGGGGTTGTTCCTGTTGATGCCATGTACATGCAGTAACTTCCCCATAGACCCGAAGTAATTTAACTCAGAAGAATGTGGAAAAAAGTCAGTTTAATAACAAGGTGGAGGTAGAGGGTGGGAAATATATATTGGGCAGGTCAGGGTAAAAAGAGAACAGAAGTTGAAAAAATTTTCATAGTCACGTTCCATGAAACTATTTTTTTTTTGTTTTTAATTTCTAGATAGGTTACTCCAGAAGACCTTTCTAGTATTTTTGTTAGAAGCATCTATTAGTAAACTCTTAATTACTGGCATGTTGGGTTTTCTAAAACAAATACGATATAGTGCTGTGATCTTTTTCTTAAAAAGATAGTTAGAAGACCATAAAAAGAAATATTTGGATGGCTTCTCATTACAAAATTCATGATTTCTAGCTTGTTCTGTACTAAGCTCCTTTGCTGTACTAACAAGACAACAATACTCCAGAAGCCATTTTCATTTGCAGAGGTGGCAGGCTCAGCAGTGTGTACTAACTAAGACACAGAAGAAGAAAATGTGAGGAGAGTAGATATTTGGCCACTCCAAAAATTTGTTCCCGAATATATTCTCATGGGTAAATCTCACCTTGAGATAGGCACATAAGAAATTCCATACAGATTTTTTTTATTGTTTGTTATGGTTTCATTTCTTCCTGGCAAGAAGATAACATTAGACAGCAGAGACAAAACAAAGCCAGAGGCAGAGAGATCCAGGACTGAAGGTGAATGCAGGAATGAAATACTGCAAACTTAATGGAAATGAGTCTGCATGGATAAAGCAAAAAATTAATTGGAAAGAAAACTGGATCTGGAAAAAGAAACATGATAAGAGAGACTCAGTAATGGGAGACAATACCTGACAATAAATTACAGGGGAAAAAAATAGTACATCACTTAGATGGTGTCCTAACCTATACACAGAACACAGCTGAATTAAGGAATGATCATTCTGTCCTTGCTTAATATTTTTTCTTTTAGCCAGTGCTTATGCTTTTTCCATTAGTATTATTTCTATGTATTTATAACACCCAATGTGAGGGGCTGAAATTTACTCATCACAATGGCAGTTTTTATATTTAAATGTTTCTGGAGCAACCAGAACATAAAAGTGTGTCAGAACAATTCTTTTCACGCTCAGCTCACTCAGAGCTAAAAAGGATTTTCTTTGAAATCTTTTGAAAAAATGAACTTCTGAGAAAAGAACTAGCATGAAAAATTGCACATCCAGAAGTAATTTGAAGGGATATTATAAACCATGCAGAAAGACAAATTAGAATGAAAAAGTCATTTCACCTGTGCCATCCATACAGTTGAATACCTCCATAAATGCAATGCATTTGCCAATCATCTTCAGGGATTTAATGTCCAACAACAGACTTCACTTCAGAAGTGTTAAAAGCACCTTCATAATGTAAACCACTGTCTGGAAGTCTTAAGACATCATAATTGTTCTCCATCTTTTTTTTTATGGATGGAATATAGCTAATGGAGATCATACTAGTTGAGATCTACTGTACACATTATGGACATACACATTTGTGAGTATATCTCTATAACACCCATTAGCAGACACTTCAGGTGAAAAGTTACTGCGCACAATTTTGGTATGTAGCTTTTGGTACATGTAGCTTTAAGAACTGCCTGCAGTTGAAGCTAATTGAAAAGCTGCTCATCACTGACAGCAATAATCACAGTTAAAACTTTCAAAAGGTGTGAAGACCTTAATTAAGGCATTTTAGAAGGAGTGAGCACCCTGCTTTTATTTCAGTATCTTTATGAGTTTGATAGTGTTGATGAGCTTTCAAAGTCAGCATACAAAAATTCTGATAAGGACATTGAGTTCTTTTCTTGATTTAACATGTGATTTACTTGGCTCCATTCTCTGTATTCTAAACATTTATTATTCACAATGCCAGGTGCAGTAAGCATTAAGAGACTGTTTTTTTCACCTAGAAGATGGAGATCATAGGAGCAGATGACAAACGTTCATAACAGATGAGAGCACTGAGCAGTGCATGATCAGCAACACTCACACAAGCAACACCTGATACCCTTTGAGGTTCTTCTTGTGAGATCCTTGCTCTGCTCAACCATAAAAGACTATTTATAGTCACTAGGTAATGTTGTACATGTTGCTCAGAAAAACCTGAAGGATCGGGACCTTAATTAATATGAAATGACTTAAAATCTGTAGCACCTTTGTTTTAATTACTCAAAATCCTACCTTCACAAATTGAACATTCACAATAAATAAGGGGATTCTCATGATTTCATTGCTACGATTTTCACTCACTACTTTGGATATAAAAGAAAGTGATGTTTTCTAATATTTTACTTCCTTTGAGCAAATATTTATCCTTATTGAAAGGCTTATTTAAGTAAAGCTCTTGTTTTAGTCAGTATAAACTAAGGCACTTAGTACCAGGATGAGACATCCAGTGGAGAAATAACATCATCGAGCTGTACAAGATGGGGGAGAAGTGGGAAGAGGGGAGCATTGCTTGCTTTTAATAAGCCACTTCATTATAGGCATCTTGGATTCTTGTTAGAGAAGTTTGTGTCACATCTGCTGTTTGTGAGATGTGAGATGAGAATATTCAGCACTTTTTAAAAAATGCTTTTATTTCATTTTTTTTTTCCAGCTAGCTTGCATAATTTTAAACCTGCTTTATTTCATCATTTTCTACATTTTGAGCAGCTAAAATGGGGCACACAGCATAACTCCATTTACTCCTCCTGTTTTGAAAAGGAGCTCAGCAGGATGAGATGTTCCTGTGTCATCTAAACTCCAGGAAGAAAACTCTCCAACTGCAGTGTGGTGTTAGACCTGGATGGAACCAGTTAAGTTACTTCTTTTAACTTAAATATCGATCTAGCACTATACTAAAAAAGGTGGAATTCTCTGAACCTTTACCACTTTCACTTCTCTCTGAATTTTACATTCTCTTGGGAAAGATTCATGGCTCAGACTGGTAGCATTGTCAGCTCTGTAAAATCAAGACTCAGCCAGAAAGCAACATCATTATGTGTTACATAGTCCCATTCAGTTTACTATTCTAGATCCATGACTTTCACAGCCTGGAAGGACTACTTAAAAAACAATGTTATTGAAAAATAAATTAAAAAATGTTATCTCTCTCCGTATTATTTGTATTTATTTAGAAAAGGAAAATAAATACAAAAAACACTAAAGCTATACTGAAGGGTAATAAATTAAATCTCCAAATACAGGAAATGAAAACACACTGATCCTCCTAATATCAGTGTCTGTGATTACATACATGGAATAAATATAGCTGCAGATTTAAATAATCCAGCTGATAATTAAAGCAAGACAGTCATGTCAAAATGAAAATCAAGTACCACAGATTTTTCATTTCCTGGTTCTTTTTCCAGAATTGTCTTTATACACCTGAAGCTTCATTGGCATACATTTTAGTTTTAACATCTATGCATAAAGATAGATAAATCATATATGTATATATATATATATATAAATAATTTTCATATAACTCTAAAGCAATGCATATACAGAGTACAATCCATTTACAGAGTCCTAATATTGCTGTTTCTTTTCCAGAACTAGTGGTTAGTTCCAAGAGTCTGGTCATATCTCAAGGATGACATATTTCAGTCTCGTAGGTGAAAGGAGGCAAGGAGATGGCCAGCTGGCTGATGTGAAATTAAATCTCCCATGCCAGCTGGACAAGAAGTAGTGCTGCTGTTAGTTTTGGAGGCTGCTGCCTTCCTACTAACTGCAGGAAGACCAGAAGAATTAAGAAGCAAAATCTACATGCAAACAATTTTCCATCCCATATGGAGTTGTCATTATCCCTCCGCGCATAATTAGGTCTGCCAGATTTACAGTGCCGTGTGCAGCGATACACTGAATCAGATTGCTCAGCTGCTTGCCACTCACACAGCACTCCTAAAACAGGCATTGTTACCCTCCTGGCAATGAGGAATGAGGAGAAAAAGGCACATTAGAGCTCTTGGTCCTATAGAGCACCTTAGAAAAGTCTTAAAAAAATAAGAACAGAAGGAAACAACAAAAGTGAAATACGTTTATGCTTCCAACACTTCTGCTCCTAAAAAGCAGATAACTGGTTATGGTGGTTTAGTACAGGTACAGCCAGTGTATCTGCCAGAAGATGTGACTTATTGCAAAGAGCCTTAGAAAACTCACTGTAAATTAGTTAGTTACTGAATTTGAATTACAGAATATCTTAATTTCTTTTATTATTTTTTTCTGTCACTGACTTCACAATCACTGTGACATTTCTGTAGCATTGCCGATACACTCTAACATACCACTTGTATTGAAACTCCTGAGGCAAAGGCCATGGCTGAACTCAAATTGTAAGCTGTCACAGACTTAAACTGATGATGATGTGTGTGTGTAAGTTTTATAGACAAAGAAACTAAAGGGCAGAATCTGACCCACACTTACCTAACAGATCTGTAGCAAGGATAAGAACAGAGCACACATGCCTTGACCTCAATCTCAAGTGTAAGCCAAATGCAGCATCTCTTGATTTAACCAGTAAATTTAGTGAAGAGGCAGTTGCTAGAGTTATGCTTCTGCTGTTAAGCAAGACCAGGAATACATTGGGCACATGGAGCAACTCTTGCTACAGTTATAAATGAAATACTAACAATAGTCTCCTAGGAAAAGCCAACTTGATCTACAGTATAATGCATTTCAATTCTAAATCTTCATTCCAGATGTAGAATCATAGAATCATAGAATTCTTAGAATTGGAAGAGACCTTTAAAGGTCATCTAGTCCATATTCCCTATAATAAACAGGGACATACAAAGCTAGATCTGGGTGTCCAGGGCCTTACCCAGCCTCTCCTTGAATGTTCCCACAGATGTGGAATCTACCACATCTCTGGACAACCTGTTTCAGTGCAATATTACCCTCATTGTAAAAGACTTCGTTACATACAATCTAAATCTATGCCTTTGAGCTTGAAACCATTTCACCCTTATTCTGTCAACTCAGAACCTGATAAAGAATCTGTACCCTTCTATCCCATAGCTCCCCTTTAGATACTGAAAGGCTGCTACCAGTTATCCACCCAGCCAGGATAAAAGACAGGCTGAACAGACCCAGCCACTTTCAGCCTGTTTTTGTAAGAGAGGTGTTCTATATATTGGATGATTTTTGTGGCCTGCCTCTGGACATGCTTCAACAGGTCTATGTTGAAGTCTAACTATGTCCATCCTGTAGTGAGAACTCCACATCTGGACTCAGTATTCCAGGTGAGGTTTCACCAGTGCAGAGCAGAGGAGCAGGATCACCTCCCTCGCCCTGCTGACCGCGCTTCTTTTGATGCAGCCCAGGATATGGCTGACTGGGCTTCAAGGACACTTTGCTGGCTCATGTCCATTGTTCATGTCCATGTAACCAGATCCCATAGAAGAGTGCTCAAAAGGACACCTGAAAATTACCATACTTTCTATTTCCATATGATCCCAGCAATCCCTCCCACTTTCCACTCCCTCCAAATAAATAAACAAAACCCAGCCACACCGACCAAGGAAGATTAAGGACAATTTTAAACTATTTAAATTCTAGGCAGGGATATGTCTTGCCTAAGATTTTAGCCATACTTCTCACTCATCCGTAAAGACTAGAGAATCAACCCAAATGGCATTAAGGCCACTCACTTGTAAATGTTACAAATAGCTCTGATGACAAAATAGAGATGTATCAAATATACTGAGTGAAGTAAATGCAATTAAAGCAATAAAATAATTCACAACATAAAAAGCATTGTATTCCAAACACATTCCTGTGCCTTTATGGTCAAGAACAGAGACACAGCACACTGTCTCTCTTCCCAACTATTCATTACAGCTTGCTTTCCTTTCAGCTAGTAAAGCAGAGATAATCTTAGATCCTGTCTTGCAAAGTCTTGGCACGTAACAAGGATTTCCACTAAAGATTCTCACACAGATTGCAATGACTACAAAATCTAAGTACCAACAAAGACAAATACAAATACAATATGACACATCACAAATGGCATAAGAACACTGTGAGACTCTAGAATCTGGAATTAAGCTTATGAATTTCAGTTACCTGTTTTCATGATGAATTAAGACTACTACAGGTCAGAGGACTAAGATCAAAGGAATGAATGAAGGTTATTGTATATGAAAAGGTCCAAATCCAGGGAAAATAAATAAATAAGAAAAATAACAAAGAAGTTCTGTTACATCTGCGCATAAAATACACCAGGGTACAAGAAAAGGACAAAAAGAGTTGTTGAACTTGAAGCACTGCAGGCTGAAGAGGCAGTGGATATTAACAGTCCATAAGAAAATGTTGACTGGACCCTCCATAAGACAAATGCATATCTAGAATATCCTGCTCATGTATGTAAGAGAAGCAATTTTTTCTTTCAACAGTCACATTCTCCTCAGATCACAGATAGCCTCGTGCATCTAAATGCCTTTCAGGTATGCAAGCACACTTGAGATTTCACAGGGCCTTCAGAAATAACTAAAGGAATCACTATGATGGTTCAGCTAACTATTCTGTCCCATGTGAATGAAAAACAAAGTTAAATTGCACCAAAGAGTAATCCTCCACATTTGGATAGAGATACCTCAGCTTTTTGGTATCAATATATATTTGTATACTGATTGCATTATACACATGCACAAATACAAATATTATTTTATACATATTGTATGTTCCTACTGCAGTAGGAACAATTTCATTTCAGATAACAGAGATGACATACACCTGTTTCTCATATTTTAGTTCTCCTTGTTTTGTTTTATTTATGTTTGTACTTATGAAACACTTTATTGAACTTCTATACACTATTTATATTTGCTGCATCTGACACCACTTTTCCATCATAATGGGACTTACTGGGAATCCCAGAGCTGTTAAGATTTATGGACTTCAGGACTATGTTGTCAGAAATCGGAGTAACATGAGCAGGCTCTCACAATGAGACGAATCTAGTAAACATTTATATTAATTAAAAATCTCTGCAGGGCTTACAGGTAACTATTTAAGTTAATAACTTTCTGTCAGCTATCATTCCTGTAGGGACAGTCATACTGTAGGAAGGAAAAAAAAAAACAAAAAAAAAACAACAACAGTGTCTAACAAGAATTCTGAAGTGCCATAAAGCTTTCAAATTATACTTTTTTTTCAGATGTTATATCACCCAGAATTTATGATCAAGTCAGCTTGCAGAATTTCATACATACACTCATGCCCGTGGCAATACATTTTCTAGTACAAAAGAGTGTTTAAAACATGAGGGTTGCTAAGGTAATGCATCATTTTAATGTATGCTGGCCTATGACATAGAGGTGAGTATTGGTTGTACGAAAGTAAAGACTGAACTTTCTCACCAATATTCCCTTACATTTTGTTGCTGTGTGACAGATGGCAGCAGAGGGGCAGTCTGACAAAATTGCATCCAGTGTGGAAGTGTCTCAGAAGCAAAGGTGTGGAACTGAATTCCTCCACGTGGAAAAACATGGCACTCACTGACATTCACTGACACTTGCTGAATGTTTATGGAGACCAAACTGTGGTTGTGAGCGCAGTGAGGCAGTGGGCGGTGCATTTCAGTAGTGGTCATAATGACAGTGGGTCACCTCTGCTGCGCAGATTTTTAAAAGTACTGTATATGCACTCTTGTTCATCACGGGCAAAAATACACAGCCAATGGGGGTGACTATGTTGAAAAATACTGTTTTATAGCTGAGAATTTTCTCTACCAAACAGTGCTATTGTGTTCTTTGTACCTCCTGTATTTTCCATGGAAATAAATAGGAGGCGTTACTTTCAGAGCAACCTACATAAATAAGAAAAAATAAAGGAATACATCATATCTCAGGGAACTGATAATTAGGGAATGTATTGCCTCCAAAATACTATTGGTGGGAAAGGTCAACTTTTAAGTCAGTCCTGCATGTCCATATTTGTAGACAGCCCTCCTGAGGGCAGTGGGGTCATTAAACCTAGGCCCGTGTCTCTCAGGGAGCACCACCTTAGCTGCACCAGGAAAAATACTAATAATTTTAGTGTGGAGACAGAATTGCTCTGTGCTTGAGAAAAATGCCTCCAAATATGGAGGTAGATCACCCACACTTCTCATACAAGAAGTAATTTGAGCCAGCACAGCGTGAAAGAAAACAGCTTAAAAAAACAGCAAATGTAATCATGGTTTGGGAATCAGCATCTAAACTGCTGAGAGATGAGTTGAATCATGTCTGGATTTTCAGGAAAATCACCAGGGAACTCACTTGAATGTTTTGCTGTTGTGGATTAACTTGACAGTCAGCTAAGCACCAACTCAACTGTTCTAAGCCGTTCACATCCTGAGTGGGTTGAGGGAGAACACCAGAAAGGGTAGAACCATGAGAGCTTATTGACTGAGATTCAGTTTAACGAAGAGGAAGGGAAGAGGAAGAAAAAAACCTCATACTATTTTTTTATAAAGATGCACAACACAATTGCTCACCACCAGCCAGGCTCTAACCAAAAGTAGTACTTCCACCCAGTTCCCTGCATTCTTATTTTTGAGCGCAACACCATGTAGTATGGAACATCCCTTTGACCAGCCTGGGTCAGCTGACTTGGCTGCGACCTCTTCCCAGTTCCTTGTGCAGAAAAGGCCATGATCTGTAAAAAAAAGGGATGAGGCTGGACTCTTCTCTGCAGGGTGTGGTGATAGGACAAGGGGAACTGGCCACAAACTGAGGCATAGGAAGTTTCGCACAAATGTGCATGGTGCAGGTGACAGAGCACTGGCACAGGCTGCCCAGAGAGGCTGTGCAGTCTCCTTCTCTGGAGATGTTCAAGGCCCACCTGGATGCCTACCTGTGCACCCTGATCTCGGGAGCTGCTTTGGCAGGGGTGTTGGACTCCATGATCTCTGGAGGTCCCTTCCAAACCCTTACAATTCTGTGATTCAGTATGGTCACTGCTCTGCAACAACTAAAATGTTTGTGTGCTGTGGCTATTTTCATCCTAACACCAAAACAAAGTATCCTATCAGACATTAGAAAGAAAATTAACTCTATCCCAACCAAAACCAAGACACCTGTTAAAATTGTTAAAATTTCTTCATCTTTGTTCAAAATCTTGTGTTATGACAGTTCTCTGTTAGAAGTCATTTTCTGAAAAGCAGATCTATTAGTTTTTCTGACTGTAAGTTGAAAGACTTCCAGAACATGAGAACCTAAGTACTATGTGGATATGTCTTAAACTAGGTCTATACATATCTAATTGAAATTACTTAAAGAGCAGATACCAGACCACACAGTGCCATCTTGATTTACCATCAGAGAAGTTATAAAGTTAACCTGACATAAAGATATCATTTTAGGGATTTAAATATTTCAAGATTGTACGGCTCATACTCAGTAAAATCACTGTAGATAAACTGAATTCTAAGGTCCAACTCTAGTTATGCAAGTTATACTCCCTCTGTGTATTCACAAATGCATACTTTCCCAGAGAATTAGGGTAAGGATATTTATTCACTTTTTTTCCTTATAAGGAGAAGAACGTGGTGCTTCATCCAATTAAGCATCACAAATTTTCATCCTGAAAATTACCAGAGTGAACATAGAGAAAGAGGACACAGCAGGAAAAATCCTAGTTATTCTCTCTCAAAGAAAAATGATGGATGGGACCATCATGAACTCAGTTGTATAACTCCAAAAAAAAACCCCATCCTAATTAAAATGAAGTAAAATGATGAGTTTATCAGTGATTAACTATGATGTGCTACTGATAGGGGAAAAAAAAAAAAGTAAAAAAAAAAAAGAATGGATACTTCATTTACACATTTTTTTCCTGAGAAAAGCCATTAGTTGCAGGTGGGATCTCAGAGGTTAACCTCAATGTCAAGACACTTAAACATGCATAACAAAAAATGAAATATGTTTTATGGTAAATCCTAGGGAAATAAAACTTTCAAGAGATGTTAGGAAGTCTCAATAATGCATAGATGACTTCTACTTCATCACCATGGAAAATCTAATCTACTTTAAATAATAAATATTTGTGGTTATAGCTGAGTTCTACAGCATCTGATACACAAGAGTATATCAAATTCATTCACTAATATCCCTATTAAGTTTCAATTAAGTGTTGTTATTTGTTCAAAATCTGTTTGATCTACAGTTTCTATACAGAACTTTTTGCCAATATTACAATTTACAATCATTTTTTCAATTTCAAATTAAAATACACTTTTATTTTGAATTCAGTTTCCTGGTGGAACATCAGGATTTCAGTCTTAGTCATACAGTCATGGTGTGGTCACTGCACTACTGGAATGGTAGGGGTTTGATGTCAGTTTTTAGAGTGTAATGCAGGTTTTATTCATTTTAGATTTTCTCACTTTTCAGCTTTCTGCTTTCTTGCACAAGCAAACAGGAAATTCATCTTCAGCCCATAAATAAGTAGTCTTTTAGTGTTGAGACAGAGTAATTTGTCAATATTCCTGTTGCAGTAAATTCTCAGAGCATCTTCAGAGTCCCTCTTCCAATACTAAACAGAAGATATCCCTGAAACATCCTTCAGATTCATCAAATTTAATAAAAATTGATACTGTTTCAAATAAAGGCTCATTCCTGCAGCTTTTAAAGTTCTCAAGCTCTTAAAATAGTCTTAAAACTTAATTACTTCTTGAAGAGCTCCTTGAATTTAAATAACCTTTCAGGATAGCATCAAATCTTATGAATAGTCTTCAGAGAGGTATTACCTTAACTTTCTTGCAGAAATTTGTGAAGCATTGCCTGATCAATTCATTCCACAAGATGTATTTTCAAACGACGTTTTATTTTAGTAACTGGTTCTGGCATTATATAACCCTTCCATATTGTACCTAAGTTATATTGATATTCATATAAAAAGGAGGAAACAAACTACTATGTGAAGGTTTCTGTTAAGGTTTCTATTTGCAACACAGGTCCAAGGTAGAAAATTGTTCCTGATTAGAATAATGCTTACTTATTGTTTGCTTACTTTAAACGCATGCTTCAGTCTACCACAGGCATAGGAACATAAGCATGGTTTTAAGTGCTTTTCCAGACATACAGATGGACTATTTGCTAGAGCCTTGAGATTACTCAAGAACAAGTAATTTCCAAACAAATTTTACTGCAGTTTCTTTGAGCACTGCAGCCTGGGCTGGACAGCACTTAGTGTAGAATTTACCACAGTCAATAGATGGCTTAGAAAATAAGGAGTTATTTCCCTGATTGTTCACTTAGCTTTGTCAGTGTCTTAGCTTCCAGAGAACAAACGAGAAGCCTCTCCAGCAACAGCATTAGGGGGAAAAAATAAAAGAGCAACTAGGGGGAAAGTGCTTTGTCACTTCACCATTAGAAGCTCTTTTTGTGCCTCAATTTCTCGGGATTTTCAAGCATCCGCTCTAATTAGGGGCAATTCTGAGGGAAGAAGGGGTACAGTGAGGCTGGAAATGTGACAAAGAAGTTACGCTAGAATATGCAGGTACGAAAATGTAACACAAAGCTAACAGGGTTGAAACATGGGGCTTTACCATCAAGGCTCTGAAATAAACTCTCAAAGGAATCAATGACTATTCTAAATGGCATCAATTCTCACTCCAAATGAAAATCACCCCTCTTCTTTCTTGTTTCTTGTAAACAAAACAGTCACATCAAAACAAAGCACTCCTATTAAGTATCTAATTCTTCATACAAGGAAGGAACAAGCCAAGTATGACAAATGTTAATCACCTCACGTACTTGCCAGGTACTCATATACTTCCCAACAACAGCAGAATGAGAACCTGCATAGAGTAGATTGGCATACAACAAGCTCAGGGCATGGAGGGATACTGTGACAAGGATATCATTGCTGGGTGAACAGAGTACAAAAAAAGCTACCAAAGACGTGCTACTGCAGCTGAATTAAGTAGAGCTCCGAAAAGGAATGAGCTCCAACCTAACACACTGATTTATTCTCTGTTTCTGTTTCCTCATTTATGACGTAATCATTAATCAACTACTTCTACAGTGAGAAAAACTGTTTTTTGATTAAATTAATCATGAATACAGTACAGAAATAGCTCATTGCAAGTATTCTTTTGAGCAAACACTTCACTCCTACAGATTTTCACAAAAAGCCTCACAGTAGATAAAATAGGTGGAAATGTGATCTAAGCAAAACTCTATTTAGCAATTGTCAAAACATTTGTGAGTAGATTTCCTCATTATTCACTCAGCTCTGCTGGTGTATTTGCAGTCAGAGCACAGACGAGAATCTTCTGCTGCACAGCAACAAAAGCTGATGGAAAAGAAAAATTTCTAGCTGGGCTGGAAGCCTCTCCCCTCACCTTGGCTTTAGGTGCCTCTGAATTTAAGTGCCAGAATTGTTTCTGGCAATTCTCAAGAGGCAGAGAGGCAGACTGTAGGCCAAAGAATGGCTTTTGAAGCAGAAACAGAACTTCTGCAAAAACCATTTTCTTGCCTACAATCGCTCTTTCATCTCAGGCCATTTGTCTGATCAAAACTGCCTGACCTATCATTACTAAATAATATTACAAGGGCAGTTCTGTTCAATGATACTTAAAGGTTTCAACCTGTCTCTAGATTAAAATCACCATTCTGGAGGGATTCCTAGACAAAGCTAGGAGCTGGAGTTACATGCCCAGAGCACATAAATGTGTTACCTTTTGAGCTGGAACCATAGTTCCTTAACTGTGAGGAACTATAGAGGCTCCTTAACTATAGAGGATCCACCACTATGTTATTAGTGCTTATTACTCTAATTGCATATTCAAATCAAACACCTGGTTTACAGATACAATGCCAACATGCTATATATATAAGAAACAACAGCAAAGTCCTGTGACTGAAAGATCTGAGGATTTGTCTGGAGGCTTGCATTAAACAGCCACTTTGAACAATTCTATATTTAACCAATATGCTATAAAAGAAAAAAAAATACACAGCACTTCATATACTTGTCACTAGCACTAATTTAAACCACACTGTGGAATAAGCTATTTAAACAGGCTTGTTGACCTACTTTTTAATTCCAGCTTTTGGGGAAGAAAAGAAGTTAAGCAGTAATTCAGAAGGTTGTTATTTCCTGTAAATCATATTTTTACATTTGTCTTTCCATAGAGCATTTTATGTTATTTTATTTTTTCCCACTGAATGCAAGTAAGGATTTTGGTGCGGAATATTAGAATATGGAAAATTGTTTTAATTCATTGTTGCCTTTCAGTGACCCTCATTGTGTGACATTTTGGAAATCATTTTGCCTTTAATCATTCTTTTTCTCTGTCCTCAGTCATATCCATCTGAAATGTATAAGGTCATCTTAAATATAGAAATTGACATCATACAGAAATACTTACAAGAGAGGATAGGATAAAGGAACGTTGTTTAATTTACTTCTTTGTCATAATTTTTTTTTCCTCAAGATCAGTCCAAACAATTATTCATTTCTCTTTAATGTTTATCCCAAGCATGTATTTTTAGGTTCCCCACTGCTCTGTTACACCCTGTTCAAGTAAGTGCCGTTCCAAAACACTTTTCCTTAGGACAAAAAACATTCTATATATGTCTCAATAGCATCCAAGATAGAAGTAAATTAAAGTAGGTCAAAAAGAGTCTACAATGCAGTTCTTGTAAATACCAGTGCACTTTCACATGGAAGTTTATTAATCAAGACTAACAGAACGACTTGTGGGTGACAATAAACATTTGCATTTTTACAGGTATGCAATTAGAAATGGAACGCAAAAGTGGGTCTCCATGGCTCAGCATTTCTACTAGACAAGTCAGCAGTGCAAAAGGAGAAAATAGGTTTCTGATAAAGGAAAGCCATACAGCTGGCATGTTTCTGTGAAATCTATTAGCAGCAGCCTCCCTTGCTTAAATGGTTATCTGGCAGAAGGAAGTTAGACAATTAAGGCAGTCCACCAGTTGGATGTAGTGAATGATGTACACAAAAACTATTATGCTTATGATTTGATTTCATGCACAGAAACAAGAAAAAACAGCTTTGAACTATTTATTAGTAGGTGTCCAACTGTGGCAAGCTGAATGTTTTCATGTGCAAATTGACCATACTTCAGGATGAAAGATCAGTTTATCAACTACAATATGTGAAGGACAGCAAATAAATAAACAAAAAAAAAAAAGATGAAAACTGACACTATCTTTATATAAGAGGGCATTGAAACTGCACATCCATAGGACTGAAGGCTTTGTCTGAGCAATAATATGCTGTCAATTTCATTTTTCTAGAAACGTATCTGTGGTAAAGAAAGAACATGTCCTACTTTTCCCTGGGACATGTGAATTCCTCACTGACGTGTATGCTTGCATTTTACAGGATTAGGCAATTGTGGAAGTAAATGTCTTCCACTAATGAATAGAAGAGAGACATCTTTACCTTTGACCAGCAAAACAACAGTAAAACAGACAGAATAAGTGCAGAAATTATAGGGTCAAGAAACAGATATTAATAAAACTAGAAAATCACAGCACAAAGCAGCTTATGTGAGAGCTTGCAAGGCAAATTTGGATGAGGAAAATGCACTGTTTTTTATTTTCTTTTCTTTTGTATGCATAGTCTCTAAAAGAGTGGAAGAGAAAAGTGGTAATTAATGACACAGCAAAAGAAACACTGTGAAAATATGAATAAATAAAAAAGGTGATTCCATGTCAAAACTCAAGTGTGTAAACCTTCTACACTTTCACCAAAAAGACCAGAAAATATCTTCCAAAAAAAACATCACTGAAGTCTAGGGGCCAAACATTACTGGAGAAAAACAATATTAATTCAGACTTTCTGCATAGTTACATTTAAGAGAGGAGATTAAGCTGCATAGACTATTATGGTCTGCACAGACAAACACAAACTTACAGACCAAACTAGCTCCTTTAACTTTAGCAGTAGAGAAAGTATAATGAGGTATTTTACAGGAAAGCTTACTGACCCAGTGTCCTTGCAAATTTCATTGTTTGCAAAGCTTTAGTTAGTGGAAGCTCCAGGCACACTTTCTGTTCCGAACGGAGGTGGGGTTAAAAAGTGAGAAAAAAACGTTCTGAGCAACTCAGCCCTATTTCAGCTAATTACAGCCTGACGTATCTGGCCAGAGTCATCTTTCCTGGCTGTGTCCTGAGTTTTTTTGCACATTTGTGTGCTTAAAATCATGGAAACAAACCCACAGGAGACACAAAACATCATTCTCACATTCTAAGGAGCATGCATATAATTCATATTCCAGTCATCAAAAAGAGTTCTATATCACCAATTCCATATCACCAAAATTTAAGGAAGGAATTTAAAAAGTACAAACCACCTGCAAAAACAATTAAGGTTACTTTTCAAGAACCTAATTGGTGCAGATAACCTAACAGTCAAAAACATAAAAGTATTCTTTAGAAGGATGGTACTGGGAATTAAAAGGGATACTTGTTGAACAGGTTAAATTAAAGTGTGGGTTTTATTAATATATAACACAGAGTATCTTTCTGGAGACTTTATGTTAATCTATTTGCATTAAAATACTGCACAGACAACATGTTACTCAAATACCTCTGCACATCAGCAAATCATAAAAGACACCATTTTCTCTTCAGCAGGCAGTACTTCTCATTGAATGACTTAGGTTGAAAGGGATCCTAAAGCTCAATCACTTCCACCCCCCCTGCAGGGGGCAAGGCTGCCAACTATAGGATCAGACTTCTCAGGGCCCCATCCAACCAGGACTTGAACGTGATCTTGCAGAAAAAATTGTTATGACAAAGAAGTAAATTAAAGAGTGTCCCTTTATCCACTTTCCTAAGCAGTTTTGTCAGGTGTCTGATGCTTGTTTTCACTGAAGTTTTTTTTTTATGATTTTCCTGAGCTCAGCCTCCAAACCAACTAAAGAGTCAAAAAGAAACACAGAAATAAATGCTAATACCTCGAAGGTATTGCTCAAGTTGACTTTCAGGAAAATCTGAAGCTACAATTATGGGAAACAGAAGCCTACCTCTGTCCAAGTCCCTCACAGACCACAAGTCAAAACGCTAAAGCAAAATGAAAACAACCCAGAGATAGCAAGGAGGGTGAAGACAAAGGAAACCGCATGAGCTGTGACTTTCTGCTGAAACTATGCAAACTTCATGACTGGCACTTCTTCCACTAGGGAAGGGAGCTGCATCAGAAAAGAGAATTTTTTTTTTTCATAAACTACATCAAACAGTACACAGTATTTTAAGTTTTCCCACTTGTCATGGTTTTATGATTTTTCGTTGTATTGTTGATATTCCACATCATAACATCACGTGGTGTATTGGGAGTTAGAGAGTTAATGCTACATCTCTGTGGATCATCAATAGTTATGGATATGCCTGTTTCAGAAGAGAGGGAGAACTACATTCCCCAGAGGACTTTACGATGCTTTGTATTTTTATGTGTTTTCCGCTCTAAGGGAAAAAGGATAAAAACGGTCTGCGGTCACGGGACACTCTCTTTTTCCTCTGGGATCGACTCAGCAGTGGGTGCTCGCTGCCGTATTGCCTTCAACGCTAGCGTAAGGCCTTCGGTTTATCAGACACTCTCTCTCTCTTGCCCATTTTGTTTGATTCATTGGGCTCAGTTCCAACTGTATTGTATTATATTGTGTTATTTTACTTCCTAATATCTTATTTAGTAAATTAGCTTTTCCTCCTCAGATCGTTGCCGCCGTTTTGTTTCTTTTTCGGGGCTCATCTCCCTTTTCCCTTTCCCCCTTCCCCTTGTCCGGGGTGTGGGCCTGTGGGTCTCCCTCCTTAGTTGTCGCGGAACCGGGCCGAACCAGCCCACAAACCGTCTACACCACTGAAATGAAGTGGTATGCTACAAGCAACAAGGGACCAGGTCAGGAGAACTAACAATTAGCCACATGTCAATAAGGCCAGACAGGGCAGCCAGTTCCCAAAGAGGTTTATGGCTTCTCCTCAGTGGTGATGAACATCTGAGGTGACACAGCAGGCAGGGACAGACTCACAGCCAAAAAGACTTAAGTGATGCAATTGCTGTATTCCTCAGCAAAAGCGTCGTGACTTTCTGAAGAAGTTGACTCAATTATCAAAGTGCACATTTTAGACAAACGTGGGATTCTTTCTAGAGGACAAATAATTTAGCCTGAAAAGCTCTATGTTAGAGGTGCCCAGCCCTTCATGTCTGTCAAAGACAGAAGGTAAAAGTATCATTGCGAGAAAGGAAGATTAGTGACTTACCCCTTTATTCAGACGCATGTGGTTAATATTCATAAACGTTTGTGTCTCTGAATAACACAAATCAGACTGATCTGTCCAGTAAGCCATACAGGAAAAAGGACAGTCATGCAATAGGGTGGTATCTCTTCAGTAATCAGAAATAATCTTACAGAAAAAGACCTCTTAATGAAAGTAGGAATTGAGGCTGGGACTAAAATGTAGCTACTTTCCTCTATCCTGATGCTTCCTAATCAGTGATGGGACAACAGCAATCAGGGAACAAGCTCTGATGATGCATAAGGGAAAGGGAACACTAGCAGCGCTCTGCCAGAGAGAACCATTAACAAAACCAGTTAGCTAGTTTCCAAATTATGTTCCAATATGCTAGTTCCTGCATAAATTCTTTAAAAATGTGACATACTTTCACCAGCTTTCTTCACTGTGGTGTCTTGCCCCCTGACCAGATCAATATGTACATCCTCCCAAGACTGAGGCTGCTGACAGCTAATTATTTTTCTTCAGATGAAGATGAAATACTTTGTATTGTCTGCAATGGGATTCAGTGACACTGAGAAGACAGATGCAGAATAAGAAGACACATCGTGCAGAGAGCATTTAATCTAATCTAACAAAGGTTTCCAAACAAGGTTTAAATACCATACTTTATAACTCTAAGCACTAAATCTGCAATATAATATATGCTTTTAATACACTCATATCCACCTTGCATGTTTCTACTAACGTATTCTGCGTTTTCTTTTAGTATCCATGTCTAACCTACTTCCATCAGGGAGCTGATGCTGCATTCCCAACTGGGAGCAGCATAGCACTGATCAGAGAAGAACATCACAAGAGGATAAGCCATGGTTTATAATGCAAAAGTGGAGAGAATGAGTAGAGAGCAATTCTGGAGCAACAGCTTTTAAGGTTATATTCTTCCTCCCCATCCCCCCACCCCCAATATACTTTGCCTCTTGTGGATGAAAATGATGGGTCTACATTTTTTCAAAATCCAAAATAGACAAACCTTTTTTTTTTTTTTTTTTTTCATGACTTAAAAACATAATTTAGCCTTCGCTGAGCAGAGTTATTCCTATACACAAAGCATGCCAGTCAATTGCATCGAAACAATTTCATTCAGGTCACTAAACATCAGTAGGTAGTATGATTTAGTGTTAGGAGTGTATTATACAAGAGCATAGCAATTTTGAGGTCTGGAATTGAAATGGAAATTGCAATGTGGATGAATATTGACAGTAAAGCATATACAGCAGCAGGGAGCATCCTGCACTCATACAAGGCCATGTGACCAACTCATGCGTGACAAGGAAATTTTTCCCCACCTCAAACAACAGGAGAATAGTATTTTCATAATTCCAGTAAATTTCTAGCATTTATGTGCAAACAGTTCTACAAACGTAGGAGTCACATAGACCAAGAAAGTTACAAGAAACAAAGATTTGTACTTAATTTCATAGTTCTAGATTCATAAAAGCCATTTTATTCTCTTGTATAATTAAAAGATTTATTTGAACTCGAAAATAAACAATGTTAAACATTCCCAACGTTACTTTTCCTCTCTGAGGAAGAGAGGTGATAATTAAAGTTTATTGATCTAAGATTTGTAACACCTTTGAAATACAATTTTAAAATTCAGAAAGAAGAGACTTCTTGCTACGGCCACTGTCTGAAGAAGTCTTTTTGATATTCTTCAAGCTAAAGGCTTCTGGCATTTTCTTACCTATATGTGTGTATATATATATATGTATATATATACACACATATAGGTAAGAAAATAAATATATATATATATATATGTAACTAAATAAAACTGAGTTGGTATCATACATTCCACATGCACATTATATTTCTGGGAGTACTATGCTCCTAAAATAGCCATAGATGAGTTCTACCTTAAAAAGCACTTTTTTATCAACCATCTGTACATATCTAATTCAAGACTGGCATGCTCTGTTGACTAGAAGACAGCAAAAAGGATTCCTTCAGTAACTGCTTCTATCTATTCAAAATAATCATCTACTTTTTGACTATTCAGAAACATCACCTCTGAGAATTTGAGCCATTTCTTAGCCATGATTATTACCTCTTGGGTCATATACACTGACAATCAGAAATATTACACCATAGGTTTTTTTTGTTCCACATGACGGATTTTACCAATTGTTCTTTATCAGTATCAAAACTACTATCATGTTCCACCAACCAAAGAACATCTTTCCTCCCAGAGATTTGGAGTTATGACAAAATTTGGCATAGTTTTACATGACACAGATTTTTGCTGAATTATTTATGGGCTCTACAAATTGTCACTTTCATACTAATTTTACCTTTCTCCTACTGTGCTGTTTCTTACACAAATGCAGACAGTAGAACAAAATGTAAATAAAATATTAGAGTTCTTAAGTTATTGAGCAAACAATGGATAAATGAATTGTTAACTCTTCTTGTATTCATTGTAGCAATATTAACTTTAAATTTTCATACTCATCATATGTAACTAACAGACTGGTCATACTAATTGAATATATACTAGCTGTTTTTGGAAGAGTTACTCCACAACATCCTCAGTAACTGATTCAAAAGAAGTTCTAATAAATAAATATCTTCAGAGTCCATAAAATGCCATTTTTAACAGGCTAGTTAACAGCTGTAATCCCCGTGCTAGAAAGAGACAATACAAGTGCTCAGCTATATCACATTTGTTTCAATATAAGAGCTATCACAAAACAGTGAGACAATAAGAAAAAAATAGGTGTAATAAATAGCTAAGGATAATTTCTGCATCTATAATCAGTGCTCATATCAGTGGGACTACCTGGGATAGTACCAAATATCACAAGTTACATCAGGATTCAGGCATCAACACATCAAATGTTGAGTGAAAAGATGACGTTCCTGAGACTGTGGGACCTATGGAACAGTAGTGGGACAAAAATTTTTTTCCAAAATTTCTAACACTTATGATCCTCTCTCCTTCCAGCCCGATTCTTCAGACATTCCCTCCTCCTTCTCATATCTTTCCCTCTGTTCAGCCAGTAGCGCTTGCATCAACTTGCGCTTGGCAATATTTAGACCCACCATTTGCAAAACAGTTTTTGATGTGGTTAAAAGGAAATTGACTCCCTCCACACTGCTACATAAAAATTAAAGAACTAAATATTTTTGTAATCTGTGCTTCTAATAGAATTTCAAAGAGGGGAAATAAATGGCCTACATGTCAGGGATCACAGAGTTGAATCTAAAAGAAAAACTACGGTCTACTTCCAGAACTGTAATTCTCCTTAGCTGGAATAGCACAAGTCCTTTGGGTTAAATGGAGGAGAATTTCAAAAATATTTCTTTCTTTCACAAGCTTATGTGAACTTCAGTCATATACTTTTTCAAACTCTGTCCTTCACTAAGAAAGAGAAAGGAAAATCAAAATTACAAAAACAAAAAACAAGGTGTAAGAAAACCTTTTATTTTTCAGAAATGTGAAAGTGTGTTGACAGATACATCTTGTTTTCCTGACTGGAATGTCTCCAACAACAAATAATTAACCAAGATAGGAACCCGCAACCTGTCAGTCACTAAAAATCTTTAGATAACACTGTCAAAAACTGTCACAAATGATGAGGGTGCACAATCCATACAGGCTTTTATAACTCCTCTTATAAGCATTGCATAGTTTAAGTGTATTTTATGAACTATAAGATATATTACTAGTTTATATTACCTAGAAAATCAAGGAGAATTGTATATACCCTACCTAAGTAATTCGGAGTTCACTGTACCTTTGAAATAGTATGCAGGATAATTTCAGGAAATCTAAAGTTATATTGTTAGAGAAACCAATTCTGCTCAAGTGTTTTCCACTGAAGTTCAAACTAGGTGATAGCATTTGGTTCTGAGGACTGAAAAGAGCAAAAGGCAAAGCCCACTGTGTCCTTAATACAGTATCTACAGTCTCAATTTCGCCAGAATTAGTAATGCAGACTCTTAGCAATGGTTTAATATAGACACAAAATGTATGAATCATGACAAATAATGATTCATCGGGGAAAGCAAGTAAGCGAAATCAGCACTTTTGTAACCCTACATAATGCAAGAGTTCAGCATTACTTTTAATTTTTATTTTCTTAACTATAGTAAAGTGATTTCTAAGGTGGTTAAATAGAACAGTTTTAAAAAATCTTTTGGCTGGGATAGACACATGCCCTACGTTATCCTTATCTCACACCAATTTTCAATAAACTACCATGCCCACTTACCAAGAAGATACATGAATATATAATTGTTCTCCCATGCATTCCCAAAGAAAGTCAAAGATTTTCAGGGATGGATTTAAAGCAGGAAATACTATTGCTTTCTGATTCTCTGAAGCACCGAAGCTAGCTGCAAGGACAGGCCCAACTGCTAGTAGAAGGCATCAATATGTTTTAATTACACTGTAGATGGACACAACCAGGAATTTATTTAATAATAATCTAGGGAGATCTGACTCTGCAGCACCAATTCATAACAGTGTCATAGCATACTAGGACTGTTTGGGCAAGCAAAAAATTTCACTCTCACTCCAACACTATCCACCCCAAAAGATGTGAGATCGTAAAGATAGTTTTCTTCTTACCGTCAGGTTTCTCTGTCATGAAGTCTGTCAAAAAGTGAGACAAATGGTCTTAGGAAGCTGTAGAAACAGGATACAACAGTAGTAGGCCAGCAACTTTCAATATAAGTTGCTTCAATATTTTCCCTAGTGAAACAAGTTATATTTAGTTTGTTCTTAACTATGTGCACCTTCTCTATAAACTCTGAATAAATAAATTGAGAGTACTTTCCCATGAAATTAAGGCTGCACTTGTAGTTTCCTGACTCCTCTTGCTGTTTTTTAAGACTGGAGTGACACTGGCTTTCTTCCACTTCTCAGACACCTCTTCCCTTCTCCAAGACCTTTCAAACATGATAGAGAAGCTTGGCAGTCACTTCTGCCTCACCACTTGTATGTGCATCCCATCAGAGACAGTAGATTTGTGTGACTGAGTTTGCCTACACAATCTCTAACCAGATCTTCCTTGACCAAGGGGAAGTCTTCCTTGCCCCAGAATGTCTCCTTTATCTTTAGGGTCTGGGATTCCCAAGAGGCAGCTTTAGCAGTAAAGACTGAAACGAAAAGAATGCTTGTGTTCATCAAAGAAGGTACCTTCTCAGTGTTCTCCATTACCAAGGCACCCAACCTATTCAGAAGCAAGCCCACATTTTCCCAATTCTTTCTTTTGCTACTGACATACTGAAAGAAGCCTTTCTTCTCGTTCTTGACCTCCCTCCCCAGATTTAACTACAAATGAGCCTTAGCCTTCCTCATCACATCCCTGACAATGATCCCATATTTTTCCCAAGACCTTTGTCACATTCTCTAGACTTGAGATCTTCCATGATCTCCTTACTTATCCAAACAGGTCTTCTGGCTTTCCTGATTTCTTACTTTTAACAATGGGTTGATTAAGAATCTTCAAGAGACCATTTCATTTACTGATGAAGGAAAATAAAGGACTAATAGGTCAAGAGTATCTACAAGGAAAATAAATCAGAAGTCATTCCAGGTATAACCTCATTAATTTCAATGGAATCTGCCTTTACTGCATGTTTCGTACACAGTACCTTCAAAGTAAACAAAGCGTAAGGATTTTTAGTAGATCTTGTATAATGAAATGTTCCTGTACATTTACTTGTTTCAAGCACATTACTCTGTAAAAATATATTTCTTTAAATTAGACATATTAAAGAGGAAATAATGCATATTACAAGAGCAACAGAGTCTGACTTATTTGTTTTAAAGAAGGCAGTGTAGCTGGTTTTAATCCTAGACTGAGATTTTACTATTAACCGATGTCCTTTTTGTCGGTATTATGGTAAATGCAAGGAAGTAATTCACTAGGATTATCACAACTATTGAAAGTAATTGAATTGACTAGTTTTTCCTGTCTGGGAATAGAGAGGACAAAGATGTGATGCTGCAAACCTTTAAGGTAGCTAAGAAGAGAAGTGAGTCTTCTATTAAGTGGAAGAAGAAAAAAAAATCCCTACTGGGGGAAACTAAGACCTCTGTGAAATAACAGAGAGCTTGAGAAGAATCTTGCTAGCTGGCAAAGTTCAAGGGCTCGCTGACGTAAGATCATGGTGAAATAGATTGAATTTGTGATGGAGTCTCCAGGGATTTAGTTGAACTTTGTGCTCCAGATGTCTTCATGTGAAGTTGCACTCCTGTAACGTGTAGGAGCAGTAAGAGACAAGTTTAATAACCTCTCTGCAAAGGCCCTTAAAGGAAAGAATTTAGCACTATGAAGAGCTTTCCATATTTTTACACTTGCCATAGAATCAGCATTAGACAGTTATTCAAATAAGCAGGTACAGCAGTTACATTCAAATGCAATAAAATTCAGTTTATTGCAAGGCCCCACAATGTAATCAGAAAAGATTAGTAACACAAACAGGCTTGACAAGCTGCAAAACTTACAAAGCCCAGTGACCTTTGCTTAATGCCTTGTATGATGTGGCACATTTGCGCAGGGTATTGTGGATGGAATAAGCCATTTGGGAAGTATCAGCCAGTTAAAATACCATATTCCAGAGCATAAATGGAGCAACAACCCAATATTATTATGTACAAGGCTGCATTATGAGAAAGTTCTCCCCAGAATACTTTCTCCTGAAGAGTTGCACATTGTGATTTCTGCCCACTTCCTGCAAGATCACTGCTTATGTTTTATCAGTCATGGATATATCTGAATGTTTTGGGTATATCCCCACTTTAGCAACTATCTTACTTAGCCAAAAATTTATTAACTTCAAAATGCAACATCTTCCTGCTAGTGAGTCCTTTCAGAACCAGTACTATTTTGTATTCTCATCATTCAGGTAGTTTGATCATGATATCACCACAAGGAGAATGTAAATACAGAATCATGAAATATTTTCTCTTTTAAATAGAGAATTACAAATATGAGACATAAAAGTAAAGATATTTATTTAAAACTTTTTGTTGAAAGTATTACAGACTGAGGAATAATTAAAGGGAGAACTATATTTCTTTGGCCTATTGAAAGCAAAGAATGATAGGAATTTGATAAAATAGGATAATTTTCAGGGTATAAACCATGGTAATTAGATGAAACTGAGAACAGGAAATGTTAGGCTAGATATCATAAAAACTTTGACAGTTGATCGTCCATGTTTTACAGCAGAATCTTGGGACATTTAATAATAGCTGGCTAAAGCAAACTTTAATTTGTTCAAACAGGTATAAATTAGATACCTTAATTTTTTAGAGTTTTAGCTTCATCTCAGATTCTTGGGCTACAGGGTAGTGAAAAGGGATCCTGTTTGCATTAGCAACGTTTCTAGTATCAGTTATTCTTTTTGCAACAGGTTCAATTTGGAAAGTCACAGTTCTCTGAATACAGGCAACACTATTAATCATGTGCTACACCTCAAGATGGATATTCATCCCTTCTCTCTCCTCACATGGATTGAAAAACCATTAAAGAGAACAAAGCAGAAAGGCACAGCCTGTCAAACCACAAAATGCTAGAAAGGTTATCGTAATACACTTACAGGCTGCTGTCTTTTCCAGCCTATATGACAGATGAAAAGTTTCATTCTTGTGACAAAAATGATAATGAGAATAGAAAATGGCACAACATGAATCCAGCTTTCTGACAGGGCTTCTAATGAGAATCAGGACTGTACAAATTTAATCTAATCCCATCACAATGTTAGAACTCAATTCACAAGCAACATTCTTACACCTGTAGTTTCATGAACTTTATTCTTGGAAGCTCAAAATTTACCAAAAAAAAAAAAAAGTTAAAAGGGTAGAACTGTAATGCTTAAAAAGGCTTTCTCCATCATAAAATAGTGGGATCAATCTGACAGAAGTTCAGTCTCAGGCCCCAGCACTGTAAATGCAGCAGATTGCACCCTAACTGATCATATACTAGGGCTAATGTTTATTTTCATGTACAAGAGACAAAACACAGTCTGAAAGCTGCTTTCCTCTGGACTAGATGATGGGCTTGATAGTGGCTTTTTATCAGTCATATGAGTAAACCCAACAGTTTCATTCCAAGAAAGACTTACTGTTATTTATTTAGTAATTGAGCTTGTATTACACAACTATTTTATGTTCTTCACATAGCAATGTATTTTTAATTTAACAAGTTTTATTGACTATCCAGCTCAGGTTTGAGTATCTAGGGACAGTCTTCATATTGTTATCTTCCTTGCTTTTCTAATTCACTGTCATAAATAAGATCTAAGAATTTTAAGTATATAAAAACAGTTCTGTAAAGAATGCTGTGCTTCTAGGACATAAAGAATTTAGTTTCTACAGGATATAACCAGAAAGTACTGTATGCAGGAATACTGTAAAATTAGTCATTAGACAGCAGTAAGTACTAGAAACATTCTTAACTGGGGGAAGAGTCCTAATTAGCACTGAGACCTCCATCTCTTATGCATCTCCCAACTTCAAGAGACAGTGCCTTAGATATGTAAAATGTCTGGGATAAAATACATTCTTCTCTCATTACTTTCCCTCCATTCCCATTACTCAACTGTTGCTGAAAACACACATGGGGGTACCAACTAACCCTTTCTCAGCTCAAGTATCAGAAAACCACATTTGTTTTACAGGCAAGAAAGCTGCATGAGGCAGTAAGTCTATACAATATCTTATATAGCAAGCTGGTTCCACTCTTGAAGACAGAAAGTATTGACAATGCACGCTTCTGAGTGCATTGTCAATACTTTCTGTGGGCTGAAAGTTGCACATATTCACCCAGCTCCTCAGAAAGAAGCCATGAGGTGCTTCTCTGGAAGACCAATTGAGCTACTTCTACTCAGCATGTTCTTATATGCGAAAAGAGGTTCTACTTGTTGGATTTTACAATCCTAAGTATCATTATTTAAATAAATACATATACATATTATTGAAATAAAAAAAATCTTTAAAATAGTTCTGGCAGAATACATGTTGGCACAAATACAAACAAGCCTCAGAAGGCAGATGTTAGATGGGATCTTGTATGACTAAATTACAACAAGACCAAGTATGATAATTCATCATTTCCTGTATTCTTTTTTCTAGACTTGGCACTACACAGACAAAATGCTGCTGGGGAAAGAAAACATTTTAACTCCAGCCAAAAGACCTAGTCTAAGGCATTTATCATGAAGTAATATATATTTTTAATATTTTTTTTAATTTTAATTTTTAATAACTTACTGAATCTCTTATCTGCCTATATTAGCTTTCACTTATGTAAAAATCATGTGATTTGACACAGTGCTATGATCTTCATATATACCTTTGAAATCTAACATGGCTTCTCACTTGTAAGATCACCGGGCCCCTGGGCACACATTAGAACAAAAGAAGGAAAGTCCACTCACTGATGCAAAACATCTTCACATACAACTAGGATTTAACTTCTGCCACCAATATAAACACCAATTAGAAATCATTGTAGGTGTAACCTTGGAAACATGTAAAATACAAAGTAAAATGGGACAGAAAATGGCTTATTTACCAACCTGCTTTAAGGATAGCAAACCATTCTCCCGAGTGCGCTGTCGAGGCTTTACAGTATCTCATTCTCAATTATTGTGGCAGCAGAAGGCTAAAAAGAAATACAGGTAAAAGGAACATAAAGGAACAGTTCCACTTTAAGTGACAATGATATGTGTGCTATTAACATCTCCCTGGAGATCAAGAAGCTACTGTAGTCATTCAGGTGAGAAGATGCAGGCACAACAGAGATCTCTAGAAATCAGATTGAGAAGCAGGTCTGATTTAACAGCCCACTACCTCAGCTAATGGAGGATGCAGATGCAAGACACCATCTACAGCCTTGTTTTTAAATTTTATTGTCCTCCTTCCAGATCTTTCTTTCAAAGGCAATGCAAAATAATCTAAATATTCAAGATTGGTTTCTAGGTCAGTGGAAGACTGGGGAGAAGGGGGTGGGGAAGGGCAGTGGAGGGAGATAGGGTGATTTATTTGAACTTTTCCAATGTAAGAGTGATAAAGACAATATTTGCAAGTATCAGGAATGCTATCTTTTCCACGTTAGTTCATTTGAACTGCAGAAAAACTTTGTGCAAGCTTTGTAAGTTTGTGGTTCTCAGATGAAGGGACTGCAGAAGAAGCATTTGTCATAGAAGCAGAATGGGTAAAGGCGAGCAGCGCAGGCCCCAGGACATGCAGGACCGTGACCAACAATAACATCGGCCCTGATGCAAGAGGCAGGCACTGGAAAGATAAGCTGTATCACTCTTCAGTTCTTCCAGAGGTTTACAAAAAACACTTGGCATGGTATCAGTAAAAAGCAGTGCAATGGTTGGAGAAAATGCCACGCTTTCTGAGCTGCCCATATCTCCATGGGTTCTTAATTTGGGGTATTTCCACCCCCAGATACATCAGTGTCTTTTCGTCTGGTTCCTTCCCATAGGCCCTTTAAAAAAAACAGGTTTCCAGATTTTTAACAAAGGTAGAGTCACAATAGTAGCCAAGTTGTAAGAAAACCCTCACATTTGAATTAAATACATTATAATTAATATTTTGTGTATTATTTTTACTTCATGTTTTAAGATCCTAACCAACTGGCCATTGCTGGAGGATTCTAGTCCATAGGATTGCCATACAAGTCTCCAGGATGCCACTGGCATGCTCATATTAACAGTTCAGTGGCACTTTGGCAAGACAGAATATCATACTCTGAGCAATGTGAAAATTATACTAAAAGGTCAAGAGCTGCTATATATAAATGCATATTGAACTGAAATCTACATACTGTTTCTCAAAAATACCTGGAGTTGTGAAGGAATTTTTTTTTTGTTTGTTTTAAATTCAAGAGAAAAACTCAACCTCTGTTTTTGAGAGTGAGTCCTGTACTGCACATGCCCTGTGTATTCTCCTAGGGTAAAGATTTCTCTCAGGATGAATGACAGAACACAACTTCCCACATCAGGCAGCACTGGGACCATATCCTCCCAAAGTGGGAGGTGACTGTTTCCCTGCACCAGCTGCTCCCACACCACCTGATTTCACCAGGGAAACCAGAACAGAACAGCAGCTCCAGTGGGTATAGATAGGAAAAGCTGCAGTGGGATTTCTAAAAAAAGATTCTGAATAAGAACTGGCTGATTTAACTGAGGTCTGAATTTTGAGGCAAGTTTCAAAGAAGTGTGGTGGAAAGTGTGGGAGGTTGCAGCTGCATACAGCTTTATAAAGGGTGCAGAGCTGTGCTATATGTGTTTTCTTATCAGTTCTTAAACTGATGACTCCATGCTTTTGCTTTCTGCAGTGCACTATGACGTGAGTAGCAACAGCAGCCTTACCATACAGCACTGACATTTGGTAATCTGTTTTCTGACAGTCAATATATGTTCCATGAATACTGTATACAGAAGCCAAATAACATTCATTTAGCATATTTCTTCCAGTTTTCATGATGCACTATGAGTATGAAAACTCAGTAAGTCATGTACATACATTTCTCCTGCAGCTCAAGTTACATGTGTATGGCTTTCTGATGGGAAATGGGGTCATTCTTAGAACAAATTCCAACCTTTCCTAGAAGTAGGCATTTTATATTTATACATTAGAAGCATCTGAAAGCTTCATTATGTCAGTCACAGAAGACAATTTAAAACAGCCTTATAGTATGCCTGCATATAACCCCAAACTAACACTGGTGGTCTCAGTGTTTTCACGGCAACTGCTTTCACTACCAACTTCAGCCTAAAGTCACTCAGTTTATTTTTGCAGTACAAAACAGTGACAATTTGAACACCACTCAAACCCAGATGGTTATATTTTTAAATGTTTTAACCTGAGCATTATAGATTGGCAGACCAATTTGAAAAAAAAAATCTTTGCTTGTCGTAAAACATATTGCTCACCTGGTCATCTGAAAGCTGGTAAGAAAACTTTAACTCAAACGTGGTGTTAGAAAGCAGCATTCCTTTATTCCTCACAATATGTACTGGATGATTTGGCAAACAACTGCACCCTCTCAGAGTTCAGGTTCTACACTTAAACAGTTATTACATGCATAAGCACTACACTGGCATACATATTCATTCTGTTCCGAGAGCTCATTAATATATGCTAACATCCATCTGGACCTGCAGTTGCATTTAGGGTGGTGGTACACCCACTTCGTTTATCCCCATTTTTTCATCATCAGCTCCATCACTGGGACTTCTGGCTGACCTTTGGCTGCTTTTCCTCAGTTTGGCAAATTTCCATTGCTTGTTAGGCCATAATGAGCAACTTACAAAACAATGTATGTGAAGTCTGAGAAAAATGTCCTTGCATCTGGTGAAATGCAAAGATAAGTAGTCTATTACAATTCCAGTGCTTCTAGTGAAGCAGAAATAAGAGAAAACAAGGCTGTTCACACACCAAGTAAAGTTGAAATGGAAAGTTTTAGGATTAGCATTCGTTGATTCCTTCTGCTAAACTAATATATCGGTCCTTAAACTCATATACCAATCCCTATAACTAAACAAACCAGCCTATATCAGCCTCATTATCCTCACTTCTGCTGGTTAGCATCATTTTGGACTTCAAAAGATGTAACAATTCCTTAGGCTGTTTTAGACCATCTGCTGCTAGACTGCATTAAAAGTGATCGTTTATTATGGTTTTTTGATGCCCTGCCTAAATTCTTTCTTAGAAGTAAAGAATCCATAGAAGCTCTTAGTTCTAAAATACATTTCACAAAGTTAATATGAATGTGCATTTATGTTCCCACACAAGCCCTCATTAGAAACAATATTTGTTCATTACAAAATTAATGTGTGAAGGAACAGGTCATAGGGAAGAAAATAACAGCTGCTCATGAATGCTTCCCCTCCTGTTTTCTGCTGCCTCTCACTTGATATGTGAGGACCTGCTAATTTGCCTTAAATTCCTGTGCAGGTTTAAATTGTTCCTTATACTGAACCTCTTCATCCACAAAAAATGTTACTGGAGTACTTTTGGAGACCTCCACAGTCACTATCTGGCTCTGCTTAACTAAGCAGTGATTCTGGCACCTACAAAGAAGAGCTAATGTTTTCACAGCAGACTCGGAGGCAAATAAAGTCCGATTAAAGTAACCTTGAGGGAGGAGAAGCAGCTCTCTTGATAATGACAATATATGTGATGAGCCCTGTCAACCTCCACAGGACACATTAAATTCCTGTTAAATATGGATTAGATGAGTGCTGCAAAAGCATAGACATACAAAGAGTACATCCTTGCAAATATCTGGCACTCTGCTACAAGGCCAGAGCAATGGCAGGCACTTCTGGAAGAGATGTGCAGGCAGCAAGCAAGGTTTGTGTGAAGGTCATAGTTTTCACACTGTCATTTCTGAGGGAGAAAAAAATAATCAGATGTATATGCAAATCTGCTATCTCAAAGTGCTCAAAGAGACCAAGGAAAATGTGAACTTTTAAGAGCAAAGTAGATTAAATAGTGAGATATATACAACAGGTGAAAAACAAATGATTTGTAGAGAATCAAAGGAAAAAAGTAGGAAAAAATTATTTTATACTACTGACTGTTATAAATCCTTAATTTTCTGCAAGTACAGCAGGGCAAAACTCAGGGTGCCATGGCTGTGCTGGATTCTCCAGAGTGTAATGCTGGGCGAACAGCTGCCAATCATGTATTCTGCAAAGGAAGTAGGCAAAAAAAATATTGGAAGAGTCAGCTTCTTGAACGCATTCTTTAAACTGGTAAGATGAGTAAAGCTGAACGCAGCAAAGCAGACACTTCATTGCTCCAGTCTGCCTTTTAAGATGAAATATTCTCTTGATCAGAAGTGGTCAGTAGCAGACTGAAGTGCTTGATAGACTGGCAACAAGGCTTAGATAAAAACCTGCAGCAGTGTGTACACTTCCACTAGCTGAAGAGTTCCTTAAGTTCCAGTACATTAATTAGAACAAAGAAGTTCAGACAACCATTTGGAGGGGACAAGAGAGGAGGGAAGAAAAGCACTTGAAAAAAAGTTGAAGTGAAGAAATATTTCCTTCAAAATGAATACAGATAATTTCTGTGTTCTCTTCTAAAAATGAATGATGGCTCTGCAGATAACGGTACTGTATTTGAATTTTATGAACCTATTACTTTATTTTTGCATCATCCTACTTGAGCACCATTCTTGGATTTCTATGCCTGTTCTCACTCCTTACATTTTGGTATCTGAGAAAATGAGAAAGAGGTACCAGTATCTCATTTTCTTTTCCCCTCAGTCCACAGCCACCATGTTCATCATTCAATGTCAGATTTTGTAGCCTCCGCAAAAGCAGGTGGTCCCTATTTCGCCACAACTTCAGCTGACATATTACTACTAAAACCATTTAACAATCACATGATTCTCAAGAAAAAGAAAAACTCTGTTAATAACTAGGTTCTGTCAAACAAAAATTAGTATAATTTCTCTGTGTTTTCTCTTCCACATGAAAGCGTTATTCCTCTGCTGTAACTGTATAACATTACTGGAGAATTTAGGACATTCCCAGGTTCTGCAACCCAATAGCTCAATGCACAGGAAAAAAAAATGAAAGAGAGAGAGAGAAAGAGAAAAAAAGATACTTCACTTTTTGCCAGCTGCCAGTTTCCACGAAAGTAATTTTATTTTAAATCAATACAGGGAGCTGCAGCAGAAAAGATATGGAAAGGCCATAGACTGGCACTAATCTGCTCTCTGGACCAGGTCTGTACATTTAAGCAACAAAATAATGCTAAGATCACACAGCAAAGACAGTAAATAAACTGCAATGATATGCCATGCATACCATCTTACCATTCTCTCTACTATCTCCCCTTCACCCTTGAAAGAATTTCATTACCCACAAAACTCAGGTTATCAGCATCTCTCACTATTAAACAAAAGTTGATACAGCTTATAGCCACCACTTCCTCTTACTAGGATAAAAAAAAAATAAATCCTCTTACCAACTGAAAAAGTTCCAGGGCCATTTATTGACCTGTAAAAGAAACCCAGCATCTTGAGTTGCATCCAGAAAAATCCCAGGCATCACAGGTTTCACAGCCATTATTCATCATCTTGAGGTTGTTTTAAAAGTCTAAAGCACAGAATGTGTGTTACATTAATCTATTCTTGATGCGACAGGTGCAGGGATTTGAGTTAAAGTCTGTATGAATAAGAAGCAATCCATCTTTCTTTTATTTGAGAGGAAGAAAGGAGGTCGCAATGACTGCTGAAAGACCTCACTATGTAGGTAGTATCAAAGATCAAAAAACGGTGACCAGGAAAGTGAGGAGCAATAAACCTAACTAACCAGGTTGCTCTCAATTTCTTACTGCCACCTCAGGACTCTAATTCCAGAGCTATAAAAACATCAGTTGTAATTTAAAGAGTTGAGAAGTGTTGAACAATACGTGGTCAAAAGTAAATCTGGGGAACCCATCACACAGAGATAGGTGGAACCCATCCCTCAAGGTGAGTGCCTTGCTGCAGGTGTACTGAGTAGGGTGAGGTAGAAGAGGGCCACAGCTGTAGCCAGGTAAAAACTCTCCTGACAGATGCGCAGCTCAGGAACCAAAAAACATAGAAGTCAGCCAAAAGATCAACTGGCTTGAGAATGTAAAGAAACTACCACAGAATGAAAGAGGTTAAAATGATATATATTTTTTTAAAGTAGGTTTATTGTACAAGCCATTGAGTAACATAAGTTTCCCTATAAATACCTATAAAAATCTCAAAATATATAGTTATACCTCAGATCTTCAGATTTGTTTTCTGAGTCATTTGGACAAAAACACTAGTTTTGTACAAGTTCATCCTTTGTTTTAAATATAAAGGTCTCCCTCTACTGCTTGTCAGAAGCAGAAATGCTATCTCACAAACTAAAACATTACTTTCTTCTTTAGAAACTGAAAACTGAAATATTGGATCACTTTTCAAGAGATAAAGTTTCCCTGCTCATAACTCTGACTTAAATTAAATGACACATGAAGTACATTTTCACATGAAGTAAGCACTTGATTTTTATGTGCTTTTTAAAGGAAAGGGTACATCCTATCGCCATTATGACTTTTCATATCATCCTCATTAAAAGAAACTGGGGTGATCAATATACCTTAATTCAACACAATTGTTGATAAGAGGATAAGAAAAGTAAAGAAACAGTTCTTGTGGTTTTTATTGGTTGGTTTTTTGGTGGTTTTTTGTTGGTGGTGGTGGTGGTTTTTTGTTTTTTGTTTTTTTTTTCCCCAATACATATAAATGTACCCAACTGGCTTGAAATCAGACTTCTAAGAGGAAACTCTAACTGCGTTGGAAGATTATTCATATTACAAGAGAATCAAGCAAACTTTGGCTAAATTTGGAGAAATGTTGATTCAATCACATATACAAATAGTGCCATTTTCAGCTTTTCTGAAGTCTATTGTGTCTTGGACCAGACTCCTGAAAGCCAATGAGGCAGTGACAATTAGTAGAAGTCGGGATACTTTTATTAGGTCTCAGCTGAAAATATTCCAATTACAAATGGAGATGGAATCAAGAAAACAATCATAGACATGGACCTTGGCTGCTGTAGAGCTTTGCTAACAGAAAGAGAATAACTACTGGTCAAGAATCAGGAATCAGTGAGTTGATGCATCTGCTCACAATGGCATTAAGACACACAATCTCTAAGTTCAGCTGAAAGATTAGCATCAGTTCTTTTAGCTATTTTGCCTGAAAATATGTTACCTGCCTTATGTCTAATTATTTTTTTAAGCTTGTCTTTGCCTCAATCACAGCTTACAGTATATGGTTACAGATATTGATAATATGTGTTGTCAACAGGTCATGACAGTCATAGAGGATTGAAATACTTCAAGTGGTGGCCAACACTGTGGAAATGAATGAATGTTTGTATTGCATTAAGTAATTTAATTAGTAATAAGTTATAATCCAAATCTTTTACTCCAGTAGAACTGTTCTCATGTGTTACAGCTGCTTTTGTCAACACTGGCTTAAAACAATCAAGTTCTAGAGGATCCCTAAAAGGTACCATGAATCCAGCTGAGACTCTTACTCTGGTTTTTCTTTTTTGGAACTATTAATTAAACTAAACAGATAGAGAAAGCATGCCTTCTATTAAAATAAAAATAAACAAACAAACAAAACAAAAAACCCACTACCTCTGTCAGTATTCTTAGGTATATAGAACAGCACCTTTATTTGTGCATTATTTTTAAATATATATCATTTTAACTATTTCTCTGGATTTTTTCTGTTTTGTTAAAAATATATCAAAGGCTTATTTTTGTACTTGTGCTCTTTTTAGCCACTTACCACTGTTATATTTTTAGGACATCTCAAATTTATCACATGTACTGATACTTAAGTGTCATTCATAAGCTATTCAAACAAAAATTCAGATCACAAAAGTCACTACACTACAAGATGCAGAATTCATAATGACAGAACTGAAGGAAGCAGCAAAATAGTTCTGCTTCTAAAATTTCGCTTCCATATTCAACTCATCCACCATCTTAAAAATAAAAAAGGCACACTTAAAATTCTCTTAGGATTATTATTCACATATGCATATGTGCAACTTATTTGCAAAAGCAGTGACAGTAAAATTATCTTGCTTATTATTTAAACTTCTGTTTGTGTGAGTTTTTGTATGAGTCATCCACAGAAAACTAACACAGAACAATTGTTCTGTGCTGCTTTTGTAATTAAGACAATATGCTTTCAGAAGCATTTTCTTATCACTTATAATCTGAGGAAATAGAAAAAAAAATAACGTGGGCTCAGTAGATTATTCAGGCAAAAGAAAGAAACTATAATGAAATGAAGTTTATTTAATGTAATCCTCTTTACTGACAGGAATAAAATCTTGCTTCTTGAGGTCAAAAAATGTCCAAAACTGCTCAGTGCTTGCATTTTCACCCTGAAGTCGAACTGGCTGAAATGCTTTTTCTATAACATCCCACATATTTCAAACTATGCAGTTCATGTTGATTTGCAATTTCCTTCTCCAGATTCAGTGATTCAGAGGCATACATCTGCATTCTGCATTTTGGGTATGGATACAATTCTAAGCTTATTGTTTTATTTTAAAAGAAACTCCATAAATTGTTTTGAATTGAACATTCTTGTGTATCTCATTAAATCTGTATCAGATATAAAAGCTTAAAATGCAGTTAAGAAAATAAGTTTGCCATAAATTCAGGATGGTGCCATGGATTCCCACAAGTCAAAGTCTGATATCAAGCCACTTTTTCAGAAATGCAAGATCATAGCTCAGAAGTCCTGAAAGCGTATAACCATATACTTCTCTTCCATCAAACCATGTAAAGTATTAAGTGAAGATGCGAGTGTTTCAAAAGACATTTCAGCTTCAAAAGCGTTTCTGAAGCGCAACATAACAGTTAAAACCTTCCCCAAGGATCTTTACAGAATAATTGCTAGAAGTGTTATTTAAAAATCAGTCCCCTTTTCTTGAGAAAACAGTCTATGAATGTGAAAGCTCTGTCTTACTGTTATTTGTAATTCCCGTGTAAATTCAAAGCAGAAGCATGTTGAGCAGAATAGCAAGAGTTGTTCCATCATGGTTCCAGACTATAGGTAGCAGAAGATCCTACACAACTCTTCTAAAGCATCAGCTGTTTACCTTCCTTGTAAACTGGGTTCTCCATCAACTATCTGGAGTACTGGCCAAAATAAGTAATCTCAGCAAGTGGCAACAGTGACTTTCTCAAAGCATTCAAGACTCAGCTACACAGCTCGTGTCTGGCACAAAATAAGTGACCCATTGTTGTTCTAAACTGTTTTTGTGCATTCCAATGACATTGCCTGAAGCCTGGCCCAGCACTAAATGCAACCTAATTACTGCTGCAATTTATACATCAGATCTAGGCCCCTAGGAATAAAACTTATTTCTTGGTACTTGTAAGTATGCATCAAGAAGCTTGAAGTTCTGAAGCACATACTGAAGCATAAACACTAATAGCATGCTGTACTGCAGCCTCCCTCAATGCTTGGTAATTCATGGCTGGTGTTCAAAACTGACCTGAAAGTCCATACGTTTTTGTAGAAAAACTTTTCCAGCTGAAATCATCCCAAGCCTCAAAAGTTAAGCTCATCTGGTCCTGTTGTGACATTACCAACTAGAAGATTACATCTAACAAGTGAGGAAAAATTCATCCTCTGCAGGAAGCCCGGGGATATGGCATGCTCTTGGACAGATTGACAGCACCCACGAGTACCCTTGGGACGTAGCCCACACAGTGCTCCTTTGCTTCACAACAGTTTCTGCAACATTTATTCTAGAATGCTTCTTTGCAACTGAAAAACAGTGTATTTAAGAATATAAAGACTTTCACCTCAAGGAGAAACTGAAGATTGCCACCTCCTTGCCATACAGTGCGAAGTTAATGACAGCAGAATCAATTGATTAGATAGATAAGTGGAAGAGAAATGCTTCCTCAAATTAAAATGTCGTCCTCCCTCACTCTTCAAACACCATTTTCCAAGTAATCATCCTAGAGAAAGACTGGCAGTTTTTCCTTATTGAAGTCCTTGAAGATAGCAGAAAGAGCAATATTTTGTGGTCTGTAGGGAGCTTAAACACCAATCTGCTTTCTGTATGTACAGTCTCATAGGATGAAGTGCCAAACAGATGAAAGTAAAAGCCTGATAAGGCCCTGCTCCTCACTTCCTCTTGGGTTTATTGAAAAGCCCAGCTGTGCCCCTTACAGATTCAGAAAGAAGATTTTGACTTTGAAGACTGACTTTGCTGGAAACCAAAGTCACAAATCTTCAGTCCTGTGTTGTTGCTTAATTCATTCTTAATATTCTGTGAATGGCATCTGATGAGTACTTTTATACATTTATGTTTTGATTACTAAATGAGCATGGAAATGTGAGTATCAAATGTTAGCTGTGCTATTTTCAGTCATATATTCTGCAAAGAAACATAAAACTGGAATGCAGCACCTGTATAATCTGAGTTCTGTGTTACTGGAAAGGGTGTGAAATAGCTACCACATTCTCCAGCTGAAAGCAGGGCACTCATATCACACTAATCGGCTTTAAGTAATCAAATGAGTTAAGAAGTGTTTCTGCTGGGCCGATATTGTTTAAGAGCACTTAAAACAAGAAGTGTGTGATTTTGAAATCTTTAGTAATATTTCAAGTCCTGCCCAGCTGGATTAACTCATGTTAATGCTATGGTAAGTCAACACAGTGGTCTTCTAAGTGTAGGATCATCCTGTATGCACCATGGCAAAGTAGGACACACACAGGTGTTATCATTGAATGTACTGCAGAAAGGATTTCTTGGACAAGCCTACCTCACTGTTGAGCTACAGTGCCACTAAAATAATTTACAGCTACAGAAAAAAAAAAAAAAAAATTGGAAGCATTGCTTTGACAGAAGAAGACAACACAATTTTCCATAACAAGATTAGGATATATTGAACATGACTTAATATGCTGAAACCGATTCTGATCACTGGACCTGTAATTATACTTATTTATTACCGAAAGGCAATCATGAAAGCCCTATTTCTCCTAGTGTTTTATTAATTCTGCCTCCCCAGAACAGTTTAATTTGGTTCAGAGCTTTCCTGTCAAGATCTTTATTTTAAATATTTATTCTAAAATCAAACAGGCCTCGAGTTTATAACTTAAAAGTAAGATCAAGACATTCACTTGTCTGCACTTTTATCTACTTTGTTTATGCACAGTGAGATATTTGTTATTTCAGTTGAGACTAAAACATGTAATTGTTTTTTATTATTTCAGATGTCTTGAGCCACGTCAGATATATCCATCCACCCATACCTCATTGCACTCTACTACTAGAAATCAAACATTTAATAGGCTTTACAGACTGCCGCAACTTTTTCAACATCTTGGCAAAATTTGAAATACAACAATAGAGAGCATAACAGAAGCATAACCCCTCTGACTCATGCAAAGCTTGTTCTAATGGTCTGTACTTCTCTGTACCCACTACTCTGTCAGAACACCAGTCTTCTCTTCCACATCCACAAATATCTTTTCTACCAGGAAAAAAAATTCTGTGAGGGAAGAAGATTAAAGTCAATAACCCTAGTGGCAGGGGAGAGAGCATAAATGAGCAAATGGAGTGGCCATGGTCCTTATGCCTCAGTCCAGGAACATTCCTCTGCAACAATCTTGGCAAAGAACAAAAAAGTGACCTTGTGTTAGGCACTGGGAAGAGAACTTCGTAATAGAGAAGCTCTATCCTATTCTGCTCCATCTGCCAAGTGTTTTTCTGGCACATTCAAAAATAAAATGTTCAAATCAAGTTCAAACTAGAACGTTTCATCCAGAAAGTATTCCTTATAATTTGTTTCCAGTAAAATTTAATATATATATATATATATATATATATATATATATGGGCCTGCTTCTGCAATTTCTTATGCACATGAATCTTAAAAGTCAAAAAAAGAAAGTATGGAGTCAGTCTTTTTCATTGTAGCTGTGCCTCATCAGCTGACTCACATACAGAGATAAATCTTGGCTGAACATTTGATTTAATAAATCTTCTCTTTCTACTGCTATATTAAATTATCTTCTCTCAACCAACCTTACTCTGAAGGGTTCATGGTTTGACATACCTCTTCTAGCTAATTAAAAGAAGAATGTCAGTTTATGTCATACCATCTTCCTTTCCTTCTTTGTTTGCGCTTGGAGATGCTTATTCTGAAAGGCAAGATTCTTATTGCAGCTTCTCCCTTCAGGTTATAAGGCTATTACAGCATGTTAGTCTAGTCTGCAGATCTACCAGTTCACACAGAACTGTAAAGAGTTTTTCCCCTTTCACAGCAGAAAGGTACTTTGCACAACTGATGTGTAGTTCCACCTTTTAGATTAGCTGTGATCCTATCCACAGAGCTGTAATTGAGCTGACATCCATGCTCTACATATTTTTATACTACTGAAATGAGGTGTACTGTCAGACTCTAAGAATTTTCATCTCAGATCATTTAGGTAAAAATCTACTCAAGATTCCCACTTGAACTCAGTTGACAGGATACTGTTGTCAGGACTGATTTCTCTACAACCTTTAATAAATTGTAGTTTGTTTCCACCACTCAGTCCTAAAAAGATACTCTTACTCCTAGTAATTTTGTGACTAAGTTGATAACACATAGAATTTGGTTTTCTAAACCACGCTCTTGTGCAAAAACAGAAATTTTTTGCAAACTATCTTCAGTTATAATCAGATGCCAATGAAACTTTTATCTAGAAGAAGAGCAGTCTGTATATTAGTTTGAAGTGTAGGAATGTGTGTCTGTTAAAGATTTGTTCATTAGTTTAGTAGTTGGTTTTGTTCATTCATTTATCTCTCATTATGTTCTTGACAACATAACATTAGTGACAGGAGAAATGTCATATAATGGCATCTTAGCAATATTAAGGCTGCTAAAAATGATTTAACATACTTTCATGCTAAAGACTGAAACTCAATTTACTAATCAAGCTCTTTATACTGGTTCCTCAAGATCCAGCAAAAGAGAGTGGATCAGTCTTCTTCACAGCTCTTCATTTTCACTAGCTAGTATACTTGGTGAATGGAGACAGAACAATTCTCAGCTTTAAATGCCTCTTCCACATACCTGCTCTCCTGCCACATAATTTTAGTTCCATGCCTATAATATTTCTCAAAAAAGAGCACTTTTTTTCTATTTCTAGCGTGACAGATCTATATATATATATATTTATTTTTTTTCTGGATCTGAATTATGGTCAGGAAAGTGCAATCTTTACTTTGGTGGTTCATGTTTACAATCACTTAGAAATTCTGTTTCCACAACAGTGAAAAGCCCACTATAGGGAAACCATAGTTTGTCCTCCACATTTTTATTGATGTTATTTTAGACATACAAAAACTCACAAGAGCAGTCATGTTAAGAACTCAGCAAAACAAACCAAAAAAAAGTACAAAATTTCTCTTAATAATCCTGTAAATAAGAAAAAATTATTAAGAAATAAAAGCACTTGTGTGTGACCTGCTGAGCCTGAAGGTTTTTTGGGCTGCTCTGCTGTTCCACTATCTTTAACCAGTCAGCAATTCAGTCTCAGAGAAGATGTTCTTGCAGGAATGAAAAATGACCATGAGTCCAAGGGATTATGAAAACATGCTAAGAGTCAATAAAAAGGTTCTGTATAAGTCATTCTGAAAGCATTTAAGGCAGTACAGTATTTATAACTCTGTCAAGCTATTGAAAGGAAACTTCTCAGAGTAGCAAAAGAGGCAGTAGCTCCTCAGTGTTTTGTGCTGTATTCACTTTTCTTTACCCCTTCATCCTCCCTCCCCTAATGCTAGCCCTTATTAGCTTCTGGCATTTTTCAGCCTGAAGTACTACCATCATAAATGACAAAGAAAAGGAGATTTAAATGACTTTAATTCCTAGTTCTATTTTTGGCTTTCTCAAACTTCTGGCAAGTTGTTTCACTATGAAAATTTTGTGAGAGACCATTAAATTTAGAATGGAAGATGGCAAGGAGGATGTAAATCATTTTACAGGCATTAACGATTATTGAAAAGAAAATAACATGACTGGCTCCTGCATCAACACAAAATAAGCAGTAACAGCTTCTAACATTGTGGGACATCTTTCCTCCCTTTCTTAAGAGAGAGAGCTCTCTTAGATTGCTATCCATTTCTTAATGTGCAAAATGAATCAACAGTGACTGAGCTGAGCTAAGGAGATAAAATGCTACAGAAGAATCTTGGTAACAGAAAAATAAGAACACAGAAAACAACATACTACCAAACTGCAGCACTTTCAGTCATATAGAGAAGTGAGCTACTTATCACATAGTCTGATCCACTGCAAAACAAACCAGCTGAAATTCACTCTATTACTTCCAAACCATGGTTCTACCTCTGGAAGACATCTGGAGGGAGTGTTTCTACTTTCAAAATCAATAAATGTTTTTGACCCACTTTGTGAGGGTAGGTCAGTCTTCTTTCTATATCCTGTTCTTCTCAGGACTTTCTACTGCCATGCAACAATTTCCAGTTACCTTTCACATAAAATCAGTTTGAAACAGGAAATACATTGGGGGACCTTACTTTTCCTTTCCAAATCAAAGGTTCATCTGGGACACATCTTTCAATTTGCTGTTCTGGAGAAGGTCTGTAGGGAGAAAGGAATACTTAAGTTCTGGGGCCATATGTAGTAGGAAAGACACTGTCCTGCAGAATATCTATATGTTACACAGAGAAAGGAAACACTTATAGTGTTATATAAAGCACTTATGCTTACCAACAAATTAAAATTACACACAAAAAAAGAATCCATGTGCCTAGTGTCAGGAAAGAAACACAAGCAATGCCTACACTCATAAGCAAAATGGGACACATCCTGTTCTGTATGTCTGAGGACAAATGACTCGTTACAGCTTACATTCACACAGCTAAACTACACTGTCTTTTCCGTAGAGCAACTTTGTCAGTAGGGTAACCGTGTAGTTTATTAATGTAGACACAACCCTAAAGGCTGGAACATCAGTAGAGTATATATTGTAATACGCACTGCACATGTCAGAAAGAGTGACATTGGCAAGGTCAGGGTTGCAGAGCACAGAGACACTTCATGTCTAACAAAGTAGAATTGGAAAGTGGAAATTATTTCAGTGAGGATGGCTTACAAAATAGCTACAAATTCTTTAACTATTTGAATAGAACTTAGCAAAAAAAAAATACTCTCATAAGATGCTCAGTAATTTATTGAATAGGATGCACTTCAATATTTTGAACAAATTACTTTCAAATTTAAATCTAAATATGAAAGAGCAAGTCTATGTTCAATGTTCCTGGGTAAAAGAAAAAGGAGATTCATTATTCCCCAACACCAAGAAAATAAGGCTAGATAACAGGACTCCTCTAGAGGATTTCTGGTACTGGAACTTGAGTTCCAGTTGAGTAGTAATGCTCAAAGGTAATATAGATGTGACTACTGCAATTTACACGTGGCAAGAACTTCATTTAGATCCAGAGTTAATACTTCAAGTGGAAAGTTTAAAAGTCTAATGTACAGTACATGTAGCATCCATAGGAAGTCATATTTTTATGGGATCAGCAAAGCAGAGAATGGTCTCTTAGCAGACAGGGAAAGCTATCGAGGCATTTGAAGACAAAGACAATTTTTTTTCAGAAACATGATGAGTATCTGTTCTTCACAAGAGGAGTAAGAAGTGAAACTGGTCCCACAGCAGTCTCCAGTTTACTTATTTACTTTTTCTTTAATGCATCAATGTGATACATAGTACAGTCTTCACAAATAAAAGCTGTCATCTATTGCACTAAAGCTGAAGTACATGGTCTAGAATGTGTTCTACTGGATGAAAATGGGATCTGTAGACCCTAGGCTCTTGACCAAAACCTTGATCTTAGAATTATCAGCATATGCACAAAATATGAAGCAACGTGTAGACATAGCAAGACACATTGTGTAGTCAAGTCAACTAGAACTAATACTGAGCAGAAACAAAGATGGATCAATTAATTTTAAGTACCTGAAGATTTGGTTGAAAATTTTAAAGGGATGGAGGGAAATTTGACTTTCCAACAAAGACTTAGCAAAATGTTGCAGTCTAAAGAACACGTTTTCAAAGATAATGCTATACAGGAAACTAGAAAGATAATTGACAAGTTTCTGTGGCTCAAATTGAAAGAAAAAAAAGGGGGGGGTGGGGTTAGGATAAGATTAATTATCGAATCAGTAAAATCGATCAATGAGAAGCAAAAAATCTCACGATTCACGCTTCTTTGACTCAGGGAAGCAATAAAGAAATAAACTTTAAAGACTTATTTTTAAAACCTTTACAAGATTTACGAAGTCTCCAAGCTTTTGTAACATAAGAAACACGGAAGAGGCATTAATGTCCTCAGTTTAGATGCTCAAAAATACACCACTGCACAACACATGGCAAAATCATTACCTCATCTCTTTCTTCCTCTACAGACTCAGCGGGACAGCCAAACAAAGTCAGTTATGGAACAGAGCAATATGTCTACTCCCATTTCTCAGAGTTCTTTCTTCAATTTCCCAGAAATCAAGCAGTCCCATATTCCTCTGGGTAACTTCCCAAGGGCAAACACCCTTAAAATTACAGTATTTCATCCAGAAGTTCCCTAACTACACAAGCAGTAACAAGAAAAAGTATCACAAAATATAGGCACACATCATGACTGGACTGTTAAGGCTTTAATTTGAAAACTGAAATGAAACCGTGCTGACTCATTCCAGAAACCATACAGAGGTCTTCTGCAGAAGCCAGAAGGGCACAAGTGGATCTAACCTAGAAGCATGGAAAATCTGAAAGATGAGAATGTACTCCAAAAATTACAGAGCACATTTAACATGAAAACATAGTTACAGATTCTAAGAAATGTAGCATTTCCTGGCATTCTGTGGATGGCAAAAACTTAATTTTCGTGAGAAAAGAAAAAAAAGTTACAGCATTCAGAGTAATTTAAGAAAGCTTCCCTGAATGTGATCTTACTGGTTTAGAACATAATAGGTTCTACTAATATTTTAAAGTCCATTTCAAGTATTGATCTTCAGGTATTGCCACCACAAATACCTTCAGAAAGCAGATCTCTTAACATTAGTTAAAATTAAGAAAAAAAAAGAAGTTGGGCAGATTGAACACAGTGAATTTTTAGAAACTTGGGAAAAATCTTACAGAACCAAAGTCACAGAGTGTATCTTAAGAGCGGCAGAGTTTTAAAAGCCAGTCAGTTTATCCCTGTGCAATTGTATTTTATGCATATTTATTATGTATCTATAGTTGTCGCAAAACTCAGAATATTCCTTTAGGTATATTCTAATCTAGCACCAAACATCTCCTGGAGAGTCCCTGAGAACTACACAGTATCACTACAGAACCACTAGAAATAAGCAAATAATTGTCTGTTCAGCTATTTCAGGAGACAGTGAATAATCTTGAATGAGAATTATCTCACTATACATCTGTAACAACTGAGATTAATATTTCAAGGGATAAACTATTACAAGCATATAGTGGGTTTGTGATATTTTGCAAAATGCAAAGATATTACATTGTGATGTATAACTACTACTATTTTGGAGGCTCTACAGAAGCATGAAAAACCTTTTTCTGATATACAAGATGCTGCTGTAGATCAGGCTGATCTAAGCAAGCAGGTACTGCTCTTTGTCATGCTTTCCATTTTGCAGAGCCAACTTCTGAACTGTTAATAAATTCCGGTTTTATTGACATAAATAATATATATATATATTATTACCAGTATTGGCACAGGTTTCACACATAGTTGTAGGTGTAGGTAGCTATTATTTCAGAATGGCATTTCAGAGATTATCATTAAAATAAAATTTGATGTAACATACGAGATCCTCACTCTCATACTAAGCCCACACAAAATATCCATCCTTAATGTATTCTGTCCATGATTAGAATAAGAATTTCAATGAATCTGTGTTTTCACCTAGCTATGAATATTTTTGTTTTAAAAAAATCTAATATTCTAGAGCCCTTTTCTCAAGTCGAGTAACAGTTTAATTTCATGTCCTCAGGCAACAATAAGTGAGAACATTGAATTTAACAAAAAGGAAATCTCAGTACATTTGCTGCCTCATTTCTATCTTACTGCAAGCTTGCCAAAGAAGTATCAAAAGCAAATGAATGGTTTTGAATGTTTTAGGTCAAAAGACTTGACTGCGCATTAAATTATCTCAGTATTTTAACTTAAGACTTACTACTAGATGTTCCTAAACTTATTGGTACTCTCATTACAACAGCCTGATTTTTGTTAAGTTTCAAACAGTCAGAAGGAGATTTTTAAGTTAGATGGTGGAGAAAATGGAGACTTTGCATGAGAACTGGAATACTCCTAGACACTGACTGTATTGGGTATCTGACTCTGAAGCCAACACTGGATGAAAATAAACCTTTGACCGATAAGAATGCGAGTGAAATTGATTAGATAAGTCACTTGACCTGAAAGATTGCATTGACCACTGTCTCCAGTGCAGAAAGCCTAGAAAATTGCTCATGACCAAACTGCTGATAGTTCAATAGAAACTCAAAAAATAAGTGTCTATGTAAAGGGTGTTATTATATGGAAAATACAAGGAAAAAATCACAATGAAGTTCAGCTTCTCATTTTGATATCACTCAAAAGTATGTTTAGACATGCATACAGGGAGAAGGGAAATTTTTATTAGAAAAATACAAATAGAAGTAGTACCTCATATCTAGATATTTTAATTTGTTGACTTTATTTTGCAAGAAAGATCATTAGGTGAATGTCTTTTTAATCTGATATTTAGAAGAAATATTGTAAGATTATAAATACTGAAAGTACATTGAGACATTTTAGTGAAATGTTTATACCATGTAGAATGACAATATGAAAGTTTCCTGAAAGCTCAATAAAATACATTCAGCTTAGAGGGGGAAAAATCATTAGGCACTACCAGTAATTCAGCAACTTCCTGCAGAAAGCATCAAATCCTCCTTGCTCAAATGAGCAGCACTTTCATAAGCAGGAATGTTAAAGTATTTTCCTAGCTGATGCTCATTTGAACATGACCCTTGGTTATCAGAGGACAGAGAAACAATAATGCCTGTTCTCATCGCAAGGAGTTGCCACAGCAGCGATCAATGATGTGGCCAGGGTGAACATGACCAGAGGTGGCAAATCTCAGCAGCACTCAGGTATCTGAGAGCAGCAGAGAGGAAACAGGAGGGAATACAGACTTGTCCATCTAAGATGGTGTGGAGGAAGAAGGCAGACCCCTCTACGAAGATCAATTGTGTCTAATGCACCACCTGTACTCTGCAAGTGACAAGATGGAAAACAATAGAGAAATGGCATTTGTCAAGGGCACACTAGCAAGAGAAGCATTAAAGGAGAAAATCCAGGGTCTATGCCCTCACATTCATTCTGTGTACTACACACACATCCTGTAGCCTGATACTACTATTCATGCTGTTTTTCCAAGGTCTTGACTTCTGATTTTCTACCACATTATTCATCCCCAGATTATCAGCTAGGTTACATACACAAGTTTTCTTAATTTGGGTTTGCCTTACCAGATGGGTTGTTTGAAACAGGTAGGCAGCAACAGAGTCTGAAGATTTTGCAAACTAGATTTTCATTCTCATGTTTGGAAATCACCACAAGAATCCTCTTTCAGGAAGACCATTAATGTGCGTCCTTATCAATTCTTAGATAAAATCCTGAGCTTCAGAACTCTCAGTGTGTGAACACACTAAAACTTAACAGGACTTAAAATGCCTGATTCACTTTGGTAATCATTTTCATCATTTACTTTCTGAAATAGAATATTCTTCATGCAATAAAATTAATACCTGTTAGTAGGAAAGATATGGAAATAGATGTCAATAGTTCAAATATGTTTTCCAGAACAGCCTTTAACAAAGGCATTGTCCTAAATTTGGAAAGTTTGCAAGCACCACATTTGCCTTATAGAGTGTTCATAAGATTGCTCAAGTGCTATTTTTGTCAAGAAAACTGTTTGCAAATGCTAAGCCTGTTAAACAGGCAGTATTTACCTCAACTTTCATAAAATGTACGTATAAGATCAAGAGAGACAGAACTACAGAAAGTATTAAATAGGGTTTGCCACAGACATAAGCCAAAGAGAGATGGAGTTGATATATCCTAGAAAGGCAATAACCAGCACTTCCACACCATTTCTCTGATCTCAGAGCACCAATCTATTTGCATTAAGCTGCAAGAACCATTCTGCAAGTAATAGTAACCTATCTGAACAAAACCATACCATCTCTCAATCTTGAACTGGTCATTTTTTCATAGTCTGGATGCTACAATCTTGTAATTCCTTTCTGAAGGAAATGGCAATCCTACTCTTGCTGTAGATGGCCAAATGTAAAAGTGTCCCATAATAAAATATCATACTTTAATAAATAAACAAATAAACATACAAACACGAGCTTGCAACTATCTGCTGTTTACCTTAGGGTGAGTTTTAGGGCAACTTTCCCTTTAGACAACACATTAGAAAGTCCTACACATCTTTACATTTCATGGATCTTGGGTACAGCCATTGACTCAGAGTCCCTATGTCGCAATGGAGAGAGGTGGAAAAGCCTCACTTTATGTCCGTCTGCTCTCATATCTTCCTATATATCAAGCACAGGCCACTCTCCAAATGATTAGGTCTCAGACCCACTAAAACTGTGAACTTAAACCTCTGACCTGTTCTGCCATTCCTATATTTCTTTTTTCAAATTCTTTATGCTGTCAAACACATCAAATGTTGATTTTTCAAAATAATGTAGATATGAAGTTAATATTAAGAAAAACAATAAATTAATGCCAGATATCCCACCACATTTTTAAAACACAATATTTTGAAACTCATGGTTTCTTGCTTTTTTATCTGTAAGCTTAGTATCTTCTTAATGGAATACGTTTATTTAGGTTTTTTTTCCTATCTGAGGATCTTAAATACAGTTATCCATGTAAGAACTATATTACAATTACTACCTTTTCAGAAGTTAATCCTGAGCATAATCTTGCACTTTAACCTCTGATGATCATCACCATAGGGAATTTATTGTTCTTAAGAATATAAGTTATTACTCAGAACAACCCTACTCCTTCATGTAAGGTAAGCAAATCATTTTAAGTGATGACAGTTTTAGAGATAGATTTCCAAAGAGACAAGGAAAGTGTTGTCAAAGAATCTGGTGTTGATTGTTGTTTTGACTTGCTTTTTTTGTGTGAGTCTGTGTGTCTGTAGGTGTATGTTTTGATTCAGACTTTTTTTTTTTTATTTACATGAAAAATTTGAAATGGAAAATGTTAAAGATTTCTCTTGGGCAGCCTATGTATATACTTCAAACATTAGTCGTGCATTCCTACCTGAAGTGTAGGAGTCTCAGTGGAGGAATCCTAGCTTCTGAGCCCAAGACATTAGAGATGTATTGCTGTGTTTGCTAATAAACCAGCTCCCAGAAGAGAGCTAATTTTAGGTTTTATGTGAAGCATAGGCTCTGTTTGGAGAGCAAGTTAGAAAAGGAAAAAACTTGCCAGTGAAGGCTTTATGTAAATATTGGTCAGAATGAAAGCTTAAAATAGTTCATACGTAATTTTGTTTGTATTAGCACATTCAGCAGCTTGTAAGACATAAAACTGGTTTCATACTCTGAGCACAATGTGTTCATTAAACCTGAATTTCCAGACAAAAAAATACAAAGGATCCTGCTACCCAATGCAGTTTAGCTGCACCACTCTCTGTGAGGAATGTCCACCATTTATTTTTATACCCTGTAACACCTCAGACAGACAAAGACTGCTAGAGCAAATATACAGCCAAAGATAACAAATGTAGCTTCTTCCTGGAATATATTTAGAACTGCACAAACAGCATCCAAACTGGCTGTTTTTTTTCTAACTTCAATGTCAATTGTCTGGATTTTAACTAGGCATTCCAACTTAAAAATAATATATATGTATATGTATATGTATATATATATATATATATAAAATGAAGATCAACTTCAGAAATAAAGGCACATTACTCTGGATTACTTGGGGCAAGCAACAAAAAATCCACCTCTTGCCAAACCTCTACAGGTCTGTCAGTTACATATTTCAAAGAGAAAACTGGCTCTTAGAAAAAAAAAAAAGACATTACAGAGAAGAAACAATCTCAGTTAGGAAGGGACTGTGTTGGTGAACTGAAGGAAGTGGAAGGAAGGACTCCTGGTTTCCAAAGCGTCCGTTTATCAGGATTTGAGCTTCACTTGTACTACCCTGGCTCATATCACACCCAGTGTTATGCACTGTCAAGATATAAGTCCTGTCCAGGCATGTCATCCTGTGAGTAGGACAGATCAGGATTTCTTCTGAACATAGGCCAAGAGGGGGGACAGAAAGCCTAAATGACATCTTCCATCCCCAAGTTTCAGTCAGTTCCCCTCTTCCATGAAAGAGGAACACTTGCCATACCTCTAACAAACACAGAGTATGACAACTTGTTGAAGAGATTGCTACTGAGCTTGAGCAGCTCTGTGCCACAAAGGCAGACTGCTCACCTCTGCAAATCATGCCAGACCTGCTCTCCATTGTTATTCTACCCAGTACTGCTTTGTTGCTGAACTCTTCACCATGCTTCCTCAACATGTAGAGTTCAGGAGAGAAAAGATGAAAAATGTTGGCAGACACACCCCAAAACATCCCTGTAGTTTAGGAGGAAACACATTTCCATCCTCACTCCAGGATGCTGAGCAGACAGCTAACAGTAGATCCTAGCATACAAGAGCCTCAGAAAGGTGCTTTGCAAAACAACAGACTGCAAGTTACCTTACAGCCTGTTTTATTTTCTTTTATAATCAGGTAAGTATCAATAAATCTTCTCATAACTTCAGGATCAGAATCTGCACAATAAAATTAGACAGTCAGAAATTCATTCATCTGAAAAACATCCCTTTCTAGTTCATGTTATGATTGTACAAGGTACGAATTTTGCTATTTCTGCTAAATTTTTTCATTAGCAAATCAATGTTGTTGAGCTTATCTAAAGAAAGCAGCAAATGTAGGTAGACTCGAGGCTCCTTCTGAAACAATTCAGTCTGTTTTCCAATTAATGTAACAAAAAAAAAATTGAAGTCGAACAATTCATCTCCCCTTCTCATTTCATTGCCAGCCAATGTCCTGGAATTCAATAAATAATGTGAAAATATATTTTTAATAAGTATATTTTTAAGCATAGCAGGTAGAAAGCTCACTCGGTTACTTTTTTTCAGTAAAGAAATAATTAAAATGTGGGGTTTTTTTTAATTCAGGAGATTAAATATTTTTTTAAACAGCAGTGAAAAAGAACATCCCAGATTCCCACAGCCAACCTCAAACTGTGATTATCACATAATACAAAAAATTTGGTTTATTATTAAGAAGAGAGTTTATTAGAAAGTCCTTCACTGTTCTCTAAATAAAGCAAAGAATATAAATGCTATTTAAGAATTTTTCTAGACATTTGTCAATTACTCATTCTCAGTTTCTTCTTACAGAAAGGAGTCAGAATTTCAGCCAGGTCTGATGATACCAACCCTCCCTCCTAACTCCCAAAGCATCTTCTATAGGAATGTCTGTGAAAACACAAAACTTTACATAAATTTACTGGTTGTATCACAATTGTGCTTAATACTTTCTGAGAAGACAAAATGAAATACCATCATCTGTATTTGTCTACAGTCTTCAGATCAAGTTATTGATCGTACTGTAGGCTGTATATTCTAAGACTGCAATGTCTGCAAACAGTAAGAATAACCTCTAGGCAATATGGATTGGAAAATTCTTTTCATGGCTGCTGCTTCTAAGTAATTCATTTTAAACCTGTATCACTGAGAAATTACTGAAAAACTTCCAAGCGCTGAAGAGAAGTTTAACTAAGTCCTCAGTATTGCATCAACTATTAGCTCATAAAGATGGATTCCATAAAAGATAATAATAAAAAAAAAAAAAAACCAAGAATTATACTCCTAGTTACAAGGCACAAGTTCCCTTCCTGAACTGCATAAGCTAACTACAACGTCAGTCTTAACTTGAAATCAATTAAAATATCATTTAAGAATTAAAAAGTAGCTAGTGAATTCAAACACTGGAAAACACCCAAGATTTCCCCAATGCAGACCTAACTACACCATCTGAGTCTATATACCATATAACATGAACTGATTGCACAAGCATGCAATGGAGGGTGAAAGGAAACGTGGGCCTGTAACAGAAATGTCTGTTGGTCATTGTATTCCTGTTGTTGTTTTCTCTTTGTTGTAGCTGTTGTTTTATTTTTACTACAAAAGCTACAAGCAGTTTCTCATGCAGAGTTAAATTCTTGTATAACCAGTGTTTTAAGAAGCATGGCACACTTAAAGAGATCCTCACATTTACCAAGCTAACCCTTCAACCCAAGAAGAAACTGTACTCAGTTACAGTCATCCCTTTGATTAATGCTTCATTATCTCCCTTGTCATCCCAAGATGTCAGTTGTGATCTACCTTCTTCTGAACTCATCTAATCAGTTTTCCAACTTTTCTGCACACATTAGCCCTCCACACTCTCGCTGCCTGCTGCTTCATCTTTTCTATGCAAGTTTCTTTTCTAAAATCCCTTATTATGCAGTGAAATCTGATAGCAAAGCAAAAGCATGTATCCAGGGACTAATATCATAGCCATGGGTGACAGATGCAGGAAAAGACTGTTCTTTGCCTTGCTGCTTTCATGCTTTCCAGCAGAGGGTGGTTAGATCTTCAAAAAACCTACTAGGAGTTGAACCTGCACCTCTTCTCAACTAGTGCAGAGATTAAGAGAAGCACATATAGGTTTTAGCACAGTAACTGAATGACAGAGAAGTTGCTGAGTGATAAGAAGGGTGAGGGGGTTGATCTTTTGGCCTAACAGAAACACTAGGCCAATAGATCTGAAGTTCAGGAATGGGGGTGTCTTCACGCAGTGAAAATGCAACAGAGTTCTGATCTGTTAACTGCCAAAAAGGAGAAGGGGCACTGACCTGGAGTGAACGAGCTCAAAAAGCAGTGAAGTCAGAGCTTTGACAGTAAGAATTTGAGTATGATTCTGTTACTGAATGCAGAACTGCATGCAAAATAAAAAAAAAAGTGTGTAGAAATAAAGAACAGGTTTTACGTGACCTACTGGAACAAATAAACGTGATCAACAAAACACAGATTACTTTCACTTCCATTTGAAGCATTGCTTTCTCACATCAGGAGTTTCTGATCCGTCACAGAAGGCTACAGACTACTAAAGAATTAACCCTCTTTTCTTCTGTGGAATAGTATGCATCTTTTTGGAAAAATGAGGATTTTTTTTGTTGTTAACCTAATATACTTTAGCAACACTATGCTAAAATCAAGCATTTGGAAAACAGGCTAACTGGTAATAGCGGCCAGATATTTCTGTTGAATAGTATAGAGAAGGAGAGGGTATAGCAATATTAATCTTTTTTTTTCTTTTTTTTCCCCCCCATTCACAAGCAGTTTGGGCACTGGGCCGTATCCCCTGCTCATAAGTTTCAGTAGTGTTATGGCCAACTACTCTTTTGTGCCATAAAAATTTCATATCTGATGAATGGCAGTAAATTAATTACAAGCAGGACAATATTTTCATGACCTAATAGTCATTTCTGTAATAGAACACAAAGGACTCCAGCACCTACTTACTGTAGATGGATAGTGATACAAAAGAGGACTCCAACTGCCTCAGTGATGATAGATCAAATGGAAATTTATCATTGTAACACAGACCACATGATCAAGAAAATAAATCCTTATTTATGTAGTTTTTCTCTAATATTTCCTATTCTTCTGTTTAAAAGTAAACAAATATATTTAAGGTCATATCTGCTCCTTCATAACTAGTTCTTCTCTACATTCCACAGTTTGCTTGTTAAAGGACTTATCCAACACCCAGTAGAGCCAAATTTGGTTTGAATCCTAAAGGTGATGTAGCATTGAACTAGAACAGCATTTAAGGTCCTCATCTTTGTAACACTATGAGCTATTAACAAGATCCATAGAGCTTAGATGTTCCCCTACTTCCTGATTTACAGCAGACTTCACATCAGACTCTTTTCTGAATTCCCTTTATACTGTAAAAATGTTCTACCAGGTAGGACATTGAGCTGGAGGCTCCAGCTCTCATTCGGGTTCTCATTTTGGAAACAGGTGATTTCCTGGCTCAGGTAAAAGCCTCACACTTTCAGCTTAAAGAAATTTTAGATTTAAGACTTAAGTCTATAACTAGGCTAATACCTCGATTATTGTGCTGCAGTTTAAATTTTTGTTCCGCAAAAGGAATCTATAATCTTGCAAGTATTCATGTAGCAATCAAAAAGATATAAAGTAAGTAATCTCTGCACAGAGCTAAGGAACTATTTTGTTAGTAAATTCTCAGCTTGAAACATTGTCTTTTTACCTACAGTTCTCCATTAAAGTAATAACTAAAAAATGTAAAACCCTGTAATTTTTTTTGTGTCAGAAAAATTATGCTGAGCAATTTTAAAGCAGTAAAGATCCTTTAAAGTCACAGAGAAAAAATGATAAGCTATATTTCTTTATTTATACTGTGGATCTGATGAGAAAGCATATCTTAAGAGCAAACAGAAAGGAAGATTACATAAGAAACATTTTTTCTGCCTAAGGTAATCACTAATAATGAACATCACTGAGCATTTTAGGAGAAGGGGATTTCACCCATAGATAGTCTAGGACTCATGGCAAACATTTTACACAAATCAAGATGTTTGACTTCAATCAAGCTTTGTGAATGTGTATGTTAAGAAAGGTAATCACAGTAATTAACACTATAAAAATAGCAGTTAAAACAATATCTACTAGGAACAAATGTAGGTTTCAGGAGAAGGCAACAGGTAGATTTTGAGATCTAAGAAAATTCTATTTTTTTTTCCCATTAGGAGATATAACACATTCATTAATATGTCATGTTTACACTTACAGCACAGAAGCATAGAAGAGCACTATAAAATGGACTTGAGAGATTTGAAACCTGTTCCCAGACTAGATGCTGCTCTCTTAAGCGGCAAATAAGCCACTATCTCACTGTACTCTGGGATGTCCACTGGTAAAATTATACCAGTTATAACACTATAAAGAAAGACAATATAACTGAGAGTTATGGGCAAAAAAACACATAAGTATTTAGCAATATTTTCATGCAAAAAAAACATACTTAGTCTTAAAAGAAATATTAGCCACGTTCACAAAATATGCTTTAAATTGTTTATTTTAAAATAGCTACTCTCCTCCCTTAGCTGAATTTCGGTCTTGTCAGACCACTATAAAGGAGACTTGGTCTCCACTTGGCTGTGACGTTTCAGCATGCACAAAGAACCTAATCCAAATAGAGTTATTCTTTTTAAAGTATGACTTGCCAGAGTTCCCCAGTAAATTATGACACCACCTACATTAAAGTTACATTTCCCCTTCTTCTTTGCAGATCCCAGTAACTAAGATCCTTCTAATATTGGGTGACATGGACAACTAACTTCCAAGATAGATTCTGTATGTACCAGTGAGTTATGCAGTCATTTTCAAAGGTGACTAACTGGAGCTTTAGCACAAAGCCATATAGTACCAAAGAAGGATCATATTTCTGAATATGCATTGAAGAAGGTCTCTTCACAGCAGTAAAGCATACACTTGGTAATAACTAGCTGCACAACCAGGTCTCTAAAGCAATTACCTCATTCTTAAAGTCCCTGTTTTCCATTACCAGACCTGGGGTACATCCACATCCATGAATCATACAAACAGTCTTAAAATCCTATAGACTATGGCTTTAAGGAATACCATGGATGCAAAGTTTTTCTGACAATATGAACAGCACATATAGAGCTTTGTATCTTGTTTCTCCCAACATCAGGACAAAATACCTGCCAACTCCAGCAGCACATCAGTCACACTGTCACAAGATCTTGCCTCCAGCAGCTGTGGCAAAACAGTGGCGAGTCTTCCTGCACTCCCACATGGACAACTGCCTTTTTATTAAAATCTCAAACGAATAGTCTTTAACTATGCAGATATAAAACCAGAAGACCACCAGGAGCACAGGTTACTGCATCCCATCGCTCTCCATAAATCCTGAAGGGGAGCAGACATTATCACCAAAATGGCTCCCACTCCCCAGAGGCATAGCACAGAATAGGTTACACTGACAGGGTCCTGCCTAGAGTACACCAAGGGATGGCAGCTCCTGAAGGTGAAGGAGGACACAACAGCACTCCATGGCCCTCAGGAGCCTGGTGGGGCCCCAGGGCCTCAACATATGCCTGGGAAAACACAGACCATCTTCCTAGGAAAAATGACCGCTTAATAACAGCTGGCAGCAACTATAGAAAAATGAAAGCAATACAAGTCTTTAAATGCCCAGAAAAGGGGATTTTAATAGATTACAAACAGCCACTCCTGAGTTTCAGTTTCATACTGAGATGGGCCAAAATAAATTCCTCAGATGATAAAGCTTGCATTTTGCAGCTTAATCTTCAGGTCTAGAGTCATCCTACTTGGGAACCTACAAACTGCACGCTAGCAGCAATATGCAACATAGTTAAGCACTGTCTTACTACTTGATCTATAATGAAGTCTACCACTGATTTGACTCTAAAACAAAAGACTGAAAAAAAATATTCCGGCTGGTCCTCAGAGACAATATATGTGGCTATTACAACTGCAAAAATCCACTTGACCCAGATGTATATCCAAATGTATATCCAAATTCAAGATCTTGCACCCGGGTTGAGGCAAAATCCATTACCAATATGAGCTGATGGATGAAAGAACTGAGTGCAGCCCTGACAAAAAAGACCTGGGGCTACTGGTGGAAGGGAAGCTGGACAAGAACCAGCAATGTGCCCTAACAGCCCAGAAAGTCAGCCATATCCTGGGCTGCATCAAAAGAAGCATGGCCAGAGGTTGAGGGAGGTGATTCTGCCCCTCTACTCCACGCTGGTGAGGTCTCACCTGGAGTACTGAGTCCAGATTTGAAGTTCTCACTACAGGATAGACATAGATCTGTTGAAGCACATTCAGAGGCAGGCCACAAAAGTAATCCAAGATACAGAACACCTCTCTTACAAAGTCAGGCTGGAAGAGCTGGAGCTGTTCAGCTTGGAAAAGAGAAGGCTCTGAGGTGACTTGATAGCAGCCTTCCAGTATCTAAAGGGAAGCTATGTGAAAGAAGGGGACAGATTCTTTAGCAAGGTCTCTGGTGATAGAACAAGGGGAAATTATTTCAAGCTTAAAGAGGGTAGATTTAGGTTAGATACAATGAAAAAATATTTTGCAGTGAGGGTAATATTGCACTGGAACATGTTGCCCAGAGATGTGGATGCCCCATCCATGGACTTTCAAGGTGAGGCTGGATAAAGCCCTGGACAACCTGATCTAGCTGTGGATGTCTGTTCATTGCAGGAGGGTTGGACTAGATGGCCTTCAGAGGACCCTTCCAACTCTAGGGATTCTATGATTCTGTATCCGTGCAAAATTTGTTCCAGAATCAGTATCAGGATTGTAACACTTCCAGACTGTTTCACAGTTACTGCCAAGAGATAAGCAATGAGCACTCAAAACATAATAAACTGAGTGATATGGTAAATTCAGATTGCTTCACACTATGTGATCTTTGAAGAAGGGAGAAAAAAGATGGTTACCGAATGAACCTTGTTAAGAGAATTAAAATATTTCTGAAGTGTTTTCCACATGATTGCAGTAATAAACAGAAAATCCCTTATGGCTTGTAAGGAGAAAAAAAAAAAAAGAATTATAATATTAATCTTCTTTGTTTAAAAGCAAAGAGAGAGTGTGTCTAAGAAGTATCTATGCTTCTATTTTAAAGTAGATATAAACCCTAGATTTATTGCTTTATGAAGACAGAGATTGATTATCTGGCCACACAAGAATGTACATATTAATAAAATAAGAAATGGTCACCAAAGGTATATTCAGAAAAGAAAAATTTTCAAAAATTTGCAGAATTTACAGATAGAGGCTCAGACCACTAAGTACTTTTGGTATTTTATATCATATTCAGAGAAGAAATGGCTGAAAAACTGAACATATTTGTTTACAAACTGTCACGTGAAACACCTCAGCATCAGGCTTCGAAATTTATCTCAAGTGAATCTATTATCTACTTCAGGCTAAAATGATTAAGTAACCCTCGTATAGACAGAAATGTTGTATTGGCTTGATTGGAATGTCTCTTGAGGCAAAACATTAGTATCTGACAAGCTGAAATCTAATACTGCCCAGCGGCAGGTGTATGTGAAAAGGAAACAGTAACAGCTGCAGGGACTCCCACCATCCCGAGCTCTGCATATATTTCTTCTCATCTTCATCTTCACATGATTCACTTTTCGACAATGACTGAAGTTAGTATGAGTTGACTCTACATTTCTCTATCCTGTAGGATGATGATGGATCTAATTAGAGAGATGCCCCCTTTCTCCACCTAGCTAGCACTTCACTCTGCAAGGATTACCATTAAAATCTTAGGGGGCTTTGTAATTAATACAGTGGAAATAGATGTAATACACTCACAATGTGGTCATGCAACAGACTGTTTGTCTACAGGAATATATTGTGATTGCAATTGGAGTTTTGGAAAAGCTTGGAAGCTTTCCAAATCATTCATAAGGCTCCAACTGTGTGAAGCTCCTGTCTAGGAGTTGCACAACATCTGAGTTGGCTTGTTTAAGCATGGTGAGGAACAAACATCCAGAGACTCTGTGTCTTTTTAAGAGATCTCACTCAAACCTATTTCCCATATGTGTGTTCATCTATATTGGAATAAGGAAAGTTAGCTGGGATTAATTTTTATGCTCAAATTCATTTGAAAACATAAAATTTTGAATATACTCTCATCAAGTGTTGCTTGCTTGTTTCTATCTTTCTTTCTCCCTAAAAGCCTCCTAATGTACCTATGCTGGAATTTATATTTCTGATGCTAGCATAACAAGAAACTGATTTTCTAGTAAAACCTTGTTTTAGGAAACAGAAAATATACATTTTAAATTGTTCTGAAAGGAAATAAATCACATTTGTTGCACAGCAAATAGAAAAGTTTACATTTCCCAAAGTCAGGTTCATTGACTAGACTTCCAAGTATATTATGAATCTGAAAGCCATATTCTCCATTTGCTTTACATTTGCTGACACTGCAGGTCATTTCAGACACCATTGCTTCTATCTTAACTATAGAAGGCCCATTCTCAAGGTCAATGGAACTATTTCTGTTGAACTTTAATACTGTATCTGCACGTGCTAAATCCTGGATATTACACTATCGACTTACAGAAGAATGACTTTTTTCAGCTTGAGTACATCCTGTTCACCGAAATTTATATGGTTTGCTTCGGTGCCCTTATTAGAGCTACTCAGTAATAAGAAAGGTCTGGATGAATTTTAGAAAATCTCTTTGTACAACCATGCATTGCATCTCCCACATGCTCTTCAGCTTCCTTTCTGTGCCAGGCAAGGATTTATCAGGCAGACCTGTTCTGTGACATCCCCGTCAGGTTTAGTTCCCCACTGCCCAAGGTGGGCAATGAAAGAGTCCCTATGGATTGCTGTTAGTTTTCTGGCTACACAAAGGCCTGCAGACTGTGCATGCCCAAGAGCTAACAGCATTAGCCCAGCTTGGTAAATTCAAAGAAAAGCAGCAGGGAATAAACAACAGCAGCAAACATTATGAGGGGGGGGGGGGGGGGGGGAAGTAACAATAATAAGACTGCCTAAGCCCTCTTCTGCTTCTTATCTCTTTTTTGTCTGAGTTTCTCAAGAGCCTCTTTTCCCAAAGCGCCTCTAACAAGCAGAAGCACCACTGCAGCCCAGTGGTGATAAAGTATACCAAGCAAGGATGTTTCTTGAGGACGCAGAAAGCCTACAGGGAGAAGGGGCAGATTTTTGTTGGAAAATGCCACCTTCAGATAGAAATTAAGCATTACCTTTACCAGAGGAATTTATGTCGTAAGATACACCATGCTACAGCTTTGCAGAAAAGCAGAATCCCAGGGTGCTGCATCCAGTCTCTGAACTCCCCAGCTCCTGCAGCATTAGTAGGGCAAACACACAGGAAGGAAGGACAGCCTAACCGAAATCTAACCTCTTCCTTTGCATTAATCCAACTTAAACTAAAGTGTTTCCAAGTGCAAGAGCCTTGGGCACCTTGAGATTGCAACTGGACAGAGTGCCCTCAGCTAGCACTTCCAGCAGTGTAGGCCTGCCTCTGCTTCCCTCAAGTCCATGTAAGCTTAGGCCCAGTACCCAGCCTTCTATATCTGTCCCCTGCCTGGACAATCTCCACCCCATTCAGGGGAGTTGATGACCCCTGACAGCAGCCAGTCGTGCCCTGAATGTGTGTCATCCCACCAAGGGGCTGATTTGAAAGAAAAAAGTGAAAAAAGATATATTTTGTCCATTAAAATTCATTATCTCTTTAATCAGCTAAAATGAAATATCACTATCAATGTCACTGCTCTCTGTGAATGCTTAGAAAATGATCAAATCAATTTCTTCTCTTTGAGCTCTAAAGCAATGACCTGTGAGCTACACAGAGTGACTTTCTGAAACCTTTTCCTTTAATAATTCTGCCTAGACTTTCACAAGCAAAGCTGGTTTGGACTTCAGAAATAGAAACATATGCTCCTGCCTGGAGGAAGTGAAAAAAGATTAAAAACCTTACTATGAAGAAAACTTTCAACAAAATTGCACACCGGCTTTCCTCTATTTTCTACTCTATTCCTGTGGGCCGGTATAATCTCCCATGAGCAGGTACAATCAAGATTCTTCCTTTCAGCTCCACAGTATAAATGTTGGGGTAGAAATGGGCTATATGTTGACTTAGAAACATTTAATTTGCACCAGGAGGCATGTGAGCAGTATACCACCATACAGCCCTCACACCTCTTTCCATGTCTTCTAAGTCAGGATTTTATCTACGTGTATCCTGCGCAAAAATCTCCCAGATGGTAATATGCTTTCTATCACTGGCTGATCTATAATGTACTGTCAAATAGCACCAATTTGGCTATTTTGCCTGCAGTCAAGTTAGTTACAGAGATTGCTCTGCTTCAGAAAATTCTTGACACACCAATTTACTATCTCATTAAGTTCCTACTCTCTTTAGAGATAATACAGTCACATTAAATGCTCATTAATGTTAAAATTAGGAAAAAAAATAAACTTTCATTCTAAATCTCTCTGTTTCTTAAATAGCTTAGACCCTAAACAGATTGATTTTTATCTCATGCACTTGTCAAATAATCATCTTTGCTTGAGTAGTGAGGAGAACTGAAAAATGTTTCTAATAAAGCTACTCAAACAGTTGGGTTTTCCCTTGGGAGATTAGTCATAGAAATGCTTACTTTATGAAAAAGTACATATTTTGAGGGAGAGGGGGAATAGGAAATAATTGGTTATCATGTAACCAGTGCCCATTTTCCCAAGAAAAATGAGAATACACTGAATAACAGAAGTCAGAGTTCATCTCTGCAACTTGCCATTGAGTAAAGTAGCTATCATGCTTGGCTGATCACGTGTACAGGATGAGTTTTTGTTATCAAGGGGTGAACAGATTTCATCAAAACCTGGAGCAGAATTCTGCAGCAAGCTGATTTGAGTTTAGAAGCAGGAAATCTCCTGGCTGGACACATCACTCATATAACATTGCCTTCTGCAAAATTCCCTGTCCCCTTTTTCAGCTGCATTATAAATGACACACCAACTTGACCATCAACTCAACTGTGTATTTCCTCTGAGTCATCCCATTGGTTTGCCTTTTGCTCCTAAGGCCATAAATTGACCAATGACTTCATTCACAATGATATTACCCCTGACATTCTCGAGGCCAGTTCATAGCACCGTCTAATGAAAGCCAGCGTGGTCCACAGTTACAACTCCAACCACAGTCGGAGTTATGGTCACTGCCACAGGCAGATCAGCTGGGTAGATTCACAGTGGTTTGGCTTACAGCCACCTCTGGCAAACAGACTGAACCTCCATAAATTAGAGATAAAAGCCTGCTGCATACCCCCACAAGCAGCTGAGCCCAACAGAAAATATCCAAACAAAGGATAGTGCCTTTGAGAAGAATGAAGATGGATTCAGAGACCTACTATCTCCTCAAACATCAAGATCCACGGAAGTAAAGACTGAGGAATATTGATATCTCATAACCAGAAGAATCTTTCTCCCTGGACACAAAATATGCCTGGCAGATATGCTGACATTCTTTCTGTGAAAATCAAGATATAGTTTATCATTTCCTGAATGACCTGAATTTACTAGATCCCTGAAGCAAAAATTTTCTGCCAGACATCCATTACGTGTGAGAAAGAACAGTCATGGTAATCTGCATGGCTGTACAATTTCTTTTTGTAACAAATAGGATATTCAGTGCTTTTTATCTTCATACTTGGACTGATTTTCTGAACCTCAAAATATCAAAATTTTCAAGGTCTTACAATTGTGGGGAAAATATCTGGGTAAGAAATGTAAAAGTATTAGCATCTTTGAGCAAGTGTAAGTAGTAAAAAGTAAATTGCCAACTTCTCATTGTAAAAAATCTTCTTGGTCTTCTGTCAAATTTGTCACCTCATTCGCAGTATAGTGATCAATCTTACCTGGTACATGCTAAATACTAAACCAAATATTTATGTACTGGAGGTCAGTCGTGCTTTATATACAACAGGTCACGATCCTTAAAATCCTTGATTCATCAGAGTGCAACAATGTTTTTTACTTTTTACACTGGAACTGAAATTTGACCATATGTTTGGGAGTACTTTGGAAGTGAAGAAGTGGTAAAGTTATTTGGACAGTTTCTAATTGCTTTGAATTGCACTGGGTTAATAACTCCGGAGGGGAAAAATGGTTCTGTAGGAAAATACAACTCTCAATTTTCCTGTAGAACAGCATCAAGATATTTTATGAACGCTAGCAGACTTAAAACAGTGCACTGTCTTCCCAGAATTAGTGTTTTGCCTGTCAGATGTCTGCCTACATAATGAGACAAATAATGTCTTTTTCCTGATATCTACATCTGTGTAAACATAACTATCTTTATGAACAGCATTCAAACACACCAAAAAAAAAAAAAAGCAAGAACACATTCAACACATATCAAGAAGATTAATTCCTCAAAGTCTAAATTCTGTATCCAAGCAGCTAAAATCCCCCTTCACCTGATCAGATGGCAGACTTAACAAGGTACTGGAGTTGAGCACTGCTGCCATATGTTTGTTAAAGCTTGGAGAGAAGGAAGAAAAAGAAGGATGTGGAGTAGGAAATAATAATAATAATAATTAAAAAAAAAAAAAAGGACCATTTGGAACAAATAGTAGAAACATAAGAGCTTATAATTATACCAAAAATTGTTGTCTAACACTCAGGAGACTGCAGTTAATCTGACTGTCCTCACCAGTATATTGCTTTGCAGCAGCAACAGAAGTTACAAGCAGAGGTAACAGAAACTCAAGGAACAAATTCTTCTGGAGGCACCATGTGCAGGTGCTTCCAGAGTAACTGGGGATGATCTTCAGCTAGGAGTAACACAGGATCTGAGCAGTGTATCAAGGGGAAAGACATGGCCCTGTCAGCAGGAACAGAAACACAAATACTTTCTCCTGTGCTTGTTTAATAGAGGAAGGGCTGGTGGATACATCTTTTTTACACACACAACACGTGCTTTGAGTCATGTCAGGCATAGTACATCTTATATTAGGCCACAGATACAAATAAACCAGACAGAGAGATTAGAAAGCAAGTTATCTGTTTGGCGCAGATTTTCACTGTGATGAGGCCCCAAGGACCAACAAGGATTTCCCACAATAGGCTGCTGACAGCTTTTTTCTGCAGCATATTGCCCTGGCTCAATAGCACAAGGTCAGACTGAATGACTTTTTGCTGCCTTATTCCTCCTCCTAGGGAGCAATTGCTTAGAAAAAATATCCTTTTACTTGACAGGTTTGTAACACAAATAAAAAAAAATCCATCCTACTTGTCGTTATTGGACTGACTGCTTAAGAATCAAACTGCAGAAGACAAATGGTGTCCTAGTCACTGACCCACCAACTATACCAATGTAAACTTGAATTCAAATAAATGATAGCTGACTGAGTATAGCATGGAACAATACAATAAGTGAATGACTCCATCCCTCCACCTCTCCCCCCTTTTATTTTTTTCTTATTATGAATCTATTAGTTACTTATCATTAATTGATTCCTATTCCTTGCAAAAAACAGATCAGGATAACTAACTCAAAGAATTTCACATGCACTCATCCATGAAAAACAGGGGTTTGCTTACTTATCTGAAGTAAGCATGATGGAAAAGGAGACAGTTGCTTGGAGATTTTAAACCAGTTGCCAAATTACATCTGTCTTCGTACATTCTCAAGATGAGCACTTAAAGGCTGACAGTTTTACGCATACAGTATAAGGGGACAAAGTGTGAGAGGTACTGACATACCAAGGTTAGGAAAGAGAAGAATTTTACATTTAAACAGTCACTATAAACATAGCAGTCCCCTTAGGACACATCACATAACACAAGAGAAGGAATGTTTTGGTTTAAAATTTAAGCACTCGGATATGGGAGTTTCACAAGTATGCCTCCCTTAATGATGTAGTCTCCCTCGCTCCAGAGGAGAAGCCAATACACTCAGAGATCCATTCCATACAAGCCTTCATACAAGCAAACAGCCATGCCCTCGATGCGGCAGTTAATATGTCTACACATTAGGACTCTACAGAATACCACAAGCCCACTGTGTTCAAATGCAGTGCATTTTCTCAGCTGTCCAGAACAAACTGTGCTATAAACCCAAAACATGACTTAGGAAAAGTGTGTACAAAAATAATCCTTTTAATTTACACCTTCATTTTTATAGACATATCCATCAAGAAAAAACACCTGATCAACCATTACTATGAAGATTCTGCATACAAGAGTACATTATTATTAGCAGATTGCCACAGAAGGTTGGATTGCATACTCCCAGCAGCAGCCCACCTTTACTGTAGGTCCACCTCACTATTCTTTACCTTACTACCCTAAAAATACTTTGCTTTGTGATTTAACAAGTGTTTCTGAAGAAACTTGCTGTCAATCAAGGTCCTGACAGACACATATCAAAGATATAGAGCAAGATTTGCATGTACAATGGGACACCTTGCTCCAACAGTGTGGCATGGTTTCAACCTTCCTGTTGCACCTGTGGAGAACAGGCTCTGATACCTGAGCCAGCTCTGCAGGAGGATTTAAGGGTATAAAATCTGCTTGTCTACCTCTGTATCCTCAGTTGGCTTTAGACCATTTCAGTCTCAATACATATAGCACCTTATGAAGGACAAGGAAGCACCTGAGGAGGGGGGAGACGCAGGACGCAATGCACTGCATCAGGGAACTTACCCACAATAAATCCGTCACCTTCACTGACAAAGAATCTCTTTCTATCATCCCAAAGGTGTTTTTCATGAGGTAACTTGCCTTCACTTGTGTGTAACTTTGTGTTTATAACTCTTCCTCTAAATTTGAATCAACTAGATGAAACTAATCTACATGATCAAGTTATAATGAATTGGGGTTGATATTGATATTCAGTGTTTGACATTCAATCTATGTGAGAGATTTTAGTAGATGTACTTCAGATTTACTTTATCAAAACTAGTTAACAAAGAGTACAATAATCATGGTGATATAAGCAACTCAATTGGTACTATTGGTTTACTAACATTAAAAGTATTTAGAAATTTACATTGGATTAGTATTTATCCCTGACTCTTATAGAAAACAGAAAATGCAGGAAAATAATGGCACTGTGCAGTGATAGAATATAGTTCTCTGTAAGAAGAAAGAAATCTAGTAAATTGTCCAAAATACATGTCCATCACAAATATTCTGCTAACATTCTATCAATTATGCACTCTCAGAGGAATCAAAAGGGTTCTAATTACAAGAAGGAATGATAAACCTGAGCAAAATCCCAACAAGAGTGACAGCTCAACTTGCATTTCTACGAGATGTTGACAGTCACACTTGGGAAATAGCAGATGCTCAGCATAGCTTGCAGCTGAACCTTCAGTGAACAAGCAGGTTTGAGACTTGTTTTGTTAGTATCTTAGAGTTTCCTAAAGTTTTAGAGTAGTCCACTTGGTTTGCACAAAAAATACCCAAGAAAATTGTTTGCCTCAGACTATTAGCTATGCAGCATTTGGAAATAAAATGGAACCTCTTCTGCCCAGTTTTGGGTGGGATTATAGCCAAGCAAGGCATCATAGTGAATATTTGATTGGAAGAGGAGCAAAAGAGAAGAAACTAAGCCTTATAGTGGGGGTATGTGTCCCCCAGCTAAGCTAAACTAAGCACAGATTAGATATCTCAAACAATCTGGCACATTATTACCATCTCCAGTCTGTGCTTGTACTTGCTGTAGCAGAGTATTCACAGTTGAAATTACTGAAGATTAATTAGCAGTAGTTTTAAGAGCCAAGCTGCTGGTATAGCATTCAGCCGCAAAGTGGATTGTTTTGAAACAAATTCACCATGCTGACACAACCATATCCAGCTGAAATACAGGCTCAGTGCAGTTTCAGGATCTAAAAGGAGTGCATGCTGGTGTTTTGTATTATCACTCCCAATAAAGAGCTGACATTAGTATCCCTAAATCAATCTATCCTGCATCAATGATCATCAGATCCAGTTATCCAGTTCACTTCTTCTGCATTATTGGAGAGTTTTTTGAAGAAATTTCATACTTATTTGTAAGCATCCCATGCCTCTGTCAGGATTTCTAGTTCATTTCACTCTCTTCCCCCCTCATTCTACTTTTAGATCTGCAGATGTTTTCACAGACAGGGAAAATTTTATTCCATTCTTCCTCTAGATGACCTTTCACAGTTCTAGTTTATCAGATGTTGTGCATTCTTACATACAAAGAGAAAGAATGCAAATGTAGATCTTGTTTTTAATATTAATTAAGTGAATTAAAATAATTATGTAAGTATTATGCTTGAATTTGCATAGTTTTAGAACAACTTTAAGCAATACCTGCCTACTTTTACATGCCACTAGCATAAGGCACCGAAATTATCATTTTCATTTACCAGCCACTGACACTCACTGGGATTGCTGGTGGCAGGAAAGGACAATGGGAACATTAACTCCTCGCTGAATAAAACTTCCCATAAATCACAATCTATTTTTATTCATATAATAGAAACCAGTTCAATTAAAATTGAGGAAACCGAATGGAGGAAAGGATCTGTAAGTTAATGGGAGACTCCAGCCTACTGAAGGAGAATTCAATCTTAAAGATTAAATTGAAATATCTTGGGTCAAGATGAAAAATCCAAGAGTTTGATTATGATTTTATATCATCGACTTGTGTCAATCATTCTCAAATAAAACATTAGCAAAGAAATACAGTTCGGGATAAAAATTAAAAATAAATAGGAGTTGGAATTTACTAGTATCTTTTGAAACTGATCTGTCATGTTTTTCACTGGGTATTGATCAGTGGGATGAGATGATGAGCGACATGGTTTAACAGCAAATAACTCAGTCCAAGGATAGTGGTGGTAGCAATGGATTGATACTAGGCATGATCCTATTAGCATTAATCTTCTTCCAAAGCAGAATCCTCTCTAACCACCCAAGAAAGGGACAAGATTCCTGAGGGGTAAGTAACATCATGAATAAAAGAGGAAAAGGCATTAGCAGGCATCTTCCTCCTGCCTCACTAAGTAAAAAATCTCTGTATACACTATATTCTGATTTCAATTTTCTGTGGCAATCAACGTGCTTTAATTTTGATAGTCAGAGTATGCTGTTCAGAGATATTAGCCAAAACACACTCATTTGTTCCCTATATATCTCCAGTCTTTCCATTGTTGTCTTATTTACAACCATGTACAGTACAACTTTATTTTCGTTGTGCCAGCTTAACCCCCCACTGCAAGAAAGAATAAGATTTTGTTAACTCAATTAATTTGTAAATATAATAAATTATAAAAATTTTGAATAATTATTTATCTGGATAAAAATATTCCAGATGCAAAATACATTTGACAGCATAAGGAATTGCTTACACAGAAAAGAGTGATAGATAAATCCAGAATAATTACTTCCAAACCACTCAGACCACAGACATCCATTCTGCAGTAAGGATAAAAACATGCATGGTGTCACTTAAAAATCCAACCTGAACCATAGAGTGGTTTGGGCTAGTAGTGACCTTAAAGATCATTTAGTTCCAATCCTCCTGCCAGGGGCAGGGTTGTCAGTCACTAAATCAAGCTCCCCAGAGCTCCATATGAACTGGCAGACATCAACAACTTCTCTGGATGATTTGCTCCAGCACCTCGCTGCACTCTGATTAAAAAAATTGCCCCTAGCATCTAATATAAACCTCCATTCTTACAGTTCAAAACTGTTCCCCCTTTTCCCTATAACTATCAGAACGTGTAAAAAGTCAGTTTCCTTCCTGCATTTAAGGCTCCTTTTAAAGAAGCCTTTAAGCACTCCTCCCTTCAAGCTCCTTCTAAGTACTAGAAGACAACGAGGCCTTCCTTTCTCCAGATTGAACAAGCCAAGCCCCCTCAGCCTTTCTGCAGATGAGAGGTACTCCAGTCCCATAATCATCTTCATGGCCCTCCTCTAGACACACTCCAATGACTGCACATAATTCTTATGCTGGGGGCCCCAGCCCTGAATGCAGTACTTCAGATGGGGCCTCACAAGGGCAGAGTAGAGGGGGGCAATCAACTCTTCCTTTCTGTTGACCACTTCTCTTTTAATGCAGCCATCCTTCAAGGCCTCAAACACACACTGCTGGCTCATGTCCAGTTTTCATCCACCAGGACTCTTAAGTCCTTCACTGCAGGACTTCTCTCAATTAATTTTTCCAGTCTGTACACATAACTGAGATTGCCCCAACCCAAGCTCAACAACTTGCATTTGGCCTTGTTGAACTTTACTAGGGTCACATGGACCCACTTTTCAAGCCCATCCACTTCCATCTGGATGATATTCCTTCTTTCAACTGAATCAGCTGCACCACTCAGGCTCCAGGAGCCTCCGCCACTCAGGAGGATCTGTTCCATGATGTTCTCAGGCACAGAGATGAGGCTCATAGACCTGTAGTTCCCTGGTCTCCCTTTCACCCTTTCTTAAAAATGAGAATGATGTTTCCCTTTTTCTAGACACCTCGGACTTCATCTGAAAGCCATGACTTTTCAAATATGGTGGAGTGTGGCTTGGCACTCTGTATTTCTTCCCTCCAGCCATGTCTGAATTAGCTCTAATATTGCAACCAAAGCTATACAGTTAACTACCACACACACACAAAAAAAAGTCAGAAACAACTGGTAATATTTTTCCTAAAATAATTATTGCAGGTTAATATTATTGGAACTACAACTAACTCTCATAATAAACATTTAATCAACTAATGCCATCACTTTTTCTGTTCCCTTTCTGGAAGGTGGGTCACAATTTGTGTATATCTAACAAGCTATTTTGTACACTCCATTAGATTTCATGTCTCTGGAGCACAGTTCAAATTCCACATGGTTTATTCAGTCACCTTCAAAGTACTTATATGATGGTTCATCACAACAAAAGCTTAACACAAAATCTGCTGCAGGAGATTATCAGGACTATACCGTTTGCAAACTTCCACAGGCCTACTTCTCAACAGAGATGGAATTTGTGGGCCCAGTAAAAAACTGGTTTAAGTATCAAGACTACAAATTTTAACTCCAAAGGTGTTAGCTGAGAAGTGGTTGTCATGATTAAAATGAAGGGAACCATGTCAGGGACCCTGTTGGATACATTCATTCCTCATACGAGATGCAAAGATAAAAGCTGTAATAATAATCTTACACATTCTGAGACATTAAAACCAACAAAACTGACTGTGGAAGTCCAATTGCTATCCAAGGATACCTAAGTCCACACTATGTATACTGTAGAATCCATAAGCATATGATTTTGGAAACAAACACCAAGAAAAATTATTTGTCCAAATTCAAGGTGATAGAAAAACATGTAAATATAAAACTAGCTGAAAAGAAATTTGGGGTGAAAGCTGCAAAGTGTGTCTTTTAGTCAGTATAACAACTAAGTTACTGGAGGGAGTAAAGGACACAGAGGACTCAAACTCTTTCTGATTATATGATAGCACTGTTAGAAGAGCAAAATTTAGAAAGGATCTCTTGAATTCTTGAATTCAATCTATTTCTATTGTGCAAATCACGATGTTTTTCATTGTTTGGACAATTCTAAGTCCCCTTTCCATACTTGCCAGTCACCTCAGGTAATAGTAATACATTCTGATACAAGAGACTGTTAAATAAAGAAGTACTATTTGCAGATCTTATAGGCAAAGAGAGGCATGAAGAACATGCTGAGTGGACAAGGACAGAAAAGAAGTTGCAGAGAAGCAGGAACTTGGACAGAAGTAGGACACTTTTAACCAGGGGACAGTACAGACCCATCAGCCAGAATGATGACTGGGATAAGAGTTGCACATAAGCTGCATTTTACATGAAGAGTGTTTGGGTTCATACTCAGTCACTTTGCGACTTGTCTGAAGAGAATGAAGTGATCATTAAAATGGACTTATTGACTACTCAGAACAGAAAGTGTTTTCACAAGCTGGAGCTCTGTTCTTTACTTGCTCTAGTATATCATATGAACTTTGTCTTCCCATCCTCCACTTATGTATGGCTGCTTCTGCAAATCCAAAGTCTCAGAATTTCACTCAGTGTCTTTAGGCAGAAAAATACTAATTGTAATTTCATGTGAACACATGGCTTTGCTGAGTGTGGATGGAAAGCATGAACTTGTCATTCTTGAAGAATTAGTTAAAAAATAAATAAATAGGGAAATCTACCTAAAGGGAAAAAATGTTGCATGAGTTTAGGGCTGTTTTCTTTGTGTTTTTGTTGTTGTTGTTGTTTGTTTGTTTGTTTTACAGTTAGCAGCTGTTACTATCTGATTAACTAAGGGTGCGTTTGCAACAGTATAAAGTAGAAACTACGTATGTAGCAAATACTGAGTGATAATACTGTCTCAGTTTTGCAATGTTTTTCTCATCCTACATATTTTTACAACAAATTATGGAAATTTTATGACTTTACACAAATCTTGTTTCCTGGAAAAAATTGTCTCCAAAAGATCCATTTTTTTCTAAAATAGATCTGTGGAATAATCCTAGGGAGCATACCACTGTTTTAAAAGGATAAAGGGATAAAGGGTAAACAGAGAGGTTAACTTCTGCTTCTTCTCCCTTTGGAAATGATGGCCACAGAAATGTAAAGCTCTTAGCTTCCAATATCACTGAAGTGATGTGATCTTATCTGATAGCCCTGTCAAAGTGAATTTCTAATACATCAAATCACAAAGAAGAACATAGAAATGGTAAATCTCTCCATGTTGTGCTCAGAGAGGGCAGGAAGTGCTTTATGCTACATTCCCCTGTGGCATCCTTTTTTGGTACCTGACTGCGAGTCTTACCTTGACTCAGAGTCACCTTGTGTTGCTGGCATTCTGTCAGTCCCCAGGCTTTGCCCTAATGTGGTTGTGTAATTTAACATGCCTAAACACTGACCTAGAATCTGCAAGTTTTCACAGTTAAATTAATGAACAACAATCAGCAGTGCAGGGTCAAGTTGAAGGTTGATAGTTAGCAGAGCTCCCAGGGGGTCAGTACTGGGTCCAGTCTTCTTTAGCATCTTCATCAGTGACATGGATGAAGGGATGCAGTGCACCCTCAGCAAGTTTACTGAGGACACAAAAATAGGAGTGGCTGACACATCAGAAGACTGTGCTGCCAGTTCAGCAAGACTTGTACAGACTAGAGAGTTGAGCAGAGAGGAACGTGATGAGGATCAGCAAGGGCAAGTGCAGAATCCTGCATTTGGGGAGGAACAAGCACATGCATCAGTGCAGCTTAGGGGCTGAGCTGTTGGAAAGGAGCTCTGCAGAGAAGGATCTGGATGTTCTGGTGGACAACAGGTTGGCCACAAGCAGCAACTTGATCATGTGGTCAGTAAGGCCAGTTGGTGCATTATAAAGAGCATGGCCAGCAGGTCAGCAAAGGTCCTCCTCCTATCTACTCTGCCCTGGTGAGGCCACATCTGGAGTACTATGCCCAGTTTTGGGCTCCTCAGTTCAACAAAGATGTGGACCTTCCAGAGAGGGCCCAGCAGAGGGCCACAGAGATGGTTAGAGGCCTGGAGCATCTTTCTTATGAGGAAAGCCTGAACTATCAGGGACTGCTGAGCCTGGAGAAGAGAAGAATGGGATCTTAACAGTACCTATGAGTGGAAACAGATGAAACCAAGCTCTTTTCAATTATACCCAGCAACAAAACAAAGGGCTATGCACACAAACTGGAATACAGGAAGTTCTGTGCAAACATGAGGAAAGTTTCTTTACTGTGAGGATGACAGAGCACTGAAGCCAAATGCTTATAGAGGCTATGGAGTCTCTTTCTCTTCAAAAACATGTCTGGATGCTTTCCTCTTCCTAGAGAACCTGCTTCCAGCAGTGGGATTAGACTAGATGATTTCCAGAGGCCCCTTTCAACCCCAATGATTCACTGATTCAGTGAATAAAATTAGTTATTTGGAAATACTGAGGGACTTAAAATTAGGAATTACCTATTTTACTCCAGCCAATATAGCTACAGCTTCAGAAATTAATATTTATGTAAGTCGAGACAAAAATGAATGTAGAAACTGTAACCATAGAAGAAAAGATCCCCCTGTAAAAGAAAAGACCTGTAAAAAAAGAGAGAAGTTGCATTTTGTTGATTCCTACTTATTTAAGGCAAGACCTTAAGTACTGGACAAGTCAGATCCATTTTGTAAATGTGTTCTCTTCTGCATGCATCAATAAAAAACTGCAATTTTTATTTCCTTACGGTGTAGAAAAATCCCTAAGTAGATGAGTCAAGGTGTACACATAAAGGAAACTACTATTTCTGTTTTCCATAGGATTGGTAAAATGTTTGCAACTTGGCTGCAACAGCCATTGCAGCACCCCTCTTCCTGGTGAAGCAAAGGCATTGTGTTTCGAAATGCAGGCACTGAGAGTTCACAGGCTGCAGCCAACTCCATCACAGAGAAACTACCCAAAGCTCTGGGCAGGCAGGTGGCAGGGATTCCCTTCACCAGAGCAAAGCCTGACAGCCATTACATGAGCACCTGTAGATAAAGCTCAGATAGCAAATTCCTTCCACACGCAGAAACTGGATTCTAGTTTTCCGAGGATACTTTTAAATTACTGTGACTGCTGTAATTTGTAAAAAGTTCCAGAGAAATAAAACTCCTATCTTATGTATGCAGGCTCCTATCAATTGTCCTCCGATTTTTTTGTCCTGGAGTAACCAGTTTACATCTGGTTACTCACCTGATATTTTGCAAACGACAGTAAGTCTTCTGTTAGATTTAATGATATCTGTTTTTAATAAAGCATTCGTGTAAGGATCCCATGGCTCATAAGCAGGAGAAATCTTGAGTGCCATATATAATCTAGTTAAGAAAAGATTCAAACCAATGAGAATACTAAACCCAACCATACAGAAAGTTTCCTGACAAACTAAAATCAAATAGTTTTTAATTTAACTGAAATCCTTGATCATATTGAATATTAATGTTGATGCCTAGAAGTGGAAAGTCTGAGATGGTCACCATTTCTCTTCAGACTGCTTATATAGGATTCATTAGCGATTTATCACTGACGCAAAAGCAGAATTCTATTCCATCTGTGAGCTCTAAATCACAATAGACTTGGCACAATTGATGAACTGCAGATGAGCAGGAACTGGAGTTGCCATAATAGAGGTAACCATTAAAAAAACTGGTATTGAGCAGTACTGATAATAGTTCTAATTGCCAAAATAACTCCTTGATGGAAGCAGTCACGTAAACTTGAAAACATGCTGCATTCCTTTATCTCAGATATCAAATTAGAAAACCTTATAGGGTTGTCTATGCACTTCTAACATAATTGATTTAGATTCTTTGAGCTCCAGTTTGGTATTATTCAATCCTAAATATTAAATATACTCTTAACTGTGAGGCTGAGCTATACAAACCATGATAAAAAACACTTACAGACATGGAAGCCAACAATGCAATCAGAGGAGAAAGACGATACTGGATGTGGGTAGCAGGGGAGCTGTCTGGCTTACTGTGGGTAGAACTGTAGGATAAATATTAGGGATTTTGTTGCTTTGTCTGCAAGTTGAAAAAAGTCACAAAGGCTGTTCATTCACCCTTCTACCCTGCACAACAACAAAAAGAGGTTTCGGTGACAAACGGTTTTCCCAACAGGCTGCTATGTAAGTTTATAGGTCGGTGGAGTTACTGCACTCCCTAGAATTAAATAGCAACAGTGGCTTTTATTAAACAGTACCAGCCCTTATTTAACTTTCATTATCTGACCCTATCTAATATTAAACACTTTGATGTCTAGAGTAGGCATCAGGAGAAGCCACTTTCAAAACAGAATATCTGCCTACCTGTAAGAGACTGTTCTAATACCATTGACTCACAGTTTGCTGATGAGCATGTCTTGGGGCAACGAAAGAGAGATAAGCGGCAGCTCGATGGCCGCTGAACACTCTTTGGTACTCACCTCCGTGGGGAGATAGCCATCTCAGGAGACGCTTGCCTGAGCATGGGGGCAGCTCGATGGCCGCTGAACACTCTTTTGTTTGGTACTCATCTCCGTGGGGAGACGTTACAATTTAAAACAAAATCAGCTGGAGGGATTTCACACAAGCAGGAGCAGAGAGGTAGATACTGCATGCAGTATAACAGAGAAATAGAAGGACAAAATACTGAGGTTTTTGATGCACAGTTAAGTTTTTGTGCAAAAAGATGGAAATGTCATGAGTGATCATGGTTTCTTTATGTGTGTACCCACACTGATTCATGAACTTTGCAAAGAATTAGTTTGCCCTTTAAACTAAACTAGGAAATGAACCTACAGTTGTGTAAAGGTCATTGAAGCACGAAGATACTTATCACTCTAAATCTTGACCACATGTAAAACTAAGGAGCAACGAGTCCAATTCAACTGAATTATTTATAAGTAGTATTTAATATAATATCTTCCTCTTTGGAAACTACAATTACGTTATAAACCACCAGATAAATCCTTCATGCACAATTTAATGAAATGAACATAAAAATGCAAACACAACCTAGCTTTACTCATAACAAAACAAGGAAACAAAAACGTGACAGCAAACGGACCACAAAGGTATCAGAGTGGTGAGACCAGGTAGCATGTGCTACCCCCTGCACAACTCCTATCTCTCTTTCTCCTACAACCCCTCAATGAACCTTTATTTAAACATCAGTATTTCAAAATATCCTCAACAAGGAAGTCCAATATGAAGCAAGACATAAATATCAGATTAATGTTTAGGGGAAAGTTACAAGAAAAAAATCTCAAGACTTCACATCCTGCTATGAGTGATTTTCAAGAACAGAGTTAAAATTTGCTCGAATACAGAAGATTGAATGGCATGAAGACCATGGAGAAAACTGAGCTATAGACTACAGGTGTGAATAATAAAAATGACTGAAAGGAGAAGAGCTGTAAAGAATGCTAGAATAAAAGAAGACAGAATAACAGCTCTCGCAGAACACATTTATCTTCTTCCTTAACCCTCTGAATGGTGAGGAGGAAAATCATCTAATGGCTGCCATTTTGAATGCACAGGAAGTGATCAGAACAGACTGGCAAGGCTGTCACTAAGAGGTCAGATTACATTTTTTTTGTCTTACATTCAATCAAACCCTGAAATCTTGTTTTCATTCACAGAAAAGCATGTTGAGTGAAGGACACGTACTCCAGCACTGTCTCATTTATTTAAATTAGAACTCAGGTGTATTACTAGTGGCTTACTCCTTAAACTTTTGCTGTAAGATGTAAACAAGGAGATACAAGGATAGTGATTGTTTGAAATATTTGATACAAAAGCTAATATAATGCTTCCAAGTGATTAAATATATATATATTATTAAAAGAGAGAGCAAGGAAACTGGAAGCTCAAGCCCATCTTGATAATGCTTAAAATTAGAGCACAAGAGAATACAAATCACTGGAGAACAAGTAGCTCTCACCAGATCCAGAAACAAAAACAAAGCAGTAATGAAGCTTTAGAAAATGTGACAGAGAAATATAGTCAGGTAAAAAACAGTTTTCAGACTCTGATATGTAAACAAAACAGTGTTCTACTTTCATTTTTCTTCTTTGAAAGAGAAATGTGGAACTAATTTTATTTTATATATACATTTTTAGAATCACTGCATTTCCTGTAATTCATTGTGTGCTAGTGTCCTCCAATGGATGCTTTTGAAAGTACTTGCTCTGTAATAGCATAGCTGAACTACACTTGTGCTTAACTTGATAGGTTTCGCACAGCATTTATTGCAAAATGCTGGGAAAAGATAATAATATCAGATTTTACAAACTCTTCATCTTTTTTTCTTGTTTTTGTTTTTTGTTACTTTTTTTTAACCTGATATATAAATAGACACTGGCACTTCTCAATTACCTCATCTCCAAAAAAGCCAATATGGCCTTCTGCAAAATTGCAGCAGTTCCACATGAGGACCCAATAAGTTCAATATTCAATGAATGTCCATTCAGTCACCTTCTGGACTTGCAAAAGGAGACAAAACAGATAACAAAATTGTAGGCAGACCTGTACATACAGTAGCCATATACCGGACAAAGGTCCAAGCCTACAAGTCACTGATCATGTATGGAACAGTTTCATCTCAGGGGCCATACTTTCTCCTTTGTATCAGCTGGTAAATTTGAATAAAACACCACTGAAAAATCTTTCAATTATTTCACAGCTATCTCAGGATGCACTGGAGTCAGCACTCATTTACATAGATTTAGTTGTCAGTGTACTGGTGTCACTTGGAGACATAACAGAAATTGAGAAGGCTTTGTTTCTTTTTGCTTTTTAAAGATCTAGATGCAAAAACAGATCTCTTAATTTATAGACTGGATGAATGATGCTTCAAACAATTTACCTGCATACAGCTTTTTTGTTTGGTCATTCAAGGCTTTATCATGTGGTGTGGTTAATGAACAGTCAGTTTGTGTATAGCAAACTTATAACCCTGGTTCAGCTGTCAGTTAGCAGTACCCATGTCCTTCTCCTGCTCCTGACCACTGATCCCAAACACTGTCATTCTCTTTCTCCTAGCTACAGGTGTCTTAGTCCTGCCTACCTCTCTCCCTAGTCCAGGCCTTGGATATGTCATCTTCTCTTGCTACACTGACTTCTTCCAAATACTTTTGGACAACATCTTCCTTAGCATAACCCTAAAAACCATGGATCCATGGCAAGAAATAAACCTGAAACAGCTGCTGTTTACATGGAAATTAAGGATGAGTTCTCGCAAAGGTGGATTATTCTGCTTCCAAAGAAAATTCAGATACTGGGCACAATTAATATGCGCTATGAATATGCAAAAGAGCAATTAAAGCAGAGTAATTAGCACACTGTAAATTCACACTCTAGTTTATTTTGTGCCAATCTCCCTGTTTGACATGGCCTTTAAAATGTTGATTCAGTCAAAGCAAGTTAAATAACATCACCATCCCACTGGGTATTTTCTCCAGTGAATCACCAACCACCCAGCTGAAGTCTGGTTCCCTTTAGACAACATGCTCTCACACATCCCCAAGCAGATCCTCAGTAGAGGAACAATAGGCAAAACCCAGTGAACCCAGAACAATTATATTGGACATGCAGCAAGCATGTGGCTGCCAAAAAAAGATATAAAGGCTTTAAAAGATATATATTTACACCTTCACATCTCATGACCTGTTACTGGTCTCAGCTTCCTCATAAAGCAGGTAAATACTTGGATTTCTGTCCCACAAATTTCTTGAAAGTTTGAAAGTGTAGAGTTACAGCTTAGAAGTATGACTTGTGTCCAGCAATCTAATGTGCTTATAGGTTAACACTAAAACATAGCTTTCATCAATCAAAAACAGAAACTAAAAGCTCAATTGAATACACAATTACTCAGAGAAATCCCCCCAAATCTTGTGATCACAGCCATCCACTTACTCCTGTGGGTTAAGAAAAATAATCTGTTCCTTCATTATTACCTGGATTTAAAATGCTAAGCGGGACAGCTGGAAGTCGACACATCCATTGAACATACCATAAAACAAACATTCCCTGACATACTGTCTACCTTAGCTAACTTCCATTGTATCAGTAAATTTAATAGGTTCTCTTTACCATAAATTTGATAATTGTAGATCTTTCAGGTCTGCTTCTCCTCTACTTGAATCATAAGCGAAGATGTAGGAAACTTTGCTGGGGAAAAAGAAAATAAATAATTAAAAAAAGAGAGATTTTCTCTAAATTTTTGAAATTTTGTATGGCTTGATAACATGTCCAAGAGTGAGTCTGAAATGTATAATCTCTGTGTGTCAAGCAAGGAGATTTTTTTGCAAATTCAGGAAATTACAAGCTTGAAAAAGCTGACATTGTAAAAAATGTTCAGTACTACACTAACTTAACTCCCACTCAATGACAAAAGTTTGTCACTGAAGTAAAATAAAAATAAGACAAATGACAAGCTTTTTTGAACCAGCCATATAACGTAAAGTCTTGTCAGTGGCAAATATATATATATATATATATATATATGTTTTTCAAGATGGAAGAGAGAAAAATCTCTGGGGGGCACTTCTGCTCACGCACTATGTTTTTTCTGTATAATTCCTGACCATTTTACATAATAGAATCACTCCAAGATGAAATACTGCCATCTTTTTCTCTCCTATTACCACTAAGCCCTGCGAGAACATTAAGAAAGACTTGGCATAAACAGATTACTTTAGAATTCGGCCTGTGTTTGCACTGGCACTGATTGCTTTAGGCTTTGAATGAATGCCAAATTTACGAGCTGTCTTCAAGTAACTGCCTATTTTACCTACATCAGTTTCAACAGATGTAAAGCATAAGTAGTTCAGCTATGCCCAGTGTCATAAACATGACTCATCTTTGTTGAAGTCTTAGTATTACAGAATAGAATTCTTTCTGCAGTTTAAAAGATTATGTGTAAGGAGACAGAGAAGTGCAAGTGATGCACTACGATTACAAAATAAATATCCCCTTGAGAAGCATTACAATTGCCAGATAAATGCATACAAAGCTCTTGAAAATGAACATTACCTTCTCTTTCAGTTATCAAAAAGAATACAAATCTCAAAGTATAGATTTACATGTTGTACGGATTTAAGATGTTGTGAACAATGAGATGTATTATACTTTGAAGGCACAAAGAGAGACCACCAAGAGGCTCTACATCCACAGGACTAACCATAAATAGACATTCTCTAAGACATACTCTGTACCCTAACTCACTTGCATTGTGATAAATTTTCTTTCCATGCAAACCTTATTTTTTTTTAATTCAGCTCACAAAATGTACTTAACTAAAGGACAGAGTATTTGGGCTAGCAATAACACATACACGCACACATTCCTTTAAGAGATTGTTAGTTTATCAAAATTAGTTGTATTGAAGAGCAGAAAAAACTGTTAAGATTCTCAGCAAAAGTAATACTAAAAAAGCATAAAATAATCTTATTTGTTCAAGGTGACATGACTAAAGATAAGTAAGTATAAAGTATCACACAACTTACTCTTAAAGTATGTTCAGGAAGAAATTAGAAATGCTGCTATGAGGTGAATCAGGACAAACTGATAAAAGATTAAGAGCACAGATGTGTTTTACAACCTGAGCCCTCACAGGACTCCAGTTATAAAATTATCCCTGTCATATATCACCAGTATTACAGAGCACACAATATTAGAGAAGGAATTTATGATCCACTTATTATAGAAGTTTTTGATTTTGACTCTGATTTTGATGTTGGGGTTATTTGCAGGGGGCAGCAACAGGGGGTGCAGAACTGCTGCAGGCAGAGTCTGGCTGCCATCACTCCACTGAGAGCATGCTTAGCTCAAGTTCTGTTACAAGTGATCAGTGTACCTGGTGCTTTCTGGAAGGTAAAGCAAGCTTCACTCTGTCGAAGGTCTTCAAGTGTGTGATTCTGCTTTGGTCCAAGTGCAGTGTATAGTTTAAAGAATGAGAACTGCTGATGGAAATAGTGTTTAAGTGTATGAAGAAACACCTGGAATAGTGTCTTTACTTTATGTAACTGTGAAGTGTATGTTGTTTGAAAATCAGTCAGTGTGAGCAACAGATGATGTACAGAAGAATTTTTTATGCTTCTAATTATATCCAGCACATTCAACATCTTGCGGGACTAAATCCTCAGTGGCACCATACAGAAGAGACAGGAGAGGGGAAGATTTTGACACAGTATCAAAGGGATATGAAGATGGATTTCTGCAGAATGGAATTAAATGGAAACTAAAGCCAACTGAACAAGGGCTTACTGGAAACATTTTAAGAGCACAGTCCTAATATCCATAATACAGCATTGTTAACTCCTAATTCTGGCATATCTCTCAGCATAAATGATGTTTTTTCTTGAAAACTGTTATTCTGAAAAGAACCACGCAGACAGGGCTTGGACAAAATCTTACTAAGGGACAATTCCTCAAAAAGCAGGTGTTTGAGGATGGCTGGAAGGAGGCAAGGAAACTTTGAAAAGCTTCCCATGTCCTGAACTCCCTGCTGGCTCTGTGAAGGTTTTCTTCTTTCCCCACCAGAATGAACCTTCATTGGCTCCCATCCTGCCCATTGCCCCTTGCAGATGCAGCTGGGCTCTGTGCTCAGCCGCTAGGAGTACTTCAAAGGGACAGATGAACACATGCTAGAAAAGTGCAAACGCCTTCACTTGTAGAAACTTAAAGAAAAGCTGCCTGTATTTGAAGTGAAAATGTACAGCTTTAATGTGAAGCCATTCAACCATTAGAGAAGAAAATGATTGTGTTATTAACACTGGAAAAGCCTCTAGATTAGTTTTCATAATGTTTTCTAATTACACATTATCATTAGAAGGCAGAGGACTGTACCTTGAAAGGTGGCTTCCCTAAGGCATTCCATCAAAGTAAGATTTAAATCTGAGAACAAACTGAGATTTCACTTCCAGACAAAGAGAGAAATTGAGACAGTCCTTTTAAATCCCCTTCTTCATACAATGAACCTTACGCGTTGTATTAGTTCTCCACAGGCTACAACTGCTGTAATAAGCGTTTTAACGTGTAGAGAAGTCAAAGAATACTGCAGTAGTGAAGATTATTACTCCTACTTCTCATCAGTGATTATAAATATCCTAATCATGCATATCTTGTCTAGCCCAGGAGATATCAGAATAGCTTCTCAAAATCTCACATGTCATCTGCTGTACACATTTGGAGAGCTTTTCTTTTCATTCTGTAACTACATGTTTTAACAGACACTCAGAGGTCTGTTAGGTACAGGAACACAACAGGAACACACAATTAAAATAACATCAATTTCTGGATTTTTTTTTTTTTTAGCATGTATTTGAGCCATAGAGAAAACAGCTTTGTTTTGATAAATCTTTTAATATACCCTGATCACCTCTGAAAAGTCAGGTCAGTTATTAGGAATTTAATCTATATTTAAACAACTTTAATTTTTTTTTTCTGTTACATTCTCACACTATAGCTCAATTTCTCTTGCTGTTTCATGTTCCATTTAGTTATACGGATAAATATAGTTCTCTTCAACTTTCAAATATTGTCTTCCCTACCCCTCTTCCCCACATTTCCGCAGGGATCGATGTGAGAGATAAGGGACCTCCAGAATTCAACTACATAACCAACATAATATTTCAGCAAAAGATGCCATCAAGTTCATGGCCATTCCAACTTTACAGCTACTTTTGCCCAGAGCATCACCTTACCATAGAAGCATAAAGAACTACCTTCACACAGACCTTCACCTCCAGAATTTCTTTTCCTTGAGCACTGTGGGTCACTCTGATTACCTTTACCTTTGAAACAGCAAGTATTGCCCATTTCTTGCTTTGCTGGATGTCTCAGACTGTAAGAACAGGGCAAAGGGATGCTGCTAGGCAAAATAAAAAATGGAACAAGTTGTAATGACATCTACCTGTGACTCTAGTTTCTGCCATCCAGCAGACCCAAGAATAATGGAAGGACTGCAGAGAAAATGGAAGGGAAAAAATAACATTTACTCTTGAAAAGTGATTGTTTAAGTTCACAGCTATCCAGGTCTTCACTACTTGGAGGAAGGTAATGACTAATTTGTAGAACGTGAACATTTGGGTTAAAAGAGGATGGAAGAGGATAAAAAAAAAAAATCCAACACATATTTATCTATTCAAGGGAACAAAGAGGAAGATCCCTCTTTTTTTCCCTGCCTATTTCCAAATTCAAGCACAGCCCTTTGCTGCACAGGATTGCAACACTGAGCACACCCCTAGAAGGCAGCAACTTGTTGACACAGTATTTACAGGTAGACATTCTCTGTTGCCTCTGTGATGCTGAAACTGCTCAAGTCCAAGACTTGCAGCAGGCAAAGTAGGGCAGTCTGTTTGCTTGGCTCCCTCAGCCTTTGTTCAGCGCAACTTGGCCCCCAAGGAATGGAGGCTTGAGGGGAGAACTTCAGATATGCAACAGTAAGAAGGAAAGACCTGCATTCACGCCCTCCTCCGAGGATCACAAAAAGCTTTACAAAAGTTAGTTCAACACATATATAGATTTATATATAGCCTTACAAATCCTTCCAGAAACAAAAGGACAGCTTTTACGGCCACAAGTTCAATGGCTGTTACATTCAGCAGTTCTACACAGCATGCAGAAACAAGGCATAAGTCAAGTGTGAAGAACTGAAAGGTATTACATGACCCTATAGTAGTGATTTCAGTAGAGAGTTCAAGTGCTTGAGATTAACTGTGTCTGGTATAGAACAAATATTAACAACCTTATCTGCACTACCATTTTACTGATCCCAAGAGACCAGTGCCTTTTCTCTACAAAGCCCATCCACAGGTCATTAGCACAATACTATTTATCACAAAGCTGTTTCAGTAATGACTTGCTCAGAAGGTCGGTAAAACTCTACACCTCCAAAAGGTCCCTAAAGAATTACCATATTTGAAGACTTTCACTACGGAACTGAAGATAAATTCTTTGACCTGGGAGCCTTTATGGGCTGTTTAAATGATTTAAGTAAAGAGAGAAGGGTTTTATGAAGTTCTTACATTTATACAGGATAGCTATATTGGGAAAGCCTTATTTTTTATAGTTAGATTCAACTGCCAGGAAGCAGAGGCAAAAGGCAGTTCCCTGGCCAAAGTCTCCTCTCTTCTATTCCCCATGCAAATTTCCACCAAGAGAAACGGTGCCCTCAGCTGGCTCAGCTTCACACTTGAATCACTTCAGATTTTGTTGAGAGGATCCAGCAGCGTAAACTAAGGTTTCTAACATGCCAGACCTATGAAACTAGGATTGTTTTGTACAATACACGTTACTCTGACTTATTGCCATATCTTAATCCAAATGCTCCATATTTAAATCAGAAGAATGTATACCTCTCCCACATGTTCACAGAGCCAGCAGGGTATACAAAACAAGCTGTACATGGTATTCCCTCCTTCTGCAACTTTCACACCATGTCAAATTTCTGAGGAAGAAATTAAGTAGTGATGCTTCCAAATTCAGAAGCAGTGGCTGATCTACAGGAAAGAGGAATGAGGGCAAAGAGCAGAAATCAGAGACCCTTTACCCAACCATTACACACTAAGGTGGGCCAGCTGGTCTGTTTAGGACAGAGGCAGCCCCCATCCCCCAGGTGTCTCCCCAGGGCAAGGGGCTGCTCTAATGGTCACTACAGAATCGATGCTAGTTATTTCACCTAAGAGCAGCAGAAAAATCTATTTGGGGTGTTCTCACTGTTTTGCTAACAGAGCCCTGGAGTCAAGATCTCTCAGGAGAAAGGGATCAAAAATAGCTACAAGGTCAATGACCTTTTACACAGACACGGCTGGATCTGGTGGCTGAACCACCATGACTTAAATATGAGGCACAGAATTACACAGTAAGTTAGGAATGACTTTATCAGCAACTTGAAATGTTTCCTTTCCCCTTAATTAGCCTTACATGTTGCAGAAGGTGGAGGAGCTGTGGAGACAAATATGGGGAGCTGAAAAGCACCAACAGTTCAGAGAAGCCACAGTTTGCATCAGTTGAAGCAGCTTTCATATCTCTTGAGATCTATACGGCAGCCCAACTGTAAGGAGTGTCACCACTAACACAGACCAAATGATGCTCTTATCCAGAACTGCTGCAGAGCCACACCAACCTCATACACAGATCCAAGAACAAGACAAGCAGTTATCTTTCCCAGTCCCCTTCGGCCCGGGCAGCACCGGCATTTCCTAACCTGATACTCGAGCTCCCCCATGTGGCCAGCGGGAGCCTTTATCATTCCTCTATGTAACAAAGAGCTCCCTTATTCCTCACAACGTTTTTCTTGTCGTTATTCTCCTACAGAAAATATTAACAAAGATACTATCCTAAACTGTGGGGCAAGAACGATTAGTTCTGAGGATGAGGAAACTAGAACAAAAGGCAACTAACTCTGGTAATTGCTGTTAGTCACAAATGGGTACTTTCATGACATGATGTAGTTCATCTGTCCGTTCATTAAAAAATGCTCTGTGCTCAGATACGGATCAGTTGTCTTAAGCAGTCAGCTTTGGACAAAATCATAGATTAATTCCAAATAGCCTCTTGATTAAAGTGGTGCCCTTCCCATGGTGAAATATCAAACAAAATATATTCCCTTGTGCTAAAGATTTACAACTTCTGTTCTGTCAAACTGGAAACAGTAAGACACAATACAGGTTGAAATTGATAAGGATGTCTTTATATTAAACTGAAGCCAAAGGAAAATCTATATTCCTCTTTGAAGAATTTTCTGGAAATTAAAGATGGCATTTATTTTTACCAAAAAGACATTATGATTCCAAATACGTCACTACAAGAAAGCTACTAAAGACATTTGTTTCTCTCAGCCATTCAGCTTTTCAATTTGTTCAGCGTACTGTAGCATATTGTTCAGTCAGGTCTGATTCTGCACTGCAGGCCAGCAATACCTGTCCACATATGCTCACAAGGTAATGCCATCTTACTTACACATCACTTAACAAGTTCACGCACTTGCTTTTCCATTGATGTTGTGAGAAATAATTATGAAACTTCTCAGTTTTAATGTCATTTTGTTTTTCGAAAAGCTTTTCATAAATTATTTTCATGTATACACTTCAAAATTATTTTGGTTGAATATGGACAAATCTCAGAACTTATTTTGAGGAAATTCCCTTTTCTTAATCCAAACTTCAACTCTTGCTTTATTTTTATTTGTTTGTTTTTCCACATTAGAATGACAATAATCATAGGAAGCTTAGAATAGGCTACTTGACAGTGAGGTGGATTGAGAATTGGATGAGTAGCAGACCTCAGAGTGTTGAGATCATCAGCACAGAGTATGGTTGAAGGCCAATAGCTATCAGTGTTCCCAAAAGATTGGTACTGGGTCCAGTCTTCTTTAACATCTTCATCAGTGACATGGATGAAGGGATAGAGCTCAACTTCAGCAAGTTTGTGGATGATACAAAACTGGGAGGAGTGGCTGACACATCAGAAGGCTGTGCTGCCAATTCAGCAAGACTTGTACAGTCTGTAGAGCTGGGAAGAGAAGAACATGATGAGATTCCACAAGGGCAAGTGTAGAATCCTGCTTTTGGGGAGGAATAACCACGTGCATAAGTACAGGTTATGGTCTGACTTGCTGGAAAACAGTTCTGCAGAGAAGGACCTGGATGTCCTGGTGGTCAACAGGTTGGCCACAAGCAGCAGCTTGACCTTGTGGCCAAGAAGGCCAATGTATCATGGAATGCAATAAAAAAAGCATGACCAGAATGTCACGGGATATTCTCCTCCCATCTGCTCTTCCCTGTGTCCAGTTTTGGGCTCTTCAGTTCAAGGAAGTCAGGGAACTTGTAGAGAGAGTCCAGTGGAGGGCAACAGAGAGTGTTAGAGGCCTGGAGCATCTTTCTTATGGGAAAAGAAAGGCTGGGAGAACTAGAACTGTTCAGGCCTGGAGGAGAGAAGGCTGAAACGGGATGTTATCAGTGTTTATTAATCTAGAGAGTGGATGTTAATTAGGTGGGGATAGGTTCATTTCAGCAGTTCCCAGTGACAGAATGAGGGGCAATGGGCACGAACTACAACATAGGAAGTTCCATATGAATACAAGGAAGAACTTTACTGTGGGGGTGACAGAGCACAGGAGCAGGCTGCCCAGAAAGGCTGTAGAATCTCCTCCTGTGGAGATATTCACAGCCCACCTGGAAACTTTACTGAATAACCTGATTCTAGGAAATATGCATTTGCAGGGAATTGGGCTAGGTCACAAATCTGAGCTGCATCAATTGTGGCTACAAGAAAGCAGGAAAACATTGACCTTCCTGGAAATAACTGTATGGAATCTACAAGCAGAAGAACTGTTTCAGGAGGCAGGAGGACAGATGTATCCATCTCTGGTATGAATGGACAGCCCCAGTGGAGTTCCCTATTTGGCCCACATAGATTTTCTAGAAGTCAAAGTGGCTATTAGAAGGAAAGAGAAAGTGAACTTCCCTCACTTCCTCCCCCTGAAAAAGTAAGGATTTAGAGAAGCTTATCAAAAAAGAAAATGTTCACATTGTTGTTATTGAGCAGGAGGGAACTTCCCCGCATGTTTTTTTTTTTTTTTTCCCCAAATTAGAAGCTTTTGTCAGGCAACCATTCTTTTTCCACAAGATTTCCAAAGTCTGAAATTATAGAAACTAGAAATAAGTTGATCACACAGTGCTCAGGGAGATGAAGTCATGTTCACAGGGATTTCAAATCTTAATGACTTAATTCTAACCATTACAAACTCAAGAGCAATCATATACTCCCCTATAGGCGCATCTAAAGATCTTACTTAATGCTTTCTAACCTGCCTCTGCTGCTGCCTTTGCTTTATCAGCTGTTACAGATAGAGGGAGCAAACTGCTAATCAGAGGGAAGGGAAAGGGCTCATCTGTTGAAGAAACTGCTCTAGGAGGAAAAGTCCTACCTACCTCATGCATGGGAAAAGGATGACTTGGGACCTATTAATTTAACGATTGATCTGTACAGTCTGTTTTCTTCAGCCTAAGAGCCAGATGAAACCGGAGAGGCAGGGTGTTTCCTTGTTTAAGCACCAACAGGGAGCTTCTTTTGTCTGATGGGAATGCTCTTTCCTAACTTTCAATAACAACACTGAGCAGGAAGCAACAAAAATGGGAAAACGAGAGGAGGAAATGGGAGGGGGGAAACAGGAGGGAGAAAGAAGGAAATGGAAAAATAGCAGGGGAAAGCATTCATGTATCCTGAGGAACTTACAGAGTGTCATTTAAGCTAATTGTCATGTTAAAGCCATGCAGCTAAAGCAAACTCTGTGGCATTTGCTTAAAACAAATAAATAAATAAGAAAATTAAAAAATAAATAAAATAAAATAAAATCTCCTATAATTGACTTTTTTTAGTGTATTAAGTAGTTCCAGTTTTCCATGTAAATAGCAGAGCAACTGTAATTTCCATATGCCATCCCATCCCCAAACCATACCCTGGATGACCTCTGAATTCATCAAGTCCTTCCCCAGAGGAATGCCAGTGCCTATGGGCACCAGCTCACCAAGCCTCAAGCTCACTCATGTAGATCACAGGCTATCTAATAAAAAGTATTTCTTCTTGCTAGAAACTCCATCAGAATTTGAGCTAGTTTTGTTATCATTGTGGTCATGACAGATTTCCCACTCTGTGCAGATTCTCATCATACACACAGCAGCCCCTTTGTGGGCCAACCTCCTTTTGTAAGGAGCCTCAACATCTACTCCCACACATTATGGTCCACTGTGGTCTCCAGGCTCCCCATCCAGCTGTCTCCATCACCTATTGCCAGAGTATTAACAACAGCTTGTGGATACAGCTAGCAGACACATTAAGACAGCAACTAGGATTGAGGCTTTTTCAAAAGAGATGACGGGGTTACATAACACCAAAGTGAAAAAGTAGGAAAAAAAACTTTACTTGCGGTAAATCTGAAGACACTTAGGAATAAAAACAAAAAGGAATATAGCTGTGGAAAGAGAAATTCTAGGAGAACAGAGATTAAAATTAAAAATTATCAAGGACATTATATTCTAGAGAAATCCTGAAGTCCATACGCTACCTGTAAACACTGCACAGTGAATCATCCTACCTCTGTAGTTATGACATCCAAGTTCACATCCCTCTGCTTTCCATACTGCTTCCCCTATTTTTAGATTCATTGACAGTACAGAGTATCTGTCTCCCTCATTGTGCTGAGTACACAGCCTCTGTGGGCTAGACCACCTGTCTCCCAGTAGTCAGCAGCAGCCTAAAAGCTAACATCACCCTCAAACATCAGCGTAGAAGTTGTTGGCTTTTTTTTTTTTCTGTTAGCATGGGAAGGGAGAAGAGAGAATGTAATTAACTGCTTGAATAACCAAGAGATCATTTTTAATCGTTTGTCTAAAGAATATATGAAGTTCTAGTCTTGACTTAAGGAATTCAGTTTCAATTGAGCTTCTGAATTAGCCCAATTGTCATGTGCTTCTCACCACTACTACAAGTTCATACTCCAGTTTTCAGGCCTCCCAACACACTCTCCCCTCTTCCCTCTTTAAAAATAAATAAATAAATGGAAAAAAAAATCATTGCTTTTCTCCATTTTTGTTAAACCTATTCACTGTAATAACAGAATGGGAATTAACGGGCAGATCCTCAGCTGCAGCCAACAGCTTAGCTCCATTAAAATCCACCCTGTGGCCTGACCCCTGAGCACTAACCCAGCTCTGCGCTGGCTGACACAGTTTCTATTGGATTGGCAGCGAGCAGGAAATATCTGGAGTGTGGGAAAGCCCCAGCCCTGCCTCCTTCTATCCCAGCCAGGCTGCTGCTGAGCTGCTGTGTGGGCTGCCCGAACACCTGCCTTCCCCGGGCTTTAGGCCCATCACCGTCTCACATCCAGCTTGGAGGACTTGATTTGGGAAAGCATCATACATGCCCACAGCTGTATAAGCAGACACAATTTTAGATGGAAGCCAAAGTTCAGGGCAAGGAAACTTTAGGAAGGATGAGCATCATTTGTATTCCATACTAAAATAATATTCATTGTCAAAAATATCCAAGCTACTTAAAGTTTTCAGCCAGACATTAGCATGAGGAGAATGTAAACATGAGGTAAGGCTCATAATTAAAGGAAAAAGAAAGATCAAAGTCTCAGGCCTGAAACAGACCAATAGGAAGCTCTCAATTTCAAGTCAGTTCTCACTGCCAAGGGATTTTTTTTTGGAAAAACCAAAGGCCAAAAACTTGGCTCTATGTTATAGAACTCTGTAAATATTTGTTTTAAAATAATAAAAAACTAAACTTCAGTATCCTTCAGACATTTTAAATGAGAAAAGTATTAAATTTAAAACAAGTGGATACTTAGTGTACTACTGATCTTTCGGTACAAAACTAGTTAATGGTGTTTGCTTTATGCAAGTTCTGCATTTTACCCTTCTATTAGAAAAGACAGCATCTACAATAATACAATTTCTCTATTTATATTACTTTTCTGGATACCCTACCTCAGGTGTTACTTGGAACATAATGCAAAGGAAGAAAAAATGATAAGAAAAAGAAAAAAGAAAGAAAAAGGAAAAAAAATCAATTGTGAACATTCCATACTTCTTGATAATAAAAATCCCTCAAAATTTTCCTTTATATACCTACAATTTCCCAGTAGTCCCATTTCTCAATCAGAATTTGAATAATCTTTACAATTTGTATTCCCCAAAACTCAAATTTAATGAGTTAGTAGGTATAGAAATAGAAATAACAGCTGCAGCTTATCCCGCTGTGCTATTCAGTAATGACAATGTTATACCACATTAGCAATTGTGACATTAATAAAAAGAAGCCCATAGGATTAGCCAGAGACAGCTGACTTTAGTCAAATGTAGGTCATGCTTTGTTTGCTCAGAGCTGGGTAATAAATTTCCAGGTAAGTGCTCTCATGTGTCATACATATATGCCAGGAGCATAATTTCAGCTATACTAAATGATCCACATTCTTAAATTTCTGTAAGCCGTTTTTGAATTATTGTTAAGCATTTAATTCCACAGCAGCATCTTACAGGCTACTTAAAGTTATTAACTCCTATGACATTATGGCATGTTTTCTTTCTAGTGGCAGTTAATAGCATCTTGATCTGGTTTCCCTTTCACCTTAAGGTATCTGCAACTCTGAATTGTGAATATTTAACGAAAGATACTTAGCAAAGAATCAAACCCACTACGTTTTGCAGCTCTAACTAAAAGAGAAAACAGTATCTGGAATCAATCCAAGCAGCAGCAAGATATCTTCCACCACAGAAGGGAGGTTTTAAAAAAAAAAAAAAAAATGTAAAGGAAATAAAGGCATAGCCTTCAATTAATAGTACAAAAGATCCTATCTCAATCTCTGCTACATTGGCAAGCCCTCAAAATTTGGATTGAAAGCAGACCATTAAACATATTCATATTTAATCTCAGCGCAAGATGTGCATATTGTATATTGAATTCTTAAAGGCTGTATTCTGCGTTCAGTAATACCCTGGCAGGATTCTGTGGGAAAAGGTGAGTGTAATACAGCAGAAGATGACCTTGAGGTTGCAATTACTATTTTTCTTTGTGTTACGATAATAATTAGAGGCACAAAACAAGATCAGGGCCTTTCTGTGCAAGGCACCATCCAGACAGAGAGAACAGAGAGTGGAACCCTAGTTACGAAGAGCTGAAATCACAGCAAGATGGACAGAAAAATGCCTGATTATCACCATGAAGACTGAACCAGAGAAAGGCGAGCTGCTAGATCCAGGTGGCTTTAATTCCATCTAAGTCACTCATCCAGTGGTTGCTATTGCTTTAGGCAGCTCCTCATCCAACCCTTTGTTTCAGGTCCTTGCTCTGCTGGGGTACCACTACAGGTAGCCCAGTTGTCCTAGGCAATGGCTGAGCCACCTGCAAGTGCCCTTCTGCATGTTCTGCCTACAGAGGCCTATAGCTGCACCCCACTGCATACACTGAGGTAGTTTTCCTTCCTTCTTATTTACAGCTAATTAGTCCAATCACTTCACAGTAACAGAAGTTAATTTCTCGACTCTCTTCTATTTTTATCCATGCCTTGGCTAAAAAGTGTTTACACATCTGCAAGCCTTTTGGGGGCTTCTGAGGCACATCAAGAGGAAGAGAGCACACGCCTAAATTTTCAGTTGATACTTTGTTTGGCTGGTTGTTTTAATGGCAAATATTCTTGAAATATAAAGTAGAATCCAGTGTGTAGCTTTTTCTTCATACGTTAAAAAAGCCTTAGATTTTTTTTCCTTCTTTTTTTTTTTTTTTTTTGGAGGAACTATGATGACACATGGCTTTGTAGCCTTTCAGTACAATTCATCAAGTTACACAGTTTCTTTAAAGCAACTGTGTTTATGGGTCTATTTCTTGAAAGCTGCAGTTGTATCTTTATTACCCTACATTGTTATCAGCAAAGCAAAATGCCATAGCTACACTGGAGGCAAAAGAAATTCCCTTTGTGAGAGGCAATGATTTCCTGCAGATCCTGAACACCTTTGTGCTCTATTTCAAGGAAGTAAAGGTAGTCAGCTTTCAGTAGGACTGTGAATTAGAATGTGATAGAAATATGGGTTGTTCAAGGTAATTTCTGCTCAAAAACAATTCCTCAACAGACATCAGAAGTCAGGAGCACGAATTACACCCTACAAAACTAATGCATAGGAGCAAATTTGCGTTAGGGTCAGAGCCACGCATCTCCAATAAATATTGCATGCATGTATAATCCCAGGGCAACATCAGCCAGGCTGCCTTTTCCTGATGATATCTGCCCACTTTGCAGAGGTGGAAAAGAACCTCTCAGACCCTTATATTCATGCACAGATGAAGCTGATGAAACTCTCACATCCATAAACCTGCACACACTACACACAGAAGCATTCTCTTATGGAAAACAGTTTTTTCAAATTGAAAGCATATAAAGAAATACACTTTGGCTTAAATTAGCTATATTTTTCCTCAAAATACAAAGAAAACATTTCAGTGGAAAGACAAATAAACAGAATGTATTTAAATAGCAGAGGGTTTTTTCCTTCCCCCCTCCCTCCCCCCTTTCAGCAAAGAGAAAGAACAAAGAAGACCTTTCGGTGGGGAAAAAAAAATTAGAAAAAAAAAAATCAATCCCCTCACTGATGGGCTGGCTGTTTCCCTGCCTGCACAGGCTGATGCTCCTTTGTTCCCAGCCCCACTCCCCAGCCCTCCAGCTGAGCTGATGCCTCAGAGGATGCCTCCCAACTGTCTCCCACCCTGCACAACCAAGGAAGGCAAATCCTGCCCACTCCCCTTATGACCAGAGCTTCAAACCCACTTTCCCAAAGGACACAGCACCAGCAGAAGCAGGACTTTCCTAAACATTTTCTTCAGTTCCCACTAGAAAAAATGACAAGTCGAGCATTTATTATTTTTTTTTTTTTAGTCATTTCTCTCACTATTACAGCCCATTCACAGTACAGAAACACTACCAGGGAGGCAGGTGAGAGATGAGCCTTCCTCAGCACAAGATTTCCAAAGACGACTTTTGCTTTGGGTAGAAGTCTTTGTTGCTGTCATGTGCCTCAAACAAGGGTTGAAAGGTATGCTGCATGGGCATGGAGCGCACCAGGCAGAGCTGTAGAGCACAGAAAATACTTAACATGTTGGAAGCTGGATGGTGCCAAAGCTTGCACCAGTCCCAACCCACAACCCTCTCTAGAAGAGGTTGAGCCACAGTGGCTACAATGGCTATGCACTTGCTACAAAATTCATTTTCAGTTCTATCCTGTCTGCAGTACCCAGCCTGAGCTCTATCCCACACACACTGGCATGGGTGGCCACGCTGCCAGGGCACACTTGCTGCAGATGGGGGCCACCCTTGAGTGCCCATTAGCCAAGGGCCTCACGTCCCAGGTCTTTTCCCATGTAATTTGATTTTGTCATTTTTTTTCAAGCCTGAAATGAACTCTCTCCTAACACATTTGTACTAAGCTAACACAGAAACTCCAACAAAATAGTGGTTAGTAGAGTCAACTTCTCTTCAAGCATATCCAAAGCTGTGTTAAAATACTCAAGGAAGGCACAGAAAGGACTAATAAACAAACTAACAAATAGGTAATTTAGCCTTTCTCCACTGCTTTGCTTGTGCACACAGGTCACTGGCCAGAGATGCAGTGAAACAACTCAGCTGAATAAAGTGCATATTTCCTGCTTATTGTCTCAAATCAAAAGCACGTACAGAAGTTAAAATAGCTATCATCACAATCTTTCTAAAAATTCTTTCACAGTCGCACAAATAAACTGTAGGATTTTGCATTTTAAAGAAAAAAAAGTTAAAGAAAAAGGAGGAATTCCTTCTAAGTGTTTTTTAGCTCAGGCAGCTTGGGAATCTCCCCTCAATTCATGAGGCACACTTTGTCACTTATGTTCAGAACCCTACAAATAGTGAGAATAAGAGCAGACAAACAGTAACACCAGGTAAAATCATTCCCAACCTCTAAACCAAATAGCACATGTAAAATATCTTTATACACAAGTGAGAAAAAATAATAAAATAGCAATTTATTCAATGGCTATGAGGACAGGATCTCTGTCAACCACTCATTTTGTCAATTCCAAGCAGTCAAATGCCATAAGCTCTCTCCTCTTTTTCCCAAAATCATGATCAATCTTCAAAAATGATTAAAGATACCACACACAGTCACATTTCCAGATGAAGACATCACCTTTTTGCTTTAAAAAACACTCAACACCACTAGAAAGAAAAATCCAATGAAGGGAAAATGTAGGCCAAGTTTAGTTTAACAAGGAACAGAAGTTTGAGTGAGGAGATGCGGGGACGGAACTGGGACTCTGGATAATTATAGTATCATTCTATGGCTGAAAAATTCCCACCAGTGAAGTCTATGAGCCGTCCAGCCAAAAGGAGAATTATCCTACTAGAGAAACAAGCAGTGCTACATTGGGAGGACCTCCAAGCCAGATTCTCAGACATTCTAGTGGAGATACAGTGGTGCAATACATTTAGTTGATGATCAAATTACTGCTACTGCTGCTTTATGAAAACAAATGCACAGGTGAAGGAGATATTAAATTTTAAGATAACCCTACACCAACCATTAGAGGCAAAAATGGACCCCCCAAACCTCACCACAAAAGCAGAAATTTGAGGAAAAGAACCTATGTTTAGGTACAAACAGAAACGCACCAAGCAATTTCTGGATGAGAATCATAGAGCCTGAGCCAGTTTTGTAGTGAGCAAGGGTAGCACAATGCATCAGGCTTCAGGAAGAAATGATAAAAACGATCACTTGCTTCCAATAAGATGCCAACAGATGGATTTTCAGAAACTAGAGAATAAGAAAATCCTGATTGTTATCCTTGCTGTCCATCCAAATCCATTTATAAAAGAGCACATTCATACACACATCTTAAGAAGTTGTTGGAGAAAAGGAGAAACATAGCTTCTTTCCTGCACAGCAGAAAAGAAAGTACATCCTATCCCAGGAGTATCTGTGACCCTCTGTGTGAAGAAGAAAATATAACAAAAGAAAATACATCTGTTCACGCTCAAGACACACAAAATGCAAGAAAGAAAATGCTGCTCTGAGAAAGACGTAGCTGAAGGCTTGTCGGTAGCAGGCAAGGAATATCAGGTTTGGCTGGAATCATTCCAAGTTCCCAGTGTTTGTAGACACATAATTTCATTGTGGTTACTCAGTGCGAACAAGAAGAGTACCAGGGCCCATCCAGACCGTCACAGGGATAAAGCCAGTTAGAACTTAAACAGAATGGGAAAATATTTCATAGAAACCAGATGAATCACCACAGACTAACTACAAAGGGTTTTGTCAGGGTGCTAGGTATTTGTTGGCCCACTGGAGGAGTGAAACGAGTGTCTAATTGTGTAATCAGGAACTGTTTCTGCAAATAAAGTGACTGTCCCTTTTCCCCAGCTTTAAAAGAACAACCTTGCTAAAACTTGTCTGAAAGTAAGACAAAATTCTCCTTGAAAGCTCCTAGAGAACGAAATATAATTGTATGTCTTGGGGATCAATTTGGATACCAGTTATTATTGGGCAATGTATGATATTGCTTCCAGTTTAGTGAAGACCTTGAAAGAGATAGAGGAGTGAAAATTCATCCTCTTGGGAGCATCTCAGCAACAATTTACTCAAATATTTCTTTAAAATTTACCACACAATGCAACTCAGAGAGGCTTCTCGATCATTAAAATCTGTTACACAGTGAATGTAATTGGTTAAGTCAGGAACAAAGTCATTGGAAAATGCTGAGAGGGAAGAAAACTCACATTACTCAGCTCAGCCACACAGCTATTTATTAGATCTTCAGTATAAGCTCAAATTGCTGCTGTAGGACGGCTCTAAATACAAGTCATTGTGCTGCTAGCCTGTAACACCAACTCCTCCAGCACAGCACCTAGAACAATGTCTGCATAATATGTAACAACAGCTGCTGCAGTGTATTTGGCTTAAAGTTCCACCTCTAGGGAAAGCCATGCCAAACTATTCATAAAAATGGGCTGCAATTTATGGGAAATGACTTTGCACCCATTCTACATGAGAAAGATTCAACCTACCAGTCAACTCATTAATGCATCATTAGTTTAAAGAGATCCTTCATAAAGCAATATGGATACTTTGCTTCTCTATGGGGTCTTTATGCAAAGAATGCCAAATGTTTTCCAAACATCACTGAACATTTTCAATCTCTATAATCATTGTAGAAGATGGAGAAAGATGAGCATATCTGCAACTAATGTACAATTACACTCTTGAAAAAAAAGGAGGTATTTACAAGTCAAAGGACTTGGGATATCTTGCCAAGACCTTCTGTCCTAGACTTACCTGTAGAAAGAAGGAGGAAGTCAGAAGATACTCCTGTCAGGGCAATCTCACTGGTTTCTATTAAAAGCTGCATGAGATTCTCTAGATTGTGTGTGGGCTGTGTGGTTAATGATTTTTTTTTTTTTTTGTACAACTTCTCTTTTTTAATTGCATAGTTGATAACTTGAAAAATATTCCAAGAAAATTACAATCAAATCTCAGAAAGAACCATAGGCTGAAGTGTACAAAGCATTTCAACAGGAGATTAGTTTCTAGCGTGTGAGCAATTGAAAAACATCACAGCATAACCTGGTCTGCCAAGTCAGGGCCTAAAGTTAGAATCTGTTGTCTCATTTAATATCTGGCTGGGGACAGCAAAGGCTGGCACACTGGGGTACACAATTCTTTCACAAAGTTTGCTGTTCACTATATTAGCTACCTGAAAGCAGCCAGATTTAGAATCTGTCTCCAGGATACAAACTCTGTTCTCAGATAGGGGTCATCCATTCTCAGCTTCACAGCTGTGACTGCTGATGTGGTTTGAGTATTACCAATTTTCCTGAAAGCTTACAGCAAATTGCTCTCCGTGCTGCCCATTTCTTTCAGCTTTTTCCTCCAAGGAGTAGCAGAGGCTTCCTTTCTGGAAGGAAACAAGTAAAGACTACAGAAAATGTCCACTCTCCCCAAAGGTGGTCCCATTACCTGTATTGCTTATTTTTATTCATGCTAAAATAAGGTAGACCACAAAATAAACCAGTTTCTGTGAACCAGACACCCCTGCCAAGCAAAGTCACAGCTATCTAATTCAAACCACATTATCTCAGTGCTAAGCTATGACTTACTACTGAAGAATATATCATTTCATCTGTGTCTCAAATCAGTGATAATTAAAGCTCCGAACATGTTCATCTTTCCAGGCCAGAGAAGATTTCCAGTTGAATTCCTCCAGCTCACATATCTAAGTCACCTCTCGTTCTTTCATCCAGAAGATTTCAAGTTCTCTCCAAACCCAAAGTAATGATATTTTGGTCCTTGATGTCCTTAGCATCTTCTAGAATTAGATAAACAATCTTAAGCATTTTGTTCCTGCAGTGTACCTAATTAGCTGGCAGACAAAAGAGAAAACAAACAACAGAGCCTACCTTCACAATAGCTCTGCTCTTTCCTGTATGACATACCTCTCTCTTACATACACAGAGTTCATCCTAAATTAAATGATTAATCTAGTGCATAAACTGACGGTGTGAGGAGATCTGGGCCATCTGTAAAGATCACCAGAATCTGCTGCAGGCCTGCATTTTGACAACATGCATGTCCTTGACAGCTTAGATAATTGAATGCTCTGCATACAGGCATCTTCCCTAGGGGGCATACAGCAGAAAGGAAAAATACAACCTCAGACTGTAAACCCTGCCAAGCACAAAGTACTCCACTCATCCATTACCCCACCTTGTTCAATTCCCTACCTCCTCCTCACAGGCAGAGCAGAGAAAAACATTCTAGAAGGAATATTAAAAGCCACAGTCTGTGTTTGAATCATTAGCCAAAGACTCCTTTGCCAAAATACGTAGTTGTATAGTGTTTTTGCACTTGATGTTGTTCCTGACCAACAAACATGCAACACGCTCCCTGTGACCACCATTGGACACTCACACAGCAATACCATAAAGCCAATCATAAATCCAATCTATGTGTAGAAATCTCTCTCAATCATCACAGCCCTCCAAAAACAGAATTAGGCTGTATGTTAAAGGATTATACTCAAAATAGAAAAATACAGGCAGTTCTAGTTTTTGCTTTCCTACAAGCTGAACTTCAAATTTTCTTTTTTAAATTATCCATAACTGATTCTCAAAACTCAACACAATGAGGTTTACAAAACATGTGTTAAGTCCCATTTATTTTACTGAAAAGAATTCCATGCTTTCCATTAATAACATTGCCAAATGTAGGTATTCAAAAAACCTTGACTCAAGCACTACGTTCCAAAATAATATGCCAGTATTTTCTTTAAGATATTATTTTTCACTGAACACATATTTTCAAGCTGCAGTCCAGAAACACAAGGATTACAAAATAGGATTTTAATTTAAAACTGCGCATTTGAGCCTCAGCTCCCACAGTTAAAGCCTTAAGATCAACACAAAACATATGAGCATTGGCAACATTGAGTCAGATAGGCACATGCTTAAGTGATTTGTTTTGTTCCCTTCTTGAAGGGAAGGGGTTTGGAGGAGAGGAGGGTCAGAACTTTAACCTCCAACCCTTTCACCTTTGAAGCCTTACTCAAAAGCTTCCAGGAAGGAAAAAGGACTTTGCAGCATGTCTGGAAGTTTAACAAATCCAGGCTCTGTTTAATCAAATAGTACAGCCCTAGGGCTTCTCTAATTCCTATAACCAATGAGGCCCCTCAGTGTAGAAGAAAACTACAAGCATAATAGGTAGTAGAGCTGCTTGAGTTCATTTACATGACATACCCCTGGCTCTTAAGCTATTCTAATGCTTCAGATTGAATACGCAAAAGGAGGTTTCCCCACCCAAAACTCTGATCTGGTCTTCTCAGGGCACAGCTGACTACAACCTCCAGATTTCATGAGCTACAAAGTAGTATCTGTTCTGGCGTAAGTGAAGTTCCAGGAAATGCTATTTTGAGGGATCTAGTATTATATTTATGAAGTGCACCAGCATACAGATGCATATACCAGATCTGACGCTGCCTGAATGAAGGCAGAGATTCAGCAAGACAACATAAAAAGTAGAAAAAGCTAAACTACAGATAATAGAAGAGTAAATACTCTAAAAATATTTTCACGCAGTCAGGTTTCCTTTCTGCTCTCTCAAAGGCAAGCTTTTCTGTTACATCTTACCAAGATCAGTTACAAGTAGCCAGCCGCTATGCTTTACACCAGGAACTCTTTTGTAGTTGTGACTTAGAGTTTAATGCAAGGCATCCAGAATTCAGAAAACAGTTTAAGGATCAAATGATTCAGTGTAATGTTTCTGCATCCTGTAATTTAAAGGGCTTTTTTTTTTTTTTAAAGCTCTTTCTGCAGCCACCAATCCTTTCAGGGTCACAAGTTTATTTTTACTCTGCTATTTCACTTGGTAAATGGACTGCAAGAATTTAGGGGGATGGCCAGTCCTAAGGCCGGAGGAGCTTAGCCTTCAAAAACTGCTCATTCTGCACAGTACTTTGGCTTGTAGAATAAACAGAAGCAGCCTAACTCAGTTTTGACTGTTGCCAATTTCACATATGTAAAAATGAAGTTTCTCTAATTGCTAACAGGCATTCTGCACTAGAGAATGTAGCAACATTTAAAAAAATGACATAATTAAGATTTACAGATTTTGCAACAGAGATGGAGTTTCAAGTCTGCAGTTTTATTTATCTAAAACAGGTTCTTCCTCACCTCATAATAAAGAAAAAAGTAAAGTAACTTATTTACTTGTCTTCAACTGAGTGAAATGTGGAGGCTAAGGGGACTCATTGCTAAATGGTTTAGTTATACACTACACTACCTGTATGGATTATTTTGACTTTTAGTGAACAGCACACGAGTCTATCTATCTTAACTGCCATTAATGCCTCTCAATCACAGGTTGGCTGTACACCTTTTCAGCCCATGGTTTATTGTGAGTACTCATGACTGAATAGTTATCCTGTGTAGTCAGCAATGCAATATAAATATCTGGAAAAAGAACTGCAACAGGTCAATAAGGAGAAGTCATTTAAAATCAACTTGGGGCAATATTTTGCCCACTTAAAATATTTTTGCTATACTTGATTAAGTTTTTTCATAAGTATTCTGGAACATAATGAACCCCTAACCAAAAGAAAATGAGATTTGTGCTTCAGTTAAAAGAAGAAAATGGGATTTAGTGAAGAAAAGTGTTACTTAAAAGGTATCCACATCTTAATTAATCAGAGAGAAATTTTACTGAGAAAAAGAAAGGCTGATTAGCTTTGAGTTTGGTAACAATAAGGGATGACATCATGAAGTAGTTCAACCTGTGCTATAGCTGTTGGCATTTATTTCAGTCTTGATCAACATCAGTAAGCAAAGCAGACCTGGTTTTATACCTGTTTCAAGATGTTCAAAAATGGCCTGAAAAATCACCTTGAAAGTCGTTATTAATTGCTCTATCACAATGTGGCCAAAGGGAGTTGCAGTTTGTAAGCTTTCCCTTCTAAGTGGCAAAAGAGATCCTACCAGCACACCGTTTCCACAAAGTCAGTCGGTGCCCTATCACTACTTATTAAAAACAAACAAAGAAGTAAAAAATTATGAAACAGTAATTAGAAAAGGTAATGGAGGGGATAAGGTCAAGCCTGCAAAAATAATGTTTTGTAATTACAATCTCATCTCTGTCAGAATTCAGACAATTCAAAATCTTCTTGACAATTCTTTTAGCATTCTAGTTTAGAAGACATATCAGTGCTGAAGCATCTAAGTCAATAATTTCTCAAATATCACCCAAATAAAGTCCCTTTTAACTTACAGCTTTCTAGGTGTTTCTGCTTTTTAAAGCAGAAGTCTCTTAGTTAAATTTCTTGGAACGCAGAGATAGTTTATCATCTGGATGTCAGGTCAATTAAGTCAACAGTTTTGGACAGAGCATATTGTGGGACACGTAGCCATGTGGAGAACTGCCAGATTTATCACTTCACCTAGATCCCTTCCAACATAATTGCATGTGCATGAAGTCCTGAATATATATGCAAAAAAAAATGTTCCAGAAAGCAATCTAGATAACTCATAAACTATTCTGTTCGTACTTATTAATTAGAACAACTTATTAGTACACAAAAGTTATTTTCTTACTTGTGTTGTTTTAATATTTACATCATCAGCATTAAAATAAGCATGTCTTCACTTTACAAAATACTACAATCCTTTGGAAACTCACAAAGAAAACAAAGTAAAAGAGAAAGCACAGGAGGGCTATTTACAGGCCTTTGCTCCACCCAGCAATTCTAGTAAGAAATATCACCAGTCTTTCTTGAACATGTACCTGTTTTCCACCTTTTTAAATGAAGCACAGAAAGAAACATCTCACAGAGCTTTTCTGTCCTGTACCTTGAAAACTGCAACAGATTTCTTTCTTCTGCAAATGGTAACACAGCACCTATAGATACAAGGGCTGTGACTTCACTTCAGCCAGCAGCTGAACTGCTTTTCAGACACTTCCTCCAGAGGAGGTTAATGTATCACACCTGGCATTTGGCACATTTCCTGGCATAGCCTGCCCTACGCTGAAATAATAACATGATACTGCGTGCACGTGCTTCTGTGTGAAAACAACAAATTGACACTTGCATCTCAATTGATTAATTCTGGATTAAGGGGAAACAGTAAACCATTCTGCACTGCTTTCGTAAGGTAGAGCAACAAACTCTTTTATACAAAATGGCACATGTGCCTATAGCCTAGAACGTGAAGGTTAGATATATAGAACTCAAAACCCCAACATTTACACACCATGATAACAAACAATACTTGAGGGTGTTACTACATCTTCTGAATATGGCAAGACCATTCACCCTCCAATTGTTGCACCCGAAACATCCCAGTGCACAGAGCTGTAACTGCAGCATCTCTAGGTGACTGTAGACCCTGATTATTTCATGAATGGCAGCTGAAAATACTTCTTTATTTCCTAGCACTGTACAGCTAGAGCAAGAGAAAAAGTGAATCTGAGTATGAATTGTAAACAAACATCACTGATAGCTTGAGGTTTTCTCTTGTCTTAAAAAAAAAAAAAAAATGAATGCACACATACACAGTCACGTACAAATAAAGCCAGGAAAGGCCACTATGATCATTTATTCTGACCTTCAGTTAACTTTAGTAAAAAAAAAAAATAATGAAGCAATTTCAGTTTACACAGAAGGCCAAGCTGTCAAAAAAACACGGCACTTGCAAGACAGGGTACTCTTTTGAGACACCTACAAATACCTCAACTACCACTAAAAGTAATTTTCTTACCTTGTTTTACCCTCCTCAGATGTGAATTACTTTGACTTCATTGAGATTAGCATTCAATGCCCTCGCTGCAGAGAGATCTCACTTGTGTGGTGTGGTGGAACCAGATCCCAGTCCACCAGCCTGCATCCCACCTACAGGCAGATGAGGGAGGATAAAATCAAACTCAATTACTCACTAAAGAGAGATTGAAAATTGGCTTTGAAAGCCCTTGATTTTTATTTTCTTCTTCTTTTCAAGGGAATATTAGAATAAATCTGGTTTAGTTTGCCCTGTGAAGCTGGCACAGAAGCAAGAAGTGTTCTAAACTCAAGATTCTCACCTCGGTGAAAAATGACAGGGGCAAGAAGGAGGAAGGAATGAACTGCAGTAGATACTCAGCAGAGGAGTAGGTGCATTTTTTTAAGGAGGAGAAGTTAAGGTCTATTTTTCTACCTTTTCCATATCTCACTAAAAACTATAAAAAAAGAAAAAAGAAAGGAAGAGTCACAGAAATTAATGAATTTGGAATATGTGTCTTTCTCAACAGGAAAGAAGAGAAGCGAGCAATCATAAAGACATGAATTGTTGATTTGGTAAACCCACTTCTCTTCTGGAGGGAGAAATGTTTCCTGGATACACTGCTGTTAGCCTTTTCCATAGCTGTGTTGAGCTGATAACAGTCATCAGCACATTGCCCTCTCTCCCCCAGCTCCCACTAGAGGCTTCAGCTGGCTATCTTGAATAACATAATATAAAACAGAAAATGTCTATTCTCGTAAAATTTTACTAGAAAGAAATTACATATTATTGAGCTCCTTTATCAGAATACATATTTAAAACAAAGAACAGTTTTTTTTATATTAAGTTACAAACATGTTAACTGAGACATTCTTAATGCACTAACCTATTTGTACGGAGACACTGAGCGTCTTCCCACGTTTCTGAGGCCTACACTGAAACAAGGAATGGGTAAAAAACATGGATAAATACATTATTATTCAAATGTTATACAAAATAATACTTTAGAGAAATGCGTACATGATAATATGTGGTATTTAGAGTCCTTAGTTAGATAGGCAGTCACAGTGACAATCTACAGATAGTCACAGTGACAATCTACAGCTAGTATTCTTATTTTCAATGTAAGATTCTTTTCACATTCAACTTCTATCAGATATGATTTTGATAATCTCTCAAAAACACGATTTTTTGGAGGTTTTTCTATCCTATTTCCTTATCAAATTTGTATATTTTTGGTACTAAGATCATATTTACTATTCAAGAGGTCTTTAAACTTCCTAGATCAAATTAATCAACTGAGCAGTTCCTGGAATTTTAAATATGGTCCCTATGGCAATAAATAGGTTTCACTGCTGATTTTTATTTACAAGAAATAAAGTAGATAACTTATTTCATTCTACAGATTGATCATGACAGCAAAATCCTACAACATGGCATTTTGGCTCTGTCCTGTGGCTCTTGTGAATGAAAAACATATCACATATAATGTACCTTCGAAGAAGGTAATGTCTTTGCTATATAATGCTGTGTTGAAATATAATGGTGTGCAGACTCTGGCTCAAAACAGCCTGGATTAAATATCTGGGAAATTAAATCCCTTTGGATGACTGTCAAGACTAGTCTGCCTTCATTATCCCAAGACACAGGCTGGCACATTATCATTTTTATACATAGTTAAATACCCAGACACTGATTTCATTAATCATTCAGTTACGGCGGGAAATGCATCATGTGGAGGGCATACCCTGCCTTCATATGAAAGGCTATTTACAAAAATACTGTGGACATATTGCATAATATAAAAGTCTGATATTCTAACAATAATTTCACTTTAATCAAAGGTGATTGTTTCTTCAGTTTCTTTCTTACTTGCAGATATGTGCTTATCTGCTACTCCTATCATTTTAATAGAATTGCAGAGGCTTTCTTAGCTGAAATTAGAACAAAAAAATATTTGATTTTGAGCTTTTCCATTACAAGGACATCCAGAAGTGAAGGTTGGTCTTCATCACATGCCAAAGAATCAGTCCTATTCATTTAAACCCCAAGGAGGAAATGAATGTCTACTTTCTGCAGAATAATCTGAATCAAGTTTCTAAAGATGATGACGGAGGATGAGATCCTTCTGTCTGGCAAAATGGATAATTTTTTTCAATACTGGAGAGCCCACCTGTATCCAGCCAGATCACGCTCACACCAGAAGTCATCTGTATGTGAACTAAGCAGACATAGAAGTGGTATACTCTGCAAAATTCATTCTTCATTCAGTATAAAATAAACTCTGAAGTTTGACAGTTGAGTCATTAACAGTCATATATTTACGGCATAAACTGTGATTCATACTCATCTTCTCTATCCTTTCATTTCATGCTGAGCCAACTGGAAGACATACAACCTTTCACTCTCCACTCTTTCAAGACATATTCCAAAGGCCCTGAAAACAATATTTTATGCCTGTGTAAGCACCCAATCAATATACAAAGTCAAAGCTTTGTAAGTGACTATCATGGCATTGTAATATTTTCAATTGCTAGATGATTAAATAACTTGCATACTATTTCATGCAAAAATTTAAAACTCCGGCACACCTTCATATGCTTTTTCTATGAAAAAAAGGTAAATGTAAGTCTGCACTTCAGATTAGGTAATCCTAGTTATAAATTGTTTGTGGGTTTAATCCAGTATTTCTGCATTTCAGCTAATTAATTTCCTTCTTAAGAAGGAAAATAAGAAGAGAATTATTGTCATCTGATAGCACTTTTTTTGTGAGATCACTTTCCTGATAGCCAAACTAACATCAAGACTTGGGAAGAAATACAGTGCTGCTACTTGATTTAGGTTTAGAAGGAGGTTATTTTATTGTTTTTAAACAGTTCCTGGAGAAGTAGATATTGACAATACCTGAATCTATAGTTTTGATAGATTAAATTCTTGTGATTTGCAGGAAACCAGTTCATGGAGCTGTGATAAGTTGGCAATCAGCTAAATAGTGTTGATTTTTAAAAATTCAGTCTACACTATTCTCAATGTTTTCCAAATCTGCATCTGCCTTTGTTCAGTAAATGTGATACAGTACTCCAAACTGATGAACAAACAGTTATGCTGGGAATCATTACATGTATACATGGAGTTATGGTTAACGTGCTTCTGAAAGCTGACCCTTACTCTACAGGAGATCAATCTGTTGATTATTTGCTAATTCCCATTTTTGTTTTCCTTGATGTTCAGCCTCCTTGTTGGAAGGGAACCAGCGACACATAAAAATAAATGATTGCAGCCAAATTCTACTTAAACAAAAGCAGAATTCAGGAGAATATGGCAAACAGGATTTGGCTTTAGCTTTGAGTGTAATATGTATCCTGGACAGTGCGTATCTTAACAGCATTAAGGTTTTATATGCAGCCATTGAAAATAGCTCAGAGCTATGGGACATGAAAAAGTGTATTTGTTATCCCCTTAACTCCCTCTGTTTCTTCTTCCACTTTACTGGACTTTCTCTTTCCCACCAGTACATGTTTTTGATCTGGTTATCTCCATCTCCTTTTGAACATTTCCTTCTGTGACCATTTAGTTAATTATTTCCTGACTTTTCTTTCAATCCTTTCTCCTCTGCTATTTTTTACTAAATTCTGGCACAGTATAATTCTTTTTAGGATTTATTTCCATACTATTTCCAAACAAATTACTCAAGGCTGTCCACTTACAACATCACAGAGCAGGACCTAATTGCCAGGGTACATAGCTTGGAGGAAGGACACTAGAACCTCAGGGAATTCATGTTTATAAATGGTGAATTTAAATTTTGTTTTCAAAAAAAAGTCAATTTGCAGATGAAAGTTTCGTCACCAAATATCACTAGATAGTGCTGAATATCTGATTTTGAGTTACAAATCCTGTTCATAAGTTCTGTGGTCCAATTCACATCTGTCTTAGCCTGGGCCATATGGTACTGGGTGTGTCTCTGGTGTAGAAATACAATACCGAAATAAATAAACCCTTAAAATAGTTGACTATTATTACTTTTAAAACTCTAGTGTTTGTATATCCCCAGGGACTCTCTGTTTGCATCTCCCTAAACAATACAAATCATCATTAAGAACATGAGTAATATGGCACACTATTATGTTAGAATATCATTAAAAATAAGACAGCTAAGCTCCAAAGCTGCACTGAACATATTATACATACTGTGGTCTTCTGCTTTTGTTCTTCTTAGTTAAAACCTCACCTCTTTTTGCCTTGCTTAATGGTATGTGTCCATCCACCAGTAGCTAACGTCTACCTGAACAGTATACCCTTCTGATAATATGTGCAACCATGGTCATAGCCAGGACTTCCTCAGGACCACTAGGATCTGCAGAAAACCATGTTAGGACACCCATACCTTCTCCAGTCAAGCACTCAGTTTTCAGAGACAGTTTTCTCTTGCTAATCTATTTGCCTAACCTCAAATTTTATATTAAAAGTCAAGAACACGTTGACTTAATAACATTGGCAGCTGACCGAATTTTGCCCAGCTACAGGCCAACTCAGGACCAGGCCTGATGTCAGACAGCACAGCCTGCTGTAAGAGCTGGTGCTTCACAGTTCCTCAATCCCATTTTTCCCTGTTTCGACTGACTAACACTACAGAGAAGAGCAGAGGGCTCCCAATGTGTCTGCAGGCTCTACGAGTGGCCCATATGCTCTGCCTGCTAATTTTCAATCACAGTTCCTCCCTCCCCTTAGTTCTTGAAATGTAACTGGGCTATCTGCCGTAACTGGTGTCCATGATGCTAGCCTAGAACTCTAAAATCTCCTCAGATTCATCAGACTGTGAAGAAAAGCGAAAGGTTTTGTTGGCCTTGATGAATGGAGAACAGTAAGGATGAGTTGGAGCTCCAGGAACTATCCAAAGAACCTGGGAGCTATACTTCTTTAGCCCAGAATCAGAAAAGTTCAGAGGCTGGACTGATGACTGAGACAGCTATTTATCATATTAATTGCAGAAATACGTCTGGAAAAGGTTTTCCCAGACCTGCAGACCTGCCTGAGGCCATTTCCAAGCTAGTTGTGTACTAATACCAGACCTGGAACTCTGGAAACCTGCTGAGCAAGGAGACTATAAACAACTTAGGCGCATTAATGAGTCCTCGATGTCTATCTTTTCTTTTCAGTCTCATCTGAAGAGGTGACTGAGCTGATGTTGTTCTTTTCAGGTAAAATGCCTCAGCACTCAACCCTTTATCTGGTCTGAAAGCTAATGTACAAAGACACAATGAACTCTTGCCTCCTTTGGGAGGGTTCACAGCTGTTAAAAATTAAGATCCAATTTGGTCTAGGAGCTTTCAGTGGCTTCAGAAGGAGTATCAGATTGTGATAAGGCTTTCCAGCCACACCATGTCCTACATCAATGAGACAGGTTTTGGTGGCAGGGAGTGCTTTGTTTTGAGAAGCAGCTTTTGTTCTTTTTTAATTGTCAAAACCTCAGATTTACCAACTCTGATTATCCTCTGCACTCTGACTAAGGTGTACTTCTTCCCCATGTTATGAAGTGCAGAGACTGTAGACACAGTGTCGTACTTCCACCTCAGCACCCAGGAGAGGCAATATGTATGCTCAGCTGCCCATTCTGTCAGAGAGCAAGGTCTGTTTTCAGCTGTCAGTTTCCAGTTATGAGTAGAGATTGTCTCTGACAGTAGTCAGAGTCCAGCGAGTAGTAATAATTATCAAGATCAGCTGTAGACAAAGCTTTTTTCCAGGACTAGCGTGCTGCTGAGGAGGCTGTCCTTTGGAGCAGGTTCAGTGGCTTTTTTCCAAGGCCTTCAAGGTCTGCTACTGGAAAGCAAGATGACCTTTACTATTTCCTTCTTATCTGACCCACTGCTCTATATGTTGTTCCTGTCTCACAAGGGCAACAGTGTCTTACTATCTGTACCGATTCTCCTAATTATTCCACTAATGATTCAGATAATACAGCTTAATACAGGAAATGTAGATGTCGCATCATTAAACAATTATTTATGTATTCTAGACCTTTACTATAATCCATCTTGAGATGTGTTAATTTATTTCTCCCCTGGTGTTTATAAGGTATGACATCCTGCAAGCAGCTAATTCTGGATCTCCGTTCTCTTTGAGATTCAATCAGCATTTGAGATTTATACCTGGTATTATGCCAAGATAACTAGAAGGCAGAGATGAGCAAGCTTTCAAACATTTGGCAGTTCCTTCCAAACAAGCAAAATTTTAGAACTTGGTGTGAAACAAAAAAAAGCAGCCAACTTTCAGAATGTAGCAGTTCTTTCTCACTTAAAAAACAAAAACCCTCACAGAAATAAATAAACCCATTGCTTATACAAGCTTGATTGAAATAATGCTTAGAAGTTCATTAACAAACCACAGAATTATATTCCAGTTTCTCTCGAATAAAGGGAAAGCTAAATGAAACTAATTTCTCTCAGTAGCACAGTGCAACTATGGATCAGTGTGTCCTGGAAAGCTTAAAATATGAATCTGGGGAAAACACAGTGAGAGATTAATTTGACTGAGAAAATGATCTTTTTGTTTCTCTTCTCTAGACAGTTATGGCCATGAAAATGCCATGGATGATCTGGTAGAAATCGACTTTATTTTTTTTATATTTCCTTATCTGTTTTATTAGTCATATTAATTAACATCAAGTTGAATAGCATCTTAGCCTTTGAAATGTATATATGACTCAGATCAGTTACTCATAAAATAATTACTAGTTAAATGATGCAACTTGTTTAGAAAATGATACATATTTGTGAAAGTAAGTAGTTTCCACTTCACAATGAAGCATTCCTTTAAATTTGAGGGGCAAAGCAACTTAGAGTGGAAAAAAAAAATAAAAGAGGAAAAGAAACATAGAAAGAAGGCTCTCCTGTTTCAGTTTGAAGCCCCAGGCTTCATTTAGGCACATGACCCACACCATAATGTGTCTTGGTTCATTTTATCCCACTTGGGAATTAAGATAAGTCAGCCACAAGAAACACAGAATCCCTGAAGAGGGATGTGTATATGATAGATACAGACATACGTATGTTGTATTAGAAAGCAACCAGAGAACTTGAGCAAGGGAAATGCGAATATTTTAGGAACTATTATTTAGGTGACAAGACAACAAGAGAAAGAGGAGAACAAGTTGGTGGGTACTGGGCTAGGGATGATGTCTGCGTAAAGGACAAGTGCCTACGGAGGAAAGGAGGAGGAAAAAATCCTGATGTGTGCAGAATTCAAACTTGTCCTATTAGAGACAGAAGAGACTGGGAAGTTGAGGAGAAGGAGTGTAATGAACCATCAAAGAGGAAGCAAAACAGATCTGGAAGCAGACACAGGGACAGAGATAAGGCTGTTCAAAGGTGTGATTGAGACCAGGGTAAGAATGAGTGGTTGGTGACTGGAAACCATGACAACAAGAAAATGGTTTGAAAAATAGTGAAAAGGTACAGCCCCAGGAGAGTCCTCTGCAGCTGGGAGAGCATCACCCCGCCTGCGAGGGAGCAGAGACAGTAACTCAAAGATTCCCAGTGAGCTCTTATGTGTTATAGAGTAAGCTCTTCTATGAAAGATAAGGTGTTTGATCTCTACATAAAAGCTTCACCTAAGTCTAAGGATACTGATAGTTACAATTCTGGATAATTATGTCTCAGGCAGATGACCAAGAGAAAAAGAAGTGGATATAAGCAGGAAAACAAAAGAAGCCCATAAGTGTGCTCTACCTGCTTATCTGTTCCAGGTAATTTAGTAAGGAATAGGACTTCAGTGGATCTTTTCAAGACCCACTTAAGGGAGTAAGCATTTAAATATCAGTGGTACAATTAGAGCTTCATACAATTGCAACATAAGAACTGTAGACACAGATGAAAATCCCACAGACTGCTATTTTACCCAGCAACTGTAACTGGTTGGATGCAGTAAGGCATGACAGTAGGTGACAGCAAGGCTCACTGCAATCCATTCCAGCTACAGGATAAGAAAATATGCAACATATATTTAAATCTGAGTCAAACTTGTCATGGACAATGAAAGCAGGAAGCCTAGGACAGCTATCCCATGCAAAGAGCTGAATAAAGAAATCAGCACTTGAAAGCATAAAAACTTAATTCTGTTAAAAAAATGTCAGAAGAATTCAACCATTTTGCAAAACAGAAAAGAGCTGAAGTCTTATGCTAATTATTAATGTGAAGAAAAGAATACAAAGCATCTACTTCACTCCTATAAGCAATCTAATATGCCACCAGAATTTTTCTTCCAAACCGGATTTACCTGGCTCAGTGTGTAACAACACATACAATTCATTACTAGCTGTGGTTTATCTGAATACCAATGCAGACGTGAATCAAAATACATTGTTGGCCCACTTCTTCACAGCACCTGCTCAGACCTATGCAGTCAATCCTGAATCCTGGCACTTGCTAAAGCACCAAGCTCACGAGTGCATTAGTTGGAGGGGAGCAGAAATAGCCAAAGGCACTGTATGTTTGGTTTCTTTGTTAATGCAATGGAAACAATGCATGCGACTCAGTTATGTTTGCAGGTCCTCTCTTTCCACCCACATTTAGGACAGATGTGCCTGTCCCAAACAGCCACCCCAGGAAAAATCTTAAATATTACAATTTTTTTCTTTAAAGGGCACAAAATTCACTGCTTTTCAACCTGTTTCTTTGAAACATAAACTGGAATAGCTCTATTCCTTTACAGTTAAAAATGTATTTCCTGACCTTAAACTTCACTAAGAATATTTTTGGATGGGAGATTTAAAGAATAATAACCAATCCCTTTAGTTAGCTTGAGCTAACAAACAATTTCTGAAATCATAGTCAAAAGCAAAAGTCAAATTCTACCATTTATTGAAATGGCTCATGCAAATCCTTGATTCTACCCTGTGGCTTCAGAAGTTTATTTTCCTCATCAGCTTTTAATTAGAACTTCAAACCAGCACCATTTAGGCTGAACTAGCTGACCTTGGTCAAACTGGACCATGTATTCCAGTCAGGTTGTCTCCAATGCATGGTGAGGGGCAGGCAGCACTGAGCTGACAGCAGGCATGGGGGATCTGCTGCAGCCTTGGAAAGAGCTGGCAGCAACTTGGTGCTTACCCTCTCTTCTTCAGCCCTATCAGCAGCATCAACATCTGCTCTTTAGCTCCTGAGCCCCATTGACCATGCTTCTTGGGTATCCACAACAGCTGTAAAAGTCAAAGGTTCCAAGCAGGGGCAGAAGTAAAATAGCATCTTTGCAAACAACAGTAGCACAGGATGCCAAGGATAAGACAAAAATCAAGCATCCACTGAGGGCTTGGAAATCCCCTTGAAGAGCCTGTGTCACATTCACTTCCATCTCTGGCTTGCAAGTTCAGAGGGGTCGGGGCACTTTGTGCACCTTCATATCTTATATTCCTACACTAGCTGACATTACTCCCTAAAACCACCACCATGCATAGAGCTACAAGAATCTGAGACCATCTGGGACTAGTCAGCACCCTCTGTTACTCTAAACTTCAGGCTAAACAGAGTAAAAAATAGTTCCTTTGCCCTCCAGAAACACTGAGTATGCAGAGCAACTTCAGAAACTGTCCCTAGAAGAGGCAGTCTGACGGCTATCCAGCAGTGCAGATCTTCATCTGAATCCTGTCCTACAAGATTTTCACACCTATGGAAATGTTGTGTTACGTAGATTACAGAAATCTGCCTCAGGGATGGCCTGTTCTAAGTACAGCGAGGCCGTCTGAGTTTACCTGTAAGCCTTCAGCAGCATACTTTTTTCTACCCAGAGTTATGCATATTTTTTTTGTGTGTCTCAAATCCTTTGACAATTTAGCAAAAATGAGAAAAATCTAACCTCCTGTATATCTCCTCTCAGACTTCAGCAATTTAATAATGTATAAATGAATAATAATAATAATATAAATGAATAATAATAACAATGTCATAGACCAATCTCTGTTTTTCTAAGCTCATTTTTACCATGTTCTGCGGTTTGGCCACTGCAGATTGTGAACTCCTTGTCTGTCATAGGTAATCACAAACAGGTTGAGATGATATTTGGATAGGAAGCCCACAGGGAAGCCAAAGAAGTGGTTTATATTAGTCAGTTATAGAAAGAACACTTTACTCTTCTTTATTTGTAAGAACTCTTCCGTATATCTTGGGACCCAGTCCTGTCTCTCAAATACAGATCAGCCAAGCAGCTGTAGACCAGCCATTTTTAATTTTGTGGCTCCACAACATTTTTTCTGTGAAGGTGCACAGCTGTGTAATGAATGAAAGTCTACAGACACATGGCTTGCTTAGTCAGTTTTATAGGTCTCTTAGAAGTAATTCATAAAAACAAAGGTGTTTATGGACTGAAAGTTACAAAAATTAAATAAATAAATAAATAAATAATCACAATTTCAGGCCACTTGTGGTCTTTAGTGTTCCTTTCAGTCTTGGCATCTGAGTCAAATCCAGCTTTTGAAAGCTGCTTTTTGAAAGCCCAAACTTCCAAGAACTGTCAATAAAATGCCATGTTCTTTGCCCTTTGCATGTGAGCTATGGAACAGGATAACTTTGTTAAGTCTGATTAAACTACTGCCATTTATTAACAGGCACAGAACACCAGCATGAGCTGCATTTCGATCAGCAGGGTTGCCTAGCTTTGAAAAGTTCGGAATCAAAAGCACTAGAAGAACAAATACAGAGCTCACATGGTTACCATCTTCAAGGTTTTCCTTCATCTGATGGAAATCTGTAGGGGAGGCAGGTAAGTAAAAAGTGTTGGGCTGTTTCTCCTCTCTACCTAGCAATACCTGGCTACCAGGCTGGGCCTTGGAACAAGCGTAATTTTGTAGATCAGCCGCTTCATTTCTTGATAACTGCTGTAATTTACCCCAGCTGACAAAAGCAGGACAGCAGGCAGAAACAAACCCTCGAGCAAGGGTATTTTGATCATACCCTTTTTCTATGAAGTAAAAATTCTGTCAATTAGGACAAGGGAATAAAGTAGTTTCCACCATGGAGCATAGGAATCCAGTGGGTACCAATGGCAGCATCTGCCTGTTTTAGGTTTTTTTTCTTCTAAAGAGGCAGAGCAAAACCAACAGAGAAGAGAATGAGAACCAGTTGATTTCAAATATCATTAGTGCAGAGTATTTAGGAAAGCAAATTAAGCCAAATGTAAAGGAGTTATTCTCATCTGTCTGGGGTCGATACAGTACTGAATAAAAATAAAACTCTTGTACTCATTCATCACCAAAATGAATTATTACTGTCTCTTACTAGCCACATTCGACACGTAAAAAAATAGTTTACAGTACTCTTTCCTCAGCATTATTACTAGTCTTATTTTGTTTACTGCATACCCCAGCTCATTCAAATTCTGCCACTCTGTTAAGTGTTTTTTATAAGTTACTGATGCTCCATTGTTGTGCATGTACTTCATTCTTTACCATCTGTGACAAGATTTTTAATCTTTATACACAAGAAACAAGGCTCAAGCAAGAACGACCTGTCAAGAATACTTATGGCTTAGTGGTTAACTTTCTCCTGAGTGTGATTTAATGAACATGGTGCTTCATGACAAAATACAAGATTCGGCAATATAATATCTACATGCTAACCATCTGACACGTTCAAAGAAGAAGGTGTAGAGGCTTGGGTATTTGGAATCACACAAAAACTGGATCATCTGGGATGCCCAAATTTTGTCTTTAGCATCAGTTAAACATATATTTGAACTGTTTTAGAGAGGGCAACTACAAGTTTGAATCTTAGTGCTGTTCAGTTTTTCATAACAGACTGTGGACAGCGACAGCAAAAATTTCCAGGTGTAGTTCTGGGCCTTATCTTTATATGAAGCAAACACTCTTGGAGTCAGAACATTTAAGAAAGTTCTTTTCAGTCAGCCTTTGATCTCACTGCTAAGCAAAGACAGCACGTGCTGCAGTATTTATTTACCTGGTACAAACTGAACTAAAGCCACCAAACTATGTACAACCTAGAAAGCAACACTTGGCCACCAGTCCAACTTACATTTTAGGATGGACATTATAGGAAGAAAACTTAGGGTATTTTTACTGTGAAGCCATAGAAACACAGAACTGTTTACACTGAAGAAGAACCTTAAGATTATCAAGTCCAGCTGCCCCCTAATGCTCACCCATGTCCCCAAGTCACACATTCACACATCTTTTAAATACTTTCAAGAATGGAAACTCCAGCACTTTCCTAGGCAGCCTGTTCCAATGCCTAACCACCCTTTGCATGAAGAAATTCCTCTCCTGATGCAACTTAAGGCTGCAGTCAATGGGAAGAGAGATGTTCTGTGTTAGTGATGATGGATAGGTGACTTGGGAATGTAAGAAACCCTCTGCAGTGCTTAAGGAGTAACCTTCCAAGCTTTCATTCTGCTCCAGTGGTCAAATACTCACCCTAGGCTGAGCTGCTAGGCACCTCCTATCAGTCTGATCCACCTGGCAATGGTACAGCACTCCCTCAAGCGCACCAGCACCACCCTCACTAAGTCAGCTGAAACACTTCAGCCATTTAAGACCATTTTAACTCAGTCCAATAAGTTTCCTTTATCCATCACATTAGACTTAGATTTTCCATTCTCACCTTCGGTGCCCTGCATAACTGTGCACTTTCTACGTATACAGGCTTGCTCTCTGCACTTACCATTGACATCAGCCTTGATGTCCCACTTATCTGTCTACTGCAAGCCTCTCCATGCCATTCTGCCCTATTCATGAGATGCAGTGCCGATTCTGGTTCACTGAATTTGAACTTTTCATTCAAACCTCTCTTTTAAGTTCATTTCAGCAGTACTTACGATTACTGGCTCACTAATCATAATTATTTTAAATAAACCATTCAGTTAAGCAATTGAGGTGTTTACAAGCCTCAACAGCTCTTAACAGCTTGATCTTACTGGTGAAATGTGTGAAGTAGTTCCTCACAGCATCTTCTCCTGCTGTTTACTACTGTCTTTCTAATCTAAAGTTAGTTGGTAAATCCTTCAGGGAAGTGATTTTACCCTTCTTTTTGTTCAGTGTGGTGCCTGCTGTGTTTTAGGGCAAAGTAAAATGTAGTATAAAATGTGTGCAAATTGTTACTTGTAACCCAGCACAGACTCAAACCTGCTAATACAATCAGGGAAAGGTAAGGCTTAAAAATCAAATGTCACAGTATTGTGTTCAGTGGCCAGTAACAGAAATCCAGGAGCATAGCAGTGGAAGGCTTAATTTACAAGTCTCCCTAAAAAGCAAAGCCACGCTTCAGGAAAACTGGAAAAAAACACTCAGCTGAATAGTTCCACAGTTGCTTAAAACTCAGTAGATCGAATGAATGTGAACTGCCTATTTCAGTCTATGTAAGCAGCCAAGAATGTCTGTCTAGAAACAGTTTTCCAGGACATAGCTGTCACATGCTCAAGATGAATGTTGTGCTTGCTTCTAGTGGAGCTGAAGTCTATGACTTAATCTTATCTGTTTAACATCCAAGAATCCAGTTTTAGATTTTTGGCAGTTAACATATGCTCCCCCTGTGGCAAATGCATAATAACATAATATACTTAAAAAAATCCAGATCCTTTAAGGCTCAATTACTTCATGAAACTATTTTAAAATTCAGGGTGAGCAAAACTGCAGTATTTCATTTTACAAGCATCAGTTTCATTTACAGCAGTTTTAAAGGACCATTCTAATGTTTTATGTTTTTAACCACCTGCAAAAACAAATAAAAATATTTACTCTGTTTTACAGAGAGCCATCAGAACCAAGAAAGCAGATCTGAGTGTGAAGGAATAAAACATTTTTTTATAAAATTCAGATTCAAGATAACTGACATTATTATCAGTTCCTAACTGTGAAGATAGTTTTAAAAAAATTGCAAAGCCAGAATTAAAACTACACATATCACATAAGAACATTTAAAATGGACATATAATTAATTTTTTCAATTAGTACTTATAACCTCTATGCAACCAAATTAACATTTAATTTAATAAATTTAATATTTTTAATTACTGTTTTTGAATAATGTGTATACATGAAAGGGATCCCTCTGTTTAACCTGTAGAATTAATGTGTCTACATTCTAAGCTTTTTGGGTAGGAACTCTCTTTTCAGTGATTATCAATACCAGCTGGAGGCTCTGCTGTAATGTAAAATAAAGAATAAGAAAGGGAGGGTAGAATAAGGCAGGCTTTGAAAGAGCACCGCTTGGGGCCAGGAGAGGCAACCTCCTCCCTGAAATAGGGAAGGCTGAAGAGAAAAGAAATCAATCACGAGGAGCAGAAAAGAAGAAAGTGGAGCAGGTAAAAGAACAAGATAAGGCCTGTAGCAGGGGAATAGTGGAGAGGGAAGGGAGAAAAGACAATAGAGTTGAAAGGAGTAGGGGTTTTTTTGTTGTTTGGGGTTAACTAAAGGGTTAACTAAAGGAATTATGTGAGCACTAGAGGACAGGGAGTCAAGGGTTTAAATAAACACTCTGGATGGAGCACCAGGCGAAAACCCAAGGCAGTGCCAGCCCCTCTGCAAGAGAGTCAAAGGATCAGTGAGCAATATCCAAAGGAGCTCTGCCCAGATGTAAGAGGGAATTAGGGATGCAAACCTCTGGTCTCCCTCCCCAGCTTTCTCTTTATGCACAGCTAAGGGACGCTAAAAGGTACTGAGGGAAGCCTTTGCTCTGACAGCACAGCAGGTACAGGTGTTGCCCTTCACAGCAGAAAGTTCATGCTGCTTTACTAATGTCTGTTAACTGCAACTTATACCAGAGGGGCCAATTCTTGTACAAAGTGAGCAGGCAAGCATCCATGTCCTTTTCTCCTCTTTGCAAAGATGGCCCTAAGGTAATACTTATGGTTTCATCACTGGTGTACCTATTTACTAGGAAGCGATATGAAACCATAAATACATTTCATTCAGAATAGCTGTCTGGCTGGAAGACTTTCAGCAGAGCTGGGAAAATGATAGGCAAAGGGGAGAGAAATTCTCTATGAATTATGGAGTTGGTCAAACATCAGAAAAATTGGTGTGTCAAATAAATGATTCGAGGAAAAACAGCCACATTCACTGAACAGTGAAGAGTTTCTTCACGTTAGAGACTATCCGTCTAAATTTCCAAGCTGATTCTGATCCAGACATAATTTCCATTCCTTCATGTTTCTTTATGGCAGGCACTGATAATCTTTTCATAAATAGTTTTAGACCAAGAATTATTATGTGAGGAAACGTATGAATAACTTTGAATTACAAATAGGTCAGAGTTTCACAGTCTGTCTATGAAGTATGTACTAGTGAGGAAAAGCAGCTATCTTCACTGAATAAATAATTTGTTCAAAATTATTTGCTCAGTCTGGACATACAGACTTACCAATTTGGCCTGGATTCAAAGCAGTCATTAAGTGAAAAATTGTTTCCTGAAACTTGTCCAACAAAAAGGTGAATTTTCATAAAACTTGTATATGTTTAGTCATTTTAGATAAAAGATGATTTTTTTGTAAATAGCGTTTATCAGCAGCATAGGTCTGGGCAGTGATGTCTGCCTGCATCTGCAGACAGTCTGGATCATTAACTCTGGGAAATGTGATGTGTGCCATGAATCCCAGTAGTATGTTAACAAAATGCTCTGGGGATCATGTAAACAGCCCCTCAGGAAACAAGCATGTATGTGACGAGCACTGTGGCAGGTCTGAGTCGGTCACCTCAGAAAAGCTGACTGCCAAGGGGCTCACCTGCAGTATTCCCTTCTTCCAGGTTCTTTTCCGCAGGGAACAGGCTGCTGATGCAGCAAAGGGCCTCTTGGTACCCTGCAGTGAGGACATTCCAGCAGGAAGCACGGCCATAGTGAAGATTTTGGATGTGCCATATTGTAACCGAGGCCCATCTCTTTAGGCAGCCATGCCAATGTAGCCCATACTTCTTGCTCCTGTAGCAATTCCTCCATTGTGTCAGTGCCAAGGTTTGTCTGGCTGTGCGGTGGGCCGTATCAAGTTCTGGACAGGAGGGAATTGGGGCAAAATAGCTTTAAGCTACCAATATTTCATTTTCTGGCTTCTGGAATTATCTAGAAGATAGCGTATGAATCCTTCCTCTGTGTCAGCTGAGACATGCTCAAGGTGCAGTACAGTGAAAACAACCTCAGATATGCAAAGTATAGAGGCCTGTCAGTATTCTCTACCCACCTCCCAAACTTCCTCCTGCACCCTTTATCCACCATGGGATCCAATCCATTGGCTGTGTTTCATAATAGTGTGTTTGAATTCTTTTTTTTTTTTTTAATTTTTTTGCTTATTCTACTTTTAGCTATGAGTTTAATTTAAGAACATTATTTAAGAATGTTTTCATTTATATGAGAACTGTAAAATATTCAGTACAACTATGCTTAAATAACTTTTGCAGCTAAGTGATAAGAAAATCACACATGTGGCTGACAGCTGTGGATAAGTGACAATGTTGGGGTACATTATAGTCAAAACAGTGTTAATATTTTAGAACTTCTTCATGTCCTGTAAACACTTACACACTCAATTGAACCTATTCCTGCTTAAGTCAAGGAAGCCACTCGCATGTAGAAAATAAAAACATACAGAAGAACATGTTGGATTAGTTGACACAGAATATAATAACATATTACACTTTATAGATTTACCAGACCAAGGACTATGAGTGGAAAAATAATATTTTCATCAGAGTGATAAACATTCCACTAATTAACTCCAGGTTTAGATTATCCCTAGATATATTTCATAAAGAAGCAGTGAGACTTCCCAGGCCCCTCAGAAATACATAAAATGCTCCTGTACATTGAAAAAAAGGATTACACTCGTCAGGTGTTGTTTTTGTTTTGTTTTAAAAAATGGTTGTCTAGTTAGGAAGTGAACCTACTAATAATTATGTACATTTCTTAATTCGTGATGAAGTTGTTTGTTTAATATGTACTAAACTTTTGTGTGTCTTATAAGGTTCACTATTAAAGTACTGAAGTAACAAGAGACAGCTTATCAAAGATTCTGAACAATACCCTTCACTGACCGGTTTTCTTAATGATTCTGAATACTACCACACTGCCCAACTGTAAGTTTTAGTGCAAAGCTGAATAGATGGAATTCAAAACACAATTCCTTGGCTGTGGCTTTATATGAAGTTGACTTTAAATGGCTGTGCCCATAAAAAAAAAAAAAAACTGCAGGGCTACGATGAATGAAACAACTGTATTTCTATACAAAAAAAGAAAAAGAAGGTCCAAGATTCAGATACATGTGTTATCTCTAAGTGAGCTACTATTCAGCTGTCCTCTACAGAGGTTTGTGTGAGGTCTTGCTGCCCCTATAACCAGTGGAAAGAACAAAATGGTACAATTCCTCAACCTTGGCTGCTCATACGCAGATCATAAATGTGGCTCAGCAGACTGAAGGATGGGGCAGGAGATGACAGTGATACTGTGTAACCCACTTCCAGGAAGAAGAAGCAGCAGAGAATAGGAAGATTTGCCTGTTTCAATTCCAGTATAACCTCACTACTCAGAAAGAGGGTTCCAATATCAGGGAACATGACAAACTAAGGATATTTGCAGGATCACTGTGCCATTTCTACAAGCTAGCTCCACAGGATACAGAAATATAGACAGCATTCCACCAACTCTCAACTCCGTCCCATGTGGTAGTCAGTTCTGCACTATGTCATTTTGTTCCAGAAGTAACAGAGATATAGGCCCTGCTTAATGCTTCTGTATGCTTCATAACAACATTACAGCTATTGACTTATGTCAAAGCTGAGCTGTCATGCACTTATAGGCAGGAAATAAAAAACAGTCCATCAAAATCAGTTCTTTGCATAACTCTACCTTTTTCATGTAAGAAACGTATTTTTAAAGTAATTGAGATAAACTAAGTCACAAAATCCCACAACTTGGTACATAGCTTTCAAGAATATGGAGCTTCTAGGTTTTCCTGGAGGAAATAGTATGCACTTGAAGGTCAGGAAGGTGAAAAACTTTGAACCACTGAGGTTGAGATACACTGGTAACATACAGAGCACCCTCTCAGCTCAGAAGCCACTCAGGACTGGCAAAATTTTTTGTGGGTTGTTGTGCTGGCATAGCTGCCTCCCTAAATCACAGTCATGGATACTGGCTCTTAACTACAGCAAGCGTAAATCTTTTGCAAACCATGGGATATGATTATATCAATGAAATCCTGGCTTCTATCCAGCACTTCTTTGTGTCATTGTAAAACAGCCTCCAGTGAGGAGTAACCCTACTTCACCTCTGCAGTTGGGATCAGCTGAACAGATACAAAGCAGAGCTAAACAAAAGACACTGTAAGAGAAGAAACAGACTTTTCCCTGCAAACTTTGGTGTAACCTGTGACCCACATCCTACAAACCAGGAATCAGACAGCAGCCTAGTAACAAAAACTTGTTATCCTCAAGCATTCAGAAACAGTGAGGCAAAAAATCAGTACTTCGTCTAGACAAGCCTGACAATGGGAGAGAGGTTTTTACTGAGGATTTTGAAATGGCAAGATGCACTTCTCTCATACTTTATATATATCAGAATTTTTCCCTCCAGTGCCAGTCCACTTGGAGCTGACGACTTTGGGACAGTACCAAAAACCACTAACACTGGTCATTGGAGGTGCTGCTCCCTGAACACCTTCTGCACAGCACACATGCCACTGCCTGTGTGTCAAGCAGTGGTTATGTTATTCCATGCTCTCCCTTCACGCATTTTACATCACTGTTTGGGTCTGAGTTGAAAACCTTCCGTGTTACAAATCTGGCTAAACTGAGTGCCCAGTAAAATTTAGCTGGCAGCAATGTTTCTGATCTGATTCACAGCCTGAGTAGGTATTGCTGGCCAAGAAGGCTGAGATAGGTGAGAAAAGTGGTGTGGGTGCAAGTTCGCAAAGGTAACTGAAACGGACTTTGAGTGGGTTACTGTGCAAACAGCAATGATGGGCTGTCATAATATCTGGCCATACTCTCTGCCCCCAACTTAGGACTGGTTCCCACTCTAGTCCCACATCTGCAGTTTCTCCTGGAAGATGTTTGGCATCCCTCAACTGTCTAATTTATTCTGTTTTTAAGCAAACCCTTCTGGTAAAATCATTGCCTATTCAGTACCGATTAGTGTTTTCTAATGTGATACCCTTCGCAGATTTCTTGGGTAATGCAGGTTGCAAATGACATGGCTTTTGGTGAGGGTGAAAAGCTGTTTTTAGTCATGTAATTCCATCTACATGACTTCAGTGGTATTGGTTCAGCCCCCATCATTCTGGTAGGAAATGTCAGGTGCCTGAAAAGCAGCTCCCTTTGACATGAGAAAGAGATGAGAGGGAATCAAAGCAGTGAGTGGGTGTACACTGATCTCCCACTGGCCTCCCACATTAAGTTTTAATTTTCTCCATCTTTCCATAAGTTTCTCCTTTTCTCTTTCTGCAGCTGAGTCCCAATTTAGAGAAGACTGTTGGTTAGCTTCCAGTTACAAAAGCAGTCCTAGAAAAGGCTGAGAAAGTAAGAGCCATTGCACAGATTTTGAGCAGGGGGCTTTTGGTGTGAACTGGGACACCTGGACACACATGTCACAGTGTCTTCCAGAGAGCAGGAAAAGCTTCTCACCACCTAAGAGCAATAATGAAATATAAAAGAGAAAAAATCTCCATGTTACACCTTAAAGTAATCAAGAGCAGCCCATTCCTGTGAGTTTTAGGACAAGGCAATCAGTGACATTATTATTTTACTGCTATAAGGAAGCACTTTTCAAATATATGGTGATAGAGTAGTAATCTGCAATGTACATCCTTATCATCACTTGTAAATGAATCATATAAAACTCCTCCATTATCATACACCGCAAAGAGATTAAGCCACATGTACCTTTTAAAGGTAATTATTACATTTATAAGAACGAAACTTCATTCTGAATGATCTCAGTACCTTATTTAGCTCAAGAGGCAGCACCAATTCATTTATTTCTATTAAAGCAGTTTTCACAATTTCTTTTTGTTAGAAAATAAAAGCTTGAATCCAATCACAGCTGCTGAAAAGCACTAATGAAACCTGTGTCTGCTAAGCAGAGTTGGAGCAGTAGGAGAAGTGGCAGCTGGCCACAGGAAAGTGTGTTGAGACAGGGAAAGCAGGAACATGGAAGGACAAGACATCAGGAGATGGCAGGGATTTACAAATGGGTTACATGTTGCCATCCATTACCATCTGTATCTGTAGCTGGGAAAATTGTAGTTTAGAAGATTCACAGTTTTGAAAATGTCATTGCATGATGATAATATCGAAACTGAACGCCAAAATCTTCAGTGTCCATATCCAGCAGGGTATCTGAGATATGATTACATCTAAGAGTGCATTTGGAAATCCTCATTCATGCCACTTGGTGCTTTAACAAACACATGTATAGTGTGTTATCCATCTTCCAAATCAACTGGGTTTCCTGTAGTCACAACCTAATTCCACAACTTAATACATTCCAAATTAAGTTATATAATTAAATATGTTCTTTACATGAATGTAATGCAAGCTGACGTATTTTCTTTTGTGAAGCGATGTTTTAATTGTTAAATAAGCTCTTAATATTTTCTTCTTCTTTTTGAAAGGGTAATGAAAGTATATGAACTACCTTTCCTCACCATGGCTTTCAGTGCAGCTACTTTTCCTGAAGATCAGAAGTCTCTTGGACTCAAGCCCTAACTCCTCTTGTATCTACAAACTCCAGTCTGAATTAGTTTTCTCCTTAAACAAAAACTCCTGCTGTGTTGGAGAATCTCTTAATTACTTTTCAAGCTTCCCCTGTTATTGTGGAACTCTATGAAAATCTGATTACAGTGCTAATAAAATGAGTGAATAACATTTTTTTCAGTTTCATCTGGAGACTTCAAAATACAAAGATACACAGTCACATAGCACAAATGCATAAATAGGAGCATATAAAAGGTGCCAAATGAAAACCTTATGTCACCAAAATGTGACTGTGGGAGCTATTCCATCCACGTTCAATAATGTGAAGGAGTAAGGAACAAAATTTGATGATCTAGGCATTCAGAATATTTTTCCAAGGAGGTTTATAAGGACTGAAGTTTTGTCCACTCGGAGAGCTAAGAAAAGTGCTTTATTTCCCACAACCTTTAAGAAAAAGAAAAAAAGAAAGAGGGCAATGAAGGGGGATTTTAGGCCCTAGAACACCCATCCAGATTGAGCTGCTGCAGCTGATAGTGCTGCTTCAAGGGCTGCCGATGGTTTCCATCAGCCATAAAGATTCTGAGCACACGGTCAGACTCGCTTCAGTGGGAGTTGCTGTCTTTCTGATAGGATATACAGACTTAAAGCTCTGCCCAGCCAAAATTATAGAGTGCAAGGTCGAAAAGGAAAACAGAGCTCTACTGCAGGGAGTTGCAAATCTGTTATGGTTTAGCGGGTGCTCAAATAAATCTTCATCTCTTCTGAATTATGCATCTTTATACTGGGCTAAAACTTCCTATATTCCTAACCATGACAAAGGACTTCACAAGACCCCTAACTATGACCGAGATGACCCAACTTGAATGCTGAGGGTCAGGATAGTAGTGCTTCTATTTTCAAAGTAGTAATATGTCCATGAGGATGCTCCTCCAGGTGCAGCCCTAGATTATGAGAGCCTTCACCACTCCACTCCTGTCAGTGAGGCAACAGCTTCTCTTACTTTCCTTTCAAACTCTGTCTCTTCAAGTTAGTTTGAGATGTATTTATTGTTTCCTCTGTAATGTATTCACTGTTATGAGTGGCTGCATATACGACAAGACTTATCCTTTCCAATATTGGAAATCAGTCGGGAGATTACATTTTTTTTTAAAAGCCTTGCCTTAAAAATACATGTGTCCAACCATCATAAAAAAGGGTGACAGCAAAGAGGTGGTGCGCCAGATTTTTGAATCGATTATGCTGACACAAAAATAGAGAGACATGGCTTAATTCCATGTTTTTTTTTGTTTTTTTTTTTTAATCTTTATTTTTAGAGAAAGCACAGTGAAAGAATGGTGCTTCAACAAGACTAATAGGACAAACGTGGCTCTGGAACTGCTCAGTGAGTGCCAGCTCAGTCTGCTCTGTGCTTCCTGCAGGAGCCCAGCAGGAGCTGAAGCCACTACCTGGTTGGGAGCAGCAGTCACTGTATCCTGCCTGCGGGCTGAGCTCCTGCCTTTAGAAGTAGCACTTCGGTGTCGTTAAAACAAAGGAATGAAGGCATTGCACATCACTCTCTTCAAGCACCAGGCTTGTGTGTATAGATGGAGCCCGTGAGTTCTATGCCAGCGTTCAGCTGCTGTTCCCCTGGCATTGATAGATGTGGGCGTACAGGCTGCTACGTGCAAGCTACTGCTGCTTCAATGAACAGCCGCTTCCTGGGCCTCCCCGAGGAGAGCTGGGCAGATTTTCAGGGGCATTATACCAACTCCAGTTTCTTGTGTTTTTGTTCTGAGCATGGAGCCCTTCATCCCTGCCTGTGAGCCTCAGGTACAAGGAACTACTGAGGTTTCATAGTGTCACATCAGAGCCCTTTCTCCCACCACACAGCTTTTGCAGGCACTCTTTATACAAATCAGCTGTGCTGCAGACTCACAGCCCTCAGCGTGAAAGCCAAGGCAGCAAGGGGGTCCTGGTTATTGTTGTTTTCCACCAAGGGTGAGGTAAACAACACATGTAAACACGGGTACTTTGTTAACATTTAAATCTGTCCACTGAAGCCAATATGCCAGAGGAGGGGGGAAAGTGGCACAAAGGCTGTTTGCTGTGCTGGCTGCCTGTCCTTGGGAGGCTGACCTGCTGCCATCCCCGGCCCCAGTGCTGGCAGAGCACTGAGTTCCTCTTCTGCTGCTTTTGCTGCCGTTGAGACTGGCAGTTCCCCACTCAATACTCTGCTGTAACAAATGGGCGGTGAAACATTTCTCTGTGTTTTTTTGTTTTTGTTTTTGTTTTCTTGTAAATTCAGACTAAATTAGGTTTGGTGCTCTGCCAAACCCCAAATACTGTCTATTATTGTGAGTGTTGTTACAGGCCAGATCTTCAAATCTCAACTACTGGCAAACTGTGTTGAGTTAGTAAGGATATCTGATTTGGCCCAGTAGCTTTTATATCTGTGCCTTTAACTTTCCTTCCTCACAGACCATGCAAGTGAATACAGGTCCTTATAACAGGAAAAGATGGGCTTAAGTAATTGGTTCAGGATTCCCTGCTGTAGCTATACATGGCCTGGCTGATTAAACATCCTCATTTTAACCGTGCAACTATCTGCTACAATAGATATATAGGAGCTCTGATGGTCCCAGAGTTATGTGTGTGGGTGGGATAAAGTGAACCCTAGGGGAGCACCCAAGAGGAAAACAGAAGTTTAATTAATGTACTATCTAGTAGCCACAATAATAAATACCTTGTGGAAAGATGGGAATTACTTCTATTTTACTTGCTGCTCTTTTTAATGTCTGCAATTTTACAGCTCCAAAACAACTTGGCATCGGAACAAAAAAATACTTGTGACATTTGTTAAAATTTCTTTAAAGTTGACCTTCTGTAAACAGTGCACACTTTGAGCTAACACCTCCCCTTTAGCAGTTCACAAAGGGACAGAGTAGGCAGCACAACTGAAACCCAAAAATTCAAACTTCTGACTAAGTCATTTTCTTGTTGAGTTTCAAAAATCATTTTGCATCATACCGAAATAGCTTGAATGTGTGTGATATAGGTCCTTGCATTTAAAATCTATGAAGAATTCAGTAAATCAAAGTTTCATTATAAATGATTTGTCCATCTCTGTCTCACAACATTTTCCCAGCACTGTCCGGGTGCAATGATGGTTGCTGCCATGAATGGGGATTATGTAGTTTAATATCCTCTCTTTGCTGTGAAAAAGTGTTTGAAATAGAATTTTAAATTGAATTTGTTTACAAAAAGGTTACGAGTTATTACAGAAAATATATGTTTACTGTAGAATTATTTCTGAATGACGGAATATGGAATGGAGAGGCATTCTAGAAGGACTGAAGTCCTGTGGAGAAATTCTCTTGCTTTCAGGTGAAAAACAAAACAAAATGAAACAAACAGAAACAGACCTCTTTGAGATTTGTTTCCAATTAATAGTCTGTTTAACATGTGTACTGAATTATCAAAAACAATTGTGCTTCAGATACCTCCCAGTGAAAGTAAAGATATGGCAGAAAGCAGTGCAAGAATGTTGTAGGCAGAGGCAGCCACACTTGTTCCACAGCTGGGAGGAGCAGATTCATTTCAGTATTGTGCTGGGCATGGTGGCTTCTGTCGAGGAGCTTTCAAGCTTAGAGATGTTTCAAGCTTAGAGACCTCTCTATGCAACAGGGATCCCTCAGGCCACATGAACATTACCAACTACAAGGTATGGGTTTCTACTGAAGTAGAATGTAATCTGGAATCAGGTTGCACAGTATAGATGACCAAATCCACAGTCAGGCTGAGCAGGTTAGTGGCTAAGAGTGAAAAAAACTTTTGAACTGTTTCTTTGTAGAGAAGTGATGGAAAATAAGAAAAAATACCTTTATGTTTAAATACCATTTCTCCTCTTATCTCTTCCACAACAGATCTCACAAATAATCACGAGACATCAGTTTGCAGTTATGCTTTCTTTATGTTCTCAGGAGGCTTGAGATGAGAAAGGGACAAAAAAGCTAAGACTTAGCCTACATGAAAGAGTAAATATTGATAAGTGATGCCCTTTGGAATGAAGATGAATGCTTTATTCTGGCTGAGGAGATGACAAATTTCCTCTGGTATTATCTCACTAGGGATACCATCCTGGTATTAACTATGATGGCATGCACGTCACTGAGCCAGATAAATTAATCTGGATTTACAGTGGTGCTGTCTATTATTATATTCTGCTAATCTTACTGATACTGAGTTCTTTATTACATTTCTAGGCTAATATCTTTCCAGCAACAGTGTTTAAGAGTGTTTCCTTGCACCCACAATGTACTACTGTTAATCACAGAGGTATGAACTGTTCCTGAGTGATCACATTAATTTCCTTCAGTAACTGGATGTAGGAGAGTGCTCAGCCCACTGAAGGCAATGTCAATGCCATCTGAGTTTACCGAGTTGATGTGTTAAATCACTCTGTGACTACAGAATATTGACTATAAAAAGACTGAGATTCTTCTGGGTGATCACCATCTGGGATTGCTGATCTGAGACAAGGGTGTGAAAGCAAGCAGCCTGTGTGAATTGTCTGAATCCTTCCAGTTGCTGCAGCTCTGCGTCATTCTTTGAAGTATTCCCTGAGGAATGGCATACTACTCAGCTGAATCAAGTACAGCGAAGGCTTGCCATAATATCACATTTCCAAAACTGATCTATTTCAGCCTGAAATGAATGATATTCCCTTTGTTTGTATATCTTGTTTCTAAACCTTGGAATATTCCTTTTACAGAACGGAAAGAAGACCCCCCTCTCTCCCCTCCCCCGAAAGTGTTTTGAAGGAGATGTAATAAATCATCTAGTAGTAAGATACGTAGGGCAAACTTACTCAAACAATTTTCTTCTTGACCCATGCTTACACTGAGCTTCACTGAAATTTAATTAAAACTATTTTAAAACATTAATTCTGAAAATATGGTGTATGATTTTTCCATAATAAATCAGGCTAGTTTTGTTCTGCAGGCATGATGACTTTAAGATATTGCTTAAATGAGTCAAAGGAAACTCTTCAAGTTTCCCAATGTCCTCCTCCTCAGACAGACTGATTTACCAAAGCATCTCAGTTCAACACTCAAATAGTTCCTTGGACCAAAGAATCTGTGCACAACTGTAAAATTATAGCTTGGATCATGGCAGAACGTGTAAGTATTGCTCAAAAAGTTGTAGTGGAAAAGATTCAGACTTCTCCTTATTTTCATTGGTCTAATATTGTTGACCTCTTCAGTTTGCTGACCTGTATTGAAGGGAATAGATACTGTCCCAAGAACAGAGACTCCTCTTACCTTGAGCAATGCCCAATAAAGAAAGGAAACAGTAAGACAGCGTGGTCCTTAAGACCGATACAGTTCTGATCAATTAAGAGTTTATGTCAGGTCCACCTCTCAAAGAAACCCATGGTAGGTAAGAAAGATCCTCTTCTAACAGTACTATTCCTGTTTTAATCCATCTCTCCACCTCAGAGTACTTCTAATATATTTGGGAGATACTGTTAATCTAGAAATGTTTTCCTTTTCTGAAATAGGTCATTAATGAAACTGCTACTACCTGCTACTGTACATTAGAATCTCATCCATAGATTTCCAGATATGTTAAAAGCATTCAGACTAAAAAGAAAGACTATCTGGTCATGAATGCCACGTGGTGAGAGTTTGGAGGCCTTATGTCACTGTATTAGAATAGAGAGAAGGCTGCAATCTCAACTACTACCTTGGTTTTCTAGGAACTTTAGCTAACAGAGTGATGGTACGTGAGCAGTGCCCATGGAGGGGGAATAAATATTTGCTTTTACTCACAACTGCATAGACCTGTCACCTCACAATGTTGTAACAACACCTCCAGTTATCTGGGAAATAATGCTAGAGAGGTATTTGTTGTGCTTTGTCTTTGAGGGTAGTTTAGAGACTTGATATCTGGAAGAGAACAGTTCTCTCTGATTAGTAGTCTCCCAATTCGTCATCAGCAAATGGTCTGCGAGGTACAGTTTGTGAACTGAGGAGTTAAGGCACTACAATACCACATCTGGAAGGAAAAAACATACAACAGATTGGACTGGGGGAGGGAAGATCATCTAGGGAGAGTCTAGGAAAAGAATGGGCAAAGAGAAAATAGGGAAAAACACAGCAGGACTGGAAATGGGAAAGGAAGCAGGGAGGAGGAAAAATTGCAAGCAGTTGAGATAAAAAGGGAAAAAAAAAAAAGGAAAAAGTAAAAGGTAAAAGGTAAAAGAGGGACAGAAAAGGTGAAATAAGAGCAACAACAAATGTACAGGAATGTGTAAAAGGCAAATGAGAAGGTTAGTCAAACAGAATGAGAGTTTGAGATGCTCTTATTTTTCACCACAGCTCTTTTTCTCCCTGGCACAAGGGAGAAAATTTGCTGTAAAGGCTGTAGGGATTTTTTTGTTGTTGCATTTTAAATCTTGAAATACTAAGCTGCATCAGTTTTCTCAAGGTAATTAGTGAAATGGAACTTCATTCCAGTTGCTGAATTCTGTTTACACTAAATGAATAAATCAATGATAACATAACCTGACAGACAATAGGTCACTCCCAAAGTAATGCCTCCTGTTTATTTCCATGGAAACTACAGCAGATACAAAGGGCACAGTAATACTATTTGATAGTGCAAATGCTCATATAATATTGTATCATTTGTTCATTGAAGGGATGGAATGAATAAAATATTTTATTTTTGCAAAGACACATTTTGCCTTGTCTACCAACCTTTTAGAGCAACATTATGAGCAAAACAAGAGTTCCTGTAACAGTCATATTAACTGCACAAGATATGAAAGTAATCCCTGCCTTAAAATGAAGTGAAAAGCCTCACAGGGAAGCACAGGGGAATGAAACAGGGCTGTGGCTTTGTTACTGGGGCAGCCATGGGGAGAGTCCTCTAAAGAAGGCCACAGGCAATCTAGTGCTTTGTGTACCTGTAAAACCTCAAAGAGGCTGTGTGCAAAAGAAGAGATGGATCCTATTGAGGCATGTGCCCTCACAGAATGTTCTTGTTACCATGAGACCCTACAACAGTATGTGAGTTTAGAACATAAACTGTGATAGAACCATGGTTTGTACACAAGGATCTTTCAAAATCTACTGGATTGGTATGAAACATTGACAAGAAAAAGAAAACCTCAACAGACTTCATTAGAAACACTGGGGTACTTTATACTATCGACAAAGCTGACAGGCATGCACACAGTGCCTGCCAGGCACTAATGCAGAAGGACAGTATCTGGAAAGCAAAATATGTTTTCAGATCGGTTATTGTTTTGAAATATACCTCTTCTGTAATATGTTTGTCATCGGTAAATAGTTAAGTTGGTCAGTTGTTGATTAATTTAGTCTTCATCAATGATGAGCAAGGCCAGATGCTGAGACCCTTGGGATAACACACTGGGACACACAGCTATAAATCTTTGCTATGAGCAGAGAAGAACACAAGTCCTAATCTTGATCTTAGGTGACTAAAGGAATATGATAATTCAAGATCTACAGCTTGTGGCAGTGGTGACAAATTAAATCCAAAGGGTTGAAGTAGTGACTGCTCTTCTCTGAGGAGTCCTCAAAGAGGTTACCAGACTGCTCCCAGAGGTTGAAACCTTCTAACATGACAGCTGAGCAGTTCATGAATCAGCTCTGAACCACCACAGCTTACAGCTTGGCCTATTAAGGTAAACCAACATTGATTTTGGTTTATGCTAGACTGTAAGGTTCAGGGGCTGATTCATGTTCAGCCATCCCTGCCACAGGGCAGATGCTTTTGGAAGACATCAGGGGTGGGGGCATTAATTGTTTCAGTCACTGAATTTTGAACTGCCATTATAAGTGTGTCAATCTGCTTATGGGGAGTTCCCTGTGGAGAAGACCACAAAAAATAACAACCAAGCAGAAAGTTACAGCTCAGTCTGAAACTGAGATAATAATCATTTGTAGCTTACTTAGCATCTCTGTCTTCCCGTATAATTTTTAAAACTGCATGTTAGTGTTGTTACCAAGAATACAGTTGCCATCTGCAGTCTCAAATGTATGTTTCCTTCTATTTCAGTACTGAAAAACGACATCACAATTCACCTTTACAGCTACGCAATGGAAAATGAAAGTGTTCACTGATGCTTTCAAGTACTGCATTAATATCTTGCATCCAATCTGAAACATTTATAATTCTGTTCAAATGCCAGGGATGCTAAGGTTTTTTTAAATCTATGAGATTATTATATGTATTTTGTGAAAGGAAAACTGAGGACATATTCAGTTGCACAAGCCATCTTACCTTTCCTGAGTTTACTTAACTAAGTTTACCAGAAAAAAAACATTTTTCCTCCCAGACATTCATAGTAAAGTCTGAAGCCACATGAAACTAAGCTGGTTTAGGGTTTCAGTGTAAACTTAAAACTTAGCCCATTTTTATAGAAATGCCTACTACTAAATGTACAAGATTTTGAATAAATCTAGATACAATTTTGAGCAAACATGTCTATAGATCTTCTTTGATTACCAAAATACATAAAGTACATGGAACCAAATCACTCACGTTTTGATGCTTCTTGGTCAATTTTGGTTTGCATTTCGGAGTCTCAGACCGAAGTCATACTTGAGGTAATGAGCTGTTAATGAATCAGAATAAAGAAAATGTTTGTGTGAATTTGTACCCCCCCAAAAAAACACAGACTTCTGCACAGTTCTCTATTTTCCTTACAAAATCAAATAGAGCACAAGCCTTTCTTCAGAAACAAAGCTAAGCTAAATTCTTCTGCCAGAGGTCTTATCCCTGTTACAGTTTCAAAAACCATTCATTTTAAGGAGTACACTCCCTGTGGTACATTCAGAACAGTTTTATTAAAATACGTACATGGCAAATAATGTATGGCATCAATAAAAAAGGTTTTATAGTGGCAATTAGGATTTGATCCAAAGTCCATTAATGTCAATAGAAATGTTTACACTGATTTCAAAGGAGTTTGAAGTAAGCCTTTATTAAGAAAATGTACATCTGCTTCTAGGCCTATCCTAGCCCATTAAGTTGTGGTGCACTTTTCACTTGTCTGCTTTAAGTTTTGTGCTCTTATCAATGGATTTTTAAAAGCCTGTGATGGCTGGACTATTATATTTAAGTCGCCAATCAATTTCTGGTCCATTGTCTTAGATCTGTGGGCTCTGTGATCACATGCTGAGGCAGCCATGACACTCAGAGCTTCCGTGGCTCTCCTCACCTTGTGGGAGATGTTCCTCACAGCAGGGATCTCAGGTCCAGCACAACTACACCATCCAAACTCCAGTGAGAAACTATTGCTGAAACTCTTCCAAAACCAAATTGTATCTTTCACTGTTTCAAAGGAGTAATAAACACCGGCGGTCTGATTGTGGAATATAATATGCTAGCTGAATTAGTGGGCATTCTTGGGAGTAACTGATTTCTGCTTTTCCCAAACAGCGCTTTTTTCAAGATAATTGTTCTTATGGAGAAAACAGGATTTAGTTACTACATAACAACTAAAGTGAATATATGTAGAAACTCTGAGATTCAGAATTATACTCCTGATGTTCTCAAAGTCAAAATGCTCTTCAGGAGAACTTGTGGCTGTTGAAAGCTATTTCTGCTGATTAAGTGTTGGGGGCCTCAGGGTAACACCAGGAACGAGCAAGCCTGCCCACCACTGGGGGTTCTCTGACCCCATTAAGGCTCAGAATCCCCACATCAGCCCTGGTATCATCTGCCCCTGTTCCAACGAGGCTGGGCGTTAGTTTCCCACAGTCCTGTGAAGCCTAGCACTAGGCCTGACCAAACTAGGCCTACCAGTAAGCCCATATCCTGACCTGGTTTGGGTTTGTTCTTGTTCCCAAGGATCTGGCCAAGGCTGGGGCTGCCCTCTTGCTCTCAGATGCCCTGCTCCTGGCTGGGGCAGTGGGACAAACCTGGCTTTCAGGCCTTACCATGAAGCTCCCATGGGAATGCCCCCCAGACTTGGCAGCTCCCTGACACAAAGCAGCACTACAAGAGCATGTAAACAAAGATGCAATGAGACCAGATCACTCAGACTGAACTAGGCGTTTGAAAATCCCGGTACTGCAGTAGTGCTCAGTCTCACAGCATGTGTGAGTCAGTAACATGAATTTTGTTACTTCAGTATATTTTTCCAGATAATGATGTCTTGTTGGGTTTTCTAATTTCTTTGATTTTGAGAGTTGAAGCCCAAAGTCTTGATGGCACAAAGCAATTTACCACCTATTTCTAAGCCTGAATATGATCGTTCTATCCCACCTGCAGATCTTGTTCTGGTAGAGCAAACAAAATGACACTGAGAAGCAGTTAGATTTTTCACCAGGGATGGCAGAAACATGGGCACAAAGCACTTGTTTTCCTGAAGAGATACATAATTTCAGGTTGCTGCCTTGAAAACAGACCATGGCATGGGAAGGGGATGTAAGATTTCATAATTTCTTTTGCTAATGCTGTTCCATTTTGAATGGGATCATTAAATATTAAAAGAGTGAAAGATCAAAAGATACAGAATGACTTTTAGGCTGTTTCTTAGGCCTCTCACGTTTGCAGCTCCAATCCAGTGTAGACACAGATATTTTTTAGAGAGCAGAAGAGATGCAATGAGAGAGAATAAACAAACAAGGCACCAAAATGCCATAGCACTTAAGACACACTTCACATGTGGTTTCATCCTTTCAGTTAGCAGAAATAATTAAATCTCAGTTCCCTTCATTCTCAGTGATGCCTCCATCACTAGAAGATTAAATGTGCAAAGGTCTTCTGCTCATTTATTTCCAGGAGATGAACCTAGAAAACCACCAGCTAGAATTCCCAACTGGAGATAGATACCTGTATTTGTGGAAGATCTTGTTCTTGCTGTCTTCTTGCAACTTCTTAATTGCTAAGTTAAACTACTCACTACTCAGCCAAATATTTGTGGACCTCCACTGTATAAATACCTAGCTGTGAAGTTGAATTTCACTTGAAACATATGGTCCTATTTGTGAACTGAGAGTTTCATTAGCCAAGCTAAGATTTAGACTCATGCTCACCTCATATCTGTTCAGGTCTCAACTAACAGAAAAACCTTGAGTCATTTTTGCATGGCAGAGGTTATTTGAGTCCAGCAAACTTCAAAAGTTCTCTTGCGCTGATTAGGGTTCTGAACTGTGGTAAGGATATATAGTGAAAAAGTCCACTTGCTTATGAAGTAGATGTGCTCTTCAAAGAATCACAGAATCATAAAAGTGTAGGGGCTGTTCAAGTCCTCTGTTAAAGCAAGTTGCCTACAGCAGGACACACATGTATCTGTTTAGATGGGTCTTGGGTATCTCCAGAGAAGGAGACTCCACAACTTCTCTGGGCAGCCTGTTCCAGTGCACTCTGACAGTAAAGAAGTTATTCCTTGTATTAGTAGAAAACTTCCTGTGTTCCAGGTTCTGCCCATTGTCCCTTGTTCTATTGCTGCTAGCCATCGAAGTGAGTCTGCCCTCGTTGGCATGATTCCCAGACTCTGAGTATTAATGAACAGTTATGACAACTCGTCTTGGACTTCTCCAGGCTGAACAGTCCCTGGTCTCTCAGCCCTTTCTTATATGGGAGAGGTTCCAGGATCACAATCGTTTTTGTGGCCTTCCACTGCACTCTTTCTTTTGAACTGAAACTTGAGCTGAAGCTTTTTTTTAATCAAGTGTATGCTTCAGCTGTGTCCTACCCCTTGCCTCCCCCTGACTTCATCTGCAGCCTCAAAACCATCCTGGTGTCATTGAGTGCCTGTCCCTGCCTGAAGCTGCTGCTTTCAATGCTTGCCTGCTTTATTGCAAGTCAGAGAAAAAGATGCCCACTTGCTGCTGTTTTTTCTTCTCCCTGCCAGAGTTGCTTAGGGAAAAGCAGACAGTAGTTGATCAGTCTGCCTAAGCCTAAAGACAACTGTCTTTTATTCCCTGCAGCAGTTACCACTGAGGACGAGACAAAAGTTTACTGTTTCTCCTTGGAACTCAGCCACTGATAACTGCTTTATTGGCATTAGAAGGTGCCATAAACCAGAAGGGATAACTTAAGCTTATCAAACTGCAGACATCCCCCCTTATTCCTTTCAAGTGCAGACTAAACCAGGCAGTCTGGCCAGCATCTTCTTGAAAAAAAGTGCAAAATGTGAGTACTCAGACTTTCTGCTGCAGGGGACTTCCTCTTCACTGGGGGAATCCCCTGCAGGGAACATGTGGGTAATTTCTGCTCTCTACAAGGCAGACAATCTGCTTCAGACTGATTGGGGTCCCTTGGGTTTCTGAAATACATTTGGTCATTCATACTGAAAGGATTGAACAAGGCTGCTGTATGGGGTTTGGTTCACTGTGGTGGCTGCACTATGCTACTCCTCAAGCATGCATTAATATTGCATTAATCATATAGGACATCAACCCACGTTCTTCTGGAACCTTAACTTCATTGAAATGGAACAGGAGTGCCCAAAGTTTGCCCTTCTGTGTAGAGATATAACTTTCCCTATAGAACCACAAGAGAGCCTCAGAATTTCACCCTTTTTTAATCAGAAAAGTCAACTTCTAATACTGTGAATTAAGATGTTATTAAACCAAAAGTAACTAACAGGAACATGGAGGTACTGTAGAGACTGTGGAAAAAAAAACACCTAAAAACACCAACTTTCTAATGTTTCACTACTTTTCAACATTTTCTCCCACATATGGTAATTAATTATCACAGGCAATGCAAGGGATCCTCCCAGTCATAGGCCACTCCATTACAATAGCTTCAGAAATAAAGATTTTTCCTTTCAGTACATGCAAGATGAGCTTTTTAAACCAGTGACTTAGTCTAGGATTCACTTGTTAACAGCTTCTGTCTAGAAAATATCAGAGAATGTATCCTGTACAATTACATCAGGCTGGGCTCTAAACCACCACATAGACCTCTCTTCTGTACACTAAGCAGTGATTTATTCTTTATCTTATAAAAAAAAGCCATGCTTTCATGAAGGACATGGAAGGAAGTTAGTACCTCCCTCCACCCATCCTTAATCTTATATCTTTTTTCTTTACAATCCTGGATAGTGCCATCCCTGAGAGCTGAAAGGATCTCTGATGCCACACAGTTATTGTCCTGATTGTTTCTTCTGGTTCCGGCTGAATGACAGCAGGATCTGTTCTGCTGCTGAGCAAAGGGAAGGAGGAGGAGCTGCAAATTCTTGTGCTTTTTTTTTTTTTTTTCAGATGAGCACATAGTGAAAGAGATCTCAAATTGTTTGCATCACAACTTAAAATTCTTTTCATATCTAATGGCTTGAAAAGATTAAATTCTAATGATTAAGGGGTTTACACTATTGTAGAGCAAATAAAGCCAGTAATAACGTATCTCTGTGCCCACACAATCACTTTACTTCAGAATGCCATGAAAATACTTTAAACAGATTTCTGTCAAGGCAGTATTTAAATAATAAGCTTACCTGGTGTTCAGGATTCGATCATGTTTTCCCTGACACGGGGTGTCATTTTTTCAGGGATGAAGGCATACACAATTAACCGAAAAATCTAACAAAATTTCAGCTGCAAATACCTTCCAAAAACCTATCCTTGCCCCCCCACTTCATTCTACATGCTGATAGCTGGAAAACAAAATGAACAGGAAGAATCCTGGTGTCTGAATCACTATGTCTTCAGGCATAGTGGAGGCTTCAGAGATTGAGATAGCTGTGAGTTTCAGTTTACATTTGCCAACATGCAGAGTAGGATTTAGCAAACAGACGACAAAAGCAAAGGGGAATTATAGAAAAGAAAAAAAATAAAGGAATCAGAAGCAGTGCAAGTATAAGCAAATGGGAGAAATAATTATCGGGGAGGGAAAAAAAAAGAACAAAGAGCAAGCCAGGTCCTCTGTACTATCCTTATGGCTTTGTGCCATCACAGTAGTATAGTAGAAGGAAGAAAGCCAGCTATGGGAGAGGATAACAGCATAAAGGCACTGTAGAGACTCTTGTCATTTTGTATCCCCACATCAACTGGGGTTGGAGGGAAATGCTTGGAGAGAGGGCCCACTGCTGAAAACTGCCTTCACCAGATACACTGAGCAGCAGGGAAGGAATGAGGGGAGTGTCGCAGCCTGGGGTAGATCCCACAGAGTTTTCCAGTGTCTACACTGCTCCAATCCTCAGCTGATAATGGTTCAAGAGGATGAAATGATCTGGTTCACTAGTTTGAAAGAGACTGACAGAACAACAAAGAGTTCTATGTGCAATTGAATATCTTCCACATATCTTTTTAATTTAAAATATTAAAGTTTTGGAAGTGAGATGCTGAGAGCTGCTGTTGTATTTTCAGCTGTATAACAGTAAAGATGATTCCTGGTCTTTTCTCTATGTCAAAAAACTCAATTTCTTCAATTTCTATGCCCAGTACGCATGAAGTTTTATCAGTTATAACCTAAACATGCTGTATATTTCTCAGCCTAAATAACATAGTAAAATGATTTTATGTTTAAATGTGAATGACCAATAATTCATGAATGCAGAAGAACATTCAAAGTTGCATTTTTCTAATTCTTGTTTTGACATAAAACAATAACTGAGCATTTAATTTCCACGTTTTTTAACTGAACAAAAAATGTCTGAAAGTCAGTACAGCAAAAATAAAAATTAAAATAAAAAAAAAAATAAAAGTAATTGATCCTTAAATGAAACGGTCTTAAATAGAAACTTGGCTCAGGTTTCTCCAGCTTCATAGATTTTGATTGATGTATCTGTCCTCATAGCAGATACTCTAAATCAAGAGGCCTTAACAGAAGTGTCCTTAGTTCTAACAGCCTGATGGCGTGATTGCCTGTGCCTGAGAGCTGCAACCCAGCGTGTCTCTCTGAGCTTCTGTAGGAGCTAAGGTTGCTTTGGATGTGTCTAGAGCTGTAAATAGAATCAGCTTTAGAAGCCACACAAAGCTAGGCAGAGAAAATACAGTGTAACACTCTAGCTTGGGTGAAATGTAATACTGGGAGAATTGCCTCTAACTTCAAAAGGGTGAGGATTTCACCCTATGCTACCCAAATTTAAAATGGTCTTACAGAGGATTTTGAATAATACAATACTCTGCAGCCTTTAACATCTGAGGGCCAAACACATTACTTTGGAAGGTCAAAAGGATGAATTTGGGAGCAGTTGTGTACGCTGCCCTCTTCGCTTCACCCTGCCCAGGTGGGACTTGAGTACTTGGTTCAATTTTGGGTCCTCTGTTACAAGAAAGACATGGAGGCCTCAGAGCATGTCCAGAGAAAGGCTACAAAGTTATGAAAGGTCTGGAGCACAAGCCTCACGAGGAGTGGCTGAGGAAAAGGGGATTGTTTAGTCTGGAGAAGAGGAGGCTCAGGAAAGACTGTATGGCTCTCTGTGAGAACTTGAAAGGAGTTTGTGGGGAGGTGGGAGTCAGCCTTTCTCCCAGATAACGGGTAGGATGAGATGAAATGGCATCAAGTTGCACCAGGGAGGTTCAGGCTTGATATAAGGAAAAATTTCTTCTCAGAAAGAGTGGTGAGGCATGGGAACAGGCTGCCCAGGAAGGCAGTGGAGTCACAGTCCCTGGAGGCATTCAAAGAAAGGGTAAATGTGGCAATGAGGGACATGGTTCAGTGGGCATGGTGGGAATAGGTCTTAGTGGTCTTTTCCAACCTTAATGATCCTTTGATTCTAAGTGTCTCCTTAAAAAAGCTCCACCTGTGCAATCACAATGTCCTGGTCAGGGGGCAGCACAAGCTGTCTCCCTCAATTAGTTGTTCATAATTTCAGCTGGGATCTGGCTTTGGGGCAGAGGTTACTCACCAAAAGGAAAATCTGGCCCTACTCTTGGTGACTCAAACCCTTTACTTGGTGCTGGAATGCTTTAGCACTCCCTTGATTTTTTTGGCACTGGGAGCTTATGACCCAAATTCTGGGACACTACTGGTCCCCATCCTACCCCTGTCTGAATTAGGCTATTCACTGTCCTCTGTTTTGGAACGCCTGGAAGAAAAAGGCATGATGCAAATCAGTTTAGAAAAGGGTATAAAGTGATGCCAGGAGCGTGCAACGTGGCCAGCAGCCTTGGAGCATGACAAGAAGCACTGCTTGCACAAGATCTGCGTTCTTTAAGTGATTTTAATGCTTTGTGTTCTGTTAATTACTGAGTTATTAGTCATTGTGAGAAGTCAACACATGCCAGCAGATAGGAACCCACCTAGCTGACATTGGAAGCTCATTAGCAGCAGAAAAAATATATTGTAACCGCACGCGAAACAGGAAGACCTGGCTGACTGCTGTGCTTTTAAGTACAGGTGAAAACATTGCGGGGATTATTTAAAAACGAGACAGGATGAGACAATAAAGCAAGCTATTTCACAACAATTCATCAGCCAGGAGCGAGACTGACTTTACGTGCAGAGAAAGCTGCAGGGATGGCCGCTGCTGCCGGCTGCGGGGCACGGGCGCTGCTCACACTGCCGACCCCCCGCGCCCCGCTCGGCAGGGAGAAACTTTTCCTTCTAGATGCGAACTGAGGCTTTAAAACCCCGTGGAAAGTGGGGGGGGGGGGAAGATATTTGGGGCTGTGGGTACCTCTGTACCCACGGCCGCGTATTTCGCTGCCGGCTGTGGTGAGCCCGTGGAAGTTTATACAGCAGAGGTGAGCTGCGCCGGCTGTGATGTAAGGGGACGGGGCGGCGGTGCAGAGTGCCCCCCCACGGGGTGGGGGGGGGGGGGGGGTAGAAGCCGGAGGAACAAAGGAAAAGAGAAGCAAAGAAAGTTCGGGCCGCGCGGTCCCCCCCTCTCCGCGCCGCTGCCGTCGGCCAGAGATCCCCGCGGATGCCTCGATTTCCAACCCCCCCGCACCCCCACCGCCTCGTCCTTCCTTCTTTCTCCGTCCGCCCCGCCCCGGGCTTCCCTTTAACGCGCGCTCCCGCCGCCAGCTCTGCCCCCTTTCCCCACACCCTCTCGGAAAGCGCGCGCACGCGCACCCGTCCCCCCGCCCCTCCCTCGGCGGCCGGGCTAATTGGCTGCCGGGCGCGCGCGCGGTGCTCGGGGAGGGGGCCTGGCGCGAGCGCGCGCGGAGGCGTCGGCGTCGGGGGCGCGCTCGCGCGCGCGGCGACAGCAGCTTCACTTCTGTTCGGGCAGCGGGGGCAGGAGCGGCGGCAGCAGCAGAGGCGGTGCGGGCAGCGGCCGCCGCTCGGCTCGGAGCGGGGGAAAAGGGCAGCAAGAAGAAAGGGAGCGCAGCGGGCGGGCGGCAGGCAGCGCGGGGCGGGCTCACGACTCAGTGAGCGGCCGCTGCCCCCCGCCAGCCCCTCGCCCGGCCGCAGCCGGGGCCGCCACCACGGATCGTCCCGCAGCCCGTGCCCCGCGCCAGCCGGAGAGCCCCGCGCACAGGTAGCGGCCCCCAACCCCTGTGACCGACCCCCTCCCGACCTCCGGCCCCTGCCTCCATCCTCAGCACCCATCCCCCGCCCCCGCCCCCGACCCCATCCACCCCCGGTGCCCTCTAGCAACTCTCCGCAATCCTTTCGCACTCCTTCCCCCACCTCCAGTCCCCCCTCCTTCCTCCCCAATCCACCCCCGGCCCCCACTGTCAGCTTCCCTCCCTCTCCACCCTCCCCCCCCTTCCCCCCGGGAACCCCCTGCCGTGTCCCGACGCCGCCCTCTAGCAGACCCCCCCTCTACGCCCCCGTGTCCCGTTGTGGTTCGGGGCGGCCACCCATCCCCCCCCCCCCCCCCCTTCCGTGCCCCCATTCGTGGCCGTGGGCCCGCTGCCCACGGTGATGAAGGTGAGGATGAAGCACTTAGCCCGTCTTTGCTCGCAGGAAATCAGGACCGCCGACGGAGGCATCCCCGCGGACTAACCCCCCCGCACCTCCACTGCCATCCTCCTCCGGGACCCGATGGATCCCTTGCCCCGGCCGCAGGGTTTAGGGGGACACTCCTTGTCTATGTGTTTGTTTTCCCTTCTGAGATAGGCGCGGAGGGAGGGAAGAGCCCGGGGCTGAGTGTGACCGAGGCAGCTCCTCCGTTTACAGTCCCCACTCCTAATCCCAGCCCTGCTGAATCATCCCGGGGGAAGCAGGCGGGCTCCCGGTCCCTGCCCTCCCGTTCCTTTTCGGGGCGCGGGGCTGGAGGTCGGGACCCCGGAGCAGGACATCCCCTCACCCACCCTGCTCTCCCCGCGGCTGCGCTGCTGCTCTCGGATCCGAGCAGCTCCCAGTGCTTCCCTCCCCGCTCGTGGCACCGAGATGCTTTCCCGTCGCTGTCATCCTCTGCTCGGTGGTTGTTTTTGGTTTTTTTTTCCCCATTCTCTTCTTCGTTCATCTGTTTGCCTGCCTCCTGAGTTTGAGTTGCGAGTGTGTGACTTGGGGCCCTTTGGAAGGCACTCGGAGCATGGCACGGAGCATCCCTTCAGCTGTGCCACATTTCTAAAATTGCGGCTATAGGGAGGAGAGAGTACAGGGAGAGCGCTCACGGGTGTCACGGAGAGAAGGGGGGAAATCAGAAGGCAGCCAGACATCAAATGACAGATTCAAGCATTTTCCTGCTGTAAATGCTGGCATTACATGTTACAGTAATTATATGCTCAGGGCTACTGTTACAGTGTTTGTCTGCTGGATAGTAACCTGAACTTAACCCAGCAATGCAGTTGGTTTGGGATAATAGTAATATTTATAGCCAAGATTATTTGCAGCAGATGTCCCATGCGTGCAGGCTTCATTAAATACGTTTTTAACTTTTTGGCCTGCAGTGTTAAAGCATGTGTATGTACATCAGGAAGGGTATTTTCCCCTTGAAAATGAGATGTGTTAAGCAAAGTTCAGAACTAAAATCTAAAGCAAATTCCCATCAAAAGTGCTATTCAAAGAGATCAGATGGTATTTTCACCGTACGTAGAAGCAAAGAAAACAGGTACCTACAACCAAAATTGCATTGTCGTTATTAAACGCGTATTTTGACTTGTCAGAATATGGTACTTCTGTGCTCTATTACCTGTAAGTCTTCAATTTGTTTTATCTTTACATCTGACAAGCAAGAGATAAATATGGAGGTGTTAACCCGTGTAAATATGTGCACTGTGCTCAGCATCATCTTGTAGCTGTACCGTAGGGAAGATTGCTCTGCTGAGAATGAACGATTTCTTACTTTAATTTTAACAGTCAAACCCACTGTTATTTCATGCTGCAAACTGTGCATTTGTTTTATACAAATTTATGCAAGAAAATATGTTTCAAAAATACCGTTTTTAAAAATTGAATCCAAATGCAGCGTAAGCTGAATAAGGAAAAGCTCATCCATATCCAGCACTTGCTGTTTCTTGTAGCATCTAAATATCTTGAATGTTTCAGGCTTGCAGGTTTTCCTTTCTGTTTAGCTTCATAAATTAAATACACAAACAAACAAAAACTTAATCTTCTCCCTGGAGATTAAAAATGTATAATCGCTGAGGTGAATAGTTTGGTTCTTACTTGTGATGATGTCTGTACCTGGGTAAAAGGGTAAGCAAGTTGAAGTTCACAACAATTTATAACCCTTTGTGTGTGAGAGAGCAGACTCTGGATAGGTCAGATTCAATCAGAAAACCCACCCCGATATGTGGGGTTGTGTGGATGTGAGTGTGGGGTGTTGAGGTAGCCTGCGTGGCCTGAAGGTAGCTCCTTTACTCTAGAGGAGCCCCTGTCAGCTCCCAAATTGGCCTTAGAGGAATGATACCGGGGGGTTTTGTTTGTTGGTTTGGGGGTCATTTTTTGAAGTTCTCTAGCAGTCATTGCTGCCACATATGCTACCTGACAGAGAGCTCCTCATGGATGTCTGCCCTTTATTAGAACGGCTTGGGAAGTCCTAACAGCTGCAATTCCTCATCTGCCAAATAGCGTTATACTATTTGAAATGAAGGAAATAGTGAGAATAGCTAACCGGTATCTGAAGTGTTCACATAAATTGTGAACTCGATTTCTGAAAGCAGGCTGAGATTTCTTGTAGTTTGTGTTCCCTGACAGCTTTGTTGCCTTGTGGCAGAAGATACTTTGTGTATCCCCTACCAGGGTGCTTGCTGCTCTAGAAGTGTGGCGTTTAGTAAACACAAACAGTTCTGTGTTAGTGCCTTTTGGTTCTGCGAATGTTTCCATCCAGCGTGCCAAGATGTGGATTTTGTAATGCGGAAACCCACGTTATAGACTTGGAATGAACCCACAGATTTATTTCACATGTCATAGCGGAGTCTTCAGATAGCAATAGCTCTGGGTTTTTGACAAACGATGTGAGAAGTGAGCTGGTGGCACAGTGATGAGGAAGCTGACTTGCGAGATGACCAAGGAGTGGGAACATCTCATTTATGGCAATGGTATTGCACTTGCACAGTCGTGTTTTGTGCTAAATTAGAGTAACTTCTGATTTTTCATACATACGACGAGGATAGATCTATTATTAATTTGTTATGGAATTTAAAATGATCAACTCCTGAATTATTGTGAAGATGTTTATAGCAAAACTCTTCAGTACTAAGATGACTGAAGTGCTGTAGTACAAGTCTTTCAGTATGGAGACAGAGATCTGTGTTATTTCCTTAAGACGTGCACGGAAAAAAAGCTGAATTTTTGTGGTTTGTGTTTTGTTCAGTGCAGCATCTGCCATGTCTTCAGAGGGGCAGAGAGTTGATGACAGTCCGAGCACTAGTGGAGGCAGCTCTGATGGAGATCAGCGCGAAGGCGTTCAGCAGGAACAAGAAAGGGAGCAAGTTCAACCCAAGAAAAAAGAGGGCAAAATATCAAGCAAAACAGCTGCTAAACTGTCAACTAGTGCTAAAAGGTACAGTGTTCCTTCTGTCTTTTTTTTATTCCTTTCTCATTTTTCAGCTGGCCATCAGATGTTATGTATTGGCTCGATATATTCATTTTCTCATAGTTTTATTGTAGCACTACTATGTCAGTGTAATAGTCTTCTGAGGCTGGTCATGATAACGAGACCTGTATTTTTTTTTTTTTTCCTTTCTTTGACAGATCTGCTCTTTCACATGGTTTTAATAGTAGCCTGCATGATAAAAGCTGACATTTTTTTATTGCTAGTAAAACTCAGACAGTTTTGTAGCCTTATAAAATACATCTCTGTATGTGTATGTATGACTGATGTTGAAACTTGTCAGTGTAACTTACAGTTAATTAACCATAAACATTTCAGACAGTTCAGTAACTCAGCATGTTAGGACTACCGTAATACCTATTGCTGTAAAGTGCCGTGTTCCCTTTTCCCAGATGGTCAGGTCAGAGACATTGAAGTGAACAACAAATGCATGTTGGTTTCATTACTTTAAACTGCAGTCTGTTTTAAAACCTGTTTCTTTAGCATCTCTTTTCTTCTTGAGAGGAAAAGTGGATTTGTGGAACAGCTATTGAAATTATTCTCATGGAATTGTTTGAGTTGGAAGGGACCCTAAAAGTTTAATGTAGTCCAACTCCCCAGCCATGAACAGAACTCCTACAGCTAGATCAGGGTGCTCAGAGCCCTGTACACCCTGACACTGAATGTTTCCAAGACATCTATATAATCACGTTTATTTCCGGATAATGATTGTCGTGTTTGGACCAGACTCAGGGTACTTAGTGCTTAGCATTGCTCCATCAGTACTTACTGGTGTTAGTCCAGATAGCAGAGTTCAAATGGGATTACAGTGGTTGTAGTCAAACACTTTTAGCAGAATCTGATTAGATAAATTTTGCAGATTGTCCCAGATCCTGTTTTTCACTAATTCAAGGCAGTTCACACTGCAAGAAAAAACTTTGGAGATGTGCAGCTGTGGGGACAAAAGAATTGCACACAGTCTCACAAAAAGGGAGAAGCATCAGGGCCCTTTTGCTGTGATTTATAACATCCTCTTATGTGTCTACATCTCATCAAGGTTCCAGCCTATGTCTTGGTTTCGTCTATTCCTTACCTTTTTTGTACTTTTCTGTCCTGGTCTCTCTTGTTTTTCCAGTGTGTTATTAGCATGCTTCTGCCCTTGCTGTCAGCCTCTGTGAGGCCTTTGCCTTTTCTCCTTCCCCAGTGAGATGCTTTCTCAAGACCCATTCCTGACACTGTTCGGACATGACCTAGTTGTACTGGCTATAGGATAGCCAGCAGAGCTTGCCAAGGTTTTTCTTTATGACTAAAAGAAAAAAAAATGCAAGAGAGGAAAAAAAAAAACAAAAACACAAATTTAAAAGCTTTCACTTCAAACCATGGTGCTACTCATGTAGCTAATCCCCATGGTTATCATAGTTTCTGGGCTTCTTTTCTTCTTCCTTCTTGCTACTATTGTTGTTTGTTAGTACTAGCAATATTGGACTAGACAGGGTTGTTAAGGTCTCAAATCCAGTGTTTAACATTTTTAGAGAAGAGTATCTGAATTCTGAACTTTTTTACAATGTCTGATGTGATGACTCCGTGATTCTGACAAGGGCCTGTGGGCACTATCCTATTAAAAAATTAATAATGATATGTCAGAAATTGGACTATTAATCTTAGCTTTGCATCTTCAAAGCTTAGAGCTTTTATCAACATGCATTTCACAGTGATAAAATTACTTAAACCTTTTAAAGTTTAATCATATCTGCTTATGATTCTGCTGAAACTAATTATGCCAGTTGCTGACATCAGTACATTTGCTGGTTTGACTCTAACGAGAGTTTCACATTTACTAATATTGAAGAAAAGCTTTTGATTATGCATTTTAAAAGCTGAGATGATTTATAAAAATATAAGGCTTCTGTAGATAATCACACAATAAATAGCACTTTTGATAAATGTATTTTCAGGAGTGCTCATCGTAAAACTGGGGAAGAATCACAACAGTGTAGACTTTACAGCAGTATAGTTTAGTTTTTATAGTTGTGAAGTCTATTCAGTAGTTTGTCAGCAGGTTACAATGAGGATAATGTTTTAATCTGATCTGGTTTTTGTATTACAGGTTTTATTTCATTGCTTTTTGATTAAAAGCAGTAAAATGTCAAGGAAGAAAAATCAGAAATTAGAGGATGAGGAAAATCTGAAATTAAAGTGGAGGAATAAAACGAGAGGAGTAACATCGAAGAAGGGAAAATATTAGCATATCTTATGCTGATTATGTTGTTTTATATAGTCAGTTTGTGTAATACGTTTCGTCATTAGAAATGAATAATATTGTGAGAATAAGGCTGCCCTTCTTCAATTGAATATTTTTTGACCAGGTAGAGAAAGAAATTTTTTAAAAATTGAAACAAATTGAAGTAATTCATTTGTCCTACTGGGGTGAAAAAAAAGACTGCATATGTTCTCAACAACTTTTTCCTTTGTTAGCCTTTGAATTCTGTGGTTTTCATGGCATTATACTAAGGTGACAGTAATCTTCACTTAGTTAGAAGAGTTGACTCTGCTAACATCAGTAAAAAATCCAAACAACAGAGAGTACAATAATTAAGCAACTTCTGTTCAGAGAATGCTAACAAGTTAATATAGCACTGGAGATAAATCATTGCCTGGTCTTTAATTCACAGGCTACAGACATCATTCTAACCTGAATTTGAAAGCCACATTCTTCCACCTGTATAGACCTTTTTTGCATACAGAATTGTAATCACACTGTCTTTGGATTACTTTATACTACCTGGATTAGAACTAAGAATTTGTTCATTTATAGTTTGCATAATTCTGTTCTACCTAATTGTGTGGTTATGTAGACAATTAGATCCACTTTTAAAGAATTTTCAGTAGTATTGACTTTATATAAATCGAGAGTTAGCAGAGCTCTTTTTCTCTTGTGTAAATACTCTGCTATCCTGCCTTATGCAGGAGTGTAGTACTTTAGCAACTTAATGCTTTTCAAAGTGGTTTTGTTATGAAGGATATGTGAGGCTGTTTGAATGTGTATTTAAGTGGCAGTGATTTTGTTTTTCTTCTGTTAGCTTCGCTGTGGGTGGCATCAAGAAGGCAGAATGCCTCCATGTGCAGTCCTTCTCTGTTAATACCTTTAAGGCTAGCTGCTATGCAGGTGTAATAGCTTTCAGCATATGTCGTACAGTTTCCGGTCCTTCAATTTTCCCTCACCCAGAGGGCATCACCCTAAATAGCAACCTTTCTTACCTAACATGTCAAGATTGAGAAACTCACTGCATATCACAATTACAGTTCAGACATGGAATTGAATTGCTGTCCTTGAAAACAGCAGGCATCTTGTTACCTCTTAAGCAGCAAATCTTAGCCTGACCTTTGAATTGAGAGAAGTGTAACCATTCTTGGCTGACACAGTAGCTCGACAAATAAATGTATTGTTTTGCTCCTGAAGTTGATAGTCGAAAATCTGTCAACCTAAGTGTCCAGACCAGGGTTTCTTTTTATAAATATCTGTGCTTACAATGAATTGTGAACTTAAAAACCTAAGTTGTAGGGTTTTGTTTGTTTGTTTGTTTGTTTTTGAAAGAAGGAATCTCTACTAGTTAACGGGTTAAATTTGTTAGAAATCAAACTAAAAGGAGCTGCTGCTTTTCTTTTTTGCCTTTTTTTTTTTTTTTTTTTTTCCCTCAGGGTTGTTTTTCGTAGTGCTATTTCCAAGGAACCTGCTGAATATGGTAGAAAAATGGATTGTTCTTCCTTCTAAGAATTATCCTTGCTGTTTACAAGTGCATCTAATATGATGATTAAATATTTTTCTTCTTTAAGCATGAATCTAACCATCTTTGGATAAATTTCCTGCTCAGTCACTGTTTCTGTGAGATTGAAATTTATACCAGTGATTGCATTTCTTAGTATTTTTTAATAATCTGTGCTTCAGTATGGAGTATTGGTTCATGTCATTTCCATGAGTAAGAAGGCACGTATTTCAGATAAGTAGATGTGTTAAAGTAGGTTATTGTCAGATAGTCCTTTTTTGCTTCTTTTTCTTTTAATCCTATTGGGAAATCTACTAACATTCAGTTGTCCCTTAGCTTTAGTGAACTTTAACTGTTTCATGAAGGAAACAACAGACAGTCCCCCTAGGCTTGGAACACCAGAAAATATGTCTGTGAGAATTAATAATATTTGAAATCCACAATGTACTCTCGTGCTTCCGAAGTTAGGGGAAGATTAACCTTTGCACTATTACTTGAAGGCAAGTATGTTTGTTCTTTCCCATTAGTAAAATGGAGGGAAAACACAGTACTTGTAATTTTATATATTTATATAGTTATATGGAGAGAGGGAAACAAACAAAAGGAGGTCAGGTGATGTCTTTTAAGATCAAACAAAGTGCAACAGTTCTGATGTTGAAGGTTAAATGTCCCGTGCATACAGCCTGGAGCTTTGATTACTAGAGAGACTTCTACCCCCTACTCCCAATAGGCTTTAAACCAGTATGCCATTAGTTTAAATATACAATGTGTGTGTATATATAATTATTTTTATATAGAATCCTTTTTCTTCTACAATAACGTAACTGTACTGACCCAGAAAATCCAAAGAAACAAGTGCCAGAGAGGACCCTGCAAAAATAAGTGCTTTTTTTTTTTTTTTTTTTTTTTTTTGCCAGAGGCCACATAGGCTCGCAATGAATCCTCTGTGGTCAGTGAAGGAAATGAGGCACATCTTCTCCTGTGCCAGATTCTGAAGGCAACTCAATGGAGATTTGAAACAAGTGCCAGTGCAGTGGAATAACTTATGCAGACAAAGGCTAGCTTGCACGTTGGAGGTCTCTATCAGTGCAAAGCTCTCTGGGATGTTATCTGATGATTTAATTGTAACTTTGAGTGCCATGACATGTGAACAAGCTATTGCATGTCAGCTACTCTGCAGAAACTGTTTATGAATGTGCTCCCAGCATGAATGCAAGGTAAATTAAAGTTACAACAAAAGAGGTATAAGGTGTATATATTTTGGAAATGGCACGGAGTAGGAGAATAGGCATGAACAATTTGCTGAGTTTGATGTTAATGTTGCGGCTATTTTTGTGTAAAAATAATCACAATGAAATATCTCTTTATCTTAGATACTTTCCAAAGCAATTAATACTTTTGAACATAAATAGAAAGTATAATCTCGTCAATTTTTTTTTTTTTTTTTTTTTTTTTGCTTGAAACAGCAAAGTGTTTTGTTCTTGCTTCTGGGATCATAGGAAAAGCTCAGTGTAGGATCATTCTAGTGCTGTTGACATTTGAAAGTGAAATTTATTTATTTTTATTAAACTAAAACAAAGAAAAAGAAGGGACTCTCTACCCACTTGTTTTCCGAATGGAAGTGAAATGGAATCAGATTTAGGAGGGTGAATGGAAGGTTTTTGGTCTAGGACTTAGGCTGTATTTGCCAACCCATGTTGGTGTCTCAAGGACACATCATAATGCAGTGAAATATTAACTGCTCCTATTTTCACGTGTACAGCAGAGGAATAATCCCTGACTCCAGAATTTTAATGCTGTGATTCTCTAATCTCCGAGAAGTTAGAAGCAGTTTGTAGAAAAAGCAAATAAATCTATAAAATACGAAATCAGTGGAGATTTCACACTACTTACGTTTACTGTATTTTTGGATTGGTGATGGAGTAAATTTCAAAAATGTGATGAAACTTTGCTGTAGACAGAAGTATTTTAAACATTCCCCACGTATGTAGGATGAGGGAATATTGGTGGTAGGCGAACAGTTGGACTGGATGACCTTGGAGGCCTCCTCCCTTTTCAAAAGTGCAGATAGTCAGGGTAACTTAAATACAGTAACTATTTTAAACAATGTTTGGTGTACTTCACTAATCAGATTTTTCCTTTTAAAAAATGTGTTGGGCTTGCAGTGTTACCATGAGTTTCTGCACATACTGATTATGCGGACTGTGTTTGTGTCTTTACACGAAAGAAATGATGCTTACTGGAGAAATTCTACTTCCCAGAAACGTAAATATTTCAGTGAATAGAATAAGCAAATAAACATTCAATTTCTTCCTGTTCACTAGAATAACTGTTGTTTGTATATAGGGTTAGGGTGGACAGGGTTTGGAGGAAAATCTAGAGTAGCTGAATGATTGTTGGTTCTTTTCAACTGCATTAGCTAATAAAGAATATTAATTCTACCTATAAATCTTACCAAAGTGTATCCTAATTATTTCAGAATGAAATTGCTGAAGAGATGGAGTTTCTGGTTCATACTAGTTTCCTCTGCAGTCTTTGTTTAGTTGATTCTTTATAGCCACAAAACCAACTCATACTGACATAAGGAAAATTTTAATAGTGTCTGTGAGACTCCTTAGCATGTAAGATTTGTACAATCTTGAATTTATAGGGGATTAGTGTAAACTGGTCATTTTTTTGTTGTATGTGAATGTTTATTTTGAAATGCCTTTTTTTTTTTTTCCATCCTGCACAAAAAGGGTGGCAGTCATTTTGAACTGGATGTGTATGTACTTCATGTCAGACCCGAGATCTTTGATTGTCGCTTGAGTGGTGCTATTGTGCAGTTGTTCTTAGTGTGGGTCATAAACGGAAGAGTAATCTGCTCCTGTACCATATGAAATCTTGTGCAGGAGGAAGAGAGAAGAAAATATTGAGGGTACAATTTCTTTTCCTTCCTCTTTCTAAACATTTATGGTTTTGCCCTGAAATTGCCTACAAAAAGGCCTTGGGACATAGATTATAGATGACTCTTTCAGTTCTGCACATGACTTGGTAACTGTAAGCTCCTGCAAAATTCCTGTGGGAGTTCTGTGAGCTCTTTCATGTTTGATCTTCTCTGTAGGAGAATGTGCTCACTGCCATGCATATACTAGCACAAAGGGAATGGTCCATACTGCCAGATATGATGCAAATCAAGAATCCAAGTGCTTGGCATGGTAGTATAGGCCTGAAGAGCATCCAAATCCTTAACTACTATGTTGTAGTGCCTCGAGGAGGAGCTCCAGCAGGGTGCTGGTAACTGAGGCACCCACTGGGTACATGCTGCAGTCAGGCCTTTATTGATGGCCTGGAGCACACGGCAGGGCACTGTGCAGGTCTTCAGATGACAACGAACTGAAGGGAGCAGGGCTACTGCCCAGTGGGACCTTGGCTGAGTGGCAGATAGATAGGGGGCAAGCAGAAGAGTAGGGAATATGAGGCATTTAATTGTGTAAATAAGCAAAGGAGCTGAGCACACTGACCTCCAGGAAAAGTGGGATTTTCTAGTTAACTGTACATGGAACTGTTAATCCAAGACTTAGATGGTCATGTTGTTGTTTGTTTTTTTTTTTTTTTAATTTTGTTTTTTAGCATTTTGATCTTGACCAGTTTCATGAAATCTGATAGCATCAGCTTTCTATTAGCATTGTGAAGAATTGTATTTTATCATAATTGACTGCTGTAGAAATGTTCATAAGGTTGTAAGAAATATTTTATGGAAGAAAGTCCTGATAATATCCTTTTTTTTTTTTTTCCCCCCACTTAAGGATTCAGAAAGAGCTTGCAGAAATTACGTTAGACCCTCCTCCAAACTGTAGGTAAGATCACGTGGATTTTATTCATTTAGAATATGGAAATGGAAAATATGGAATCATGGAAATTGTATGGAGGACTATGGTAAACTTACCATTCCTTTGTGCTAATTGGCAGTTGTTGAATAAAAGATAATAGATGACACGTTTGCCTACATATGGAGAATTGATATGATGCTCTTCCTGGTAACAGAAGTAATGGTAAAGTTGATGAAATATATGTGCTAATAGATGCAGGATAAAAATCAAATTGTCTTTCTTTTGAGGTATTAAATCAACAGCATTTTGTCTGATTCTGTAAGATATAATTTTGATGGCAGTTATTGGTATGTTTGATTCCTTTTTCTTGCAAATTGTTAACACACTGTGAATATAATGGAGAAGGTAAAATGTTACAAGCACAAACTATTATTATTAATCTTCTGATGGAGTTTCTGGTGATCCATTACGGTATGCAGTGGAAATGTCCTGAAATAGAGGCCATCATCATATATCCTTGCTCTGTTCTTGCTTTTTTTTTTTTTTTTTTTTTTTTTTTTTGTCAGGTACGTTGACTGGGTGTGTGCTACCCTCTTTAAAATGACTGATGAGGAAGGGCTAGAAAACCTTGTTGCCTTGCAGCTAGGCAGCATGCTGTTGCTTACATATGGCTATCTTGGTTTTCTTCTCTGTTGCCTTGACATATGGTCAGCCCTGTGGCGATGCCTCTAGCAGAGTGTGTAAAGTGGGAGGGGGCAGCTCCATCCAGTCCTGCCCATTGATTCCAGTGGGTGTGGTTGTCTTCTTGGTGTGGTATAAGGAAAGATGGAGAGATGACATGCAGCTTTCATAGTGAATCCCAGTACGTTTTGGGTACTGAATTAACTAAGCAACTGACGGTAAAAGTGGCAGTTAGCATTATTGTTTTGGTCTCTTGACAAAAGCATGCGTGAGAAAGCATTTGAACAAGTTTTGATGTGGTTGTACTGTGTCTGAAGATGTAAGTCAAGTGGCTATGTATTAAAGTACTGAATAGTGAAGTAGCCTTGCAATAAAAGCATTCAAAGAGTATTTCAGTCAATTAGGATGAACAGTTCCTTGCTAGATAAAACATTTTAATAGCTAAGCTGTTCTGTCATGCTTACGACCACGTGTGAGTCTTCAATCACATCAAAGCTGTTTCAAATGGCAGATTTTTACTTAGGTGTTGATGACTGATGCCTATTAGTGGATTGATTTGCTGAGATGAATGTAAAACTTCAGTCTGTTGTAGAAGAACACATAAGACTTTGAACTGAGTGTACAAGACATAACGGTATTTACAGCAGCATCATTTCTTCTTGCTTCTGAATCCTTCCCTTTGTAACAAAGTAGTTTTTTCAGTGCACAAGGTACTATTTGCTTTTCTTCTGCTAGCAAATGTAAAGTGAGCATTGGCTGTTGTAGTGGAAAGTCCTTTTGTGACTTGCAATTAAAAAGAGTGAGGTGGAGATTTCCTGTTTGTTTTTTTGTTTGGTTGGTTGGCTTGGTTTTGAATTATTTATACTAATGATAAAATAACAATAAAATGCGCTGCGTGATGTTTTGAAAAATCAGAAAATTGCATCTTTCTTTGTGCATCTGCTGCTTTAACACAGTTCTTGAGATAAAGAATTATTTCATGTTGTGATTCTGATAGATAACCATTAGTAACTTCACTATTAACAAATATGTTTTATAGTCAATACAAAACCACTTCATTTAGTTTTATGCTCTGTTGACATAGTATAAACAGTGTTTTCATTTGAACTTCATCTATTTTCTATTATAGTTAAACATTGCAAAATAAATAATCAGCCAGACATGGTTCTTCAGCATAATGTAGAAAGCCAAGCTGTGAGAGAATATATCTTACCCTAAAATATTGATATATACTTTCTTGGGTTTAGTATAATTTAGGTTATTATTATAAGGGAGTTATTTTCTATTAAGTCATATTTCATAAAGATAAGCTCCTTACAAAGAAAACTGCTTGAAGTGGCTGTGATTCCAGACCACCTTTGCTATGTGTCCTCTTTTATTTAATAGGGAGATGTGTGTATAAAATAAATAATGCTTGGGCAATAACAATGTGATAAAGCTCAAAATTAAATGTCACCAGATGTGAAAGAAAACTCTATAATTCAGGAACACTACATTTTGTAGAAACTTCAATAGGCAGGATATTGAGCTGAATTGGAACCTGGATGAAGTGTTGTAAGGTATGCTCTAAGACTTTCAGTTGACTTCAGTAAGTCAGAACTTCAAGTTTTTCTGGAAATAAAAAGGAAATGGAGCAGTTTCTGTAGTACAGAAGCATCTCTTAATGGCATGGTTGGCTACGGAGTCAATACAAGCTCCCGGGGAGTTACAGCTTCCACTTCTGCAGCAGCTGCAATGTTAACACTTCCCCCGCCTCATCCCCCACAAAGAGAATAGGCTGTATAATCTTGTTCGCCTGAAAGACAAAAAAAAAAAAAAAATCTTGCTCACACATGTGCTTTGTAGTTGGCAGATTATCTTTGCTTTGACTTGCAGCATCTTTCCACAATGTGGAGAGCTGTGGATTTTCGGGTTCCTAAAAGGGGAAACAAACAAAAAAAGTATATATCTTTTACATTGGGCTTTAAAAGAGGAATTAATGTTATAAAATGCCAGGGTTGACTGCTTTCCTAGGTTCTGTATTCTGCAGTTTGTATTCTGGGCAATGAAGGCAGTTCTATCATCAAACTTTGGATCATCCCCTAGGACTGAGAATATATAATGCACTGTGTGTCAAAAAGTCGGGTTGGGGGCTGTGTGGGAGTTGAGTGGTGTAATCATTACTATTTTCGGAGGAAGGCATGTCATAAGAGTCAGTTATTCTTCACATCTTTCAGAAAGAACTGGATGTTTTCTACTGTATGCTTCCCCCACTTTACTATTGTGTAGAGCTTAATTTACAGTAAAGGAGAGTCAAGAATGCTAAGCAGGTACATTTGTATTTTAAATCTGCAGCATTGTCACGTTTTAGATTGTCAGAAGACAATATAGCTAAATTGTAGAGATTTTGCGCTCATCTCTTTTTCTCCTCCACACTGAGGTAACGCAGCTTGATTGCCAAAATGTTGTACATCTCATACCTCGGAGTAATACAGCATTTACCTTTTCTCAAAGGTGATTAAAATCCTCATCCTTCAGTATCATTTTCATATATTACATTGCAGGAATATAGGAATAGTCAGAAATCCTACCTAAATAATGCTTTTTAAAACTTCCCCATATTTTGGACTGTCTTGTAAAGATGGTAGATTTCATAAAATATATCTTCTGTTGCCAGTGTTCTGTCCTATTTCCCTTCTTGCTGGCAAGAGAACATCTCTATGGCACCTTATACCATTTATTCACGTGAGAGAATAATATCTGGAAAGTATTTGATGTATTTTTAGCTTCTCTCAATCTGAACTTAGCAGCTAGAAACAAGGAGAGCCAGCATTAAACAAATGTCACATCTCTGTGGACACCACTTAGGGCAGTTGCTCAGAATTTTCCTACTAAGTCACTGTTTCTCCTTATCTTCCTTCTCATGTTTTCTTTAGATGGTCCTCTAGGGTAGGTGTCTGTCACCATCCTTCTCTTTTCTGTACATTCATCTCATTTCTTTTTCCCTGCATCAATATGGGTAATGCATGAGGCTCAGAAATACATTTTAAATGGCTGTGCAGCTGTCAATTCAAATTGACAGATACACATTCCAAAATAATCAATTTAAAACCCTGTTTTGAGGCCTTATCTCTTCTATTCATTTGTAATCATTACATTAATTCATTGCTTGCTCTACTATCTGCAAAGCCGATAAACAACCAACATGTCCAATCCTCATATTTTGGCTGTGAAAGTCAGTACATAGAAAGGATTGCTAAAGTACAATTCATCTTGCAGTGATGTAGGGAAGAGTGAATGTGAATGGGAAAACTCTTTGGCTTGGCTTGGAGGGAGAGGTCAGTGTGCATTATTGATGTCTCTTGCACTATAAACACCTACCTTAATGTTGATATTCCTGCTCATTATTGCTCTGGCTTTGTTCAAATGGTGAAGCCATCTTTACAACTGTAAGGAATTACATAAATCCCATCCATCTAAGATCTTCTCTTGGGCCCATTTGTTCAAAGTCTTGCCTAATAGTCCTTTAAAGCTAAGGACGTCACTCAAGTGTTGGTAGCAGAGGACAAATGTTAGCCCAGTTTCATAGGAAGGCCAGAGGGAAAAGGTTGTCAGCATCACTCCACAATGTGGAGCGATAGAGGGAACTTTGATGGAGGTCATCCCCTCTTCCTCATGTTCATGCTCAAATGTAAAGACACAGATGCTCACATAGTTTTACAGTGTGAGCAAAAAGATACTGTACTGGTTTTTCTTTTTTCTTTTTTTTTTTTTTTTGTTTTGATTTGTTTTGTTTGCTTGCTTTATTCTTTGTTTTTTAGGTTCTGTGCTCCCAAGATCAGTTTGTTTTGGAAGGTAGTACAGAATTCCTGGATAATCATGATTTCATGTGTTTCTTTAAAATATTTGAATAAACATGAAATGATTTGGATGGGCAGAGAGAATGCAAAAACAGTGTCTCTGATGCTGGAAGGATTCTGTATTTAATGCGGTTTACTCAGATTTTGTGTGCTTCTATTTTGATCACTCTGCTGTAAACTGCACTGAGAGTTCATGTACGTAATGACTTTGGTAGCGTGAAGCATTTGGTCAGTAACACTGTATCTGCTTGGGTAGTGACCATCTCCTGTTCCACTACCTTTAGCAGCCTGCAGCACATGTTATTTTCAGTGAGGTGCTGCCTTGTTTTGTAACCAGAGAGGAAAGGCTTGAAACAGTATTTCAGTATTTGTTGGTTCGCAGTTAAAACTCTGGAAGCACTGAGTGTGATCAGCATCATATTAATTGGTCACTGTGTCACTTAGGGGTATGGGAGTAGCTAAAAGAAGGCTTCATGCTGTTTCTTCTGTTAGTGGATTCACTGAAATCACTGAGAGCCTGCGTGTCCAATTCAAGTGGGAAAAAGTTCCCCAAGATGTAACATCTTATCACTTGCAGCCATTTATTTTGTAACAAAGATATTTTTGATTGTTTAACTTAGAGATGCATCAGTCTGTTGCCATAGGCACATGACAGTGATGCTAATGTGTGAGCAAGATGAAAACTGGAAAAAGGAATGCTTTCTTTGAACATTTTCCCTCTCAAACGTTTCCAGCTTCCTTGGCAGCAATCTGGGCTCTCTTCCCATTCCACTGCATTACCCATGGAGTTTACCTTCTGCCTATATAGGCTTACTTTGATCCGCTCTTAGTTCTCTATAACCTTCTAGAGAAAATAAGGTATACTTCTGTATAACTTCTCCTGGCTGGATCTCTTTAGAATTTACAGCAAATAGCAAAAAATTGATCTGAAAGATAAGCATAAGAGCGATGAAATTAACAGAATCCTGTTTTAAATCTATGAGGTATCAACATTCATTTGAGAATAAAAGAATGAATTAAAAACCTGTTCAGGTTCACATTGGGATTACTTTATTTTTCATCAATGATTCAAAAGCATCAAGGAACACATCCCAAAAAAGCATAAATTAATGATCACAATGGGATTATATTTTATCATGGCAGGTAGAATATTTTTTTTATCGCTTGAATTAGTTTGCCTTGTTTTTATAACTGGTGGCTATTTTAGATTTATTACCTTGATATCTTGAAGTACTTTGGATAAAAAGTGTCAGGTTACTTTTTAATATGTAATCTTTTAATTTCTTTAGCTGTTTTCTTTTTGGACAGTGCAGGACAGTGTTGCTCATGCTTTGAGAACTGAAGTATACAGAGCTGTGTAAAAAAAAACAAAAAAAAACAAAAAAAAAAAACACCCAGCTACTAAAAATGTCTATTTTTGACTGTAAAAGTGATTCTAAATGTTAAAGTTTATTATTCACAAAGCAGCTGTTCTTAAAAATAGTGCACAATTACAGAGTAAGAAACAGGATGACAGCACCCTCTGGTACCTCCCAGCGTAACAATACCTGTGTGTTATTCTACCATTTCTCTGTTTTCAAATGATGACCACTTCCCTTTCTGAAAGAAAAGAGAAAAATGTATTAGAGAAGAATAAGAATACTTCAACAAGCACTGCGTTAGGGCAGATTTGTCAGAACAGTGTATCCCACAGCTTAAATCGTGGAACAGCTGAGACAGGTATGGGGTGGAGATTTGGGCATCATAAAAAGAAATCATGCTGACTGTCTGTTCCTTGAAGCAGAAAAGGGTACAAAAGGGCCCGAAAAGAAGTTTATGATAGACTTGAAGGATCTACTGATCCTTGATATTTGTAATGTGCTTAGCATGCAGGATTAATAATGCTGTAGTTAAAAGTGTAGGGAAGGTGGAACGGATGATTATAACAAGGGTAAAACAAATGATCCAACAAAAAATAGCCACTTTAATGCTTCTGGTGTAGATAATTCTAAAAGGGGAAGTTTTACTTCCAGAGGGTTTATATCTAGTTCCAGCTGTTCTTTGTAAGTCACTCTGTTAGGAAGCATAATAAAAGCCAACCGTCCAGAATTTTTCGGACTAACCTCCCGTAAATATTTCTGTTGTCCTTTTCTGCGTATCTAGAAAAAAAAAAAAAATCCCAGCAAGCATAAACATGGTTTATATCACAAAATATTATGTTTTCGTAATCTCTTCAACACAGCCTTCAAAAAAACACTGAAGTCCAACTTTCCTCCGCCAAATCTTAAATGTGTCAGATAGTCACTGCCTGCCAGCAAGGGAAACAAAACCCTACTTGCTGAGGCTTTGCATCATTTTTAGTAGATTTTGCTAGGAAGTATTTAAATTTGTAGCTTTAAAATTTAGTTATCTGTTTTTTTTTGTTTGTTTGTTTGCTTTTTCTGGTGGGATTCTTCTTCCCGTTTTCTAAGTATAGCTCAGTGTTCTGTATGAAAACCGTGTGAGCCCATTTATTTCCAGAAATTTGATGGAGTGATTTGAAAGTGACTGCAGTAAGTACTGTTGCATCAAACAAACAGTCACTGCCATTTCATAATAATCATGCAAGAAACATGCTTTTATTAGCAACTCATTACCCTTTAGTAAATTACTCATTATTGAGCAAATGGGGGAAATGGAAGGTACTTTGTCTGTTGGTTATGACTGACAGCATTACTGATAATGAAGTATTTGTTCCCTTAAATAAATGGCACAATCTCAGAAGCGCCTAATGCTGTCGAGTTCAGTGCACCCATATTCATTCAGAATTTGAATTCTGATCTGTAATGTAATACTGTAAAAATATCCCTTTTCTAAGAAAACTTTAAAGGCATGTGAAAAAGTTAAGTTATTTCCTGAATGCCTTTGTGTTATCTTTTACGCCTGTCAAAGAAAAATGAGAGGGTTGGTGTTTGTTTTTTTGTTTTGTTTTTCTAATGTTTTTGTGTTGTTTCCCTCCTTTCTCATTGGGAATCATTTAATAAAATAAATACATTTCTCTCTTTGTTTCAGTGCCACAATTCCCACAATCCTATGGCATTTTAACAGCTGTTAACGTCCACACTTTATTCCTTTGGTTTGTTTGTTTGTTGTTTTTATTTTTACATGGGAATGACAGTCTAAGGCAGTGCTATAATTTGTCTTTTATTCTTGTTATACCCCGAATGTGCACAAATGTACACTTAATAGTCTAAATTTAATGAAATTGTTTTCCAAAAATCTCCTGGCAGGGAAACTGCAGTGTAAGAATAAAAAGCCACAATATAATAATGGAGCAAGCTTTACAGTACTTTGGAAACAAACTCTGAAACCAGTCTCTGTGCTGTTTTCTTGGTGTGCAATAAAACTTATTTATACTGTAGTTACACATTTGCAGCTTTGTTACAAGCTTTTTGGGGTATCTAATTGGCTGCAGCTTTGAATCATATCATAACACATGCCAAATGTTGCTAATTACAATTAAGATATCTACTTGAAATAATCTTTGTTTTCGTTTTCTCTGACAATTTTTTTTTTCACTTATTTACATGCTTTTAATTTTTCATTTTAGCAGTTCTCCACAGCACTTTAATTTATTTTTGTTTCAAAGCTGTGGAATTGGATTAAACGGGGTTTTTTAAACACTTCCATGTTGCTTGGAAGGAAGCCAGTTACTGTGTATCAGCTTAATAGGAACCATGCTTAGCAGCGCCTCACATATGGCAGCTCGTGTTTGTGTGGTAAGGCATTATGTATTTTAAATATTACCTTTTATATGATAGTCAAATTTATGCCAGAATCTGAAGTTTCCTCTGATTAATGTTAACAAAAATAGCAGAGAGCCAACTGTTTCTGGCTTTTTTTTTACAGAGAAATATGTAATTAAATACATGATTTACTGTCTGCTATGCGCAAAAGCCATGATTATGTGGCCTTCATTAACTTGAGATGTATGCTGTGCTTAAAGAAGGCTATAGGTGAGTGATAATATGCTTTCTTGATGCTCATAGCCTTTTAATGCTGTAAATATTGCGGAGGCCGAGATGGTGGTTCTGTAGCTAAGTCTAAAATAGAAGGGTTTGTGCTTAGTTTAGGAGTTACATTCAAAGAATAAGCTGAGCGCTGTTACAGTACTTTTTGAGTAAAATCTGACAAGGCTGACAAACTTAGAGCTTGGATTTTCCAATTATTTTAAATTTAAGGCTCAGTGAAGCATTTCTGAAATTTGGAGCTAAGTGTAGCCTTCATGCTATTTAGATCTTTTAAAAATGCTTGCTTTGAATTGTTTCAGTGGAGGCACCCTGTATAAAACTCAGTAGTGATTCTTTGTACCGAGGTTTATTTATCTACCAGTGTGGAAAAATAGTCAAAAATTTCATTCTTTCAAAATGATTGCCTGTATGCATCCTCTTCCATGAGGGGAGCAATTTCTACATCTTCAAGATTATATTCAATTTAGTCTTTACTTAGGAGGTATTTATAGTCATGACTGTTGAAAGTCCTCTTTCTAGATCTAAGAAAGGTGATTATCCTTCTTAGTATGACTTTAAAACTTTAAAATCTCCAAAATAATTCTATTTTTCTTCCTATGACATCCATGTTGTATTTTGTGCATCAGTTGTAATAATACGGATAATGCATAAAAACACGTAGTTCATTTTCAGGTGTTCTATTTTTAAAATGATGAAATAAATGTTCTACTAACATACTATTTGTCTGCTATCATGTATGGAGGCTGTGTTCTGGAGTTTACATTACTAGGCTAAAGAAATTTTTACTTATTTGAGTTCTGTGTTACCATAGGTGTGATCCAGATGACACAAAAAATGTTCTATACTCTCACTACTCACTATTTAGTATCTTGGGTAGCCCAAATAAGATAAATATATGTATTTATTTTTATTTATTTTTAATTTTTTTTATTTTTATTTATTTATTTTATTATTTGTAAAATTAAACAAAATTGGATGGATGAAATGTGAGTAATGCATTTAGTTTTCAGAGTTTATGAATGAAATATTAGATGTCTGCCTAGTGGAGAATTTCAGATTTCTTGATATAAATAATTGATTGCTAAGCTCATAGCTGTAACATTTAGGCTAGAGTTGCAAACCTGGAAAAAAAATCATTTTCAAATATGGGGCTTGCAGCCAGCATGGCTTCACAAGAAAATAGGTTTCAGAGCCATTGCATTTTCATGCAATGCTTGTTTTTGCAGTAACAGAAAGTAACAGTGGTTGAGATTTGTTGAAGTTTCTAGGTTAAACCATTGACTCAAGGTCAGTGGACTTGAATGTTGCTGGGAATTTTGCCTTAGTCTGTACTCTGAAAGTACTCTGTTCCCATTATCTCAGAATTTGCTGGGTAGCTTGAGATGAATGACTTTTTTTTTTAATGGAAGAATGCCTGGTTTCTGACTATCAGACAGGTGCTAGCCTTGATCTGGGATAAGTCTATCTTTCTGCAGCAAGCACTGTAGGAACGTGGATTGTTCACTCACAGCTAACTGTGGGAGCGTGGGCTCTGCTCTTTCGCCCCATGCAGGTGTGATTTGCTGGCTGGGCCAGCAGCACACCATCTGGCATCTCTTGCTTCCCGTCTGCTTCAGTGCCTGCCAAAAAATGATCCTCAGGAGTCGCTTTGTGCCTATGTACAACAAGTAGTTTCTTCACCCCGCCTCTCCCTTTCCTGTGATATTTGGATAAGCCCTGCCATAATTTGGCTCAGAGATAGTTGCCAGCCCCAGGGGAGCAGGGAAGTGCTAAAAAACCCAGCCTCCAACACTACTGGCCCCCAATTAGCCGTTTGTCTTATTTATTTGTGTTATAGACCTGTCAGTTTGTAAAGAATAAAAAAAAAAAAAAAAAATCTGAAATAGGGCTTGCTTCACTGCTATATCTTATTCCCATGAATGTCCTGTTGGTAGCAGTGAGAGCAGTAAAACACTTTGACGTGCAGTGTGCACGTTACAAAAGGAAGTGTCATATCAAAAATGGCTGTAAACATTTTCACAGTCCCTTGTCAAGGCAGGTTTGAAGGTGGAAAATTCTTAGAGAGGATGACTCAATTTTCTCCTTTCCCTCCATGTCTGGGCTGCCTGGGAGGGAAGATGCATGTAATGTAGCATTGCAACGGGCTGTTGTGGTCACTGCTTCTGTATCCTGTCTGTCCGAGTGCATCCTCTGCAGCCTTAACACAGTGGTTAGCCATTAATGCAACAGGAGTATTTTGAATTTTGATCCAGAATTAACTGATTTAAAGTAGTCTTTGATTTGTGAATGGTGATTTTGAACAAAAAAGTCAGGTGATTGCAAGTGCAATGGAGATGGGAAGCAGTCTAACTCATAGACATCGCATTATCAACTCAAAAATCTCATTTGAGTCTGGAATTGCTGTAGTGTAAATCAGATTTAAATTCATGATTCAAGTATAATGACCTACTGCATTACGAACCTCCCTGAGAGATACTTAATTAATAATGTATATTAACTCTGAGTGTTTTGGCATGCGTTTTCAGGTAGCCACAAATACAACCTCAAAAACTCACAGCGTGACAGCTCCAGCATAACGTGTTTTAAGCTGTTCTACAACAACCTGCTTTGCTCCTTGCCTAACACAAGTAACTGAGGGATGACAGCTCTCTCCGTTTCAGTAGAATCTTTATGATTTATACGATAATGATAATAATTCTATTCAGCTGCCAGTACAGAGCACTTTGCAGACTGATATCAAGGTTAATTGTCACTTAGTGAAGAACTGAAGCACAGTCTGCCAACCTGATGCTCTGCTCAGCTGAGAAAGATAATTGTTATTCAAGTAGTATTTAAATGAGCTCAAATGCCGATAAATACACAAACAAAATATTTTATTTTTTTCCTCCCATGTTCATTCACTGTTGTAGAGAATGAGGTCATGACTGTGTATAAACATCACTAATGGACGCCTTACTGAAAATGTGTAAAGTATTTACAAAACTGTAAGGAGTGGGTTTCCCCCAGTGTCAGCTGTGGGGGAATACTTTAAACTCAAGTTCCTCTTGTCAACACATCCAAATTCTTTTTTATGTGTGTGGCTGCTTTTCACAGCTGCACTGTTACCTTACATTTGGCTCCGTACGTACCAGGACTCAACCTGTCTGAGAGGACTGCAGTTTGTGCAGTGCCTTGCAAGTTGATGGCGTTACTCTGTGAATCTCATGCTGATTCTGAAGATAACATTTTTTACCTCTGGATTTTGTGGATTGCAAGCAGTATGGTAGCCAGAGAAGTTGTGCAGAAGTAGGCAGATCTTATTAGATTTACTTTTCTTTTTCAGTCCTTGTTAGCTGCACCACTTCCTAAGGGAGATTCTCATCCCAATGAAACAGCATATTTGTATATTCCAGAGATCCACAAGGCTCTTCCAAGAGTTGGACTATGGACTATGTCTAATTTACATAATCCCATCCACATTAGGATCTTCAAAATTAAGATTTTGCCATGTAGATCTTCCTTTTTTTTTGTGATATATTAATTTAATAGAATGCACGTGTGTTGTTCTACCTGCTGTGTCCCTCTGGAGGATTTTTTTATTATTATTATTCTGGCACTCTTTAAAAATTATTAGCTGCAGGGGTCTTTTAGGCTTGAGAATTGCTAATCCATTTCTGTGCAGCAGAATTAAGATGCATATACCACTGATCTTTCCCGCAATGCCATGCTGACTTTACCCTTATTCAAGTGAGAACCCTTGGGTTTCTGCTCAGTGATTTGTTTGGTTTTTCTAATGGTTCTGTGAAGTGAGTTCTGTTCCTCTTTTTTCTTCTTTTTTTTTTCCAATGTATTAATTAAATGCTATTTTTGTACTAAATTTGTAACTGGTATAGCATTACTTGACAAGCTGTATTGTAAATATGTCTGAAACTTCCACAAAGTGCATTAAAATGATAAAATAGCTAGTATACAGACTTAAAAAAGTAAAGATAAAATAAAGTTGTGACCGCGATTTTCTTTGCTATGACTGTCCATAGATTCATGGCTCAGGTGTTTGCACGTTATTTTTCCTAGGAGGACAAAGGAGAGGCTGCTTTCTTGTAAATTTAATTCTGTCATGTAGTATGCATTGTAGCCCTGTGGTTAAGAAACAAAATCTGAAATGGTTTATTTTTCCCCCTCTAATACTTCTGTACGTTTTCATAACATTTCTAGATTCTGTATGGCTTTGTAGCTTTCCACATGACTAATGAAGATTTTTAACAAACAAAATGGAAAGGGGCCAACTTGTAATTGTCAGTGCAGTGGCATAATCAGCCGTACACGGTCTGTTTGCTATAGCTCAGCAATAGAACAATGTTTCAAAGAGAAAACATGCAGAGATGATTAGTAAGTACCACAATGATGTGAGACTGTCCAACTGCAGAAGTGCTCTTGTTGGGTTATTCATATGAATACTTAAGTATATGCTTACATATTTCTTTCCATAATGGGCACTGGTAATGTCTAATTTCTGCAGCCATTTGTACTGAATTACAAAGAAGAAATAAATTCTTTTTTCTTGGATAAATGGATGTGTTGCAGAAGTGTAGCAAATGCCATCTGGTAGTTTATACAAAATATTAAACTGATATAAGGTTATTTTGTGCTAATATGAAAATATGAAAAATATCTGTCAGGAGGGCTGTTATTTTTAAACAATTGTTTATTGAACGTTTATCAAAGATACAGATAAGTAGCTTCAGTTTTTATGTCATACCATCATCGAGGTTACAAAACAGGCATCCATTCTGACTGTGTATTGATTGAAATGAAGGAATGGGATTGGAAATAGCTGTAGTGTGAGGAGTAATGGAGGAAAGACTCAATTGCATAACAGCTGTTATTGCGTTTCAGTCTATTTTGCAGAATTTGTTGCAGGTAAGCTTTAACACAAAAACCGAAACCAAACAAAAACCCACACACATAAAAAAGCACAGGAAAGAAATACAAATCACCGCTGAGAATCCAAACACACTGATTCTTAAAACTGCACTACTGCTTAATCAGTTGAATTGAGTGTAAAATTTCTGGTAAGCCACTTTATAAATTTTATTGTCCCCAAGTAATTCTGGTAATGTTCTGTGTCCCTCTGTGGCATATTTGAAGGTAGTGCTCCACTGGCAATTCCTCCTGCCATTGTCTTGGTTGTAGAAAGTCATCAGTCACTTAAGAATCCAGCATCAAATGCAGAATGCTTGGATAGTGAATAGAAAGCAGTAAATTCACTGCTTACCTGTGGAGATGCAGTGTTATTGGTCTCTGTTTTTGAAGAGTAAATGCCATTCAGTCCTAAAATTTCCACAGTTTGCAGTTTGATTTTGCTCACCCTTTCACTCAACCAGTTGACTCACAAGTCTCATGCTATTTTCTTCCAGCTTCTGCTACACATTCTTTTATCCTCTTCATACAGTGACTTCATTCAAAAGCTTTATCTAAATATGCAAGCTGCACAAGTTGATGAATTGGTTGAATTAGTTTTAAACTGTTTTTAATTAAAAAGTGTCCAGATAGATTTTTGAAACCTTTCGTTTCTGTCTTATTTAGCATTATATTAAGTCTATTGATTTTAAACTGAATCAATGTAAACCTTGTTTCTAAATGTTCCTGCAGCTTTTTGTCTGGTTTAGCTAAAAATAATCCTAAATCATGTGAACTGTGCAAATTTATGCATAGGCAAGCCCTTGTCTAGATGCCCGTTTTGCTACTTTCTCATTTCATTCTTCCTGAAGAAGAAATAGAAAGTCAGAAATTAAGTAATGTGCTGGAGAAATGTCAACTAACCATAATTAACTTTTGTCTTCACAAATTGTATTGGTTTCAATGATTTGATGCAAGCCTTATTCTACTAGAAAGGATGCTTTTGGAAGCAATCTTAACATCTTCAATGCAACATCTTTTTTTTTTTTTAATGGAATCTGCTGTACTCTTCTCATTATAACGTAATTAATTTTGTCTTGTTGAAAAGCAGAAATATTCCAGCATATATTAGTGGCAGGTAATTTAAAAATCTAAGAGTCAGTTGAAACAGTTAGGGTGATAATGCAGATTAAAAATTGCCTGTGAGGTGGCTGGCTCACGTTCTGTGAGTGTTGCTGTATTTCATGCATATTTCTTTGCATATTTTGGGATTGTTGCCCTGTGGTGTGCGGTGTTGGACACGACTGATAACTGAATAAAAACAAAGAATGAACTTTAAGAAACTGTGGAATGGATGTGTGAATCTTTTTGCCCTGTTTGAATTTGGCCTAGCATCTATATTCAGTAATTAAACCTCTGATTAAAGCTTTTGCTCAGCTGTTTTATTTGAGCAAAATGTAACTGCTTTGTTCGCCAGTATTGCTGCATTTTATTTTTAGGCTTCTAATAAGTAAATGTTGGCCAACTGTTGTCTTTAAGGGTGAAGTTTAATGCCATTAAGTGTTTTCCTGAACAATTGTTTTCCATGTTTGGAAAGCTGCTGGACTCCTTTGTGATCATCACATTCCCTTGTGAATCAGATACCAAGAGCCAGCCTGTTCCTTAAGGCTTAAATGTGTCTTCAAAGTGTAGTCCATTTCATATAGTCAGACAAATCTCACACCAGACAGGGGAAGGGATTGATCATTAATTAACCTCAGAGCTTCTGTGGAGTAGTCACCCTTATCATCAGTGCTGTGGCTCCTGTCCTGCCTGCCTGGGCATCCTTGCTGCCCCAGCTTTTCTCACTGGTATGCCAGGGTGCTTGTGTGAAAAAACACTATATCACTCGGAATTTTCTTTCATATCAAACCAATAAATATTTTACTTTTTTTTTTTTTTTCTGCTCCCTAAGGCACTGACTAAATTCTTCCATGAAAATAGGAGCTCTTAAACTCAAGCTGCGTTATGCGGGTACTCAGCCAGCGGAAAGCTTTGCTGGTGAGACATCAAGCACATTCTTGGTTAGATGAAGAACTGGCATTGAATAAGAAAATAAAAAGTCTAGACCCCTTTTGTCTCTGTTAGAAGTAATCTCATGGGCCTCTCTGCTGCTTATGAGATGGTTCTTAGGAGGCCTGTGTGGCATTCCTGAGATGAAAAGCAGAGCATTTGTTGCCGAAGTTAGGAAAGTAGAAATGATCATAGGAATACGAGGAATGGTCCTGATTTTCCAGGGAGAGACACACCTCGTCCTTCCCTAGAGTCAAAAGGCACCAATTTAATTGAGAGAGATTGATACAGGATTCAGACTACATTAAAAATTACAGTTATGCACAGGTTTTATTTTCCACCCACAAATAGTATACATCCACTCAGTTGTAAGACTGTTTTAGGTGAATATAAAATACACTTAATTTGGGTGTGAAATTTATTTAAAAGTTCAAAGATTTATAAAGAAAAAGTTTATAAATTATATTTAAAAAATAGTGAAATTGTTTGTTTTTTAAGTGTTTCTTCTGTTTCATTATTTTTTTGTTTAAAAACATATCAAAACATTTTAAGAATGCCTTTGAAGGCCTGCACAGTAAGGCACTATATATTTAGTAGTCAGGAATGCAGTTTTTCACTTTTTGCATCGTTTTGGTGTTTTTATTTTTCTTCTTTGAATTTAACTGAACCAAAATGAAAACAGCAAAAAAAGTTGTTCCTTTCAGCCCAGTAACTTTCTAAACCACTTGGTTTCTATTTGTGGTCAATTTGCTTTATTCTTGCTGTAAGATTTGGTTCTCTAATTTTCAAATTTAACACTTGTGACATTCATTTTAAATGGCATGCTCCCAGTAATTTTATTATTAAAATGGAAATTTTGTTCCCTCGTTACAGTGCAATAGAGTGCAGACAGAGTACTCTCAAGGCTATTTTAGACGAGTATAATGTTGGGAGGGGTATGTCCTCTTTGCTGGCAGTTCAAGTACTCTTTAGTCCATGTGCTTAGTGAACTTTGTCATTAAAAATGTTGGTGGTAAAGCATGTGACATAGAAGCGGCCTACTCATACCACAGAAACTAAAAGAAATTATATCTACAAAGTAGTCGAGCTAAATGTTGAAAGTAAGGGAAAAGCTTTGAGTATATTAATTGGGATTTCACTGGGCTCTACAAATGTGGCAAGGGTTTATTTCTAGGTCCACTAGTGAATTGCAGTTGCATTAAGACTGTAGAATGCCTGCTGCAGATGTTTGGAAGAAATGCTCTTTGCAATGATAATTGCCCTGAGATACTAATGACAGTAAGATAAATAAAATATCTTGGGTACCTGCAGCTGAGAGCATCTTTCTTATTCAGATAGCTTCCAGTCTTTCTTCTAAAGTATCTTGAGGGGAAAAATGTTATTTAACATTTTTGGTAACGAGAACTGCATCTTCTGTGTTTATACAATGGTTGTCCTAGCCATTGGGTTTCCTCCCTTCATTTATTTCTGTATTACCACGCTGTTACACAATGGAAGAGAGCCTTCTGGACTTGTCACTTAGGCTGGTGCTGGTAAAATGAACACTACCAGAGTGCATTCCTGGGCTGTGAAACTTGATTGTTTATGTTCCTAAATTGTTAGAACAGTCTGCCAAGGTTTTGGACAGCATCAGTCAGTGTTCTCCTGAAAAAATCCTGGGCAAGGGAAGGGAGAGTGAAAGCTGAAAGACATTCTCATTGGCGGCTGCATATGTTGAAGGGTAAGGGAGTATGGACACAGGCTGTTCCGTGCCATCTGGCCTCGGTGCCAGGAGACAGTCCTGGCATGTTTAATTTACTGTTATAGGCACAGTCTTTGTATCGTACACTGCCACAAACAGTAACTGTGCATATCTGGGCACCTTGCCATGCTGAGAGTATGTATGAGGGATTATATATCACTTGTCTATTAGATTGCTTCCAGGTTTCCCTTTGCTGCTGGGTGCTCTTGAAAGAGCAACTCTTATAGCTGTGATTGTGGCACCAGGTGACTCTGAGAAATGCTTCCATGGGCTCTGCTTTTGCATAATTGTCTAGACAGGATGTTTTTGGAATGTGGCTCGCCCTCCTAAATGCAAGGCTCTACTAGTATTTTGGTAGTGGTATGCAGTAATAATATAGTTATAACGTTTGTGTTTTAAGAGAGATGAATAACCACAATGTTAAAAGCTGATAGAAACATCATGAAAACTGTGAGTGAACTAAAAACCCTGTAGAAAGGGAACAGGACAGCTGCTTGCCTGGTCCATACTAAGAGATATGAACTTTGGGTTGCAATCTTTGCTGTCTGCCAAGAAACATCACCCAAATCCAGTTCTATTTTACAGGGTTATTGGCATCAGTGATGGTCACTGTAATTGACTTTGCAGTGTGGAAAGAACATTCAAAAGCTGTCATTCTTGGTACCGGTCAATGGATTTGTCATGTTACATTAAAAGGTGGTAGGGAGAATGTGGAGAGGAGAAAAAAAATTAATCAAAGCAGTATTTGTGTCACACTTTTAGCTTGTATTGGCCAGCTATGAAACTTAGCTTTGCAGTGGTAGAAAATGATTATTTTTTGAGTTTAACTCTTCAGATGCAGAATGTCTGAGAACTGCCATCCCCTCCCCAAGCACAGTCATTGTTAACCTGGTCAGAAGTTACCAAAACATGCATTAAAATTCGTTAAATGGCTGCTTGGTGACTTTTTACAAGGGAGTATAATTGATGGTGTCAGTTTTAATAAATAATTCAGTAGTTCTTTCTCTTTGATTGTATAGCACGATTTGTGGATAATAGAGGGCTGAGGACAAAGTGTGACTGATGAGAATAGATGGCATATTGATATCAGTCTTGTCGTTTTTTACCACATGTAAAAATTGAATTTGAATTATTGACTATCTTACAGTGTATTTGTTCGCTCATTGTGTGTGGACCAAAAAAAAAATGCTCAGAAGGAAATTATTACACTCCATATGCCTGAATTAACCAATACTAGTTACTAGTTCCAGAGTTGGCTTTACTGATTGTTTTGTTGTTATCATTGTTATTTATGCTAAATGAACTAGCAAGCAGTAAAAGGAGAACATGAAATTCCCTTGTTTAATTCTTTATTTCATTTTGAATAATTTTCTTGTAGTCATGCTTGAAAAAAAATACACGCATATTAACTGTTCTAAAGTCAAACTACATCTCATGTAGTCAAAAAGAACTCATTTGACTCATAATTATGATGAAAGCTCTGTAGTAAATGACATGGACAATAAATTAAGATGTTACGGTATTTGCTTTTCTTGTCTGTGCTTGAGATAAGGATAGCAGTCTAAACAGATTATATTTGTCTAATTCTCTGTAACTACATTTCTTTTTTTTCCTTTTCCCTCTTTTTTTTTTTTTCCTCCGCTGTAGTTCCATATTCATCTGCTTGGAGTCTCTTTCCCTCTCTATCTTCAGTTGCTCTTGATTCTTTGACATATGCTTTTTTGTAGTGATTCCAGGAATCAAATCATCCAATATTGTTGGATGTTTCTTTATTAGGATGTTTGTAGGGAAAGTATGAGATAATTTCTGCCCACTCTATGTCTTGTGTTTTAGGGTTTTGTTTTTGGTTTTGCTGTTTTTTGTGTTTTCTGTTTTGTTTTCCATTTGAGAGTTGTGGTTTGATAATATTTTACTTTAGTTTTCTTTTTGTTTATTTGCTTGGTTTTTTTTTTAACTTATCGCTTCCTTCCAGACTTCACAGAGCTCTGAGTGTGCTTAAAGCATGATAGATATTATTTCTGCACTATCAGCCTTTCTCCTGGCCTGAAAAAGATCAATCAATGATAGTATCATTTAATTACAAGTAGAACAAACAGATTAGTTTTTTTTTTTTTTTTTCCTTGGAGAGTGGATATATTATTACAACTTTTGGAAGCTAATTTGATCATGGAACACCATAGAAGCTTACCATCCTTTTTAGGTAGTTTCCCTTAAATCAAAAGGGAAACTCTTCCTGAAGATGTGGAGTAGAAAGCTTCATTTCTTCTATGTTCGGTAAGAGTGCACATGAAGCAATTTCCCCCCCCCCCCCCTCTCTCTCTCTCTCTCTCTCACACACACACACACACACACACACACACACACACACGCACACATCATGACTCCTCATCCTGTGTAAACTCCATCCACTGCAAAGTCCTCCTAAAAATAAATGTCAACTCTTCCCTATGCCACTTAATCGGCTGTGCCATCTCTCTGTAGCCCAGCAGACTGTGCTAGGAACTATCCTTAATTTGTGAGGAAATTGTGTCAGTTCTCAAAGATAACAATTTGAAAAGACAGGAGGTAAAAATACGCTGCAAATCTGATGCATATCAGGGGCAAAATAATAGAACCAAAAAAAGTCTGCCATCTAAACAAAATTTTCTTTGAAAAGTTGCAACTCACAGACTCTATTATAAAAGCTAGTTATATGGTTGCAAATCTGATTGCAAAAAAAAGGAAAATCGTTTCCTGGAGGTGAGTTTACAAAGCAATGTGGAAAGTATAAAAGATGTAATGAGTCCTGATTTAAAAAGAAAAATTTCTAAAATCAGTTTGTTTCACCAGACTGTGGCCACACAAACTGTGGAAACAGGAAGATCTGTCAAAAAACATTTGGATAGTAAAACTTCTGCTTTGGTGATAGTTGAAAGTACTGATGCTGCAGATATGACTCAACTTGCTATTTTTATGAGAGAAATTGATAATTAATATAATGTTACCGAAAGTCACTGAAATATGGCTTATTTGTTGCCATTAATATTTATTTATTTGTATGAGGTAGTCAAAATTACATTGAAGCATTTCTTTAACCAGCTACTCACAGAGCCCCAGCAGTAACTGGTTAAAAAGAAAAAAAAAAAAAAGAGGGATTTATAAAATAATAGAAGACAATACAATTGCTGCCAGCAACTTGCCTTTGATGAAATACCACTACATCATACATCAAGAAAATGTATGCATGAAAGCTTTAAAAATGGAGAATGTTGCGCAAGTCATCATCAAAGCTGTCAATTTCATATAGTCCAAAGGATTGAATCATTGTCAGATCTGGGAGTTCCCTAGAAGTATGGCTATTGATCACGGGGACATCATTTGTTTTTTCTAAAATAAGGTGGCTAAGTCAGCGTTAAATGCTAAAAAGATTTTATGATTTGTGAAATGGTGTCATTTATGGAATTAAAAGGAAAATTTATCCCAGAACATGAAGATTAAAAATAGCCCTCAAAATTATCATTTTTGGTTGACTGCTTAGTTAAATGAGTTGAACATGTATCTTCAAGGTGAAAATGAACTGTGCTATGTTTAAAACCATAACAGCATTTGAAATGAAACTTAAATTATGACAAGCTCAAGTTATGGCAAGTAATTTTATGTATTTTGATACATTAGCTAAACACAGTCCTACGAACACCAAAGAATACACAGTCTCACTTTGCATTTTGGTAAAGCCATTTGAGAATAAGAGAATGAGTGCTGAAAATAATAGTCTTTCATACATATATTTAGTCTTTTATATTTATATATGTACATGTATGTGTGTGTGTGTGTATGTATGTATATATGCTCTATTTTTTTGTATTCCCTTTTCAGTTGAAATAAATATGTACAAGTGGAATGTATAGAGTTGCAATCAGACAATCAACTCAAGAAGTTAATCACGGCTCTTTACTAGACTTTTATAAGCCCTATCTTACCAGAGAAAAGTACCCCTTGCTTTACAGTCACACCTTATTCATGTGCATTTGCCACTTTTTGGCAGTACGTGCATTTGTGAACAACTATTTTCAAAGATAAAGTGTGGGTAGAGTAAAATTTTGTCAAGAATTTCTGACAACAGCTATCTGTGTTACATATTGCATTGACTGAGAAAACTTCGATTGTCAATTTGGTCTTAGATGGAAAAGTAATGATGCCACAGTATGTTCCAGAAATAATTCCTGTTCATTGATTCAAATTTGATATGCATGTGTGTGTTTGACCAGGAAGTTAGTGTACAGTAGTACAAGGGCTGCTCCAAAAGTAATATCTCCTGTTTTATTATGTTGGCCCAAGACATCAGAGGTGGATGTCAGTGGTAGGAAAGTAGAGGCTGAACTTTCCCACCTATTTTATTACATGTTGCCATGTGACAGATTGCAGCAGAGGGCAGTCTGACAGAATGTGTCTGACATGGATGTGTATGTGAAACAAACGTGTGGAACTGAACTCCTCTACATGGAAAAAAATCACACTCACTGACACTGATAGACACTTGCTGAATGTTTATGCAGGTGAAACAGTGGATGTGAGCAAAGCAAGGCAGTGGGTGGTGCATCTCATAGTGGTGACAGTGGGTCACCTATGCTGGTGCGGATTTTAGAAGCATTACACGCAAGCTATTGTTTGTGGCGGGTGAACATGTATAGCTAACAGTGGTGACTATGCTGAAAAACAGTGGTCTGTGGCTGAGAACTGTCACTATCAAGGAGTGTTATTGTTGTCTTTGTATCTGCTGTAGTTTCCATGGAAATAAATAGGAGATACTACTTTCTGAGCAACCAACACACATAGATTTTGTAGTCTGAGTGAGTTGATGGCTTGGCTGCAAGCTTGAAATTAGGATTAGGGTGTGGATTTTATTAATGAGAATTCTGTAGTGTTAAACATTGTATTTTGATGAGGCAAAGAGTGAGATATCATTTTAGTAGACAACTGGAGGCCCATCAAAATAATTCAGGATGTTGGCATGGATTAGTAGAGATTATTGTTGAGTTGCTTGCTTTATGTTGAAACTTTGTCCACTGAAATAAATTGAAAAGCATATGTTGGTTGCATCAGTGGATAGGAAATTGTGTTCTGTTTAAAACAAAGTTCTCTACAGTCATGATTTACAGTTCATGTCCACGTTCTTACCAGATTGAGAATTTGTGAAAACACAAATACTCTGAATAAATGCAGTCATTGTACATTTAAAATAAATACAATTCTATCATGACTATCTGGAGTCTATTCTCCAGTGTAGACTTCAATACCGTGTTATTTTACTTGATGTATTATTTCATTCACAAAACAGCATTTGTATTATTTGCAGACATCTTAGCATAATATTGGGTTTCTAGAGGTAGCTAAATAGCAAATAAGATTATGTTTTTGTATGCCAGTTGTACAAACTCTCTACTATTTTTTGTAAGGATAATGGAATACTCTGTAAGTACTCTGCAGCTTAAACTGGCTTAGCTTCTGAACTCCATTTTCATAGCAGCAAGCTTGTACTCTGTAATATGTGCTCATTTCTGTAATGCTAAGCTTACATTTATTAAAGCTCCAGCTTCCAGTAAATATTCCTGTTTGTGAAGCCATCTCCTCTCTGTTTCCCTTTTTGCTTTTCTGAAGAACAGAAATATTTATTGATTTATGTTGGTTTTGTTTACCTTTTAATCTGATATTCGATGGTATTATGGATTATGCAATCACAGTATTGTTTCCAAAATTTTTAGAGAGGAAGTGGCTAATTTCAGCCAATTTGACAGGATAGTAGGAGTCTCAAAGATGCTAAATTCCTACAATAAGCCTACACACCATATGGCCTAGAGCCCACGTGTAATCCTTGCAACTATTGCTTTGTGTGCCAGTGGCCAGGGGGCAACATGTTCTCTCTCATCAAGAATTCAACAAATTGTCCTGAAAACTACAGAGCTGATTGTTCCAACAGCTTCTCTAGTGAAATAAGCTTACAATAAGCAACACAGAAGATCTCTACTTACTTCTTGAGTTTCTTTGTAGAGGCAGAAGTTCCTGTTTTGGGAGGTGTTTAATATTAAAAGGTAGCTGGTGTTTGGAAGTAATTCCATCTGTGTTTACCACAGTGAGGGATCTGCAGTTTTGGGGAGATCTAAAACAGAAACTTTCCCTGGTACCTTCTCTCTTGTGTTGTCTGCCTCAGACTGCCAAAATCCCAGGTATTGTGAGGTAAAATTGAGCTGCTTGGCATTCTTTAAGTGTTAAGGAGTTTCTTCTTTGCACTTTATCCTCCAGAGTTACAGTAGTGCAATTTTTATTCAGGCAATAATTTTAAGAAAATGTATGCTTCTTTGAGGATGGGGGCTGTAAATTCCAAGTAGGCTTATGGTATGGCAGTTGACTGTCCTTTATGTGCGTTTATCTGTGGTGTAATTCACAATTCCTTTGGCCAACAAGGACGGAAAGATGTTAATTCCTGCAGAATTATGAGGACTCTAAAAAAGCAGTTCTCTAACTGTTGTGATTTTGGTAGTATCTTTTTTCATCTGCAGCTAAATATTGTGGCTTTTGGCACACTGTCATCAGTGAGATAAAAGTGCCTTCTGTGGTGATTTTTATGCTTCTCAGAAAGCTTCACTAAAGCAATAGAGTACTCTCCTAATACTTAAGCATATGTGCAAAACTGCATTTGTTGCTGATTCAGCTGTCAGGTTGTGGGATGAATATTCAACTTCCAAATCATATGGCTGTTTCACTTTAACACAGTCCACATTTAATGGTAGAATAGAGAATCCCCAAAGTGGCATTATGCTGTAGCTGTCGATGCATTCTAGGGAAAGAAGAGACTGTAAGATGCTTACTTATTATTATTAAGGACATTGAATTTTTGGAATGTGTTTCCTCATTAGTCTATTATGAGAGGAACTACTGCTGTTGAACTAAAGATGACTTTGATTCTTTTTCTTTTCTTACTTTGGTCTTTGTAGAGGTGTGAATTTTTTATGTCTTATTCAGATGATGCGATTTAAGGAAAATCATTGTTGTGAAATGAGACTTAGTTTTCCTCCCTAACCCTGTCAGTCCTGTTAGCCTCTCCTTTCCTCTCAGTACTTCCCCCCGCACTTTGCATGTATACTGTGTGTGTTACTTACAAACACAGTGTGTACTTCTGTCCTTTGCAATGTCTCACACGTTCTGCAGAGGAGCTGTGCTGGGTCAGGTGTTACAAAGCCTGCATCTATTGAGAAGCTGATTATCTTTAGAGCTAATGGCAAGTCATTTTGCTGAGAGTGCTGAAATCCAAAGGCTAAATGCAGCTTCGTGTAAACAGACAGAAGACTGCTTCTTAATGTAATGTAAACAGGAGAGAAGCAGCTCCCTTCAAAAACAAATGATTTCAGCATTAAATGTGTTAGTGAAACGGTAGCATAGAAGTGATGTCTACTGACATCGGCGTAGGTCAAGTAACACAAGATTTTGAAGATGTGTATTTTTGTGCATCGGCACATCTCAAAATCAGACATAGCTTTTATAAAACGAGGAGTTTCTTATTTAGCAACCAGCTTGCACTGATCAGAATGATGCTAAGTATTTTTAAACTTCATTCTTTTTTTTTAGAGTGTATTTTTTTTTTCTCTGAAAGAACTAAAATAAATGAAGGTATCTTGCATTAAATAGGTGCATTTTAGAAGAAATTACCATACCAATGTTCAAGACTGAAAGTTTATAATGCTTTTTATCCCTTTTACGCTTATCTATTTTAAGTAGCTTCAGTGCTCTGTGAAGACAAAGGCACTGGTGTACATGCCACTGATAATAGACAGTGTGACCGTATCATGTATGCTTCCTTAATAATGTCTGACATTATCAGATTGATTAACTCGGCAGGGGGCCTTAATCAGATTTAACTACTGTTGGCAGCTGTACACCAGCAGAATAGTAATACATCAGGGAATAATATTGAACTTCTTTTAAAAGCTGTATTCCACATGAAGCTAAAAAATGTACCATAAAGATGATCATTATTTCCAGTACTAAGCAACGAAAAGTGAAACGTGCACATTGTTCAGCCAGTAACAATCTCAGATCTCTTTTGGATCACGTTTTCCCAAATTTTCTGTGGTCGATGGTTCCAAGTACCTATCTTCTTAGTGGAGAAAGAGTGTTTTAAACAGCTTTTTCTTTTAAGATTCAAAGACCATTAAGTCATTTGGAACTGAATGACTTAGACAAGCAAAAAAGAAAATAATGAAATCATTTTGTAGCTGCCGGTTTAAGCATGTATTTATGTGACAAAGTAGCAATATTTGGGTTTTGTTCTTTGTCCTTTTCAAGTCAAATGCCATATTATGACACATTATTTTTGTTTCCTTTGATACAGAATATTTTTACTATTAATAAATAAAATGCATGCCTCAAAAATGTTAATGTAATGTTCATTCATAGATTAATAGGTCAGGAGGGACAATTGTGATCATCAGGTGTAACCTTCTGCCTTTTGCATGACATTAGGTCTCCTTTGAGCTCATTCCTGTTTGAACTAAAGAATGTCTTTGTGAAAAGATTGAGTTTGGGTTAAATAAAATAATAATAACAGTAATAGAGATAACTGCAGTCCTTAGCTATTTGGCTCAGCAGTCAGTTATCTCTTCAGGAAAATGGCGGTCTGGATTTGTTTAACCTCAAGCTACTACTTAAAATAACTAAAATACAGTAGAACTATACAATGGTTCGTTCATAGTTTTGTTAATTTATAGTTTATTTATGGTTATTTTAACTGTAGCAAACAGATTATTCTGCTGTTGGTTCTGATAGCTTGTGATTCTTCATTAATTTTCTTTTTTTTTAAATCAAAATAATTCAAGTTACTGGAATCTTCCTGTTCTAAAGTGGATTTTTTAGACTTTAATCATTATCGTACAAGATACTTGCCCTGAGGTGCTTGCCTTAAACTTGCTTTTGTGACATGTTTATGAGTTTTCCTTCTCAGATTGAGTTCTCTCATTGTTCTGAAAACACAGCCTTCATTTCTGTGTCTGTCACGTAAGGATTTGTGTTTCTCAGTACTCTAAATCATGCTATTTGCTTGCACTTACCAAGAAGTTCAGGTTGCTTTACATAGGCAATTCAGTGTTTTCCATTTTCTCCATCTCTGTCAAAGCTGTAATTGTTATCAGTGATGATTTAGTTGACTTCAGGTCATGAATATAAATGCTGAATGGCAAAGGACCAAGACCTAATCTTGCATGCTACTGTAAGACTGTTCAATTCCTCTTTTTCTGAGCAAAAAACCCTGCCCTGTTATTTTTTGTCTTCATTATATGAAAAGAAGATTGGAAGAGTGCAGCCACCTCTCTTCCTTCCTCTCCAGGTTTTGAGTTCTAGATGATCAAACCCTATAACTGTTGTCCTGGACAGAGCTACATGTAAAGAATCATTTCTTCATGAGAATCTTTTTTTCTTTTTTTTTTTTATTTTCCAAATTATGTGGAAAACTGATTTGTAAATAGTCTTTGCATTACTAATGGAAGAATGAATCAGTCTCTAGCTTGTGGAGCTTTTAGTGCTCTATTTTTCTTTTTTTTCTTTACTGTCTGCTTCCAGCTAATAGCTGCTGCATGATAAAATGTTACAGAGAGTGAATAGGGCAATAAGGCTTAGACAAGTTCGGAGAGGTTCAAGTACACCTGCACCATTATTTCTGACAGAACAAAATAATTGGATGTAAGTTTGGTGAGAAAAATTTAGAAGTGCTCATGAATGAATAATGCAATTGTAATGAAATATGCTAATTAGTTTTATAGAAATCTAATTTAGTTTTCTTCCAGAATATGGAATTTCTCACTCTAACTGTTAGGGTGATTACTGGTGATTACTGAAGTGTTATTGTAAGTACTGCAGTGATATTTGTGCTTTGCCAAGTTTGATAATGGGAGTGTCTTGGGCAATGACAGCTTTGTGTGCTTCACCACATATAACAGAGGCATTTCATTTATACAGTGTAAGCAAGCAAAGAGAACTCGTCATGAAAATCTTCCTAATTTCCCAGGAAAACACAGAGACCTAAAAAAATATATGAACATTGGTCACTATTGCAGACCTGAAAGAGAATCGGTGTTAACATACACGCAGGCAAATCAAAACAGTGATTGAGCAATTAAAAAAAAAAAAAGATTTCAATAAGATGCAATGAGAACTATCAAAAGCAATAACAGTTCACTATGTCTGCATAGTGGAAAGGGAGGTGGGAAGGAAAGCAAGTTGGTGACTGTGTCAGGTTTAAAGAGAAACTTCTGAGAGCAAGTGAATGTTTAAGCAGAATGTTTCTAACACTGCAAGAGATGCTGGCATCTGGCTGTCGAGTAATTTATGGCAATGTGTACTTAACTAGCAAGAGATTATAAAAGCATACATAAAATGTTTTCTCTTTCTTGTTTTTTTGTTTTTTATTCTTGTTTTCCTTTCACGTTCATCCTTGTTTACCAGTGGTGGGGATGCCTTGCCGATAGTGAAGGTGTTTTGAAACTGCTCTTGGATGACATCCTTTTACAGATCACTTTTCTTGCATGTGACAGAAAAATATAGTTCTACAGCACTGTTATGAAAGATAAAATTGTTACTAGTCTGATATTCTGGAGCTCTGCAGGGAGCGCTTATTTGTATTTACTGTGAAGTGGGGAAGTTCTGTTGCTTGTAGGTCTCATTCATTGTTTCACGTCTTAGTTCTGTTCTAGTTAAGGCTGAATGAAATTGGTTTGTGGGTCTGGCTGAGTCCCCAGATAATAAAATAATACAAAGGGTAGCAGCAGTTGAAGAAACCCTTTTATAGACACATTTCTTGTAGCGTTACGTGGCTGCTACACCTAAATCAGTATTTCCAGCTTTTATAGCTGATATTCTGATTTGTTCAGGATAGACTTGAATAGCCCAGAGTGTTCACCGTCTCCTCACTAGTAACTGTTATTTCTAGCAGGTCATATTTATTTAATTTAGCTCAGGAAGCTATTCTGAAGGGGTTCAGATAGTCTTGCATGGCATAACATGGAGTCAGTTCTCATCAGTAAGGCAGAGAAAAGAAAACAGATATTCTGGAAGGATGTGGAAGGTTTGCTCAGTGCTGTGTAATACAATGCACGGGGTGCAGAGATCAATCCAGCACGTTTTCTGCTTGGTGGTGGATGTTTTGCACCATATGCCTATGAATATCTGTACTAGTAAGAGATCTTAGGGAAATGCTCAGTTACAGGCTTTCCTTCCTCCTGCTTAGATTTTGCAAAGGATTTTTTTCCTGTCTTATCAGTCTCTGAATACAAAGTATCTTATGAATTTGCTGCTCCACTTGCCTCCAGCAGCTGGGTGGAACGGGCTGTCCAAAGTATTCTGTAGGCTGTGAGGCTGAATGCTAGGATTAGATCGCTTGCTTCTTTTTCAGCCAGCCTGCTGTTGCTTTAAAAGGGGATTTTAAAGTCTTTCAAACAGTTCCCCAGGGTTATCGGGGTTATCCTGAGTTATCTTTCCAATGAGTCATTGCTACTACTTGTGATAAGCTTTTTTTTTTTTTTCTTGCTCCCCCCCTCCCCCCCCCCTCTGCTGGTAGAGCGAGATTCACGTGCTTGTTGCTAGTTTGTTTTTGGCATATGATTGAAGAAAAGAATTGCTACAGGGGGAAAATAAAGAAGTTAATTTTCATTCTGCTCTTGTGTGCAGCCAGATAGAATTTTCTTTAGACTTGGGAATTCAGCCTTGCTGGTTTACAGTTGGTTATTAAGTTCATAATTGGAAAATTACATTTTTACCCTAGAAAGAGAGGAAGCTATTTTTGCTGCAAAATGTAATTATTTTTCATAAAAACAATTCTTGAATTGGATGACAAAGTGGTTATAAACCATTTTCCACTTGTCACTACTCCTCAGAAGAGTGGATTTTTACAGCCTTATTGCAAAGGACCATCAAATTTTGTTCTAGGCAGTTGAGTTGGATTCAAAGATAGGGCAAATAAATCCTGGAAATATAATCCCAAATAAAAGATCATACACTTTCTAATAGAATGAAAGGCTCAATTTACTCAGTGTCTTAAAAATAGCAGAACTTTATATCTGACGACAAAGCCTGTCGTTGTTTGAGAAAGCAACAGTAGTGTCTTGTATAAGATCCAGGGAAAAAATAACTGAATATGAAAGGACAAAGAATGAGAGCAAACAGTTCTCATCAATAGATGTGTTATAGTGAACTCAGCATGCTGGAACATGATCATCGTTCCTCTAAAGAAAATGGCATTTTCAGTCCAATATTGGACTGAATACAATAAGAAATACATTGAAAATCTACTTTTATGAGTCATCTTGCATCAAAGGAAAAATGTTTCCTTTTGCTATGGAGTATGCTTCAAATAAAGTAACTAGAAATAATTTATAATAATCTGGCTCAGATTATTAGTGCAGAAGTATTAATTTTAATATTATTGCAGAAATACTTCTGGAATCCATGTTAAATCTTTGAAACAATGAAGCAATCGTTACTGCACAAAACATTGTTCCTGAGGTCCTAAAGAAAAGAGAAAAAAAAAAGTAATGTTTGAGAGAGGGAGGGAATTACTTCTACTTAGTAGACTTGAAGCTAAAATGCTTATTTTTATCAGAAATAAAGAAGCTGTTAATTGTAGAATAGCTTTGTTTGTAGAATACTGCTGAAAATCTTTTAATGTAGTGGAAAGCAGAATCAGTTATGCATCTTTTCATATGTTTACTGATCCTTGGGAAAAAAATGTCACTGCAGGATGGTTCTGTCTTGAGATCTAATGATTCTGCTGATCCTGCATTCAAACTTCATAAATATTAAAAAAAAAAAAAAAAAAGAGAGAGAGAGAGAGAGAGAGAGAGGGAGAGAATGGCTTGCAATGTCACTCAGTGCACACTATTTCCATTAACTTTGCAAGAAGGACACTGGAATTATGTTGTACTATCTTAAACAGTCCTGAATTGTTTATCTTAGTAAAATATATTGTGAATTCAATGGCATTGTACCTCAGCTAAATAACTGATATCTCCCTTCAATGAAGAAAGCTGACTTTAAGTGACAGTAAGTTGATCTGATCTCTTCACTGTATCGAACTGTGCGTTTGATCAGCGGTGTGGCTGACAGGCAGCTGGGAATGCCCAGGAAGATAGCTAAGCATCAAGGACTTCTGGTTAGGCGGTGTTGGTAACAACCTTGGGCAATCTGGGAGTTCCCACAGAAGTAAAAATTGTGTCCCTTCAGGAAGAAATTACCATTTCCTCAAAATGATGGGACTAGACAGGGATTCAGAGAGGTGTAGAGGCTGATTAACACATTGGTATTGCTTATGCCTATGGAACTGCTTTAAGAGAACGAAAGCTGTAATAGGAAACGGAGTCTGGCATCACTCTTGCTTTAATTGTATTTATTTTTCTAAGTCAGATCTCAGCTGGTTTTCCTGCAGTTCATGAACTTCCAGATCAGAAAGAGAACTCTTGTTTTAGTCAGTGTTTATCCTGTATGAACATATTAGGTTGTGGACAATTACTAATAGCTTGCTGTATGTGACACAGATATAATGTAATGTTACATCACAGTTACTTAATTTTCAAAAATATTACAGTTGCGTGTATTTTATATGCTGCTATTGTAAATACTGAATAAAATGTGGATTTAAATATTCACCTGATTTTTTTTGTGCACTGAAAGATTAGTAAAAACAGAAAGCAGCATTTCCAGATGCAGCTCATATTAGTTTTCATGGTGTATCAGACAGCTGGAACTTCAAAAAATATTTTTTTTCTGAATTAAAATACTTCTTTCAAGTAAGCATTATAAACATCAGTATTGTATCGATTGTATTGTTTGTGGCTTCAAATGTTAAGAATCTCTTATCAATCACATAAGGAGCTTTTGTTTTTGTTATTGTTTTTTTACCTGAGCAGTTGTTGTGTAGAAATCTTATAAATAAACATCTCAACAATGCAGAAAGCATTTCCAATAGTTACAGGTTTAATACTTTACCACAAAACTGTTCTCATCTGGCTTTTTCTATGATAGACTATTGTGGCAATCCTGAGTTGTTGTTCTGCTGAACACTGAGGTCTGCCTGGCTCTTTCTGTGTCAGCACCCACATTTTCCTAACACATTCATTAAGAGAGCAGGTTGCAGCCCCTGCTGTATTTTGCCTCTGTGTTCAAATAAAAACTGCAAGACGGTGTCAAGATAAATCTTTATGATGGATGCTGTTACTGAGCTCTGGGAAGGAGGGAAGTTGCTTTCACTTAGTTTTTAAACTTTGATCCTGTTTCGGATGAAATTTCAAGTTTCATCCTTAGGGAGGATCAGCAAAAGCAACTATTGATTGCTCACCTAGCCTAGGGGATTCAGCTACAAAAGGAGGTTTTGGAACAAACAGGAGACTGGAAAAACTATGGACAAAAGAGTGGAACAAACAGGGATATTTTCTTTGCAGATGAGTGCTTGTAATTGCATAACAAATGACAGCAAGAACTGTCAGGAGAGGAAAGATGGAGAGAGAAAACAGTGTATGTAAGCTGGGATCCTGTTTTCTGAACCTTAAAATTATTCAATTAAGAGATAGAAAAACACCTGCAGGGACATGGCAAAGTGAGTACTGCACTGTTTTGTTTAGGTCTGTGTCTATCTTGTACTGCTTAAGATGCGTAAATAATGGTTTTTACAGGGCTCTGCATAGTGCCCAGTGCACCCATTTGCTTGGCTTTTCTGTGCATGAGATGTGAGAAAGGAGCCATAAATTCAGTGTCCACAAGGACACCAGAGAAGTGTGATTAGGCAGTGTCTGAGCCGTCACCCAAGGTCTTCTTGTATGGAAGGATTTTCAGGCAGACCCATGGCTCTAAGAAGAATCTCAGAGTGGACAAATCAATGTTGTAAACCAGAGCACACAGTCCTTGTCTGTAAGAACCAGCTGCAAGCAAATAAACTTCATCTTTGCTTTCCACAGTGTATCCCTAGCACATTTCTCTCTGCCGGTGGCCAATAGCAGACAAATGTCAAACCACAGCTATATCTCTAAGGTAGCAGTCAGCCTCCAGCAAGAGCACATGCAACTCCACTTTTGAGCAGCTTTTCCTGGGCTGTGATTGAGCCATTGGTTCACAATGATCCACTGAGTTGTTCACTTTAAGAAGCTTAATTATGTCTCATCTTTATTCTAGATAGAGTCTGCCTTATCCACCAGCTCATACAAGATTTTACGTAATTTTCATCATGTCAGTATGTCTTTAGCATATCAAAATAACCATAGGCATTATGGTTGGCAATGTGAAGTAATCTATTTGTTTAGTGTTGCAGCAGTGCCTTCAGATGGAAGAAGTTCCTTTTTACTTCATTAACCTCTTTTCTTACATGTGCTAAGTACCCTAAAATCCATTATTTCAAAAATGAAATGTGAAGTTTGGTCTTTGTGCAATTTATAATACTGGCGATTGAATGGGATTTTGAGACAACAAAACAATAATGGCATTCTAGTTAATGCAATGAACATGCTGTGTTACAAAGCTATGTTCTTGCAGTCAGTAATTGGGGTTATTCTATTGAGTGTGCCATTATTTTTCTCACTTCTCATTAAGCTTAGAATCAGGTTGGGTTTAGAAATCTTTGTAAGGCAGCGCTCTGATGTTATGATTTCATCTTGAATTAAGTGTATTGCAAAACTGAAACAAGGTATAGGGAACAAATGTAGCTAATAAAATCACAGAGCTCGATTTGTAAAGGATTGTTCAAACTCTAGGAATAGTTACATGTTATCAGTTAAGGGATACACTTAGTTTTAGAACATAAAGCATCCATTGCATGTGCTGTTGCAGTCCTTAATGCCTTATCTCAACCTGTACATGTGGTTTAATGGATTGAGAATAGACTGCCTGAACAAATAAAGGTTACAGAATTAGTATATGGGAAAGATGTGCTTTAACCAAAGCCCTTGCTCCCATTCTTAGGTAACTGGATTTAGTCTGAGACAGTACTGGAAGCATAAGTATCTATGTTTACAATCACAGCCGTTTACCTTGCTTCAGGCTGTTTAAAAAGCATAATTCCTTTCTCTGCCTCTGTCTCTCTGTCTCACTCTCTTTTTTTTCTTTTTTTCTGTTATTGAAACATATTGATGATACTTTTTATGCATCTATATTGGATTTATCCTGCTTAGTATCTTCCAGGAAGAGAATTCAAAAAAAAAAATAAAAATAAAAATAAAAAGCATCCTGCTTTTGAAAATGGCTCTTGCAAATTCTAAGAATGTTGTTTGTTAAAAAACTGTAACATACTCAGAGAATTTTAAAAGGCTTTGGAGTGTGTAAATGTAGTAGAAACCTAGAGTAAACAAACAAGTGTAGTTAACTGGGCCGATAAAACAGTTCTTGTGAACTCTAAGCTGGTGTTTACCTGACCTGTTGCAAATAAGGGAATTACCTTCCTTTGCAAATAAAAACTGAAAAATGAAAACAAGTACTGTGAAGTAATAACAAATTTTTAAACACTGCTTAGTCTTGGTTTACATGGATATTCAACCTCAGAGTACTTTGTTCTGTGAGTGGAAATGGGAATCATGTCTTTCATGAAGGGAGTTTATAAACTGTGGGCAAGCACTTGGCTCTGAGCCGTAGCCTGTTTCCTGGAGGGTACTTTCCCTTTGTCCTGGTAACCATGAGTCTCTGAATTTGGCCAATGCCAGGGAGAAGCCCATTAACTGCCTTTGAGCATGGAAAAGGGGAAGCATCTCCTGCAGGCGGTGGCTCTCCCTCTTGGTGGAGCAGTTACAGCAATGATTGGCATGAAGTCAGTAGGGCGTTTTCTCCTTCTGTAACTGGTTTGTGCCATTCTTTCTCCCTGAACCTTTTGCTGTTGCAAGACCAGGCTGAAGTGTGGAAACAGTCAGTGTAGGTGAAGGCTGACACACAAAGCATCATAGACAAGAGAAGCTCCAGAGGTGGTACCCAGTCTACAGGCAGTGCCGGATCGTGCTGTAGTTGTCAGCTCTCCCCCTCCTTCCCCATGAAACTGTCTGTCCCTTTGAAGTGGCTATTTAGATGAGTATCTCTCTTTTGAATTTGTTGTAATCTTTTGGTTTATTGCATTTGCTTTGCACCTCTCAAGATGATTAAGCAGGCCTTTCTAACTTCAGCTTTACTTCACAAGCAAAATTGGAGTCAGATTGGATTGTAAATGTAAAAGAGATGTCTATCCTGATAAAACATGTATCGCTTTAGTTTCTATATGATACTGTTTACTGCTTCAGCCTGCTGTCTTTTTGCTTAACTAATCCACTGAGATTTTTTTTTAAGTGCCAATCACAAATGTCAGACAATACACTGAATTTTAACTCTGATTTGAATCATTCCATAAGTGACAAACAAAATGACTGCACTTGCAGTGCCGTATGTTTGCACCATTTCTCAATATAGGCAACTTCAGAATGACTATTTCTTATAGAGTGATACATATATGCACCAAGAGTGTCTTATATACATATGGGGATGTATCTATTCTTCACCCTCAATGAGTTTATTTCAAAAACAAACAAACAAAAAAATAGCCTTTTTACTTTAAGCCTTCAAATATGCTTTACATATGCTCCATGGAAACTATCTTGATTTTCTAGTCCAGACATTTATTTTTCCTATTTATTTTATTATTGTTGATTTAAAGCAAACAAAACACACGATTTGGCTGTTTTTGTCTGTCTTCAAATTCTGTCTACTCTGTTAGAGGGAGAAATTTTTAAATGACTTTAAAGCTGCTCCCAGCATTCTGCATTCTCTGTTGTGGAAATGTCTGTAGTGGTTTTGACCTCTGATTTTAGCTGTCTGTTATGAAAAGGAGTTGGAGGGTGGTGAAGAAGAGTGGGGAGGGGGCTGTTGTGTATCATAGGTCATAGTAGTTACCAAATATGTGTTTTGTACCAGAGAGTTGTAGTAAAAAAGAAAGTAGCGTCCCAGCTTGTGTGCTGCTACGCTGACCAAACACACTGGAGAGTCTGTATGCTGGTGAATGTTGTGAGTTTCTATGGTATTAAAAGTGTTCATTGGAGTAGGGAGGAAAGGAATTGTAAATTTCTTTTCTGTGGTCCATCATGTTGATAACTGCATGCATGGGTATGTGTGCATGTACATATGTATTTCAGAAACTGATGCATTTGTCACATATAGGTAATAAATGTGTTAGTTATAGTTAATATATTGTTTACCTCTAGCTGTTAATTACAATCTGCTACAAAACTTGCCTTCCTAATTCCTCTTTGTATCTAATTCATCTAATCTACTCTCTGTTGCAAGTTTCAGGTTAATTTTGTTTGACTTTGTATTATAAAATGACATTTGTATCTTTATTAAACATCATATTTTCTTGCCAAGTTCACTTACATTCTCAGAACAATCATTTTTGAAGGTGCTACTTGAACAGATAGTGCCTGTTGGCAAACAAAAATACGAGTGTTGTAATTTAAAGTTGATGTGTTTTTGCTGGACCTGTGACCAGTCATTCAGTCCTGTTTGTCCTGAAGGTGTTAGGGTAAGAAAGCAAGGGAACTTCTTAGACATACCTGGTTGTGCTGGTGCAAGAGACTTTTAAAGATCTAGCATTTTATAAATATTTGGTGTGCAGGTTCAACTGATTTAAGGGTATGAATTTACGGAGTAAGTAGTTTCAAAATAAGACAGCTAAGAAATAATTGATTTTCTGTTCTTTTCTTTTGATCTATGCTTATGTGGATATTACTCCAGAATAGAGGTTGCAAATGCTTATAAATTAAAGTACTTCCTACAAAATTTGCACTTAAAGTGCTATAATAATAATCTACTATTTCATTTGTGATAAGAAAGCAAGTATATCCTACTCGCCTGATAGAATGATATGTATCAACCTAAAGTGGGCATCCTCTCACTTCTGACAATAAACCTCCAGTAATTTCCCTGCTTTTCTCAGAGAATTCTTAACTGTTGCTGACTTTAAAAAACATGCTTGGAATCCATCAAAAGAAAAGACCATTTATGGACATCTCAACTTTCACTCAACTGAAATACTAACACTTCTGCACTGTGTTTTCATAAATCCATGCATCAGGACCTCAGGGTACTGGTACATTTTCTGCTGGGCTGCCTTCTCTCCATGCTCCTTAGTCTCCCCAATGGGGCTTTCTCTCTAGTGTAGCCTGAAAAATGCTCAGACCTCTGCAGTTTCACACATTTTGCCTGACCCACACCTGGAACATCGACCCAATGGGCTCTGGCAGGCCTTAGAGCAACAGCTTAATATGTTACCATCCACATATGCTTCTAGTCTCTCTACCGGCACTTGCTGACTGGGAGAGGACAGGAGAAAAATGATTTTTCCACTGTAATGCCATGATATAAAATGTGAAAGTCAGTCTGTAGACATGCCCAGTTTTCTTGTGTCATTGATAAGCAAGGAGCGTGGTGGACAGAAAGCTGTGGAGGACTTTGTTTCAGTCTATTTCTACTAAATGTATGTAATCTCATTTGTTAACATTTGTGCAGCTAGACCTTCACTAGGAATTTACCATTGATCTTACATTAAATGTGGACATTTACCTGAGAACACTCACTGATAAAGTGACCTATCACATTTTCTGGCACTTAGCCATTGTAAGCCATTAGTTATTTCACAGTAGGTAAAATCCCAACCAAAATAAATTTAAGAAATGCATGTGCTTTTGCTGTTTTTCTGATAACAGAAAAAATATATTCAAGTAAATAGAATGTCCATATCCATCAGAGATGACAGAATTGTTCTGTTTTCCATTAAATGTGGCAGAAGGTTAGTAACTGGAATAGGGAAAAAGGGGTGGATAGATTGCATGGATCCAATCATTTCATTTGTTTTGAAAATTTTGCTGTCGCATCATGGCACTCTATTTATGCTCAGCCATACGTTTTCTCAACTATTCCTGGTTGGCTACATCTTAGTGCTGTTCAACTGTAATGATGGGCAAGGAAACAAATTTGGAAAAGTGCTAACATAAAGTTAGTGTGATTCAGACAGTCCTACTGCTTTATGGACAGCTGGCTAAAAAGTGCATCATTATTACACTATGTCCAATTCTTTTTTCCATACTACACTTGATCCGGTGCCCGCAACGAACACCAGCAGATCATCTGCCGACATTGTTAGTTATTAGATTTTCTTTTTTCAAAACCCATTTCACAGTTAATTATTTTGATGCCTATGATACTATGGGTAATACTTTTCATTTTTCTGTAAGATTTGTACACTTGTGCATATGTGACCATGTACAACCTAATGAAACAGAGAAAAGGCTGTCATGCAGAATGTACAGCAAGAAATAAATTACCCTAGTTTCAGAATATTGGAATGGGGAATAATGCATATTATCTCACATTAAAGGTGATATTTTAAAAATAAGCTCAGAATGTTATATTGAACTTACTTAAGTGTTTTCTCCTACTGGCAGGAGAAGAGGTTATGCAGAAGTGATTAATACTTCACCTGCAGCCTGTTCTGCTTTACTGTCATATAATTGCCAAGCATGTTGCTGTTGATCATCTTCACAGGAATGGCACATTAAAGCATTCTGAATGAGCCAATTGAGCAATTTATTCTTATGTAAAGAATGAAATTGCATATATAAAATATAATCAAGTGATGTTGTGTGCTGCTTCTCTCCTTGCTTTCCCAATAATTAGGCAGCAAACATGCTCTCAGCACAGAGTGAATAGATAATTGAATAAGGTCTATAGTGAAGCCATTATGCAATTACTCGGTTTTGGGGTATATTGTCAGTGTTGTTGTTTTTTTTTGTTTTTGTTTTTGTTTTTTTGTGTTGTTTTTTTTTTTTTTTTTGCAAAACTACTCTCCTACTATCAGCTGTGTACACTAATATTAGCTGTATGTTTTCCTCTTTCTATGTCAGTCTCCAGAATTAAAACTTAGCTTCATGCTTTTCTTATTCATCAGATGGAGAAATAAACTCCTGCTTTACTGAGTACTTTGGAAAGTTTTTGAGGTTTTGATTTGTCTTGGGTATTACCTTTCATGAAAAAAACACTCATGGAAATGCAACTCCTAACACATCAAGATCAGAGATCATGACCCAAGAGAAGAAAAATGATTTGCTTCTGTTAATGTTTGTTTTTGGTTTTTTTATGCCATTTGAAGTTGGTTTCATAATCACTCAGAAGTGTGGTTAGAACTGAAAAAGGTTATCCTCTGTCCTCCAAAATTAAATTAATTTCAAGAGACCGAGCTATCATGCTGATTTGTGAAATAACAACAGTGATTTTAATTTTTATAAAATTAAATTTTTTTTATATTTTTATATTAATAAATATATATTTATTATATTATATTTATATATATTAATTTTTTATAAAATTAAAATTTTTATTAATTTTTGTAGTGGTGTAAGAATAGCAAAACTAAAAAAAAAAAGATGGAAGAATCATTAAGTTTCTGTTCTGTGTACCAAAAAACCGAACATATTTCTAAGTAACACTCCTTGCCATGTTATGTGCAATGATTTGCATTGCCGTCATTAATTCTTACCCATTTTGGATTTTTATTTAACTTGTTTAGCATTGATTTAAAAAAGAAAAAAGAGGAGAGGAGAGGAGAAAAGAAAAACTATTTGGATAATTTAACAAGATGCAAAGCTTTGAGCATACTGTTAAAATGTAATTTTCAACCATTATTTTAAACTTTTCTAGCTCTGTAGTTGCTCAAGGGTATACATACTGTGTAGTTTGTGAATTGAAGTTTCTGAGTTTCCCTGATGTATTCTGGAGAGGTATGGAGCGGTTTTCCCCATTTAGGAGACCAGTGAGTAAGTTTCTTCAATGTAGAACAAGAGCAACTAAAGATTCTGCACGATAGGGTTGTGTAGAATCACCAGTTTCATAAGGAGGTGGCAGTTCTCTGCAATTTTAGATACACAAGTTAAGGACCATCAAATGAAATTGGCAGCTGACTCATTTTAAAAGGATGTGATGAAATGCCCACTGAAGCAGTGAAAGGTCTCTCAGCTGTGCTGGAAGATGCATTACATGTAGTGACCCTGCTGTGATCTCCTGTGCACAATCCTTTTGGCTGCTATCAGAAACAAGATTCTGACCTGATTTATGACTTACATTTCTGGGTTGAGAGTGTATTTGAACTATTTGCTGTGCTCACATTAACACTAGATTAAGTTATCCGGATTAATAGGAGGAAAAAGGCTGCTGTTAGCTGTAGCAGTCTCTTTGAGAGCCATATTCCATTTTCAAATGCTTTTTATTTATTACTTTTTGCTAGAAAAGACTAACCTTCATGGTTGAAATCAGCCCACTCATAGTTCTGTTTTACAGGCACATTAGCTCTGGTTTGATTCATGTTTTGTGGATACATCCTCTTATGAACTTGGCCTCTTATGAGGTTTCTGATATGGCAAACCTTCTGCATAGAAATTGCAAGGTCATGGCCTTAACAAATGGTCGAGCACCAGGTGAGAAAGCCTGGCTAAGCCAGGGAGCCCTGGTGCAAGCAATGAACCTGAGTGACTGGAAGGGGTGGAACCTGGGTCCACCCCTCCTCACCCTCATTTAAGGGTGAAGAGACCATTGAATGAAGACCTTTTTACCTATTTTAAATTATTTATTTATTGTTTTATTTTTCGCTTTCTCATCTTTCGTTGCTCTATAGCACTTCTTTTAGTAGAAGGCATTGCCTTTGCCTTTCTTTGCTTTTGCTGTACTTAACTCTGTTTCTGTTGTGGCACAGTATCATGTAAGCAGCCATTTAACGTGGAAAAGAAAAAGCTAACTTAAGAGACGCAGTTAAAATAGTAGTTGTAGAAAGCAGATGCTTGAAATCTTGTCTTTGTCTTTTGTTGGCAGGAGTGGGAGTAGAGCAAAATCTTGAAGGTCCTTGGGAAGTATCCTGTTTAAATCCAAATGATGTAGATGTTAAAACTGACCAGCAGGTGTTACACGTATATGGATGCAGGAATGTGTTTAGACTGTTTTGTACAGCGCTTAATGTTGAAAATTTCTTGATATGTTTTTTGGAGGCTTACAAGCTCCTTTCTCAGCTGCATGCAAGCAGTTGCTGCAGCTGAAGTATTATTGCATCATCAAAGTGGAAAGATCCAGTGTCGTTCAGAACTCTTCAAGGCTGTGTATAGATGGTTCTGTGATTATTGGCAGTGCCAACTTCTAGGCATGTGTGTAAAAGAAGGAAAGTTTTTTTTTGCTGCTCAATATTTTTGAGGAATAAACTTCAGTTGACTGCTAAAAGAAATTAGCTTCCCCACAGCTCATTCTGTAGAAAAACAGAATGGAAAGGGTAAAGAAAACACAGAAAGTGGCTGATAGCTTAAAATTATTTTGACCATATGAATTTTTTTCACAGTTATTGTGATTATTACCTTTAAAATTTGAAATGTTTAATGTAGTATCTTGGATTAGTGGAGCAAAGCATAGCTCACAAAACCTCAAAAAGCGTAGTAGAAATACCAATGTCAGGTTGATAGCAGTAATAAAATTCAACATTAAGGCTGCTCACCAGGATTAGTTTAAAGTCTGCTGTCATGAAATAGCAGACTGCAGTGAAGTATTTGATAGCCTGTGTGAGCTACTGATAGAGTGCACTCACACTTTCTTACAAATGCACACAGGAAAAAAAAAAAAACCCACAGTGGAAGTTCTACTTCAACTTCTCATTTCCAACAAATGATGTTATTTAATGCATTCTAGGAAGACCAGCTTCTTTCTGGGGATGAATCTATTGTTCATGAAACATATCCCATGATTTTATGAATTTACTACTTGGTTTCACCTCTGTGGTATCTTGACTGGTTTCTGGTATCTATTGCTGCTTGTTCTGTTTTTAACTAAGTACAGGATCTGGTTAGGTTTACAGAATCTGTTGCAAAAAATAAAATGCAAGAAGTAGATGATGCAATTTTTGAAAGTTAACTTTTTCTTTTCCTATGTTGTTTTTTTTTTTTTTTTGTATATTTGTTGTTTTGTTTTGGGTTTTTTTGTTTGTTTGTTTGTTTTGGTTTTTTTTTCCTTCATTTTCTCCCTTACCTTCTCAAAATAAAAGCCTTAGAGCAGGCACCAAGAATCAGAAGAGAGGAACATTTTCTTAGACTGTGGAATTAGCATTTTTCCACCTCCTTTCACTTTCTTAAATTACATTAGCAGGAGAACATCACCTTCTACATTCACAGCAGGTTTTTATTTCCTCCTTTGCTCTTAAGGCAACATTTCTTTTGCTGCCTTATAAGACAGTTTTCCACTGAGTGTTTTGTATTTACTCTAAGTGGAATTTTGTATTTAAGAACACTAACAATCTTCAACCAAAAACAGCTTTGACAACGTATCTTCCCACTTAATTTGATCTTTTGCTTATGTGATGTTTTAACGGTTGTGGAAAAATATTCAGCTGTATGGAGATGGAACAGTTTTGGCAGAGAAGAGGTCACCAACCATGAGTATTTTGCTATCAGAAGTGAAATGTACCAGATTTTTGGTTCTCAGAGCAACCAAATAAAATTGCTCAGAAATACCATGGGAACAATTCTAGACTAACCTTGGTAACAGCGTTATAAGCTTTTTTTTTTTTTTTTAAATATACATAAGGTATCAAAGAACAATCAGTGCTGGGCGCCAGTGAGTGACAGTAACCTGAGTGTCTCCAACTTCATTTTGTGAAATGAGTTGCTGTAGCCTGACCCTTTCTTTTGAGGCTCCCGTTCTTCCAGCCAAGCTGCTTAGACTCATGCAATGCAAAGGCCTTCCTTTGTTTACTCCCCTCTTTGTTCATCATCATCTTCCTTTATCAGTCCCACTTCTGAGCTGTCTTAATGTGACAGATGCATGTCTACTTAAAGCACTGAAAGCTGGTGCTGGAACAAGTGCTTCCAAAACTGTCGTACTGAACCAGAAGAAGTGGTGTTTTTTTCCCCCACATTTGGTCGTGTTCTCCTTGTGGGTATCTGGAGTACTCAGCTTTTTGTTCACTGGTATTTACAACTAGAATGTGTTTGCTGCAAGATGTGTTCTACCCTCATAGTAAAGCAGAACTCTATTTTTAAAGGAAATTTCAAACCTCTCATACTTTGGTTTGCCTCTTTTTTTTCAGTTTGCTCTCTATCTCATTATTATTGTTGTTTTTGTTGTTGTTGTTGTTGTTTTTTAATGTGATAGCATTTTTTTTTATTTCTGTTGCCAGAATCTCTCTCTGGAATGGATGTTGCATGAAAATTGTGGTTTTATGAGGACTTCTATAGACTTTACTGAACTAGCAACATTATATATATAAACTAATATATATTTTTAAACACTTTATATATAGATACCATATATATATATTAAAGTAAAAAATGTGTGTTTGCCTTTGAGGGTTTTTGGTATTCTACTGAGCTCTGCTGGCAGATCGCCTGCCAAGTGGACAAAAAGAATAGGAGAATGAGAAAGGAAGAAAAAGCACAAGGCTATGGTGGTATTTCTTACTGTTGTGATGGCTGTTCTCCAGAGTGTAGGATGAACGTGTGTCATTCGTCCTCAGTGAAGATGTGATTTTATTTAAAGAATAAAACTTACCAAATCTATTCTAAGAAGACCCAAAATAATTTGTGAGACGTGAAATTAACTAACACATGAAAATCATAGTGAAGTATAGAAAATATTATATAATCTCAAATCTAGAGCTGCTTTTATACTATAATTCATTATCTGTTCATTATGACAAAAAGATTACTGTATTAAATACACTTGAGGTTTTTCAGCACATTGGTACAAGAAAAGCTTTATAGGTCCTGCTATTATTATTATTTTACATTTTTCATAGAAGAGAGTAGAGATTAAGTACTATATTAAAAGGTACACATAGCTGAAAAGGACTATAATTATGTGTAATTTAATAAGAAAACATTTTTACAAATCCTGTATTTCATATTTTATGTTCATCTTAATTAGTTCAATAGAGGAATATTAAATTCTAATTTTGCCATGCCTGGCAAGATACCTGAAGGGTTATTTTAAAAGATAATATTAATGGGACTGGATACAGTGTGTGTGGTTCCTTAATGATAATTAACTCACCCAGGAGATAGCCCTAATAAGCAGATGTGAAGCTGGAATTTGAGACAGAAGCATTCTGTCTGGTTGCAAAGTTCGTCTGTTTTCCAAGTTTGCTTGGTAGATAGGTAATTCCAATCAAACTGTTTTGTGTACCTATCAAGAAGTGTTTTAGTTTGCATTGAACTGTAGGTGAAATTTTGTCCTAATAGTTGCACTTATACTTTGTAAATATTCCCGAAGTTAAAGCTAATTTTGGTAGGCCTGCTGGAATGATCACAGTTGATTTACTTTGATTGTTGTTTTTTTGTTTGTTTGTTTGTTTGGTTAGTTTAGTTTAGTTTTGTGGGGTTTTTTTGCATTGCACCCATCTATTTCACTGTTACAGCAGCTAGGCAATATTGAGTTGTTGCTGCAGTAGTACTTAAAATCTCTTGTGAAAATTAAATGAGTTTTTATACATAGCTTCCAATTTCATTTAGAATAATTTTAGGTGTCTACTGGAGTAACCTATTTCACTGAAAATATTAATTTGCTTTTATTTAAGTTTAGTAGTTTGACACACAAAGAAACCTAGAATGTTGTATTAAATATTACTTTTTTTTTCTGTCAGGACATTGCTTGATTGTTTTTTTTTCTTTTTTGTTTTTAAAGGAATATAAGATCATCTGAAATGAATAAGATGTTCTTATGGACACTGTTCTTTTTGTCCTCAGCTGAAATATAAATTCATAGTGTCTGTTCTGCTTGTCTCATTATGTTACACAATTTCAGTAATGATACTAATCCTTTCTTTTGTACTTCTAATTCTAAAGAAAAAAGTAGTTATACAAATCATATGCTTATGAAAATAATAATTTGATCTAAAAAAACAGGCATATTAAATTACTGTAGCATTAGTTTTATACTTACTGGAAAATATTTGCAGTAATTTTAAGAGACTTTACAAAAGAGGAAAGAAAGCTCCTACATAATTGCTGCACTTGTTATGACCCAAATCACTGTAAAGGGAGAACCTCTTGATTCATTCCTTAGATAGCTGCCAGCTTCTCCTACCTAAGACAAAGCAGGAAGTGATCCATGTTGTTTGTTATGGCACTGCTGAATCAGCTGAGTGCATCCAAGTCTCAGTCTGAAAACGGTTATATTGAAATTGTTTTTTGGAGCACCTTAACTGGCATGTGCTCGCTATTTATGCCTAAGGATGTTATTACCTCTCCTAGTTCTGACACTTGAACAGAGATGAATAATCCACATAGTAGGCTTTTGCTATGAGGTGAATAAATTTCTTGATTAATTTTTTTTAACATTTAGTTGGAAACAAACTCATACTATAAGACAGGGAAAATCTGCCCTGATGAGAAATAAAATCTTGCAGTGATAATTTCTGAGATTCCAGAGCTGGATCCCATACCAGCTTCTATTCTTCTGTGGTAGCTATTTGCCAACAAGCAGTATCAAATAGAGTTGGGTTTTTTTGTTGTTCTTTTTGTCTGCCAGGATATCCAGGTCTTCACTGGCAATGCTGTTTTCCAGCTGATGGCTGGAGTTATTCCTCCCCAAATACAGGACTTTGCATTTCCCTTTGCCGAGCTTTGTGATTCCTGTCAGCCTGTTATTTCACTCTGAACAGGTCCCTTTGAATGGAAGTACATCCATCTGGATTATCAGTCACTCCTCCCAGTTTTGTTTGATGTGAAAACTTGCTGAGAGTGCACTGTGTTACCATCCTTCTCATTAGTGAAGATGCTAAATCGTATTGGCCACAGTATCATCCATAGGGGCACTCCATTAGTGCCTGATATCCTGTTGGACTTTGTTGCACTGGTTACAAACCCTCAAAGTCCAGCAATTCAGAGTTGAGTCTATCTCACTGTCTACTAACCTATTCCATTTTTGTCAGTTTGTCTATGAGGATCTTAGAAGAGAGGGGGTATTGAAAGCCTTAATAAAGTCAAGACTGCTGACGCCCATTGCTCTTCACTTTTCCTCCAAGTCAGTTATATCATTGCCAGAGGACACCAGGTTGGCCAGGCATCGTTTCTCCATAATGAGTCTGCACTGACAATTCACCCTGTTGCCCTTCTTGTTTCTGGATTTGTTTTTCAGGATTAGTTGTTCCATCATGTTCCTAGAAGTCAAGGTGAGACTAACTCCCTTGTAGTTCCTTGGATCCTCCTTCCTGCCGTTGTTAACGATAGGAATAGTTTGCTTTCTTCCAGTCACAAGGAACCTCTTATAGTCACTATAACTTGAATGCTGTTTTGAGAGTGGCCTTTGAACATCAGCCAGCACCCTCAGAATCCTGTCCAGTCTCATGGATATGTACGTGTCCAGTTTAAGTGTTTCTTGACCTGGTTATCTTCTACTGAGAGTAATCTTCATAACTCAAGATATCCCCCTAGTTGTAGAGGCCTTGGATTCTTGAAGGCAAGCTTTATTATTATTTTTTTTTTCCACCAAGGCAATATATTCTTTGTCACCAGGGGCTGTGCCCACATTTTTTTCCACACCTTCCTTTTATTGCTCATCTGGATACCTCTGTTGCCCTTCGTGTTCCTTTGCCAAGCACAGTCTGGGTTGCTTTGGCTATCCTTACCCTGTCCCTGCAAGCTGAGACAGTGCGCATGTATTTCTCCCAGGTCAGCAAGCCGTGCTTCCATGTCTTGTATGCTTCCTTGTTGTGCTTTTGTCAGAAGTTCCTTGTTCATCCTTGCAGGCCTCCTGCTGCCTTGTGTAAATTCCATTTGTTACCTCCAACCTGAACTAATGCAAGGATAATTGCAATCATTTCTGTAAGCAAAGATGTAAGTTTGAGTGTGGATTATAATGGAAAAAAGAAAGTGAAGTTTGCAAGAAGCAGGGATTAGGAAATATTCCTGCACATGGTGTAGTGGAATATGTTATGAAAATCTTATGAAAAAGATTTCAAAATAATTCAGTACACATACTGTAATAGTTTATTGTACACAGATAGCCTACTAGAATGTTATAGAGATTTTAAAGTGTTTTAAAGAATTTCCTGTGAATTTACAGTGTGCTTATCAAATTCTTAAGTGAAAATAGCTTATCTGCATTTAAGTTGAAAAGGCTTTCTAATAAAAGCAACTAGTGCTCAGGTAGGTGAATAAGTAAGATTTAATGAGCTCATCCTTAGATAAGCACAGTCTGTCACCTAACTAAATTCAGCATATCTGCCCATGGTGGCAAAGAAAATGGGAATGTTCGAATGATTAATGATAATTGCAAGCATTTGCTGAAATATAAGGTTCTTTTATTTTTTTAGGAAAATAGTATTTGCCAAGAGAAGGAGCTGTGAAGTTTTTGTAGTCATTCTGACTATTTTTTTTTTATTAGGCTGAGATCTTTTCTGTTATGTCTGTAACATAATCTTTTGCATGCTGTAGAACTAATGTTATTTATTTTACTACAGTACTAGGTAAATGTAATTGTGGAGTAGCATCCCAGTCTTAGTACTTAAGAATTTTATAAGAGAATGTTCAAGTGAAGTGATGCTGACTATTTGGAGAAAAACGCTGATAAAAATGAGAAATGGCCAAGTGGAAATAAAGCATTAAGTGAAGACAAATGGTTTGTATTTAATAAAATGGAGGAGCAGGTGTCAGTGGGAGGAACTTATATAAAGGGTTTCATGGTGATTCAAAGAGCTTAGGAAACTGATCCTTGCAGGTGCACTCTAAGCAGATGTGAATGTGGTAAAACTGTATTTGTTAAAGAAATGAGGGAGGAAAAGGCCAGAGAAATAGGAGATGCAATAAAGAATTGTTATGTGATCAGATCCCAGATGGGAATATGTTTGGTGTGAAGGGTGGTGAAATGTAAATTATGGGGCTGTGACAAAGAAAACATTTAGAAGTTATTCAAATATAGAGAGCTAGAAAGAGACCCAAATAAGTAATAATAGAAAAATTCCTTTACTGTCAGCTTGCATAATAGCAGGTTGTGTATAGTGCTTGGGGAGATGAAGGAAGGGGATAGGTGTGGAGGCTAGATATTAGCTATTGGGTGTTTTTATTTTAGTCATAAGAATGCAGGGTATCTCAGAGAATGGCAGACATCCCAGTGGTCTTTGAGGAATGGTAGTTTGTTTGGTGGTGGCTTTATCCAGACATAACATGCAAGTAATGAATGGAATTAATTCAAAAAAGACAGAATTTGCATTTTCTGCCCATTTTCTTTTTGTTCCTCCTCCTTTAAGGGAGGCGTCAGTTCTTAAGTCCAGATGAAGAAGCCCTTCCTAAGGGGACACTCGACAATTGATTTGAGAAGCAGGAAATCGGGATGTGACAGTTTATGTCATGTGTCACCTGCAGTATTGGGCTGTGAACTCATTTTACATTGGTTCAGAAGACCAAACTGGAGAAAGAGATGTAAGTATTAATATTTCAACAGCCAATCAATCTTTTTTGACACTGGTGGATGAAAAGCAGAATGCAAATTTATACTGTAAAAGGAGCAGGGAGATTCCTTATTCATAAGACTCTCATCATTTATTAGACTGGTACTGTGGAGGAGAGTATTCTGAGGGTCAAGAGGATGTGGAAAGGCGAGCTTCTTTCTATACTTGATGAAAAATAAATGACATTTATTTTGTAAGAGAAACAAAGATTAGAAGATGGAGAGAGAGGGATGGGGTGGTAAGTGGGATGTAGAGGAAAGGATGAGAGTATGAAAGTGTAGATGCTAAATTCCTACTCACTATGGGTACATCTTCCTCATCCCTGCAGTCTCAGCAACCTTGCCTTCCTCCATAAACTGGTGTAGTACCAGAGCATGGTGTGATACTAGGATGTGTATCATTGTCCATGTGTATAAAACAGATGAGAATGAGAAAGAAGTGATTGTATTTGGGATTATATTTTACATAAAGAGAACAGGACCATCAACTATTTCATTAGAAATTCACTAAAATCAGCAGCTAGAAAGAATGTGTTTCTTTTTAAAGGATTTCTTTATTTTTCTTCTTTCCCAGCTACAATGAAAAGTGATGCATAGGGAGATTGTTATCACATGTATGGGTGAAGCATATATTACATACATTTGCAACCTGAGGGTTGGACTCACAGGAAGAAGAGACCACAAAGTTTATTTTGACATATTTTCTCTACCATATTTTGTCTTCATATTTTATATGAAATATTAAAGGAATGCAAGGGACACCAACAAGGAACAGTAACACAGAGTCATCATGGCTGAAACTTAGAAGCAGGCTGAATATTGGCTGCATTGGTTGAAAAGTATCTGAGTTTTTACCCACAGAGCTCTGAGATAAAATAATTCATTGTATAGCTTGACTGGAAGTCAAGATGCCATGCTTTTTCATTCCTAGATTCAATCCTGACCTACAGCTAGGCTGGCTATGTGGGTGCAGTAAGAACAAGCTCATTTTCAGGTAGTGCATGTTGTGACTGAGCAGTGATTTCAGGCATCCATTGCCACACAGGAGTGAAGCAGCTGGGCTCATCTCCTTGCAGTGCTGCAGCCATGAGGGCCTGGAGAGCAGCTGCCTGTGGGACAAGGCAGCAATTGCTCAGTGGGGTCAGCTCAGCCCTGCTGAATTGTGCGTGACATCAGAAGTCTTTCATGCAAGTAATTCTGCTTTGAATAGTGAATTTATGTTGCATCCAGCTGCAGGATTGGTCTTAAATTATGAGAAGTACTCCAGTGTGTTTGGAATCTGATGTTTCTCCCTAAATATTTAGTGATAGTAATTGATTTTGAATGATGAAGTTAGCATTCTTTGAGCTCATTGAAGATAAACTACGCAGAAGTTGTGACATAGGGTACTAAGCTTAACAATGTCAACAAACAAAGTTGACAGTGTTCTGAGTCATCAGATTCTCAGCTGATGGTATCACAGGCTCACGCGCCACGAAAACATAGCATTGTTTGGGAGTCTGTGTTTTTAACAATCCAAGACATAATTGCTATTTTTGTACTGATTGAAAACTTTGTGATTTGTTATGATCAACAAAAGCTTAACTGAAATGTATTCCTGAGTTTTCTTTCTCCCAGATACTTTGTGTAAGGATTTGATCTATCTAGGTAGTGTGTGAAAATTTGGATGCTGGTGTATCAGGATACAGAGTATTCTGGTATAGTATACTCTGTAGAGAAAACAGTTGAAGCATTTTGCAACAACAACAACATCAAACACAGGGAAATACCCATCTGAATGGTCTTTTTCAGTTGGATGTACTCAGGAAGGAAAGAAATAAAATGACGATGCATTTATCAAGTTTTAACTCAAGAATTAACCATTAGAATAGCAAAACTGCCGGCAGGAACAGGCCTGAAGACTAAAGAACAGCTTTAATCTACTAATGAATTGTTAAGGATCTGGAGCACTTCATAAGGAATTAAAATTATCTTAATCATCCATGGTTTCTTTTGAGCTTGTACTGTGTTTGCTTTGTGACTGGTGCTCTGTAAATGACATAATCTGCGTAAGCAGGTAATTTAGGGAAGGAGTTGGGCAGGTTACTGGCTGCTACCCAGATTTCTTTCCTAAAACCACTCTCCAAAATATAACAATGTAATGGGCTGCTAGGATTTTTCTTGAAAATATTCTTGAATTTTTTGCAAAACCAAGACCATGCTTTGGAATTCATGTTACATGTGGATTAAGCTCTCAATATGGTCAAATAAATCCAAACCGAATGTCTGAAGTTTTATGTAAATTTTGCTTCACAGAATTAAAATGTGAGTTCTGTTTAGAATCCAATGCAGTTTAACATCAGGTGTAGGATTTTGAGATGCTTCTTTTTTTCTTAGTTCTCCCTGGGAATAACTCGAACAGTAGTTTAATAGCCATAGAAAACGTAGTGGTAAGGGAGAGCAAATGAAGACTGAATGAAAGCATGTTCCTTGAACTGAATCATTTCCCAACTGTTAATGATCAGGCCATGTCCTAATTTCTGGGCATCATTATATGGACCTCTTAAGTGTACTTTACTATGAAATGAAAATATTTTTATTCAAGGTATTCAGTAAGCTACTCTACCATTGCTGCTTTGCAGCCCTTTAGAGAAGGTCATCCCACTGCATTTTGTATAATAAAGACTCTGCAAAGTTTTTATTCAGAATTTTAGTGTTTTTAACTAGACACAGAAATCAAGAAAAAAATAATATTTTGAGGATGGCTAGGTGTGAAATTATCTTTTTTGTCTGGGAAATATTAGGTGTTTTTAGAAACTTGTCAGAGCATGACACTACCCAGAAGTCATCTTCCTCTTTGCCACCAGCAGTTGCACAGGAAACATAGGTTTTGAACAGAATATCCTGCAGGTACAGTTTCTCCACTCTAAGTACTAACTGTACAATCTTGTTTAATATCTTTACTGATGACCTGGATGAGGGGATTGAGTGTACCCTCAGTAAGTTTGTGGATGACACCAAGTTGGGAGGATGTGTTGATCTGCCTGAGGGTGTGGAGGCCCTTCAGAGGGATCTGGATAGGCTGAACAGCTGGGCTGAGGTCAATGGGATGAGGTTCAATAAGGCCAAGTGCTGGGTCCTACACTTTGGCCACAATAACCCCATGCAATGCTATAGGCTTGGGACAGAATGGCTTGAAGAGTGTATAGAGGAAAAAGACCTGGAGGTGTTGGTTGATGCTCGGCTCAACATGTGCCAGCAGTGTGCCCAGGTGGCCAAGAAGGCCAATCGCATCCTGGCCTGTATTTGAAATAGTGTGGCCAGCAGGAGCAGGGAGGTGATCATCCCCCTGTACTCAGCTCTGGTGTGGCCGCACCTTGAGTACTGTGTTCAGTTTTGGGCCCCTCACTACAAGAAAGACATTGAGGCCCTGGAGCGTGTTCAGAGAAGAGCAACAAAACTGGTGAGGGGTCTGGAGCACAAGTATTATGAGGAGCGGCTGAGGGAGCTGGGATTGTTTAGTCTGGAGAAATGGAGGCCCAGGGGAGACCTCATTGCACTCTACCACTTCCTGAAGGGAGGCTGTGGTGAGGAGGGGGTCGGCCTCTTCTCCCAGATAACCAATGACAGGACGAGAGGGAATGGCCACAAGTTGCGCTGGGGAAGATTTAGATTAGATTTGAGGAAAAATTTTTTCTCTGAAAGAGTGATCAGGCACTGGAATGGCCTGCCTAGGGAGGTGGTTGAGGCACTGTCCCTAGCGCTGTTCAAGAAGCGTTTAGATGAACTGCTAAGGGATTTGACTTAGTAGCTTGGTGGTAGGGATGGTGGTGGGTGTATGGTTGGACTAGATGATCTTGTAGGTCTTTTCCAACCTTATGAATCTATGAGTGCAGAATTCAACATATATTTTTTTTTCAACCAAACTAAATTGCGGCATACTGAATACTGTGTTGGATTTGTAGGTCTTCACTGTAGACAAAAAAGTTGAGTACTTCTATAGTGATGCTGTGTTGGGGCTCAACCTCCTAGATGATTTCAGGTGAACCATCTTACTGGGTATGCTGGTATGCTGCATCTCCCTCACTCCTGAGGTTTGCAGAAGGGGCTGGTTATTTCTGTGTCCATTGGTCCTGGCAGCAGCCCTGAACCATCACCTATGAGTGTACATTCCAGTGACACTTCTCTGCTTATGACCCTTGTTTCTCTCTGGAGAAACATCATTTTCCTGATGCAGCTTGTAGGATCTCATGTTGTGTTGCTGCTTTTGCCTTTTCTGTGGTGTATACGTTTGCAGCCCTTCAATGATTGGAACATCCATTTCTAATTTAGATTTAATTAATCGTTGTTTTCAGCTTTTGAAAATAAAACAGCAACAGGTGTCAGTCTGTACTTCATTACTGCCACTCTGTTATTTAACAGCATTGGATTTGCACCAGAGTTGGCCTTTTTTCCTGTGAGCACTTTGTTCTTTTGCTGTTTCTTTCCATTTACTATTTTAGAAAGAATAAGAAATAGCAGCCTCAGCTTTGAACCCGTATTTAATGGTAAGCTGGTTAAAACTTGTGCCTGCTGGAACAATGACAGTTTATTTCCTCAGTCCTCATTTGTGAGTTTAGACAAATCAATTGGAAATACAAGTAATCTCTTCAGATATGTGTTGTTAACTAGTGGCAAGAGCAAGGTTTGTCAAGAGAATGAAATACGAGTAAACTAATGAGAATTACTACAGTTTTTGTATAATTTCTTGACTGAAGAGGAAAAAAATTCAAATTTCAGTTGAGAAAGAAGTTTGTTTTCAAAACCATTTGTTTTCTTTAAAGACTGCAATGATAAATATATATATATTTTATCGTGGAGAACGTATGGTTTCTTCTTAAAATCATATAAACTTATATTAGTTTCAGCTTCTCAGCTAAATTAATATAATGCCATTGGCTTCAAAGTACGATCTTGAAAGATTAAAATAGGCATGCGGTCTTATAAATAGGCAGTGGAAGTGCCACATGAATTAGAAGTTCTTTACCTGCATTCCTGCCAGCAATGAGAGATAGTTATCCAGAGATTTCTTCCAATTATTTGGAATAAAAATGTATCTAGGATTATGTTGTCTCTTTCAGCAGCACCTAACTGTGCTATCAGGAGAATTGCTTTGGCCATTCACACTGTAAGATTCTATACAATTGCCTGCTTGACAGTGAGCTTCCTTGAATGGTTCCTGAACGTGTATTCTGAGTTTCAAAGGTCATCATTTGAATTTGTATTCTCTTGAGAGCTCAGTTACTGATAACTTACAACTTCACCATAACTTTATGATTAAGTTATTATATGATGGGTTGTTTTTTTTTTTTGTTTTGTTTTTTTTTGTTTTTTTTTCTGATAATGATTCAGGAGAGTTCTCAGATTGTTTCACCAGTATGCCACAAATATATGTATATACATCTTTTTTCTACCCTTTAAATATATTTAGCCTCTGTCTGGAGAGTTTTTAAAGTTTTATTTCTTCATTTTATTGCTCACGCTCCATATGTTAAAAAGACCTGTGATTGTGCTAGTAACAACTAAGGTGCTGTAATATATTTCAGTTGCAATGAAATAAATTTCATCTGGTTGCTGTTCCTGCCAGTCTCATGTGAACACACCAGATTGATCGCTAATGGTAGTGTGCCAGGAATAAACATTATGTCAATAGTTGTGGCAGAAATTGCATGAAAGGAGAGTCAAATTGCAGTGAATGTTTCTGAGCCTCTGAGCCTGACTGCTCACTTTTGAGATGTACTCCTGGTCTACAGGTCATCTGTTTGCCAGGGTCCAGTAGAGGCTTCCATTTTCTGAATTTGTTATGATTTCCCAAGTAGAAATAAAATAGTGTCTGGAAAAGTGAACAAATATTATGCCATTTAAGCTGTAGGAAAAGCAATTTAGGGAGATGCGGTATTTGTCACGTGAAGAAATGCTGTATCAGGGTGGCAGTTGAAACCAGATGTCCTTATGTCAATGATGGGAAGGGAGTTTCAAAAAGCAAAACATCCCATTTGTCATCACAATGCTATTGTCCATCGCTATTTCCACATTGGATATTACGAACATTGAAATACATTCTCAAAGTACAGCATCTCTGAAGGTGACCCTTCAGCCCACACACTGCCAATACTTGCACTGAGGGAATTAAACCAGAAAGCAAAGAAGTGAATTAGCAGCTATTGGATCACCACAAAAGTAGGGCACAACATACTCCTTGTTGGTGTCTTATTTACTTTTCAAAGTAGTTGTTTTCATAAACAGTTTGTGACACTTGTGTATACAGAATAAAAGAGTTCTTTTCAAAGAGTGAATGTATTAAAAATTCATTTATTCAGAATTCATATTTACCTGCTTTAATGTATTTGTACAGCAGGAAACCCTTTGTACCTTTTTAATTGTTATTTTCTCTAGATGTTTAAGTCAATTACCACCGAGGAGTTTCACTCTGGTAGCTTTTGTTGAGTTCAGAAACGAAGACTTATGGGACTTAAAGTAAAGTGAGCAGCTGGATCCTTTAGAATTAAACTTTTTTTTTTTTTTTTTTTTTTTACTATGACAATGTTCTGATGTCAAGACTGATCATTTTAAAAATAACTGCTTAAAAATAAACTCTTAAATGCTTTTTATTTTTAAAGCCTTTTATTGCTCCTAAATAGATGAGGATTTATTTTTGGATGCTGATGCTTGACATCTAGAGCTTGTTTACAAAGCTCTTGCTACTTAATAAAAGCGAGGAGCTGTGGAAGTGTTCTCAGCTGATGCGGTGCAGATTTCTGTTTGACACTTTCTCAGCTTCTCTGTTCAGAATGGGACAGAGTGCCAAAGATTATTACTTAGCTACGATATTTCAAGCCAGGTTAAAAAAAGATCAAATGTAAAAAATGAGAATTGTTTATCTTATTCTATTTCTGGAGTCATGACTTTCTGTTTGGCTACTATTGCTACTAAATTCCTTTTGAAGCAGTAATTATGGTTAGAATGTTCTGAGATTTTATAATCATTTTAACATTTACTTTGGTAACTTTGAAGTTAACAGTAGCTACTCTTAAAAAAGTGAACTGATAGAGCCAGATATGGATAGATATATTTTTCTTTGATTTCAGATTGGGGGTCAAGTCCAAGTTATGGACTTCTTGAAACTGAATAAATAATACAGTCATCCTTAAAAGAAAAGGAAAACACAGATTATCTGAAAAGATGTTTTGACGTATAAATTCTTCTGACTATTAGAGTTGTAACAACAGCAGCCAGACTCCTTAGTAATTTTGGATTGGAATTATTCCACTTTGAATTGGCTTCTGACCGATTTTGTTACAGAAATTATAACTCTTTTACATGATGATGATGATGAACTTTAAATGCTGGATGGTTTCCAAGCCCGCAAGAGCCACCAGAGCACTTACACACACAACTATTCTGAGTTCACTAGTTCTGTAGTAGGCATATGAATCATGCTACCAGGAGCCTGTGTGCTTTGTGTCCCCAAAACAAAGGGATATTATTTGTTAGTTATAAAACAGTAATAAGTTGTTACACCAGGTTAACTGACTAATTGGATTAAAAAAACCAACTTTATAGCAAATGGAACGCAAAGTCTAAAAAGGCATATTCATTAAATAACAGTCTACAGCCATCTACAGTGTTTGCACATAGTGAGACTGTTTCTATAAAGAAATCTTCATCTGCTTAGTTACAACTTTTTCTTGCTTCTTATCATCTGTTTTTCAATGGGTATTTTTGAAGATAAAATAAATACATCCTGAACGGACAATATCTTCACCTTTTTAAGTGCCTCTGAATTCTCTGCTTCTAATAACTTACGATTTATACAACTGCGACAATTTTTTTTAAGTCACATTCTGTCTTCTCTCTTTAAATGGATATACATAGGTGCAGGTTTTTGAAATACAGCTGTATTCCAATAAATACATTGATGACATACTTGGTTCTGCCTATTTTGAGATTCATTTTGCACGTCTGTGGCCAGCTAAGCCAGAGCTATTTGTTCCGGGCTAAACTATCATGTGCAAAGTTCTACTTGATCCAGCAAGTTTTGGCATGATCTCAGCCAGCTCTGGATTTTACAGATAAGAGCTGCCTGCTCTTTTTTCCCAAAGCTTATCATATAGTGATTGCAGCCAGCGAATTTTAAAGCAGACAAGGTTGAAGGTAGAATTATTAATTAAGCTCCGAGAGTCTAACTACAAATTACCTAGTCATTTTCACCAATGCTTTTTAAGTATACCTCTCTAATTATAATTCATTACCTGTGCTGATCAAGCAGTACGTTCTGCGAATTCTCACTTTTAATTATTGGCATTGAAGCATGCAATCGCTAATATAGTCTGGGATTTCATAGGCTCTTGTGACCATCTTTCATACCTGGGCTCTACTTGAGCTTCCGCATGAGAAAGTTATGGTAGCAATAATCCACTTTGGTAGCTTTTTGTAACCTTATCCAAGGGGTGTATGTATAGCCTGGCCGTTAGACAGGAGTCTTTGTGCCCAGTGAATGATACATGTACTAGAATTCAGTGGTGCATTTTGTATTTTTTTTTCTCCTGTACAAGACTAAGTGTAGGTTCAGTAAGATACAGCAGAGAATGTGATTGCAGATTTTCTTATAAACTGTTAAAATATTCACCATAATTTCATAGGTATTCCATGTTATTTAGATGGTGTGTTCACTCTGTATTTTTATTCAAATGCACTGATTATTTAGACATTGCGTTGAGAGGAAATTGCTTAAAAGCATTCCCAGTGAAATTTAAGTATATGGGAAAAATATTTAGCGCAGATTATTTTTAGAAGGCTAACAGAAAATCTCTCTGGCACCTTTCTATATGAAATATATTTAAACATGCACTAACATAAAAAGGCTTCTGTGAATTTGCGGGAAGAAACTGCTGGTCACATCTATTTGATGAGATGTAATAGTTGCACTCCTAAATATTAATTAATGAAATGTACATATAATTTCTTTAAAATAGAGCAGTTACTGACTGAAACATATATGTTATTTAAGGGGATTTGGTATCGCGTTCTAGAGTCACTCTGTTTTTATGCTTAATATACACATCTGGAGTTAATCCTAAATTCAGCAGTTGTAAGTAGATCTAATGTGTTGTCTATAGAAAACATCAACATGTTTTACTGTAGTAATTATGATGAATTGCCAAATGGAACTCCATAGACCGGTGTTATTTTTCATGGCACAGTTAAGTTATGCTCAGCTTTAGCAGAAGAAAAAGCATATTTCTTGCAAATGAAAATTGAGATAACAAGTGCTAGTGATTGTATTCATGTCAAGACTGGTGAAGTATGAGGTATCTAATATTAAACCTGTTTTACTTCAAAATGAACCCTGATATTTTAAACTTGCCTGTTTGCAAGTCATAGCCATGCTGTGTGGGTTTCCCACCAAGTATGTGTGCTGTGTATAAAATGAGGGTATTTAGGTCTGGGAGTTCTCACTGCTCTTTTGTTGATTTTGAAACACTCAAGATTATTGGATTATCTTAATCACAGATTGTCAGCCGGCATTTTATGTCTGGGCAGTAAAAAACACTGTTGAAATTCAAATTTCACACCAATTATTAATTGTAACACATCCTCAGGGCTTTAACAAATGTGATATCAGAGGGTTAATAAGAACGATTTTCTAAGAACACTGTGCAGAAGCTTGCTTTCTATAAATAACCTTTGTGAGTTACAGTACATACATTAGCAGCTTTGGAAAGTGTTAAGAAACAGCAAACTTAATTCTCTTGTTTGTTTCTTTTTTGTTAACGTATTTCTAAAAGAGGTTATAGGCTCATTGATCTCACACTCTTGCTTGAGACTGAGTGTGTATAAATGGGACAGAAAGTCAATTATTCTAAAATGTTCAATCATTATCCCAGTGCATAAAGTAATACCAATGTTTAAAGGGCTTTCACAGGAGAGAAAAGTAGCATGGCTCAGTTTACTGCATTGCCTGTCAGCAGTTTATTTGTCTACAGAAGCATATGCCACAGCATTTCAGCTTTACTGAAGAAGCGCTGGGTGCTCTTCAGCAATGAGGAAAGCTATAAAAGGAAGTAGGTCAGTGTTTGAATGCAAGCTCACTCCTTGTTCCTGGATCTTTACTGAGATTTTGAGTCTGAGAACATTTTTTTCCTCATGAAAATGTTCGTTTATTTAAAAGAAAAGAGAAACCCAGTAAGTTCTTCACTGTGTCTATGAAGCTTTTGGGGAGTAAAAGTGAAACCTCAGATCTGGTCAGCTAAAGAACATATATGACACTGAATCTTAATTGATGCCTTCACTAAAATGCAGCCTACTTGTTCCAACAGAATAAAAACTCCATTAAGCTGACTCTTAAGATATAGGGTGGCTCTTTTCCATATGTGTGTATCTTTGTTGGCCTTGCTGACCCAGACAAGGGTTGTTGTTCTCCCCTTAAAGGCTGTCTTTGGAGCCACTTTGTAGTGCTGGGAAACACCATCTTCCACATTTGGTGTGTGTGGCATTAGCAGGGTGTTAGCATTAAGTGGTGGAGTCACTGACCCCAGAGGTGTTTAAGGAGAGGGTAGATGTAGTACTTAAGGACATGGTTTAGTGTACAATATTGATGGTAGGTGTGAATGATTGGACTAAGTGATCTTAGAGGTCATTATGGTTCCAACCATAATGATTCTGTGATTCTCTTTCTGTCTTCTAAAAATACGGAGTGAAAGGCTAACAGTAAAAATGCTGGAGAGGGATGGGGTAATGTTTGTTGCTGCTAAAAGTCTTCCTTATTCATTCATTCTTCCGTAAAATGCCAGCTTTGTTGTTCTGGCTTTTTCCTTTAGCAAAGCAAATTTATTAACCATAGAATGTAGTTTCCCTCTTTTGATATAAATGCATTTGGGGATTTGCAGAAGTTATCAATAGAAGATGTTCCATAGTATTTGAAATGCAGGGTGTGGTACTTGTTCTTAAGACTAATTAATGTGAGCAGATGGTGTGGTTGTTTTTTTTATGTGACACATATCCACAGGAGAAGAGCAGGGTAGTCATGATGTAAGAGAAAGGCCATAACACTAGTCCACTGCCTTGCAGTTTTGGGTATCCAGTTTGCCGTTTCTTTTTTCCTGGTCCTGTGCATTGGATCTAGTGGATCAACTAATTGCACATCAGCGCATGTGATTAGTTCTGTTCTCAGTAAGGGAAGAAGCTGCCATACTATGCTGCTGATGAAGAAGGAACTCAAGGCTTATCAATGCATCTGGATCTGGAACTGGTTCTTTTGATCTCTTCAGCTGAGTCTTGCCTGCCAGCAAATGCATGGCAGAGTATGAAGACGGGGCAAAAGAAGCTCTGCACCAACTTGCAGTGTCTTAGCTCCTAAATCTATCTTCTGTTCTCTTTGTCCTTTATTCTGTAAAACTCAGAGGAATAGTGGGGCAAAAGGTAACCGAGGATATAAACTGGAAGTTCTTGAGAACTGAATATGTAAATTGCTTCTCTAGTACTGAAAAACTGGTAGCTGTCCTTTTTTTTTTTTTTTTGTAATACCCTGTTCTAAACACCTAAGCAATTTCTGCATGGATGGCAGGGAGGATTTCTAGTCAACATTCATGAAGGACATTGTGTTGTAAGGTTTTCTACATAACAGCTCTTTTCCATCATTCTACATGTGTCTTTTTCTGGGCAAACTGTGGAATTGAATTCTTGCTCTGTAATTTCTCTCTGAAGGTTTTATTTCAAATAAGATATCAAACACCAGCAAAGAAGATACATAAATTCTTTCTTGCAAAGCATCTGTGTCACATCAGTAAAGCTTTTTATCCAGTTTAGCTTTAAATTTCAAGCTCTTTTGGCCAGAAAATCAGATGATAACCCAGTAATTTCATTCTCAAAGGATGATTCTGAAAAGGCTTTCATAATAGCTCGGGGACTATTAGAATGAAGTATGAAATGTTATTTATTTTTGTTCCCTAACTTGCTGCATTGATACTTCTCTAATTGCAAGACCTTGTGGAAGCTAGATTTCAGACAGGTCCTGTTGCCCAGCTCTTTAGAAAAAACAGGCAGATTACAGTTTCCATGGTTTTGGACACTGCTGTTCATTCTCTCAAGGCAGTTCTACGTGTGTTAGGAGGAATTCAAGCGCTGGGAATGTGTGAAGGCCGGAAAGTAAGATTATTTGTTTTGGGGTTATTTTTCATTTTCATCTTGTATCTGTTGTAATAGCTAGAGTTTTTCCAAATTGTCAGAGCTGAAGAGAGACTTTCTTCTCAGATAAAAGCTGTATTTATAAAGTTATTTTATGAAGAAAAAAATTGTTAGTCTTCTTATTAGGAATATTTCTCTTGGGTTTAGGTATGGGACATTGGTAGGTGGCTGTTTTTTTAATATCTTTAAATAGGGTTATTTCAAACGAAATTACTTGGGCTAATTACCAATTTTCTGTTTCTGAAGGAGCAATCTCTTTTGGTTATCCCAGTTCTTTTGAGCAAATTGCATTGCTTGGGAAAGAAGAAAGAAGGGGAGGAAGAGAGGAGGGAGACCTAGTCTCTCTTTTTTGCCTGCTGTTCTTTGCTTCTTTTCCAACACAAAACCACTTAAATGATGTTCGGAACATCCAGTCACCCCTGAAATGTCTGAAAGTAGCTCTTGAGGAATGACCATTGCTTACAAACTTTTCACTTGTTTTTATTTGTGTATTAGTTATTTTTATGGGTCCCTGGTAATAATCTGGGTGGGAGAGGAGTTCTGATGTTTCAGACTTCTGACGTAGCAAGAAACTCACTTCGCCTTGGATTCAGCTCCCACGTGTGAGACAATATCATAGGATTTCTAACAGTTCCAGCTGGCACTCAGGTCCTCCCTAGGGCTGTAAAGGCAGAGAGATTAAGTCAGCAGAAGTCCTGGTTCTCGTCAGAAGCTTTTTCACATGTAGCTGGGGTCTGTATGCAAGTAGAGATAATAGATGGGCTAGAGAGGCCCCAGTCCTATCTGCATCACCTAGACTGAACTGGTTGCCTGAATCAGACTGGTTCTGTTAATATATTGATAAAACTTCATGGTCCTTTAGGTTGCATCCTTAAAATATTTGAGCAGATAAGTGAAAACAATGCAAATAGAGTAAAACTAATCCTTTATTTTTCCCTCCACACCCTCTAGTTTTTTCTGGGGCAAGAGGGAGATGAGAGGAAACTGCTAAGAGACATCCATAACCACTAACTTACCCATAAGAGCAGCTGTGAAAACTGCTACCAAAAGAAAAAATTCTGCTACTGAAAAAATATTCTCAAACCCCTGGCTCTGACTAATTAGTATTGAAACTAATGTAACACATTGTGCATCCTTCAGTTCAGTGTTCTAGTGTGTTGTTTGTCCTCCATTAAAGTAGACGCTCTTTGGCTTTTCAAGGCAGGAAGTGACAGAAGTGTTCATCAGAAAAAAGGACTCCTCCTTGTGTGCTTTTAAGCATTACCACTACAAATAGAAAAGGAATAAAGCTGAGGAGTGCATACTGATATTTTTTTTCCCACTGAGTTTGAATGTAATTTTATTACCTAAAACTAGTAAGATTGTGAAAAAGTATTTTTCCAAATGTCACTTTTTTATTAAATATTAGACTTTTTAATGAGAAAATGGCATTACTAGCACATAAATTATGCAAAAAATGAGCTCTGGATTACCAGGAAAAAAAAGTTCAATGGTCCACAAGTTTTGGAAAAAAAATTCATTTGTTGTAGAAGAACCTTAGTGCTGCTGGAATATTACAGTTGATCCTGTTGCCTATTACTTATGTGAAGACAAATTAATTCCATTAAGTATCTCACTGTATTAGTTCCCCCTCAGTGTGTCAGCAAATGTCTTCTCCCCCAAATCTGCTTAATTGCAGCTTCCCAGCACCAGCTTGTGAACTGCTAGAAGTGGTGAACAGCTGCTTTCCCCACTGCTGAGTGCCACTATCTGGATAGTTAGCAAAAGGTGCTGATTTATGGAGTGATCTGTTTCCTTTATCCCAAAGGTTGGATGAGTCACTCTGGAAGGAGCCTCGTGCTCATTGTCCCTGAATCTGAGCTCATACTTCCCCTGCCTTCATGTTTCCCACTTTCAGTACAATGAACTGTTCCCCAGGGAGCTCCATTGCAGGGCGCAACCGTACCCTTTCCAGCATGGATTAAAAGCTGAGAATAAGTGTTTCCTCCTATGCTGACGAATTGCCTGTTTCAGTTGCTTCTCTGCTTTCAGTACTGCTCACCTCTTCACAGCTTCCAAACCACCCTTTGTTTCCCATCAACTGCTAACCCTTAGAAGGATCGTTATCATTTACAGATGCAAATAAAGCCTTCTATGTTATTACAGCTCTATAGGAGATAGAAAAGGAAAATAAATCTACTTCAGAGAGTTGGGGTTGCTTGGACTAGAAGTGACTGAAAATAGAAAGCAAACTGAGGAGAGAGGTTGTAGTGCAGAGGAGGGAGACCCCAAGCAAACAAGAGTGATGAGTCTCGCAACTGTAATTAATATCAGGAGGCAGTTTTCACTTTGAGAAGATAACTCAGCAGTTTTCTGGGGTTAATTTTTGACTTCTTTGTTGTTGTCAATGGGAGCCTGTGTAGGAAGCAGTGGAGGAGGGAGTGTGCATACGCCAAAAAGTGTGTCAGTGCACTGACTCAACCTCATAAAATGTTTCCATTTGTTTAGCTGAAAAGTAATAGTCATCAGTTTTTGTTCCTCTTTCCCCGGCCTCTGTCTGCTGTGATGCAGGGATCTTCTGGGGTTAGGGACTTTCCCTGATGAGTGCCTTGAGAAGCATCTCCTGTGGCAGGTGCTACCATCAAAAGGGACGCAATACTGAGTAGCATAAGAAGTGAAATTCAGTATGGGATGGGAAAGTCTTCTCATGCTGCTTCTCTACCACAACCACTTTCAGTAGACTTTTTAACACCAGAGTTCCTCCTCAGAACACCCTCAGTTAAATGATGTCTGTGTAAGAAGTATGTGTTGCTTAATTAGCCTGCAGTGTCTGAACAATTAGTATCAAAATTCATAGATACTTTTTTCTTAGCATCACAATCAGAACCAACTGTTACTCATTCATCTTCCACAGTGTTCCTGGTAGTTATTGCTTTATACTTCCATAGCAGTGCAGCTCTTCAGGGGCTGAGTGTCACAAAAGGAAACAGACCTCTTGCTCCTCTTTTTAACTCTTAAGGGACAACTGCCTCATTTTCTGTACCGCCATTTAAGTAGCAGTAAATGAGTGTAGAAATCTTGATGTTATGATCTGATTATATCCCTATTAGTCCATCATGCTGACCTGCAGCCATTCAATGAAAAAAATGTATTTACAGGGGATAGCTAGTGAAAATGAAACCCCAGGATTATTTTCAGACATGGGCCTGAACAGAATCATAGAATAGTTGAGTTGGAAGGGATCTTAAAGCCCACTTAGTTCTAACTCCCCTGCTGTGGGCAGGGCTGCCACCCACCAGCTCAGGCTGCCCAGTGCCCTATCCAACCTGACCTTGAATGCCTCCAGTGATGGGGCATCCACAGCTTCTCTTGACAGCTGTGCCAGATCAGAGGATGCCCAGCTCTGGATGTGCAGAACGTGTGGCATTCAGTGGGAGTAGCAGAGCTCTCAGCCATTCCCAGGTGGGAGCTTCCAGCAAAGGCCTTTGCTTATCTGGGAAGCTGTGCTTCTGCTTGAAGTGCAACTTTATGAGCTCAAGTTCTTAGGAGGTGTATCTGTTATGCCTCTGTGTCAGCACTTAAGCATGCACCAGTCCTGTTGAGCTCCCTTTCTTCTGGAAGAAAAAGCCTACAGAATGCCACCAACTCTCTGCTGGCAGTTTCTGTTCCCTGCTGTGTTTCAGAGAGGGCTGTGGGACAAAGTAAATGTCCAGTATGATAGACCTCTGCCTGTTCTGAATGACAGGAGAAGGTCCCAGGTTCTTCTCAAAGTGCTGTTCCTGTTGGCAGAACATAAGTACAACCTACGCATAAATGCAGAGGTACAAGTAAGTTGCATTATTCTGCCACCTCTGAATTTCTTTGCTTTAGGTAAAACCCTTCCCACAATATCATTAGACCAGATGCTGTGCCCTGACCTTTCCTTTTGTTATTAGATATCAGCATGTTTGAGGTAGAACACATGGTAATAGTAGCATTTATCTGAAAAAAATCCATAGCTTCCTCTAACAAAAAAGTTATTTTCTGTGCAGCTTTCCAAGAATGAACTCTTAAAAAGAATAATATTCGCTATTTCAACAGTTCCTTATTAGTGAGAAGAAATGATTCCAAATTTAAAAGTGTTTAGAATATGTTGAAAGCAGATTTAGTGGACAATAAGAAATACAAGTAATTTATTACTGCTTTTCTGGTGCTAATTAGACAAGATACATTGTGATCTAATTTGTGATGAGATTATTATTTTCCAGTATTTTAACTGTCTCATTAGCTTAATGTTTAAGTAATAACTTGCTTCGGATAATGTATTTGGTGTTTGGTGTTCTGTCATTTCAAGTATATGAGGGAAATATTGTTTCTTTGTGTTTGTTGGAAGCTGTGATAATATACTGAAAATTGTCAGCAGCGATTGTATGAGTACTAGTCAAACTAAAACCTTTCTCGTGAAAGTGTGAATGTGCACATAGACTACCCTCTAAATCTCACAAATATATGGTTATATAAATAGATGGATTTGACTCTGCTGCTGCCCAGCAAGCTGCTTGATATTCACTCTGTTATCTAAGAATTTAGCTACATCAGTTTAGCAACTGCTTCTGCAAATCTTATTTCACGTGAACAGTTAATACTTCCTTTCTTGTATGAACAGAGACCAAAGTGTGTGTGTGTGGGGGGGGGGGGGGAGGGGGGGGGTAGGAAGAGATTGGAATACTTAAAATATCAAATTAAAGCTTTAACATTTTATTTTCTACTTTGGAAGAAAGGAGGGTGGGGGAGGGAGGGAGGGGAAGAAGAGGAGGAGGAAGAGGAATGGCTTGCTGTAAGTTTTATGTAGTCACTTTTTTTTTTTTTTTTTGAGTGGGAAATCCAGGACTTGGGCATTCTGACCCAGCAAATGGGCAGTGTGTGAATATGAAAACACACCTGAAACAGTCTTTCTTTCAGTATCTGCCTTTGAAATACATGTTTTAGATTTGTATAAATTTTGGTGTGGTTCACTCTATATTTTGTTTTTAATACTATGAATAGATGAAACAGTTTGTGCGAAAGGGCATGATTTTCTTTATAGTGAAATAATTATGATTTTGTTGAAACTGTGTGAAGCAAGTAAATTCAAAGCCACTTAGCTCAGTCTTCTATTTTTCAGACTTAGAGAACCTGAGATTGTACAGGGCTGGATGCACCTGTGGTGCAAACAGGGAAAGTGCCTGGACTGTACTGTAGTCCCCACAGTCTCCGCATCAAACTTGCTCTTTTTTGTAGGATGGCTTGTGATATTTAATTCTGAAGCTGAGCATTAATTTGTGAACAGATAGCCTTTATCATCCTGCATGCAACTGCATTTTCCTAATAGAATTCTTTACTTCAAAATATTAAATGATTGTTGTTGATTACTTATAAATTGAATAAATCAGACTGATGCTGTTATCAAAGAGGAACTGCACTATTATTACAGCAATATTGAATGATTGTCAGTTTTTCTTGCCACAAAGCAATCTACTTCTACTGTTAACAGTAAATAACCTGGGAATTTCTGTTTTGATTAGCTGCTACTGAAATAATACTGTTTCTCTCTCCCTCTGTCTCACACATGCAACCATCACATAATAGTGAATTTGATCTAGAGAAAGCCAAACTTGAGGTTGCAGTTACCCTCTAGACCTTAAAAATAAGCAAACCATACAAGGTGGTAACAAGGTTGTAATCTTTCAAAAACATATACACTGTTTTAACTTCACCTACTCATTCCACTTCTCTCAGCGAATAGAAGCTTTCAAAAGCAGAATCTGATACAAACTTGTAGTGCAGAGAATAATTCACACCTCTCTGTCCTCACGCTATTTGCATGAAAATGTGCATAAAGCCCTTCTGTGGAGTTATTCTAGCTTTTTATAACCACATTAGTATACTTTTAGTAAGGAATGAAAGCCAGAAGGTCTTAGTGAAATCAAATTCTAAACCTGCTTTGGTAGACATTGTACTTTGGTAGCAGAAAATATTAAAGGATAGACCGTGTAAAAGGGAAGATTCTGTTTCGCTAAATGTCTGCTTTTAGTGATTCCTGTTTTGTTCTTTAATCCTTCAAATTGAAAATCAATTATTTTTAATATATGTTAAATTTAAGCTGTTATTATTTTTGTTAGAACATAATTTTAAATATCATTTCCAGAATTGTGTATTCTTTATTGAATAATTTTATTAGGATTTTCTATATGAAAGAAACAAATTCTCATAAAGGAAATAAATGCCAATCAGATTAGGAGGGAAGGGAGGGGATTATGGAGAATTTGTTTTTAACTGAAATCTTTCTTTTTCATTCATCTGAAGTGGTGTTCGCAGATATGTTTGGCTGAAAAGACTAGATGCAAAAACTTTCTAGTCTAGTGCTCGTAATGAACTTCTCACATTTTTGAGTCTTAAAAAATGTTTTTGTTCAGCAAGACATACAATTTAGTTGTAATGCACTGAGGATATTTTGGAGCATGTGTAGTAAGCAGCAGATCTTTTCAGTGTTGGTAGGTGACTGAAAGCAGTACTTTGACCTGATTTTTAAATTAAATAAACTGAAATGGTGGCTTAGAGACATTTAGCCAGTCGAAGGCCAGCCAAATAGTGCTTTACATCCAATACATCCTCTTTTCCACAATAAAAATCCAAATGAAGACAATCTGCTCAGTCACATTCCTTATAATTATATCATTGTACGTATTTTCTTTATCTTCTTTTGAGCAGAACTAGGTCTAATTATTTTTCCTGTGTTCTAAATAATAGATATTTTTCATACATGGTTGATTTGGAGACAGTCTTAAGTTTCTTACCTTATTATTCTACCATATTCTTCAGGAAGCAATATGTACATCTAGTCTTCCATGACAAGGATGCAACTAAAGCATAAATTGAGTTTGTATGTATCAGAATACATCTAACTGAAATACAAGACAGATTTAGCACTTCCTATGTCAATCTCAATTCAGAAAACATGTTCATAAAAGGAACTATATAAAATTCAGGAATTAGTACTAACAAGATTGCCAAATAAAACATTGTGTTCTCTTATAATGAGTAACTGTGTGTACCTCTGAGTTTGGGACATTTGAGCCCAAATGTTTAAGTTAGCCAACTTAAGCAAATTTCTAAGGATAATACTATTTTGTTGCAGATTCAAAATAAGTGCTTCAGCTTCATGATATATCCCCAACTTTTCAGGGATTTTAGAACAGTTTGAATATGAGGCTGGACAGAGACTGAACGTTATGTTTCACCTGAACAGATAGATACTGGAAGTTGTGCTCTGATCTCATTTTTGCCAAGCACATCAGAGTGAAAGACATCTTCATGGCAAATGTGTTCTGTACCACAAGAATTTACAGAAGCAGAGGATGGAGTGGGTATGTGGTGGCTAGATGTTAGTAAAAATATAGGTTGAAGGTAGTCTTTGGAGAGAGACCAGGACACACATCAAAGCAGCACTGCCTTCTCTTCTACAGCTCCTGGGGGTGTACTCCCCGTGTTCATGGGCAGAGAAGCCAATCAGCCTGTAACCAAAACTCTTGAATTGTGACCTTGGAGATGCTTCTGCTACAATATGAACAGTGGTTTTTAAATAAGTTATTGTTCTCCCTATTTCCTTTTTTTTCTTTCCTTTTGTTCCTCCCTTTTCAGATGATTCCCTGCATTATTTTGGTCAATACAGCATCAGAAATGACTTTGATAGTGATTACCAAATAATCAAGAAAAGGAGAAAAATAGCTGATTGAAATCCTAGGAAATTCCAGTTTTTCTTCAATTTTGCAGTAAGCCAACTAGTTCAGGATTAGAATCCAACATTACAAAATCATTAGTCCAGTGAGCTCTTATTTGGATCTTTTTCTCCTTCTAGTTTGCCTGAAATTTAGTATCTTTTTCTTGTTTGAAAGTACTGCAAAATGAATGAGAATTATTGTTTGACAAGCCTCTCCCTGACATCAGTCCGAGTTGAAGGAGTGGAACTGTTGCTCCAGGTCTGTTGATACAGAAGTAAAGGAGAGAGGTGTAACACATACTAGCCAACATCAGTTTAACTGTACATCTATATTGGATTATAGCTTTGGTGGATGAAAAATGTTGTTGATATAAAATATACAGCTTTCTTTAAGGGTTGACATAGTGCTGCATATCGTACTGATTCAAAAACAATGATATAAGATCAATCTAGCATTTTATGTGGACTAGAAATTGGCTAACAAATGGATGTTTTAACCCCGACAAACAAACCGTTTGTATTGGTATCTTGTTGGAATCAGTTCTTCACTCTGCATTGCATAACGTTTTAATCAATGCGCCTGATAGAAATAAAATTGCTACTTGCGCTGTTTGATGCACACAAGTAATTGGAGGATTGATGAACAATGAACAACGTGGGTTATTCTTACAGGAAAAAAACAACAGTTCTTGGGTAATTGATAAACTGGATGTGAGCAAGCAATGAACATGAAGTACATTGTTCTTCAGTGAACAGGCATACTTCAAGGAACTTCTGAATGTCCTGTTCTAAAGTTCAACTCCCTACAGAATCATCCAAAAAGACTAACGTCCTCATTCTGAATTATTACGGTCTGTTTCTAACTTTGGTGCATAGTTGGTCTTATTTGTAGGTTTGAGTAGTTGTTGGGGATGGGTTAAGTTGATGGGGAGGAGGAGTCTGTTGAAGAACTGTTAAATCTCAAAAGTAGGTCAGGAGTACATCCTATGTGAAAGATGATTTCTTCAGTTGAACACTCTAATATACTCCTTCAGTTGTCTGCAGTTTATCTTCAGAAAAAGAAGCAATTATGCTTGTGTGATGTAAGTGCTAGTATGTGATCTGGAAGACAGAGGTTCGTGTCCTCGTTCTTTCTTTGCTTGACTTGTTGCTTAGCCTGTGTGTGTGTTAATTGTCTTCGTATAAAAGGGGAATAATTAGGTTTTTCTTTTTATCTTGCAGGGTGGTTTTAAGGATAAGTTTACTCTCATTTTTTATATTCAATGATGCTAGAGCAGTGGAAGCTATATTAATATATCATCTACCAATGATATTTTCTATGAAAAGCATTTGCAAATACTTTTCTTTCTGCTTTTAAAGCCTGGGTAATAGTTAGATTGTCACAGATTTTGTTTTTGTTTGTTTGTTTATTACTATTATTATTATTATTATTATTATTATTATTATTACTATTATTGTTATTATATGTCTTAAAGAGGAATTAGCAAGCAAACAAACCAGCAGAGACTAGTGGTCACTAGTACTGAGAAAGTTCTGCACCACTTGAAATATGCACTCAGTGTAGTTACATTTAAGCTAAAATTGTTAAACAGACTGGCATAATGCAAAATACAGAAAATAGATTTCAGGATCTTGAAGGAATGGAGGCCAGAAATTCAAATGCAGTAAAAAGAACTTAAAATGAACAAAAAAAGCTTTTTATCCTGTATTCCGTCCGTTTTCTTGTGCATTGCTTTTTGCTGTGGTCTTATGAGAAGGGTGCATCTCAAGAGGAGTGCTGTATTATGTAACTGAATAATACAAGTTGCTTGAGCATTTAAGAGCCCAATTAGTACAAGCAAATCCTCACTGTAAAAAGCTGTATTCTGTATTTAAACCACATGTATGTAATAACTGAATCTGAGCCAGAGCAGACTTTATCAAGAGAGCAGCAATGCAGTTGTTTGCCACGTGCTACATACACTAACAGAACTAAACACACTAAACAGTAAGATTAAACCATACTTACTTGGCCCATCTGTATATCGTGTTGCTAGGGCACAGAAAATCTATAAATATCCTGCTTTATTGTGAAACTTAAGTTATTGTAGCATTTTCATTAAAGGCTTTTCAGCTCAACAGTTTAACCCTTCTGTAGCACAGTGAATGTTTCACTAAATATTTTAATAGGGCTCCTGTCAGATAAACTGCCAACCATCTAATATTTGCTGAACTAATGTGTTTTAAATATATGCCTTAGGAAGGAATGTATGCTGGTTGATGCAAAATATCCTTGTTACTAATACAGTGGTATGTGCTGTAGGCTTGTGCTTCTGAGCGCACAAGGCTCGACTCACTGAGGCCTGAAGCTACTCCAGGAAAGACATAAGCAAACCCAGTGCTCTTTTCCCTCAAGATTCATCAAAGGATGAGTCATCTGTTAAAAACAGAGTAATCATCAGGCTGCTCTGCTTTTCTGCTGACTATTACTATTAGAACAAAGCCTGCAAGCAAAAAAAAAAAGAAAAAAGAAAGAAAAATACTTTAAAAAATGTGCCTTTGATCTCAGTCATGGGACTTAAGGCTGCTTTATGCTTTAAAGTTCTGCCATTGTTACTGTTTCAATCATAAGGTGGAAAACGTCATGCCATTAGCAGGCATAGCTCCAATGGCAAAACCAAGAGGCTTAGAGGCAGTTAATGATGCTGTCAAGAACGTCCCTTCCTGATGAAGTAATGTGTTCCATTCAAGGCACTGGTGTAAGCTCCAGTGCAAGGCCCTTTTCTTTTTCTTCTGAAAGCTATCCTCTCTTGAATGTGCATACTTAACTTCAGTGACCACTCTTATTAAATGATCAATGGTGAAATGACTACAATTTTACCTATCAGTGGATAGAGCAGAAGATAGCACCCATGAGAAAGCATGTGAAAAATGGGGATGAAGACCCTTAGCTAGCAGAGGTTAGTTGTGAAATAAACACCATGGAGTAATTACATGAAGTCATAGTCTAAGCAGTCTTAGAAAAATTCTGACAGGCCTTCTCTTCAAAAAAAGCTTCCTCTCACAGAAAAGGCAGTGTTCAGGAATTCCTCTGGCCCATGTCCTCAAGAAATCCTCCTGCACAGCAGACAGATGAGGGACATCAGAAGAGGAACCTTGGCACAGCATTTCTGTTACTAAGAGAGAGAAAGGCTAGATGGTGTTTGGCGGAGTTCTCTGAGGATTTTTAACATGAGTAATGTCATGAAGGGAGATATTAAAACTAAGTTATCTCAGCAAGACTTTTTTTAAAAAAGCCATCATTATGAATGAAGATAACTCTCACAGTTTAGGGCTTAGAACATTTTTCATGATTGCAGGTAATTTTTCAAATTCTATAAACAGGCTGGTAACCAAGATCAGTATTTCTTTTGTAATATACATTTAGGAGGTCTTTCAACATTGTGTTTAATCCATTTTTGTTTAAATTTGAAGCATAGCTTTCCAAAAATTGCCACAGGCAAATTAGCAAAGTGAATATACTTCCAAAAAGTGTATTTATTTAAGGTGCTACACACCAACTGTTGTTTTATGCTTTGTCATTGGAATCCGTATCTGGTATTGTAGATGTTGAGATAATCTTCAGGTACAGGAATATAGACCTTGCAGAAAATGATAACATCTGAGAACATTTCGTATGGTCCCCAAGTGATACCCATAAGCATCTCTTTGTTTTCTTAATTTCTCCCTTCCTCAACAAGCCTATCTCGTTTTCATCACATATTCTAATCTCAGGTACAAGGAGCAAGATCCAGAATTATCATATTGATTCTTCGCTCCCCCTTTCTAGATAGAGTGGTAAAACTACCATTACCATAGAAGAGTATATTCAAGTATTGTCTCCCAAAGTCTGTAAACTTCTTTTAATGAAGCAAATTAATTCTTCCTTCCTTCTTAATAGTTATTTTTGTTATGCCTTGCGCAGTTGATTCTCCTGCACTCTTCATATTTTCTATGCTATAGGAATGTAGAAGTTGTTGAGATGCTATTCACAGTCAAAATAGCCTGTTTTGGGGGAAGATAAGTCTTTCGAAGCAGCAAATCTAAGGCAACTTTCCTTTAATGATATCACATGCAGATTTCTAACTGAAATTACTGGTTACATCAGCAATTAGCAAAGACCCAACTATGACTTTTCTCCTTTTACCAGTGATGAAGTTCAATGTTAAAACTGGTGCCAATAATGTAACCTAATGATACAGTGTCATGAAAATTCTCATACCAGTAAGTCAGTATCGGATTGGTCAGGAGCTTGGATTCCTCCCGAGACAGTAACTTTCACTGAAGCTTAATTATGAACTGAAAATTAAATTAATGTCAGAAATACTTTCTTATTATTTGAACTTCCCCATTGTCATCTTGGCAGCAGGTTTTATTTCAGCCCTTTAAACACTCTGCATGGATGGGTGCCAACTGTGCAGGCTCCAAAGCAGCTCTCATTATAACCTAACCTACTGATAAGATGAAATAGCTGATCAAGTTTTATGGTTTTCAGATTAGTCAGTGGATGGTTTTTGAGGCAGGAAGGAGGGTAAAAAGTCCATGAAAGCTCTGTAAAGTCTCTCTTTTTTGATACATAGAGCACTCCAGATTCACCAGTCCTCTTTAACTTGGGCTGTATTATTCTGTGAGATGCTGGGGGGTAAGGCCAGTGCTCTAATTTAAAGCCCTCTCCTGAGAAAATGTTCTTGTTTCTACTAGCTATATTTCCCACTTGTATTTTGCTGCACAAACAAGATGTTTTCAAAATACAAGTATTTGTTTGACTTAAGAAGCATTTTGCTAAAAACGATGCAAATCTCCAATCAGCTTTTACCAGATTATTTTTTCCCTCAATTCTCTTCATGGTAATAATAAGAAAAAGACAAGAGAAAGTATTATTCCTTTGCTATTACTTGTGATAAGGCAGAATTTCCCAATGTAGATATACTTCGGGAGGAAAAAAAAGTTACAATAAAAATACAGTTGTCATGACCCTATTAAAATGGAATACAGGACAAATTGTGTTTATTGGAACATTAGTTAAGTCTGTCTCTCTCAAGGAAATTTGGTTGCCATTTTCTAGCTGGAATTTAGATTTCTACTTTTTTGTTTAGCTGAAATTCGTAAAATGCCGAGGATTCCCTGGGATGAAAGAAAAAAAAAAAAAAAAAAAAAAAAAGCACACCAAGCCAGCACTTCTTTCATTCTGTATCTACATTTTTAAGGCTTGCAAAACTTCTGATGCCAAACTCTAGTCAAATAATTTTCCTGAGGTTAAGAGCTTACTGTTATTCAATACATACTTTATGTTTTCTAAAATAAATACAGGCTTACAGTTTGCCTATGCTTATTACAGTGTTTATAGATGAACAGATTTGTCTCATTACAGCAAACCAAAATCAATATTCAGGCTATTTGTAATGTCAGAAAAGAGTAAAGACTTGTAAAATTGTTCAGGCAAAACTATAATATTTAACAGCATAGCTGTTAGAGCTATACCAGGAAGTATTAAGAGGTGGCTAGCATTAAAATTGTTGCCTGTAATAAATAGATTTAAAAAATCAATTAAAATGGAATAGTAACTTTTTTATTATTTTTTTTAAATGTTCCTCCTTGGTTAAAAATAAGTCAGCAATAAAATGTTACCTATGATATAATGTATGTCTTCACTAGTACTTCAGTCATTGGTATTTTGAAGAGATGCGTAGTTCTTGTTCTAAAGTGCTGAATAGATACTACTTACTGTGGAACACTGTGATCACACATTTCCTAAAGTAAACTGGGTTTTCCTTAATATTCGTGATAAAGAAGAACAGAGTTTTTCATGGAAACACTCCATTTTGTATTAGAGTGCCAGAGATTTGTATTTTTATCTGTAATGTTCTATCAGTACAGATTCAGTTTTTCATTTAGAAACAGGACACCAATTTATATGGTTAATGTCTTCTGAGCTGTTATGCTTTGCCCCTCAAGTATCTGAATAAGAGAGAGAACATAAAGGAATATCTCGATATCCATTAGCTAACAAGTGATTTATCTGCCATTTCACTGTAACTTACAGGCTTATATTTGTCAGCTGTTTCACAGTAATTCATATATTCAAAACATCTGTATCTTAAGGAATGTCTCCTACAATGTCGCATTTCCATCGAAAGAAATCAAAATTAATTTATAATAGGCTGGGTTCAGTGAGCGTAAGGAAAGGAGACATTAAACCACATGTAACATCTGCATTACGTTTTTTGGTTTTGTTTTTAATTGTGCTTTGTGGCATACTTAAACCTGCCCATAAAGAGTTGTAATTGCTCCTTGAAATAGTTTCTTACTTTTAGCCTTCAATATTAAACAAGACAGATACATTATTTGTTACAGCAAAAATGCAGCGTTTTATATTACATCACTGCTGGGAAATACATCTTCTCCTATGTAAGGAGATCTTTTTATAAAAGAGTCGTAGCGCAGTTTGTCATTCCCTGTTCACACCAGCTGAATGTAAAAGATTTTTCGCAAACAGGGAGTGTGATGGGGATTGAAATTTATCCCCTTCTAAATGCTTACGCAGCCATTTACTTGTCTTCCGTGTAATCTGAAATAAAGCCATTGTAAGAACTAAAACTCTATGAAGTAGGCTATGACATTTTTGTAGCTACAAATGCTGTTACTTTAAAATTCTGAGAATTGAAACTCTTCCAAAGTTCTTGCTCAGCACCCCACAATAAAGATGAAAATTGCTCATTTGTAACAATTCCAAATACCCCAGAGATATGTGTTTATTAGGCTTCTAAACTGCATTTGGTACTCAGTATACTTCAGGAGGTTATTAAGCATTTATTTAGCAATCTAGTTATGGAGTGAGACTGCGATAGCATGGACCTTGTACCAAACACAGTGCTCTGCGTTTTCAGCATGAGACTTCCAGCTAAAGCCCACGTTGTGGCTCTTAAGGCTCTGAGGCTGGGGCAAGCAGTTCCCTTCCAGCAGCGCAGACTTGTGCAGTACGACAAGTTTGTAGAGAGAAATCTTGAAAGCTTTGAAAATGCTCTCTGGTGGTGGTGGCGGTTGCTTATGTTGTTTGTTTTTAAACATCTGTGTCTGTGCAAAAATAATTAAATAAATAAAATAAAAAACAGAAATAAAAATTACAGCAAACAAACAAAAAGCAAACAATTAAATGAAACATGGTTCGCACTCTAGGCCGGCTGTCGTGAGTGTATGCCTCACTAATTTAAGTGAGTGGTACATGTGGGGTGAATACATCTTGTATTTGAGCCTGAGATACAGTTGCATTATTCTGTCTTCACCTTGTTTCCTCTCCCCTACAGTTTCCTTAGTCACACAAGGTCTTTTTCCTGATTGTTCTCCTTTCTAAGACAAAGTCAAATACTAAATCCTGTTATCAAAGAATTTCAGAATATGCTGAGTTGGAAGGGACCCCTAAAGATCATGGAGTTCAACTCCTGGCTCCACACAGACCATCCAAAAATCAGATCATATGTCTGAGAGAACTGTCTAAATACTGCTTGAACTCCAGCAAGCTCAGTGCTGTGATCACTGCCCCAGCCACTCTCTGGTGAAGAACCTTTTCCTGACATCCAACCTGACCCTCCCCTGTTGCAGCTCAATTGCCATTCTCCCAAGTTCTATCACTGGTCACATTGAATTATGAAGCTACAGCATTGTGAGATCTAATGCAAGCTGGGACAACCAAAGACATGTGTGTTAGCTGCTATGAGTTAACACTAAATATTGTGACTTCCATTTATGTCATTCATGCTCAAAAGGTGGAACCCTTCTCTGCAGATTGCCTCTTTGTGCTTACAGGTGGCTCTTGGCAACATGATATCATATGATTTCATTCAATTTCTGATGAGTTAGAGATTATCAGATATTCTGATGGTGTCAAGCAGCCAAACGACAGTATAGGGAAAGTCACAGGGTAATCCTTTAAATCCTGATGTGTTAAAGTATTGAAAACACATCTCAAGTATTTGTTCTTGTCCATCCCCTTCTAAACACAGAGTGAGCTCTGTCTAAAGAAACTGAAAGATATGGAAAGAATTTTGATGAAGATGCTAATCAGAAGGGTTCATAATCTAATTGTTTCTGTAACAGTGATACAAGTGTGAGGTACATCCCTCTGCAAGGACTATTGCCCAGCTGTGTCTGTGCTGTGCAGCAGAGATTTGCACCAGCTGCCGGTGAGTTGTTCCAAAGCTGGAGATAGCATGGTTGCACAGATACCTGAAGTAAGAAATCCTAACAGCACAGGGTGGCACCAGCCTCATGCTAACTCTGCCTCCTCCCCATCAAAGCTGGGGGCTGTAGTACATGACCATCCTGAATGCTCCATGCAAACATTTCTGGTTGACTTAGTACTGTCTTGTGGATCTCTTCACCACACCTCTTCATTTGAAGGCTTATCTTTCACTTGAACCCTATGAACATAAATCAGTGTTGACATTTCATTTCCCCTACCCCCGCTTACGTGGCTCCTTATGTGGGAGGCATTAATTTAGCCCAGGGTAATCAGTGGTGTTCCTGATATTTCCCACTCAACCATTTGAAAGCTTGTAAAAGCAACCACCACCAAGATGATGAAGAAGGGGAGTAGCACTGAGTTGAGAAAATAGAGTTGACAAGATACAGAAATAACGCTGCCTGAGGTTGAGCCATTAATGAGCAAAAGAAAACAAACCTCATCTACAAGAAGACCGCCTGTCACTTTGAATGTACTGTTATGAATATTTAAAAGAAAACATATAAAAAGTCTAGACATACCATTTTTCTCATCTGAAAATCAGAAACTAATAAATTGTTCTGTAGATAAATTATGTAAAAAGATGCCAGTTTTAAGGAAGGCAGTATGTTGCTAATTTGAAAGAGAAGAAAACCAAGAACAATTAGTATTTTGGACAAGAGTGCAAGAGTCCATGGGAAGTGAGAGTAACCTCTCACAAACTTAATTTTGTTTATTTTTTGTAAAGTGATAAAAGAACAAAGAAGTACTGTTGCTGGCTGTGCTGGGGAAGCTTTTCTTGCACTGATTTTTTTTTTTTTTCCAGTATGTGTCTGGCTAGAAATTAATTAATGTGACTAATATTAGGTGACCATCTCTCTCTCACAAAATAAAAAACCAAAAACTTGTAACAAAGACATCTCTGACACTGCAGTGAACAATTTTGGCAGCTGAAGCTGTGTTCAATCTATAAACAGGTTAGTAATATTTAATACTTCAATTTGTATGCAGGGAGATTTTCCTTTTTTTTTCTTTCTTTTTCCCTAACAATTCTATATTTAAGATTACTAGGGCTTCAGGCAGAACTGTTTGGGTAGTAAAGTAATAAACTAACACTAGAATACTGAGCAAAGAAAAAAAAATCCCATTACACTAACAGCAGCCAGCAGCAGTTAATGGTTTTCAGCTGTTGCAGATCTAATTGATCTTGTTGCTATAACAGAAAGCAGTTCTCTGTGATTCATATGCTTTTTTTACTGGAACATATTCTACTCCCTTGCTGTTTTTAAGCCTCACTAACTCTGATTTTTCCCTTTTCTTAAATGCCATTGCTAACAACACATTCTATTTAGAACTAATATTAGTCAAATAAAAATTCTGTTAGTCTGTGGAGACTTAAGTTTTCTCTCTTGATTAAAAGAAAAGGCCAAACTACTTAAATTCACTTGTGCAATTCTTAGACTTACTTATTCCCTGCTTTGAAGTGACACATCCACACTCATTAGCCCAGATTTATATGTACCTTGAAAGTCATATCTGCCATCAGCGTATCAGATGAGACTAAAATGTTGTAAGCATTTGCCCATCAATTGCAGTCCAGTGTCACAGCGTCTTCTTGGTTTCGTTTGTGGAGCTTCCATTGGTGCCAGAAGAGTCCAACACTTTCTGCAGAATGTGGTTTGACAGGTATGGCCAATAGAACTTCAGGTACCATTTAGAATATGCATGCAAGCATTTTTAACTTTTCTTTCTTAGAGAATTCATAAACTTCTGATGTAGTAGTTACTTCTTCACAGAGGCACTGCTTCGAATTATTTCAGTAGAATTTTAATGTTGTTATACTTGGAGAGTTGTTTACTTAGTGTGATTTTATTTTTTGACAAAAGGAAACAAAAGAAAAATGAGACCAGTGTGAAAAACAATAGAAACTTGCATTGGTAGTTTAAATTCTAACTTATTGAAGAAGAGAGTTTGTTTACTTCTTATGAAGGAGAGAACATACCAAAGAGGAATTTCTATTAAAAATGTTAGGATTTGCAATGGAATGGCAGAATATATATTTGGACATTATTCAGATTTCATCTTCATTTTGAGAGCCGTGTGTATTTCTAAGCAGACGCTGCTCTATGGAACAATTCTGCTCGCCAGTTATGTGTGAAAAGTCTTGGCTTCCAGCAGGTGTTGTGGCAGCATTTTTCCCTATATTACTGAAGTGAAATACTATGTATTAAGAAACTTGAAGCACCTTTCTCTGGAAAAAAATGGTTTTGAGGCTGTAAAAGTGGTGCATGGCTTGCTGTACTTCCTGCTCATTTCCTTTTGTTCTTATAAAGGCATCTATTGCTGTAGTGTAAGACAAAATATTTTCTAGCAGAAAACAAATGGGGAATATTTCCTTTCTTCCTTTTGTTGCTGAGTTGTTCTGATTTGTTGGTTTTCTTTCCTCCAAGGGTTGACACAGAGCCCCCTGAGAATTTTTAACATATGAGAGTAGATAACCTTGTTCTTTTGTTCGCTCATCCCTGCCCTATTCCAATTGCCTGGGGCTGTTTTCTGAATATTCCATTTCATATCCGTTTAGCACCTTCTCCATTCTTCTTTCTGCCTTGATTCATCAGTTCAGAATAATGTTACATCCAATGTATCAGCAGAAAGCATAACAAAGACCTTTCAGACATAATCTCATCAGTGTCGCATTGAAGGAAGAGTCCCTGAGAGCAAACCAGGGTTGTATAAACACAAATGAGAACACCGTTTCAGCCAAATGCCCAAGTTCAAATTTAGCATCTCCTAGAGGCCTTTTGCTTGTCAGAGACCTGACATTTCTTAGAAGATTATGCTGCTTCACCCGTGACAAGAAGCTGTTACCTTCGCATGCTGCCTCTCTGATGTCCGATACATTTCTCACAGAACCAGACACCATCCTGCCAGGGAAATATGGCAGCATATAGTTCAGAGTGCATCTTGGGCTACAAAAAGACTAAGAAACGCTAGTATGCACAGTTCAACATCAGAAATAGCTTTCCAATTTCTTAAATAGCTGTAATTTAAATAAACAAAAGAACAGCAGCATCTTGTCATCCTTGTTGAAGAAAATGACTTTTAACGAGAAGCTTATAAAGGAGCGTGTTTGCTCTTGTGAAAAAGAGGAACAAAGCCTCAGAAAATGAATTTTCATGGATCATAAATGATTTTTTAAGTCGCTCCTAGGTGTGAAACAATGTGCAGGCTTAAGAAACACCTTTATCCTGAACGTAGTATTTCCATTTTCCCATTCAAACGCTTTCATGAAGGGGTTTGTATTCAACAATTACTGTCAGGCAGGGTAGAGAAGAGTACCTAAAACAGCTGTGAAACTGTGTGAATGCAAATGCCCCATTTCCATGAGTAGTACACCATGTACCATTTGGAATGGCATGTGCATTTCTGAGAACCAGACTACTTTTAGAGTCACAGTTTATATGTGATCTTAGGAACGTGCTGTGTCACGTTTTAAATTTCAGTATTAAAACTTTATTGGTAAATACTGGCCTTTTGTTTCCACAAGGGAAAACAGAAGTACTTATTAGAATTTAACAGTAAAATAATAATTACAAGTTCATCTTCTTTGAGTTTTAGAAAGAACCCAGAAGATAATAATAGTGTAAGGTTTTCAGATGTACAACATTTTTAACAGAAAAAAATAAAATTAAAATTTACCTTGCAAATGACACAACAGCAAATAAAGTTTACACTAGAAACCAAAGCCATCTGGCAAATTAAGTGAAAATTAATGATTAAAGAAAATCTTACCGCGTTTGTAGTGCGTTTTCATCCATCTGTGCCCAATTATAAAAGAGTTGTCAAAGAAAGCAAGCCACTGGTGGTTAATTCCAAACTAATCCAGAAAGCCTGAAAATGTCCATCAATGCGTTTCTTACAGTTTCTAATCTCTGCAGGTTTCTGATAAGAGGAGCATTAAACTATAGTGTCATGAATCTTGGCTCTCACGTTTGAAACTAACAGAGATGTACTACCTGTGATCATTTTAGATTAAGGAAATACCATCTTTCAAAAGCACACTACTGATAGAATTTATAAAAGGAAAAAACTACATTCAGATCCATTTCTGTCATACACTGCCAACAAAGCAATCACAGTTAACAATATCTAGACTCTAAAGCTGTGACCTGAGCAGATAGTGCTGAAGTGCTGTGTTATATTGCAGGCAGTGCTGGGGAGGCAGTGTGCCCTGCAGTAGCTCCATGCCTTGTTGGGCTCAGAGGGGTTTGCTGCCCAGGGCACCTTGGTGCCTGATAGCTTAGGCTGGGAATGTGCAAATTTCCTGATGCTTCACCTTGTACCACCCTGCAGTTTCACACTTTAGTTGACTTCACAAGCACCTGCATAGACTTGCTCAGCATTCTACAAGCTGCAGACCAGCTGTATTTTGTTCTCTCTGCCAAGAGGATAGTGCTCTCTGTTTCAAAGGTAATAATCTTACTGTTAGTCTGAGCTCTAAGATTGTTTTCAAGTCAGGTCTAATTGTGACCACAAAGCTGTTGGGACCTCTGTCCATGCTTGCTCCATAATAGATAGCCTTCATTGGGAAGGCTGTCCGTGGTCTTTCTTTAGAAGAAGTGAGAAGACAGATACACCCAAAGAACAGTTTCATAGAAATGTCTGCTTTATAACTGCCCTTTTGAGCCCCCATTGAAATGGGAAACTGGTCCCTGTATGCTGATGTTAGCCTTTATGATACTCCTCCATAATGCAATTTAGACCTAACAGTACATGCACAATAGAAGAATTAGTGAGGAACAACCATAGGAAGGGCGAGTCTTTCCATCTGTTGCCTTCTTTTGCAGATGAGGAGTTGATGTCAGGGAAAGAATGACGAAAGGGTATTAGGTAATGACATAAACCAAGTCTCAGTGTGGATTCTTTAGTAGCTTGTAGGAAGGCATGAGCTTGCTTTTGAGCCTCTTTTGAATTAGGGGAACTGTTCTACCCTGGAGAGGGATCTGGAACTGTGAAAGGTTGGGAGCTGTGTCATGCTTCTCCATCTCTACCCTGTTCACTATCAACCTCCTGATGCTGTCTCTGAAGGCTCTGCTTTTTAGTCGTTCTCAGAGTCTTAGTGAAACTCCTTAATCTGACATGGTCTACATAAGAACAGATGAGACTTAAAAAGTTCTTGCGTATGAAGTATTTGTAGTTGTAAGCTGTCAAAACTCAGTGACATCTGCTTTCTTAAATGGGACCATATGAGGTCGGTCCACCCATTCCTTTTAAATAATGCACTTGAATTAACCCGTTACACTTTTCTGATAGCAGACAGCATAAATCAACACTATGTAATCATAACATTTACAGACATCTCAACATCCTTCACATCTAGTATATTCAAATTGTCTACTCAGAGACTGTAGTTTGACATATAATTGTTTTTGGACGCAGTTCAGGCTTATACAGCCCTTGTAACTCCTTGGTTGTGTGGTAGAAGTATTTGTGCAGCCATGCAGTGAACCAAATCAGGGAGCTGAGCCAAGTTAGAGGGGAAAAAAAAAAAAAAAAAATTTATTAATAAGGTTATTTTTGAGCTAGATCAGTTCCCTGTACTAGTAAACTGGAGGCAACAACAACAAAAAAAAAAAAAAAAAAGGAGGGAAAACTGAGAACTTATGCCAGCATACCATTGAAAGAAAGGTTATTTCCAGCCATGTTTTAATGTATATTTCCAATGGGGCATAGAAGAGTGCCACATCTAAATACTAACATTAAGTGGTAATTCAGGAAAGCTCTTTGTTATTGTCAAAGGAGAAATCGGTATATTTAATTTTTTAATGCAGAATGCAGAACTCATTTTTAAACTTGTCTGTCCAATTCTTTGGTAAACATAATTACTGTTTTGGGTGCGGGAGGAGTTAAATTTATTGTTATGATTCAGGAATGGCTGATAATGCTATTTTAATACTGCAAATTGGATTCCGGTTCAAGTGGAAAACCCAAACATATCTGCAGGGGCTAGTTACACCTCAGTTATACCTGTATATTCTTATTCTCAATTATATCTGTGTATTTCTACTGTCCCCCACTACATCCTGGTCACCAATTTGAAAGAAATGAATTTGATGTATGGACCACTCACTGGATAAGGAATTGGCTGGATGATCTCACTGAGAGAGTTGTAGTCAGTGGCTCAGTGTCCAAGTGGAGACCAGTGACAGTGGCATTCCTAAGGAATTGATGCTGAGACTGGTGCTATTTAAAATCTTTGTAAGCGACATAGGCAGTGGAATCAAGTGCACCCTCAGCAAGTATGTATACGACACCAAGCTGAGTGGTGCAGTTGACAAGCTAGAGGGAAGAGGGACCATCCAGATGGACCTGGACATAGGTGAGAGGTGAGCCCATGCCAAACTCATGACATTCAACAAGGCCAAGTGCATCTTGGGTCCCGCATCTGGGTTGGGGCAATCCCAAGCACAGATTCGGGCAGTGTGCGCTTGCAGTTCAGAAGGCCAACCGTATCCTGGGTTGCATCAAGAGAAGCATGACCAGCAGATTGAGGGAGGTGTTTCTGCTTCTCTATTCTACTCTAGTGAGACACCCATATGGAGTACTGTGTCTAGTTCTGGGGCTCCCAATACAAGAAGTGCACTGAGCTATTGGAGAAGGTCCAGAGGAGAGCCACTAAGATGATCAGAAGGCTGGAGCACATCACCTATGGGGACAAGCTAAGAGAATAGGAGCTCTTCATCTGTGAGGAAAGGAGGCTCCAGGGGGGCCTTGTGGTGGCCTTCCAGTACCTGAAAGAGGCCTACGTGAAAGTTAGGGAAGGACTTTTTATAAGGATGTGCGGCAATAAGATGAGGGGAATTAGCTTTAAACTAGAAGAGGGCAGATTTAGACTAGATATTAGAAATAAATTCTTTACTAAGAGGATGGTGAGACACTGGAACAGGTTTCCTGGAAAAGTTGTGTATGCCCCCTCCCTGGAGGCATTCAAGGCCAGGATGGATGGGGGCTGGAGCAACCGGATCTAGTGGGAGGTGTCCATGCCTAGTGCAGAGGGGTTGGAACTAGATGATTTTAATGTCCCTTCCAACCTAAACCATTCTGTGATTCTATTTCCTTCAGTGGTGCTGATAAAAATGTAATTTAGGGCAAAATTTTGTCTGTCAAATTTCAGTAATAGGCTAATATGCAAAGTACTTATTACTGCCTATCTTTTTAAATGATCTATTCCAATAATAGCTTCATGCATTTATTTTATTTTCAAGCCCTCCAGGGATTTCTCTTGTGCATCACTTCCAGTATTTCTGTAGGCATATGTAATAGTAAACAAGGAAATCCTGTGGTGGTTTAGAAGTCCTAAAAAATAATTTCAAATAAAAATTATCTTTTCTGTATACCAGCAGCATTTTTGAATGCAATATGCATCCTGTGAACATACAGAATTGACCTGATACATTATGTGTAAAATGTCATTTACATTAATTGAATTTAAAGATCAGGCCAGTTTTGATTGGAAGTCCTGGGGTCATGGATGTATCTTTTACAAAGTCAAAAACTTCTTTTTCCTACCGAGATTCCTAACAGCATTAGAGTTCTTTTGAAAGTCAATTTATTTAATATGCAAACAAAAAACAAAATAAGAAAGAAAGTAGGAAAAACATTTGTTTCTTTCTTGAAGATACTCCTTGAATGCACGCTTTTCTAAAATATAAAATGGGATGGAAACTTTCCATTAGCACACTCAGTTTCCAGTTTAAAGTTACTAGCCTTAGAAACAAGAGCTCTGTGGTATTTCTGAAGTAACTCACCTATATAATGTTGCCTGCTAGAAATTCATTTGTTCTCTAAGCTATTCCTTTTCTAAACCTGTCTGGTGGGAAGGACTAACACATGCTAGCTATTATATGATGAAATCATCACCCTTCCAAGACTCATATTAAAAATCAGGAAAGACCTGCAAAATCTGTACCATTTTTCCTCAAATTATTACAGCCAATTTTCAGTAAGAAATGCCAACACTTGGAAACAGAAGCAATGCTCAGCACAGATTCTGTATGTCAGCCTGCCTGTTTGTTTATGCATAAGTTATCTATGTATTATATGTAAGAGTGAATAAGTATTAATTCATTCCTATATAATGCTATCTATCTATCTATCTACAAACATAAAGAGTTTTGTCTTACATTTCTTTTTGGAGTGGGGGAAACTAGAACATATTACTGCTTCCTGAAAAATAAATAAGAAATTGCTAAAGCAGCCACGGTAATATCAAGCCAGAGGCAAACTTGTATCTTGTACAGCAATATGATATTCTAGTTGTATGACTGTTTAATATCTTTTAAACCACCCTTGGGCAGGACCCTACTGTAAACAAGAGGTCGAGTTTGACTTGAAACATCCTTTTAAAAATAGCACTAATAAATAAACATTCTGTCTTCACACGTTTTGCTGCCAGGGATTCTCCATTTCTAAACGTATGAGTGTAATGATTTGCAAAGGTTTTTTTTTTAGTTTTTTTCATAAACACGAATTCTTCATTTTCCATTTCTTTAATTCTTTAAAATTAAAACTTCAATTTTATTTTATAATTATATGCTGTCGTTTTAATAAAGGCTTTCTTTGAAATCAATTCTGTTCAATTTTCTGCCTGGCAGAGCTATATAAATCAATAATAGTAATATTAGATAATATTAGAAGAGTATGAGTCTGATTATTAAGAGCCAAAGTAAAAGGCTGTATGTAGGAAATTCTTTGCAAACAGCAAGTTGCACTGACTCAAGAAAAGGCAGTGTGATGTGCAGCAGTGAATGCTTCAGTGATACTTTATCTGTGAACTATTTATTTAAGTGTAATCTTCAGCTCTTTTCTCTTTGCTGCTTTGATTTCCTTGTAGCAGCTGCTCACTCTTCACTGCTAGGCTTGGTTTGCTCTGGCATTCGCCACCACAGGGCTGTTGTCTCTGGATTGCTTGCTGTGTTGCACGGAAGATCCTTAAGAAGAGAAACTTGCAATGAGGTTTAAAAACAAACAAACAAAAACAAACAAACAAACAAACAAAAACTTCTGGAGCTGAGTTGTGTCACTCCTTGTTATATCCCAGGCTCTGTTTTCACAACTGTCCAAACCTTGTCTCCATTCAGTGGTATTTCTATGCAAACAACCAGGGGTCTCCTTGGAGTCCATCAGTTTCTGTGGACTCCATGAGTAACTGAACGAGGAATTCTTAGTGTGGAGTTCCACCACAACTGTCTCTGAATTAAAAACATATTTGCTGAACAGCAAGTCCAGCAATGTATTCAGTTAAAGGAATTTGTGAACAACCTGAGATTCTGTTGATGCAGTGTTTGATAGAAAGCACAGTTTGCTAGACTTCAGAAGTGACAAGATTTATCTCCATGTTATTTGATACGTAATTTGTGATTGATTTGGCCTTGTTTGCAACATTTTTTTTTCTCTAAGCTGTACTACTGTTTATCTTCATTATAACTTTTCCCTCTGGAGAAAACACCTGCATGGATACACAATGCTAACAAATCTTTCCATATTACTGTGAGATTATTTTTCTCTGTGTCTGTACATGCACTGTGCTCAGGAGATACGTAGACCCTTTAAAAACTCAACCTTTGCTTAAGAAGAGTAAAATGTCTAATTCTGATGACTGTGGACAAAACCAAAAGAATGTGCGAGCCTGTACTGTGTCCCTCAGCAAGTTTGCTGTTGATACAAAGCTGGGAGGAGTGTCTGATACACCAGAAGACTGTGCTGCCTTTCTGTGAGACTTGGACACACTGGAGAGTTGGGCAGAGAGGAACCCAATAAGGTTCCACAAGGGCAAGTGTAAAGTCCTACACCCTGGCAGAAATAACAGTGTGCATCAGTGCAGTTTAGGGGATGACCTGCTGGAAAGGAGCTCTGCAGAGAAGGACCTGGGTGTCCTGGTGGACAACAGATTGACCCTGAGCCAGCAGTGTGCCCATGTGGCCAGGAAGGCCCATAGTGTCCTAGGGGGTGTTAGAAAGAGCGTGACCAGTGGGTTGAGGGAGGTGATCCCCCTCTACTCTGCCTGACTGAGGCTGCAGATGGAGTTTTCAGTTCAAGAAAAGGAACTACTAGAGGGAGTCCAGTGGAGGGCCTCAAAGAAGATGAGGGGCCTGGAGCATCTCCCTAATGAGGAATGCCTCAGATACCTGGGACCATTCCACCTGGAGAAGGCTGAGAGGGCATCTTATCAGTGCTCATAAATACCTGAAGTGCGTAAGCCAAGTGGTGGGGGATAGGCTCTTTCCAGGTGCCCAGTGATAGAACAAGGGGCAATGGACATAAATTGGAACATAGAAAGTTGCAAAAACTTCTTTCCTGTGAGAATGACAGAGCACTGAAACAGGATGCCCAGCATGGAAGAAGTAGATATGTCTCTCTTACAGTAGCATATATGACACTGCTGTCAAAATCAATGAGAACTGCCATAGAATTCAGTGAATTCTGTGTTGCTGTCACTTCGCATAAGTATTACTGGCCCTGTGATGCTGTTATTTCTTATCGGGTCACAAAAGACCATGGTAGCATGTAAGATCCTCTGTGTATTAATGGTACAGTGACTACAGAGTAGTTTCATTGAAAGACCTTTTAATTCCACTGCTGGAAGTAGAAAAGAATTTCTTGAACAGCTGCTGGAGGTTCCTTCCTGAGCAATGTTTCCAAACTTGTACTGGATCTTTTTGAAAGATGTAGCAATACTTCTTCAGAATGAATTTTCTCTCTCGTACTCTGTGCATGAAGAATGCAAAAGCTGTCTCAGTGTGGACAATTGCAGTGTTTTTAAAGGATCCTCAGCACACAGAATATTCAGCACTGTGTGCCCACATTGTTATTTTTGACTGTAATTTTTGTGACAGAGTGGAACCATAAGATAAATTTCAGTTATGATGCATGTTTGACTGCCTCACTTTCACTCTCCTCAGTAGTCATTTTGATTTGATATCTAGAAGTATCATGGTGCAAGATAAATAGCTGTCCTAGTGTCATTTATTTTCTCCTGTACCTATATGCATTTTCCAAAACAAATCTAAAATGCTTTTGTCTTACTTTACCTCACTGAGTGGTCTAAGAACCAAAATTTTGTGAGCCATAAGAAGCTTTATCTATAGAGCTGAAAGTTCTGTTTGCTAGTATGACAGGACATTCTTTTCAATTCCTGGTTGGTTCTGTGTTATTGGATGTTAAAACTATAGTGCCATGACTTATAGGGAATATATTTTAATAACTTTCACGGGTTTTTGAAATATATTCATTATCATTTTATTCTCCCTTTAAGGCTTATAAAGTCGACCTCATGATAATAAAATCAAGTGACTTTACATGTAGGTATTTTAGAAATAACAGTAAAAAAGTAAAATGCTAGCACGGATCTAAAATATATTCTCCAAAATATGTTATAAATATGATAAATGTTGGTGCAAAATAGAGGTACTATGAGCACTCTCTTGAGATGACCTACATTAAAATAAGGCAATATCACAAAGTTCATATATAATAAAACCTTAGTCATGCAATTCATTAGAAGAAATGTAACAATTTATAGCTGCAGGATTGTGTTACACTGATATGTGTGTATCTAACTTTAGTTATAGGCTACCAAGCTTTATTTTCCAATAAGACCTGTTCTGTCTTTAGCCTTCATCACAGCTGCATCTAGTATATGAAGTACTTACTTTATTTTCATCAAAAATAACAGATTTTTGAATAATTTAATAATTTTGATATTAAATTTGACTTGCATTTTGAAATGAGTTATTGTTTTTTGATGAATCATTATTTCTTTAGCTCAGTTGTTCAATCTTTGCTATGTATTTGTGTGCTGAGGATTTGCACTTAATTGGAATTTCACATTAATAAAAGTAGGGTAGAAATGATGTCATAAGAAATGTGTGGATCACGTTTGCTTGCACATAATTGCTTCAGTATTTTGATTTTCACATTCTGATGTGCCATTTCCACCTACTTACCTCTAGTTGCTTCATTTTACGTAAAGCCTAACTTCAATGCTTAGAATATTAAGAATACATATTAATAAACTATGCACTTTTGAAGAGAGTTATGAAATGTATTCCCTGAGGGCCAGTGATAACCGGGAGATTCAGGATCCACAGATTATTTCTAACCGTCAATCTTAATAGATGTTTTAATTCAAAAAGTTAGGTACTCAGGCCTCTGTGTTCATAGCTACCTGCCTAAAGAAGTGGATGCACCTCCATATTTTTCCTTCATTCCTTAATTTATCGGTGTTCCTGGGTAGGAACAGGTAGCTTTTTAGTAACTTCATGGCTGCTTCACTCTATAGATTCACTCCATAATTTTTTATTTTTTTTTTTTTAATAAGGAAGAAGGGAATTCATACATGTCAATCCAGATGAAAGATGCTAGGAAAAGATAAAAGGCAGAAAAAGAAAGTAAAAGAGAATGAATGGCTAGCTTTTAAAGAAGGTTATGTCAGATGGAGGCTTACTAGGAAGTCCTAGTAGCATGGAAGATACAAGTGCTGATCAAAACTAAGCTCAAGAAGGGAAAGAAAAGCAAAAATGAGAGACTTCACAAACTGAGAGAAGTCTCACCAAAAAAAAAGTTTCCTAAAGCACTCAATTGCTCATGCTCTGTAAGTAATGAATATAGTAGAATCTGATTACTGAGCTCCAGCTAAAGGAGACACAGAAGTAGAAAAAGGAGCCATTGCACTCTGGTGTGAAGGGAAAGAAAGAGTTGACAGGATAGACTGCAGAACTGACAAAAGAGTATAGATAGAGACAGAAAGGCAAGCAAAATGAAAGCTTTACTTTGGAGACAGCAGTCATGAGATACTAAGAAAAGGAGAGGATACTGAGTTTGCAAGATTGAAGAGATAGTACTGCATTAGATAAGGTAAACTGAATGAAGAAGAGTGTGGAGGAAAAGATATACAGTGGAATGACCATACAGAGAGAAGAGAGGAAAATTCAAAGCTTATCTCTTTCCTGAGGTTTAAAGGCACGGAGGAAAAAGCAAAAAAAAGAGTAAAGCACATTCTTTTGTCAAATTCAGGTGATGCTGAGACATAACAAAGTTTGTTGTTGTTGCTCTGAGAAAGTGCAGGTTAATCTGTATGTGGCATCATTTCTGACAGTGGTAAGAACAGTGCATCCAGGTAGTTTTGCTTTATCTCATGAAAATTGGAGGTATGGGTTATGGGCTTGCTGACTGAATGATGGATAGTTTCATCATTATTAGTTCAGTACATATAGTTTTCTACCATATTCATTTTTTGATGTATGTTTGCTTTAAGATTACAAGATAATAAATTAATTACTCAACTAACAAATGAAGTACAGAAGTCATCACAGTGGATTGGTTAGCTGTTTTATTTGTGGGTTCTGGTCATTACAGTGATTTAAATGGCATCTTCAGTTTAGCAAGCATGCTAAATACAGAGGTACAGAGCAGAAGTGAGAAATGCTTTAGTTGAAAAACAAAATTTACTTTGTGATTTAATATTAATCAACCATTGCTAATGTGCTATAAAATACTACTTTAGGTAGATACTGATTTCCATTATTAAAGTTAATGGTCTTAGTTTCCTCATCTGCCTTATTCCAATATATTAAGCATGCAGACCCCATAATTTAATTATCACCTGTTAATATTGGTTCTAAATTCATTTTTGTGCTTTTGGGCTGAAGCTGCAATGATGAGCCAATTAAAAAACATTATCTGGCTGCTCAAAGCATCACATTTGTAGTTATGCTTAATAGTACATGATTCTGCAGGGACTTCCAAGATGGAACATGCTGCTCTAATGCCTTTAGGGATTAGCTAAACAAAAGGAAAAACGTAAAGAAAATTTTAAATATTTTCTCTTCTGCAGGATTGTAATTTTCAGATCTCTTCCTGTATGTTACAGTTTTCCTGGAAGCCAATTTACATAGCTGTAAAAGTGTACTGTGTAGCTGAATTACAAGGGAGACTCGAATGAGATCCTGGATTTTCTTTAAATCCCACAGGAAGAATTTGGTTCAAGAATGTACATAAGGTACTAATTGCAAGGATCATGTTAGATAGCTACTGTTTGAATGAGAGTGGTGAACTAATAAAGTACAGTACATCGTGACCTCAGAGAGTTGGTAATGAAAAAAGGAGCATTTAATTTATGTAGGTGTTCTCAAAACAACTTGAAGGGACAATAGCTACATATTGTACCCATCTCATTATATTGTTTATTAACACAAAAGACTCCTTTTTCTCTTACGTTATCAGCTTGCTGCTGACAGGGAATTTCCAGTGCAGGTGTTTCCAGTTCTAAATTTGTGCTTTTATAATGGCTCAGCGAGAAATGGCTGATGTGGATGATGCATCATAAAATTTGATGATGGAATATACGCGTTTGGTATAAAAACATATAATTTTGTTTTATTTGTCAGACTGTGATATAAAATTCCCATCTCTTTGTGCAGTTTAGTGACCACTTGGCAGAATATAGATGTTACACTGTTTGATCTCCTGTCACTGTACCATCCTTTGTAAACACAATAACAGATCTTAAAGTTTCTTGAGGAGTCAGTGGAGAATCTTCCTCTATAGAAAAAAAGCTCTCGCCTGAAGTTCAGTTCTCCTAGTATGTTTTTTTAGGGGTCTTTTCTTTTGCTTCTGGTATAACGGACGAATACCCCTCAGCCTCTGATTTATATGAGGCACTGCTGTATTAGGGACTTGAAATTGACTTTTCTAAGACCAATTTCTCAAGTAAATCACAAGTCATGCCTTGGGACCCTGCTGCGATTCCAGGCATCAGCATGGAAATATCCTGTTATTAGCCACTTAAAACTAACCGAAAGTGGAATTACTGTTGAACATCTTCAGCCAGGTTTTAAATGAGCTTGGAGCTTTTCAGGGGAAGAGAAAGCTGCCAAATAAAAAGCTAGAAGCAGCTGAAGTCTGAGGAAATTCTCCAGCTGATACGTGTGCATGTTTGGGTGCTGTTTTGCTTTGGTTTGCTGCCTTTCTGCTTATAATTTTTTTGCTATTGTATTATGGGCATGTGTTCTTTTGTCAGTGAAAGCTATTAAGAACAGAACAGGAACCCTGCTGTGTCTTAAAATTAAAACTGAGGAAAAAAAGGCTCAGGGACAAGGAATAAAAAAAATTAAAAAATAATAATTAAAAAAAAAACAGTGCAGATAAGAAATAAATGTAAATTAAGTGATAAGGTTTATTTTGGCCACAAATGGCAAAATAAATAAGGTACGCCATTCTTAGAGATGCTTCTGCTTTTTTGGGTTGGTCTGGGCAACTGTATAGTTTGCTTTTCTCTTGAAATGAGATGAACACCACTCTGCTATCTGTCCGTATGTTCACTGGCCTGTTTTACAAGTTTCAACAGCAGAGCTGAGCTGCTGATTAGCTCCCTTCACTTCTCACCTGCCTGGGGAAACTCTGCAGCATTAACTGGAGAAAGTCATGTTCATTTGGCTAACATTTGCTAGCCAATCTGTGCACATGTAGATAACCGTGCCCTAAAATATTTGGATGAAAATTAGAAGAAGTCTAAAAGTTAAATGCTGGGCAGGCTGAGGAGAAGTTGAGAGATGCTGACAGTATTTCACTGAAGCAAAGAGAAACTGTTTTTGGAGTGTATAAGGCATATCAGGAAGGATAAAGTTTTCTTCATATCCACTGTTCACATAATGACTTCGCTTTTTCTAATATTTAGATCTAAAGATACCTTTCAGTGTAAACTGCAGAATTACATTGTGATAAGTCACTTATAAAAATTTTGATTTGCTTCAAGGACCGGAGTAATTTTTTGTATATAAATACGCAGAGTATTATTAGTATTTTCATCAATCACTGTGACAAGTGAGTGTGTTTTATGTCTTTATTAGTAAGTTGCCAAGACAAATTGACAAATCTGTAATGATCATAGGCCTAGCAGTTGACTCTAGCAACTGAAAGGCAAGCTGAAGCTTAGAGTGAACCTCTGCTATTGTCACTTCAATACGTAGACATGTATTTCACTTTTCTCCATAGTTTCATTAGTTGAGCGAATCTAAGATAATTAAATGATTTTATTCTGATGTAACAATTTCATCTCATTATGCAAGAGTACATTCATTTCTTCAGAATCACAGATTTCTGCACATACCTGTGTCTGTTACGAAATTTCAGCATATATACAGATTTTTATATATATATTTGTAGTGGACATGGGATTATATACTGGATTAACTGAGTTATCTCCTTTAGAAGAGGCACACACTCTTGGTTCAGATAATGTTTGAAGGCCTGGCCTGTCCAGAAATTATATATTATTTAGCTATATGTTTTGTATTTTTTTAGTAACTGTTTTGTTATTTGATATAATAAAATGTAATGTGTTCTGGTGAATGAAAGCATGTTACCCACCTGAATAAAGATCACAGGCTCTGTGTATGCTATTCAGGTTTAGATAAAGCTCCAAATATACTTTCAAGGCTTGTACTAGAGCTGCATTAAATTAATTTGCATTCTGGTGGTACCAACCAGCTTTGGCTGAAAAGCTTTACTTTACATGTTGAGTAATAATAAAAGTATTTTGCTCTGTATGAAAAATGAATTCTTTTCTAATGAAGAGAAATAACTCTGATTAAAAAAATATCTTTGCTGAAAATTTAAAATTGGATTAAAGTTAAGATCTCTAGCATTTGTGTCATTATTTACTTAATTACTTTATTTTGGTTAGCCTTAATAATGGAATGGCAAGCTCTTTCCATTGAGTTAATATCAGAGCATTTCCAACAGGCTATTTTAAAAGGAATTATATTGTTGTTAAACTAAATTATTGAGTGCTTATCTTTCCCGTTGTGTTTATATAAATGTTGTACAGACAGTACAACAGTTTAAGCTACTCTTTATTAGAGCCATGTATCTTGAGAAATTACTTAAGCTGCCGTGAATCTTTTACATGAGGAAGCAGTATTTTGTTGCTCTTGAATTAGAGCATTGACTGGCTAATCCCTTTTCAACAGTGGCATATTAACTGTCCACCTTTTTAAATACTTAAAATATTCAGACAACATTATGGAAATACTCAGTTAGAAATCCAAATATTACATGAGGTTGTGAAGCTTCCTTCTCCCTCCCATAATACGACTCATAAGTGAGACAATAACTCCATTTAAAAATTGTGAGAAGTTATTTATATTTTGAGATATAGATAACACAAAAATCTATGATACTGAGACAAAAAGAAATAGTACTGGAAACTGCCACTCATCATATTTTAGTTCTGTGTAAATTACTTAGCTTGGATTATGAGATGAACTGACTACTTTTAATAGGGAGCCAGATTTAAAAGCCAAGCATGCCCACTGGATGCAGAGCACTTCCAGCTTGTACCCTTTAGACGTCAATAGCTTGTGACACAAAATCTGACCTTAAACTGCATGACTGTAATTCTGTTGTGGGTACTAAAAATATGACTGTGCTCTTATGCCTAATTAAGGTTTTATAAATGGCTATTTGAAATATAAGTATAGTTTAAAATAATAAAAAGGAAAAACTTATAGCTGTTTAAAAGAAGTTAAATCACTGTGTAAGCTGTGGTGCATCTATGTGCAAACAGCCTTTTAGGGACGTGAGGGTTTCACTTAAGCCAGTAGATATACTGGGTTTGAATAAACTTCAGATATCACCAAATCCAGTCCTCTGTCGTGGCACACGATAGACTTTTCCACAGGCTGATTATGTTCACCTATTAGATTTTCATTCCTTAAACTCCCTTTAGGAAGATTGCTGTAGGACCTTTCTCCTGTACTGAAAATTGCTAACCTTCATTAAATTTCCATCCTTAATTTATTCAAGTCCAGTTTTTACCTGTTTGTTCTAATACCAACGTTATGTTTTATATTTAACTAATCTTTTGCCCCCAGTGCATTTGCTTCCAGGAATCATCTTTCTTCTTGGCCTTTATATTTCAGTGTAATAAAAAATGTCCCTTCAGTCTCCTCCCATAAGATTGCTTAATACTTGATCTCTGTAATAATCCTATTCAGCACCTGTTCAGATTTAAATTCATCTTTTTTTTTTTTTTGAACTTGTATAACCAAAATTATACAAAATACTTCAGATGAGGTCTCACTACAAGCTACACAATTGTATGAATACTCCCCCTTCTTTATCAAAATACCTTGCACTGCCCTTTTCATGATCAGATTCAATTAAATGGCTCATAGTCATCCTGTGACTGACTAAAATAGGCTGCTATTTCCAACTAATGAGATCCCAGTATAAATCAGAAATTCTCGTTATTAGTCCCATGTGCCCTTTGGACTATTACATTCAACCCACTTCTGTTTTTGGGGTCTTTGAAATCATGCATTTCCCCCACAGGACATTCAAATCCTCCTCTAGGGTCACTCTACTTCATGACTTGGATCCCCAACAAACTGTATTAGTGGATCTTTATTTTCATTTCCCAGGTAATAAGCTAAAATATCAAATAAAATGGGTCCCAAACTATAGAGCCAGTATTTTTCAGTAGAATTTCATCATCTTTGTGAGGTAATGATAGTAATGCCGCCTAAGTGACCCAGGAGGCAATTTCTTTTTTAATACAGTACACATCCCTGTGAATCCGTTCTTCATACTTCTGAGCTCATTATTTTAAACCCAAATATTCAGTACTTGAAACTTAAACCTGGTGTTTCAGAAATTGCAAGGTCATGTCTGATATAAAGATGTTCTCTAAGAGCAGAGCAGTCTGTCCAGATTTTCACCAAACACCATGCAGGTTAGATAAATGGGCCTCTGTGGATGCAGCATTTGGCAGATTAGATGCCTGTTATCTGTTCTCTCCACCCGCTAACATATTGCTAATTAGGTTTGAGAGTGAGGTGAAATGATTCATTTCAGCAAAACAGTGAGTGTCTTTAGTAAATCCTTAGTCTACTTCAGTTCCTATCCACTTGAGAGAGAAAAGGAAAAAAAGTGAAAAATGTTTCTGAGATTGTGCCTGTATTTTTACATTTGTTTCTTTCCTATCCTTATTTCTAAAAGTCCTTAGATTATCATTTGAATGAGACATTCATGTCAATTAGCAGTATATGCAGAAAAAATTCCAGTTAGCTAATAACCATACACTGGCAATGTGAACAAAGATGTACTCAACAGAAATTTTCCATGTATTTGTTTAAATAAAATGGTGAGATGGCTGGATTGTCGTAACGTAGTACAGAAGATGACTTCTTGGTATGTAGGAAATACAAGTACACAGTCAACTACCCATAAATCTGACATTCCTGAACTTTCAAGCACTTGATTCTTCAACTTAATTAGGATTCTTTGAATACTGGTGTCTCTTTTTTTTTGTTTCTTTTTGCCTTTGTATGATACTGCGTTGTTGAGTTCTTTCTATAGCATCTCCTGTGACAGTTCCTCTTCCTTCATTTTCATCACAGCCATAATTGTGATGAGTATGTCACATCTAACGATCTGTCAGTATGCCAGCTCCTTTCCCCCGGGATAATCTGGCAGGTGATCTCCCCATACATGTCCTGCAGTTTATGCTAAGAATGTTTTCCCAAACCACGCTATTCCAAAGCTGGTGTTTATAAATGCCTATACAGTGCCATTTCTTGTGTGCAATACCATTCTGCTATATGGTCTTGGAAAAGCAACATAAACAAAGTAATAACAATATTTGCTTGAGATATGACTCATTAGATTTTACAGATATTGCATTTATATTCAACTAGAAAAGTGAGATTGATGTAGTGCTCATCACTTGCATAATACAACATGTACTATACCATTTAAAAACACTCTATAATTGCTTTAGTCCTTTATTGACATAGAAATGACATATTTGCATGCATCTGTGTGAGCATCTCATAGAATTTAACAAGCTGAAGAAATGTGTGACTAAGTGAATAACATGAATCGCTACATGAAAAAAATGAAAAAATCTACCAGTGTGGAGATGTATAACCTCAGATATTTCTTGATAGAAAGAATAATATCTTAGGTAAGTGGTCCTTTGTTCACTGGTTGAATATTGTCTAAATATCAGTCTGGCAGGTTGTGGCTGTGAGGTGTTGATCGAAACAGCAGTATGTTCTTACTGCCTCCAGTGGGTTGGATCCATTCAGGTCGTTTCAGCTAGGTGCAAGGAGCAAAATGTGGATCCTGCTCTTCTGTGCCTTGATAAAAAGAAAAGAAAGATGACTGTGAGTTGTTTGGTTGTTTTTTTTTTGTTTTGTTTTTTTTTGTACATGAGCAACTTGTAAAGATTGAGGAGGGGGAAAACAATTCATGCATACTGTGTAACTTTGTGTCCTTGAGAAAGAGAGATACCTCAGAGTCTGAGAACAGTTCCTCCTGAAGTCACTCTTTGCTATGGGAATTTCAGTCCTGCAGTAATGAGACCATTGATGTCACAAGACAGAGCGACAGCTATCCCCGTGAAGCTACTTAGATTAATTTGAGGAGAGTGACACTACCAGCTGCCACCTTTTGAAGAAGTCTCTGAAGGTGCAGATGGGGATTGGAAGTACTTTCTCAGATCTTGGAACACAAAGGTAAAGGAAGCAGTGAGGGGAATCAGGGTTAATTAAGGCAGTCTTAAGACTTGCTGTTGCTTCATGGTTCTGTTAATCATGCAGGAGCTGCTGTGAGACTTGGTGGAGAAGGCAGGGGCAGGGGCAAGTGATGTCTTTGTGTCTGATAGAGCAACAGCCTGTTCTCCTTGGAAAAAGCAGACTTCCTTAAGCAGATACATTTGCAAGGGAAGCTTTCTGAATGCTAACTTGGGATTTGAAATGCATTTGAAATCTCCAGTTATAGGTAGTAAAGATTTCTTTTTTAACTTAATCTCTTTGTCACGTGTATGGCCCCCTGCTTGTGCTCCTGGTGGGATTCCCCAGAGCTTTGGATTAACGTCAAGAAAGCTGCTGTCTTGGACTTTTTGTGGATTTGTAAAAAATGGAGCTGCATTACATTTAGCTTTCTTGTAAATGAAAGTGAAAAGCATATGTGCTCATAGAAATTTTTAAAAAATAATAATTAATCTTGAACTCCAGGATCACAAGCCTTCTAATGAGGCTTGTAGTGCCTGTGTTCTGCTCTGACATGCTAGGGAAGGCAGCCACTCAAATGCATCTAATACAAAGGTAGGACAGTGGAAAATCTTGTCGGGTTTCTGTAATTACACACCTTTGAAATGAAAGTTTGCAAGTTCTTTCAGTTATCCTTTTGTTTCCTTCCATCTTTCTTTCCAAATATAAGTAGTTTCAGAATTGTTCCAATAATGGAAGTATTACAAACAGCATCAAAAAAAAGGAGTATATGCACAAAAGGGGAATGGTGTTATTTCCAGCCTTTAAGAGAGAGGAATGCATCCAGATGCAGGAAAACTTCGCTTAGTTTTCTTTATGGCCTGAGAAGATTTGAATAAACGCTTTGCATTTCCTTTGAATATATCTGGGCAAATGCTGGGCCATAGTATATTCCAGGGAGGTGTATTCTTGATGTTTCTTCATGGTGCTGATGAGTTTTTATAAGTAATCAGTTGCTGACTGGAGGAAGAAATTGAACTTGGGCATTTCAACATGGCCTTTCTTTGATTTTCTGTGTGTGTGTGTGTATGAATTTACTTAACAAGGTAGAATTCCAGTTCTTCTCGCTCCTGTTTCAGACACCAGAAACTGTATAGCCTCAGAGGAATTTCTATTTATTCATTCCCAGATCCATGAAGGGAGCTCAGGAAGAAGATTCTGTGGAATCAAATTATATCCTCAGTACAGATCTCACTTAACTTTTCATTACAAATTCATGACAATTCATAAAATCACTGTCAGAACTCTTGTCAAGGTACAATGTTGACAATGAAAGTTGATCTTCCCAAATAAATACAAAACACAGAAAATATTTTATTATCTGTTCAACATATTACATTAATCTTCTGATAGCTAACATTATGTGCAAAATTATGTCTGGAGAGAGTAATAGCAAAGATCTTAGGAATTGAGTAATGTGTTTTTAACATACAAAAGATGATTCAAAGAGTTAGTTGTTATGAAAAATATGTCTCTTAGTGAACACATTAAATTGGTAGATCATTAATATGATGAGATATAAGATGTTGTCCCTTAAGAATGTAATTTACAATTTAGAAGGCTCATTTAAATGCATAAAATAAAGCCATGGAAACGGACAGTATTTTTATAAATAAATTACTCTAGTGCATTTGATAGTAAAATTTAATGTCTATAGATACATCACCTTACGTAGGGAATCAGCTCAGCAACATTTAAATTCTAAAATTTCATGCATCACAATTTATTAGTTGTTAGGTTATCAGGAATGTTTCTATATCACTTTTCAAATGTTTGTTTTAAAATAGCATGTTTGATCTGTTCTTAGGTAGAAACAGCAGAAAGCAGTCTTTAAGAACAGACTCCAGTGCCTGAATCTTTTAAAGGTGTGGAAGCATCTTTAAATAAATAAAACAAATCATTGCAAGCTCCAGATTATGCATTTGTCTGACCAAGTTTTCCTTTCAGGGCTGTTATGAGGTACATTTTCTGTTTTCCTTCCTGAACAAAACCTGATTTTAATCTGCTGCCTTATCCTTTCTGATTCTAGGTATCCACAAGGCACTGTTTAAGGGGCTAGAAATCTTGAAAATCTCCCTGTTATTAAAGGAATAATAAAGTCAGCAGTGGGAGGGCAGAAAATGGAAGGGCAGTTCTTTGGTGCTAATTGTCGCTTCGTTCCCCTTCTGGGTCAGGCTTAGTTTCATCTGATAATTTTGAGGAGAGAGTAAGAGATTTTTCAAGACGCCTGTGTTTAAGTGAACAGAGAAGCACAAAACGTAGGAAGCTAGTTGTAAATTTAATCCTGGTGTAACAATGCCTATTTCACTTGACTTAATCAGAGACTTAGCTGGCCTTTGTGGTTTTACATCAGCCTGTTTGTTAACCACAATGTGTACGACATGCGCTCCAGCTTGTAGGCAGTTTGCTTCATCTGTTCCTATAGCAGGGGGTGCTTAAAGCAATGCTTGAAGGACGATGTGTTTAAAAATTAATATTCAGCAGTTTTGCAACAAGACCCTGGGAGCATGCCAAGGTCAGGTGCAGCAGCAAAGCAGGATTTCCCGTTGTCGTGTCATAAATTAAAACATCAAATTGCCCTTGGTTGTTTTTGTTTTTGTAATTTTGTGTGACTGAAATCACCAACATGTTCACATGTTAATTTTAAATACTGTTAATAACGTGCTTCACAGATGCCCCTCAGATTCAAATGATGGCCTGCAATCATCTTTAATTCCCTGAATTTCCCCGAGATTCACCTGTGTTTAAGGGATTTTCTGATAGTTACAAGCCTCAACTCCTAATTTCTTAGTAATTTGAACCAGGCCATTTTACAGCATTTTCTGGTACTCTGTGGTTGTGATTTAAGCTTTACTGAAATACTTAGCCATAATTTATACTGTATGTGTTTTAAATAACACATCAGTTGTAAAATGTATCTGTCACATAAAATATATATCAGTTCTCAGGGAGCTCAGTCCTAACTCAGCAAAAAAAACTGTGTAATTTTTCAGAGGTCAGAGATCCTTCTGATTTTCATTTTAACCCCAAATCAATCAAATTTCACCTTTCTGCGAATTTAAATTTGAAAGAAATTATCATTTTGAATCCTGCTTCATGGGTATTTTCTTGGGTTTCCAACTGCGCCTTCTGAAAATAAGCACAAGAATGCTGTGATAGGCAAAAGTAGATCATAAATCAGTGTAGTAGGAGCCAGTAATGAGGTGACATTCAGAATCACGAGGTTTACAAGCCAGTGCCTCAGTTACCTTTGTTTAGTGCTGTTGTACAAACAGTTGTGCACACCTGGGGCACAAATAACCATTGCAGATGTCAACCCACAAAAGCTCTGTTTACTTACCTCTTTTTTACACAAGTGTCCCATCCTCTAAATAGTCATCCATTCATGTTATTACTGCTCTTATTATTGCTTATTGTTTTGTAGCTATGCCACTTCATCCTTATAGCCTTCAAGGGGTTATCCAGCACAGACTACATAAAGAGGGGCAAGAAAATCTTCCTCTGGAGGTATAAGCAAGGCATATATATATATTTTTTTTTTTCAGATCTGGGAAGAAAAAGACTTGTATTTTGGATAGGAACTTTCTGTTTCCAATACATATATGGAGGGAAAAGGGACTGTAGCCTGTGTGTGGTTACTGTAAGGAGTTTGGAACAATTGCAGGATTTGTTTTAGGTTTTGAAATATTTTACTGTGAATGGCTTTGTATTTAATACTTAGTATGTTCTTCTATATTTTTATTATCTGTACTTGATAATGGGAATGTCTTCTTCAGGAGTACATTCCAGCCTGAAAGAAATAAGTGGAAGATTTTGTCCAACTGCAGAAAAAGGGGCAGATCCTGTGGAAGTGTCAGGAGGGTTCAGCTGCTAGAACGCAGCATCTTTTCAGAAAGCACCAACTCTCAGTTGCTGTTTGTAGTAGACTGGGTACCATAAAGCACTGCTAATGGCCTATCCAGCCTTTGATCTTCAGGCTGTCAGTCTGAATCTCGCCTAGGCATTCTGTAGCCCATGTACAAGAGCAGCTCAAACGCTGTTTATTTCTGACTTCACTATATCATTGTTACATTGCTGCTAACATATGTTTTACTGCTGGCAAACCCAGACACTTTAAGCACATTTATGGCAGGTCTCTGTGAGTATATTGGTATTCAAAGGGTTTTTCCTCTTACTTGGGTCCAGCTGAAGCCGTGCACATCCATTCTGGGAAAATACAATGGAAAGATAAAGATAAGAAACAAAAACAATTTCTCTCTCTCTCTTTTTTTTTTTTTTCCTTTTAAGAATCTTTGCAACTTATTCATGAGTTTTAAACCAAATTTTTGCAGTTGGCAATGAATTACTTCTCCCAAGAAATAATGCAATAAGTATTAAAAAACTACTACTAATTCTGGAAATCATCAGTATCACTACTTCTACTTTAAGTAAGAGCTACTTTCTGTGCTCTTCTGTCAACTTTTTAACAGATAAAAAGAACTTCTGGAAGATTTTTTTACCCGTCCACTTATTCTGTTGGCTCCATTTCAAACTGGTTTTTGAATCTTTGCTCTCTGTTGATCCATTTGTTTAATTGTATTTCCCACAAAAATAATTGTTTGTACTGACATTTCTACTCCTTGCATTTAAGGAAAACAGCTCTGAGAGCAAGTAGGCATGCAGTCTTTTATAGCAGGAAATCAAAAAAATAGCTCACTCTGCCAGAGATTTTTACAAAGAAATTTTAAAAGAAGTCTGTGCTTTGGTGCACATTTGCATTGTGGTTGTTCTTTAACAACTGAGAAAACATTTAAAACTTTGTGAAAAAGTTGCATGATGAAAGAATAGGCTGAAAATCCCAAAAAGGACTTCAAAAAATCAAATATTGCAGCTATCCTTTGCATTTCTAAGGGGCTACTTCTTTTCCTGACTCTCCTCAGAGTATCCCACACCGTTTATTTTGTCAATTGTCAGCTGACTGGAAGCAACCAGTAAGATATATTTTTAGATGATTATGTGACTTAGAAACAAGTTCTTGCCACTTCTGCCAAAAATCAACAACTATGCAGTTGTCTACATAGAAGTTCGGAGAAGATGGCAAAAGGTGAAGAATTACAAGCATGTGTGCATCTTCCAGAGAGCACTAAGACAAGAAATAACCACAAAAGAAGAATGTCCAGTAAGGTTGAACTGGTATTAATCACCATACTGAGGTCACCTTTTTCTGTTGAAGTGTATGGGAATTCTGCATAGAACTTAGGTTTGATAATCAGAGTGCAGCACTGTGCACATATGGGAATAGACTCAGCTCTCTGGCTGCAATTATAGATGGCGTTTGTGGCACTCCAGGGAGTCCTGTTCAGTGTTAACTAAAAATAACAGAAGTTCAACAACTTACAGTGAAAAATGGGTCAACAAGATACACACAGTGTAAAATGATGAGAACTTTTTTTCATAGGTATGGTCACTTATTACAGTAGCTTGACCAATGTTATGAATAGATAGTGTTCATGTACTCCAAAGGCATATACCCACCTTTTCTTTCCTCTGTCTGGTAGAATTTATTCCTGTGAAAAGAACAAAATGAAGCATGTACCAGTGGGCTTTCAGACTCCTCTGTACATGAGCTAAAGAAATTGTTTCTTTGCGTGTAATGTCTTCTAAGGACTTGCACAGAACTGGTTTCAAAGCAGTTGTAATTATGACTTTTGAGAAGATCTCTCTTCCTCAAAACCAAACATTTATTCTGGTACTAAATGTAAGCATTTCTGCTCAGGTATTAATGCATTAAGCATTATATTTTCTGTTACTGTTTTTCATATTTCATCTGTAAAGATTTTTCCTATGATTTGTAGCTGCACAAACGCACAAATGAGTCCATGGATAAAGGGGAGCTGATTTTTTTTTCTTTTTTTTTCTTTTTTTTACCGTTTGCAGTCTGGGGAATTCAAGTTTCAAATTTCCTGTTTCATCTGACTGCAGTGTATTCTTATTTGGGAAGCTTTACATTTCTTGCATTCAAACTGTGCAGGAAAGACTGCAGGAGTCATTTTAAAGTTAGAATAAAAGAGAAGAGTATATGAAAAACAGGGATCTTACATCACAGTTAAGCCTAATAAAAAGAAATATATATATATTACAAAAACCTCTCCTTGAATGAGAGCTTCACTTTCAAAAAAAAAAAACTTACAAAAAAGCAAACCAAGCCCACAGCCAACACACACAAACCAGGTCTGTTTCTTTCAGCAGGTGCACCACTCTCTGCACTTTGTCACATCTCCAAAGAAATCAGGCCTTTGATCGCCAGTTTGAATCTCTCCTTTCTGGCAGCCCGAGTAAGCCTGAGAAATAGTAGAGCCAATCCCCATGCATTTGCTATTCCATTTGAATACTGCAGCATTAAAAAAAGAAATTTCTTCTCATCTCTTTGTTTCCCTGACTTTGGTGTGGGAATTTAATGTGGATTTTGATACAGCTTCACTTTCTCTGAAAAACCAGCAAGGAAGGGGTCCAAGGCTCAAAAATTCCAGTAGCCCAATCTAGTCCTAATCTATACCATTATTTAGGATTTATTTTGTTGTTTTTACTTTTCAGTGTTGCTTATGTTGTCTTTGATTCCTCAAGTGTGACCTTGGCGATGAAGCCCACATTCTGTAATGGTTCATTCCAGCTGCCCTGACACATGAATTTAAGCCATATGAAATGTGTGTTGAAAGATGGGATAGAGTGGCACTCACTTGAGAAAACACAAATAGGCAAGAAGACATAGGGCATGCATTTTTCTTTTCTTAAACTGTTTGGTTGTGTGACTCTAGAGAGGCTGGAGGACCTTCTATTTTGTTGGTTTCTCTCTGCATAGTGGTAAGGGATTTGTCAAAAAACATTGGAATTGCAGGATAAAAAAGCAAGGATTATTTTAGTAAGTATGGCAGTTACCCAGATTTTTTGTTATCCTTGCTCTTCCAGCTGTGTTTCTAGTTATCAGTGTAGCTTTCCAATTTTATTTGTATGCCAACTTGATTCTATTCTGTCTTCTTAAGATATCTTTTAAGACTTGTAAATGCTTGTTTTTTTTCCCATCACATTTTATCCATCATTTATGGCATAGGACAATATATTTAATGCAACTCTTGTTTGTTTAGTTCAAAGGAAAATTAGATATTATTTTTGTTTAGGCAGTGACTGTTTTGACACCACTGTCTTGCAGTCATTACTCAAATCACAGAGTAACACTTTCTGTATGTGCACAGAAGCATATTATAGAGGAAAAGATGAAAGATTATGATTATTTCATTACCACTGTTTTTTTTTCATTGTGGGTATTACTTGCTCACCCACTGTTAAATTGACCTACTGTAAAACTGATACAAAGATGGTGTGAAATTGCCCTATCACACAGTCAGTTTGAGTTTTCTCTGTGCCATTTACGAATGCTAAACAAAGCTATCTTATTATCCAAAAATACAACATATTACTCTTGAATGTTCCTGAAGCAAACAGTACCTGTTAAATTTACATCTGATGTTTAAATAAAAAACAGTAAAGTCAATTTGACATCAAAATTCATTTTAATTTTCAAGTTGAACTTCGTTAGAAACAAATTATTTGTCTAATCGTAGAGTTTCACACCTTTAAAAAAATATTTATTTTTGTATTTTTTTACAAAATCATAGAATCATTTGAGTTGGAATTTATCTTTAGAGGTCACCGAGTCCAAATTCCTGGCAATGAACAGGAACAAATATAGCTAGATCAGGGCAATCAGAGCCTGGAGTTATCTGGAAATCTGGAGTTTATTTGAACCAAGAGATCAATTACTATGTTGAAAGTGTAGCAAATAGAAACTGAAATTATGTTCTATCCCACCCTCAGCCAGATGTTAAGAACTTCATCTTTTCATCTTCAGAGTCCTAAGGTCCTTAGGGTTCAGGAATTCTGAGCTTCTTCCCAAACAGCATAGATTTGTTCAGGGTGGAGTAGTCAATTGTGCATATGCTTAGTGGGGCTGTCCTATAGCTGTCTTTGGACCCTTCTGTCCCCCCTCTCATCTTTACTTTTAAGTTCTTAAATAGAAATTATTGTCTCCAGAATGGTGCTTTTTTTTTTTCTAAAAAGGAATACTTCTCCAAAATCCATATTTATGTACCATTATTACAAAACATGGTATTACTGAAAAGCTAAAATTAAAAGCTCCTTCAGTTTCTTCTTTACTGCGTGTCAGCTTTCCACCCCTGTGCATTCTTCAGTGCATACTCCAGGTTGTTCCTGATAACAGTCTGAGGCTGCAGACCTGAGCAGCTGGTTGCCTTCCTCAGGGCTATCTTCTTTTTTTCACCATTGCCAAAATGCAAAGGATCCATAAGAGTACAAATTCTGCAAAAGTCCGTGAAATTAATTACCATCTCTGTGCTGAGGGGATGCTGAACCCGATGCAAAGGTTAAGCCTGAAGCTTCTCAGCATGTGACTGGGTACTTGCTGCATACTTCCAAGCACCTCACTGAAGGGCTATTTGCCATAGGTTAAACAATCTGGGATTCCAGTGCTACTGTGCTCTGTGGTAAATCATCCTCCGGTGTGCTATACATAAAAGCAGAATTACTTTTATAACATTAAGTGTACCAGACACAAAATGTACAAAGCTAGATTAGCAGAACATTGAATTGAATGGGATAACTTTGAACATTTCTGCTTCATCTCCTCACTGTACAATGTAACGTGTGAGTTATTTGGCTTTCTGCTTCCGGGGCTGCCAGTCTAGGCCTTGGTTGATTCCTAGTTATGTGTGTAAGAAACTATAGCCGCAGATGTGGCTGGAGCATGTTGCCACCAACCACTCCAGTTAATGGCACCAGAGCTTTTATTGTGACCTCAGCACCTCTCTGATCTCTTATCAGCTCACTGAAACTGCACAAGTACGAAAACTTCCAGGGTTTAATGGGTGAAAGCTGAATAGTTTCAAATCAAGGTTTTCTACGCTTCTGCCTGCTCCACACAGAGGAGTAATCTTCAATAACTGGGCTTGTGTGTGTGCAGTGCCACGTCTAACAGCACATGGCTTGGGAGCTGCATGAAGTGGAGAGCTTGGGAATAACTAAAAGGCAGGAGGGCTGCAAGTTATACTTATCTCTTGCTGTTTATCTTGCAGGAGAATTTGTACCTAGTGAAGTGGTGTGGCTTGCCATATGTTAGTGTTACTTCACTTGTTCTTGAAATTTGATAACTGTCAAATTCTTTATTTTTACAGTTTTTGTCTGCATTTTCCTTAAGAGACCAGATCTCTTTGAAAGTGTGAGAAATACTGCTAAGTGTGTCATGAAGGGACTGAAGGGAAATCCTGATGCAGTTACGTTTCATAGAAATGCTTTCACATATTACTTCTGCAAAAGCCTCTGAATCAGTGCTGTTTCAAGTACTGAAATTGAATCCTAGAAATATAACTCTCATGGGTACAATATTTTTGTAAATATTAACATATAATGGAAGGAATAATAGGACTAAATTTGTCTCTGTAAGTAGAAAAAGATATTGCTAAAAAGGTTGATAAAGCTGCCGAACCCAAATATATTTTGTGGTATGTGATATAAAACATTTCTGAAATAAAATTCTGTGAACCATAAAAGGACATCATTTATAATTATGGGGTTTTATTCTTATTGCTGCAATGTTTTGTATTCTACGTGACTCATTGCATTGATGTGATTCTATAAGCACTGATTAATTTTTTTTCTCATTTTTTCTTAAAAATCTGAAACTGTAATGTAGTTTACATTTTTCAGAGTAAATATCTACATAGCGTATTGTAGCATCCACAAATTCAGCATTCTTGTAGTTTACAAAACATTCTTGGCTGGCTCTTGACTTGAGAATCATATTCTTTATTACTACACAGCAGAACAATTTTAATTGCTCCCTTGAATGTTACAGTACTTCCAAGCATGAAAAAATAGCATAACAACCCAGAAAGTAAGTCTGAGCTATTTCAGTCCCTTTTTCCATTTGACAGTGAAAATCATATGTTTCAAAAAAGAGAGACTGCAGTCATGGAAAAATAATGTTAGAAAGCTACTGCTGATGTGTTGTGTAATGGAAGTAGAGGAATTCCTGTGGGGATATAATCTACTTTGTTCTGCAAAAAGATAAAAATATTAGGTAAAACATCTGAATTAGGAAATCAGACAGTAAACTTTTAAAAGCTATCACTTACATGTGGAGTACATCACTTGTACCAAGCACCAGTGTACGTACAATAGAATGGGCAGAGTATTATCAACAAAATTATGTAAGTGACAATTTAAAAATGCTGTTATAAAATTAGGACAAAAGTACTCAAAGATAAAACAATGTAAAATTCTAAAGTGTTGAGAATAATTTAGGATTAAGATAGTTTAAGATTTATACCAGTAATTTACAGGACTTATATAGATGCTCTTGTGTTGTCTATTAATCCTACTGGGAACATTAAATAAGAAGGGTCTATCTTATTCTAGTATTGATTCTAACTAAAAACAAACAAAAAAAAAAAGACTGCTTTGTTATTTCTCTCTATGGCAGTTTTACAATTCTTGATGAAGCAAGTGTTCTTTTTAATGCCTGGATGCGGGAGCTAAATGGTGGGTGTACTTTAAAGGTAGGGATATTAAGTTCTCAGTCCAAAACAGAGACATTTTTCCAGTTGTGACCCAAAGAAGTTATACTGGGATATGAGGAATAGTTTCTGAAATCATGGGGCCATGCAGCTGTGGAAGCTTCAGGTTCAGATTTGTTGCTTGCTTTCATTATGTTGTGAGGATTTCTAACCACTCTTTCTGCATGTATGGCCTTCAAGATGGCATATGCTGTTAAAAAGCAGTCAGTATATCTTACTTAAGGTCTTGTCCACTTGTCAAATACAGATGCTTTAAACAGTGAAGAACAAAATTAGCCTGATATTTACCCATCTCTTTTCTTATTTTAAAGACAAGCACCTTATCAACTCTCTTCCTGCTAATACCCTATTTACTCCCCAGATACTGAATCTCTTTTCATTTCAGGTGCTCTGACTGATTAATGCGTGTAGTTATAACGGTTTTTCCTACTTTGTATGTAATTTTGAAGATGGTTGCTTCTAATTCAGAGCTGTATAGGGGCTGCTCTCCTGGAAATATGTCCTTTTTCTCCAGATACATAAGTTGATCTTCTAAGTAGATCTGCCCTTACAGACCTTGCCTTTTATATAGCTAAAACAAAAATATTTAAAGGAGTCTCATGAACCACTTGATAAATGCAATGTATTTATGCCAGGTATCCAGGTATCCCAACAGGGACCTAAAGCTGATGACTGCTTCTGGAAAATTGGTCTCAGTTCCTCTATGGGGGTGTTTCACTCAGGGGAGCACCTTAAAGTACAGCTTAAGGCAGGTTTACTCAAAAACAATTTAAGGTTCTGCTCTTCCTTTGCCAGAGAATACTTGTAGTTGAAGGTGTGCGACTGTACCTGACTGTCAGAGGCACACACCATATCCTGTCTATGGATGTCACAGGTGAACGCTGGAATCAGAAATTCCAGTATTCTTTCTGTACTTTTAACAACCTATGAAAAACTTTTGTACTTCTCTGAAATTAATTCTTGCCTAGTTTCATTTGCCACAGTTTTGATTATATCAGTTATATCCAATTTACAAAGGAATTGGACTTGTACCTACTTGGTTTTCATGTGCACAGCAGTTAGATACTAATATTGGTGTATAATGCTGTATGCTTATGGGTAATTAAAGCTATACTTTGTTGAATATACTTCATGATTAGAAGCTGACACATCATTGTTTTAAGTATTTAATCCTCAACTGCTGAGAAACAGATCTTCACCAATTGGGCAAAATGGATGTGGGTCCAAAGGAGCAATCGTTCAGCAAGGAGGGCCTGGGCTAATGGTTGTGTTTCTCTTTCTAAGAACTCTTACAGACCAGTTGATTCAGCTGACTCTTTAGTTTGGGTATGAAATTTCAGTCTCTCCTCTCATATATACATCTCACTGTGAGCACTTCATAAGCTGCATTCAAAATTCATTGCACTCAACAGGAGAGAATCTGGTATATTTAATTAGATCAGCCTGTTAGGAAAACCACTTGAAATTATGAATGTAATATTTAGACACAAGGCTTTGCCCAAAATCTGTTAAAGTCAGTCCAGTTTTTTCCTTTACCCAAACTTCTTTAATGAAAGAATTTACTCAGTGATAAGCTACTAAGAAGACAGTGGATTATCAGAAATGTCATAAATGTTTTGATGTTTTTTCTTTGTCTTTTGAAAATTGAAATTGACTTTTTAAGTCATGAAGTGACTATGGAAATCCATCCTCCTTTCAGTAAAAAAAGTCGTGTCTAAATGTTGGCATATTAATTGGCTGTCTTTAGTTACAAGTGAAGTACTTTCAGTTGAACATCACAACCTCTAATATGCAAATCATAGTGCTATTTTAAATATGCCTTTTGAGTATGCACTATCCATTTCACTGTGGGTATATCTATGCAACTGTAATGACTGCCCCAGCAGCTAAATACAGCACTGTATGCAATATCTTTGTGGGAAACAACGGAATCGTTTGAGAGAAGCTCTGAGGTACACCTGCTCCTCTGATTTTCCTGTGGTGTCACGGAGCAGTGGCAGCCTGAGTGCACCACCTAGCTTGGTGAAGATGGACTTCTGCATCTGAAAATAGTGTAATGATGTCTCCCTCCCATAATCCATATGGGTAAAATTGATTGTCAGAAAAGATGTGCATGAGATGATGAATTTACAAGATCCATCAACAAGACAAAATTCCTAGTGATCATATATTGAGTGCAGTCATGAAAGGTATTAATCATTAAATAAGAAAGAAAAGAATATTTTTCTAAAAACAACTTTTTCCAGTATGATGTCCTTACCAACTATATCTGAGGTGGCTAACAGGCCTGTCACACTGTGTGGCTAAATGTGACTCTTAATCATATTTCATTTCCTCTCTCACCTCCTGTGTGACATTACTTACAGATTTTCTGTGTAATTACTGACCTCTGGATATCAGTGAAAAAAAAATATCTTACTGCTGTATCTGCCCATTCTTCCTTTCTCTCATTTTGAGTACTTGTTTACCAGTTCTTAGGCAATGCTCACAATGTTATGTACCACACTTAAATAATTTCCTGGCTCGATAACCAGTTTGAAGTCATTTTATTTTTCCTGACCTAACTAATAAATTCTGTATGTATTAGTTTTCTGGTATTGAAGATAGGTCCCAAAATCCCAAGTTTGCCTCAAGTTACCTAAAAATATCAGCCCTTCGTTTTGTATCTATTCCCATTTTATCAAACTTTGCAATCATTTGTAGACTGTATTTCCAGCCAAAACACAGATGCCAGCTTGTTACTTTTAGAAGATGTAGTTACTCGTTTTAGAGCCAAATGTCATATTCTTTTTGTGAGCCTGTGCTATTGATCCATTTATCTTCTGGGAAAAACAGGATCGATACCTCCAAGTATAACTACTAAATGATACAGGAGAATCTTAAGCTGTTACCTGCTTTTCACTGTTTTAGATTCACTGGGTTTAAGTCAGAGACTACAAGGCAGGTTAATCTGTTTATCACTAACTCATTTCCACTATTACTGTTACTGAAAGGCTAATCTCAGGTTTGGTACTCCAGAAAGAGTTTTTCACTGAATAACAGCAGTTTGTTCCAGTGAATTCACTTTCACAACTACAATTTCATGTTTTATTTTGATTTGAATTAATCTGGCTTCAGCTTTCAGATACATATTACAATACTTTGTTTTGCTAAATAGGACTTTCTTTACAGAGTCCAGTATTTGACAGTTTGTATCTTTCACTATCAGGTATTTTTTCCAGACCTTTACCCATTTCTATGGTTCTTTTCCTTACACTCTCCAGTTTTTCCAATACTGTATGAATATGAATACAGGAATACTTGACTATGTTTTAATATATTATAATGTACTAAATTGTATTATATTATGCAGTATACCATATCATCTATAAAAGTAAAGTTAGATTATATATCCTTTGTGTGTGTGTGTGTGTGTGTGTGTGTGTGTTTGGCAAAACACTGAATTTTGGCGCTACATTGCTTATCCCGTGTTACTGTTTAGAACTGAAATTTTACAGTTCCCACTTTGAAAATTTGGCCTGCACACGATGTCCCTAAGTGTTCCGAGAGCATTCAAACATACTTTGTCTGACTAAGCTTCATTTATACTATAATCCCAATTGCTCCACAGACACTTCTGCCCCCAGACCCAGGTATTCCCCAGCTGTACTCATATTAAGCATAACTGCTCTTGGAGCACTTAAAAGCAGACAGAACCTAAAAGTAGTATTGCTGAGTCAGCACCCTGCTCCACACTTCAGGGTGCTGGGAATGTTTACCTATTATCCCAGTCAGGATTCCAGGAGCTTAGATTTCTATAGGGTTCTCTTGGCATTTTACTTTTCACTGATCTTTGTGGCACTTCTGATTTTTACGAGAAATGTCAGATTACTGATGAAAATGATGGAACAGTGTTGGTTCTAACACATATTTATTCATGAACCGTTCCTTATTTGTGGTTGTTATATGAATACAAAATCTTTAAGGGACATTCTTGGATGCGGCTAAACCCAGTGCCAACTCAAATGTGGAGCTCCCCTTTTACTGTATTGAAATGTTTCAGTGCACTTTCCCATCATTTCCATCCTAAGCTTGTCTACTGATGATCTGGAAACTGTCTAGTGCCTTTTCGGGGAGTGTGTCTCCTTGTCTCATAAAGTTTTTTGAATTCATCATTTATTATGGATGTGCAAACTGCCATCCTGGAAGTTCTACACACAAGTTGTAACTTAACCCATGCAGCTGTATCCAGTAGTAATTTAAGTATATACCTTTCGAAATGGTTTTTTACTCACATTAACTACTTAGATCAAGAGGAGGGCAGAGTAATTCAATAGGCTATTCCCGTTTGGAAACATGTTCCTACTATGTGCAGAACTATTTCATTATCAGTTCTGCGGTGCAGTGCTTTGTCATTTTGTGTAGTATGTCACAGCAGGAGAAATAAACAGAACGTGTTTAAATAGTGATGGTAAGGCTGTTGTCATTGCCAGTGGATGATATGAAAAATTGTGAAATAATCTTTATGGATAAGTAGAACCAAGTTTGTCAAGTGTTATTTATGTGCTCTGTGTAGAACAGAAATTGTGTGGTATATGCTGCAACTTCTCTTGTGGAAGAAGCAGTTTATGATGAAATATTAATGCTTCTGACATTTTGCCATGCTGAGGGGAAGAGGCTGTCATTTGAAAGCAGTCTGCATTAACACAAATATCAGCGTCTTTCTTTAATATTGACTTTGACATTCTTGCAATAAATTAAGATGCAGTGCCAAGATTTTGAACTTCTTCCTTTTCATGGTTTCTGCTATGTTACACCCATTTATCAAACTTAAGTGGCCAAATCAATAGAGTGTTTCCGCAGCAGGTAATAATTGCTTTAGACTTACTGCTTACACTAAGAGACTTTGAGTTCTCACCATTATTCTTCACTGGATATCCCTAGTTGCCTTTACTAACACTGCTGGGATACCACTCTTTTTTTTCTCAATACTTTCTTAGGATGTAAGGTTGCTCTAAAAGAACTGAAAAATTCATTAGTTATTTAAGCCTACCATTCTTTAATACCTAATGTATGTATCTGTGCAGTAGCTGCAGTCTCCATTTATGTACAGTCAATTCTGTAAGCACACTTGCAGTGAATTTTATGTTTTTGTTCATTAAAAGAAAAATTGTCCTAGATTATACTTTCATTGTGCTTACTCTTAACGAGCATTGTATACATTCAAATTAACTGGAAGGTTTATTGGTGCCAGTATTAGAGAAATTTAGCTTTTATGGACAGTAAAGTGTGTCTTTTTCTCTCCTGAGATAATGACTTGTACATCCTACACTTTAATGGCATCCACTAGGTATTTTTAAGAGCTTTAATTAAGTTTGTGATATTATGTGACAGAAGCAAGCAATGTTTTTCCTTATCTCACAAATGAAGATATTAAAATTGATTAATTAATAGATAGGTATAGATTTGATATCTTATGAGCAAAATACATTAATTAAATAAATATCTCATAGATTAGTATCTAGGTTATAGGATGTTGTAAACTGCAGCTATTAATGTATCTTTAAGTATATTGGATTTAGTTGATGTGTTCATAGCTATTTGGCTAACTTTTCCTTTATGGCCATACACATAAATTGCTTTTTTTTTTGTTCATATACAAGCAAAAATATTTAGCTCCTCACATACTTTCTTATGAGTGGTGCTGCTTCATTAAAGCAGAAGGAATGACCCAGAGTAGGCAGGTCATCCAAAATCATCTAAAAAGCTGGACTGTTGCTTTGGTAATATTTTCCTTATTACTGTTTCTGCCACATTACAGAAGGAAGAATCCCAGGGTGATCTTGATCAGATCACACTGAACAGCAACAGGAACAAAATATTCTGTTTTTTTTTTGTTGTTGTTAAGTCTTACGTTACTCAATGAAAGTGATACTATGCATTGCTAGCTTTCTATCCAAATTTAAGATTATCTGCCACAGGGACAGAAGGAAATATAAGTGAAGGAAAGGAAATCACAGGTGGATATGCAGTGTCCGTGTGGACCAGCAGAACATAATGCTTGTCCCTGAACTACCTTAAGAAAATATGTGCCATTCTTAACCCAGAGGAGAAAAAAATATATAAAGCCTTTGAAGTCCAATAAACAGACTATTTCAATAATATAGCAATAACAGTAAATATTATGGTGGAATATCTTAATAGTTGTTAAAATTGTAATGCCTATTTCATTTGAACTAATACTTTCTCCAGAAGGAAGAGAAAGACCATCCACTAATTTCAAGTTGCAACCATAAATTCCCTGGGACAGGATATCAGCTCTGACCACAACAGATCCACAGTGGATTTCCAAGTCCACCTGTAGGCATTATCATTTAGTAAAAAATTAGTGACAGTAATTCAAATTCATGAACATTGTCAGCTCCTGACTATCTCAGTAGTATTTAAAATCTAATCCTGCTGCATATTTAGAAATGTATCATTTAACAACAATTTTTAATGTTGCCATTTCTTATTAAAAGAAATGTTCCTATGTTATTTATAGAACTGCAGCTTTAAATGGTTACCTAAATATGTGCAAGAATTAGACTACTGGACTGTCCTAATGGTGGCCAAAACAGGCAGAAAAGCATCTTTACAAAGTCCAATAAAATGAAGTTTGAAAGGACAAGAAAGAAAGAGGGATTGTATGTGTATTGTCATTCTAGTTGGCTTTGAAAAGCAGATTATTGACATGACAAAAAATTGGAATGGGAGTGTAACCGTGGAGAAAAACAGGCAGAAAAATACTACAATTTATGCAAATGAAATTTCAAATATCCTTAGAAAACAAATAAACATGATTTGAAATAGTTTAGCTCTGTTAAATCTTCTGTGAGTTACTCATGGTCAATTAATAAAGTACTATTAAAAAATGTTGAGCAATCTCTTCCTTCAAAAAGTATTAATAACATGAGAACATCACAAAAAACTGTGACATTTTATGAGTATGTCAATTTTGCACTACTGTCTGACAATGTAAAAACTAAAAAATAAAAAAAAATACAGTATTCTAAAAATTCAGAATGACCAATTTTTACTTATTTACGAAACAACATGTTCAGCTGATAAACAAAAAAGATCTTCTTACATTTACTACATCCTTCCTATGAAGGATCTAATTTTATCATAACTGATCTGTGGGATGTAGCAAAAAAGATAATAATACCTAGAAGCACTCACCTCTCCCACTGTTGTGTTTCCTAGTTCAAAGACATCTTTGGGGATGGTTGCCACCTACATGTTAAAATCTGAGATGATAATAGGTCCTACTTCTGCCTGTCATGCCTGTGCTGATTCTGCAGTACCAATGAATGAAGCACAGTCATAAGGTTGTGTTTTTTCTGCAAAACTCAACAGATTGTGAACACATCCAGAGAGTAAGGCTGTTGAGACAAAAATGCTGTTGTTTTTACTTATTTATTTTACCAACCACAGTTGTATTGTAACAGTTTTTTGTTTTGGTTTGGTGTTTTTGAGTTGTTTCATTAAGCAGGTTGAGAAATACTTTCCTATCTTTCTAGACTCATAAATTGGGATAGTCTCAACTAGGGTAGCAAATGTACAGTCCAGTGTTTCAGCCACTTGCCATTATACAAAACGAAAGAAATTATGAGAGTTTTTGAGGCAGCAAAGTAGCTATGGCTTATGAGGAATAAAACATGATTAGAAAAAAACTGACTTTTGTACTGTGTAACATGCTCTAAATGTAATGACTGTATTACTGAAATTGACCTTAACTTTTGTTTTGGTTAACGCAAAAGCTGTCCATTTGTTGCTGTATGAAATGTAATAAGAGGCTCTTAAGGACTTGGTGAGATCTGTGTTTAGTTCTAGTTACTGGACAGTTGAGATATTAACCTACCTGACTACTCAGTGCTAAGTTAGCTGTCAACGGTTTACCGGGCTGGATCGGCCCGGTTCCGTGACGATTGGTGTGGGGGACCCGCAGACCCACGCCCCAGGAAAGGGGAAGGGGGAAAGGGAAAAGGAAAAAGGGAGATGGGCCTAGAAACAAAACAGCGGCAACGATCTGAGGAGGAAAGCTAATTTACTAAATAAGATATCAGAAAGCAAAATAACACAATATAATACAATATAATTTGAATTGAAGCTAATAAATCAAATAAAATGAGCAAGAGAGAGTGTCCGATAAACCGAAGGCCTTACGCTAACGCTGAAGGCGATACGGCAGCGAGCACCCACTGCTGAGTTGATCCCGAAGGAAAGAGAGTGTCCCGTGATCGCAGAGGGTTTTTATCTTTTCCCTCTGAGCGGAAAATACGTAAAAATGCAAAGCATCGCAAAGTCTTCTGGGGAATATAGTTCTTCTCTTCTGAGACAGGTATACCCAGAAAATATCAATGATCTATGGAGTTGGAGTATTAACTCTTTAACTCTTAATGCACTACATGTTGTTATGATGTGGAATACCAATACCAAAAATCATAAAACCATGACATTAGCGTAAGCAAAAAGATACATGCCATATAAGCATTTGGAATTAAAACTACAAATACGTCGGTCAGGTCTGCATAGCAACGTGCTTGAGAAAAAAAGTCAATCTCAGTAGCACAGATTTTGGAAGCTGAGAGGAACACATCTTAAACACTTATTGTCCTCAATTTCTATGTGAACGTGTTTTCTTTTGTGCAGCTGCTTGCTGTGCTCCTTGTTGGGGATAGGCAGATTCTCAAAGAGTAGGCCCAGAACTGTGTTGTTCAGATATTGCAATTCTATCATTGAAGTAATCTGTCATGTTTTACAAGTATTTAGGCTTATGATTTTTTTTATATGCAATCTCAGCTACAAAGGTTTTAACTTCCAATGACGTTAGGCTTGTGTTATTTTTTGTTTCTTTTCCATTTCTGCAAGTGTCATTCTTGAAGATTGAACCTTGTTACCGAAATTATTGTGACCATTAGCGCCTGAAAATCTTTAAAAATTCAGACCCAAAAGTACTATTGCCTTAGCTCAGCAGTCTCTATTTCAAAGCCCACTTCAGGAAGCTGCTGCCTAGGTCAGTAGCATTTAATTTATCTAAATCTCACAAAACACACTTTAACTTCCTGATAAAATGGAAACATTTGCATTTAATAAAGCTCCTTTTTGCAGGAAAAATCCATAACATAACTTTAAACTTACAAGTGTCACTGTGTCAAGAAGTTGTTTCTGAGTGTCAGGAGAAGAAAGATGACGTGTTTATAGGAGCAAGCGTGAAATATGTAGCAAATGTCTAAACCCAAATATTGTAAAGAGACTGACTTTCTGCCATTCTAATCTACTGTCAAATGTATGTATCCATAGGTGCTAAATGCAATAGCAAATCCAACTATGGATTTTATTCTTTGGAAAATGACTCCTTTGGTTTCCCACCCTAGAAGTCATATGATTTTTAGCAGATATTACACAAACGCCTGTAAATTTCCTATAAGTATTTATATACTGTGCTTCTCTGAAAGAGTGGTAAAGCATTTGAACAGGCTACCCAGGGAGGAGGTGGAGTCACCATCCTAGAGATGTTCAAGAAAAGGGTAGATGTTGCACTGGGTAACATGGTTTACCGGGGCATGGTGATAATGTGTTGGTGGTTGGACTTGATGATCTTAGCAGTCTTTTCCATCCTTAACGATTCTATGATTCTATAATTGTGTGTTTCTTTTATTAACAGAAATACAAAGACCATTTCCCATGACATTTAATGACAATTTCTGTCCAAATGAGTGCAAACAAAAGACAAGTTAGCATGTCATTTAATTTCATCAGTCTGTAATTTTCATTTATTGCAATCCTTATGCTGATTTAGTAATTTCAAGAGCATGACTGCCATTTGGAGAAATGTTCAGAATATGTTCAGGAAAACAGCACGTGTGTTTAAATATTCAGCCCTATTATTTATGATTTACTTCTTTGACCCTCTGTTATAGAGATGTAGTCAGTGGATCCAAGGATCATGCCCACTTAGGTACTGAATGATGTGAAAAGAAAGACCTTTTGAATGCTGGGTCAGTTATGAAATGTTGCTATAATGAAAAACAAGCTTATGCTCATCTAGGCTTTCTATAATTTTTTTAAGCACACTTGAGGTTGTACAATATGGTAATGACTGTGTTAATGTCTCTAAGTGCCATGTTTGGACACATTCAAATCAATACTTGGTATTAGTTTGCAAATGATATTTTGATACTTAAAATATGCTTAGTAATATGCATTTGAAATTAAAGAGCACCTACCTAATAATAGACCTCTGCATTACCTTTATTTTTCAGGCCTTGATAGTATGAGTTAATAAATCATATGCTTTCAAAAATAGAGGTTTTTATAGCATTTTTTTCATGGTGAAAATTTATTTTAAATGCCATATTTCATTTTTCAGATTACAAAACATTTTTATGATTTATGATCACTGATGAAATTAAGGTACTTCACTGTATGAGTAGATTTAAAATTGATTAGCATATCACATACAGAGATACCTTGAATTAATGAAAATGTCAAGTTAAAAGAAAATAATCTTCAGATTCAGTTCCTGCAGTTGAAACAGATTTTTATGCCTTGGGAAATCTGAAGAATAATAATATATCATTTTACTTCAAAATCGAGTTCTACACATACATGCAAAATATTGAAACCATGATTAATTTAATTATGATTGTTATGATTGTTATCTTTTCCATTATATAAATCAAGAGTGGGAAAAAAGATAAAAATATGAACATGACATAACTACTATAGTACAGATTGATCAGAAGTAAGCCGTTTCAATAATTCAGACAAGCCACAAGCGATTTCGTAACTAGACATTACAAGAAATGAAGAGTAGCACAGAATAATAAACAAGCTGGTCTTCATGAAGGCTGCTCTAAAAGTAATGCTTCCTATTTTATTATGTTGGTGGTATGGCAGTAGAGGTTGAACTTTTCCATCGGTGTACTATTTCACTTTGTTGCCATGTGACAGATGGCAGCAGAGGGGCAGTCTGACAAAATGTCATCTGACATGGAAGTGTGTATGAAGCAAAGGTGTGGAACTGAATTCCTCCATGCAGGAAACATGGCACCCATTGAAATTAATTGATACTTGCTGAACGTTTATAGAGACCAAACAGTGTGTGTGAGCACAATGAGGCAGTGGATGATTCATTTCAGCAATGGCAACAGAAACAGTGGGTCACCTCCGCTGATGCAGATTTTTACTAGCACAGCATGCAAAAACTCTGTTCATTGTTGGTGAAAATGCATGGCTAATGGTGGTGACTGTTGAAAATCAGTGTTTTCTATGTGAGAATTTGTTCCATCAAATGGTATTATTGTGCTCTTTGTATCTGTTGTAATTTCCATGAAAATAAATAGGAGGCATTACTTTCAGAACCATGTCCATGTTTTTATAATACCACTGAAATAACCACTGAGGAAATTTAAATAGCTGCCCTTAAAAATTTGTAAGTATGTGCCATAAATAAGAAGGAGCACAAGATGATTAAATTACTGCTTTTGTAAGTGACTTCAAAGTATTTAGGAAAAAAAATAAGCAAATTATCATGGAATGTTCAAACTCACAAACAAACAATTTAATCCTTTAAGGATAAATAATTATTAGGCAGCTGAATATTTCATTTAATCTGATATCCAGAGTTACATGAAAAGCATCATGCAAAAAAGTGGTGTGCTTTTCTTTTTATTGTAAACGAATAGAAGAAAGAAACCAAAGCTAATTCATTCAATGAAGTGCCACTCTGTAGCTTTTATCTTAAGTAAAATTTTGTTTTCTGAAAAAATAATTTAATTCCTGAAAAGCTTGTTTATTCACAGGAGAAATGATAAAAGGAAAAGATATACATCAAGTGCTCAATGGCAAAGAGCAGTGTTCAGTCAGAATTGAGCAAAGGGCATCTTAATGAATAATTTGCTGAGTGCTTGAAATTCCCCAGAACTTAGCTGAAGATGAGCCAATAACTTAAAAACTGTGTTTCTTTTTGGTCATTCTTCTTTCTTTGGTTTGATTATATATACTATTTTAAAATATTTTGGGGAGAAAGAATATAAGCCAGGAAAAAATGGTTGACAGATTGACCTGAGGAGGCAGAGTCAAACTCAAATGAGATGGAAATATGGCACTTTATAGGTATAGCTCTTAATTACCATAATCCTGCAGAATGGTAGATCAATGCATAAAAAAGTTGTTTATGCAGTTATATAAAACATAGACTATTGTAAATCAGTGGTTGGGACTTAGGATTGTTAATTCAATTTTATACACTGTTCAGTTGCAAGTGTAGAGCCACACTGTTGAAATTTCTATTTTCTCAGAAAAATAATTTGCTATCTTTGTAGTAGTATTTCAGTTTCATGGTTTTGTTTAGTTATTGTTGAATCCAGATGTTTCTGAGCCTCACATAATCCAAACATAACGTAAATGTTCATTTTAGTGAAAGCAGTGTCCTGTAATTATAAAAATGTAAGTGACTTCTTCAGCCCTTCACTCTCTATCTGTTGTAATCCTATGCGGTGAGCACCATTTGTCGCAGCGAAGGGAGACAAGGACTCCACGCTATCAGCAAGTCTCAACTTTAATCAGAAAGCTGCGTACATTTATATTAGTGGTAATAAGGTTCATACATATTGCAAAACCCAGGCTCCTAATAGGTTAGTGATATTAGTGAGCAAAAGTTTCATTGTTAATTCTTACAGTTAAGCTGAAATTTCATTGGTCACTGCTTCCCTAATCTTACTGGACTCCATTAAATTACCATCACACCAAACTCGAAATAATTAACCAAATTAAAAACAAGCCCTCAGACTGTTCCTGATGAAATGTGTGCAGTGTTCCAAATAGATATGGCCACTCATTTGCAGCTGGCTTTGGTCCTTACTAATATGCAAAGATGAAAGATGATGAAAAATACATGTTTGTTTTCCTAATGTATTGTATCTTTTCCAAAAGTAGCAGCAATGCCCACATGCACGTTTTGCTTCTCAGTAGATGGAGATATTAGCTGGTTCCAATTGATGCAAGGTATTATCTTTCCTCACTACAGTGGTTAGAGAAGACCCATATTGCAGACAAACTGGAGAAATTGCTAGCCAGATTGTTTCACAGAAAGAGCTGTCCTCATTGGCTTCAGGCTCAGTTTCCTCCCTTTCCCCATGGTTGCATATGGGCCTAGTTCAACAACAGGTTCCTTGTCAATAATCAAATGCTAGCTAGAGCTTGGTATTTAGACTTCACAACCAGTTATGGCGCACTTCAGACTCCTCAGGAATATTCTCCTTCCTTGCCCAGTGCTTATAACACAGCTGGAGACACACAAATTACACTGTTTATGTTATACTTGAAATCACAGGGTTATTGGTGTTTTCAGAGCATTTGTGTAAATGACAAATTTGTGTGGATACGCTGAGTATCGTCTGTTACCCAGAAAAAGTGGAGATGATGAAAAAAATATAGTAGTTTATTTTCTTTGAGAAAGATACCTATTTATAAATGTGTGACAGTGAAAATCTGAGGTTTAGTTTCTAGCCTAACACATTTTTAATCTTTCTACTATCTGTACTAGTTTTTATAACTCTACATTATCATTAAAATAAGTTCTTAGCCTAAGGCAATGTTTAATTTGAACCACAAGTGCAAAGTAAATGAACTAAAGCACTGTAGGTTTTTCTAATCTGCAGGGAAAAAAAAAAAAAAGAAAAAAAAAGCAGCAAGATATCATAGTCCTCTGTGAAGGAAAGAAAGACACAGTAATGGCAGCCTCATATAACTGGCTGGAAAGATTTGGGAAGATTTCTAAAGATAGTCAATTTAATTCTAAATATTATGACAAAATCCTTGTTGCTTTGGCAAATCCTAAGAAATGAGCTTTATGGAAGTGACCTACTTGGATCTGGTTGGAATATACTTGCATCTGATGAGTTTGTATAGCAGTTGAGCCCTTACTGGAGCCGTGGTTCAGATGGAAAGAAATTACTCAGATTTACGCAACTTCAGGGTATTTGGGATTTTACATAAATGTAAAGTCATCAATTTTTATTATAATTGTATTGAGTCTACCACAGTTGTATTCATAGATGCAACATACAAAAACACAACCTTAGAGTGTGTGGTATGCTAAAGCCATAAAATATATGCATATAAGATAATTATGTCAATTAAACATATTGCAGGCCATAAGAAACTGACAGAAAATTAAATATCACAAACCATAGTAGCTAATTAACTATTTCCTAGTCATGTAGTTGTACAATCATTGTAAGTTTGCATGAGGTACAGACTGGTTGTAAGTTTTAATAAGGAGAACGATACATTATACACTAATAATTTTGTCATAATATAAGATAAAGACTTCTGTGTTTGAAATTGATCTAGACTTAGAAGAAATGTTCTCTCACTTGACAGAAAAGTCTGGGGCTTCTTAAAAAATACTGTAAATACTATATTTACAGTCAAGAGTTTTCAGGTGTTTTTTTTTGTTGTTTTTTTTGTTTGTTTGTTTGGTTTGGGTTTTTTTGTTTGTTTGTTTCATGTCACACATTTAATCAATGAAATTAATACTTTCAGTGGCCTAAAAATTATCAGTCTGTAATTTGTTCAGGGTAAATCTTACTTTAATTTTCTCCAGAATCATAATGTGGAGACAGGCAAAGAAAACTGAATCCAGAATGTTATATACACTAGATCTCTGACCAAAAGATTATGAGAGTTTTCCCATGCGCTGTCATAACAAAACAAATTTGTCAGTATTTATTCTTTCAGTTAAATAGAGTAGGATTTTTGTTTTCAGTTCAATTTTAATAGCAATTGTTTTATTGTACTGAGTCACTGTAGATAGGAAGAAGTTCTCCCTGTGTCAATTTCCAAGGACTCAAATAAAACATCTGAGTAACATTCTTTTTCAACTGTGTTGAATTACATCACTTCTAAATTTTACACTCAGCATAAGCGTTGTTTTCAAAATATGGAACTAAGTTCACTGACATACCTTGTCAAAAATTCTATTTCACGTGTCTAGAGCCAGGAATATTGTTACCAGATGTGTACAAATAAAGCTGTTTTCTTCTTTTGAAGATGTTTAATGATAATCTATCACCAAATAAAGTGGTAGACGGCCAGCATGGAAAAGAATCTAATTTCATTTGTTGGAAAGTGGATAAACCTTGGCAACATGAAACCATCTTTGGGAGTGTTGAAAGTAGTTCATGAATAGTCTAAAAATTGGCAGAGTTAAATAGAAATGAGGAACTTTTTAAAGGGATGGTTTTATTAGTTTTGCTTGTTTGTGATGGTTTGTGTGAATGAGGAAAATTTAAATCCAGATTTTAAATACTTGCATCAAATCAGTACACCACTTTCACATTTGTATTAGCCTAGTGTATGCTATCAAAGTTTTCTTTGATTTCAAGTCCCTAAAATATACAAAATAATAATACTTATTTTACCGTTTAGGATACTCCATGCCATTTTAAAAATAGTAACTTACAATAAAATTACTCCACATTTCAGTCTGGAGCTGGCTAAAATAAAAACCTTTAAAAACATATTTGTAGACATTTTGGTAATTCTGATTAACTGTTTCAGTTGAATGTTTAAGTGATTCAAAATATTTTATTAAAATAGTGCTATGAGTTTAGTAGCCAAAGAAGCTTCACTGAGTTGATTGCTGAATGTTATTAAAATACATTATTTTGTTGCTTACATATTCTACTGTCTTTAACTAACAGAAACTCTGGGCTGTGTAATGAATACTCACAGACCCCCACCCAGATCATCTTTTGCATCTGGAAAGAGTGATATTTTATTTCACCTTCCCTTTTTAGTTTATTTTCCATAGTTTCTAAGTGCATTTTACATTATTAGAAATTGTAACATCAGTAGTATACATATGTGTGTGTGTCTGTGTGTGTTTGGTTCTGACTGCCTTTATGAAGCTGTATTCTGTTTAGATAGCAATGAATCCAAAGGATAGGGTAACACAGCAAATAGTAAGACTCTCTTTCCAAGTAGAGAAAACTCAGTAGGGAGGAAAAGCAGGACCCAATTTTCATGTATAAAGATTTTCACAGTAACAGTATAGGTGAAGGAAGGAATTACTCACAGTCTGGGAAAGCATCAAGACAAAGAATAATGGCCTGGGGTTATTATTAGTTTCTAGCAGTGGGCTACAGTCATCAGCTAATGCAAACGGTAAATAACTGAAGTCAAACAGAGGAGCTCTCACTTGGAGCAGTCACTGGGACCAGTAGTTCCCAGTTTGCCAGTTTTATCAGTTTTGTAGAGAAATTTAGCTGGCTTTTTTGAGAGTGAGTTTTTTCCTGGTTTAAAAGGAGCTGGCTGCGCAGATAGCTGATGTCTTTCGCCCACACTATATGGCACACTGCCTTCCCCTTGTATGTCCTGTGCTGTGTTTCTCATAACCTTTCAGTATTCACAAGCTGCTCCAGTCTGGCCTAGCTGTCTGAGGACTGACTGACACCTAAGGAGCCATCAGCAGCACAATGAGAATGAACCCTAACCTCATTCAGGGAAATGTTAAAATCAGGTCAGAGTAAAGCAAACTAAACATCACCCCAGAGCTACAGACCTCATGGTTTCACATAGAGTATTGCAGTTTTTATGAATTGAAGATCTACCCGGGGAGCGCTTCCCCAGGGCTAGCGGTGCAGCCCACATGGCAGAGCCAAACTCAAATGCAGCATTCAACAGCAGTCTGCTGAACAGTTTTGATCTAAAGCAGTAACGCACATCCTCATTTCCCATTCATCTTTAACAGCTGTTGTCTCACTGACATGGGTGTTGGCTGGGTGCTGTGAAGCTGCATTGGCACTCTTGTGGGCTGGGGGTGAGCAGGGATGGTACCAGAGAACAGGGGAGGGAAGGCTGCAGGCTGGTGTTGGGAGGAGAAAGGAAAAATGAATGAAGGCATTAGGTGTTTGGAGGAGAAAGAGAGAAGCTGTCTTGTAAGGATGTTTAAGTGTATGGAGAGCTGCTCTGATACCCACCTGTCTGATCAAATCAACCAAAATAATTAAAAAATAATAATAATTCTTAAATGTAAGATGTGTTAGTATTCCTCGGCACCGTATGGCACTACTGATTGAGATGCCACCCGTTGTATTACCAGGACTTTTTGAAGTGCCTTGTTCCTTTCTGCAGGTCTTCCCTCCTCTCCCACTATCAGCTGTGTTTACTCTGCCAGACAGGAAGATCACAGCTTTAGCATTTTAGAGCATGTGTTGTTTTGTGCAGAGATGCAGAAATGTAAAGCGAGTTCATGCAAGGAGAGGAGAGATGGACAAAAATACTTGAGATTTGCAGACAGGCTACCAGAACATTAACAAAAAATAATAATAGTGAGATGATATGCACTGAAGAGTTATAGTTATGTGTGTTGTTTTGCATTATTTTGCTATATAAATACAGTCTTATCATTCAAATGGCATATGGTGAATAAAGGTAAGAGACAGAATTACTCTTGGCCATCTGCTTCTCCAGAGATCTTTGCCAGCATGCTCTAACTCTCTGCTAGACTCTCACGCACTTTCAGATCTGTTTCTTAAAGACTGAAGTTCTGATTTAAAATTTTCACTGAAGTCTTTTTCCTAAAAGTTCAAAGATTTCAGGATTGATGGGATGAGAAAGCTACATGTTGTACTGTTTTATCATTTTAACAACTCTCATATAAATTTCACAACTGAAACATTGTTCATAGCTTTCTATTCCCAAATGAGTAAATACCGGAAGGAACTAAACCACTGTTCAACTACTCATCTCAGAAATAAAATGAGTAAACTAAGTTACTAAATTTGACCAAAATATCAAAGAAGTTTTTCTCATTTTAAAAGTCAGATAGGCAACACAGTGGGTTGTTGGAAGAATTAATTGATCGGGCTGTTTGTAGTTCATTCTTACCTCTACTCAGACTGCTTTAAGGCTATTACATGAAGGAATAGGTAAAATATCATGAGAAGAAGTTTAAAAATAAGCTTTTCAAAGTATGTTCACATTTTTACATTCTGCTAGGATTTCAAGCATTTGTAAATGTTTGAAGTTTGTCTTAAAAAATGTGACTTAAACTCATAAGTCTTAAACTTTACCCAAATTTTCTGCACTCTTCGGAAAATTGTCAGTGCCCCAGACATCATTTTAGTCTCACTTGTTGTTTTGCTCTTTGTCAACCTGTGTTTTGCTTGCAGGAAGAAATTTCCTTTTGGTAACAAACCTGGAAGACTATGTGATTCTTTGCCATTGGTAAACCATGTATCTTATGGAAGGACTTGTATTTCCATTTCGATGAGTAGACATTTTGGTGGTGGTCCAGGATTTGAAGATGAATTGTTTTGCTGACTCTAATTGGCATGTACATAGCATAGAATCATACAATGATTTGGGCTGTAAGGGACTTTAATGATCATGCAGTTCTTCTATACAATTCTGTTGCACCGAGATGAGACAAAAATGGTGGCATTTTTGGCCCTATGACATACTTCACTAGTTTTTGATGTTGAAGGAACAGTGCTTGCAGGGTAGAACTACCTACCTGCCAGTGACAGTAAAGCAAGGAAAAGGGTAACCAGCAGTATTTCCTATATTTTGGTCCTTCAGAGTGTTGAGAGGTTTTCTGAACGAGGAATAAGAGCACCATTAATAAAACAGGTGGAAAAGAATGCATTTCTTGCAGTTGTCATTACAATGGACATATATCCTGGCTGTTAGGAATTCTCGGTATCTTCCCTAGATTATGCATTTTCAAACACTTTTTTGCTGTTAAAAAGCTGCTGTCTGAGCTTGTGGCAGTGACATATCAGAAAGTCTGTGTGGCAGCGATATTGTTCAACCCCAGCCCAAAACCACAGGTTACTGCATGCCAGATGTTAGTCGTTATCTGAGAACATGTAAAAGTGAGATGCTGTTTGACAGGTTTTACGCTTTTAGTAATGTTTTTACTTTTTTTCACTTAGCAGTACCTCCAGAAAAAATATAGTGATTTTTAATATTACTGCAAACAGAAAATGCACTGAGAACACAGCATTTTTCCTACATCAGGTAGTTAGAGCCTAGCAAAATAATACTTAGAAAATAATGCCTAGCAGTACAATGCCCAGCAAAGTAAGAGGGTTTCATTCTCTATCTGTGTAGCTCTCCCTCCCCAGCTCACCTTTCCTCCATCTCCCTCTCCTGCCTCTTAATTTTCTCTTGTTTTATTCCACAGCTTCAGGGGGTTTTAAATAGCCCCTAAAGGAGAAGAAATATGCTTTAAGGAGAGATGCACGTAGGTCTCTAGAGTACAATAGGAGCATAAAATCTGTCTCAAAGGCTTAATTAGGTTTGCAATTAATTAATATTTGCAAACCACTTTGAGAATCAGGGTGCAAATTATTATTATTTTCATGATGTCACTGCTGAGACACATGAACAGGAAACAGAAACAAAGGGATAATCAGTAAATTCATGAAGAGCTTCCACTGCTACATTAAGATCATTAAAAACTGCATTTTTTAATGTATCATTTTTATCCAATATTAGTATTCCCACTTCACTGAAGTGAAAAGTGCAAGACTTCAAATCTTATGAAGTCTCACCAGCTAATGAGAGAAAATAGAATGAAAAGTAAGAGGAAGTGGAAAAAAAGGATGTTTTTAAATGATTTTGAATATCAGGTAGGGAAAATTAAGAGTCATTTGTAGGACTAGTGTGTAATTTCATAATTTATTATTATTATTATTTGTTTACACCTTGCAAAATCTTAAGTGCTGTCCCTGCACAATTTCCTAATTTTGTGAAACAATTTTGTTGTAGTACATATGAGCATAAAGGCCTCAGATAGTCCCCAACTGATTTTCACTGTCTGGTAATAATATATTGGACAAAATAGCATTGCTATTTGTGTGGGAGTTAATGCTTTTGAAAACAGCTAATACACTTAACTACTGTGTATTAACAGTGGGTGTTCTGCTTATTTTTATTGCAAGCTTTAGCACTGTGCAATTTTCCTGCAACATGTTAACCATAATCCACTTCATGCTGGCACTTAAATATTTATTGAGCATCACAGTAAAAAAGTTATGGGAAAAAATGGGTATAAAAACTAATAAATAAATAATAAATGACATCTTGGTGTGGCATGCTGTCCATAAAAGAAAACAGTGATGAGGAGATTCAGTGCAGTTGTTCTTAAGATTAGTAAGCACTATTAAAAAAAATTATTAATGACATATGGAATGGTTTTTGCATTAGCTTTACAGAAGAAATAATGCTGTGACAAAGATGTGAAGTCTGCAGATTTGCACCAAAATTGTAATCACCAAGCTGACCATCAATGAGAAAGTAATAAAAAAACAGATGAGGATATAGGAAGCTGTAACCTATGGGCATGCACTGACCAACCGGTAATTCCATTGTTACCAAGGAGCCTGTCCCACTGCTTGGCCATAATGAGAACGAGGACTGGATCATGGCTATCCCTGCTATCAGTACAAGATGGAGAATGTAAGGATTGAACACAGCCCTGCTGAAACGGACCTGGGGATACTGGTGGATTTACCGTCCACTATGGTTGGACATGAGCCAGCAGTGTGCCCTCACAGCCCAGAAACCCAACTGTATTCTGGGCTGCATCAAAAGAAGCATGGCCAGCAGGGCAAGGGAGGTGACCCTGCCCATCTGCTCTGCACTGATAAGATTGCAGCTGAAGTACTGCATCCAGACGTGGAGTCCTCAGTACAGGAGAGACATGGACCAACTGAAGCATGTCTAGAGGAGGACCACAAAAATGATCCAAGAGATGGGAAACCTCCCCTATGGGGACAGACTGAGGGCTGGGACTGTTCAGCCTGGAGAAAAGAAGGCTCAGAGGTGACCTGAAAGTGGCCTTTCAGTATCTAAAGCACAGCTGTAAGAAAGAAGGGCCAGATTCTTTAGCAGGGTCCATTGTGATAGGACAGGGAAAAATGGTTTCAAATAGAACAGAGGAGATTTGGACTGGACATAAGGGAGAAGATGCTTTACAATAAGCATCATGAGGCTCTGACACAGGTTGGTTGCCTGGAGAGGTGGCAGAAGCCCCATTCCTTGAGACACTCAAGGTCAGGCTGAACGGGGTGACATTTTTTACAGTAAGGTTATTGAGGCACTGGAACAGGTTGCCCAGAGAGATGGTAGAAACCATAACCCATTTTGACATTTGACATCAAGTTGGGCTGGGGGGCGCTCTGAGTACCCTGATACAGCTATAGGTGTCCGTGTTCACTGCAGGGAATCAGACTAGATGACCTTAAAGATCCCTTCCAACTGCTATGATTCTATAATATGACTTTGCCATTACAGCTCTTTTGAGAATTAAAGGGATGATGGTGACCACATCACAATTAAATTTAAATTAAATTTAATGATTTAAATGCGTCAGTAGTCCCCTTGATACCTGACAAATGACAATCAGAGAACAGAAAAATGATAAGCTAGTCTCTTTACCAATCCCAGTTCTTCTAAATAATACTTCACTAAGTATGAACCTTAGAGAGAGCTGCACAAACATGGAGAAAAATCAGTCTTAACATTGCTTTCTGCTGAATGCTGGAATACCTCCTATGCTAAATAATTTATAGAAAAAAAAGAAAACACAATATTTCTGCTTTAAAATATAAAAAATGGCTGTGCCACAGTTCATGGTCCCCATACATGCGAGTGAGGAGTGATTTGTGCAGTCTGGAGTCCACCTTCTCTGTATCCCGTTATGAAAGTCAGGCACCAGGCTTCAGTCCCATGAGCCCATGTCTTGGTGTACAATAGCTGTTTAAAATGTTCCTTGAATGTGTTTGACGTATTTAAACATATGTTTCATCTCATCTGCCTTACAAGAGCACTTAAGTAACACAATACATATAATCAAACAATTTTTTCTGGATGATTGATTATCATATGTTTTAAGTGAAAGATTCTTTCAATCTCATCCTTTTTCTGGTCCAAACTGAAGCCGACATTTGAAAGAAATGGAAATGTGTAGTGCTGATGTGGTAATCGTTTTTAGCTGTCATCGTTTCAAGTCACCTTCCAGACAAAAGAAATGCTGCTGAATGATCTGCTGGCTTGCAATTAACAGAGGATTGATTACCCTTCCCTCAGTCTCTGCATTAGTGGGCCGCTGTGCCAGCCTGGTTCAGTTTCACACAGATGTACCACTGCCACTCCTGTTCTCCCATGAGGCACACTGCAGTTTTCTCTGGGAGCAGGTATGTCCCTGTCATGCATGGTGAAAGAAAGTATTCTCCTTCAGCACATGCTGTAGTTCCTTGGAAAAGCGAACAAATCCTGCTTTTCCTGCACATAAGCTGGCAGCCAGTTTGTGTGTCAGACCTAATCCTCAGCTTCTGACTGTCTTGAAGGCATAAGGAGGACTTAAGAGACCGCAGAAGAAAAATGTCGTATCAGTCTTGGCTTCTTCAGAACTGAATTGAAGGCCCTCTGCGAGTGTAACAATGGCTTGGAAAGGCAATCCAAGAGTGTTATTAGTGACTTCTGTTAGGGCTAGAGAGACCATTTGTATCTTCTCTACAATAATAGTCACAAATCAAGCTCTGTGGTTTTTTAATGGCTTTTAGAAGAATTATAATTTTATCTCTTATGAAAATGTTATACTGAAGAAGTGAAACTAGAAATTTATGCAAAAATGGTTAGTAATGATTCAATCACGATTCATATTATTCATACTCACGCCGTAATTGATGCTGATAAGAAAGTAGAAGCCTTTTGTTCAGTCCCTCAATGCTTAGAACAATGCAATCATGTATTTTATTTAAAACTTTGTAAATTATCTATTTTCTTAAATTGCAAATGATCCATTTCCTAACATAAGCATTCTGAGTCATAAACCCTTGATTTTATTTTAATGTGAACAATGCCATTCATTGGCTGCAAGCATATAGCTAAAGATCTGAAATTTTAACAATGAAAATATTCTGCGTTTGGTGCTCACAAAGGTATTCAATTATATGCCGTTATTTATTAAGTGGAAAATTAATTGAATGTCATTGTTAAGCAGTGTGTCCCTGAAATTTAAAAAGAAGTATGAAGAGCCCCAGGAGACCTTCACATACTGAGGGAATAATAACAAGAGAGGAGTGGGTACTATACTGTAAAAAGACTTTTGTCCAGAAAGCAACAGACTGCTGCAAGGTACTGTTTATTTTAATTCAGTATTTTACAGTTTTATGTGTCATTAGGTAAAATACAGACATAATCCTGAGCACAGGGCTGGGAGCTGAGGAGAATCTCTCCTGTATGAGGAGAACTCATTACTCATCAGAAGAGTCAACTTCCCTGGATAACCCATGCAGGATGTCTTCACTGTAGCACTGGCACGGTGTATGCAGTGTAACGCAGTTGAAGTGGTCTTCTGTGAATCCAGGCATGAAGATTTGAACCACATCAGGTGAAGAAAAAGATTAAATCCACGTCCTCTATATCGTGACACTACACTGCACTGTTCAAAGAGGCGCTTTGAAACCCTTCCTGACATAGGCACTGCCTTTCAGGCCATTAAGAGATACCTAAGCTTGCAAAAGAAGAGGAATTTAAGGCACACCCTTCTCTCAGTGTTTCTCTTGGCCAGTTTCAATAGCTCCCAACTCGGCCTCAGTCTGCTCCAGATTTCTTTCTGAGGCATCTAGTTCTCCCAGGGCACGGACCTCAGGCACCAAACCTTCTCTGGATGCCAGGCATTTAGTGAGAGAAGCAGTGACCCTTAGTGTCACTGAGCCCAGATCCCTTCACATTTAATGCCAAGCATGTGCTAATCTCCTGCTGCTGCGAAAAGCATTGCTGTTCATTCAGTGACAAAGTGGTCACAAGCTGTAAACAGCACTGAGGATTTCATAAGAAAAACAAGTGAGAGAATCATTAGCCCAACATTAGAAAAGGATATGCTATTCAGCCAGAAAATAATGTGGACGATGTAGATGTATATTGTGGGGGTAAAGAGGCAAACAGAGTAGTTGCATCTTAAAAAGCATGTGATGTGTGCATTCCAAACTGTGGTCTCTGGTGACTGTGAAACAATTTTAGAGAATGCTGCTTTCACAAAAACACTATATGGGAGAAGAGGAAAGAATTCAATCTTAGTGCTGTGTAGCGTTGATTCTCCCTTGTAGACTTCAGCACTGTGCACGGAGAGTGCAGTATTTGTACCAAATGCTTCACTGTCACAGAAAAAAACAGGAGGAGTTGTGATTGAGATAATGCATGGTTACACTGCCAGGTTGTATTATTTTTGTTACAGCATAAATTATAGTTGGCTATCGTTAACTGTTTTTGCCTTATTTACATTATGAAATGTTATCATTTTTATTAAATCCATACATGTTTTTAAAACTATCACCATCACGTAGTTCACCTATGCTGATATAAAGGTTGTGATTGTGTGTTTTTTTCATCTTAGCAAAGGAAATAACTAGAGTACTGCAGGTAGCAATAAACTCTACAGTCACATATTTGCTACACCCTTTCCAAGTAGCAGTATCGGTACAAAAATAACACTGAATAATGATGAGTGAATTCATGTACAGGAAGAATTCCAGGTAGAAGCCAGGCCAGACTCCCAGGCTTAAAAAAGACACCAGAATGCCCAGTCGCACCCCAAAGCCTGAACAACATTCAGCCCCCATCTGTGCTCCATGTGGTACAGAAGGTACAGCCTGGCGTCCCAGAGCTCTTCACCTCTGCATGTCATACGGTCCTCTTCTCCAGATTTGAGATCAGCCCTACAAAATGAGTGGGGCCTCAAGTGAGATCAGCCTTTGGCTGCTCCCCCAGGTGTGGGGCTAGGCTGTAACCAGCTTCAGCTCTTCCCTTAGCCTACATGTTCCAGCACAAAATGGTCTCTTGTAGCAGTGGGGCCCTGGCCCCGCACCTGCAATGTTTGGGGAAATCAGTTCTTTTGGCATTCAATGGTTTGGCTCTTGCATAAACATCTTCTAATATCTATGTTATTGCTGAGAAAACCAAACATATTTTTCTCTTCTAGCTTTTATAGTGTTCCTGAGAACCAAATAAACACACAGACTGAGTCTCCTTAGATACCTATCTTCACATTATTATTGTGTTCAGTGAGTTTGTGGTTTGATATACTGATAGTCAAATGAAAAGATTACTGTCATTACTGGCAATTTACAACTTCTGTGTTTGATCTGTCATGTTCTTTCAAAGGTTAAACATGGTCTGTTAGTTGTACATTTGCCTGAAACTTTTTGGGTTCAGAAAGAGGAGGAACTTCTATTTTCCTTTACATTCCTGTCTTGCCCTCCCAGCCCCTACTACTGTGCGATGCACTTTCTGCTCTTATACGGGTGTTACCCCTAGTTCAAATAGCTAGAGGCATTTTAGAAACTAATCTTATAGCCATGATTTTTTGAAGAGTAATAATTTTATTTTTTAGAAGTGGGTCTCAGTCGTCTTCAAAGCTGCATTACGTGGACAGGAGCTTCACAGGCAATGATAGGAATGATTTCATTAGCAGGCCACAACATTTAGGCATCTCTTTTTGCAGAGAGCTAAGCTGACCATTTGGTGTTTGGTTTACATGGACTAGGACTCCCTTTGAAAATATACTGCATGCCTGATTTCTTGTTTTTTAATTAAAAGGGTTTTGGTTTTTTTCATTTTGCTATAAATTTAGTGACAACTGGCATAATAAGTAATACAAGGTGCACCAAAGTCTTGTTTTGACTTTTTTTTAACTAATCTGTTCAAGTATTTGCAGTAGTAATATTCAAAAAAGAAATACAAACAGTAGTTTTAGAATTGTTTTTAGTTTTAGATAGGAAGAATGAATTCTGACACTCAGAAGTGTTTACAAATGCAGCTTGCCAAAACCAAACCATTTTAAAGGCTTGAATTATTGATAGATTAAATAGCAGTACTGGGCTTTGAGGAACGATTTATTTTTTGCACGGCTAATTCATAGTATAAAAATGGGGATGGTATAAGCAATATGTTAATTCAGCAGTGTTTCCCTCTGCCTTATCCTGATGCTCATTATGTAGAGGTTGAGTAGGTCTTCCTCCAGCAGTTGCTACTAATTCCAAAGAAGCTGCCTGTTGCCCAGTGCACCGAAATGACAGCGTAGCATGAAGCTGTTGTGTGAGGTCTGAGAGGAGCACATGGGGTGTGGAGGGAGTCAGCTCATTTCCTCCCAGTGAACAAATGACCCACACAATCAGCACAAAACGTTATCTGTTTTACTTTGTGGAAGTGGTCATTCATTGAAGTGTTAGAAACAATAAGCTGGCAAACATCTGTTAGGACTTCATGTAAATGCCAAACCACGCTTCCCTTGAGTTAATGTTTTTAAGAACTCTTAAAATAATAAAAATGAAATTAGTGTAGGGACAGTACTTAAAACAAGAGCACCAACTCACTCAAGAGCACCGATTTATGATGCAAGTGGGAGGAACAGGGATAGAAAACATTGTTCAGATTCATGTTTAATCAGACGGAGTGCTTTTAATTAGCCAGAGAGGGAGATTGTGAATATTTCTATTTAAGTAAGTGTTACTGCTCAGAGAAATGCTTTCATCATCAGAAAATGATGGTCTCACTTGGCATAAATGAAAAACTCATTATTGCTGTCTTTTAACATACGATGTATTTTAACATTGCATATTCTAAGTAATAACAGAGAAGATGAGGCACCTGATAACTTTAAGCTTTTCCTTTTTTCTTTCTGCCTTTTTTATAAGCCTGGATAATAATTGAAGTATAATTAAAGAACTTTCCTAAGATCTGGATCTATTTAATTGATTTAAGCATGAAGATTCATTTCAGTTGTTGGTGTCTTAAATCACATGAACACATTTGTCTTACTCCATTATTTTTAAGTTGCTCATAAAAGAATATTAGAAATATAATCAACACAAGACTGAAGTACCAATGTGGCACTGACATCATTAAATATTAAAGCTGTGGATATTGCTGTATTATGTTTTACTTTAATGCTGTAGTACTGAGCATCCTATATAGGGATATTTAGACTCCATTAGAATGTGTCCCTATTTCCTTGGACAAAATATTTTGTATGAACCCAAAATATTTTCTTGTTTTCTAATTTATTTTGCTGAGTTTGTTGTTTTGTTGTTTTTGTTGGAGGCTTTTTTCTTTTTCTTTTTCTTTTTTTCCATTTGACTGTATTAATTTGAGTCGAATGAAATATTTTTTCTGACATTTTTTTAGTACTTTTAATATTAGGTTATTGTGTATTTTCACTTTCTGCTAAGTGAAGATGCATATTACCAAAATGGCCATAAGTGCAGCAGATACAATGCAGAAGTGGCTGCTGACCATGGCCAGAGTCTATCCAGTGGTATATTCAGTGGTACTTACCTGTTTTATCCCAGGCCAAATTGTCTTGAATAGTTTTGTGTTTTCAATATTTGCACATCCATAGGAAGTAACTTGTTAGCCTTCTGTTTGTGTGAAGGTGGTCTCCCCCACCAAAAATATAAACAGGGGGTGGATTCATGATGGGTTTAAGCCTGTTTAAATCCCTGGGGTCACTAAAGGAGGTTATCCATATGCCTTATCCTTCAGCCATTCATTGCTGCCTCTCTGTGTCAGCACAGGGATCATCAGTTCAGGGAGCCGCTTCAGCTGAAGAAAGTCTTTTTTTTTCTTTTCTTTTTTTTTTCTGTTCAGATTACATTTCAGACGAGTGGCCCAGCTGCCCAAGTGCTGATGCCAGCACAAACAAGGGAGCTGGAGCACACAGCCATGAACAGCCAGGAGGACAGGACTGCTGCTCTCAGTAACAGTAAATAAGGTTAAGTTACTCCTGAAACTGCAGCCCAACTGTGAGACAAAGCCAAGGTTTTAGAATTATTTTTTTCAAATCCTTAAATTTGTGACTTATCCTAAGTGAACAGAATTGGGTGAGATTTGTTGTTTGTTTCTCTTATTTATATATATTTTTTTAACTGAAAATATTTTTTTCCATAAACCACGTAGTCTCACTGGAAAATATATATATATACATTTATATATATATATATAGTTAATTCTCTGAAAATGTATTAAGCTGGTGTTAGGGAAGGATTTCAGTTTCTCATTGTAACATATTTTCTCAGGTCGTTGTTCTGTCTTCTCCCTTCCATTCTCCTCCAATAAGAAAAGAAGTTTCATGTCATTTTACAGCTGGAGAAATGAAACTTAGTGAGATTAGTTGGTTGTGGTGTCCTGTTTGATGACTTAGGAGCTTGTGAGAGTCAGGAGCTGAATGCAAGCCCCTTGTATTTGAATCTGGACTGGTACAAATACAGCTAGGGACGGCAAAGCCAGACTACATCCTTTGAATAGGTTACCCCCAACTAAGTTCTTAGGAGTGAAACTTCAGTAGAAGTCCATCTTTTTTCCCTGAATCATCATGAAAACCTTTTACATCTGCAGTTCTCCCCATTGCTATTGTTCTCACGGAGACAGATGATGCCCTGTTTGAAGTTGACCACCACATTTTGTTATGCAGTGCTGTTCCCAGGCAACATACCCACTTAGGTCAGTTTCCCTGACTTGGGTGAATTATGGCCTGTGTTAGAAAAATTAATTAATAATTTGAGAGGAAATTTCAAATGTCAATGTTATCCACAATTAAGAGAATGAAATTAATTCATTTAATGTCAGGTCTTCCATTACTTACAGAATTAGCCCCTGGCATCTGAGAATAATTTTGTATCGGTATACATTTAAGGTCCAGAAAACTCTTTGACCTTTTGCGGGCCCTAGTGGGGCCTTTGGCATTCTCCTTCTGAATAGGATGTGAGCTGCAAGGCAGAGCCTACTAGAGGTGAGAAGGACTGTCTGAGAGTATTGCAATTACAAGAGATTGAAAGGAAAATGCAGCAACTGGGGGGACTAATGAAGTCAGTCTGTCAGGGCTTGTGTCTGTTCAGCCTAGTGGGAAAGAATATAGTTATTCTGCTCTTTACTGGAGAGTTGCCTCCTGTTTCTTTCTCTCTTTCTGTCTCTCTCTGGTTTCTCTGAGAATAAGATAGACTTGTGTTTTCTAAGCCTTCCACTGTGCCATGGATGTACAGCATACACCAGGCAAGGCCCCTGTCCCATGGACAATATGATGCCTGAATGTGTGGGGTCACTGTGGGTGATATGCGTGTCCTGACTCTTGGACTGATGTTGAATGTCATTAATGGAGATACAGGGATAAGTTAACACAAGGTGACCTTGTACACTTAGTTGACAAGTACACCTAGAATTGTTTCTTTAACTGTTAGATGCTTATCTTACATGCACAACACTGATGTATATAAAATCCCCATATTCGTGTGGGTAAAATAGATGTGCATAGTTAACCACTAGAGCTCTTGTGCTTCATAACAATTGAGTGGCCAATTCTGAGCTCACGTTATCCTAAATTACCTCTTCTTCATTCTATTTGAATCCACGGACAATAAGACTCAACAGTAGAATTTACTTCACATTTACAGTATCAAAATAGCTTGACTTATAGCATCAGGATGTTGTGCCTTTTAAGTACAAATTGCTTTGATCTACAAAAAAAGCATTTTAATTTTCTAAGGTGTCCCAGTAGGGTGTTGTTTCTTTTTTCTTACATTGCACCACATTTGGAGGATAAGAAAATATGGATATTTCTCTGAAGCTTCTACAGAATTCAAATCTGATCAGGTGCCTTCCTGTGCAGACCTTCATCTGCCGGACTGGAGTGAACTCAAGAAGGGTTTCCCAAGTTGGGTGCTGCTGTTTCTGGAGTTTGGCTTTGAAGATCAGAATTTGAAGATCTTTGGTTACTTTGAAGATCTAGGTTACTAATTAAGCTGTTACTAAAAAGCTTTCTTGAATCATGAACTAATAGTCTAATTTTGGAACTGATGGGCAACCACACCTTAGCCTCAAAGGCATTTGCAAGGTCTTCACATAAAAATGTCTAACGTATCGTAGTTACTGAGAAGCCCAGGCTTCTTAAACGGGAGATCAGTTTGATACTTTAAGTCTGAACCTGCATCTCAAGTGCAGCTTTTATATTTATTAACATTCTTGCGGAATGTTTGGGAAATGTGAACACTTTCTTTTCGCTAGTTGCTGTTTTTTACTTTTTTTTTTAGCAGCCAGGAATTCTGTAATGAAAAACTGAATCTTCTGCCTGTCTGTACTGTGGTCTTCAAGGAGTGAGTTTCCTCATCAGAATTTGTTTATACCAACGATGATACTACAAAGTGTCGTACAACTGTTCCGTTTCAACTAGATTGGACTCACTTAATGCTATTAAGCTTTTGCCCATCATTTCTCAAGGAAAATACATCAACATCTTACTTTGCTCCAATGCAGAAGCCCATTGAATTACATGATGCCTGGATTTATTCGTGGGATTTTTAACATGTGAAATTTCTGTATTCAAAATAAGTAGGACATGTACACTCTGGAGATAAAATAGCAGAAAAGGTTTGAGTTTAAAATCAATTGAAGATATGTGTTTGGGTTGCTGGGTTTTTTGTTTTGTTTTGTTTTGTTTTGCTTTGTTTTGTTTTGTTTTGTTTTTTTGGGGGGCTTATATTAAATTGTCAGAAGCTTAAAAATAGCATTTATTTTCCTGCTGTTTTGTTGGTTTTTTTTTTTTTCCTTTTGCATTCCACAAACCATTCTCCCCTTTCAGCACTTCTCTCTGAAGGCATGACAATTTGCACAGTTTTCCTATTTCCTCTTGTTCTTCATATTATCATCAGTTGTGACATCCTGTTCTGGGAAGATAAATGATTGAGCTATGCCCCCTCTGCTGGCAAAGGTGTTTTTGTGTCCCTATATACAAAATTCAACATTGTATTTGTGAGGAGTTTAACTTTTATTGAAATGAGTGCAATGCTCCTTTCAGTTTTATTGAAAGCAAGACTGAGGCAAATAGTGCATGTTCTGAATCACTAAGGGGAAAAAAAATTCTTAATCCAAGAGCACATTTCAAACATTAAACAGTTTATTTAGCAGGACCATGAGCTGCCTGCTTGCATGTATTCAGCAGGAACAACTTTCTACCTATTGCTGGCATAATCAGGCCTTGCAAGAAAAGTTTTGCAGCTATTTTGTATCACCATAGCCCCTGTATTTTATATTCCAATCTGTAAACACAAGAGGAAGGGCTGGATGAATTCTGCATAACAGAATTCTTTCCCTTTTCACATGCCTTTATTTTTTTCCTCAGATCCAGGAAGAAAGTCCTAGATGTTGCCCACTGGTGCAATAATCTCTGAGCGTGTCTGAACAAGTCTTCATCCCTATAGGTAGAATTTGGGTCCACACTTCCATAGAATGAAGAAATGAGTTGAACTTAAGTGATCAAATGGTACATGATTACAGGATTCTCATATTCAGTGTTTCATTTCTTTGTGCTTCTATTATTAGATACCCAATAGACTATGTATGAGTGCACAAATCAGTTGGTACCAGCATGGGGAAAAAAAATTTCAAACTCTTTCTAGAACTCATATTTCAGGGGATGAATGTCCAATAGCATAAAGGAAGTTCAGAGTATGATGACTTTTATGTATCAGTTAATTCAATTGCATGAAACTGATAGGATTTACGGTGTATTTCAATGTCAAGTTCCTGGATGTTTGCTTTGATACACTTCATCATTTTGGAGATAAAGTCAGAAATCTTATTTAAGCACAGTATAATTGGAATATATATAACATGATTCTGCAAGAGGATAGTGGTTTAAAAGCAGAACATATTTGAGAAGTCAAGTATTTGGCAGTGTTCCTTTCACAGAGTTGGAACTATGACACATACGCAGAAAAATCATGAAACTGCAAAGTCAGCATTAATCAAAACTAACTGCATTTCCTGATTTGATATGGCTTTGTGGATGTGTGACAAACACTGTATTTCTAATACAAGATTTTTGTGCTCTGAAGATCGAATATTTCAAATATATTGCATTCCTCATCAACACTGTATTTCATTTGCCAACTGGATATTTACTTTGTATGTTAGAAGAGAAAAATGACTGTGAGCTGTTTTTTGACACATTACCATAGTGAACAAGTTCAGTATGGAAGACACATGACCTGAGTCATTTCTTGCTCCACAGACTTATTAAGTAAAGACAAGAAGATTGCACTTGTCAAGTCCTCTGTGTATGTGACAAACGCTGAATGCATTAAGTCAGCAAATAACACACAACAAATAGGTAATTCTAGATGCTGATGCATAGGTCACATGTTTGCTTTTCAGCAAACAGAATCCATTGAAGAGGCGATGAGAAATCTTAAATAAGAAACAGGTGCATCTTCTCTTACAGCCTTTTATTTTTGCTAAAAGAATGGTTGTCAAACCATCTTCTTGGTGGCCAGTCCTGCTCACTCTAGAGGTTGCACTGCTGTAGTGGAGCCAATTGGCCTTTGCTAATACTTACTGAAAGAAAGTCATCAGGATGTGGGAAACCAAGCAATCCCAAAATGAGCCTAAGGTTACATTTCTTCTGAAGAAGTCATGCATACAGGAAATAGAAAATTGTACTTGATTCTACAAACAACACATGCAAGAAGCTGTCATTCCACAGCCACAGGCCTGACATGTTTCCCTCACTATCAGTGTATGTGGATGCCATCTGATGTAGAACAGTACAGTTGTATTTCTCAAATGGCCATTTTGAATGAGGGAAAAGTTCCAGCGTTTTGAACAGTACACTGAAATTGTTAAAGGATTTTCTTCAATGTGCATATCTTTAAAAAAATTAACATAACTTTAAAATCATAAATGCTGTCTAGTCTGATCACACAATCCATGCATAGATCTTGCCAACATGCATACTTGGGTAAGAATGAATGAACAGGGTACTGCAAAATTTTGTTTAGCCTAGTGAAGAAACACCTTATTTCCAATTCACATACCTTCTGTCAGAAGTTATTCTTTATGAATGTGAAAATATACTACTGCCAGGACAAATTCAGCCTTTCCCATATGTTTAGACATAGTGTTCTCTTTAGATGCTTCTGTGCCAATACAGTGCTGTATTACAAATTTTAGTGGTGTTTTCTGGATAGAAAACCATTTGGGAAGCTGAGTGAAACCTCCAGGCCGTAAACACATTTTCAAGAGATCAACTCCTCATAATGTTTTTAATATGACTTTGCCAACAATTTTGGAAGTCCTGTCTCACTATACTTCAGTTCTACTGTGTGCAAAGCTGCAAAAGAGCAATGATAATAGCATTCAGTGGTCACCATGTTCAGCTGTGCACCCCTGTGGCACACCTATTGTTTAAAGGAGGCCTCTTAACTTTGAGAAACTCAGCCTTCAAGACAGATGTATTTGGTTCTGTGAGAAACAGGATAAATGGTGCCAAGTATCTCCTGAGCTGAACAAATCAGTATACAACCCATTTCTTCCCTTTTTATGAAGTTAGAAAAATCTTTTCTTTTGATTTTTGCACGTTTGTAAAGTACAGACCTGAGGTGTTCGCTGAGATATAGATAAGTGTGTTACCTGATTTTGATGCCTTTTTCCTTATCTTGTTATGAAACACTCTTTCGTTTCTAAATTTGAATAATATTTGGAGATACAGAAATTCTATTTACCACTTCTAATTCCCTTCTATTCTGATACCCTGTCTAAGGAGAAGATGCCTTTCATAAAGTTTTCTCTAAGAGAAGATGCCTTCTGCATCAAACCTGTGAGAAATTATTTTATTGTTCGTTTTGTGGTAGTTTATGGGTGCTCCATTATGTCAAATGACATACTGATAATGTCGGTCTTGGTGCCCATACAGACTTCAGTGTAATTATCTTTAGATTTGTATTTACATTTTTACTCCACTATGATTTTACACAATCCACTTTCATGATTTCAGAAGAGTATTTCCATAGTCTTTTGTTTTCCTAATAATCTTAGTATGCCAAAAGTACTAGCTTAAGTAAGCTAGTGCCGCTCCACTAGAGTCAGTGAATTGCATCATGACAATGCTGGGACCATTACTGTGATTTATGAGAAGTTTTTTACATACTTGTAAATTAGAAGCATGTTTTTTTTGTTGGTGGTGTTCTGCTGAAAGCAGCTCTACTAGGAATACATAAACTCTTGAAAGAGTGTATACATTCTGATAAGAACACACTGGGGAATGAGAGAGGAATAGGTGTTTATACAGTGAGAATGAAATTTTGGACATGTGTATATGCCCATTGAGTCTTGTGCACTAAGATTGTCCGATTTATTTCTGAATATAGTGACAGTGTATGTGATATGTATTGCTTTATTTAAATGAAAAGAGCAGCGTATATCAAAGCCCTTTTGAAAGATAAATTCAGAGATCTTTTGCTTTTGCTTGAGACTAGCAATGAAGCTCACCTTTATCAACACCCAGCGGTTTTCCATGAGAGTGGGCTCTCACTTCATATTGAGTTCTTCCTGGAGCATGTTAAATTCACACAAAACTCCTTTCACATTCCTTGAAAAGACAGCCTTAGTGACATTTTGGCATTGTCATTCTGCCTAGCCTTTGAACCACTGTGTAGCCTACAAAATGATGCGTAACCCCTTCTTTGTTGGCTGAACCTCTGGGCCATGTCTTCTTGCAGAAGATACAGTCAGGTATCATCTTCTATTCAAAATACGTTTTTTCCTTAATTTATTTGGAGTTATTTTTAATTCATATATCACCATCTGTTCTGAAGAAAAAAATGTTGTTTTTAAATATGTGCGAGTCTTTCATTTACTTTTTTGCTCTGGTTGCATTTATGTGGCTACAGCAGACAAATGTGATCCCTGTGATGAAGGATACATTATTCCAAGCTCTGTTATTAAGAGAACATTCTATGCATAACAGTTTTTGTATCTCTAATATAGGGACAAAAAAATCGCAGAGCAGCAGAATCCTCCTATGTGAGATGTTATATTATTCATTAAGGGGAAATTGCCAATTAAAGCATATTACAAATGGTTCCACTCTACGTAATGTTTCTTCTACCCATTGACAAAGATTTTGGTCACCCAGCTTAGAGTAAATAGATTCCTTATAATCAGTGAATATGGGCTGAAGTATTCTGCTCATTAGAGGTACCGCAGTCTGTTTTCTCATTTTTCTCTCCCTTCAGGATATACTGCAATGAGGCCAAACCTGTTTCTATAGCTAAAAGTCTATTACAGTGGCCAGCCACTTGCATGCTGAAGCACTGCAATGAAGCAGTGAGATCCCTTCACGCCATCTCTTAAACATGTTTCCCATGTGGTGTGGCAGATGCAGATGTTCGGCACAGAGCGTCCTGTTTGTGAACTTCTGCCAAACAGATGAAACCGGTGTGGCTTTCTTGCTGCTCTGATAACAAGCCTTGTGCTCTCTGTCTGCTGTGGGTACTAATCTCATATTGCATAGCTACGAAAACCAATGACAAAAACCCCTGAAAACTGCATGCTAATATCTTAGGACTTGTTCTGAAACATTCCATCTTGGGTAGCTGAGTTTATTCATTGCTTGTCTGAACAAAATAGGCCTTTCTCATTAGTGCCTCCTGGTAGTGTACGGCTGAAAAATAATACTATAAAATAATTTATTTCAGTTCCTGAAATTAGACTTGTCACTTTGCTGTCAAAACCAGCAAGTTGCAGCCTGGAAGCATAGAATGTGAAAAGCTTGTGTCTGTAAGTAACTTTGTGGGCGCAAAGCAGTGTCGTTCGCATCAGTGTGTATTTTTGGTGCTAGTTCCTAACATTCTGTGAGACCTGACAGTAATTAATGACTCTTCTTTATAGTAACATGAATATTTTCATTGGCATCACCCAGGAGAAAGTATTTGCAGCAACATGCTATAAAGGTTTACCCGCTGTTGATCATTGCCTGCAGGCTACGTACATGTGGCTGAGAGACAACTTCATGGTGTCATTCCCTTACCCCTGAAGGCCAGGTCTTCTCCTTTGCAGTGGTAGGAAGCCTACAGGAAGGGGCTGGTTGTTGCTCTGAACCTTGCTCTTTTTTTCTTCAGCATGTCTCTATAGGTAGTGCCATGAAGAGCTCCCTCACTGTGGGATGTCAAAGTGTTTGAAAATCTGTTCAGCATGGAACACGGCTCTCTATTCTGAGGCTTCTGGTTCTGGTTCAGTCTTTGATGAGGCAGACTGGCAAGAAACATTTTACAGAAGCAAAGTCTTTTGTTTAAAATAATACAAAAAGTAATTTGGGATTTATATTTGTTTCTGAGACTGTTGGTTTTTTTTGTTGTTGTTTTTGTTTTTTAATGTTTATTCTTAGATATCTGCGTAGCGTAATAGAAACTCTCCTGAAAAACAGTATTATCAGCCATGTAAATAACCTTTCTAAAATTTGGAACTCGTTTTAAATCCCAGAATGATAAATTAGTAGGGAATATTATATTAAGTTCCACTGCAGCTGCCTGAGCATGCGGTAAGAGTTACAAGGCCACTTCTCCTCCTGATGTGATTTCAGGGGTAATAAGTTAAAGTGTCAACTGAAGCCCCAAACCACTTGAATTTTATTTGATTCATTAGTAGTATATTAAACAGAGAAATGTATTTTGGTATTGAAATGTACACTGGATAACTATAACAAGTATGCCAATGCCATATGTAAAGAATAACTTTAGTGTTTTATAGACCACAAATGAAAAATACTTGCGGCTGTTATAGAGAAACATGAAAAGGGATGAAAAAAGTCACAGCTTTCTTGGACAAGAGATATGCCAACACAAAAATTTTAGTAGTTACTGCTGCCTAAATTGTAACCATGCATCAAAATTTTATTTGTGGTGGTGTCGTCTAACTTGCACTGAATCTGTCCCATCATTTTTTGGAAAGTTAACTCATAAAACTATTTATGCAGTAAGATGTAAAATAAAATAAATTCTCCAGCAGCAGTAGCTATTGACGCTGTTAATACTAATTCATTCTCAAAAAAAAAAATATATATATATATATATCTGAGTCCCAAGTTACCAATAATCACTACTATGATGAGTTGAATAGAAACATAAAAATCTAAATGAAAATAGAAATATTCTTTAAATAGAGAAAACTCACATTCAGTACTGACTTCCCCCACACTGGTGGGCACCCTGCTTGGAGGATGCTTGCAGGCAGCCCCAGCCAGAGTTTGATGGGCACTGACATCATTGGCAAGCACATATGGGGACACCCAGATGTCCCATGCCTTTCTGTGCCTCTTTCTTTGCTTCTCTTGTGATCAGTGAAAGATCAGATTTGTCCCTTAACTCTGGACAAAGTTTTCTTGGAGAGTATGTGAGAGAAAGTGCTAAAGGAGTGCACTGCAGTTTTCACAGCATGGTTACCTACTCACTCCTTTGTCTCATTGGGACTGATGTGGCCTCAGATATTTGGAGACCTTACTATCCAAAGTGTTGGCTGGGATAATATGTAAGAGAAACGGTCCATCCAGCTGCTTCATGGACATATTGCTCTACCTTAGCTTCATGATCAACGGACCCGGACAGACCTAGACATCTGATAGACGGTGCTGCCTTTAAGCCTTCAGTGGAAGGAAGACACTGAGTGTAACAGAAGAGAGATGTTGAAAAGGCTTTGCAGGTTTCATGGAATCATGGAGTCACAGAATGGCTTAGATTGGAAGGGACCTTAAAGAGTTCCACCCCTCCTGCCACGGGAAGGGCTGTCATCCGCCAGATCAGGCTGCTCAGGGCCCCATCATCCAACCTGGCCTTGAGCACCTCCAGAGAAGGGGCACCCACTGCTTCTTTGAGCAAACCTTTGCATTGCCTCACCATCCAGTTTCCTCCTGCCTCGGCTTAGCACATCGGAATTTCCACAGCTGCATTGCTTTGTTGTCTTTCTGGGAGCGTTTTTTTCAATTCTGAAGCTTTGGTGGTTTTTGTTTTATCATCTGAGAATACAGTTTTAGGATACATTTCCTAACACAGTAAACTGAAAAAATAATTTAAAGTAGATTAACATGAATTTGCATATAAACCTGCACACACAAGATTTCTTTCATGAGACTCACAACAGTGGGAGATTTTAAAACTGAAAGCACCGCAGCCTGGTGGCTGAGCACACCTTGTTTGTCCTTCAGCAGGGTGCCTGAACGGAACACATAAACCACATTGGTGCTTATAGGAAAAAGGAGGGAAGCACTAAGCCTGATGCGTCCCATCAGGGAAATGGTGCTTCGTGTAATTCAGCTTTGTGTGGAGCCTGTGGTGTCTCTGCTAAACAAGTGTCACTTGACACCAGCCTTAGGAAATTCCTCTGCTCTGACATTCTCCTGTCATTTTTGCTACACTTTGTAGGGACGTCTATTAGTGCGGGTGTGTGTTTTGAGGTAGGTGGGTGGCTGTTCTTAGAGCACAGCTCCAGCCCTGCATATGCTGTACATTTGATCTTAAATATGGCATGGATGTGTTTTGAGGGAATTGCACTAACTTGATAGCGCTGCCTGGGGGAGAAAGAAATGCAAAGATTGTCATGGGCCATGCTGCGATAGCTGGAAGTGGTTGGCCTTATTAAGTGAAGTTCCTGGAGGTGTTTGCATGTCTATGCAGCTGTAAAATAGCCTTTCTGCGGTCCTCTTTTTTCTCCCTCTTTCTCTCAGTTTGATGTTTCAAGCTGAATTATATATTGTTGTATGTGAGCTTCTGTCTAGAAGAAGATTAAGAGCAAGAACTAAATCCCATTTGTGTTACTCATGTGGTTAGCTCTGCTGCTTTTAGTGTGTCTACTTCAACAAATAAAATAAAAACTGATTTAATTCCAAATCCTTTTACTGACTGGCAGGGAAGTGTACTCATTGACCATAATAATATCTTAGCTGAGTACTACATGTCGTCTCTAAATGATACGCATTTTTTAGTCATTAAGTCACATTAAGCAGTACTAAGTTTTGCCCTCAGTATAAGTAGTCTCTTGCAGCCGCATCTGTCTCTTCAGTATGCAGAGAACATGAAAGGAAAATTGTATTTTACACCATTATCTAAGAAATTGCGAAGCTATGAGAAACAGATTACTATTAATAAACAAAATTTTCTTCACAAAGCTATGCGTACAGTTGTGAAGAAACATCTGCTCTCCCTTCCAGAATATACAATTGACAAGTACATTAATTTTAAAAAAGGATTATTTTGAGAGCATTGAAACGAGCAAAAGTGCAGAAACGTATGACAAGAATACACGGGCACACTGTTGTAATTCAGTACGATCTGACAGAGGAATACTTTTTCTTCTTAATACAGAAAGTGGTGTATTTAAGTCTTTCTTAGACAGCAAGATTTCTGCTAAATTGTCACTAGCAGTGCAGGTAAACCATTGCTGATTTTGATCACATCCAAGTTATTTAAACAGGCTTTAAATATTCAGAGTCTTTAAGTGTCTCCACCGTGCCATTGCTCCATGTTAGAAAAAAAAAAAACAAGACCTCTTTCTATTGAAATGATTACACCCAGTGCATTGTTTGTGGACTGACCATTACAGGGAATTGTACAGTCGTGTTTTCACTTAAACCCATGATTCACTGGCGAAGACGGGCAGCTGTATGGCGCATTTTCTCATGGTACTCTCTATGTCTCCACCAGGAGAATGCACGTGCAGCCTAAAAGCATTTCTTCCTCCATCCAAGCAGAGCTGCCAGCAGCACTGCAATCAGCAGTGATATTCTTAGGACCTGGGACATCAGTCCACTGAGGAATGGATTTTATTAAAAAACTGCACATTAGACACAGACCACCAAAGAGCCTCCAAGCGCACATAATTTGGACAGAAGCCATGTAGTCTAGTACTGAACCAGAGACCACAAGATGGACATTTCTGTAGCTCTTAGCCACTTACTGCAGTCATACTTACCCTCCTGTGAAAACCACAAGGAAGAGAAAACACCTTCTTCTGTGTAAATCCCAATCTTTGCTAGTGAATAATCTCTTTCCTTTTTTACCCCATGTTACACTCCTATGCACTCCCTTAACTCCCTGCATTCTCTTCAGTTTCCCACCATTTTGTACACATTTTTAAATTCATATTTTCAGTTTTGCTTAGTTAGTCTTTCTGAAAGCAGTAATTTGGATGGAGCGTGAGTGTAAAGGGGTATATTCCATGATGTGGTTGTGGCATGTCACAATTAATACTTTATAGAAATGTATCCATGTTATTCTTAGTGAAGAGTTTAGTAATTGCCATCATCTGCTGTTTGCTTCAAATATACAATAATTAAACAAGCACGATTAGGACAATAAAGATAAGCAACATGATAAACCTACGTAGTGTAGCTCCAGTATTCACAGGTTAAGCTTCATGTCTTTTTCCAGTTGAAAATTTCAGAATGACTGCTTTTGCATTGTGTGGTTCTTGTGGTGCAAGTTCTGACTCAAAGACCATCTTTTGTCACTTATTGCAATGAGTGCACACCACCAGTAATATTATGAACAAATAAATAGCGATGAGAGACAGCAGCTGAAGCGGGGAGATGAGCTGGAAATGAAAATAGGAAATATATCAGCACTAATGTAGTTTTTATCGTGCAAAAACATCTGTTTGAATAAGGACTCCAAATTGCTGTTCCCAAGGAAATTATGAGGAGGACTGCTCTGGAAGTTATGCCTCCTATTTTATTATGTTGACCCACAATGTCGTAGGTAGATGTTGGGAGTATGACAGTAGAAGTTGAATCTTCTCACCAACGTTCCATTACATTCTGTTGCCATGTGACAGATGGCAGCAGAGGGCCTATCTGACAAAATGGTGTCTGATGTGAAAGTGTATAGGAAACAAAGGGGCGTAAGTGAATTCCTCTATGCAGAAAAGATGGCACTCATTGACATTCACTGACAAGCAGTGGATGTGAGCACAGTGAGGCAAGAGTGGTGCATTTCAGCAGTGGTGATGGCAACAGTGGGTCACATCCACTGGTGCAGATTTTTATGAGTACATAATGAAGGCTCTTGTTCATAGCTGGTGAAAATGCATGACTAATAGTAGTGATTATGTAGAAAAATAGTGTTTTGTAGCTGAAAGTTTGCTCTATCAAATAGTGTTATTGTGCTCTTTGTATCTGTCATAGTTCCCATGAAAACAAATGGGAGGCATTATTTTGGTGCAACCTGTGTATAATGGCAATTTCAATTACTGTTGGTATTATATCTTGATATGGAAAATTTACAATGTGGTAAATAAAAATAAAAACATCTTCCTTATAGGTGAAGTTTAATTCTTCAGGGAAATGAGTTGATTACAGCTTACAGGCTAGAATGTTGTCTGTCCTAATAAGAAATGTTGATTATCCATTAGAGGTATCACTTCTAGAGCAGAACATGTGTGACTGATCCCACTGATCAGTCTGATAAATATTCTGATAAGTCAGAATGTGGCCTGCAACGAAGTCAACCAATCTCAATGAAAAGTTGAGATATTTTAAGGCTTTTTTCACCTTGGACCTGTGGCTGCTCTCCATTTTGAAATATGAGAATAATTTCAAATGAAGAACAAACGTTGCAAAAACGTGTCAGTTTGCCAACAATTTCCAAGCATATTTTCTTCTGTTTACCAGAGATCTGGAGAAATAAGACAGCCTCTTAACTAAATTGACTAAATAAAAGGAATCTGCTTTTGAAGTGTATGGATTTCAGAATCAAATTTCCTTTTTCTGTGCCTGTTGGCTTTATAGGCTTGTTTACTCAGGAGGAAATGACTTCTTTTATAATGTGTTTAACATCATGTTAGTTAATCTATGCCATAATATAGAGTTGTTTCCTCATGTAAGCAAGAATTCACATGTAAGCATGTGTGAATCTCTTACTGAAGTGAGGAGAGTCCCTCTTTGAGCCTTTTGCTCTGCTTACAAGACAGTCTAAGAGAAGCGCTGCTGGCCAAACTGTCAGGTGCTTGAGGTCTCTCTGTGAAAATTAATTTATTTGATTTTTCTTCTCATTGCTTCCCCTTTCCAGTGTTTTTATTGAGTTTTATAACCAGCTTATCTCTAGAAATTGAAAACTCTAGACCTGTGAAAAAGGAAATCTCAGAATCAGACCACTTCCCAAAAAAAAAAAAAAACCCACAAAATTACTCTCGTTGCATAAGGAATCAAAATTTTGAGGCCCCTATTCAGACAACTGCCTATAGATGGAATTATTAAAGATGACAGGCTTGAGCAAATCAAACCTCTTTTCAGGCTGCTTGATAAATTATTTCCAAGTGGAGGAAAAAATGAGTAGTGAGCATTCTGAACAAGCTTTCTGAGGAACCATGAAAAATACTGATGTTTTGCTTGTAGTATTCATAATCCTCAGAATATGCACATGTATACATATTAGAAATCATCTGGGGTAAGTCATTCTCAGTTGCTGAAATGGCTGACTACTGCAGAATATCTTTACACTAACATTAGTCTAAAATAAGATACTGTAAAGATCTTTTTTGGATAAGATTGAAAAAAAATTCGTACATATCCACCTTGAATTTCTCTTTGGTGATGTTTGAAGAGATTTTGTTTCACTAGTTAAGCATGCAGGATCGTATTTATTGTGTTTATTTAATTTTATAATTTAATGTCCAATAATAACTTGAAAAATTAACTATGCTAAACAAACAGTAGTCAATGATTCTCAAGCTTAAATAGACTGCAGGTAGCTGAAATAGAAAACTTGCCCAAAAGCATAGTTTGATTTTGGTTTTATATATTAAAAAAAAACAACGTAGAATCATTTTTGCTCTGATGTTGGACACTATAGTTAATGACTTCATTATGCTGAATTTATTAATCACAGGTTTCTGTAAGTTATATCATTATAAGGTATGGTTCTGTATACTACTAAATCATGTCTCAATTTAAAAATTCCCTTACTACCTTGTGTCCTTGACCCTTAAAAAAAAAAAAAAGGATTAATAGTCATAATAAACGGAGAGCTATTAAAGATGTCCTTTTCTTCTTATGTTTTAGGAAAGCTGACATACTCATTCTAATGTCTGAATTCCTTTGCCATTCAAACTTAAAATGTAAGCTATTTGAGAAAACAAAGAATACTGGAAGTTGGACAGTTAAACAGTTTATGAAGTTTAACAGAGAATCAGTTCATCTTCTATAGTTTAAAGGCAGGAAATTGGAAAAAGAGTGAAAGTCTGTCTTAATTCCACTGGCATTTGGTACTGTAACGGTGGGTTAAAATATATGAGTTATGGGTAGGCATTAAAGTATGTCTGATGTGCAGCTTCTTTGCCATTCATTTTGTAAATGTTGTAAAATACAGTGACATTCATGATATAATTATTCATTTTAATGTAACACAAAACTGGGGATGAATGATAGAGGTGCACTGTTTTCCCTTACTTCTTCTACTTGCTTCTGATCCCCATTGTGTGCAGAGGAGTCATGGACCCATGGTGTGAGCTAGTTGTCACTGCTGTATATCAATGCACTCACCTTAGCCTACAGTCTTCCACCCCAGAAGCTGAAAATCCAACTCAGCTCTTCATGTGAGGTCTCACAATTAGCTCTGACAGTTCCTCATCAGAAAGTAAAGGACGCTTTAGATGAAGTTCTGCAGATCCATTCATCAGAAGAAAATACAAAAAGCATTGCATATGTCAGCTTTTTCCCATTTTTCCTAATTTCCGATGAAGAGCAGGAGTTTGGGATCATTTTAATGTAAATGATCAAGTCAGCAAATCAACAAATCAAATGGATTTCATATCCAAAACCTTGAATATACTGTATTCTATAAATTACAAGTCTTTCTGGTCTGTCGGAGCTGGGCTGCCTTAGCCCTGTCTACCTCTCCTCTCTGCTGCCTCTGAGTTTTCCAAAGAAACTAAAAGGGCAGTGCTGTTCTAAAGAGCACTTTCTTCCACACTGCACCTCTTAAATCTTCTGGCTGCTATGAGGTTTCTGTGCTATCTGTCCACACTCAGTCACTTCATCCCTTTAAATTAGATTTAGAATTTATAAATATAATGCCTGGTGGTGGCACCCCACTGCTTTGTGTCATGTTTGCTGTTTAACTTGGAAAAGATGGAATGCAAAATTACAGCTGGAGTGGGAAGGGGAAATGTTGTGAAATTAAAAACTGGTTACATTTTGGAAAATAAATTATCATACTGGGAAAGGGAAAAAACCTCAGGGAAAAGCAAATTGGGGGCTACAAGGAAATACTATCACCTGGCAAGCTGCAAGGTTGGAGGTCACGTTAAAAGGTCCCAGAAACATCTTTCCATTTTAATTGTAGTGGTTTTCATTCCTGGTTACTTGTGTTTTCCTCTTCAGCTAAAATACGACTGCAAGCCACGCTGATATAATTTACTGTAGAGGCAAATCAGGCCAATAAATATTTTATTTAAGCTATACCCTTCGTTTCTATTGATATAAAGGAGTTGAAACTGCAGTTAATGATCTTACTTCGAAAGGAAAAAAAGAAAATGTGGCAAAAGGGTATCGAGATGTGTCATGGGAGGCAAATCATTGTTTCCGGTGCTGAACAAGAAAAGCCTTCTGTAAAAGGTTTTATGAAAATTTTGTTCAGCTGAACAAAGTGGAGAATACTTAACAAAATTGCCATTTTTAAAAGCTCATTGTGAATACTCAGCATGCTGTGATCGTACTCTGTGTAATGGTGTTTGCAGTGAATAAATTGCTGTAGATATTGTAATATAAATAACTGTTTTGTGCATTAAGAAGCAGTGATGGTGTCTGTCTCAGGAATGCTCTGAAGACAGGACTTTAGAGGATAAAAACATTGCAGTACTCTTAGAATAATACCAGCCTGCAAAAGTGCTGGGATGCCTTTAATACTTTTTAGTGTTATTACTTAGTAGTGAATAATAAAGTGACATTTGCTTTGTTCTTAATCTACTTGTTGTTTTTACTGTGGCCAAAACTCATGAATTTTAAACACAACACAGCTCCAGCAGGAGGGAACCTGTGTTTCAGGTTCCCTTAATAATTTTTAATGGATCCAGTGGCAGGCTAGCAGAGAAGTTTAATCACAAGAAAAAAAGAATTTGCCTGACACTGACTTCAGGCACACTGAGCTGGTGTGCTGTAGGTTTGTTGCAAGAAAGAAAGTGGCTGAAAGCCCCCGAAGTTAAACCAACTATTGCTTTTGGTGATAAATGTACCCCTAAGAAACATCCTGCCAAAGCTAGAGGAGGCTAACAGTAAGACAATGCCATATTGTATGGAATTCAATTGCACTCAGTAAGTATATGAAATAATATCTAGCGTTACCCTGTAAAACATTGCTGCACCTTTGACAGCTCACTGAGATCTGTTGTCTTAGGTGTCCTTCCAGATGCATTTAACACGAACACATTGGTTCGAAAGTGTCGATGGAAATGGTAACTGACTTCAATAAAAAGCATTTGATGAAAGCAGGATATAACCATTTTGAAGGGATTGTAGCATGAGTTAGAAAAATATCTTAATATCCTCCTTCTCTTAATGCTTCCCTCAAAGTGATATTTTTTTCTTCTAACTTTCTTATGGAAAAATGGTCTTAATCACAAAAGTGGAAGAACAAGAGGATCTGAGACAGGTTTTCAGTGAATTACAGTGCATTTTCTCACTAGTGGAAGCTGAGTGCTAAAAGTGGTTTGTCTATAATCTCTGCTAAAGCCTCTCTGAGTGACTGGTGGCCTAGTTGCTTCACCTTCAGTTTCTGTCAGGAATAATTCAGTCTAATGAAAGATGTATGCCCCAAAATGATGCTTTCCTCATCTGATTATTTTGACATACCAGCATACTTAAATTCCCAGTAGTATGATAGGATGACCAGATTCTGGATATAGCGTAGACCCAAATTTCAATGTTGCTGCTCCAAAAATGATACCTCCTTTTTTATTATGTTAACCCACAACATTAAAGGTGGACATTGGTGGTATGGCAGTAGAGGTTGAACCTTCCCATCAACATTCTGTTAAATTCTGTTGCAGTGACAGATGGCAGCAGAAGGGCAGTCTGACATGGAAGTGTGTATGAAGCAAAGGTGTGTAACTGAATTCCTCTACACAGAAAATATGGTACCCATTGACATTAAGCAATGCTTAATGTAAATGAAAGCACAGTGAGGTGTTGGGTGGTGCATTTCAGCAGTGGCATGAAAGACAAGTCACATTGTTCATGACCATACATAGCTGTCACAACACAAAATGAGGGTGTCTCTATCAACTCATCCACACAAATTGTCGAGTGGTGGTGACTATATATAAAAAATAGTGTTTTGTAGCTAACAATTTGCTCTATCACGTAGTGTTATTGTACTCTTTGTTGTAGCTTCCATGGAAATAAATAGGAGGCATTACTTTTGCAGCGACCTATGTAGATTATGGAAAGACAAGCTTTTGCACTACTGGTGAGATAGTAAAAGTAAACAAGACTTCAAAAATATTTATTCTTAGAGTAGTTTAGATCTTTTTGTCCTCAAATTTACTGCTGAAAATTCCCCAGCTTTGACCTAGATTGAAACTAGTAAGAACCGTGAGCACCTTCTAAAATGCTGATAATGATAGTTTTTACACCACCTACATGAAAAAAATGATACAAAAATAAATTATAAAAAAATAAATATGAGTGTTCAGAGTAAAAAGAAGTCACACATTCTAAAGTTACGATTTTGGGGAAGGCTTGTTTCTTGGTGAGGATTTAAGTCATGAATACTATATCCAAAATACAGTACTGGTACTGAAGGGGCTTATTTCTTTAATTGTTCTTTGATTTTACTGCTAGGGAGACAAGCCTACTAATTTCATTCATAGCAGAGATGTTATTAACCATACAACTGTGTCCATTGCCACAGGCAGTCTCAGTGCTCGCTGCTTATCTCTTTGTTTTTGTTTTGTAGAAATGTATTCTCTTGGCTCCTGTGGTAACTGTTTATTGCATACATTTATAAAAGTACCTATTGATATCACTGGAGCATCTAGATAGGCAGCTCTGACTCGTTTCCCTTCCCTACCCCACTGTTACAGCAGCACACGCTCTGCTTGCTCTTCATTTTGTACGTCTCAGAAGAAAGGCAATGGAGAAAGAGTAGAACCAAATGAGAAACTGCTGTACTGTAATAAAATTCCTCTGCACCATTTCCCATCCCCTCCTCCTTTCTGGAGGAAGACAGAAAGACAAAAAATAGCAGAATGTGTTGATGGCTGTGGATGTGAGAAAAAGAAAAGGGCTCTGCATGAATCTGAAAGGAAGAAGCATCTTCCACGAAGAAGGAACAGTGATTTCTTATAATGCAGAGAGCAGGGAAAGATATCACCCTCGAGGAGAAAGTAGAAAATACAGGAAGAATTGTCAGTAATGAGGGAAGAGGAAGGATAAAAACGAGAGGGAGTGGAAAATCGAGAGGAGACGGAACTGGGAAGAGAGTAGACAACTGGTGCTACTAACACTGCCGAAGAGACAGCAGGGGAAAAGGAGTGCTAAGGAGCACAGCCGCTCATGAGGGCACGATACTAGTGCTTCTCAATTCTACTGTTGTTGCGTCTTGTTGCATATGCCTGGGCTGGGTGTGCACGTGGGTCAAGTACTGATAGATTCAGCGTGCTTTCTGCTGATTTACTTCTTCCCAGGTTATCCAGCAGCCTTGGAGCCACTCTGCTGGTCTGTTGGCCCAGGGACAGCCCTGAGCTGTGGTACAGACCAAAGCAACACTGTCGCTTAGCACAGCATTCAGAACAGAGAGCAGGGCTATGTACTGGAGTTGCTTTAATGAGGCTTCATTTTAATTTCTCAGGAAACGTATCTCACTGAGAGTTGAATCTGCAGTCTTCTGTTTTGTCATGTTTGTCTTCTTCTCCCACCAGCTTCACTCTTAAAATTATTTTGCCAATCTCCCAATTCTTTTGTATCCACTTTGCCCTCAGGACAAGTAGCTTCCCAGAGGCAGCTAGGGGCAGGATCTGATCCGGCGTAACTTTAGATGTGCAAGAAACAGGACTGCAAGAAGTTGTGCTGTATGTCTTGTAAGTGGAGATGATTGTGTGGTGAGCTTCTCTCCTCAAAGGGTAATTGCTTAAATAGTAAAGCATTACATAGGGCTGCCTTCTGCTGCCATATGCTACCAAAGATAGTTGAGAGGGTCTGTGTCCACCACAGACTCCACTTCAGGTGTCAGAGCTAGGAAGGCAACTGAAGTTACTTCCTTGTTTTGTGCTACAGGCTTGCCTTTACTACACTGTAAAGGTGGAGACCCACAAGATTAGAAACAAAGAGTGCAAAGAAAGACATTGGGTTGGTCCTCGTTTTCCACTTCACCAGAAACACAGTGTGAGGTTATTCTACCTCATTATAGACACTGGGGAGGCATGCAATCCCTCATCAAGAAACTTAAGTTAGATTAGAAAATATAACATTATTTTGACTAACTTATTCCATATGACAAACATGTGGGATACCATTATTTCTTTGACTTTCTGTATTTTCGCTGTTTTGAGTTATACTCTGGATATGAAAAATCAGCTCTGATAAAACTAAAAGTCAACGGTACTTTCTTAACTTCTCCAGATAAGTTTTCATCTGGTATGTCTCATAGATGCTGTTGCTTACATACAGCCCTTCAACACTGTTTTAAGTTGAATATTTTAGTACGTTCTGAATGCAGGGAAAGCCTGGGATTTTTGATTCATTGTACTGGACAAGCAGTTTTTAGCAGCACTGCTTTCAAGTGACTGCCTAAAACATCTTGGGGGAATGGAAAACACTCAGAGCATTAACTGTATTTAAAGCAAAATGAATTCAGTTATAGCAGCATTTAAAGTATTTTGCAACTAACTTCAATTGATGTGCACACATTTCATTTGCAAGTACATTTCTGAAGCAGAGGCAGAACTGAAGAATTTAGGGAGAGGCAAAGGAAAGCGAAGCACAAAGGAGATGATTTTATTGACTTCTTTCTCCCAAATGTCACACACCCATGCTGCTGCTGTGCCAAAAGGGGCTCCACATCCAGCTATCCTCAGCTCCAGGCACGTAGAACCGGCATTGTTGTGGGGAGTAAGGGCAGGGGGGAACTCCTTCTGATGATTCATTGGTAACTTGAAGCCCCTAGGGCCTTCCTGCCCAGCTGCACCCCTTTGGCTTTCTGCTGCTAAGAGGTAACACTGGAAGCATTGGGTGCGCCATCTCCAGCAATTCTGCACCAGGCTGGCAGCACCACCATGTATAATGCCCTGTCTGGGGTCAGCTCAGTTCAAGGCAGTTAGTCTGCCCTTTGCTGAGCAGGTGTACATCCGAATCTGTCTTTCCAAAAATGACAGGACTCCAGGCACTGAGATGTTTAGTTTACTTTCTTTGAGATCTGTGGTTCAGTTGCCAGTAACACTAATAGAGTTGGAATATAAATCACAGTGAATGTAAACCATTTGGGCTTCAGCATGCTGGGCAAATATCCATGTAGAGAGAAGGGCAATTAAATCCTCTTGCATTATAAACCTTATAGAATAAGGCTCTGGCTGAGGTCTTGTGCATATGGGAATTTTTGCTGGTGAAGCCTGATGAGTCCTAGTGCTTCTTGCCAATAATGTGGATAAATAAAAGGCTTAACAATTAGGAGAGAAAGGAAACAAAGATAATACACCTGTCAAACTTGTTGTATTATTAATGTGCGAGGGAAAAAACGTTATGCTTGTGCATGCTGTTGCCCTCAGTACCAGCTGTTGACTGCGCATATGAATCCGTATTTTACATGAGCTGAATGGCCTTGCTGCCAGCAAGCACTCCAACAGGCAACATCGATAACAGCAATCTACCCACACTCCATACAATTCCAGCTATTCTTCAAATTAATAATAATGCTTAATAAAGCTTCATCTCTCATTTGTGAAGAAAACCTTCAATTAATGTTAATCAGCATCCTCAGAATGTGATCAGCCTGGGTTTGTAGCTGGACGTGCTGAAACTGTTCAACTGGCAGATGGAGCATTTTCCAACTATTTTAATTAATGAATGCTCATTTCAAATGTTAACGCAATTAAATAAATAGGCAAAACAAATAAAAATAATACACATTATGAAACTGCCACTATCAGAGGAAGTTCTGAACAAAAAGTGAGCCTTGCTCAAACCCAAGAGAAGCCCATCCATCCTCTGCTGGCTACATGAGCTCTAATAAAGACAGGACTTGCTTTTGTTACTTGCTTTTTTCAACTGTTTCTCAGGGAGTGACATTTATATCACTTCAGTTTTAACCTGCTGGCACCAACTGAGTCATTTCTTCTCCAAGTATTAGAATGCCTTTCTGCAGAAAATGAGAAGGGATTTCCTTCATGTATTATGGGCTTTTTTCATGTAAGATTTAGGCTGCCCCTGCTTCTTACCTCTTTCTATTTGAACTAATCGCCTGATTATTTTTTATTAAGGCTTTACTTTCTGTGAACCTTGTATACCATAGTACTGATGTAGTCCCACATTCGTTTGGGCTTATAAAGAGTTCAATTAGCCCCTTAATGCCTAGTTCAGTCACAATTAAACCTTCCCTGTTGACTCGGCATTGGTCTTTCTAAAGGCAGTGGAGGTGTTTTTAATTATTCATTCTCTGGTTTGTTTCTTAGAGCAGTCTCAGCTGTGCTTTATTATTCAAAGGTTAATGCAAACTGAGATCTGGGTAAATTAAATTTGTTTGGCAGCGAGCAACTTGATGTATTGCAGACACTGTGAAATATGGATGGGTGGGTGGATGGATGGATGGATGGATGGATGGATGGATGGATGGATGGATGGATGGATGGATGGATGGATGGATGTGTGACAAACTATCAACACTTCGCTACTGTGACATTTTAAAAGCCAGATTTTATCTTTAAAACAATTGTTAGTTGTGTTACTATGGCTGATAGCTAATTAATGTTCCATAATGTTATATTCTCTGTAACCCATTTCTGTTAAGAAAGCACATAGCTTAGAAAGCCAAGAAGCATTAACAGCTATTAGAGAAAATTGATGTAGGTACCATGACTAATGAACTATGCTGCACTAAGTCACTGCATTGTATGCAGGGAATCGTGCAGTCAGAAGTTTTAATGAAGGGAGCCCAAGGAATTTCAGGTGAAAGAGGGTTTTATTAACTTTCAGTGAACAAAATGAATAGTTGAGTAGTGAACATGACATGATGTCGTATAATAATTGTATGCCTTGGGTACATTGTGAGGCATGGAGCATAGCCAAGAGCTTTCGTCTGTTCTGTGTGCAGGGTTATTTCACTAACCCGTGCATACTGTGGAAATCTTTATTGCAAATATAATAAGAATTGTTTCACAAGAAATGCCTTAAGACAATACCACGTCACTTATTTGAAAAATCTACCAGCACTGCATTCCTTTGAAAAGCGTTTATCAGATATTCAGAAGTTCCCATCCCAACTGATCCTAATTAAAATTCATGACCTGTTTCAATGACTTGTATCAGCAGGCTGTGAACCAAAAAGAAGTCTTCATATTCCTTAAGAGGCTATTCCGTGTAAAACATGTCTTTCTGTGGGCAAGCATATGCTACGTGAAAGGAGGCTATGTTGGCTTTTGGAACAGTAATGCCCAAAAACTTCAGTCGTTTTTAATTTGCTTTTTCCAAGCATTGGCTGTGTAGATTCGAGATTTTTCTTGTTTTGTGTATAGAATTATTTCTCACACATTTTAAATATTGTTTCAGTACTATGTTTTTAAGTGGGAACTTAGAATTAACATAATCCAACAGTTGAACTTGTTTATGATTTTTAAAGATAGCGTAGTTGCCAGCTACAGCAGCTTTCTGTACTGGTGACAGGAGTCCTTAGGATAGTAACTTAGAAAGTGCAGCTGCAAGGTCATTTGTACCACGCTGACTTTAGTTCAGGATGTGCTGTATAATAATGTGTGTAATTACACTGCTATGATGAGGTAGGTGGATGAGAAGGTAGATGAATATAGGATGGCTTGTGAGGCAAGGCAGTGACAAGGCATCTCAGCAAAGTCTCTGTATCCTTGAACAGTAAGTACTTCACATCTGCCCACTAAAATATTTGAAATAAGACTGTCAGTAATTTTTCTGTGCTTATTTGAATAATTTATAATGTGATTTTAGTACTTTTTCCTGACTGAATATATCTCTTCACTGTCAGGGTTAGGACACCCGTAAGATGTGTCATCCAGGACTAACAGCTAGTCAGTTTTCAACCAATGGTGTTGTTGCAAACCCAGAGCTGCTACTAGTAGAGTGTAACTGATGCCTTATTTTCTAAATTGTATGTGGTTATTATGTTATTTTTTGTTTTCTATTTTAGTGCTGGACCCAAAGGAGACAACATTTATGAATGGAGGTCAACTATACTGGGACCTCCAGGGTCAGTATATGAAGGTGGAGTTTTCTTCCTTGACATTACCTTTTCACCGGACTATCCTTTTAAACCACCTAAGGTTAGTAGGAGGATGTTAAAGTCTGACAGGAGTCCTCTCCTTGTAATATCTGTAACATCCGTGTTGGTATACCTTGTAGGATGAAATATAAAGCATTCAAGGCAATAGTGAATATTGTGAGTATTTTGATGGAAAGAATTGAAATGATTGCCTAAAATTTGCTTGCATGTCCCTGGTACAGTTGGATAGATACGGATTTATTTAGCAAATGGTTGTATAATTTCCAGCAGTTATTTGTTTGATTTGGATTTGTTTCGAATATGAAAGTAATTATTTTTGAGTTGCATCCTTTGTAAGCAGCTGGAGAATCTTTCCAGTTGACCCATATCGTTCACCAGGGGTCTGAGGCAACCTGACAAAATATGCACCTTTTGTGCTACCTCATACAAATTACTTCTCCAGATGCAGACTACACTCTCTTTGTGGAGGTTTGATTGCTTTACATTGGCTTTCTGGAAGGCTGTGGAAATATGGCAGCAAAGGCAAGAAATGGGATAGAAAGTCAAGAACTAACAGAATTCCTTACAGATTTGTTTTTTTAATGCTGTCAGTAATGATGCTAACCACAAAATGTAAAACTCTTCCAATACAATGAAGCTGGCAGATCATTAACCATGACAGAGAAGGCTTAGAATTTCACACAGGAAATACCTATCTAGTGGTTTTGAAGACTAGTAGTGTAAAATGTCATTGATAGCCAATAGTAAAAACTGGTGAGAGAGGGTGTCAAAATGTTGTGTGTTTTTTTTTGTCTGATCACAGAATTATTGCAAACCACCAGCTTTATGCATCTGAAAAAAAAAAAAAAAAAAAAGCAAATACACTCCTAAGATTTATCATCTGACATTTCCCATAGATATATGGAATTGCTGGCATCTTTCACAAGATATTTCTAAGACTTCATCTGGAAATCCGATTACAATTCTTAACACCTATTTTCACTAGCATAAAGAGAAACTTTAAAATCTACCCAGCAGGGCTGTTAATAGATTTAAATAAACTGATAATAAAACTGTGTATTATGAAACAAAGTGAAAATAAGTTAGTTTTGCACCTTCCAAATATGGGCAATGAGGTTTTGGAACAGGTCCCCTTAAGAGTTGTGGGAGCAAGAATGCTTCCCTGTTTTTGACACGTTTATGAAAGGTTTGATACACCATGTTTGCCTGTAGTAGGTGGGATTGCACTGAAAGAGGGAGTAGTTGATTTCTATTTGGTTGCTGTAATATATTGAAAGGGGAGCATTTGTAAACAGAATTTTAATGCAGTTTACATTATTATCAGAAAAAAAAGACATAAAAAATGAGTGAGAGATGAATTCAAAATACTTGTCATTCTGTAAACTGCACTTTCCTTATCGGTGACCTAAGGATGGAACAAAACCATGTGCAGTAGCAGATAGAGATGACCTAACTTTGCTTTGCATTTGAAGGTTCCAGTTTAGGGAAACTTTGAGGTAATGAACAAAAATTACAGGGGTTGTAGTTTCTGCTGACCACATTTTTTCTGATTTCAATCATTGTGATTAAGCAATGAAGAAAAACATTGAAACTTTATATCTGCAAGCTTTTGTCACTCAACTAAAGCATGGGCACACTGAGCTCAGGCAGTGCTCTCTTCTTCTTGCTTTCCTTCTATTTATTAATTTGATGTATTTATTTAGTGGGTATTGACATATCCATTGAATGTATTTCTTGAGTATAAAATAGAGCATGAAGTTCTCATGATGATCCAAGCCTGATATGTAAAGAACTAAATTTGAAAAACAAGCGGGGTTATGTTTTCTCTGTCTTTTTGTTCAATCTGTTGAATTTTAGGCAAAGTACACAACAGCATCCTTTTAAAATAGAATGTAATAGTCCAGTTTGTTGTTTCCCCATGAGACAAAGACTTTTTCAGTCCATCCTCAGTTGTTTTTGGCAAGTATATTATTTTCAGACACTAATCATGCAGCTGTGCATTGCTTTTTAATAAAATATCAAGCAAACTTGTGGTTCTTACCATGCTTTTTAATACATTTTTTGTCTTTCTTTATCTTGAAGCCAATTGTCAATGTAAGAAATGTGTGTCTATAAATCATATTAAAATGTACTGCAAGATAAAGGACAAGATAGCTGATGATGCCATATTGTATTACTAAAAGGGCAGTATTTATGGTGAGGGAAATTGTTATCTATAAGAAAGTAATGAGTACATGTGCACAGGGGACTATAGTGTCAGATAGAAATAATATTTCACTAGCATATTTTGTACACATAGATTCTTATTCTATTCACTTGAGCCACTGTCATAAATAACCCCTATTTTCAATCTCTCTGTAGGAAATCTTAAGCTGTTGCTACTTCATTACACATTTTTTTCAGATCCTGTGAAATTGATTCACAGGTTAAATAGTCTGAGAAGTTCCTTGAATAAAGCAGTGTGGAAAAATGACTGCTGGTCATAAGGTAGCTGCTGCCAGTCAATATAGTTGGGAAATGGTATTTAAATATGTTCTCAAAACACTTATTTCTGGCTAAATGAAAGTACTGAGTATGTGGAATATAACATATGGCAGCACAGTACAGTGCTGTCTGTGTCACTGCGTGCTGGCAACTCTTTTACTTCACTACAGGATTTCTGATATTTGGGGCTATCTTTTAAATCTTTGTTCTTAAGGTTATGTGAGTAAATAATCTTAGAATTTTTTTAAGTATATTCCACTCTTCATGGCTCTAAAAATTAAAAACAAACAAACAAAAACCAACTAGATAATACATTACTGTGGAACATACTGAGAAGGATGTAAGATGTATCCCTAAATGTTGGCAAGGTTACCTCCATGTCATTATATGGCAGAAAGAGTTTAATTCATGTTTCTTGCTATGATTGAATTCACACATTCCTCCTGAGTTTTCTGTGGGCCACTTTCATCCCTCTTTTACCATGAACTAAGGAAACATTTAAATGAGTACTGTCAAAACTGATCTACAAAAAATGTGACCACAGAAAACCAGGGGAGAAACAGAAACTGTATTTCCCAGATGTAATTACTTGAGCCAGCTTCAGGTTCCAAAGGCAAATTCCTATGTCGCATAGTTATTGTTATAAAAGGGACTAATCCAAAGTGTATTAAAACCTGCAGAAAGATTTCTACAAGTCCTTTTCCAAATCTATTTTGAGATGTTGAATACTCTTATCATGCATGTGCATTTTGCAAAAGCATGTTGGGAAGCAATAGATATTTTTTAAATTAAGAATAATATGTTGAAAGCAAATTATGGATTAATGTACTTTATTTTTTATTGTTATATATTTTTAAATAATGTAACCTTTTTTTTGTTTTGTTTTGTATCATACAAAGATCTTATTTTCTAGAGGATTCAAATTCTTTCCACAAACAGTTGATTCTTATTCTCATCATTGGGTACCGTGCTTTATATTGGTAAATATGAATTAAAATTAAAAGTCTGACAGCACATTTGCACATGAAGAAAAGATGCTTCAACCTGTTTTTTTGTGAATGAGGGAATGTACAAAGTCATTTTTGTTTGTTCTTCTAGATAACTAAGCTACTTTATTTGGTTTTCACTTCTTTATTCCCTGGACTGTGTGCCTCATTTTATGGCTTTGTACACCCAAACATCACTGCCATCAGGCTTCCCTTCAGTCTTTCCCCTTCATGTCAGTTTTTCTTCTATCTGCCTTTGTAGTGACACCTGTTATGTCAGTGTCTCTATAAAGCTGAGCCATAACAATAATACCAATTTTTTTTTCTTTTTTTTTTCAACAAAGGAGATACCACGTGGTCGGTCAGAGCATAATTTGCTCTCATGATTTTCATTTTTCCCCTTTGAAGTCAGTCTATTTCAGTCTTTCAACTTGGTATCATGCCTTGAAACCAGTCTCCCAGCTTTCTGAGCCAAAGTTTAGTGACCCTTCAGCTCTATTTGCCTTGAAGACGCATGGCATTTTGCCGAGACTAACTTTGATTTCTCTGTGTAACTAGAGAACAAGATTTTTAGAACAGCTCATCTAAGAATGGAATTAGCTTTGGCTTTCTGGGATGCCCTAATCAATTAAAAATCCTGGCTGGTCTCCACTGCAAGGAAGCTTCAGTAACTCCATGGAAGTAAGTTGTGCACCCTTTAGCTTAGTAAGCCAAGAAGTGGGAAACCTGCAGAGTCACCCTGTCCTTACAGCAGCACCTCAAGTCTCGCATTGGGTTTGCAAAATGCTGGACAAGAGGAAGTCTTACATATGTACATGATCTCTGCCAAAAGCCAAATAGTAGTGGGACTTCAGTCTTGTTCATAAGGTGAGGGTGCTTCACTTTAGCCCCAAAATGAGATGTTTGCCTTGTAGTGTAACAACTTTTAGAATCAAGAAAGCCATGGGCTGTTTGGAGCAGCCACTTAAAAAAATAAAGAAAAATGCTTAGATGGTCTGACAAAGAAATAACCTTTCTCCAGTGCCTTAATGACCCCTCAGCCCTTTGTAAAAATATCTTTGAGATTTCTTTTTCCTGCTGCCTTCCTTTCCTCCTTAATGGATTCAGACAGTTCTGTCCTTGACTTTTACAGAGGAAAGCTCTCTCTCTTGTTCCATGTATGTCTGGGCTTTTGGATAGAATACACAGCTTCCATAGATATGTGGATGTGTATCTGTAGCAGTATGTTGGTCTCTCTAAATGTAACACCTCCCATTTATTTTCATGGAAACCACAACAGATGCAAAGAGCACAATAACACACTATTTGATAGAGCAAATTCTTAGCTACGAAACGCTGTTTTTCAGCATAATAACCACATTTGCCATGCATTTTCACCAGCCACGAACAAGAGCTTTAGTTATGTGCTTATAAAAATATGCACCAGCAGAGATGATCCACTGTCACTGTCACCACTGCTGAAACACACCACCCACCACCTCACTGTGCTCACATTCGCTGTTTGGTCTCCAAAAATGTTGAGTAAATGTCGATGAATGTCAATGGGTGCAATTTTTTCTGCATGGAGAAATTCAGTTGCACATCTTTGCCTCATCCATACTTCCATGTCAGACACCATTTTTTTCAAACATCTGTCACATGGAGGCAGAATGTAATGGTATATTGTTGGGAAGGTTAACCTCTACTGCCGTACCACCAACATCCTCCTCTGATATTGTGGGCCAACATAATAAAAGAGGAGGCATTACTTTTGGAGTGAGCCTGGTAAAACAGAATCATAGAATCATTAAAGTTGGTGAAGGCCTCTGATACCATCTAGTGCTGTGCATCAACCTATTACTTCCATGCCCATTCAACCATGTCCCTAAATGCCACATCTACATGGTTCTTGAACGCTTCAAGGACAATGAGTCTACCACTTCCCTGGTCATACTGTTCCAATGTCTCTATGCTTTTCCTAAGAATTTTTTTCCTAATATCCAGCCTGAACTTCCCCTGGTGGAACTTGAGGTCATTACCTCTTATCCTTTTGCTGTTACTGCCCCCCACTTCACCACAACCTCCTGTAAGGTAGCTATAGAGAGCAATAAGGTCTCACTTGAAGCTTCTCCAGACTGAACAATCACAGTTCTCTCAGCTGCTACCCATAAGGCTTGTGTTCCAATCCCCTCATCAGCTTTGTTGCCCTTCTCTGGACACACTCCAGGGCCTCAATGTCTGTCTTGTGAGGGGCCCAAAACTGAACGCAGTACTCAAGGTGCAGTCTCACCAGTACTGAGTTCAAAGGGATGATCACCTCCCTGCTCCTGCTGACTACACTATTTCTGATACATGCCAGGATGCCATTGGCCTTCTTGGCAACCTGGGCATACTGCTGACTTACATTCAGCTGGTCGTCAGCTAACACCCCAGAACCTTTTCCTCGATGCAGCTTTCCATCCACTCTGCCTCAAGCCTGTAGCAATACATGGGGTTTTTGTGATGGAAGTGCAGGACTTGGCACTTGTTTTTATTAAAGCTCATACAATTGGAGCCAATTAGATATAAGTATACAAACTTTTTGGCCTGAAGTCTTCTACAGTTTAGCCATTATGTCAAATTAACAATGCAACATTATGTGGACTAGAATTGTTGAAGGAAGGGTAATAATTCTGTCATCCTGACAGACCAGGAAATGTGTGCTTAGACTTTCATACAGGTGTTTGCAGAACAAGGAGCACTCCACAAGAGCACACTCCCTGCAGGAGTTGTCACTGTAGTGGTGTCTGCATTTACATCAAGAATAATCTTCATTAATAACTTCTACACAGATATTTGACTGTGTTCAGTCTATTACAGTGTCAATTCAATTTAGCTGTAGCTGGTACAATATGGATATATCTATCATTATCCTAGTACTCTGCTAGCTTTATTTTTTAATTTGAGTGATTTATAAAATCTCTTAATCCCAACTCTACAATTAATCTTGCTAGGGACTTTAATCTCAGTTGACTGAAAAATGGTTCACAGGACTTGAAAGCTGCAATATGCTAAATCACCTCTAAATCAAAATTAAAATAACAGAAAACTCCATTTCCTCCTTGTAAATCTCATATGTCTATCAAATGACTGAAAAATTGTTCTCAGCATTTGAAAGCTTAGCTGTTTTAAATTAACTGTGAGACTGCATGGGGAGTCTTTTTCCTTTATAAATATAATATACAGTGTGTGTAGAGTCTGGTCTTAATGGCAATATTAAACATCTCTTCAGTTTATTATATGTAATTGCCAGATAACACTAATCTCTATGCACAAAATATCATTATTTGGAATCCCTCTGCTGTGGTACAATCTTTTTACCTTTTTCATAAATTTAGTGTCATGTACTGCAGGCACTTCCTTTTATTCTCAGCTTTACTTAATCACACTTAGCATGTAAGTGATTGGTTGTTAAGGGCACTTTTGGCTGCTTGCGAGGGTAGATGAGAAAATATAAGCATTTCTTGATATTGCTAGCCTAAATTGCTCAAAGCTTACAAAGGAGACCCATACTTTCACTTAGGTTTGTCTCCATTAATCCGGTTTACATGTGAGCCTCCCAAACTCCCAGTCACCGTATATCCAGGCTGTCTGATCACCACCACGTACCATATCCACAGCTCTGCTGTAGCCAGAGCTTCAGTCACCTTCTCTTGCCCTCCCCATGATATGACCATCCTTCCAGTACAAGAGCTTTATGTCGTTGTTATCCCTGACACCACGTGCCTCATTACCACTTGCTGGGATGCTCCATGAATGTGGTGTGGGTCAGCCAAGGTGACTCCTTCAGAAACGTCAGTGCATCCCCAGATGACAGCATCATGGAGACATAGAGGACAGAAACACTTAAGGCAGAAGATGGGATCCACAACTGTATTTTATTACCGACAAATGCAAAAGACATTTGGTAGAACAATACCATGTAAATCTCTGAGATTTCCTTTGAATTCAGATATCTTAGAATTCTTCTACCACCTGCCAAGTTGAATTGTCATTTATTCTAATGAACTGATATCTTTTTCACTCTTTAAGGTATTAATTTATATCACTGATTTGTATTTACTTGTTCAGTCTTGATGAAAATGGCACGTAACCGACAAAGATCTTCCTTCTTTCTGGAAGGTGGTGGCCCTGCCTGTGGCAGGGGGGTTGGAACTTGATGATCCTTGGGGTCCCTTCCAACCCAAGCCATTCTATGCTTCTGTGATTCTTTTCCTCCCCAGAGCTCAGAAGGTTCGTAATTCCTTCCGATTTCCTACACATGCTCAGTATAGCAAGTGCAGAGGCATTTTGTGTGGGCTGTCTTCTACCTCACAGTGGTGGTTTGTATCTTGCCTGTCACACTTACTTTCAAAAGGGGACTCGTGATGACTACTGGATGCTTTGGGAGCTGCATAATTCTGCCATATCACACATGTTCTCACTACTGCAAAAAATATGCTCATGAGCTAAAAATACATCTTACGTCAGTGTTCTTTCTTGTCCTTTTTTATGTGTAGAATTGTATGTACGTAGATGTGAAAGGGAGTTTTATCTATATTATTACTATAGAAGAGGAACAAACTTTAAAGGTGCAAAATCAAGTCAGTTCTGAGGGGAAGGAGCACTTGGGTAACTCAGAGAGGAAGCGTGTGTGGGACAATGTAGCCTACATTTTTTTTTTCTATGAAAGGGAATATTTGCTTTGAAAAAAATAATATGGACAGTAAGTCCTTAAAAATGTTGCCATCTATAAACAGAATTTATTACTGGTTTTTCATATGTAGTTATTAAGCATATTAAAAATTATACTGATTAAACTAAAATTATTTTTATAAAACTCATGCTGTCTTTGTCAGATGTTGTTGTCATTTGTGATCTTACAATATTATTTCAATTCTGAACATCTCTAACCTGGACTGTTTTGCATTTCGATTTTTTTCCTCTCATGTTATTCTGCTTTCAGAAAGCTGTACAGTTTCAGAATTTTTTTTACTTGCCCTCTAAGGTACATCAGAGATTATTTAAATCCCTCTTCACGTTTTCTGCTATTAAATCTGTGTGTGAACTGAGTATGCTTCTATAGAGCACACACTTAGCGTTACTGTGCTTATTCATATTGATATTTTTTTCCTAAGATGGTGTGAGTAATTACTCAGCTTCATGATTACCATGAACATAGTGAATAATTACTAACGTTGCACTGTTTCATTTCCAACAATGCTGAAGATTCTCTCATATGAATACTATTACATGCCTTCTAAATCGCTTCTTGCTAACTCTGTCTCACACAATGTTTTGTTGCAGCAACCACAGAATAGTTTTCATATCAGACTTTTCTGTAGGTCAAACAAAAGTAATTATGAGTTAATATTTCCTGCTAGCACTGATCATGTATATTTCCCTTTAATGTATTAAACCATGGTTATTTTTTGCCAACTAAAGTTTTTTAAGAACTATCTGAAGTTCATCTCTTGGCATATATTTTAACCTCACTCTTTAACTGCGAGCTTCATGCGGTCAATCATTTATTATGCACTTGATGTGATAATCCATTAAGTATCTCAACAATTGCTTGTGTGCATGCTACTAATCTGTAGCTGCAAAACAAAGATGGATCATCCTGTCATAGAAAGGCAGCGTCAGTGCTGGGCACAGATAAAATTAAGTGTGCTCTGTGAGAAATTTAAGGACAGTAATTAACACAAAGGTTATTACATGGATATTGTGTCATTCATAGCTGTAAATAACGTTCACTTAGGCATTTTTTCACTTACAGCATTTTTCTAAAATAACTGAAGAGTGTAGGCCTGTTCTTGTTTTTTATTATTCTTTCTGTTGGAGCAGACAAATCTATTGCTCATAAACTCTGACAAACTGACATGAGAATTCTTACTCCCTCCTGAGCTCCATGAACATCATCATAAAGGGCATCGTATTTTTTAATATATATATAACCTTTTCTGTATGCAGTACAACTTCTTCCACTTCAGGTAGTGCCACTACAGTTTTATTAAAACAGAACTCCTGGGGAATATTAGAGAAAGACAGAAGTTTCATCTCAAGAAGGACTGCAGGATTGCACCCTTGTAAGAAATGAAAGAGCTTGAAAGGAAATTTTGCAAAACTGCGGGAATGAGAGCCCTGGGATCTCAGTCCTACTTGCAGTGTTGGCCAAGCAAAAGAGTTTCCTTTCCATTTATTCTCCTGTGGGCTCTGAATCTTTCACTGCCCAGTCACCCAGCTTCAGTGGGAAGAGTGAAAAACAGAGGGTGGGAGATGAACCCAAACAGGATGAATAATGCAGTTTATGAGTGTGTTGTAACTCTTTGCTTGCTAAATTTGCAAAAATTGAGTCATTTCTTCATCTAGATATAATTTGGAAAAGAACTACAAATTTAGTGAGTGCATTATGTGTTTGTGGAATTGTCCTTTTCAGAGCTGCAGTGCCTGCCTCTGAGTCTCCCCAAAGGTTAAACTGGTCAACCTCATGTCTGCAAATGACATGGTGGCTTCTCTGGTTTAGACCTAATATTTGAACAATAGGTGCAAAACTGAGATAGTGAGGAATTTTAAAACTCGATCATGTTGGAAAACCAGTAATCAAAAGTACCTTGAGACCGGTAGTAATTTGTTCTGCCTGCAGTTACCTCCAGTCACTCAACTGTATTCCATTTTTCTTTGCCTTTCCTCAGTTTTGTAAACATTCTCTCTGCCCTAAAACTTATACTCAACAAAAGACAGTCATAGCTTTACACTTCTTTTCTCTGTAATCATTTTATCTTCCTCTTTAAATAACCTCATTTGCTTCTTAGAGACTATACAAAAGACTTTTTTATTTGTATAATTCTGTTTTACAATACTCAGAAGGTTTTGACATCCACCAGTAGGTAAATAAATGAGTTTGTTGTTATTTACTTTCGTAACTGAATATAAGTTCCTTATCATTACCCTTCAAAAGCTTCTTTATAGTACTTTTGCAATTTTCAGAAGATAGTTCTATTTTTCCTTATTTCCCATAATTCACATTTCTCTGACCTGAACTTTTATTCAACAAAATGAGATATCCTCCAAAAACTGCAGAACCAAAGAGAGTAAATCCATAGAGAGCACTTATCTTTCAAAAAAAGATAAATTACTCTTCTACCATTCAGTTGTTTGAGAATAACTCCTACTATGCACCCACACACTCCCTTGAGTCTCTGAATGGGATTGTTTAGGTGTTTTCATTAGGGGATAAATGGAATTAGAATGCATCCTTTATAGGAACCATTTAAGTGGCATCAAAGGTTAAAATATGACCATATTATAGAAAATGGAGCTAACCTGGAATGATGTTATCACTTGACTTCTCTCTACATACGTAACAGAGATGACCTTGCATAGCTTTAAAATTTGTGTATGGCAAACACAGCATCGAGAAAGCTACATGTCAGCATTTCCCATGTTAGATGCAATTTGAGGCAGTGTCTGGATGCAGTGTGTCATCCTGGCTATCCTGCATCTTATTTTTGCTTCTTTGGTGTGTGAAAATGGGATGGGGTTGCTCAGTTTGTCCTTTTCAACATATTTAGGATTGTGGAACTACCACCAGGCCAGAGCTTGCAAGGTGAAAGAAGATGGTGGTTCTCCTGCAGTCTTCCTCAGCAGCTGAGGAGTTACACAGGGGAATCACTTCTTCATCTCACACCAGCTCCAGCATCCCTCCACGAAACAGCCTGGTTGGGGAGGCAGGCAGAGGGCAGTCATTTCCATTTTGCCACAGGACATGGAAATTTGTGGATCTGCCACGTGGGTTGGCCTTTTCTGGATTGTCTCTCCTCCATGGCCAAGGAGGCCTGGGCAACAGGTGCCGCCACCAGCCATGGCAAGCTCTATGGCACCTGTGGGCAGCATCACCCTCCATCCACAGCTCCCAGTGTGTTATGGCCATCATTCATACAGTATCTTTTGAGATTCTGAAAACTTCAACATTTTTTCTGTTGTCAAAATGCTGCTGTATATTTGTGAAGTCATTTTCAAGTGCACTGACATGTTTGTGAGAGGATGACCTGTTTGTCAATCTTAAGCAGCAGTCCTTATCATGCAAGAGAGTGCCTTCCTCAGTGTCGTAGGTTTAAGATGTAGTGAAAAAAATGTAGTTCAAAGTATTTGTGAAGAATAGCCTTCCAACTACAAACATATGTAATCCTGACTACATTTATCCACCAATAGTCTAAGATGGCAATGGAGTTAAACAACTTACATAAGATAAGAACTACCTCAGTTCATCCGTGTGGCTCTCTGAGTCCTGTCAAATTCACAGTGTTCCTTGGCTGCTTCAAAAACAATGTGTGGCAACTTGTCTATCCTCTAAAGTGACAACAGAATGGTTGCATGTTAAAATATGTGCTCAAATTGATGGCATTCTCCTAAGCAGGCTACAAGCTCCAACTGACACTTATTTTGAAATAATTTGAAAGTATAATTTAATCTTTGCACTGGACTCAGTGGTTTTCCCTCACATTTGATGAGACCACATGTGTATAATTACTCAGTGTATTCAGTTACCACTGAATAAAGTCCTCAAATTTTTATTCATGGAAGTATGGAAAAGCACTTTTTTCAGGAAAAGTAATTAAGAAAAAACTTTATTCCAGTTATGTACTGAGAAGTTTAAACAAGTACAGGTACCATGGGAATAGTACAAGGAAGCTGCTAGGATGAGTAGGACTGGGGTCAGGAAAGCCAAGGCCCAACTTGAATTAAACTTGTCAAGAGGCACCAAGAAAAAAAAAGGCTTCTACAGGTACCTAACCAGAAAAGGAAAGTTCAGGAGGGTGTACTCCCCACTGAGTGACAGAGACAAGCTGGTAACAGCAGCCAAGAAGAAGGCTTCAACACGACTTTTTTTTACACAACAACTTTTTTTTTACCTTGGCTTTCTCTGATAACTGCTCATTACACAGCCCTCAAACAATTGGTTTGGAAGGAGGGGACTGGGGAAGCAGTGTCTCTCCTGGTGTAAGCAAAGATCAGTTTCATGACTACCTGAGGAACCTGAACATCCACAAGTCTATGGATCCTGATGAGATGTATCCCAGAGTCCTGATGGAACTGGCTGATTTACTGATGTATGAAAAGTCATGGTGATCAGGTGAAGTCCCTGGTGACTGCAAAAAAGCCAACATCACACCTTTTTAAAAAGGGTAAAAAGGATGATCCTGGGAACCCCAGGACCCTGTCAGTCTCACCTCAGTGCTAGGGAAGATCATGGAACAGATTCTCCTGCAAGCTGTAAGGCACATGGAAGACAGGAAGGTGATACAGAAGAACCAGCGTGGCATCACCAAGGGCAAATCCTGCTTCACCAACCTAGTGGCCTTTTATGATGGTGTCACTTCATCAGTGTACAAGGGAAGAACCACTGATGTCATCTGTCCCAAATTCAGTAAGGCCTTTGACACAGTACCCTCACAGTATCCTTCTCGACAAATTGGAAAGATATGGATTTGATAGGTGGACTGTTGGATGGACAGCGAACTGGCTGCAGCATCATGTCCAGAGAGGGGTGGTCAGCGGCTGAATGTCTGGATGGAGATCAGTGAAGAGCGGTGTCCCCCAGGCGTCAGTGCTGTGTCCAATACTCTTTTATAAAAATCTTCATCAGTGACATTGACAGTAGTGTCGAGAAAACCCTCCCCACATTTGTGGATGATACTAAGTTGTGTGATGCAGTCAGCACACCCAAGAGACAGGATGCCATCCAGAGGAACTTTGACAAGCTTGAGAAGTGGGCCCAGGAGAACCTCATGAGGTTCAATAAACCTAAATGCAAGATCTCACACCTGGGTCAAGGTAACCCCACTATTAATACAAGCTGAGGTCTGAAAAGATTGAGCACAGCCCTGCTGAAAAGTACCTGAGGGTGCTAGTGGGTTGAAAGCTGGGCATGAGCCAGCAATGTGCCCTTGCAGCCCAGAAAGCCAACCATATCATTGTCTTCATCGAAAGAAGAGTGTCCAGCAGGTCAAAGGAGGTGATCCTGCTCCTCTACTCTGTGCTGGTGAGGCCTTATCTGGAGTAGTGCATCCAGGTTTGGAGTCCTCAGTACAGGAGAGACATAGACCTGATGGAGGGGGGCCGCAGAAATGATCCAAAGAATGGAGCACCTCTTATGACAACAGGCTAAGAGAGCTGGGGCTATTCAGCCTGGAAGAGAGAAGGCTCCGAGGTGACCTGATTGTAACCTTTCAGTATCTAAAGGGGAGATACAGAAAAGAAGGGGACAGACTCTCTAAGAGGATCTGTGGTGATAGGACATGGATAAATAGTTTCAGACTTAAAGAGGGTAGGTTTAGGTTGGATATAAGGAAAACATTACAGGGAGGGTGGTAATACACTGGAAGAGGTTGCCCAGAGATGAGGTGGATATCCCATTCCTGAAGTCTTTCAAGGCCAGACTGGACCAGCTTCTGAGCACCCTGAGCTAACTGTGGATGTCCCTGTTCATTGCAGGAAGTTAGTGTAGATGATCTCTGGGAGTCAATTCCAGCTCTAGGAATTCTACAGTTCTGTGATTCTATGATTCTAAGAATATAATATTTAAAATTAAGCTGGTGATTAAATATTGCCTGAGTCATGGGACAGTCTGCTATGAAATATTCCCTGATTCAGTTACATCTCAAGTATTAATAGTACCTTATAGTTATCTGTCTGGGGACCTAATGAATAATCGCCTACTGTTTACAGGAAGTTCCTCCATACCAGCTTCCTTTTAACATGCTCTTTCTGTAAGACAGTTTGCTGCTTCTGTACATTTGCAGCACTCCTTATTCACAGTAACTTCTCTTTATAGATGAATATTTAATTTTATCTCTGAATACTACTTTCTTGATCTGACAGAAGACTTTTTTTACTCCAAATACTGGATGTGCTTGGAGTTCTTGTGGGAGATAAAATAGATTGGCTGTAATGTTTGAATGAATTAATCTCATTGTGCCAGAAATACTTTACATTCTTGTGAAGGTATTGGAAGTGAAGCACTTACTTGGGCTGGAAAAGAATAATAAATGTAGAGCAGAAAAAAAAAGGAAAGAAGTTATGAATTTGTAGAGTGACAAACTATTCAATTAGCCTGTCACTTGGCAATACCTTAAGACATACATGCACGTGTAAACTGGTGGACTTACTTTGCTGGGATCTTTATCACAGGGATCATTGGTACATGACACAGAGCTCCAGGAATGTTTTCCCAGATTTATGTGGAGAAGTACTTCGAAGAAAAATCATTTCTTCTTGAATGTTGTGCTGCGATACCAGAGATCTACTGCCTTTCTTTCCATTATTTTGTCACAGCTGCTTTATTTAATCAGAAACAGAATTGTTCCATGTTAGAGTGTGATTTTTTTTTTTCTTAGGAGAGGTAGAACAGCTACCATGTCTCCCTGATGGAGACCCCAATGGGTTTTTGTTCTCTCTTCCTGTCAGTAGCCCCAGTACTCAGTTTGAACTACAGAGCAGACTTTCATAGCTGAAATTCTTTCAAAATAAAAGGCCTATATCTTCCACTTGAAGGAGGAGCACATCACTGTCACCTGAAAGAAGCAGTTACCTCCTCAGTTTGATATATATAGGATCACCTGGGTTGGAATATAAAATGGGCACTGTGATGGTTTCACCATGATGGGCAGTTGAACTTCACCACAACTGCTCTCTCACTCCCTCTGCTTAAAGGAAGAGGAAAAAATGAGATGAGGAAGAGCTCAAAGACTGAGATAAGGGTGGGGAGATTACTCAACTGTCATGACCAAACCGACTCAAGGAGATTAATGTAATGTATTGTCTATTACTAACAGATGAGAGTAGTGAGAATTAAAACCAGACTAAAAACACTTTCCCCCCCCCCATCTGCCCTTTTCTACCTCTTTGCCCCGAGCACTGCAGAGGAACAGGAACTACTGTCAGCCCAGAACGCTTCATCTCTGCCACTCTTTCATGGTCATTCTGCCCCTGCTCCAAATGGGTCCCTCCCACAGGATGCTGTCCTCCCTAAAGTGATTCCATGTGGCCTTCCCACAGGCTGCAGCTCTCCAAGCACTGCTCCAACGTGAGTGTAGAATGGGACCCACCCTTCAGGACCACACTGCTCCACACAGGTCCTCCCCACGGGCGCCAGCTTCCCTAGCCCTTCTGCCCACTCACAGCTCACCTCTGGCAGCAGCAGGTCCCTGTTGTTCTGACATGGGGCAATGCTGGTCTGTGCTCACAGAGGCTCCCCTGTAGCCCCCCCAGTACCAAAACCTTGTTGTATAAGCCTGACAGATACAGAAATTCTAAAAATAAAACATTAAAATATTAAAAAAAAAAAAAAACCAAGTAAAAGAAGGAATTTTTAAGCAATTGTACAGATTTAGCTGCGACTTAAACTTTGAAAATGAGGCCACTCTACTTGAACAGACTTTCTCTAAGATATTTCGTTTTAGTTTTTTCCATGCAGTTAGTCATGTGATTTCTCCAAATATTTTTTCTCGGCTCAGTCTATTGAGTCAAATGATAAACAGATGAAGGCAGTGAAGGAGTCTGTCTTCTGCCTCTCATCAAAGTGCAAAGCAATGCAGGGCCCAAGTTGAAATGATGTCTAGATCAGTAGCTAAAATAGCCTTTTTATTACCGTGCAGAATGACAAGATTAGTGGGACCAAGGTGAGAGTAATGTTCCATTCTTACTTTAAAGTAACCATTTCAACAAGTGAAAGAGACAGATTATATTTTCTAATGAATAACCATATTTTGTCCAGTCTTTTATTAACTAATGGTAGCAAAATACTGAAATTTCGACCACAAAAGCAGAATGGTCTCTTGTGCAATATTTTTATTGCTTAATAATCATGTAATTATTGGCTTGTACACCACCATACTTAAATGCCTCACTGTCTTTTCTAGGTAACGTTCCGGACAAGGATCTACCACTGTAACATCAACAGCCAAGGAGTCATCTGCCTGGACATTTTGAAAGACAACTGGAGTCCGGCATTAACCATTTCTAAAGTTCTCCTCTCCATCTGCTCCCTCCTCACAGACTGCAACCCGGGTAAGACAAATTCACTTTCATACATTTACATTAATTTGCAGTTCATATTCTGTCAGCAATTAGGATGTGGCTGGTGCACTCTGTACTGAAAAAAGACCAAAATTTAAGTTTTAAATTAATAAAAATTGAAGCACAGTCAAGAAAGAAAACGCAACTTTAAGACCTCTTACATTTTTAGTAGTTGTGAATAAAAATCTGTTAATTCAGAAAGTTTAATCAGGGGAAGATACTTTGTAGTAGGTGCTGATTTGTAAGTTACAGCCAACACATTAGTACCAAGAAATATGAATGAGTTAATAAATATTGAAAAGGAAAGCTTTCGTTTAAATATGCTGATAGTAGGTCTCTGAAAAGAATATTAATAGTACCAACAATGATTGATGTCTAACACAGAATCTACAAATACTGAAAATTAATTTAAATGAAGTTTATTCAATATCCTGGACAGCCTCTATGAGCATTCAAAGCAAGCTGTCATTCATATTTACTCGCACAGCACTTAACCTATTCCCACGGCTTTTTTTAGATTTGTTTTCTGCAATTGACCACTGGATCTGTAATTTCTACTTTCTTTTCACTGATGAATGGTTCTGATTGCAGCCTTCAAAATTCGTAGTATATAGACATTACTACAGAATCATTTAAAGAAAAACTAAGAAATCTGTTTATGCCTCTTAAATATCCTTGAGGTTTTTTTTTATTGTATGCTTATTTTTCTGTACCATTAATTAACATCTAGATTTAAAAACTTTAAGTTTCCTGTTTCTAAACTTTTCTTCCCAGCCAAAAGGCTAAAAAAGTGTTTTTCCAAGGGTGGAATGTGATATTCTTGTGTAACCAAGGTCTAAGTCACACTCTGTAAAAGAAGTCTGAATTATTTCAGAGCTCCAGATAAGTTGAAAGTGGACTTATGGTTGCAGTTGGGTGCACTTTTTCCATGTGGGTTGATTACTGTGTGTAGCATTAATAACTGTAGTGTTCCTTCCAGCTGAGAGCTGGAGCTGTTGAGGAGCTGTAGAGTTCTGTGGTACTACCATTTTAGGCACATTTATTTCTGGAGTTCTGGACGCTCTCTGCATACCTGTACAGAAGACAGGCTCCTTGTAGTGCCCACCCCAAGGTGTAGTGGTGACATAAACTTAAAAAATAAGAAATGAATATCAGGTATCTTAACCTATACCCTGCTGCAAAATCAGAATCTGTCAAATACTACCATTTCAGAATTTAATAGCAAAGCTGTGTGGTGAGTGAGTAACTGAAAATAAGAGTGCATTCAGTTGTCCTCACCTGTTTTTAGAGGCAAATCAGAGGCTTGAAAGCTTGAGAGTTCCAAGCAATTCTTTGAAATCTGGAAATTTACCATCTCTGATCTCACAGTCATTTTCTTTCCCTTTGACCAGTTTGCAGATGTTGTCAAACAATAATGCTAACTAAGCAAGTACTTGAGATGAACACATGAAACTGTTACTCATGAGATGTTATCATATGTAGCACGTTAACATTCTAAAAATTGGTAGTTACTCTTCAGTTTCTTTCGGTTAGTGGCCATAAACATTGTCATGCCAGTAGTAAATAAAACAAATTTAGGACATCTCATTTTAAATTTAAATACTCTCTTTAAATACAAAGTGGTTGTGGGTTTTGTTACTGGGTCTTGTTAAAATTTGTGCTCTTTTCTTTTTTCTTTTTTTTTTTTTTTTTGCCGGGGGTGAAGGGGCGAAGAATGAATGTAATTTCTTTACTTGCAAGTTCCTCTCCCATGAGGAGCTGACGGCGGTATCTGTGAATAACTGAGTCACTTTTGCCTTCACTGAGATACGTATTAGATATACGTATAACATACGTGTGTATATATACACACGTGGAAGTATATATGCATATATTTTGTTCTGTGTCATCTGGGAGTGATTTTCTAATCAACAAGTCCTCTCTTCATCACACTGGTCTACACCTTTTTAAAGGCAGCAGCCCAACAGGGTTCCCAGTTTGATAAGCAACTTTGAACTCTTTGTTCACCATTCATCAGTCAGAAGTAGATCTGGTCAAACGGAGAGGAAACACAGTCTTCCACAAACATAAACACTTGGGAAGGGTGAGTTTTCCACCCCCAGCCCCTTTGAAGAGAAGAATAAGGTATCAGTTACCCCCTAGCCTTACATTTATGCAAATCTCCATTAGAACAACAAATAGCAGTAAGAATGGCAGCTAATTAACCCTCAGTCATACACAGTGATTAAACTGAGCTGGAGCACAGCTGCAGCTTCGTTGGCAAGCACTGCTATTCTTCTCCAGCAGGCTGAGCAAATGAAAAGAGGTATTTGCTCCTGCCACTTCTGTCATTCACACAGTCATCTACAAAAGACATTGAGAGAGTTTCTTTCCTCCGTGGTTATACATCACCATCCTTTGTTTCCTATCACTCAAGGCAGGAGCTAGTTTGTCCTTTTTAAACAACTCATACAGTCTTTTACTCATAAGCTGTCTCAGACCCTTCAGTCCTGATTGTTATTAATTGTCTCTATTTTGCTTGGCATCATCAGGCAGTAAACTGTGTTAATGAAATGTCTGAATTTTGTAACAGCTGGCTGACTTTTTTGTGGGGGGAAGGGGTGCTGTAGTGTTTGTGTATGAGCGAACATGTGTGAATTATCTGTGAGTGCAGGAGAGCCAACTGGAATGATATCAGAGAGATGGGGGAGATGATGGGATGCACTACTAGCATTCGGTCTGGGGATTAGTACTTCTCTTTAAGGTGGTACTCTGAGGCACAGCACACATCTCTTCCTTCAAAGCAGGGCCCCAGTCCTGTAAACGTTTTGGCATGTGCTTGAGAAACCCCACGAAACCTGATATATGCCTTCATGTGCATAAAGCTGCGTGTGAGTAAGAGCTTGTAGGCTGTGTGCTTGAGTGATGAGCGTATTTACTTCAGTGTCAGCTGCTAGGGCTTGCTTGCATGGGCAGTTAGTTATTCCAGAGTAACTCCATGTGTGTACCCTCCCTCCTTGAAAATGTATTAAGTCAGGAAAATCTATCTTACTTGGAGCAAAAGTCAACTGTGCATTAAGTATGGAAGAGTAGCCTGGGGAGTATAAATTCCCACACTACCTTAATCCAAAATAGCTTTAAAGTGCAGATGGCCCCTGTGGATTTGCATTTTTACAGAGCTTGAAGTACAAAAACAAATTAATTATTTTTATATTTAGACAGCTGATGATGATGAGCTGGGTTAACATGTTTACTGTTCTCAGTTGGTCATTCTCATTACAGCCCTGCCAGAGGTTCTCAAGTCATATGGAAAATTCTCATTTGCAAATGCTTCAGAGAAAATAAATTGAAACACTGACAAGACTGCACTGGAACTTTTTCCTTTGCATGGCCTCCTTTTTCACACATGCAAAATTTGAACTTTGCTGGCCTGATTATCCCTGATGTCTGAACAGTCTAACATCAAACCATGTCTGCTTAATAACACATGGCTAAGCCTTGATTAGGATATTAGAACAAAACCTGCTAAATCTCCCTTGCTTTTTTATCATTGTATTCTTCTAGTTGCATACATTTTTTCAACATAAAAGTTCCAGTGCCAGTGAGAGTTTTATCCCTTGACTGCCCCATTGACATTCCATTCCAGGAAAACTGAACCAAATGATTGTGTTGCTGCTGCCACTGGTCACTGTGATACAGCCTGTGCCCCATGGTCTCATTTGTGCACCTACAGACACCTCCTTACAGACTGAGATTTGTACTTTGGTACAGAACAGAGCAGGAGAAAAGACAGCCCATGGCTGTAAGCAACCATGGCTTTTTTCTTTCTTTTTTTTCCCAAAAATGTGTCTAGTTCCAGTGAACACTCAGGTGGCCATTGTAATGGAAGTAACTAATGAAAGGCTGCATGAGTGCCTCTCTTTCTTTGCTCATCTGACAAATTTCTAGCTTTAACTGATTCATGGGAATTTTAGAAAGAGACAGAAAAGGGAGGGAGGAAGGAAAAGGAAGGAAGGAAGGAAGCAAAGGTAAAGGCAAAGAGCAAACTGATAGCAGTAACCATTTTACTGGGGTCAACACTAGGTGGATTAATTGTTGTGACTCTGCTCTTAGATGCAGCAACAGCATGTTATGTTAGCAGTGTAAAGCTGCTTGTCTCTTCTTATCCTTTAAGCACTCCAGAAAGTGAGGAAGTTTCTTCAGTCATATATTTAAAAATTGCTGTGAATGTAGTTTCAGATGGAAGCATGTATTTCCTCAATAGTAAGCATACATATAGAAGTAAATGAGCTGGAAGGACACCACTGCTTTACTTTCATGCGGGTACCATCAATTTTTATAGGAGCTGCAGTTACTCAGCACGTCTGAAAAGCAGACTGCTGATGTTAAAAGACTTTTCAATGCATGTAGTGGTACTCAAATATAAGACCTCTGTTAGTCATATGCCTGCTGACTTTTACAAGTATTGCCATGAATCAAGGCTTTAGGAGATAGTTTCATACTTTGTTAACCCACATTGAGGAACATGACTGTGCAATGACTTATATTTACCTAAGCTTACATGAGCAGGTCAAGCAACATCCTAGGGTTAAGGGATCCTTACTCATCTCACTAAGGGGCATGAGACATGCTTTCAAGTTTTCTTTATATGAGTCATCCTTATGTTTTGCCTTTATATTTCTCAGAAACTTCACTGTTTTCATCACAGAGTTGGTATAGTTGGCAGTTACAGATAACATTATTTTTTGCTTTTCTACTGCAATTATAAACTCTCTGTGTGGTTTGGTATAATTTAGGTTTGCCTAAATATCTTCTGCTAAAAAATATTAGCATGCTTACCAGCATGAGGGTGCTGGAACTAGAAGTGGGAGGCAGTTCTCTCAATATTCTTTTTCATTTTTTTCCTTGTTGTTTTCCTAAAGGTTTGCAAGGCTCTGTATTCTGGGAATATAAAATCCCAGTTCTGTCATCCTTTGCAGAAAAGGATTCAATAGTGTAATTTAATGCATATCTTTGATCCTCAGTAGGATGAGAAACAGCACTTTGGAGAGTGACTTTTCAACATAAGCAATAAAAACCCTAAAAGTCTAAATGGTATTTGCCCTGCTGCAAATCTGCTGAAATTGCTGCTGTTTCCAGGACCTTTGTAAAACGGGAGTAGGTGGGGAGAGTTCAGTCTGCAAGGAGAGGGCTCAATTAGTACACTGTCCTGCTTTCCCAGCCATTCCTCCCACTGAGCCATCAGCATGAACTTTGAGGGAGATCCTGGCATTGTGCTGTAGTGCTGCCACACCATCTCTGGAAGGTTTGCCTTAAGCAGTCTCCTCAGAGCTCTCTACCACAGGGTCTCTAGCTGAGATGCATAGGCTGATGCCTGGCAGAGATCCTGGAGTGTGGGTCTACGCATAGTGCATGCAGACACTCTGTTTGGGAAGGTTTGAGTGCCTACATTGTGAATTTGTGATATTGTTTGGGCTAATTAAACCTCATTCCTCCATCACTACCAATTGGCACTGGTATGTGGCAGGTAGGCACTGGCAGATCACAGCCAGCCAGCTGGGAAGTCCCCTGCACTGTCCAAGTGTTTTCATTTGAACCCTCTCAGGAAAACCCATCCATTGTGACCTTGGGCTTGATTGCCAGCCTTCAGTGTGACATTCTCCCAGTGCCACTTTGGAGTGGTCATCTCTGGTGCAGGGGCTGTAACATCCTGAGCTGTTGTGGCTGATTATAAACTGACCTTCTATCGGTGCTTTAGATTCCACAGGAATACCTCCTTTTTTCAGCCTATAAGCTCCATCCATACAAGCACATGTTTTAATAGTCTAATAGACATCTACTGCACCAACAAAAAGATCTATTTTCAGAGTTAGTGAGATCTGGAAGCAGTTGCCTGCCCACCCCCCAAAAAAAAATAAAAAATAAAAATGTTTAAAAATAAATCTGAGTCAGCTTAATAAAGGAAAATGTAACATAGCTGTAAAAATAAAATCTGTTCCATGCTGGATCTTTTGGCTCCTAGCAAGGATTTGGCTGACTTGTGGTCACAGCTCTGCAGTTTGGCTTCCATGTTCCAACTCTAAAATAGCTACTCAGCCCCGGGTAATGAGGAACAGGTCCATGCCCCTTGCTGCTCGGCAGGCTGGAGGTGGTGTTTTTTACTCTGCTTCTCTATATCTGGACCTTATAGGAAGCTTGTATGGTGCTTCCCCATAGCAGAGGCTGCTTTCTGTCAGTGCTGGTTCGTGTCAGATGTTCCTTCTGCAGTTTTTTCAGACTTACAATTATTGTTCCTTCCACTCCCTCACCTCAAGTTGTGAAGTGAATTTAGAACCTCTAAATGACAGCAAGTTCAAGGGATGAGTCACTTCTCATTTTCCTCATTCAAGTAATTTTTTTTCCCTCAAAGCCATAATCTGGACACTGTAAAATTATCACAACTTTACTTAAGAGTCAAATCTTTTTTTTTTTTTTCTCCTTCTCAATTGACAGCTTAACAGCTGTCTATTCAGTTTATCAGAAGCACTTCCAGTTTTTCCTGTACCCAAATATATTTTGTTCAGCTTTGAGATGGAGTGACATTTCTTTTTAGAGCACTTTTGTCAAGCCATGTAGAAAAATGGGAAAATCCTAAATACTCCTGCAGCAATACAGAACATGTTAGAGTACACTTCACAGAGGTGGTGAGTATTCCAGGAAATGAATGAAATGCTTAGAGACAGGCAAAATAAGATTTAATTTGTTCAATTTTGTTAGGCAGGCTAAACACAGCTACTTTGATTCTCTTCTGGTACTTGCCAGCTACCAACTGAACTGCCATAGAATAGTGCCATCAGATTTACAACAAAATAATCTTGTTTTGCCATGTACCCTTTCTGTAAGCAGCAGAGGGTCATGTAAACAATAAAATTGTTCTGTTGTCTGAGATTATTTATATTCCTCAGCTTGGAGCTATTTTTCCCTTTTCTTCAGAGTTTATATACTATTGGGAAATTGGATGGTTCCTAGGCTGTTCCAGCACAATGGAAAAATACTCTCTTTGTATCCTGAGCAGAAAAAAATCTACGCCTTGTCAGTCAGACGTGGCAACAAATGAGAGATGATAAAAGAGCAGTTAGGAATCAATTCACAGAGTAATGTTTTTATATGTTTTAGGTTTCAGTGTAAGCTTTCTCTCTCTCTTAAAAGTCTCTATCTTGAGACAACTCTGAGTGATATTAGCTCACTCTTGAGGCTTTTTCTTAACAAATTTGAAGGTAGCGTGTGGTCACTCTGCTGTATTGGTGCCACTGGACTGTAAGTAGAGTGGATAGGTGCATGACATACATAAAGGCCATAATAAGTTATCCTAATGTACCATGGAGAGAAAATATAGCACAAAACTGATCATTTGAGTTCTGCTCTCTCTGCAGAATGACAACACTCAAAATAGGATTGCCTTAGGTAAAACTCATCAGCATCCATTCCATTCACATGAGCAAAGCTATGCTGCCTGTTACAAAGTTCTTTTTGCCAGAAAGTACTTATTTATCTTTAAATACTTCATGTTCCCATGCTATTTCTACAGAATGTGCTATGAAGTTATTGAAGTAATATGTACATATGTGGATTATATCATATATTCTAGTGGTGATATTTAGAAATCCAAGATAGTCAATCATTGATTCCTTATTCCATTCCCTTTAAAAGATAGTGTAGTATGCCATCTGTACTGTGCTGCAATATGTATACTGTATCAATTACTACATTATGGTTTGAATCATGTGCAGCTTCTTCTGTTATGAGCAGGGCACACTACACCAATATGTCATAGACGTTTAGATGCAGGCAGGCAAGCTGCAGGTTTTTCACTACTCCCCAGGGGATTTAGGCATGTCAGAGTTGCACCAGGACTCTCTGCATCATCGGAAACAGAAGGCTTTCTCTAGAGCTGCTCCTTATAGATTTGTAGACATGTACACCCATATCTGTGAAACATATACACCTGTATGTGTATAGACACAAAATGAAACTAAAGCATATGCAAGAAATGCAGCAGCACATTATGAGAATTATGCATAGGTAAGCATTGAAAGAGAATTAATTTGCTTTGCCATAAAAGCTGATAAAAACATTATGAGATATTCATAGAATCATAGAATGACTTAGATTGGAAGGAATCTGCAGGATCATTAATTTGCAACACCACTGCTGCAGGCAGGGTTGCCAAGCACTGGATCTAGTACAAGGTCGGATTGCCCAGGGCCCCATCCAACCCAACCCTGAACGCCCTCAGGAATATTGTTCTTACTGATGGACTAAGTCCCCTCAACATCAGTCCATGACTGTGGGGTTTATTGTAACAGCAGGAAAAAAATAGTGTGAACTCTCCTCCCGTGAGTAGTTCTCAGAAACATATATAGGTTGCTTCAAAAGTAACATCTCCAATGGAAACATTTCTTTCCATGGAGCTACAACAGATACAAAGAGCTCAATAACACTATTTGATAGAGCAAATTCTCAGCTACAGAACACTACTTTTCAACATAGCCACCACCGTTAGCTATGCATTTTTGCCAGCAGCAAACAAGAGCCTGCATTCCGCAGTGGTCAAAATCTGCCCCAGTTGAGGTGATCCATAGTTTCACAGCTGCTTTAATGACATAGTTGCTAGGAAAAATTTGCCCACACAGTCCATCTTTCATTGGCCCAAACAGATGGAAATCAGAAGGCACTAAATCCAGACTATAGAGTGGGTGTGGTAGGACAGTCCAGCCAAGATTGGCAGTGTACTCCATGCTCGTCAGACTGGGGCCTGACATTATCATGTTGCAAGAGAAAGGTTGCCATCCTCTCTTATCTGACTCTGGAAGTTCAAGACTTCAGCTCAGCCAGCATCAAGATGTAGTGGTCAGAATCCAGTTTGTCTGGGTTCCAGGAAATCCAGAGAGATCATCCCTGTCCTATCCCAAAAGTTAACATCACTTCACCCTCTGGGGGTTGCATCTCAAACTTTTTCTTCAATGGGGAATGCATATGTTGTCATTCCATGGGCTTTCATTTTGTCTGTGGCTCATGATGGTGGCACCGTGTCTCATTACTGGTAAAGATGCTATCCAGGAAACTGTCACCTTCAGCTTCGATTTGGTTCAGTAGGTCCAGACATACTTGCTTATGGTGTTCTTTCTGTTCCTCTGTAAGCATTCAAGGGACCTACTTGGCACAAATTTTATGATATTCCAATGTTGCCACCATCATTTCCAGTGCATTGAAGCCAATGTTCACCGCCATACAAAGTTCCTTGCTTCATGTGGATGAATCCATTGAGCTGCTGTTCATTTCACAGTGTGACAGCTGTGCATGACCGTCTGGAACATAGCTTGTCTTTCACACTGCTGTCACCACTGCTGAAATGCACCACCCACCACCTCACTGTGCCCATGTCTGCTCTTTGGTCTCCATAAACATTCAGTAAGCATCAGTGAATGTCATTGGGTGCCATTTTTTTTCCGCATGGAGGAATTTGGTCACTTTTCATACACTATTCATCTGCACTTCCATGTCAGATCCCATTCTCTTAGACTGGCCCTCTGCTACCAAGTGGCACACAGCAACCACATGTAACATAATATTGCCAGGAAGGTTCAGCCTCTACTGCCGTAGCACCAGCATCCACCTCTGACGTTGTGGGTTTACGTAATAAAATGGGAGGCATTACTTTTGGAGCAGCCTTTGTAGTGTCTTGGTTTTAGTATCTTCTTGGATCTTGGTATCTTCTAATTATGTGTGCAGGGAGAGGTTCCTTGGATTGGGATTACTGTTTATTTTGGCCCGAATCTTTGCACTTTTCAGTTACACGCTGACAGCACTGCATGGGTTGTTCAGCGTTGTTCAGGAGCATAGGGGCATTTCATGTGTTGAGATTTACGCTGTTCAAAACTCATAAGGCATCAATAATAAGATTAATGCAACTATAGAATTAAGATTTCTAAGAAATACTTACACACACTCACCATTATGATTTCAGAAGTCTATGATCTGTTTAATTTTTTTTTTTTCTCTGTAAAGCTTCTGGAGTTATCTGCATAAGAATATAAGCAGATTTATGTATTTTAGAAAGTAAATGGCAAAACTTACTTTTTTGTTTGTTTTTTTCTAAGTACAATCTGGATTTTGTGGCATCTGAAATGTGATACAGTTATTAATGATAGCTCCAGGTACCTGTCACACGTGTCCTTTCTTTATCTGATGTATCTGTAACTGCAAAGAATGATGGTTCAGTCATTCTTCAGCAGAAAAACAATCATGCTCCATTCAGTCAGATATGTTGCCTGCGATTGCTCATTGCTCAGTGCTTCAGTGAAAAGTGAAAAATTCCCTCAAAGCACTTTATTCACACAGTAATACTTGAGAGGAAATTCCCTCCTAACCACAACTAATGATCAGACTGTGTGCTGAAGCATGAGCAGTAATAGCTTCTGCAGTGCTAACTTAGACTGTGCCATAACCAGTGTGCTTTCTAATTCTTTCTTAGTTTTGCTAAATTATCTTCTAGTATTCCTAAATTGTATTCTTGCATGTGTTTAACTGTTTGGTGCATGAACCATCTAGTTGTTTTTTTTTTTTTAACTTTCTCTAAATCTGTTCATTTTTTTCTTTGTGTTCTTTTCTTACAATGGAAAAGATCAACATGACCACTTCTTTAGAAAATCTCTTTTATAAAATGACCTGTCACGTTTGTTTTTGTTTTTGTTTTTGTTTTTGTTTTCCAGAATAGATTACACTGTGATTTTAATCATTCCTTAATAGGTCTGACAATGCTGCTAATGATTTCTTGTCCCTTTCAATAAGTTTTCTACTGCTATTGTTGGTGTTTGTTTTTGGTTTATTTTTTCACTTAGGGCAATGTGAGAAAAACTGAACTTCAGATATAATAGCGCCCAAACTTTGGTGGCATTTGATTAAATCAGAGATGGACTAAAACCCCAAAAACAAGTAAAGCAGTTTGTACATCTGTATCAAGAAATAAATGTAAAGGGACCTTAGCTATCTTAAAATTTAAAGCACTTGTGAAAATACACAAGTGATAAATGGTAGAAATACAAAAGGTTACAATTCATTTTCCCTCCAATAAACGGTTGTAGCTTAAGATAATGCCGGTGGATTCCTAAAGCCATTGCCTTAGAGAGAATGCAGGTGATTTAATTCATATGCATACTAAATCTCTGTGTGAACCAAGACCAAAAGAAGTCATCACTGTTAAGCACTTTATGACTTGTAATGTTAAAATAAAGCAGTTAATTACTTCATATATATAAAACACAAAATCCTCGTTATGCATATTTTCTTTGTTTCATGCAGGTTTTGTTTAGCCAAAGACATGTCCTTAATTACATCACAGCCTTTTGAATGAAGTAGATACAGCACTTCTGAGCTCTGACAGTTCTGTTTCTGTTGAGGATTGTTCTTGTTTCTTTTATGGCACTAATACAGCTGTGTACACTTAAGGGAAAAATAATTAACACTAAAAAGTAAATGACTTCAGACATCACATTTTATCCGTATTTCTACATTTTATTCTCTAATCTCAGAATAATTTTATCTAATATCCACTATTCCAGTTAGTCACAGAGCTAAAATCTCATCTGGAATAAACTGCCATCACTCACGCTGAATATTTTACCCCAGACTTTTTAATTAGACATTGTTCGATTTTACTAAGTGTTGAAGATTTTTTTGTTTTAGTTGATTGATTTGGTTTGGTTTGTTTTTTCTCCTCTGTATCTTTTCTTACATGAAAGCAAAACCAGAAGGAAATGTATTGCTGTATATTTCTAACTGCCTTTGAGGCACCTTCAGGACACTGATTCACAAAACTATTTTTAAAGCTGCTTCATTCCGCACTTAAAATACAGTTATTTTTGCTTCACCATAGAAATCACACCGTTCCAATTCTTTAAGTTTCTGAAAAGAAACCTGCTACATTTGGCTCTCCAGCAGATCTACAACGACAATGTAGAATCAGTTCTGAAAAGAAAAAAAAAATTAATCCTGGTTATAAATATGTCAGCTGTTAAATCATTTAGCCTCTCACTTTCTTGAGTAAGATTTCAGAAATTGGTATTCATGAGTTGTTCAGATTCTGCCTGCAGAGATGATTTACACTATTGCAAGATATGTCTTCTTTTATTTTGCATGGTTAATTTTCTACATTATTCAGCAGGGAAGGAGGAAACAGTTGTTTGTTTTTTATTGTTTTGCAGATCCATCGAAGGCAACAAATAAGACAAGTTATGTGCAGTGTGTGTTTCAGAATCCCTTTTTTTCCTAGCAAATTAAGTTCAGGTGTATTAACTGAAGTAGGATATAGTTACTTCAGTATCAAAGTGTATGGTTTAACAGTCCTGAATTTAAGTGTGGCTTGTACCATAAGATTTCACATTCATATTAGAGATACAGAAATAGAGTTCTGATCTGTACATTGTTTGTAGCATGTTCCATCTGAACAAGTCTTAAAAAAACAGCCCTTCTGTGGATTGAAACTTTTTGCAACCTTAAGGTAAATTAGATTTTGTCTAAGGTCTGGGATCTTCATCCCACAGTCTTTATAACGCAGATGAGATGAAGTGGTAAAGAAGTAGAAATAACTGTAAGACACAATATTAAACTAGCAGAAGGAATGGCCTCATTATCTTCTATGGGTATTTTTAGCTGTAACTTGAAATTTTTTTTTTCCTGAAGAACTGTGTTAGCATTTCATAGGCCAGTGCCTGAAATTCCATGGCAAATTGAGTATCACTGAGCCAGGCACAACAATGGAGTCAGTGTAATCCCTCACACAGAAAATATAGGATATCCAAAGAAAGTTATATAATCAATTACTAAATGTAGAATTATCACTGTAAGTATCAAAAATTCCATCTTCATCCAAGGTTGCCATGTAACTTCATTGCAACTAACCCAGGAGCTAAAAACTTGTTTACATGATGAATGCTAATTATTTTGTTTAACCTGTTTTTCCTTCTAATCCTATTACAACTTGTTTGTAATTAAGCTAATTATATTCATGTTCAGAAGTTAATTTAGAAATGGATAGTCCATTTTGTTACTAAAATAGGGTTATTTTCTCACTCACCTGCTAATTCCTCAGTCACTGCCAGAGCTAGCACCCTGCTCCTGTTCTGCAGCACTGTGTCATGTCACTTATCAGCATATGGAGACACTGCCCTGTGCAAGCAAAATACACCAAAGTTCCTATTTCTGTTCTAAGAGATGTTCAACTTGCCAAAGGATTTCTGGCCCAGAACTATGACAAGGAAGTCCTATTAGCCTTGATAAGCATAAAATTCTTCACCAAGTCCCCTTTTTCTAAATAAAAGCCTCTTGTATTCCTTTGACATTTTGTGTGGGATTCCTAATAACAGTTTTAGATTTAAATAAATCAAATTAATACCATGATCTAAAAGGATGAGAAGAATAAAATCAGATTAAACCAAAACAAGCAGCATTCATCATGTATGTAGGCTTTTCTAGTTACTCCACAGATTAACTGCAATAAAGGAACAAAGGGATAGATCCAAGAGTAGAACTCAGATGCATTTGACCTAAAATGACCCTGGTGTGTGTCTGAGTCGACAATTTTAGGACTGCACATGTTCAAACCCTTCTCCTGAATACGAAGATGCTTTTGGGATGTGTTTTCCTCCCAGCATCAAAATGCCACTGCAAGACCAGACAGTGCAGGGCCTGTGCAGTAACACTCCCTCCCCTCCCTGTCATCTGGGAATCCACACAGTTGGTGGATCCTGTTGGACCAAATAGTTCTCTTGCAGAGTAATTTACATTTGGTACCTGTGATTATAGGATGTCTAACACTATACAAAGCATGGTCGTGGGAAATGCATTGATGTGCAATTGATTTAGGATTAAAATGTTTGTTTGGGGTGTTTAATGGCCATAGGTCACCCCTTTGCTAAGAGCTGGTCATCAGTGGGAGGTTTTCTTTAAGACATATAAATTCTAAACATGCCAGAATTTATACAGAATAACTATTCCTCCCTCAGTAAATGCTATAACAAAAAAAAAAATCCTCAGGATTTTTCTAAAAACATAGTTATCAACCTATGGATGCATACCAGTTACATTATGAATCCTAGCATTTTGTTTGCAGCATTTTGAGATCAGAGTGCTATAATTTCCTTACTCACGGTGATCTTCCATTAATACATATTATGTTTTTTCTGAAATTCTTATTGTCATGTACCATGTAGTGTCTTCCGCATCGAGTTCTAGTTCTTAGTTACTGGAACTTTTTTATTAATAACAATAACTGTTTCTCTATTGAATTCATTGTTATGAACAGATACTTTGCTAATGTAGCCAAGCTCTTAATTTTGAGATGCATTCAAGCATCAAAGCAAAGTGTGCTATTTCAGAACTTTAATTGTTCCAGCATGCTGGCATTTCTAATAGGTGCATGTTCTTCCCTAATTAAAGACAGCTCTTCAAGATCAGTACACTGTGCCTCGTTGATCCATGGTTGCCTCAGCTAACTCCCAGTCAGCCACTGAAATTTACAGAAACCCTGCTAAAAACAGCAGACGGAAAAAGAACCCTTTACTCTTTAGACAAGAATGATTTCCCTTGGCAAGAACCAGAGATGAATCACTGCCAATGCTTCCCTTTAAGAGTCATGTTAGTAAAATTGAGCCAGATAATACTCCTTATTTCTGAAACATCTTCTTCTGAAGCAGCTTCATATTTCACACAGATCTGTGGTAGGTAGCCTGGCAGCAATCAAATGCAAGTCTAGAGAGGGATGAATTTCTCCTTCCATGTATCCAAAATGTTTCAGTAAGTGAATTTTTGCTGAACTGGATTTGCAGAGCTCTTTTACTTCTGAAGATAGGTAACGTTTTCCTCCAGACGTCAGTTTGGACATTGGAATTGAGCTATATATGCCTTAATATTTGTGTAACAACTTCTCCAGACACTGTATGAACTAACAGAAGTCAGATGTATTTCTGACAATTCCACAGAACTTAAAATTTAGAGTCAAGTAATGGCTTACAGTTTCTTTATGGCACATCTATTCAGTCACATTTACCACATCATCCAATAGCTTGCAATTTTTAGCATATTTATTCTCTGAATATCAAGTGTGACAAGCATTATCTCAGCTTCATACATGAGAAATTAAGGCACCACTGTAAGAACACTTAACTTTCTTAGAGTCATCATGACGCCTTGCAAACTGTGGAGACTGTGGAGCACTTCACATCTTGTAAGTAGCGTTACATGTCAGCTTCCTTGCTTCCCTGCAGTGTCAGAAATGTTAAGTCGTGGCTTGAACCAGTGACTCAGCACCTGGTGCAAGCTCAGTCACCAGGGGAGCTCAGGTGCAAGCAATGCACCTGAGTGACCAGAAGGGATGGAGCCAGGATCCGCCCCTTCCCAAATCTCATTTAAGGATTCGCAGTGGAGACAAAGGCATTTTGCTGGAGATCCCTACCTATCTGAGGTCTTTTAGGAGCGAGTAGTTTTTTCCTTTGTTTCGGCATCTATGACTGCTGCATTTGGGCTTGTCCTTGTTTGCTGCAATCAAAGGCTTTGCCACCTTGCTATTATCGCCTTTTTTTTTCTGTTATGTTACAGCATTATACCTGCCTAAGTACATACCCTGGCTGTTCAATGGAACAGGAGCTGAAGTTCTTCCATGTTTTATGTTTTCCCTTTCTCTTCCTATAATTCGATTACTTTCAGAAGAGGGCTTTAGCTATATTGCTGAGGAGATGGCCAAGGACTGGATGACAGAGTGACCATAACTGTAGGATGTATTGGTGAACTTAATAGGAAGCTTGGTACAGAAGTGTAAGCCTCCTTTAGCCCTGCGTTAGCACAGCGATTGCTAGACTGGCTTGGCTATGTAGGGACAAAATTTTTTTGTAAATATAGACTTTAAAGTTATACAGTCTCCAGGCTACTATATATAGCACAGTTTTCTATTAGTTCTTTAAATGTAGATGTAATTAGAGCAAATGTTGGTATCTGGTGAGGCTGTGTCTCAAGTTGTTACACATCTGCCCTGTATTCCCTTATTTCCCATGTTACACCTGGAAGGACAGTCCTGGCTTTTAACTGAAAATGAGAAGTGGCGGAATGAAGTCAGTCTATGTTTCTTCTGACTCCAACACATTAGATCACCTTATATCTAAGGCTATGTCAAAGGTATCTTACTGCATCTCTTGTTATTTTCCTTTGGTGGGAAGAACCCTTGAAGGTCATACGGTTGTCCACTTCACTGAAGCTACATCAACCATAGTAGCCAGCCTAATGAGGTGCATGAGCTGTAAAGCAATTCCAGAAGGTATATTTTGATGGTTTAGCACACTGATGTAGCCTACGTGTATTAGAGTTTTTCTGTTGAGAGTTAAGATGTGACCAGCCTAATCTGCACAACTAGTTCCTGAAACGAGAGGCAGAATTCATTATACTCTGTCTCATATGATTTCTGCTGCAAGTCATAACTGCTAAAATGGATGTCAATTTCACACACTTCTTTCTTAGTAATTGTAGATTTTTATTGAATTTGTTCCTTTCTCCTCTGAGGATTATTATTTTCTTTACTGAAGCAATTCATTTAATTTTTCTCCTTTTTCATAGTGTTTACTCATCACTTTGTTGTTCTTCTGTACAGTTTTCAAAGAGCCTTGTAGATGGATAAATTCATTATCTATGGATAGTTGGGATAGTGATTTCATGAAAGTCAGGAATAAATTGTAGGGTGTGTAAAGCAATCCAGAGCCCTGCTACTGCTCTTTGTTCTGCCTTGAATCATTCTGTTGTTCCAGTCTATAAGTGTGTGTTGATCAGACTTCCAACTGTGAGGCCAGTTTTATTGCCACACAAACAGGGATTAGTGCCATGCTGTACTCATTTTCACTTGTTCCCTGGTTTTTGAGCATTCCTTTTGAAGGTGAAAGGTTAGTGGAGTAATTCAGTGTGCTGCTTCACCTGCCTCTGCCTCCAAATAATCGCTTAGTTTGTGCATTATGATTAGTGATAGGAAGAAAGAGAGCAGCACTGCTGCTGTATGATCACTGAAGGATCCTATGATGCTTTTCACATATCTTGTTTTCCACAGCAAGACACACAGCATCCTTGACATGCTCTTCTAGGAGTTGATTAAGTTTAAATAGGTGACATGTGGCAAACTGTGGAAACCTCCTAAGGCAAAGTGACACAATGAATGAAATTACTTCCAGCAATTCATCTTTTCTTAATCCATTCCTCTTGGAGTTTTATATTGTTCTATGACATATTTGGTATAGTGCATCTCACTTGTTTTGTCTTTAGTTTTCACTGGCTAGTCTTCCTAAACTGGATGCCACTGGAAACAGCATAAGAATATAATTAGAGGTAAAATATATTTTTAAATTTTTGGTGTGCATCAAACTGTCTATATTTGCTGTTAAGAAAACTTGTGTTTCAGACAGCTGGTTCAAAGAAAGGGAAGCAGATTTCACGTTTGGTGACTGATGGTTCAATGCAAGTAGTTTCATAGACATCTCAATGGGATGCTTCTCATAGCTATGAGAAAGGAGTACTTTATAGCTCAGTAGAAAGAGTAAGACCATTCAGGTTACACCTAACATTTGGAAATTCCTCCAGTTTAATTCTGCTTCATCAGCGGAGGCCATTTCTTCAGAATTCCCCCTGATACGGTGCTGAATCTGTACCTGGACCAAAAAATATATATGTTGTAAATATTTGGCTGAAGAAACTGTGAGATTTTTACAGGGCTGTGGTTTTTAGTTTTTAAGGTGCCCCAGAAATCTTTCTGAGAACTCATTTATGATGGTGTAATAACTGGCTCCATCAGCTGTTCTCTATTAAAACAGTAAAATACTGCAATTGAAATATTATTCTATTTTATAAGTGCTCATAAATATATATAATGCATACAAACACCCGTAATGTACATTTTAAGTCTAAATGTGTGTCTCTTTAACCGTGTTGGCAGTAACTATTGGAATTTCTTTGCGTATTGTGCGACTGATGGAGAAAAGACATTGAAATCAAGCTGTTAAATACACTATCTCCATTTTTTATTTCACAAGAGTATGTTCACTGTATTTTTAAAAGAGCATTGAAAAGCCCAGGAGATGAATTCTGCTCTGAAATTGCTATTTGCTGACACAGAAATAACTGTAAAAATACAATCAGGGAAAAATACAGTATAGCGATATATTTTCATTTATTTTGGAGAAAAGCAGTTTTAAAGAAGAATTATAGTCTGTCTTCTGAATGATAAAGCAGTATAACTAGCATTAAACACAGCTGAAATTTTGTAATGACCAAACCTCAGCTCATCCAAATCCCCAATAGCATTAACTCCCTGGAATTGGGCTGTAAATTTGATTAGCTTTACAACAGATATGAGATACAAATGTTCTTCCTTATACAGTCATATTAAGTGGCTGCAAAAGAAGACGACAAGTCATTGCGGAGAAGCATAGCCAGCCATTTAAGCAAGGCAGGAACTCCAGCTCTCCACGCTTAGCACAGCACGCAGTTGTTCTTTGTTATTCCAGATTTCCAGATCTCTGGTATCCTGAGGGCTGGCATGTCTCTGCTTGGCCATGGGGCAGGGTGTCACCTTGGCCACAGCAGCTCTCAAGCTAGGCATGATGCATGTGGTGACCTGAGAGATCCCAGTGTATGAGAATCCTGCCATGCTAGCTGTTGCCTGTGGTTTGCCTGAGTTCATTTCTCTAAGGTCTGGAGTTTCTGAGAGTGGCATTGCCTGAAATTGTATTTGCTGGTGTTCTCTTTAACAAAGTTTTATTCCGGTTTTGCCTTAATTTCTGTGTACTTGGAAGATAGTAACGAAAACAGCAAAATTAAACTAATTTCTTGTGGCTTTATTTTCATTTATTTCGCTAGGTCATTCTGATAATGTATTTTTGGCAGAGCGTTATATTCTGAACCCCTGGTTTTCATTGACATTTGGAAGAAGCCCCATTTCAAGTGGATTTCTAAAATGACCACTGATGAATCACACTACTTCCAGAAGAAAAAAAAAGGAAGAAAAAAAAAAAGCTAGAGTGGATTAGTAATTATGGAAACAAATTTCTAACATTAAGAATAAAACAGATACATACAAATGGGAGAATAAGAAACAGTTTTATAGTAACAAGAAGCATGGGAAAAGTATTTCTATGAATCTTGAGTATTCCTTTTTGTCTCTCAATTATTTATACAGGAGTTGTTTTATAAATATGTATTTGGCTGTACTGATGGAGATTTCACGGTATTCCTCATGCTCTGCAGCCCAGCTAAGAACTGGCCTGTGCTCAACCTTTTCCTACTTTGTTGAGGAGATGGTTTGGGGCTTTTTTTTTTTCCTCTAAGTATCTTGAACACTTGAACACTATGGCCACATTAATTATTTTCATTCAGTTTCTTCAGTTTGTCTGAATCTCAATTTTATGGCCTGTCCCCATGAGCTCTAAGGGTGCAACTTGTGACTGTTACAAGAAGTATCTGTTTCCTTGGGCCTGCCACCCAGCTGCCATCTCCAACAAATACAGTGTGGCTTGGACCTGAAGGTGATGAAGGTGCCTGGCCTCATGCAGGAGCGAGAGGGAACCATTTGCATGCCTGGAGGTCACATGCCATCCATATGTCCACCAATGCAAATGTGATGTGCTCCATTGACTTGGCCAGTGTGACACTAACACGGTGGCTGATCTAAAGTTTCCTCCTTGCTAGCTGTCCCAACTTCCCAAACAAAGCAGTTATGCCAGTTTTCTGGCTTCACAGTGACAGCTAAAATAAACTAGCTCTTCTAACCCCTGTTGAAGAGCTGTTTATTAAAGTCTGCATGAATAACTACATGTAATGACAACGCAACTCAGCACTATCTGACAGAGATGTGACATAGGAGCCTCTCTGTCAAGAACTATCCTAATCTTTCAGCTTGGTATTTCAAACTAGCAATTACTAGGTTACTATTTTGGTAAGAAACTTGTCTTTCTTCAGCTGGTTCACTCCCTTCCTTTCTCCACTCACACACGTCTTCACTTCAGCAATGTGGAAGATGTCATCAGCAAGACATGGATCTGGGAATTCTTTCCACAGGAAAAAGCCCTACTTTACTGCGCTTCAGCTGATGTCACCACTTTCATATCAGAGCTGCAGCTATTTAAATATGCTCTAAATGGAAGGAAAAAATAGGAAGATTTTTTTTTTTTTTTCTCAGAGAAGCTGTGGATGTCCCATCTCTGGAGGCATTCAAAGCCAGGCTGGATGGAATCCTGGGCAGCCTGAGCTGGTGGGTGGCAGCCCTGCCCGTGGCAGGAGGCTGGAACTAGGTGATCTTTGAGATTCCTTCCAACCCAAGCCATTCTATGATTCTAAACCTCATTAAGTACTTGCCATGACCCAGATGACAATGTCATGATACTCTCCCAAGCAGTCACTACCAGCTGCCTCAGAGGTCAAAGCCCACTTTTCCCAGCAGCATCAAAACCAACACATTCATCAGATTTTGCTCAAGGATTCACTTTGATCTCCACCCTTACCTTTTCCTTCTCCATAGTTCTGTGGAAGTGTTACTTGAAGTCATGCTGTCAGATTCAGCCCTGAGCCACCATTACCAGTTCCCTCAAACTACTCCCTAAATTTTTGCCAAGAGATGTTTGGCCTTTCCCCATTACCCAAGTTTCTCATTTAGCCTACGCTTTGTCTGAAAATCCATTCTAATCATGAGCAACTTTGCACTCCTTTAACACCAGGAGATTGTCAGCCTTCTGTTTGTACAGTGCAAAATCCTTCCGGTAATCCCCTGTGTGGTTCTTCTCTGTGGCTGCAGAGCCAAAGGTGATATACTTTCTATTCTGCAAACATTTAAATGGGTCTTAGCTCAGCTGTACCTCTTTGACACTCATGCATGTAAAAATAGCAAAGTCTGGATATATTAAGATATTGAAGTTGAGCATATGCGTTAAGTGCTTGCAGGACTGAGACTATGGGGTCCTAGTATGCCATAGCTGCAGTGGTAACCTGCCTTACTAATTCAGAAGGTGCAAACTTAATATTCAAATCACAGGCTCTTCCTGAAAGTGCACATTCAAAGCAAAGTATTTCTCATTAGGTATTATCTGCTAATTTTCGGTGATGTTGGCAGCAAGTCATTCAATCGATTTGGCTAAAGCAATGTACTTATCCTATCATAAACGCTTATCATCAACAAACAAATAAAAACCTTGGATTTACTTTGCTCTGCAGACAGCATGACATCTCTCCCTGGGAATCTTGGTGGTTAATAATGCTGTGCAAACACAGCACTCGGGTTATGACTGTAGTGGGAAGCCGACACTGATATTGTTCAGTGGCACCATCTTCGGTTAACTGCAAAGCTGATTATTGACTGGCTCTAATAAGAAGTCATGTGCATCTAGCCTAAGTCAGGAAAAAAATGAATGCAAGCACCACAGAACTCACATAGTTTGGGGATACAATCACAAGAAATTTACTGTTGCGGGAGGGTTACCAAGAATATGGGTCCTCCAAACGGGAAAATCTAGATGCTGAGAGGAGAAAAATGTTGATTGCTCTGGGAAAGTCTGTTCTTGGTTTGTTTTTCTTAGAGGGCTAGTTGGTTTTATTTAAGTAACTAGAAAGTAATTTGCAGATCCAGATTGATGTAAGCAGATTTTTTTCTGGTTATTTCTTCTTTTTGTAAATACAAAAGTAGCTTCAGAAGGCAAAATCATGAAGCGTTCTGGATGTGAGATCTCAACGAGATCTCACAAATTGAGTGCCAGTTCCCAAAATGTGGCATTAACTTTTACTGCTCTGAAAATAGTATTTGTTGCACTCATTTCTGACCTTTCTTTATGCTTTAAAACTCTTTAAAATAAAATCTAGAAAACAAAAAACACCTGTTAATAGAATTGAAGCCCATCCTCTTTTCGGTGATAATATAGGTATTTGTGGAAGCTTAGTACCATAAATAAATGGGTTTTAATGTTTTTATTCTTGTCATCTGAAATTCGTCTTGCTATTTTTCACTCTTAGCTCAAACTAAAATAATTGGAACATTTGTTCATGAGGCATAAATTGAGAAAATGATTCAAGTCATATGTTTACCAGAAACTTGTAACTAATTGCCCTGCTAGCTCCTCCCCATGCTCTTGCTCTTTTCCTTCTGTATGCATGCATGCATGCTTCCAAAATGAGAGTAATATACGAAGACATCTTGTTCTTACAGTTAAAGCTAAGAAAACAGAATAAATCTGTATCTGAGGACAGTCTTTTCATCCTTCCAAGGCTGACAAGCATTTCACGGTTTGTGTTTCCTTTTCAGCTGACCCCCTGGTTGGAAGCATTGCCACTCAGTATATGACTAACAGAGCAGAGCATGACAGAATGGCCAGACAGTGGACCAAGCGATACGCCACATAGGAACCTCCTCTAGGATTTGCTGGACCTGTGCAAGCACATTCACTAAGTGCTTCAATAGCCCTTCCCTTCATTCTTATTTTTTATTAAATTTCGAACCATTTATTTTTTGTTTTATTTTTATTTTTATTTCTTTGGGGTTTTTTTGTTCTGTTAACTCGAAAGCTGTTTCCCTCAAATGTAGACAGGGAATTTTGGTTATCAGTGCAAAGAATGTTGGATCTGTAATAGTATAGAGCTTTATCACGAAGCTTTGTATTAATGTGTGTTTTGTTTTTGTTTTTTTCTTTCAAGTGTTTTTTGGGAAAACAAACAAATTCAGAATTATATCTCGTTTCTACTTAAATGTAGTGTTTAGGGTTATTTTTTTGTACTGAAGTCTTTAATGGTGGGTGCATGCTACTGGGAACAAGTTTTGTATAAAAGCTTAAAATCAAGAATCACTGTGCATTACTAAGACTGTGTTTATCACTAGCCTTCTGTTTCCCACACAAAAGGCTATTGCATTGAACAAATTAATATGTATTTTGATTTACTTAAAAGAAAAGTGCTTGTAAATTTCTTAGGGGACCTGCCACTTTTGACTGTGGATCAGTTGATGTACACTTGTATTATTAAAGCACTCAATAAAACACTGTGGCTGATAAATGCACTTTTTGCAAGACGGTGCTTTTGCCTTCGTGCAGTGTAGACTGCATAGTCCTCACATAATATGACTGCAGGTTAAGCAGCTATTTTTAGACCTGAACTATTCTATTTGTTCTTAACAATATCTTTCTTAACTTCAAATTCTTCATTGCTTGTATCTTTCATATATAAACACCTTCTAAATTTTAAGGCCGTTCTTTCACATGCCGGTGCTCAGCGCAGCTATTCTGAAGCCTCTTGCTGTATCTTTTGTACTATAGCTCCACTGTATCCATCTTGTTACTTTTTTAATGGTTGGCTATAAAAATAGCCTGGCAATGAAAGCAGAATATTGATGATGACTTTATACAGCTGGCTTCGTTCTGCCTTTCTCCAAGCTCTTTAATTGTAAAAGCAACCGATATTTGAAAAATAAATGAAGGTTTTCGATGGGAAAATTGAGCCCATTGCACCAATCATTCCCAGCACGTTCAAGGCAAGGGTATTTCTATTCAGATTTGACCTTCAGGCTAATTTTAGATATGCAGCCATAGAAGGAAAACTTCTCCTTGGCTAAGGAAATGTGTGGGTGTTGTGATTTAGAAAATATATACTGTGATGCTGATATCTAAATGTTCTTTGTGTTGCAATGGCATCCTGGAAAATCCCTGTCTCATGTAATTAAATGTTACAGACGCCATATACAATCCTTGGCTGCCCTCTCTTTCTCTCTTTTCCTCTCATGTTTAAAGAAGATTTTATCTTAAGGAAGATACATTATAATAGGAATAACATAAAGATACAGGGAGACCCAATCCCATTGCATTCCAACCCAAGTGCAACTTTCCTGGATATGAAAGAAGTGACACTGTAGTTCCCCTGTGGCAACCACTCTGAGGCACAGCACGTCCAGGCTCTTCTGGTTTTCCCTCAGCCATTTGCTCATAGCTCAACAGCCATACCACTTGAATCTACAGGTGAGTTGTCTTCTGTATGAAGAGAAGCTGAACGGTGATTTTGGCATAGGTAGTATATGATAACTACTGCCCCAAGAACTGTGAGGATCTTGACAAAATAATCGATCTGTTTGGTCAAAACAAATGGAGTGTCTAACGGTGTCTGCAGAACCAACTGCCTACAGTGCCTACATGCAAGATTTTGAGGCCAAGAGATCTGAGGTACACATTTGAAAGAATAGAAGTTAAAGGAAAATAAAAATCGAAAGACAGACTTCTCTAATCTAGAACACCTTCTTGGAACTACTGCTGTATGTGCTTCCCCTGAAAGATGCTTCCACCACTGAACTTGCCACGAAGTACCTCTACATTCCTGCTGTAAAAAATACAACAAAGGAAGAAAGGGACTGGAAAGAGAACTGTGTCTTGCCCAGCAGAGTAACAGCATTACTTCTGCTGTTATCCTATCTACTAAAGTGATTCATGCCATGAAAGACCTGTATCCCCTGAGACAGCAATTAATGGTCAATTTCAGATTTCTTATGAGTTTCTGTAAGTGTCTGCTGCTCTGCAGTCTGTATTTGCACTCAGATGAACAGAATGCAGTAATTTCCAAGGTACATTTGAAAAAGAGATGTTCCTACTAACATCTGCTGTTTTGCCAAAATACAAAGATATAAACAGAAGAGCCTGTTGCACCTCTAATGATGCTGTAACTGAAAGTCAAATGAGGTACTTTGGAAGAAGAGCCACAGAACTCCTCATGGATGTCTGTTCTCAGTCCATCAGCTCCAGCTCACCTTCCTTGCTTATCAAAAGCTGTGCAGTTCAGGCTGTCAGGTAAGTTGCCCTTCATGTGAAGCTGAATGCTGGCTTTGTCATAGATAATTTAGAACTACTTCCTTAAGAACCGTGGGGATCTCAAAGAAACAATCAGAAAGGATCAACCCACGTTGATTAAAGCAGAATGCTGAGTCTTCTGGCATCTACAGGAGCCAAATGTTTGCAAGTCTGGTCATAAAACATTCTACTCTATTTGCAAATCTGCTCTGCTTGCCTCCCAAGTGGTTCTTTTTCTTCATCTGCTGAACCTGGGAAATGCAAAGCATTATTTGAAACTTGCTGTTGTCACTGAGGAGGAATGAGCCATCCCCAGCAGATTTCAGCCTGCCACCAGAGCCTCGCTAAAAAATAATATATTGGCACGGTCTCTTTTTCTTCTTTTTCCTTTTCACCTCTAGAAAATACTGCACATTATTCCATCCAGCTTGTGTTTTTCAGATTCTCTAAAAATTTATCTCATTCCTGCTTCATCTTTTATGCCATATCATGTTCCTTCTAACTTCTTTAGATGAAGTCCAGACACTGCCCTTCTGCAACTGGGTATGAAGGTGTTTCAGATGACATACAATAAAACATGTTCAACAGCACAGAGTTGGCCAAAACTGGCCTTTAAAGACATCTTACGGCTTTTGTAACTTCAGCTGCAGTAACCAGTAAGCACACACTGACTTTCCACTGAGCAATGATAAATGTCACTATAGCACATCCTTGATTTCAACTCCGATGAAGCAGAAGTCAGGGACCTCTCCAGAATGCATTCACCCTTCGCTAACCCTGAGGTAGTTTTCACATCCCATGTCCAACTGGCCATCTGATTTCCCTCTTCAGAGCATAACACAACAACATAGCATAAATTAAGGTACCCAAAAACATCATGCTTTTCCAGAGGCAGCATTTGCAGACTGCTCCAGGAGTGAGTTTTAGCAGCTCATAACATTTTTAATTACATGCATTGTGGGTGATTGCAGCCAAATAGTTACAAGCCATTAAAAGCAGCTGCTGTGCTAAGCATAAAGCAGGAATAATTCCTGCTCAAAAATCTTGCTGCACGTTTCCAGCTGTGAGCTGCAGGTAGGCTCCTACCAGTGCTCATCTGAAAGCAGAGGGTGTTGCTGGCCCTGCACACCCTGGGTGCAGCGTGGGCTCTCAGCTGCTACCTCAGCTCACTGTTACAGCATGCACCAGGCTCATGGTTGCTTTATCTCTGTCATTAATCCCTCTGACTCGCTCCTCTTTCTCATCCACCCTCTCCTTCTCTCCAGCTGCTTTCTTCTGCTTGACCGATTCATTACTCTCGGCTGAAAAACCACCTTAAACACTGATCCCATTTCAAACAGCTCTTCCTGAAGCTACCCAGGAATTCAGATTTCCTTCTTCCCTAATGACTATGCCCAGAACGTGCCCTAGGCCCCTCTGCTCTCCTTTGCCTGAGGCAGTGCCTCCTGCAGCAGCAGAAGCAGATGTAGCTCTGCTGGAAGATGAGGATGCTGTGGGGGAGCTCAGACCATGCAGCAGCTCCCAGTTACTCCAGCCTCAACGTGTCCTTGGGTCCTTTTCCTCCTTTTCAGTTCTCAGAAATTTCTCTTCTCCTCTCCTTGCAGCTGGGCACCTTGCCCCAAGCACAGTGTGCTTCCCTGTGTTTTGTGTTGGGCACATTAAAACAAGGACTTGGAATAAAATTTCTGACAATTTCCAAGTCCAACTGTCCAGCATTGGCTGCTGTGGCTCCCCCAGAGCCTTCTCTACCTTCTGGGTTTCTGTCCTCAGTTGCTCTCTGTCTCGGCCTCCTCCTCTTTTTTTTTCATTTCTACTCCTGTCCTTGCCTCTACATCAGCACCATATCTTGAAGCACTCTTCTCTCCCCTCAGTGACAGCTCTGTTCGTGCTCCAGTGCTAACGAGACAGTGTCACGTAACGCTGGGCCTCCCAGAGCTGCAGATTTTGGGGTCTTAGAAGCAAGATAAAGCTGTGCATGAACTAAGTGCTTCCTCATTGTGCCACGCCTGGCACTGGCTGTAAACTAAATCACTTCTCCCACATGTCATTAGCAGTAATGAAATCCACGCTGCCTGCTTCCTTAGCATGACATCCATATACAAATGCATTTCCTCAGCTCAAAAGCTCTTCAGTCCCAGTAGCCTCCAGAAGCCTCTCCTGGGTCACAACCAGAATATATCTGGGGACTATCAGTTGCCAGGAAGAGTTTTATGATACCCTTAAGTCCATCATTCGGCATCTTCATTCTGTCATGAACTTTAATGGGGAGCTGCAGCACTCCGGGACACTGGAAAGGGAAAAGTAAAGCATCCCTTTTGTGTGGATTTGGACTGTGAAAGAAATTGATCATGGGCTAATGCGAGACTGAGATTAAGATAAGGCTCCTAAACCACCCTCATCCCTTGCTAGCCCTAAAATGGGAAAATTCCTCTTCACCTAAGAATTAAGATGTACTTTTTCCTTAGGTTTTGCAGCACCCAATCCAAAATCCCACTGTTGCAGTTGTCCCAGTAGAGAGCGTGGTCTGTAGGTAAACCATTTCTGGAGAGATTCTCTACGGACCTTCCAGCGGGCAGAGCTTCCCCACAGCCCTATCCTCTCCCTGACTGTCCCTTGGGAAACAAGGGCTGGAAGCATGCACCTCTAATGACTCCTGGTTGTCAATGCTCAGCAAATACACTCGCTCACAACAGGCATCTGTTGCTGCAGAATCAGTGCTAGGGTCCCCTTTTGTGTAGCTGGTGACCTTGGGGTCAGGAAAAACAAAGGGTCACACTTCAGCTTCTGTGAAATGCCTCCTTTCTTTGCAGTTGACTCATGCCCTTTGTAAGCCCCTGAATGCAGTCTCTTAGCATGAATGGAGCTCCTGCCACACAGATTTCAATACATCCCCTCTCCTTTCTCCACTGGGCATAAACCGGGCAAAGAAAGCACCTTGGCCCAATGCACTTTGGAAGCAGCCTGCCTGTAGGGAGGTGTTGCTACCTCTTGCCCACCTTCACTGTTACACTTAGATTTCTTGTAGATCTCCCAGTTGTACGAGCCTTTCTCTTGTAATCACTTGCTCAGCACCAAGTACCTACATAAACATCCCTTCCTTCCTCCTTTGGACCACATGCTTGCCTTCTATTTCTCCCCTGCTCCTTGTCTGCTGTTCCCCACCTCCTAAATGTGCTCCTCCCTTGAGCTTCAGCAACAAGCTCCCTGCGAAGCCCACCAAACACCAACCACCAAAGCTACTCTGCCTCAGCTCCTCACAGCCCCTCACCATCCCAATGCAGTGTGCCAGCACCTCATGGAGGAGAGGGGGGAGAGCCCACTCCAGTACATGAGATGGCTGCCAGCTGCACAAGGTGAGGAAGGAAGATTTATTTATGCTCAGTGGAGAAAAGAAGGAGGTGATGCTCCCAGTGCTCAGCACACGGCTCAAATGCTGTCTGCGGATCTCCTGGCTGCCCAGTTCACAGAGGCACTGCCCACTGGTCTTGTAAAAGGAGTTCTGTAAGTAGGAGCAGAGAGGTTTGTATTAATTGCCCTACATTTTGCTTATCTAATAAATACAATGAAACTTAAAAAAAAAAAATCTGTGTTCAGTGGGAGCTTCATCATCTTTTATACAGGAATGTAATTGTGTGAATTAAAAAGTCTCTACAGTTTCCTGTTCTACATTATTATTTATTGTCCATCTGCTACCTCTTGCTTCAGTGTTAGAAGAAAATCTTCCTGAAATCTACTTAGAATTTCAATCCTTATTGCAAAGTAGCAAAAATAATCAGAACACGCTCTGTCATATCAAAGTAATCTAATCGGGGAGGCTTCCAGAATTATTTATATACATACATTCTTACAATAATTTAATAATTGATATGCTTAAAGAAATAATTTCATTTTCTTGTATTTCATAATATATATCATGAAATGCTATATTTCATTACTCTGTAAACTTGACACTCTATCTACTTCAAATACTGATTTGAATAACTTAATTGAAATTTTCTAGTGAAAGGACACGCTGCTGCTTGCACAGTGTAGCACTCTCTGCACTTGCCATCAAAAATATAATGTTATTTGCAATGTTTTCCTCTCAATTTGTACACAATATTGAGAAAAGTCTGCAAATGAGAAATGACATCTGGCCCTTGAGCCGTGCTAATGCTGTGGCTATTGCTGCGAGGTGTAATAACTAAGTCTGATTTTTCACAGAGTGGCACTCTGCCTCTGGAGGCAGAGAAAAAGGGATGCAGTCAAAGCCCAGAAGGAAATGAGAAGTAAAATAATTACAGAAATACACACTGCACTCATGTGCTGTGCATTTCCTCCTGTCATCTATACATCCTGCAGCATCCCCCTCAGGTCAAGACAAACCCTTCTGGCTGCAGGCTACCAAACCCTTTTAGCAAAATATACTGGGATTTGCCTCCTCCAGGTCTGACAGCTTTGCTTGGCTCTTGCTGGGCACCAAGCCCACAGGGACCAGGAGCACATCACCCCCGTCCCACCAGCACCTGGGGTACCCCCAGCAGGGCATCCCTGTGCCCCTGCCAAAACCTTTGGTTCTGGGGTTGCAGGGATCAGTTCTCCTTGTTTCCTCCTCATGCCCAGTGCTGCAGGAGGGGTCCCTGGAGCCAAACATTGGCGTAACCAGCTAAATGCTGATGGCAACTGAGGTTATTCCTGCCCCAGATAAAGCGAAATGCCTGGCCAGGAATAAATAATCCCAGTCTTGAATTTTTTATATGCAGCCACTTTGGCTGAGCCTCTGGAAAATTACTGATGTCTCTGGCATGCTCAAACTCAGTGTAACACAGAACCAAAAGGATTTTTCCATAATTTAGAGACCACGCATAGAGACATAATTGCCAGTACATAATGCTCTCCCATAGCACATTTCTTCATATAATGGCAACTCTGTCCCATAGCACCACACAATGTTCACACAGCAGCACTAGCAATCACCAGACTGGAGAATCAGTGTTAGGAAACTCTTGGTGGTATTTTATGCTGTAAAGGGTTTCCTAGTCTTTTACAAAAAAATATGGTGCATGCTATCTCTGTGCACGCATCCTTTCCCTTCCCCTTCCCATCGAGCACTGTATGCAG